>CM037876.1:149447353-150902353 GCA_021292165.1 Shinisaurus crocodilurus
CAAAAGCCATATTTGCTGTGATAATGAAAATTTTCATTTTCTGACTAATGCATCTGAGTAGAATTAGTTCAAAGAGGGTACAAATTCGTATCAGCCAGGTTGTATTAGATGTACCTACCTGATTTACTTCAAAATTGCCTCAGAAAGTTATCCAGTCTCTCCAGCATAATGATGAGCCTGCGGGCCTATGATTTCTTTGGTCTTGTAATCCTTTAATTAAACTTTCAATCTATTCTCCTTGAGCTATTCTTCTCCATTATCCCAGTATATCATTAGGTCACAACAAAATGCCTTTTGTTTACAAGGAGATTTTTCTGCTGGAATTAAGTATCACAAGAAGTTCATGAGTTGTGCCACTTTTATAGATGGGAAAGTAAAGCACAGAGGTTATAGGCTGCTGAAGAATGGAGAGAAATCGGTTTCTGTACTTTATGTTTGATCCAGAATGTGACCCGTTTTAGGGGAGGGTCTGGGAACAATCCTTCACTGATTTATCCAAATTTCTAACAATCCCCGTTACAATGAACCAGAGTAGGTTGCAATATTTTTAAAATACTTTTAAAAATCTAAAATCACTATCCTTGTATGTATTTCTTTAGACACACATATATGAAGAACAATAGGGAAAAATTAATCTGGGACCTACTCCCACATACCACCATCAGATCTATTCATACAGCACCTAATATGCTCTATGCCCTGTGTTGGATCCAGGCTTTGTCATACTTAGAGCAGACCTATTGAAATTAATGGGACTTAAGTTAGTCTTGATTTCAAAGTTAGTCTCCTTTAAGTCTGGTTCCAACCCAATATAAAGAAAATTAAAAATGTCAAAAAATGTAAAAGGTTTTTGTTTGTTTTTAAAGATTACCTGCAGGCTCTCTCTCTCTCTCTCTCTCTATATATATATATATATATGGGACAAAAGGAGAGGGGAGTTGGGAGGAAAGGGGAAATTTTGCACAAGCCTGGCAGAGAGAAAAAGAATGAGAGTTAAAGAGTACAATAATTAGAAATGGGGAATGACTAGAAATAGGGAGACTAGAAACAAAAGGAGACAAATAGTACACTTAGTGGAAAATGCAAGAGAGAATGAAGACTTTGTAACAAGTTCTTCTTAAAGTGAGACTGAAGAACAGGCCAGCCAGTTATTTAGAGAAAGAGAGTTCCACATGTAAAGGGCCAAGAGGGAAAAAGAAATAGCACAAGGGAGTGGAAGTTTCATAAGGGGATTAGTGTTTGATCAACAGTGGGACCAAGGAGGAGAACAGAGAGAAAGCAATGAAGATAGATAAGGGGCAAGATCATGAGATCATGAAGAGACAATGATTAAGAGAAGAAATGTTTAATTTGATTCAAAATAACAGCGGAACCCAGTGAAGGGAAACATATATAGGTGCATACCATGTCACAAATGGGTAATCCCTAACTTTTCTTCTTTATAATTTTTGCTTGACTGTGTCATTTTTTCAGCAAAGAAAATGCTCTGCTTCTAACAGCATACTTCTGAGCATGTGGTAATGCACATGTGAAGCTCTCTGCCCATGTGATTGAAGGAGGCAAGGGAGAGAGGTTGCTGGCATAGAAACCCCGCAAGTGGATGCATCCAGACAAGGAGTGGATCATGCCCTTGTACACTGCACCTAAGACAGAAATACGTTAATGTGAGGTGGGCAACCTGTGGCCCACACATATTAGGATTATTAGGTTCATAGGATCATAGAGTTGGAAGGGGCCTACAAGGCCATCAAGTCCAACCCCCTGCTCAATGCAGGAAACTAGAGGAGGGGTCTCCTATCCAAGTAATAACCAGGCCTGACCCTGCTTAGCTTTCCACACTCAGACAATCTAACTTCAATCAGCCCCAGCCAGCATGGCCAATGGACAAGCATGATGGGAGTTGGAGTCCAACAGCAGCCAGAAGGCCACAGGTGGCCCACCCATGAGTAAAACAACACACAAATCCAAAACGTACAAAATAAAGTTGGTTCGCATATAACGAGAAGCAACTGTGGGTGAATTTCTCTGTGGGGCTTCTTGTTGTGGCAGCGGCCAACAGTCTGAATATTCGGGGTGCAGTGGGGGCATGCCGTAGCTTCTCATTACATGCAAACCCAGCAAGGGTGGGTTGTTGGGGTGGTTCATAAGCCACCTGCAACCCTGAAACAGCCCATGGGTTCTGGCCTGGGTGCCTTGTCAATCATCCCAACAAGTCGCCCTCGTCGGGTTCACATGCGGTGGCAGGGGCTTGAACTGGCAATCTGGCGCCTGCAGATGCCGCAAGCCCGCAACCCACCATGGCTAATAAGCCATGGTGGGCTGCGGTGATCATGTGAACCAGGTCAATGTTGCAATAACAACATTGCAATAACAGTGGGATACAGCTAAACTTCCCTTTTTTATTGTTCCTAAAAATATGTTAACTGGGCTTGAATGTATATGAATTTTTCTACCATTGTCTTCAGTTGTTGTTGTTTTTAGAAAGCCATTGGTTACTTTCTCTAAAAACTTTGGAAATGTAAGCCCCATTGAAATGAATGAGATTTATTTCTGAGCAGACATGTATAGGATTGCATTGTAAGAAGCAAACTGTATGTTACATGCAAATAGCCTAGGCAGGGGTCTGCAACCTTTAAGACAAAAAGAGCCACTTGGACCCGTTTCCGAAGAAAAAAACAAACTGGGAGCCGCAAAACCATTGTGACATTTAAAACAAATATAACACTGCATTTATTGTTTCTTACCTTAATGCTATATATACAGGATTGTGTATTCATGTACAAATTATTGGAAAACTAATAGCAATAGAACAAAATAATACCTCCATAAATTTATTTATTTATTAACTGCTTTTTTAACCCTGCATTTCTTAAAAACAATCCAAAACAGGTTATAAAGAAGAATAAAACACAAATTACAATATCGCTGCGGTGATGGGAGGGGTGATTTTTTTTTTCTTAAATGGAAAGTTATTATAAATTAATTATAATGTTAACAAGTGATTAAATGGAGGATGGAATGTTATTTTGATGGCAAAAGTGGGTAGAAATTAATGATTTATTTATTTATTTATTCCATTTATACCCCGCTCTTCAGCCAGAAAAGGCTCTCAGAGCGGTTTACACAGATTACCGGTAATAATAAGACATTCCCTACCCTCAGGCTCACAATCTAAAAGACGTGACACAAAAGGAAAAGGGATTGGGGGGGAGGAGGAAGAATGCCAAACATTATATTGGTGCCTGAGTTTGGCATTCTTCCTCCTCCCTCCCAATCCCTTTTCCTTTGTGTCATGTCTTTTAGATTGTGAGCCTGAGGGCAGGGAATGTCTTATTATTAATCTGTGTAAGCCGCTCTGAGAGCCTTTTCTGGCTGAAGAGCGGGGTATAAATGCAATAAATAAATAATAAATGATTAAATGGAGGATGGAATTTTATTTCGATGGCAAAAGTGGGTTTAAAAAATAAGAATGTACTACCTTTTTTGCTGTCTAAAATTGAAATACATTATAAAAGGCTACCTACAAATTATAAGCGCGTTTTGCTTTTGTCTGGCTGCTCTGTGTGTGTGAGTGCTTTGTGTGGGGTAAACTGAAATACATTATAAAAGAGTCCCTGACTCTCAGCCTAACCTACCTCACAGGGTTGTTGTGAGGATAAAATGGAGATGGAGGAGGAGGAGGAGGAGGAGGAGGAGGAGGAGGAGGAGGAGGAGGAGGACTATGTAAGTCGCCTTGGGTTCCTTGCAAGAAGTAAAAAGGCATGATATGATGGTAATAATAAATAAACCTGGATGCTCCATGTAGCCATCATGAGTGATAGTCATCAATAGACACCTCTCCTCTATGAAGCTATCTAATGCCTATTTAAAGCTATCCAACCTAGCGGCTATCACATCTTCTGGCAGTTAATTCTATGAATTCTGAATTGTATGAAGAGGCACTTTCTACCACCAATCCATTTCTTTGGATGATCCCACATTTTAGTATTATGAGGGAGAAAAAAAATTATCTACTTTCTCCACATCTTACATTAACTTTAGAAACCTCTGCCATATCCCCACCCTGCCCCACTGCCCAGTTGCCTCTTTTTTTCTAAATGAAGAGTCCCAAGCGCTTCAGCCTTAACACACATCACAAAATTAGTCCTGCACCAGAGACTCTTGGGGTTATATTGACAAACACAGGGTTGTTGCAAGGATAAAACAAAGAAGAGGAGGGCCATATAAGCCGCCCTGGGCTCCTTGCAAGGAGGAGGGAGGGGACGGTGGGATAGAAATGTAATGATGAATCAATTTTGCCAGTTGCTCCTTTTAGGGTGCAATGCATGTTAAGACAGGGAAAAAGTCCTACATCTCCCGGGATGCCCCAGCTATCATGCTGGGAGTTGTAGGATTTTTTTCATGTCTAAACATGTAGAATATCCTGGCAAGCCTAACTGGAGGCAAGGCACGAAGAGGTGGCTGGCAAGGAAGGAGTGGATTTCAATTCAAATGCTGCCCAGAACTGGCCCCTGCTTGATCTGCGGGGTGCGATTTCTGCAGAAGCGCTACAGCTCGCTGAAGACCGAAAGCGCCTCCCCGGCGGAGAACGAAGGGAGGAGGCCGAGGCCTTCGGCGGCAGCTGCCCGCATCCCCCTCCGCCGCCTGCCCATTGCTCACCCGGGGCCGGTCCTTGGAAATGGGGAAGAAGCGGCGGTTGAAGCTGTCGGCGACCAGCACGGCCTGGAGCGGTGGAGGCGGCTTCTCTTGGGGCTCGGACCCCCGAGAGCCCCCGGACCCGGCTCCACGCTTCGCAGAGGCGCCGCGGGCCGCCATCTTCTCTCACGCGCTCCTCTCTCGCTCTCGCCAAAGCAGCTGGATGTGACGCGGCGGACGCGGCGGCGGCGGCGGCTTCAGCGGCTCCGGCATTGACTCCAGTGGCGGCGGCGGCGGCAGCTAGAGCGGCGCGGAGAACGCTCCGCGCCGCTCAGAAGAGCGAAATCGGGCTGCCCCCGCCAACAGAATCAGGCCATATGTGAGGCGGCGGCAAAGTTTTTTGCGGAGCAGGCAGCCTTGTCCTGCTCTCTTCTCTTCCGCTGCCTGCCTGCTCGTGTCCCTGCTGCCGGAGCGGAGCCGCGGCAAAGGTTTGAAAGAGCCGCATGCGGCTCCGGAGCCCCGGGTTGCCGACCCCTGGCCTAGGTTAAACAACTCTGCATTGTTTTTAATAGAAAGCAACCTTTAAAAGTTGCAATTTGGGGGCAGAATAAAAAAATGGAGGGGAGGGACATTGGATTTCTGCCTCAGATCAGATGCAGAACCTCTTATGTGATTTTATTGTGTTTTATTGGTTGAACCATGCTTTAAGATTATTTTATAATGTAAAGCAGGTAATAAATTGTATAAATAAACAAATATACCCCCAGAATGCAAGTTTGATGAAACTGATCCATTTTAGCCCACAGGTATTCTTAGGATCCCCTCCTTAATTCATTAATTTTAACTTTTCCATACCCTCCAATATTTCAAAGATGAAAATAGGGACACACATGTGAATTTGTAAGATGTATGGTTAAGCAACATGAAGGTGTGATAAAGAGGGTGTGGCCAGGCAACATGAGGGTGTGGCCAAGGGTATGGCCAGTCAACCAAAGGGCATGGTCTGGTACAAAAGTTATTACAGGAAACACAAAAAACTGCAGTATTTTAAGCACAGAAATCTTTGGATTTATGTATTGCATTTAGGGAAGCCTGAGGGAAAAAGAAAACCACAAATCAATAAATACAAGTAACTGTGTGTGTGACTTTGTGTGTGTGACTTTGTGTGTGTGTGTGTGTGTGTGTGTGTGTACACAACATTAACAATAAATACAACATTATAATAAAATAAACATTATTATAAAATAAATAAATACATACAACATGGGTGAAAAGTCTTCATTACAAACAGTCATGTAACCATGACTCTCCTCCCTCTCAGGGTTTGGATCTCAAAATTGAAAACTGAAAACCTTGACTGGTGCTGAACCCTCAGTATTTTTCTTTGCTCTCCTGTATCCTGTACTCTGGGGCCTTCAAACTTCACTCTACTGTTTGAAGTACTACTTTCTTTCTGATGCTAGATCTATATGTTCCTTTTCTGATCCTCCTTATGTTCTGCCCAGGGCCGGATTAAGATAGGGGCTATTGGAGCTGCAGCTCCAGGCCCCTACCACAAAACAGGCCCACAATATTCAGCCCCCGCCCCGTTCATTTCAATGGGTCTACTCTTTTTAAAGTCGGAGTAACGTGGGAGGCGAGGCAAAGACGGGGAAAAGGGAAAGCCGATCCGAGGCCCGCTTTTCCTGGGAGTAAGCCCTCCCCGCGGGAGGGAATAGGAGACTTACTCCCGAGTAGCCCACGCATAAGGCGGCTGGAGTGCTGTGTGCGCGTTGTTAATCGCCCGTGGAAGCTCTGCGCGCGGAGGATACGGGCTGCCTGCGCGTCGGCATCCCCACAACCTGCTTTCATTTCTCCTCCCCGGTCTGCTGCGCTCTGCGGCAGCCGCCCGGGCTTCTTATACGGAGGGCTTCGTGGACGGAGGGAGCGGGGGAGATCGAGAGAAGCGGGGGCGGCGGGGGTGTTCGTGGAAGCTGCGTGAAAGGCCAGGATCGTGCCAGACGCGCGGTGTGAATCAGCTTTCTGGGGAGGGGGAGTGAGTCAAGGCCGGAAAGCAGAAGTTGAAAGGGGCCGCCTCCTCAGTCCGGTGAGAGCGTGGATCGAGCATCGTGTCGAGTATTTTAGGCTTGCGAGTCTGAGAGGCAGTAAATTACCTTTTTTGCTTCCCCTTTCAGGGCCCAATCCTATAGCATGTCCAGACAGAAAAATTCCTACAACTCCCAGCATGCCCCAGGCACGCTGGGAATTGCAGGGCTTTCTCTCTCTCTCTGAACATGCTTATAGGATTGCGCCCTTTGAAATGTTATTGATAATACAGTAATGCCTTGGATTGCAAGTAACTTGGTTTGAGAGCATTTTTATAACGGTTTTATTGAGTTAACAAGCTTATTGTTTACAAAAAAAGAAATATTTTCAATATGTTTCTGTTTTGGCACTTTAATGGTAATTAAAATATTTAATTTGTTTTAATATAAAATTGCGTCTTCATTTTATTTATTTCCATAAAAAGGCTCACCAAAATCCTCAGCACCAGGCCCATAATGCTCTTAATCCGGCCCTGGTTCTGCCTTTCCCTAAATTTCCCTGCAATAATAGGTAAAAAGCTATAATTATTAAGTGTTTATCCTTATCTCTTATCATATTGTCAGTACCCGTATTTGCCATGTCATAATATTTGGCCCAACTACAAATTTTCTCTTTGTGTAGATATGCATCATTTAATTCAATTTGTTGGTAACTAAGGCTGAACATCTAGGCATGCCTATTTATTTATTTGATGTATATTTGTATCAACTTGGCTTGTCAGTTACCAACCTGAAACAGCTAATAACCCATAACAGATCACAGAGACACACGTGGAGATCAGAAGTCTCCCCAATGCCATGGCCCTGATCTGGATGGGCTGAGTTTTAGCTGGAAGACAAAAGAAAACAGAAAAATGCCCTAATTACCCACCCCAGGATGCTCTAATCGTTTAAGGGCTCTGACCACTCTGAAGCCACTTTGATCTCCAGACAGACCCATGATGAGGAAGGGGATTACTGTTGTTGTCATTATTATTATTATTGTACCATCAATGCGCATGGTGCTTTACCAAGTATAAGAGAACAGTTCCCTGCCTCAAAGACCTTACAATCTAAAATGTAATATAGAGGCGACAACAAATGGTAAGAAGGGGTAAACCAGTGAGGAATATGCAATTATTTCAGTCAAACTTAACTTTCAGCCTACTTTCCCCACATTGTGCAGGAAACTCCTTGTTTTAAAGATCTCCCTCCCACTTTAAAAATGGATCTCTCCATGGTGGCTTTGTTCTCATTAGTAGTTTGCCAAAGAAATAATAATATTTAACATTTAGATATCTCTGAATGTGCAAAGTGGTTCACAGACACAGGCCCACCCTGCAAGCTCCTATTTTCTCCACTCAGAAAAAAAAACTATGTGGGCTCTACAAGGCCCACATAGGTTATTACTTGGATGGGAGACCCCTCCTCTAGTTTCCTGCATTGAGCAGGGGGTTGGACTTGATAGCCTTGTAGGCTCCTTCCAACTCTATGATCTATGAAATCTAATGCATTAAAAAAAAATACACACAATCCAAAATCCCTGCACAGTGATCCTAATCATTACTGTAGAGAGCTTTCTCCATTGCACTTCAGCATGTGTTAGAAAAAGACTTTCATATGGGGTACACAGGTAGAGCCAAGTAAAATTTACCACTGCTCTGAAAACAGAATAACAGTGCAATCCTATGCATGTGTACTCGGAAGTCCTATTGCATTCAATGGGACTTACTCACAGGAAAATGTGTATATTTTAAACCAATCTACAACACTGACCATCACATTTTGTGGCAGCAAATTGATTATGCATTGTGTGAAGAAGTATCGTGTAATTGAGGGATAATTGTGAAATGCTGCACCTTGCTAGAAGAAGAGGTAGCAGCAGCAGCGCCAGTGCTAGGATGACTTTTCCAGAATTATATTATTATATAATGTCTTATATATTATAATTATGACATTATTATATTATATATTATTTTATAATATTTTATAAGTGGCTTTTGTAATTTCCCCCCCACCTTACTTAAATCCTTAATTGCTGATATCTGGTGTTGTTCATGGGGGGTTTGTCAGTGCTTGCAGGGCAATCTCTTTCTTTTTGTTTTAAAATTGTCGGGATTGGCACAAATTCAACAGGTGAAGTTTACCCACCCACCCCACACCCCCAAACATGGAGCTTCAGAGAGAAGGGGAAGTTTCTTGCATTTCCTTCTGACACTGTACCTCACCTGCTAGAGGCACTGAGTCAGCTCTGTTAGGAAATAAAATATTTGGCAACATAAAGATAGGAATCATGTGATGAATTTCCTCATTCACCTCTTCCTCGGTCCAGGCCAGCGGGTGCAGCCTCCACCTCCTTTTCTTTTCACCCAGCAGAGGCAGCAGGTAGAGCATGTGCACGCACGCACGCACAAGTCCTCACATCTGTTGCCTCCCTGCTTACGGTCTCTTCGTGGGCGGCTGTGTTGGAGCCTAAGCAGAGCTACTCTTAAAGGAGCCATGGGTAAATTGCAGCTAAGCTAAAAGTTTTAGCTTAGCTGCAGTTTTGCCCATGGCCCCTTTAAGAGCAGCTTAAAGTAGCTTGCAGGAGGCAGGGGAATTTGGGGACTCTGCATAACCAAGTGAGAAGCCCTGATGGCTTTTGGAGCAGTTGGAGACTATGCGTTTCTGCCCTGCACTTTCCACTTTAACAAAGTATTGCAAGGTGGCTAAAGAAGTGGTATTGAAGTATAATCAAACAATATAACAATTAAACATTAGCAAACAATAAAAAGCATCTACAGACCCTCCCTGGGGTGGGAGAGAAACAGCATCTAGAGGGGAACCCCAAAATATAAAAAGCCAAACACCAGCCAGGTCAGAAGCCTGCTGAAACCAAAACATCTTCAGAGATTCATGGAAGATTGATAATTAGGGGACTTGACCATTTTTCCATGGAAGGGAGTTTCACATCCTGTGTGTTGCAACCAAGATGGCCCTTTACTTTATTCCCACCAATTGTACTTCAGTTAACCCCATCACTTAAAAGTCTGGCCCTGAATAAAAGAAATAACTAGAACAACCTATTCCTAAATTCTAGTGAGCAATGTTCACCTCATTTCATCAAGAAGCAAGGATATGGTCAACTGTGCATAGAGTACATAGTATATTCTCTGTTCACTGGCTATGCAACAAAGCAGTAGCTATAACTAGTTTACCTTCTATGAGCAACACATATTTTAAACTAATAATAATATACAGAAACTTATTTTGGGCTAGATCCAGACTCGGGTAGCCACTCATGCATTGCCAAAAAGAGGACAAAAGAGGACACAGATTTGCATAAAATGTGCATATGCTACTTTACATGTATAGAGGCAGATTTAGAAATAATTACTATGATTTAAATAGGAATAGAATCCATCTCAACATCACGAGGAAGACAGCGACCAGATGACCTGTGTGCCTGCTCAGCCTGCTGCCAGGTGCCAAGTGCTGAAGGGCAACTTCAAGGCCCCTGCTCTCTCTTCTTATGATGGTTCCTTATCTTTAAGCCAGAATTGATCTGGACAGCCCTTCAAACAGAGGACTGACCTTTATAAAGTAGGACACATGACCACCCTAATGTATACCAAGTTAGTTGCACTTGGTTTCCATTGAAATCAGTGGGGCTTAACTTAGTCACAATTAACTTTGCACACTGACTTCCTGGATCTAGTCCATTCTCTTAATTTTATCAGCATGTATGTATCTATTATGGATAGACCTGAGTCACGAGTCAAAATTCTAGATCCATACCTGTTCCAGCTCCAAAAGCTTTACTATTCTGGCAAAATAAGGTAAGCTTTCCCTTGCCCACAGTGCCTAATTGTTAAGGATGCTAACTACTACAGAAAGCAAACTTTTATAAATCAAAGACATCTCCAGAAAAGTTAATGGAATGGCAGCAGTGTAAATGCCATGTGAGAATAGAAATGGGACCTGTCTCTTTCCTGACAGGGCAGCTTTTAAGATAAGAGATTTTCTATTTATCAGCTGGTTCCCAGCCACCCGGACATGATAAGAGTAAAAGAACCAGACTCTCTTCTCTTGAACACCATGTAGAGTAATCCATTACGGAAAGGACGACCCCTACTTTCATTTGGTGAATGCTGTCACTTTTTTAGATAGTGTGATAAAAGGAATCCTTGCCAGCAAGTTCTGCAAAAGCTGGCTGTTTCCCCAAGAAAACAACAAAATGTTGCAGACAAATAAATGCCATTATCTCCTGCATCTTGTGGTAATCAGGTTGGTTTCTGAAAGGTCAAATGTCTTTTGGATCAAGTTGCTGATATGGGGACCAAAGTTGGGCATCTTGTGTGAGAGAAAGAATGCAGATGAGGAAAGAAGTATGTATCCCTCAGGCAAGGACATATGTTTGAAGGACGTCTTGGGCCTGTAGTACTGATCTCGTGAGGAGAAGTTGTATACCAGTATACAGGCTTTCCATGAAAGATGTTCTGACACATCATCTCTCATAGCTTGCAGCTCAGCCTCCAACACATTTTAAATGCCCTCCAACTGATTCTAGAAAATGAGGATTCTCTCAAGCAGGCCTTAGGTGTCTCTCAAGCAGGCTAAACCGGTGTCTGTCGGCAGTAATGGACTGGATGAGGGCAAACAAACTGAAGCTTAATCCAGACAAGACAGAGGTGCTCCTGGTCAGTTGGAAGGCAGATAAAGGAATAGGGATTCAGCTTGTGTTGGATGGGGTTACACTTCCCCTGGAGACACAGGTTCGCAGCTTGGGTGTACTTCTAGATTCAGCCCTGAGCCTGGATGCCCAAGTTTGAGTGGTGGCCAGGATTGCATTTGCACAGTTAAAGCTCGTGCGCCAGCTGCGCCCATTCCTGGAGATGTCTGATTTAGCCACAGTGACACATGCCTTAGTTATACCCCGTTTGGATTACTGTATGCGCTCTACATGGGGCTGCCTCTGAAGAGTGTTTGGAAACTTCAAGTTCAGCTGGTTCAAAGAGCTGCTGCCAGACTGCTGACTGGGCCTGGCTACAGGGAGCATACAACTCCTCTGTTACAACAGCTTCACTGGCTCCCAGTCTGTTTCCGGGCACAATTCAAAGTGCTGGTTATGACCTATAAAGCCCTATATGGCTAGGGTCCAGGTTATCTGAAAGACTGTATTCTCCCCTATGAGGCTGTCCATACTCTGAGATCTTCTGGGGAGGCCCTTCTCTTAGTTCCACCACCATCTCAGGTATGCCTGGCAGGAACTTGGCAGAGGGCTTTCTAGGTGGTTGCTCCAACACTCTGGAATTCCCTTCCCAGGGAGGCTAGAGTGGCACCTTCCTTGGTATGTTTTCGAAGGCAGGCAAAAACTTTCTTGTTCCAGCAACGCTTCAGGGAATAAATTTGGACCTATGAGAAAGCGACTGGATTTACACTGTTCCTATAGTTATTGTTATTTTAGCTTTGATATTTTATATAATTTTAATACTTTTGCTGATTTTATTATATTTTTAACTTTTGTATTTCTCTATTTATATGTTTTAACTGTACAAATTTTAATGTTGTAAAGCCGCCTTAAGTCCCAGTATTGGGAAAAAGGCGGGTTATAAATGATAATGATGATGGTGGTGGTGATGATGATGATGATGATGTGGGAGTCCCATCCTTGATTACAATCTCCCAACCTGAAACAATTACTCAGCCAACAGCCCTGCATCCCCCAATAGAAACACAGGTCAAGAAACTAAGCCTAGCAAAAAAAAAGAAAAGTCTAGTCTAGCACTAACTCTGTCTGTCCATCCACTGTGGCTCTCTGACAAGGCTTCATCTCAATTATGCTATCAAGGGATCATTCACCTGTGTGCCCTCTAATGTCATCTGTACTATCAGTGCCTTTCAGTGGTTTATTTATTTGTTTTATTTGATTTATATCCTGCTTTCCCACAAAAAATGGTGCTCAAAGCGCCTAACAATAATAAAACCAAGATTAAAACAAAAACTTAAACAATCATAAAAACAAATAAAATAAAAGCACAATTAAAAACACACCTATGTACACCAGTTGCTGGGGAATATGGGTGGCAAGGAGATGTTGCACTCATGTGTCATGTCCTACTTGTGGTCTTCCCACAGGCACCTGGTTGGCCACTGTGTGAACAGAATGCTAGACCAGATGGACCTTTGGTCTGATCCAGCATGGCTCTTCTTAAGTTCTTAAATTAGACATTAGATACTGGAATATACACAAACAATTAGGGGACAGGATCTCAATATTCTGTCTTTGACCTTTGAGTCACACAGATCCCGTACAGATGGTGATTTTACCACATTCTACCATTGATTTTACCACACATCTATATCTGATCTGCAGTAGGTGTAGTGGAGCCAAGGACACAGCACTGGCACTTTGCTAATCCCAGCATTAGCAGGGATGCTGACATCATCTGCCACCCACTCAGAATTCCCTGTTCCCGCTGAGCTTAGCTGCAGTCCTCACAGTTGCTGGGGGGAATGAATTTCCCCAGCAACAATATACTGGCTGGGTTCAACAGTTTAGCAGTCAAACTTCGATGTTCCAGCCAATGTTTAGGCTGTGTACACTGTGTTTGCAATCCTATTCATACTGGCTTGGATCCTAAATTTCCTCCGTAAATGGAAGGAGCTCCCAATCTCATGGAAGAAGAGTTGTGTTTATGAAAGGACTCCTTCTGTTGTGGAAGGCCCCCTCCTGTGAGTGGAACTCTCCTTCCATAAATGGAAATGTAAATCTAGGATCCAACTCATTATCTCTAGTTATTTTGTTTATTTAGCTCATTCTACACCAGACTTCTGAACCTGGCACCCTCCAAATGTATCGAACTACAACTCCCATCACCAGAAGCCAGCATGGCCAGGCTGGGGATGATGGGGGTGTAGTTCAACCCATCTAGAGGGCACCAGGTTGGGAAGGCTCTCCTACAGTATATACCTACCTGTATGTACTCCCTCTCCTATTGCCACCAGACAACTCATAGTTGTGATGGAGTTCTGTCTATCTGGGAGGGGTGTGGAGCAAGCTTCTGGCAACATGTGAGACCCTAGCCCATGTTTGGAACCAGGCTGGACTCCTCCTTGTAGATGGCAGTTTTCGCTGGGTGGGAGACAGCACAAATATTTTGCTGTTGATCCTCTGAAACCAGTTTGTCTTTCTTCCCTCTTGTGGGTCCAAGGCCATTGCAACCAGTATAGCTCCTTTGAATAACGCTACTAGTGGACTCCAAAGAGAGACTTAGATCTGGTTGTTTAACCCATGAATTGGCAGGGCCGTGCTGGAGCAAGTTGTTGAGAGACAAACCCAACATTTTAACCCAACAACAAACCATGGGTTCAAACTCTGGGTTGTTTGTCCCTCAGTATCCCAGAGTTCTGGGTTTGCACGTCGCGTTCCTGGGTTGTTAATGAAAACAGATGCAGAGCAGAAGTGGTGAGTGCATGGGAGGTAGCGTGCTACTCACTGCCGTGTGGCCCCAACTACCTATGGCCGTTTAACCCATAGTTAGTTGTTATGTGTGACCTGGGCCAATGTTGAACATAGACATTTACAATTCCATTGACAAGCTATACAGATCACTAGGAGACTTTCTCTTGGAGTATACAGTTTCTGTGTTGTTGTCATTGCTTTAAAAGCCTTCCTTTTCAAGATGGGAGAAATATATTCTGACACCCTGAGCTAACATCTCAATGAAATGTTAACTTTTCTGCCATAGAGACATATGACCCAAATATAGTCATTCTTTTGTGTTTAACTAGGGGCTCCAGTTTTCTCCCCATTAGCGCTCTCATATATTTGCAAGTTCATATGTATGAAAATTAAAATGCTAGTATCAATCACCTTTCGTGGGCACACACAATTTTCTAATACTTACTAGGGCTGGCTTTACTCTAGTGGAGAGACATGAATTAGATGCTGATGTAATAAATTGTGTTGAATAGGTTTTCCTATCTGACAAATGTTTTTCCGCTGGCTCAAACATTCCTAATAATTCTTTTAAAAGGATCATCCGTTTTGGACACCTTGACAGTAGTGGATTAAAATTACCATGCTGTAGTAAGTGCTGTGATAGCAGAATAGTTTTTATCATAAATCTAAGTGAGCAGATGTAAAAATATTAACAGATATTTTTTACCTAACCTAGCCGAGAGAGCAGAACATCTTTACAAGACCCACACAAATCCTTTGAATGTCTTGTTATCTAATTTGGTGCCTTCCTCAAAGTGCTTGGCAACAAATTAATGAGTCCTACAATAATTACTCATCAATTTGACAGGCACGCCCTTAGTTTCTGTCAGGATTAGGTCTCATTTGAATAATTTGCCTGGGAGAAGCTCCATTTTTCCCATCACTCTTTACGAACTTTCCTTCACAGCAGTTCTATTATGCCAAATACTACCCCTGACAGAGATCATCCTTAACTTACTCTGGAAGTGTGTGAGAGGCCACAGAGTTTGGCCTGAGGGTCGGAGTAATGGATGGATCAGTCTATTTCTAGTCCCTGCCCGTTCCATATGTGTTCAAGTCTTTTCTGACCCTTTCCACATCAGTCTGCAATTTCTTTTTAAAAACACATGAAAATTTCCATTATTTTTTTAGCCCCCCCCCAATACACATTTTTTTGTGTAGATCTGAAGTCACTAAGAGTAGATCTGAGGTCACCAAGAGATGGTGCTGGCACTACTCCATTGGACATTGACTAGATAATCTGTATTCAATCAATGAGCTAAAGGTGGAGTCATTTGCCCCATGAGTGCTGGTTGGCTACTGATTTTTCCTGGACAAACTGGTGTGTCTGCAGTGAAGTGGTCACCAGAACGCTGTGTGATGGCACACAAACTATGAACCAGCATGTCAGTACAAAGAACCCTAAAGTAAGTTGAGCGGTGGCAAGTGTGTATCCCTAACAGAGCACTCAAATGCTTGCCTTGTCACAGTCACACCGGTCAGCCCAGACCAAAAAAAAAAGCAAGAAAAAAAAAGCATTGAGACAAGTACCCAAGGATAATATAAAACATGTGGATACTTTAGTCTTGGACCATCCCCATGAATATTCTTCTAGACTTGACTACAGGAAGTTGATAACAGTGAAATTGATGTTAATGTGCCCCTCCAAAATAACTAGACAACTTCATGGAGAAAATGTACATTTATGGTGAGGGCCAAAACTGATTCCCTGGTTCATGGTGCCACTTATTTATTCCATAAATAACAAGGTAATATGAAGCCTTAGCCTCATGAACTTCAGACTAATAAAAACAGATCTTCTACTGTACCTAGTCATTAACAAAGGATTATGGAGAACTGGGCCATTTTCAGTAGTGTCTCTTATAAACTTCCTGATAGTTTGAGGCAGGGTTACAATTTTGTTGGAAGAAAAGTTAACTGTACAGGATTAAGGTTATGTTTTTGGAATGCACTGGAGTGGAGTGCTGCCTGCTATTGATTTTGGCTTGTGCCTTTTGCCTTTAGTGTGATTCAAGCAATTGCGTTTCTGTGTGAGCAAAATCCTCTGGGTCTCCAGGACTAGAGTCTGCATGTTTGCATTTCTTTGCACTTCAGTCTTTAAAATCTTAAAAGCAGCTTTTCAAGTGGAAATGCTGCACTGCCCCATAAGAACAGCAGCTGTACAAATGTGGAGTGTGTGGCGGAGCACATGGTTTGCCTGAGGTCCAATCCCTGGTAACTCCGGTTCAAGGATCAGGTAGCAGCTGTAGGCAAACCCTTCAACCTGATACCCTGGAGAGCAACTGCTATTCACAGGGCACATTGTCCAATGGTCTGACTCAGTATAAGAGCAGAATGTCATGTTCTGAGGTAAAAAGAGGTTGCAGGGGATAATCAGTAGCAGGGGATGTTTCACCTTCCCTCAACCACTGGTTCTTCTTTGCAATTCCTGTCTCTGACCTCACACTGCACCTCTAAAAATTCAGAACAAGGTCAGGGAAAATGCCTGCTCCAAGCCTCTTCTGTCTTTTCAAGCGTGGAGCTGGAGCGGGTGGCGGGCATTGTGTGCTGTTCTTCTGAGCCCTTCCGTGCTCCAAAGCATAGCACAAGTGCTGGGAGGATCCCTGTGGAGAAAGCCTGACACGAGTCTACACACACACACACACACACACACCTGTTCTCCGCCCAAGGGAAGGGGGCGAGGAGGGGGGATGAAGTCACAGGGGAAGCAGCCAGACAGACCGGCATCCCCAACAATGGAGAGTCTCGGTGGAATTCCACAAAACCCAAGGAAGGACCATCAAGAACCATCAAACTATCAGGGCAGTCTCAAAGAGCTGTAAAGTACCCAGTACGTCACCTTCTTCCCGGGCAGGAATAAGCCCACCTGATACGAAGGGGCAGGCATAAGCCCCCACCTGACCTGGAGGGTGGGGAGAGCGGGAACTCAGGAGTAGAAAACCCCTCTCCTTTCCGGTAAAGGGTTGTTGGGAACCCAGGGTACTTCGGAACCAGATTCAGCCTCCAAGCGGCAGCTGGAGTAAGCCATTCCCATCCCCGGATAGGCCGACCCGGAGCCAGGCTGACATTGACTAGCGTAACGTCTTTGGTCTAAGGTAACTGACTAATCCCAATGCGCTAGCCTGGGAGCCTGTTTCATTGATAAACGTGGAAGTCAACTGAGGTTGTGTTGACATTGTAGTATTCCTAGAAAGCTGTTAGTTCCGCTCCGTATCTTGTGTAAACAAATAAAGCCTTATTTGGTCATTTAAAGGGCTCTAGTTTCCTCTTGTGTGTACGGACCTCTTAGGCGGTCTCCTGTGCTTGTACGGGCTGTAACTCAGTGCCGGTTAACCCGTTAAGCGCCGAACTCACGCAAAGGATCCAGTTGTTGATCCTTCACAATCCCACACCGCTTCTCCAGTCCCAGATTTGAGAGGAGGGTTGGAAGATGTGCTCATTGAAAGCACAAAAAGTGACAGGTGGGGGGGGGTCCAGCTCCAAGATCTGGAGGAAGGCAGAAGCTCATCATACCTACTAGAGCTGGGTGGGACATTCAGCCCTGTGCTATGATGCGTGGAATCTTGAACTCCAATGTTTCATTGACACACTCGTGCCTTCTTTTCTTCTCTTGGCAACAAGAGAGAGGGCTTTCTCAGTGGTGGCCCCCCATTATGGAATGACCTCCACACTGAACCCCATCTGGCACCAACTCTGTCATCTTTTTGGCACCAGGTTAAGGCTGCCCTCTTTGGCACCAGGTTAAGACTGCTTCTCCCAAGCATTTAATGGCACTTGAGGGTGTTTGATGGTGTGACTGGGCATTTCTGTCAGCTGCTTTTGACAGGTCTGGTTGTACTGGCATTTTTGAGAATGTTGGATTCTTTTTAAAATTTTGTATATTGAAAAAAATGTTTTTATTCTATTTTTATTGTATAGTGTTTCATGAATTGCTGTGAACCGCCCAGATACCCTTCAGCTATTGGGCAGTATAGAAATGAAATAAATCATCGTCATCTTCTGAAGAATCCTCTTGTCTCTTTCATTGCTCAACAGTCACAAAGGAAGGAGATTCCAGCTTCAGCATCTCCCACCCTGCTCTTCCTCTCCTGTCTGTGAGGTAAAATACAAGAGCCCAGCTTGCCAGGTAGGTAGAAGGTGGTCAGTGGGAATACAGGAGGAGCTGCAACTCAAAGAAACTGTCACCATATTACCTTTTATGACTGTGGGCCTGTTAAAACAAACTTCCCCAACCTGGTACCCTCAAGATGTTTTGGATGCCAACTCCCATCAGCCCCAGACAGCATGGCCAATGGTCAGGAATGCTGGTGGTTGTAGTTCAAAACATCTGGACAGCACCAGGTTGGGGGAGGTTCTGTTAAAGCAGGGGTGGGGAACCTCAGGCCTGTGGACCAAATCCAGCCTGCCTGGGGCCCCAATCGGGCCTTCCAGGGTTCCCCAGATTATTATTATTTATTTCATTTCTATTCCCGCCCAATAGCTGAAGCTCACAACCATTCATAGAATTACGAAGCACAAATACAGATAATAAAATGCCACATAAAATTTCAATATACAAAATTTAAAACAATTTAAACAGCTAAAAACAATTTCAATAAAAACACTAGACACGTTAAAAAGACGGCTGACAAAAATGCCACATCATATGCCATTAAATACCATTAAATGCCTTGGAGTAGAGGGCAGTCTTAACCTGGACCTGGTGCCAAAAAGATGACAGCGTTGGCGCAAGGCAGGCCTCAGTGGGGAGATCATTCCATAATTGGGGGGGGCACCATTGAGAAGGCTCTCTCCCTTGTTGCTACCCTCTGAGCCTCCCTTGGAGGTGGCACTCAGAGGAAGGCCTCAGATGTTGATCGTAGTGTCCAGGTAGATTCAGGATAGGAGAGGCATTCTGTCAGGTATGGTGGTTCCAAGCTGCAGATGGCTGTGCCCCCTTCATCTTGCCCCATCCCTCCCCCCCCAACTGCAGATTGTTTGGTGCTTTCCAGGCTTTTGCGCATCCCCCCCCCCCAGCCTACTTCTAAAAGGCTGAAATGCCTCACCTAAGCCTTAGTTGCAGGCAATTACCTTAAACTAAAATATGTCGCTATTTTTAGTATTTTTGCCCCAGCTCTTTTGCCTTTGGCCTGCCTTTTGACTTCAGCCCTGCCCAACACTGGAATGTGCCCCTTTCCCCACCAAGAACTTCTCCAAAGCTGAATTTGGCTCTTGGCCAGAGGTCATAATGGTAAGTCTGAAAGACCAAAGGTAAAATTATGAAGTACTGACTTAGGACTTTATTACAATTCTAGGAAGGGGTTGCTGATTCTAAATGATAACATATGCTTAACTCATTCCATTTTTCTCTTTCTTATCTGAAATGTAGAAAGTCTAGATTTCTCTTCCTATTTGTTAAGTGCATCAAACTGCAAATATGATTGGGATGCCGGTTCTTAACCATTCCTTTATCTCCCTATGTAGTACAGCAGATGAACAAAACATGACTGAGCTTTGCATGGGGAATCTGTTACTGCATGGGGATTCTGCTTCTACTACCACAATGATACCATTTTTTCATAGTTCACATTCAGTAGTTTACACAACGGGACTGTATCCTAACATAATGAAATGGTGTTGGGTTCAGAGATGTTTTAAGTGCTAGTTATTCTGCACACAAAATATATGGGTTTAAAAGCACATTATAAAGGCAATTAACAGGAAAATCAGTAAGAAATGGGAACAAATGATATAAATGAGGACATTCCCATCATGATCATCATGATCATGATAATCACAATCACATCACCAATGTATGTGATGTTTTACAGAGTAACATAAGCCAAGTAAGCAAACAACAAAACAACCCTTCCCAGATGAGCTCACAATTTAAATTTCACTTGTGGAGAATGCAAAAGAAAGAGGGAGAAGAGGAGAAGATGAAGCAAGTTTGTGGGATTAGGTTACTGCGATGCACTCTACATGGGCTGTCCTTGAGGATGATTCAGAAGCTGCTGGGTAGCCTTGGGCAAGCAAACTCTGTAACGCTGGGTAAGGATGGGCCATAAGGTTTAAACATTTTAGAGGCCATGTTCCCTGCCACAAAAAAGTTCCAGAGGGGTAGCTGTATTGGTCTGTTATGGCAAAAACAACGAAGAGTCCCGTGGCACCTCAAAGACTAACACATTTATTCTGGCATAAGCTTTCATGGACACGGTCATGAAAATGCAGCTCATGCAGTGGACATAGATTTCATAGACCAGTGATGGCAAACCTCTTTGAGCCCGAGTGCCCAAACTGCAACACAAAACCTACTTATTTATTTCAAAGTGCCAACACTGCAATTAAACCTGAATACTGGGGGTTTAGTTTAGTAAAAACAACTCATACAGTTGTCTGAACTAATTAACATCTTTTGTCTTAAAAGAAAAACACAATAACAGGGCTTTCAATGATACAAACAGTTTTTTATTGAAAAAAATCAACTCAAATTTTTTAAATAGTACTACATTGTACACATAGCCTGAAGGTAATTTAGATACACTTTTTAAATAATTAGGCGCATGTATTTTTGGATAAGGGATTCTCAACTTGTAATATGATTATATGCCAGACTGAAATTGTATGGGGCAAGCTTTACTCTGGGTCCTTTCCCTGCATCTACAGGTGTCGGATTAGTAAAAGTAAAAGTCAACCTGTACTAGGATGAGCAAGATAAACAAGAAAACTAAACGTGCTTAACACATTTTAAACAACCTTTATTCTTGCGACTACAAACACTGCATTAGGTAAAAGTTTGCAGTGGGCATGCAATTTTTCAGGCTGTAGAAAGTTTATAGTTCTTATTTATGCTAAAAATGATTAGTGGTTTATAATTCATGTATAAATAAATGTAAATAAACAGGGGAGGAAGGGAAGGAATCTGGAGGGGAAAGGAGAAGACTTCAAGTGTTTGGGGGAAAGAGGGGGGAGATTGTGATGAAGCCAGGGAGAATGTGGGGAAAGGAGAAGAAGGTGCTGGCTAGGAGGGAATGAAGCAGCTGGGGGGCAAGAATGAGGCGGCTGGATGGGAACGCGCGCGCGGCAGGGATGTAATACGAGCCTTACCTGGGCTCGATGTTCTCCTCCGATTGCGGCGCGGAACGTTCGCGCTGCTGAAGCCGCCGCCTCCGCCTCTGGACCCGCCGTCACCGCCTGTTGCGTTATGTCCTGCGCGCTGGATCCCCGCGCTCTGTTTTTGGCAGGGGGAACCAGGACAACAGGGCTTAAACAGCCCTGTTGCCCTGGTTCCCCCCCCCGCCAAAAACAGAGCGCGGGGATCCAGCGCGCAGGACATGATGCGACGGCCGGCGGATCCGGCACGCAGGACATGACGCGACGGGCGGCGGCGGGTCCAGTGCGGCCAGCGTGGAGGCAGTAGGTAGGCCCGTCAGCCCCGCCCTCCGCATCACGGCCTGAGCCCTGGCGCGCAGCATGATTCTGCCTCACGCCGCCGCTGGGGAGTGTTGGCGCCAGGCGGTGACTCTCCTGGTGACCTATGGCTCGCGTGTCAGCAGAGTGGTCCACACGTGCCACCTGTGGCACGCGTACCATAGGTTCGCCATCACTGTCATAGACCATAGAGTTGGAAGGAGCTATCGAGTCCAACCCCCTGCTCAATGCAGGAAACTAGAGGAGGGGTCTCCCATCCAAGTAATAACCAGGCCTGACCCTTCTTAGCTTTCCACGCTCAGACAAGCTGAGCCAGCGTGAGCCACAGGCCTGTAGGTGACAGTGTCTATGAAGCTTACACCACAATAAATGTGTAGGTCTTTGAGATGCCATGGGACTCTTTGTCGTTTTTGACATCAAAATGGCACCTGAAGCAGCATGCCAAAAATAGTCTAAAATCAGACATTAAAAAAGTGGGACCTGCAACAAAATGTTGCAGTGTAGAGTGCTCCTGTTCAGGGTTGCAGCCAGCCAGCCATGCTCTTTTCCAAATGGATATGCCATTTGATTCCCTCTCCCTTGGTTTTCCATTTCCTCCCCCCACCTGCCCCAACATACACTCAGCATTCTCTGTCCACTGAGAATGTATAGTCCTCGTTTTGATGTTTTTGGGGTTTCTCCCCACCCTTAAGGGTTTTTTTCTTCTTACCTTTTACATTTATGCAAACCTACTGATCTTGTGCATGGAAGGTGGCATTTTGGCTACATAAGGATTCACACTCAGAAAATTGAGTTCACTAGCAGCATACAGGATAAATACACCTAAATAAAACAACACTCATTAAAACAACCGATCTATGAAACAGAAACAGAATGGCAAATCTGAAAAAAAAATAAATTTCCAATCAGTCAGCAATGTTGTGCGGAATACTTGTGTTTTTGTACTGTAGAATAACAGGAGGCTAAGCCTTGAGCTACTGTGTTGCATTGTCAAGCTGCTGAGCTGTGCTAATAATTCGATATGTGGCCCCATACTTTTTTTTTAACATGTCAAAATAGCTCTCTGTATTAGAAATCCTTGCAAGAAAAAGTTTATCTTAAAATTAATGGTCTGGTAGGATGTTAAAAAACATCAGAGAACTCCTGTGCTTTTCTGAAACCTAGTTGCCAACGGAATTGCTAGAAGCTACTCTGACTATTACTTTTTCATTTGTACAAATCACCTTTAAGGAGACTGGATTTTGGTTTTTACTCTTTGCCATAAGTTTCAGTCCTTCTTTAATCATTTATCATCTCTGAATGTTGACACTCTTCTTCCTAAAGGGTTTGCTGCAATTTGCAACAATTAAAAAAAAGTGAACTCTGGTCCAAATTCACATTTTTAACCTTAGTGGCCAGGTCATGTATTTGATTTACCAGCAACTTGTGCAATGGATTGCTTTGGACAGGAAGCCACTAACAGCTTTTCTGATTATTTTTGAGTGTATAAACAAACATTTCCCAATCTGGGCAAATAGTCAGAATTGTTGCATATCTTCTTAAATTATCAGGAGTATTGTTTCCTTTCCTAACATAAATGATAATCCTTACTGAGGCCAGAGTCCTAGCAAAGGCATTGACCCCACAGAACAATTGAGTCAATATATTTATATAACATAATCCTATACATGGCTACTCAAAAGTTAGCCCTACTGACCTCAGTGGGGTTTACTACCAAGTAATTGTGTATAGGTGTGCTTATATTGATAATATTGAAAATGTTATTAAAGTTAACATAGATAGACACTTCTTCAGAATGGAGAGATCTGAAACACACACACACGTTTTAAGGTTCAGACTGATGTTAACCTAGTTAAGCTGAATGTTCTTTAAAACAAAGCGTTAGTAAGTTGTGGGATATTGCAAATGATAAATTAACATGTAGTATTAAATGTAAAAAGGAACAATTAAAGAAAAATAATTTTAAGGATATATGGGGACCATTTTTAGATTATGTTTTAGTAAAGGGAAAAGGGAGTAAGCCATGTCAAGATATGATGTATTTTTGGAATATAGATTAATAATGGATTATGTGGATAGAATTATCTTTTTATGGCCCTGAGGTGACGGGTGCACTTTGTAGTTATATGGATTTGTGGGTTTATTTTCTTTTTGTATGTGTTTCATTTAAAAATAAATAAAATTAAAAAAAGAAAAGTTATAAGTAACAATATATCCAATATTTTGTATCCAATATCTACATTAACTGGATTGTAGTGTGTTTTAATAGATATAATGTAATGTGATGTTCCCTCAAAGAGAAATGTTCAGCATTAAACTCCATCCCTGTTCACCTCCAAGAAGTGCTTCTTTTTATATCAGAATAAAATAGTTCCTAATCGGCCAGATGGGCGATTAATAAATATAATAAATAAATAAATAAATAAACAACCTCTGAATCTTGACTGTATAAACAAAGTTTAAGAAATAATCTTAGATGTATTTATATGGCAAAAATAAAACCAAAACAAAACAGAAAGAGCCTTTCTATCTCTCTAAACTTTAGGGTCTCAAGTGAAACATCAAACAGTATAATATTTGCATCATTATTTGAGCTTCACTAAATAATACTATATTGCTTTCCAATATACCTTTGGTTGAGTTAGTTAACCCAGATGAAGGCGTACCACGGACCTAGCACATCACGATTTTTGCAAATGGGAATTTTAAAAATCATTTCCTTTTGTAGTGTGGCCTTTTCAGACCCTATAGAAAAAACTAGCAAATAGGAGTTGCGGTCCTAAACACCCGGCATGGCCATATTGAAAAGGATTACTCACAAGCGTGTTTGGAATCTTGGGTATCCCTATGAGCATCTAATTGCCTCCCCCCCCCCCCCCCGGGCAAGATTAGTATTAGATCTACAAAATTATCGCCAAATTGGTAGCAACACATCCAGGCATAGATTTCACAGGTTAATTTGTTATGGAGCCTTCAGAGTTTCCAATTTCCCGAGCCGTGTGCGTAAACCCTGCAGCTCCTCTCCCTGCCTTGGATGGAACCCACGTGCTCGAGGAAAAGTGGGCAGCTCCAGTACGAGTCGGGGCGAGAATTGGCCATGCTCGCTCGCCAGCCTCCTCGTAGCCAACCTGTGACTATCCTTCTCTTTTCTATGTCTCGAGGGGGGCGCGCGGGGGGGGGGACGGCGGCGGGAGTGGGGGGAAAGAGAGATCGGGGCTGCCTTCCATGGATTCCTGCCCCCCCCCCCGTCCTCCTTTGCTTCGGGATTAAAAAGCAGCGACTTCCCCGCCCCCCCCTCCCTCTCCTAGAGCAGCTGGTTACGTTTGGCCAGCCTGCTGCTACCGCTGCCTGTGCCTTGCTGTGAAACCACGACAAGAATTCCATTGGCAACTCTGAAACACAAAGCAAACAACAATAGGGAAAGCCCTTCTGTGCAAAAAGGAATGTTTCAGGCACTGTTCTCCTACAGTGAATGGAGACAGGCGGGCAGGAGGGTGATTTGAAGAGCCCCTCCCTCCCTCAATCTCAGCAGCGCTGGATCTTGTGATGGAGAGATCTTATCCCTTCTTTGTGATTCAGAGGTGCCAGGAAGCTCATTGAATATTCTGATCTGCCCCCAGTGTTTCTTGTGGCTTGACCCCGGTGCTGTGTCGTACCACTACCCCGAGCAGCCCTGAACCTGCATAAATCACAACCCTAGCAAACCTGCATACACTTGCGCTTTTTCTTCTTTTTCTCCCTGCCCTAATGGAAACATTTGGAAGATTAGAGTCCTTGAGTGATCAGGGCAGAATGGGGGTGGAGGGTGTGTGTGTGGAGAGCACGTCTTTTAGTAAACAACAAACCTCCCTGCCCTGACTAACTTTTAATAGGGTGTAATTTTGCATCATTTCGTGGTTAGGATTTTAGAACTCAGGATAACACCTTATGCATCTGATGAAGTGGGCTCCTCGTCTGTGCCAGAATAAATGTGTGAGTCTTTAAGGTGTCACAAGACTCTTGTTGCTTTTGCATACAGAAGGGAAATGATGCTAAATAATGTGAACAGTTTCCAAAATTACAGCTCTTGATAAGGACCGCTACCACATAAATGGAAAATTATGCATTGTTCTGTTGAGCAGATATTAGCAGAGAGATCCTATTATAGTTAAAAGTGTACTCATAGTTAACTATAGTTAAAAGTGTACTCAATGAAACATAGAGTGTTCGAGGATTGGGATATTTGTAAGAAGACCAAAACACTGGTTTATGAAGCCATTGTATTACCAACTTTATTGTATGCCTGCGAAACATGGACTATCTATAAACGTCACCTCCAACTCCTTGAAAGATTTCATCAACGTTGCCTCCGGAAAATCCTGCGAATTACTTGGGAAGATAGGCGAACAAATGTCAGTGTACTGGAAGAAGCAAAGACTACTAGCATTGAAAAAATGATCCTTCAACGCCAACTTCAGTGGACCGGTCATGTTGTTCGAATGCCTGACTGCCGTCTCCCAAAGCAGTTACTTTATTCCCAACTCAAGGATGGAAAGCGGAATATCGGTGGTCAATATAAGAGGTTTAAAGATGTTCTTAAGGCTAATCTAAAAAAATGCAATATAAACATAAAAAACTGGGAAGCTCTGGCCCATGAACGATCTAACTGGAGGTTGGCCTTTCACAAAGGTTCTATGGACTTTGAAGAAGCTCGAGTGCAGGTGAAAGGGAGAAACGTGCTAAGCGAAAAGCACGTCAAATGAATCCTTTACAAGACCATCTTCCATCTGGTAACCTGTGTCCTCACTGTGGGAAGCTGTGTGGATCTAGAATTGGCCTCCACAGTCACTTACGGACCCATCGCTAGAATCTACACAATTTTCTTTAGAATTTTCCTCCTTTTAAAATCTCCTTTTTGTAAATTTTCTTTTTTTTTTTTTTTATCCTGGAAGACAATCTTTCTCGGTCACGAGTGATCGCCTGACTGACTGACATCCAGGTGTTTTTTTTTTTTTAACCTTCGGTCTTTTGTAGCATTTTGCAAGCATTCAAGTTGTGTTACAGGAAGGGCTGCATACCCAAGTGGTGGAGTCCATTAAAACTTCATCCATGTTTGGACTTTTTTGGATCTCTTATTAACATGGCAACATCAAGTTCCAGTCATTTGCAACAGTCTCCTTCTTTATATAATGCACCATCTTCTTGTGCATTCATTTTTAAAGTTTAAAATATATAATTACAAAAAAACAACAACCCACAAACATGCTATATATCAGGAGAATTGGAATAACATTTAAATAATATTGACCAGTCAATATGTGTGTCTTCAGGTGTGTATGAAAGAGAGAGAGAGAGAGAGAAATAGATGGGGGTGGGAGACTGCATTATCTAATGTTTCACTAGCAGTGGGTTGGTTCACACATGCATGTTGAGCACTTGGTGGCTATGACATTACATGTATGAATGGGTCATCACATATATAGCAACACAGATAGAATGTTCATGTCTTCTCACATAATTTCAGAACACGATGCTGTAGAGAAGGTTCAGCTGCCAGTCATCAAGTGTACAGTAATCAAATGCAGAGAAACCAAGGTGCATGCATGTATGAACTAAGCCTACACGCACCCATATAATATTAGGCCATCTAAACAAAATATAAATCACATTCTTTTGCTCACACTAGTTGCAGTTGACAATCTATTTAATTTAGGTAGATTGATGCATCCGATGAAGTAGACAGTGTTCACGAAAGCTTATGCCATAATATATTTGTTAATCTTAGGTGCCACAAGACTCTTTGTTGTCTTAAATTAGGTGTAATCTTTGAGTAATTTGAACAAACAACATACTCCAGAGCAGCAAGTTTTACGGGAAGCTCTTCCCCCGCTGCCTTTTTCAAAGAAACCTCCTCAACTGTAGGGGTGAGGGCAGCAAAGTTGGGACAACTCCAGAGCAGGAAGTGTGGACAGTAAATTATTTTCTAGCTTTCACTGCTGCCCTGCACCTTGTATTAAGTGGAAATATCTCAGGCCTAAGGCCCATCTAGTCCAGCATTCTGTTCCCACTGTGGTCAACCATGTCCACATGCCCCAATGGGAAGCCTACAAGCAGGACATGAAGGCAATTGCCCTCTCCTGCTGTTGCTCTCTAGTGGCTGGTATTCAGAGGCATACTGTGCCTCTGATTCTGGGGGTAACCATCATGACTGGTAGCCATTGATAAACTTATCTTCCGTTAATTTGTCTAATCCCCATTTAAAGCCGTTGGTGGCCATCACTACATCTTGTGGAAGTGTATTCCATAGTTTAACTATGTGCTGTGTGAAGAAGTGCTTCCTTTTATCTTTCCTGAGGCTCCCACCAATGAAGAAGAAATAACTCTTCCATTGTGTCTGAGATACTCTTTAGTCCAGTGGTAGTAATTACAGTACATTTGTTTTTATTCAGTAATTGTTATAGGGAACAACTCCTTTTCTTCAGCTACGTTATTTTACCTAATTTTAAACTGATTTAATTATTCCCATCTTGCCCAGGTATGACCTACAGTATTTGCCATGTCGGACTGAGTTTCAGAGGAGACAGATGGAAACAGCACAGGTCACACCAGGGCAGACTGCGAATAATAAAATTGGTTTGTAAATTCACAAGAGGGCAGAAATGATGGAATTAGATATAAATGCAAGAGTAGCATACATTGAGAGAAAACATGATTGTGCCTGCAGGTGCATATCCATTGAGACATTAATATTAAGCATGTATATGGAAGCTTTAAGCATTTATATGGAGCTTACATATGAATTCTGTTGTAATTCTTACAACAGCCCTTTAAGGCAGGCCTATGTTATCCCTATATAGTAGATGGGGAAAGATTGGTAGGTTGAACGAGAAATAGTGGCTTGCCTACTGCTTTCTATAAAGTACTTCATACTTCTAAGTCCTTTTAAAAACTTCCCAACCCCATTTGTCACACTATTTTTTATTTTAAACAATATCCAGTCTTCTTGCCGTTGTCCCAACTTTGCTGCCCTCACCCCTACAGTTGAGGAGGTTTCTTTGAAAAAGGCAGCGGGGAAGAGCTTCCCGTAAAATATTAAGTCCCAGTTCGAAGTTTTGCCATGCGTTTGCAACTTTTATTTGCACTCTCTTTAAAAAAAAAAAAAAAGGCACAGGGTGTATGTGTGTGTGAGAGAGAGGGGGGGTCTGATAGGAATGAGACATTTCATAGTGGGGGCTATTGATCGTTGCTATTGCTCAATACTCTTGCAACGCAGCGATCCAGTGTGAGGCGAGTTAAGTTTTGCTTGCAACTTGCAAGCATCCTCCCCGGCCAGGCCCGTTGCAAAGTGCAGAAGGAGGGGCAACTCCTGCCCGTGCTGCAAGGGCCCGGAGCAATGTCTCATGCTAGTTCCGGGGCCGCCGGGTATAAAGAGCTTTATGCAATGTCTGGAGGGTGGGAGTGTAGAGAAGACGCGATGTCTCAGCTGACGAGCACGCCTTTCTTCTGCAACTAGCGGGATAAGGGAAGGGGGGTGGGAGATAAGAGTTGTGTGCCGAAGCGCGCCTTCCTCACTGAGTCCAGCCAGCAACGCTGCTGGGGGAGGCTGGAGCATCTCAGGGTCCAGATGGGACCTCACCAGCGCATGGACGGAGGAACAGCAGCTGCTTGGAAAGTGCTCGTCTTCGCCTCTGCATGCATATTGCAAGCTAGCTGCCAAGGTAAGCCCCCCAATCCTAGCATCACAAGGATCTGCTCGGTCACTCTGTTCATATCAGAACAGAGAAGGCAGGCAGGGAGGGGTTTCTTGCAAGGTCTTGCACTGTCTCTGTCTAGCCAAAAGCCCTTTGAGGGAACGAGGCCTTTTTTTTTTTTTTTGCTTTGTAAATGGAGAGGAGAAAGGGAACTTAGAGCGCAATTTTTACACGTCTGCGCAAAAGTCAGTCCCATTGAGTTCAGTGGGGCTTCCTCCCAGTTAAGTGGGCATAGGATTGCAGCCGAAGCTTCATGTAGCAGGTCCTCTATCTATGGATATATATGACTTTGCTCACAACGAACATACATGACAGTCAACAAAAGGAGCGGCCGGGGAAGGAAGGCGCTTGTACCCTCTGTGGTGGAGATTTAAAGCGCGCTCGTTCGTTTAGTACTGCACGCAATCCTTCAGAGGACACCGCGCACCGGTGATGGTAACGAAAAAGACGTTAACTCACCCCCTCACACACGATTATCTACTTCTTGTTGTTCACGAGTTGCCTCGTTTCTGAAATGCACACTTTTAGCACCCCAAGCCGTTGCAAGCAGGCTCGCTTTGGGGTCCCGCTGGAGCTCCACAGGCGTCTGAACGACCATAAATGGGGCTTGGCTCTCTCCCTTTTTTTTGCATAGGCTAATGCTGCATATTACTTGTGCGCGTGAGGGACTTTCTTTGCAACAAGGTGCATCCAGTATTGTACTGGGGAAGTGGGGTTCCCCGTGTATTAACAGATGCATTCGCATGTAGTGAAAGAGAGAGAGAGGGAAACTTGTGCACGTTGCACACGGCGGTGAGGTGTTGTTGTTGCTGTTGTTATTTTAGCAAGAAGCAGATGTTTTGTCTAGAGCACAATAAGCTTCCCTCGGTCAGCTTCAGACAGATTTGAAGTTGGAAAGAACTTTTTCTCCGAGCTTTGCTGTTGCTAGGCAACGCAGGGAAGCATGTGACTGGCAGAGCAGGGCAGCCTGCGGAGCTATAGGCCGCATCACCTCCTCCTCCTTTTCCTCCTCATCCCCTGGTACTAATCTAGTTGTTGAGGATGGAGGAGCTCCATCTCCTGCTCGCTCCCTCATTCCCACCTTGTAATTGCAGCTCATTCCCTCCCAGCCTCTCTCCCTCTTTCTCTCTTGTCACTCCCAAACACAACATAATTACCCTACAATGAAGGCAAACCCTATTGTTGGGGCAGAATTAGAAGAAGTAAATTTCCTGGGGCACATATATAGACCTGGGGTGTGTGTGTGTGTGTGTGTGGATGCATTCAAATGGTTAATCTGCTTTCTTTGCTCAACTCTTAGTGTAAGCTCCTTAGAAGGAATCAAGTAAGTAATTATACAGCAACTGCTGCTAACAGCACCCTCTTTCTGAGCAGGGAAGTAGTTAGGCAGATACCTGATGTACACCGGGAGCAATGCAAAAGCTCCAGCTGAGAAGGTCAAAGTGGGCAGGAAGCTAATTCCTTTGCCGTTATTATTTTCATTCATGTCTGAAGCCAAGTTCTGGCATGTCTAGAGTTTTCAGATTTCACCTCCCCCCAACCCTACCCCTCTGAGTGGGCATTTTCTGTCCCAACCCTATTTTGGGGAAACTTCTAGGCTTGGAGCTTGCTGTCAAGTCATGGAGACACATTCCAGAGGGGTTGTCATGTTAGTGTATCACAGCAAGCATAATGCTCTTGTGGCACAACAGTCTTGTGGCACCTTAATGACTTATCATGGCATGAGCTTCCATAGACTAGACCTCACTCTGTCAGATTTTTGAAATGCTGTTCTCAACTGGTGTGTGTTTGTGTATATGTGTGTATGCACACATATGCACATATTTTGAGTGTTTTGCATTTTTTTAACAGTGCGTCCAAAAAGCCATAAAATGCAGTTGGTAATGGTAGGTCTGCAATATTTCTAACCGGTGCAGTATAGTGGCTAAAGTGTCAGACTTAGACCAGGGAGACCACAAAGTATGTATGCATACTTTGCGTATGTATACATACTCAGGCACAAAATATGTATGTATGTATTTATTATATTTATGTCCCGCCGTTTTTCCTGCAAGGAACCCAAGGCGGCTTACATAATCCTCCTCCTCCAATTTATCCTCACATTAACCCTGTGAGGTAGGTTAGGCTGAGAGTCAGGGACTGGCCCAAAGTCACCCAGTAAGCTTCATGGCCGAGTAGGGACTAGTACCTGGATCTCTTGAGTCCCAGTCGGACACTGTAACCACTACGCCACACTGGCTCTCAGTAAACAAAGTTTACTGGCTAACCGTGGGCAAATCACTTTCTCAGTTCCTAGTATACTTCACAGGGTGGTTGTGAGAATAAAGTGGGAAAGGACCATATATTCCACCTTGAGCTTTTTGGAGGAAGGAAGGAAGGGATAAAAATATAATGATATTATTCTCTCTTATAGTGAGCTTGAATACCTATCAGTCTGGAAACAAAATGGGGCCATCCAAAAATAAGGTAGTGGTTTCTACATATGAAGGGGAACACGTAGGTATGCAGAAGTCTATACATTGACAAATTAAGATATATTTTTTTAACCTCCCAAAAGAGCTTGACAAGGACCTGTGAACCTCCAGGATGGATAAAATGTTGAGGTGTCAATTGAGAGTGAGAGAGAGAGAGAACTGAAGGAGTGGGAGCAAAAGGGAATTATCCTGTTCAAGCCCTTGACAACTAAGTTTTAGGGTGCAATCCTATGGGTACAATCCTAGACAGAAAAAAGTCCTAAAATTCCCACCATGCCCCAGTCACCATGGCTGGCTAGAGGGATGCTGGGAATTGTAGGGCTTTTTTCTGTACTCTTTTAGTAAGTGTTCTGGAGGGGGAGATCAGGGTTGGCAGGGGGTAATGTCCCTGCAATAAAAAGGAATGTTTCAGGAGGAAGGAAAAGAAAAAGGACACATTTTCTTTTTCCTACTCTCTGGACTCCCCTGTCCCCCACTATATAGGTATTAAATAAAAATGTTCAGATTTGGAGCTGGTAGTCAACCTGAGCCCTCTATCAGTGAAAGGCGTCAGGGTGTGAGAAAGGGGGGGGGGGGAAGGTCCTTTTCCCTTACCTGTGTCCTGAAACTTCCCATCTTAACCTGCTCCCTGCAACCCATGGCTCTTGTTTCAGGCTGGTTGTTGAAGGTCCCACTTGTGCATAATTTGTATATAAACCTTGAATGTATACAAGATAAAAACACAGTTTTTAATAATGGCAGTCACAACAGCAGCGATAAAGTTATCTTTAGGTATATATCTTTTTAGCTAATTTAACAACTGTAGTGGAATAAAAAAACCCAATTCTGATTATATCATCTTGGTCTAGACTAGACTAGAATTTGCTGACAAATTCTAGTTCAGCAGTTTTGTGCAGGAGCCTCCCTTTGAAATCTTTTTCTTGTAACATGGTGACTTGGAGATCTACAGCAGAGTGTCTTACCTAAGAGAACGAAGTGTTCTCTGTCTGGGAGACTGATATTCTTAATGAAGCCATTTCCGATGTTGGATTTGTGTCCACTTATTCCCTTGTGTAGAAACAGAGCAGTATGTCCTATGTAGAGAGCAGAAGATCATTGTGGCAGGTGATAGCATATATCATATTGGGGGGATGAGCAATTGAATGAACCCCTGCTGGTATGGTTGATGTTATTTGGTCCTGTAAGAGTGTTGCTAAAATAGATATGCAGGCAGATTTGGCATCTTTCTTCCAGGGCCTAGCTTCTGGGTTTGTGTCTTAATTAAGATGGTCCATTGTTGCGAATGAGTAGCCACTTCAGATTAGAAGCCTGCCTGTAAATAAGGACAGGTCTCCCACACAAGGCCTGTGAGAGAGCAGTATGGTAGTTTGGGCTGGGGCTTCTAGCTGATAAGTAATGTTTTGTCAATTTCTCTTTTAGGTTTGTGGTAGATAGTTGTACCATGGTGTGTGGAAAATAAATGTGCTGTGTGGACTGGTTCAGGCTCAGGTAGAAGATGGGGTGAAAGTTTTTGAAGTCCTGGTGGAATTTCTCAAGAGCCTCCTTCCAATGGGTCCAGATGATGATGCCATTGTATATCTTAAGTAAAGGCCCTGTGAAAAAAAAGCTAAGGAAGTGCTGTTCTAAGTCAGCTCTGAGTATGTTGGCATGCTATGGAGTACCCATGGAAATGCTATTGACCTGGAGATGCAAGTTGCTCCCTACTCTGAAATAATTGTGGTGAGGACAAAGTAGCAAAGCATGCTGTCCAGATGTTCTGTGATATTATCAGGCATACTATTCCTGGCTTGTAGTCCATGTGTGTGTGAGGTGTTAGTGTATACAGTCTCTATATCCAAGGTTGCTGGAATGGTGTTGTCTAGGAAATGGTCAGTGGACTATCATTACCTCAGGAAATCTGCAGTTAACTAGGGGTACTAGAAGCACAGAGCCTCTGAATGGAGACCATAACTGGGTACCCCTATTGTGTACCCTTATTGTGACAGTCCTAATGCCTCGAACAATGGGACATCCAGAATTGCCTGGTTTATATACATAGTAGATAGAAGATTCCTAGTTGAAGCCTGAATCAGTTGCTGCTGTTTCTGGTTTTAAACTATCCACAGTTCCCCATTATGTCCAGACTAGGGGAACTGTAGTTTGTGTTTAAATGTCCATTGGAGAACAAGCCAGAATCTTAAACCATGGCTTGTTTAAGATCCTGACTTATTCTCACTTTGGTTAGCTTAAAACTGAAAGTGGATGCTTCGAATCTCTGCTTCTAGTGCGGTAAACAGTAGGAGAGAGAAGGGGTCGTACATGAGTCTAAGGCTCATCGCAACTCATTCATGTAGCAGGAAACTATAGTTTCTTATTATGTCTGACCCAGGCCATTGTGTTCCAACTGATATGTGAAAAAACTATAGAGCAAAGGACATGCAACAAATACATTCTTATGTAGGAGTCCCCAGCTTTTTTGGATCAGTGGAATTTTGAGAGTGTGAAGTGGGTGCTCTCACAAAATGGCTGCCATGGTGGGCATGGCTAGTCACAAAACACTCATTTCTCAGAAGGCAAACTGGTGAGACTAACTTGCCAAAAACCTAAGTACAAGACAGAGGTGAGCTTTGAGCTCCAGGATGCAAAACCATTCTTTTGAACCCAAATAAAGATGGCCCTGGAGGGCACCACTGTGCTTTGCAGCATTCCAGTTTCCCAGTTAAAAAATAATTAATGACAAAAATCTTAAGATATAAAAAAACCCAGGAAGGCTATGACGCCTGGAGGGCACCACATTGGAGACCCCAGCTCTTACGTATAGGAAGGAACATAACCTCTATTCTTGGGGAAAGTCTGTAATGGAGATTTGATTTTGATCAAGAAGGAAGGCTTTGAACCATATGTAAAAGAAGATGTAAAGGTTCTTAAATATACTGTACATTTTTGTGATGGAAGTTCAATGCAGATCTTCATAAAATTCTGTTTCTATTGTTACTGATTGAAATTTTAGCATTTGCTTTGTTCCAGAATGTATCTAGGCCAATATTTCTGTTATTAATTAGATTTTTTTCTGCAATTCTTTAACTTTTTTAGAACATTGTTGGATGTTAATAACAGGAATATCGGTTTATAACTGACTGGTAAGCAGTTATAAATGCACTCTCTTTTTTTTAATGAGTTTTGCAAAAGGAAGAAGAAAGATCTGTGAAGCAATTTGAAAGTCTCTTTACTGTTTGACAACACATTACATTTCAGTTAACTAGAAAGTCATTATATCAGTTTTTTTGGGGGGGGGGATAAATAGTACTTGGTTTTTGTACCTTCCTTAATCTTTCTTTAATAATTTACTCTTTTTTTAATGTCCCAGGCAGTGAAGTGTATCAGGAATTTGCCAAGTAATCACCTAAAGTGGAGAACAGGACAAGATGGCAAAATTTCAGTTAAATGTTGAAAGTGGTAAATAGATGATACCTGGTTAGACTTAAATTCCTCTTTACCAACGGTTAGAATTACGGTCAGTTATTAAACTGCTGAACTGAAGACAAACAGGTATTGGGCATCTAAGGAGATTTAGACTGCAATCCTAAATGGATGTAAGTTCCATTGAACCCAATGAGGCTTATTTCTTAGTAGACATGTATAGAATTACACTGTTAAGCTAAGATAGATGTGCAATCTAGTAATCTATTCAACACTTTCAGATCCATGAAAGACAGCCCTTCTTTTATATATTGAGCTAACTGGAAATTTGAGCAACAAAATTCCATTTTAATCCAGATTTACCTTCCATGTGTTCGACAGGAAATTAGAACAACAGTCAATTGAGGGGAGATGGCAAACTGTAATACCAGTAAAGCTCCCCCCCCCCATTCCTTCTGGGCTTCTTGGGCTGAAATAGTATTTTTCTGCGCCTTTTCCCCATATTTGTCTTCTTGCAATGTTAGATTTTTGGCAGATCAAGGACTAATGCTTATTTTTCTTTTGGATAATGTAGAGCTAAACCTGCTGGCCTTTAGCTCATTTTTTTTTTAAAACTTAGTGCTTATGCCTACAAAATTCTACCAAATGCATTGGACTGAGAAAAAACTTTCAGAGTTTGACCCTCAATAATTTGCATTACTTTAGCTGACACAACCTTCATGTAAGATTAACCAAAAGGAATCCTGTAATTTTGGTAACTTAAAAAAAAATCCTAAATTGTAAAATCTTTGGAACCGTTCCCATTGCCAAGCATAGTCTGGTGATACATGATGAAGCTAGATGGGAGACCTCTGGGAATCCCACAGAGCCTTGAATTCTGTGAAGAAAGGCGGGATATAAACTTAAAAAATAAATGCTTCAGACACATGATTAGAAAAAAATTTCTAACAGAATTTTGTCTTATAGTAATCAACTTCCTAGTTTTCAAGTTTTGACAAACATGATTAAAAACTGATGGTGTTGCAGGCTAATTTGATTAAAGGTTTTCCAAAACAGGAGCATTTTTGGCAACATTAGAAGATTCTAAATAAATAAAGCATAGATCTTTGATGAACATTAGTTGATATGTTGCTTAGACAACTTTTTTTAGTTAGCATAAGTATCATGTTAATGTATTGGGACAGTATGCAACATTGCTGCTCTGCTTACGCAATTGATGTAGCGCTAGCGTAAGCGATCTCTAGCACCACACCAAAATAGTGTAAGCTGGCTTAGTGGGTTTTCCACAGTCACTTTCACTAGTGCTATGTCAGTTGTGTAAGAGGAGCAACACTGTTGTATCACCCATTGTTTTTAAATAGTTTATTTACACTCAGTTTCCTAATTCAATTATAAAACTATATACTGCTTATAAAGATTCTTCTCTTCCTTGTATGAAACAGTTACCCTGACCAGAGTTTTGCATGTACTAGCATGCACATAGGCGGCAAGGCAGTTTGGTGCCCTAGGCAAGATCAGATATTTAGCGCCCCCCCTTCCCACTTGAGCCCTCCCTCCCTCCAGCCCTATGCCCATTATGAAATAAAAGTCAATTAGCAAAACCTAAAAAAAATATTATCATAAACATTGGCAAACATACATAAAATACATGTTGATGTAGTACCAATTTGCTATATAGAAAAATTCCTGGTGAAGTGTGACAGAAACTACATTTTCAGGAGGGGTCTCTCTCTCTCTCTCTCTCTCTCTCTCTCTCTCTCTCTCACACACACACACACACACACACACACACACACCCCCATAATCTGTACAGCAGCACATCAACCGAGTCACGTGCCTTTGAAATGCTTATCATTTAATTGTATATCACCTTAGTGTGGCACTGGAGATTTGGCCAGAACGGAGAAATAATCCTGGGGCTTTTGAGAAATAATAATAATATACACTTGGAATGGGGGGGGGGCACACAGGCCCCTGCCCTGCTCAGGTACCGCCCCTGGTCCCAGACCCATTTGATTCGAAGGGAGGCCTGGCCCGTTAACGTTCCCGGACTTCGCTTCCAGTGAGAATTGCTTGCATTGTAGCCCAAGGGTCATTTCCAAGAACTTCTGCTTCAAATCGGAAGGGCTCTACTCCTCCTCTGGAAATATACTGTCCTCAAATGCTCCTCTCTCCATTTCCCGGTAACCGTGTCTTGCGCTTTGAGGTTCGCAGCCCCCCCGCCTTCCCCCTCTTCAATCCTACACTACGTTTGACTTCCAGAGAAATACGATTCGGATTGAGGGCTACCTGCAGGAGGGCTGTTCCATGAGTACCCCAGTTAATAAAGGAGTGATCTGGAACTGATGGCATTTGAACAGTCGGCAGCAACAGCCGACTGTTCATATGTGCGCTTACCTGCGAGTAAGGCCCCTTGACTTCAGGGACTTACTTCAAGGTAAACACTTCTGGCAATCTACAACGGCCTCAAGTGCGCATGCAGATTTCCAAACGGCCCTCTTTTCGCTTTGTCTTCCGCATGAAGCATCTTCTCAAGTGACCCACCCACTATGGATTCTTCGTTTCACTTGTGAGAACACCCTAAGGCTGCAATTCCATACGTCACTTACCTGGGAGTAAGTCCCATTGGACTTAATGGCACTTCTGAGTAGACATGGATCGGATTGCACACTGCATGGCTAGGAGGAATCCCCTTAAAGGCACAGACCTAGGAGCCTACACACACACACACACACACACACACACACACCACAGTGAATTCGACGTGAAGGGGCTGGAGACCTTCCTTCTGTTGCTGAGTCTCCTTGGTCCTGTCGCACTGCAGTTGGCGCGGACAGGATGGGGGGCGGGGGCTAAAGGTTATCCTGGCGTCTAAGTGACAGAGCAACCTGGTCAGGGAGATTTTTTTTCAAGGTGTTTCTGGCGCCCCCTTTAGCCCGGCGCTCTAGGCAGCTGCCTAGTTGGCCTAATGGTAGCACCGGCCCTGCATGCACACATGGAATTCTTGAGCATGTGGGATGCTGCCCATTAATTTTATGGAAAGAGCAGATCCACTGATATAGATGAAGGCACACACACTTCTGGAATAAATTAGTGCATCCCTTGTAAGTGGGATCTATGTCCTTGTAAGAAATTGTGGATTGGGTGATGGGTGAAAGGGTTGCTAGGTCTGATTAGCCTTGCCCAAATAAAAAAACATACCTCTCAGGACAGTAAAATGCACTAAATTTGTAAGGTTTACACAGAGAAAGAAATATACAGTAATTAAACTATTTTGAGATATACTCTGAAGATGTTGAACTCCCTTCTCGAAAGTTGCTACGGACGGATGCACAAAGTGACAGTGCTGTACTCTAGAGACAGCTGCTATGTTACTTACTTTGAAATAGTCAAGTGATTTTAGGAAGCAAGTAGTCATTTTATCAAGATGGCTCTAGCAACTAAGGAGAACGTTGCTGAGCTTCTGCATTGGTTTTCTATACAGTAAACCATATTTATAGCAGATAACCATAACTGACTCTGCTCTTTGGTACTGACATCTCCCCACTCCATTATGAAACACCCTGAATTACCTCAACTTAGTGGGAAACCTTCCCTGTATTTCTGTGTCTGTGTCACCATCTAAATGTTTAGAATTTTAGTAGACTTGTCCTGCAATAGAGGTTCTAAATGCCATGGAGGTGTTTACGCATACCGCCAGTAGCATGTGAGACTAATTTTCTAAATGGAAGTGTATGACCTGGGTCTCTCTTGGGGCAGCTAGAAATCAGTGTGGTAAGGATTATGTTAGTATGCCCTGGGCAGGAATAGCCATCATGCCAAATATGCTACAGAACCTTTTTGGGCCTGTGTGCACATTTGGGAATTTGAGAAACTGCTGTGGGCACCACCACAAAATGCCTAATCAGTGGATCACCGCTTTGGTGTCTACCTCTCATGTTAGGGCACATTATTCAGCAAAAACCTTTGTTTCGTGTCTATTGGACACTACAACATCTCTTTAATTGACTAATTGCTGGTGGTGCGATACAGCTAATGCTTCTTTTAAACATATGTTTTGGTGATGTCCAGTAGTTGCTTCTTTTGGGGAGGAGGTTATTACATGGATGAATTTTTTACTGGAACAGTCTTAAATCCATGTATATATATATTTAAAATGGGGGAAATGTTTTGTGGGTGCTCGTGGGTGCCACATTGAGGACCCCTGCTCTACAGGCAGAATAGGGTGATTGTTGTGGTATAATAACCATAGCAAGTTTCCTGTTTCTGGCCATCTTTCTCCCTGTGCTTCTTGTAATCACATTGTGGTAGCTATTTTAAGACAGAGGATCTCTGGCCATATTGCTTTTTAGGAGCATAGTGTACAGGCATGTTCCTGTCTAACTTGGCCACCATGGAGAAAATAATATTCTCAACTGCATAGAACTTTCAGGGACTGTGTAGATGTGTTTCATTATGGATGACTGCATTTGTCTGTCACCACTTATGACACATGGGAAGAACGTACTTATGGGTACTTATGTGGTCTTGGGTGCTTCCAGGTAGAGAGCTTCCTTTCCTACTTTGAAAATTTGATTGTGCCTTTTTACTACTTGAGTTTAAATGTGTTCCTTTCAGTAAACCTGGCTTACCTTGAGGACATTAGGAGCAAATAGTTTTATAAGAATTTTAATAGTTTATATATATATTTTGAAAATCTGTTTCAGTCAATTTATTTATTTATTATTTATTTATTATATTTATACCTCGCCTTTTTTCCTGCAAGGAACCCAAGGCGGCTTACATAGTCCTCCTCCTCTCCATTTTATCCTCACAACAACCCTGTGAGGTAGGTTAGGCAGAGAGTCAGTGACTGGCCCAAAGTCACCCAGTGAGTTTCATGGCTGACCGGGGACTAGAACCCGGATCTCCTGAGTCCCAGTCCAACACTCTAACCACTATGCCACACTGGCTCAAGTGTTTTTTGCAACTTTAGCTCAGGTTATGGAATGAGCTCCCCAAAGAGGTTCGCCTGGCACCTACTTTGTATTCTTTCCGGCACCAGGTGAAGACCTTTCTGTTCCCCCAGGCATTTTAATCATTTTAATCTTGTAATTGTTTTTAATTCCATTATTGTAACTGCTGTTGCTAGCTCTGCTGTTTTTTTTTAATCTGTGGTTTTAAATTTTATATTTTATATTGTATTTTATGATTTTATCTGTTGTAAACCACCCAGAGAGTTTTGTATTAAATAAATAAATAAATAAATAGGGAAGATGAGTTTAACCCTTTGCTTCCCTGGTGCTGTCCTAACAAAATATACTCCTTTGAAACTGCTGTTTGTATTGGGAAGAAATCATCCACTGGCACCCATAGAGGTTAACTGGAGACTACAGCAGGTAAGGAAAAGTCTAAACTCCCCATCCCCACCTGCTGCAATCCCAATAATGATCAGTTCCCCTCTGCCCTAGCAGCTGCTCCTTGCATTTTAAAAAATGTGCATGTTAAAGTATTGTGTACTCATTCAAAAATAAAGGATGAAAAGAAGGTCTATACTTCAAAGAATGTATTCCATGTGTAGACTATGTGGATAAATAGAATGATCAGTTCTGATTGTTCTGAGTCTACTCTGTGGGGGAGGGGAAAGATTACATTACATAGTTGTTAAGATGAACTGTCTTTAGTAGCTTAGTAAGATAGATAGATAGTAACCTGTACATGCCAATGCAGAAAGCACAGGGAGAACACATTAAGTATAACTGAGTTCTTGCTGTGGTAGAGAGGTGGCAACCAACTCTGAAAGGATAAGTTCTACGTTTGCCACTATACTCAGTGACTCACTTTAGATAAATTTAACAAACTGATGAATAACAATGCTGAAGGAACCCAGAACCAGTGTTAGCCTTGATGCACAATATTTTTTGTTAAAAGTTCCTTGTGTTATGATCTAGCCATTTTATTTCAATGGCATGACTCACACAGTTGCTTTCAACTAGTTGCGCTAGGTTTGTGTCTCTTGTGACATTAAAATAATCTAGCTGAGAGATTTAAAACCACAACAGACTGCTTATGAATAGTGGTGTATATTTTTATTGGCATTATGTAGTTTTTTAAATGATTGCACTTAGAAGTGAGCTACATAGTTGTCTGAAATTAGTGATAGTGCTTCTGGCATCCTGAAGGTGAATGGCAGAAGCTTTCTTTCTTAGCTATTCAGGTTTTGCCTTTCCTTTTGCTTTTCAAGTTAGCGACAGGGTGCCCTTTAAATACATGTCCCGTTCCACAGTTAGCACTCACTTTTGCTCCCAACAGTGTGCAAATGCACTAAAGCACTAAGATTCTTTTCATTGCCTCTGTGCTTATGTGTTGTAGTGATTAATCTGGATTTTGACAAAGACAGATTGGCTAGATTCCAGGACATTTTTACTTTGGATATTAGAGGCCGCATCTAGGCTTCTGAATGCAGGCACATTGGAGGTTTTGCAAGAGAGAAGGGGTGGACACGTTGATAATGTGTGATGCTGAAGATCACACTGTTCCTTTGAGAAGAATTAATTAATCCAGAACTACTACCCCTGTTTGTGTCTTCAAGATCACCAAAGTGGATTAGATTGATTTCACCATACCTTGGACCATTTCACCAAGATTGTTTAATGCATATTATGTAACTCTCTTGATTTGCTTGAACTCACACAACAAAGTCGGTGTTTCATGATAACAAGTTGACGAATAAACAGAGAATAGCTAAGCCTTGGGAGAATCCCCATGCTTCCAAACATACCCTGCCTTATTTGCCATGTTCCTGGTTGACAGCTGAGGCTTTTGGATGCCTCTCTGAGGAGAAAGTGATAGATGGTCAGTCAGGTTCCCACTCTCTGTGGCCTGCTGGTAAAACAAGGTACTTCCATCCAAGGCCACCCTTGTTCCACTCTTTATTCTGGGTTGAGAGAGGTGGGGAAACTGTGGACATAGGAATCTGGATGACGCAGGGTATCTGTGGGCTAGAATGGCCTGAGCCCTATGTGCCTATAGTTTTTCCTTGCCCTTCCCTCCTGGAAAAGAAGAAGATGGAAGAGGCAGGCTGACTAGATGATTAAGCCCCCTTCTTTTCTTATTTCATTCCCCCCTTTCACACCTGCTCCCCCCCCCCCCCGTGCAACTACAGAGAATGGGAGGAAGGGAAAGAGATGTATGCAAATTAATGAGAGAAAGGTGGAACTTCTTCTTTTTAAATGAACTTCACTCTTTGCTGGCCTATCTCATGAAGAGGATCTAGGGGAAGATGAGATGAGGAGAGGGGATAGGTGGGCTCCACATCTTTCCTCCCTCCTTCTCTCACTTGCACCTTTGTTCTGGGGCCTAGTTCTCTTCTCTCTCTCTCTCTCTCTCTCTCTCTCTCTCCAGAGGGCCCGATTTAGCATGGAGTCCTGTAACTGTTGACATCTATCATTCATGTTAGTATTTGGATCCACAGCCCAATATACTTTGTCCTTAAATCTATGAGCTCCTTTCTTTCTTTGGCAGTCTTTGTATAACAACTTGTATCGCTTATCAGGATCAAAAAAGTATACACATTGGCCCTTTTGAGCCACTGCCAGTAAGTGTAGACAATACTGAGCTAGATGGACCTATGTTCTAACTTAATGCAAGATAACTTCCTAGGTTCCTGTCTTTCATTTCTGTGGTTTAGGGGCTAACTACATGTGCACAGAGCTCTGATAACATTCCTTTTAAAAAGAAAAGCAGCTTTACGGGGAGGGGATTCATAGCAGGGTAGTCACATTTGGGGAAAGGGTTAAGCATCCCTCCCTTGTACTTTTCTGCCAAAAATTCTCCCACAGAGCTCTTACACTTTTTAAAAAATGTACCAAGTTGTGTGTAAAATGTAGGCTGCCCTTAACAGCCTAACTCCAGTTGAACTCTTGAGTCCAGAACACACTTACTAATAGCCACTCATCATCTTGCCATCTGGAGTGAGCAAAAATGTGGTCACTGCAGTTTTGTAGATGATAAGAGAATTTCAGTGTGTTGATGTGTAATGGGTGAGCAGAAGAGCATGTTAAAGTTTTTGTGGGCTACCAACTTTTGTGAACTTCATTGTAAGGCTGCTGGGGTTGTGGGGACTCCACAAGGTTTGAATCAAGGTTTGGTTGTCTGTATTGCAGAGGGTAACAGGAATATTTTGTTGATTTTCTACTACCCCCCCCCCCAGTGCAAATAGGACAGAGACACAACATTATACATATTCACAAATTCATTGTTATAGAAAGCCAGTAGCCTTTTCTATCATAGCAACAGTATCTTGGAAACCAAATTCTAGACCATTCTTTCCCCAAAGCCTGCTTTTTCCCCCTGCCTGAATCAAGTAATTTGTAAAAAAATTCTCTCAAAGCACTTTGGCAGTATTGATATTTGATCATGAATGAATGGACACAAAGTTCTTTGATACTTTATATTGTGAGGCTTCAGGTTTAGGAAGGTTTTGTGGATTTCTCATGTGGTGGTGTGGCAAGTCCATGAAATTTTTCAGTAGTTTGGGAAGTATTTTAACAATTGAATCCAACCAACTCTGTCATCATGGGCTTTATTTTTAAAAGTATACAGCTCATGTTGTGAAGTAAGCTTCTTTAATATATGTTGATTCAATTCAGATGGAAATTAGTTGGTCCAGGAAATTAGTTGAGTGTCTTGTTAGAAATTTCACGTGATGTCAGGTATGACTTCTCTGAGCTCTGTTGTGCTATTGTTTTCAACACATTATGAAGCTGTAAACAATCTACCGGATCCCCCACCTGTTCCCCGGCCGCCCAATTCAATTCTGCAGCAGCGCTAGAAGAATGTTTGAGGTACAGTAATACCTTGGATTGCAAGTAACTTGGTTTGAGAGCGTTTTGCAAGACAAGCAAATTTTTAAATATTTAATTTTTTTTTACTTGATATACAAGCGACGTCTTGCAATACAAGTACTGTAGTACGGCTTACATTAAAAATCTCTGTACAAATTTTTTTGGGGGGGGATTTCGTTTTGATAGAGTGTTTTGGATTACAAGCACGTTTCCGGAACGAATTATGCTCTCAATCCAAGGCATGACTGTGCCTCCTTTTGTGAGCAGGTGGACATAGCCTATGCTGAAATGAATTTATTTATTGTCAGGTCATCTGGCTAATCAGAAAAAGCTGTTACATGTTTAAAATGCTTCATAATCCACCTGAGTGCATGCTTTGTATGTAAAAGATCTCAGGTTCATTCCTGCAGGCACTACTGAATCTCAGAGAGCTTTTCTACATGAAGCACTTGTTGTGCGCTTGTCACATTCCCTATTCACGGTTGTTTACAGGTGCTTTAGACAACGACGTGACCTTCAGTCATCCCTACGGATCTTATGTGGAACAGGGAGGATTCTCTAACAGGGGACATTTGTGACTTAAGAACATGTGTCATCCTTCTTTATGGGAAACAAGTTATAGGATATTTGTTACAGATAGGCATCTCCAGAAGAAACACCTCCATCAGGCCCTGTGAAGTCTATGTTGCAGAACTCTAGAACATAAGAATATAAGAACACAAGAAGAGCAATTCTAGATCAGACCAAGGATCCATTTAGTTTAGGATTTTGTTCACATAGTGGCCAACCAGCTGTAAGTAAGGCATGAGTGCAATAGCACCCTCCCACTTGTGTTTCCTAGCAACTGGTATACATAGGTATACTGCCTCTAATAATGGAGGTAACTTTTCTCCATTCTGTGATCCTTAGTGCTTCTTCTACACTTAGGCTGAAATCTTAAATACAATTAGTAGGGAGTAAGCCCCATTGAACACAGTGGAACTCAGTTCTGAATAAACATGCATAGGATTGCACTGCACAACACTTGCTCTTCTGCAACATAGCATAGCCAGTATTGCTACAACTGTCTGCTAAATAAGGCTAATTAACGTTATACTATTCTCCAAAGTATTTTTGTATAAACATCTAATCATGTGAGAAGCTGGGCTTTCAGTTGTCCCAATGTTCAGGGGGAAATTGCAAGGGGATTTGAATGGTAGTGGAAGAAACCCTATATAATATGACTAGATGCATGATTTGCTTTTATATTTCTATTGGAATCAGTGATTATCTTTCTTAAAATTAGTAGCTAATCTATTCCCTAGCTAAACCAATATTATATCTGTAGATGAATACTAAGTAAATCTTTTTTTAAAAATGAGAAATAAATTGTATTTTTAGCAGACTGTTTTCATTTGTAGCCGTGTTAAAATGGCTAATTGAAAGTAGCATGTGAGGCTTATGAATTTCTTTAATGTTGCTGGGAGGCATTTACAATGTTTCTCTTTTGAACTTGATGCCTGCGGGAGTCTTTAAACTTTTCTCTCCTTTGAAGACAAAAGACTTCCCTGCTTAGTTTCAGCAGATTAGAGCTCCGAATTTCTTAAATTCTAGAGTTTATACAAAGGAGTTAATAGCAATGAATCTATAGTCCTTTTATGACTGTATTAAACTGGGGAAAATGACATGGTCTACAAACAAAGTAGCTGTGTTCCAATGTCATAAACGTGGTTTATCATGGCAATAATGAGCCTAGCCTTCACCCAAGCTTGCTTGCTCTCCCATCCCCTCTCTCCCTTCAGTGCAGCTGCGAAGAGGGGATTGGAAGCTTCAGCTTCTATTTTAGATTAACCACAGTTTAGTGTGTTGTTCAAACCCTAAACTGATTATTCTTGACTATGGTTTGTTGAAACAAGCCAGGCTCATAAAGCAAACCATAAGATTAACAACTGTTTGTCAAGTTTAGACAATATAACAAGCTCTGGTTAATCTAAAATGGAAGTGAATGCTTCCAAATTCCTCCTTGCAGCTATACCAGAAGAAGAAAAGGGAGGGAGTGCATGAGTCCAGGGGGCGGGGAAGTCTATGCTTGTTCCCATCATGATAAACCATGATTTATTGTGACGTCTGCATGCAGCCAGGAGGTACTTAAGAATGGCATTAGCCAGTGACCCAGTTTTCACATTACAGTGGCAAATCATGTGTTAGTTAACCCACAATTTGCAGGAATGGGCACTACACACCAGTTTCCTGTTTGCATAAACAACCCACAAATGTCCCGTTCGTAGGTTGTTAGCATTACGTCCAAACTGGACACTCTGGGTTGTTTATGGGTTAAACAACCCAGAGTTAACTTACAATTTGTTGTTAGGGCTAACTCTGAGTTATTTAACCTATAAACAACCCAGAGTGTCTGGGTTTGGACGTCACACTAACAGCCAACGAACGGGGTGCTCTGGTTATGGAAACCAGAAGTGGCTTGCATGCGACACCATGACATATGAACTGGCCCATTGAGTAGTACAGTGGATTTATTACTGAGCTCCCTAATCTCCATGATCAAGGCAATATACGTACTCTTTCACATACTTAAGAGAGATAATTGTTGTGACCACTCTCTGGCATGTTTTCCTTGAACACTGATAATGTTATGCTTCTGAAGCATTTGTGACAAGTAGAAGGGCAAGACAAGCTCAGCTTGTCTGAGTGTGGAAAGCTAAGCAGGGTCAGGCCTGGTTATTACTTGGATGGGAGACCCCTCCTCTAGTTTCCTGCATTGAGCAGGGGGTTGGACTCGATGGCCTTGTAGACCCCTTCCAACTCTATAATCTATGATATGACACAAGGTAAGGGCAAGTTCCTGTAGGCTTTCAGCTGCTCTGGGTCTTGCCATTCCCACCTTTCATTCTTCTGTGTATGTCACACATAGCTCTCTAGGCCTGACAGGTTTTTCTTTCTCACCTCACAATACCATTTATGTGGTATCACCCATAGTAACAAACATTAGAGTTTATTTTTCCCCATGGAACTTTATTTTATTTAAGAATACAGGCAACAAAAAGAATACATGTAACAATAAAACAAGATCAGTAAAGAAACTCACTTATTCTAATTCTTTGAAGAATTCCAAGTATGTGCTATACACAACTTTGCCACTGTATACAATTGTTTAAGGGAGCAATCCTATGACGGGGGAACACTGGGTGTTGTATTAATTTATTTATTTATTTATTTATTATATTTATGAATCGCCCATCTGGCTAGACATCTGGCCACGCTGAGCGATGTACAATCCAATAAAATACAGGGGGGGGGGGGACACACACACAATATAAAACACAATTAAAAACAGAACAAAACTTAAAAATCCTAACCCACCCCATATTCCCGCCTGAAAAGCCACATTTTTAATGCACGGCGGAAGCTAATCAAGGAAGGGGCATGGCGAAGGTCACTGGGGAGAGAGTTCCATAAATTGGGGGCTGCCACAGAAAAGGCCCTCCTCCTAGTCCCCACCAGCCTGGTTTCTCTGGCTGATGGGACAGGGAGAAGGCCGTCCGTGGCAGATCTTGTTGAGTGGCCTACTTGATGTTGCTGGAGGCGCTCCTTGAGATAAACTGGACCAGAGCCGTACAGGGTTTTAAAGGTCAACGCCAACACCTTGAATTTGGCTCGGCAAACAACTGGACATTTGTAGGACATTTTTCTGTCTAAGCATGCATAGGATTGTGCCCTAAGAAGGTGTTTATGCAGGAAGCCAGGGTCATTGGGTTTTAAATGATGAAGAAGCATAGCTTTAGGAGTTACCAGTGGCCTAATGTGGAGAAATTCCTGACAGTAATCAGCTACCATGTTCCAAAACTCCTGCAGTGTTGAACATTCCCACCAAAGATGAAAGTATGAACCAATCTGACCACACCCATTCTAACAACATTGACAATAGTTTAAATGTATTAGGTGAAACTTTGCAGGGTTGATGTACCACCTACTGAGAGTTTATTTACAAAAATGCAAGACAGGTTCTTTCATGCATTGGAAGAGGTAAGTAATTCAGCTGCAAAAGAGCAACAGTTGTATACAACTCTATATTACTCTCTACTTTAATCCTGACTGTGGTGCCCTTTACAATGATAACCTTCACAATTTTAGTGGCAGATAAGCCTTCAACTTTGCATGTATTCAGTTACAGACCAGTTGCTGTTGTGACAGATTTCTGCGATTATCTGGGTCACTAATTAGAGCTGTACTCCACAAATTGGTTGCATCAATGATCCAACAGTAGGATGAATCATGAGCTGCATCCCTTTCAGTCTCTCTCAGCTCTAACTGCCTCTTCTCTGTTGCCTCAGTTGCCTTGGAGTCCCAGCCTGTAAGGCAGGCCCCTCTCAAATCCCATCTCTTTTTCATAGATTTCATAGATCATAGTTGGAAGGAGCCTACAAGGCTATCGAGTCCAACTCCCTGCTCAATGCAGGAAACTAGAGGAGGGGTCTCCCATCCAAGTAACAACCAGGCTTGACCCTGCTTAGCTTTCCACACTCAGACAAGCTGAGCCAGCATAAGCTAGCACCCCTTTAAATGGGTTGCACAAGCATGCCACCACCACCCTTTCTAAAATGCATGAAACAGTGGTATTCTTCTTCAGACAAAAGGCTTTGCCATGACTACAGTGCCATCCAGACTAAAAAAGAAGTGACTTAATGGATTCACTCACAGAGGTCTTTGGAATCGAACTTCACTAATTCTGTATAAGTGAAATATACAGAATGTTCTGTTCTGTGATGATGCCCCAACCTTGGAAGGCCCTCTGCAAAGGGTTAGACTGGTGCCAACATTACAGTCTTTTTGGTGCCAGGTAAAGACATTTTTATGTGCCCAGGCATCTTAAATGGTTATGTTTGCTTAGGTCTGCTTTATATTTTCATAGATTGGGTTCACACGGGTAACTAACCACAGCAGATTGTCATTTCGGAGGAACCTGGACTGCTTCTGGCAGGGTGGCTTGTTTGTGGGCCACAGGCCACCCTGACAACTCTTGGCTTGTTCGAGGGGTTGTTGTACCCATGTTGGGTTGTTGTGTCATCTGAACCCGGGTGACTGATCCCATCGTGGGTACAGGGAAGCTGTGAGCAAGGCACTTGGCAAGAGTGGCAAAAACCCTTGTTGCTCTTGCCGAGCTTGCCTGGACCACCACCAGTGACAGTTACACCAACAAGTGCTCAAGCAGCACTTTGGAGTGACCATCACTGGCTCGGTCTCCCCCGTGCTTGTTTCCCCCTTTTTTATTCTTGGGAGATAGCTTTTTGTGATCTCCAGAGTGACAGTCTCTTCAAAGTGGCCAAGCAGCACGTTGGAGCAGCTGTCACTGGTTCACCACCTATTTTTTTAAAAAACGTTTGCACCCAAAATTTGCACAAATGTTTTTGTTGTTTTTGTTTTTGTCGGATTTTCAGAGGTGCGCATCTCCTACTATCCCAAATGCATAGCTTTAACTCATCACTGCCCTGGAAGGTATCTCCTATCAAAGTACAGGAGGCACCTTCCATGGACAATGACAAAGCAAGGCTACAAATGGGTAATCTGTTGCTTTGCTTCTGATTTGACAGCTGTCAAATGGTGAGCTGTCAAGTGAGAAGTGAAGCCATGACAGGGTCTTTACTGGGGAAAGGAGGTGGCGTGTATATCACCTTTCTAAAAGGAAGCTTGAGTTTTGACAACTGTCAAAACTCCATGCTCCCGTAAATGGGGTGGCTCACACTTTCCTGCTTTCCCGAGCACCTAAAGGCTCAGGAAAGAGTGGAAAAGGTGGAGGACATTGTGAACAGTCAGGTTCAAACAAAACAAACAAACAAACAACCTAGAGGATCTCACTGGGAAGGAGGTGATCTACATGCCATCCCCTTTCACCTTAGATGGTGATGCTACATGCCATCCCCTTTCGCCAGCAAAGATCCCCTCACAGCTTCACTTCTCACTTGACAGCTTGCCATTTGACAGATGTCAAATGAGAAACAAAGTAACAAATTAACCTATTTGTAGCCTTGCTTTGTCAATGTCCATGGATAGTGCCTCCTGTATTTTGACAGCACAGGAGACACCATCCAGGGCATTGATGAGTCAAGGCTACACATTTGGGATAGTTGGAGTTGCACACCTCTGAAAAGTTGTCAAAAAATAATAATTATAATTTTAAAAAAGAAAAAAAAGTGCAAATCTCGAGTGCAACAACAACAACAACAATAATAATTTTAAAAAGGTGACAAACCAGTGACACCCACTCCGGTGTGGTGGTTTGACACTTTGAAGGGTCTGTCACTGGCTGTCACTTCAGAGATCATGAAAAGCGTGCGCCATAAAAAAAGTGGTAAGAGGGAAAAAAGTTGTGGGACCACAAAAGAGGGCCATGGTTGCAGTGGGGAGATGAGACAAGATGGGTCAGGCTGCTGAGTCCCCTGGGATATTGTCTGCCAGGCACACCGTGGGTTGTTCCACGAACAACCCACATTGCGTATCTTATTTGCAGGGTGGGGTGTTCTGTCATGCGAATGCGACTAGTTCTACTGCCTCTCAGTTTGTCTGAAGGTTGTTTTATTCATCTGGTATGAATAATTTTATTTATGTCTTTTGTACACTGCCCTGGATTCTGTCTAGATGAAGGGAGTTTTAGAAATTCTTTAAATAACTATGAACAAATTATGACAGTATCAACATTTAGTAACAAAGATCTGCTTTATATTTTCATAGATTGGGTTCACACGGGTAACTAACCACAGCAGATTGTCATTTAACTGGTCTGTAACTGGTTTGTAATTTAGTAACAAAGATGGATATTTTCCCAAACATGGTTTCCAAATGTGTTCTGATAGTTTTGGAGATTAATATTCATTCTTTAGGTTTGGATATAAATTATCCTGTTTTCAAGAAGGAGTTCTGAAATGTTATTCATCCTATTGTACCTATTGCAAAATATGGATCAAGTATAGGAAGAGTCAATTGGCCTGAACTATGAAAGAAAAGAGAAAGAAAAGGAGAGGGGTTTTTATTGTTGTTTTTCTGTATCATGGACGATGCAACTATTTTCTTCCTTTTACCTAATATTGGGTTTCATATATATCTTAGACCATTTTAAAACTTCAGGCACCTAGGACAAAATTTAATGCAAATAAAGATATACAACACCAGGGTACTTTTACCCTGGTGTAAATAAATTGATAGTTCTCCATCATTTAAAAAAAACAACAGCTTCAACTCCTATCAGCGTAGAAGAAGCTCCAGAGGAACTGTATTTTAAAAGATACCTTCTACTTCAGGATTGCTCCTTATCTCAACCAGCCCCATCCTCAGTTCCATAGGACAGCTCCAGTCTGCAAAGATCCATTCTCTCTTTGGAATGTTGATCTGCCTCTCATTGCAGTGGGAGGAAAAACTTCCAAAGAATGACTAGGAAGATAAGGAAAGATCTTGTCACTTAGTTATCGTCTAGGAGAATGTATATGGCACCGGTAAGTGATTGATACAGTCCGTATTAGTGTTGGGTGTTTCTTATTGATGGCTGGTCTGCTTGATGGAAAAGGTATGGTGCCTTAAAAAATTCCTGCAGTGCAGAAACTGTCTTCCACAGTAGCATCACCATCTAAGGAAGGTGTGGCTAAAGAATTTGCAGTCTACTTGTGTATAGTAGAGATTTGGAATGGCTGTTGCAACCAAACAATTATAGGAGTTTGCAGATTCAGGATCTGTGATAAAGCCATGCTAGATTGCAACATTACATCTGTAATTTTTGATTCTTACATCATAATCCTAAACACACCTACTTTGAAGTAGGTGGAATTTTTATTTTGTGCTTCAAGTGGCAGCATTAACCTTCTGAATGAAAACAGACAGAAGAAGCATTGCATGGCATTCTAGTTCCATGTAACACTAGAAAGACCTAGATACATTCTCTTAAAAGATGCCCTGCATTATCTGCCGTGCAACATTACACAACACTAAGGGGAAATAAGGCACATAGAAAAAACAATACTGTACACAGACATTCCTTACATAGTTGTATAGTTCTGTTTATTTGATAATTTTGTTGAAAATGTTTGTAATGTTATACAAATTAAATAAAAATCCTTTAAAAATAGAATAAGCTGTTAATCCTCTACAACAGTTAGTTAGCCCTAATCAGAGACACCACTTAGTTAGTCTTGAGCAGGGGGTTGGACTCGATGGCCTTGTAGGCCCCTTCCAACTCTATGATCTATGAATCTATGAAATAAATAGAATATCATGTTCAGGAATGGGGCACAGGACCTTTCTTGGCCACTTACATTTACTAAAGACAAGTGCCCAGATCTAGAGACTTATGTGTTCATTTCGGCGAAAAAAACCAATCCATATGTACCAAGACGTTGTACCAAACTAGGGTACTGATGTGTCCATTGGAGCTCTTGGGCACAACAGAGGCTGCTGTTCTGTGCAAAGATTTCCATAGCTTTTCTAAAATTAAACAGTTGTTTAAATGCTACATTCTTTATTGCATAAGACTCTTGTTGTACATCTTGGCCAAATAATACCTTTGAAATACCTCGTGGAAGAATTTGATTCACAATTTCCCTGTCAGCTAGCTTTTTCCTAACAGGAGCCACATTCATTGATACGTAATTAGATCAGTGTGTTGCTGACTTGCAAAATAATTTGCAGACAAAGCTTGATCTGCAAAGTACAGAAATTAACCTTTCTCCTTTTTGATCCAAATGGATTGTGAATCACAGGCAAGACATTACAGGAGATTAGAAATGGGTAGCTACAGAACAGTCAGCAGATATTACACGGAAACAGAGGTGGCTAGCCGTATAGCCATGGACCAGTGTAGGGGGCCTACTAGGCTGACAGCCAGCCCATGTTTTAAGTTTCGGTGGGGTATACACTGCTTTAGAACTGTGCTCCTCACTTGAAGTGAAAGTTCTTTGTGTGGGCCCCTAGCAGATTAGGGGGGCACTTGGTAATATTCTGGTTGTGGCACCACCAAACCTGCTGCTGGTTATGCTCACAGCTCCTTAGAAGTTTTTGGAAGTTCAAAAATATTTGGAGACTTATGAAAATGTAAAGGAGTGATAAATCCAGGCTCCTACATTTGATACGAAGACTTTCCCTCCCATACCTAGAAATCTTTGCTCCTTAATCTTTATTAGTATTTATTCATAGACTTTCTGCTGAATGGCATATGTTCTCAAGAACTTGGAATTTTAGAACCAAAAGTAACTTCGTGTAATGTATCATGCCGCACTACCCTTTGTCACCTAAGCATTGCTACCTCCTTGGTTTCTTGATCCCCCAAGCCTCCTGCTTCCCCGGCTCCTTGTTTTTGCTGCACCCTTTCTCACAAAACCAGATCCTGTGTGAGAGTATAATGGGTAAAAATATACTAACATGGATGCACAGGAAGAGAAAAAAGCCTTCCTTCTTTTTTAACTCCCTCTCCGCCCCCCATAACATAGCTAATAATGGTTTTAAGATCATCTTTAATTGTTTCATGGTTTATTTCAAACATACTGGTAATTTCCCACAGGAATCCTACTTACACACTTGTTTGCCCAAAAGAAGTGTCCAGTTTTATCAGCATCTGTCAAAGTAAATCAGAATTTCAGTGAAAATTAGCTCATTAGTATAACTATTTTTTGGCAGTCTTCAACTGATTCCTGTACTGCCTTGCCATTTTAAAAAAAGGCCTTACTAAAAGTAAATATTTCCCATAAAATGGTGTCAGTAATTGCCTTCCAGTGAGACCAGTTTTTTCCTTAGTGCTGAGCTTGCTGTTCAGCAGCCCTGTCAAGCCACAACTCAGCTCACAGTTACAAGTACTCATTGAGTTATGTGGATTTTAAAAGCTTGAAAGGTGCATTGGTTTGCGGCTTAAATGTAACTAAGACAAAAAGATAATGCTTAATTCTGCCTTCAGCATGAGGGCAAGCAGATCAAAGGGAAAAGGGAGCCAGTAGGCCCACATGGACCCACACTACATTAATTAAAATCCCCAATGGAATGACCCAAGCAAGCAGAAACATTGTGAAAAATTCCTCCCCGTTGACCCCTACCCACAGCTCTGCACAATCAGCGTGGTCGGGAGGAGGTTCATAGCCTTCCAAACATCACATACCAGGTGGATTTGGTTAAGTTGGCACTCTGTCTCAGACAGGAACAAACATTGGACCAAATTCACATGATTGCATTATTCATTCATTTATTTACTGAGTTTGGTTTGTAGCTCCCCCCATTTCAGAGGCTCAGGGCAGGCGAAAAAAACAGGAAAACAAACAAACTAAGGTTTACAACTTACCTCACAAATATTACAACTCTAAAAACCAGTTCTACATTGCTTCTAGATTATCAAGCATTGACTTTGGGGAGTGTACAAAAGGAAGGATATTCCATAGCTGAGGAACTTTTCAATTGTCACAAGGTAAAACAGTCTTGAGAAAGGGACTACAACTGTAAAACTATTAGCTGCTATCACAACCTATAAACACTAGTTTTCTTCTAGCATTTTTCAGGACAAGCTGAGCTGCAACAAATTGTTGTAGTGTGGATGCTCCTGTTCAGGGTTCCAGCCAGCCATGCCCGCTTCCAGGATATTCAATTCCATTCCCTCTGCGTCCCCAATGATCAGCCAGCTTTTTGTGGCCACTGAGAACACTTGGTCTTCACTGGGCTGTTTTGCGGTTTCTGCACCTCATTTGTGTTATCCTTTTTTGTACTGCTGCAAACCTTGGGGTTCCCCCAAGCCTGCTGACACCTCCCTCTTGTTTGTGAGTGGTGCATTTTGCCTACATTACCACCATCTGCCTTGTGGGAAGAATCCCAGAAGAGAGGCAGGCAGGCAAACAAAGATCACCTCAAGCTGTTGCTCCTCTCTCCCATCACAGGCAGGGCTTTCTATCATCAAGGATTCATCCCTGTAGGATGAATCCTTATGCATTATTTTTTAAATATTGTTTTATAATGGTTTTTTAAATAATGTATGGTTGTTTTACTTGTAAGCTGCCATGGTAGGATTTTATTCTGGAAGGCACAAAATATTTATTTAATATTTCATTTGTATCCTTTCTGCCAAGAAAAATGGAACTTAAGGCAGCTAATTGTAATAAACAAAAACACACACACACATAAGGAGTAGGACTTGGAGAACTGAGTTTGTTGTTAGTATGTATATACATACATAACATACATGGTTATTTATATCCTACTAGTGAGCCTACCTGGCTTCACATGGGTTGAAATAGCCCTTTGTTTGATACAGCAAAGCCATCAAGCAAAGTTGCATAGCTGTCAGTCATGGGCACATTGTGCCTGACTTGTCTGCGTGAAGTCACAGCTGCTGGCACCCCTAGGCATGGCCTCTGCCTTGGTACACTCCTACAGTGAAGCCTTCACAGACAGTGATGCAAGTGGCAGAAATGGGCACATTGTGCCCGCCTGTCTGAGTGAAGCCACTTCCGCTGGTACCTCTGGGTATGGCCCTTGCCATGGTACACAACTATAATCCCCTGAGGGAAGGATCTGCCCACTCTATTCCGGGGGGGGGGGCACAGTAGGGGAAAGCTGACCATACAGCTTTGTCCCTCCGACTAGACTACTCCCTGTCCGCAAACTGTAGCAACTGCAAGCTAGTTAGGGAAGTCTGCCACCTAGTGAACGAAGATGACGTTGATGTTGCACACATCAAACTCATGGATGCATTTAAATTTATTAAAATTAATTAATGCATTTAAAAAAACCAAATAACCCCACGGTGCACCCCCTTAGAGTCCCCTTGGTATGCATTTTCTGGTGTCTAGGTTTCTTGGAGCTGTGGGGCTGATGGACAGAGACACACCTCCTTAATTATTATAGATTGCTAACCATTTAGATTGGAATTTATTGCTCTTTTGTTCTCAGTTGAAACATGTATTTATGTCCATTTATGACAAACATGTTGAAACTATTGGGTGAGATCTAAAGTTGTGCAAGCAGATTTCTGCTTGCATGATAGGACTTTCCCTTCCTCTTCTCCCTGGTGGAGCCCCCCAAACTGATCCGATGCAGATTTTGATGGTGTGCAGTGGGAGTGCGAACCATTCTGTTGATAGAAGCCATTCCATCAGTGGGAGGAGTTAAGTGGATCCCCCCCCCCATTGATTACTATCTTTTGTTTCTCACCTGAAAGGACCTGTTCCTGCTTTATTGAATTTGTAGGTGATTTCTGAGTGAATAGCAAGCATCAGGCTGCTTTGCTTTTGTATAATCATAATTTGAGGTTGTAGCCTTTATAGAATAAGCAAGCAGGGAGGATTGCATTTGGAAAGACTCATACCATAATTAAATGAATTATAATAAAACTGCTGATGAATTGTGTAAGTGGGACTTTCTGCGTGTAGTTATGAATGGCTGGATTTTTTTTTTTAATGTTAGAATGAATAGAACAGCTATTATTATTCTGTTAAGCTTTAGTCATACCCATGCTGTTTTTCATTTTATAAAATCATAAGGATGTACTTAATAGAATTGTGCAGCACAATTAAAAAGACTTAAAAATACATACACAATACCTGTGCATGCTTATGAGTTATATATCATTTTAAGATAATGAGTAAATACGGTGATTCATTCATTTTTTGTATACACTGTTTTCTTTAAAGCTGTTGTTTCTTCTTTAGCTAACAGTTTAGTCTTTGAAACAGTCAAAAGAATCTCTCATTTGCCGGACAGAATTCAATCAAAGGGCTGGAGATTCCAGTATGCATTTGTACATTCCTTCAGGGCATTTTTTGCAAGGGAGGTTGTTGTGCTTTTAAAGGTACTTGATAAGAGGCCTGCACCACCAACCCCAGACCTGCACCACCAACCACCATCATGCATTAGTCTAGAAGGTATTTGGGTGTACATGTTCCTGTACCACTCTGTACCACCATTTATCCCAGCGAAATATCTCACCATTTGCAGGATACATTATAAATCAGGATGTCACTACCAGACAATCAGATTTGAACATTCCTCACATAAAGCAGTTTGCCTACGGTATATCCCAAAGGAGTACATCACTTAGCTGTGTTTATGAGTGGTGATATGCCTGGTTCTCTGTCAGAGCTTGGATATAACCTGTTGTCTGTTTATCTCATTGTGAGTTCAAGGATTTACTGGCACTGCCTCTTTTTGATGAGTTGCTTGGTGTAATTGAAATAGGTAATTTTTAACACTTGATTAATAAGAAAAGGCAAGATTTTCTGGTTTGATAGACTATAAGAGGCTATTTTTTTGCTACTGCCCTTTCAGTCTTGACTTGATTGAACATGTTTATAAGCCAGCTGCCCAATTTTTTCTTCACCCTTGTTAATTTAGATCAAGTAGCTCCTAATGGCCACAACTGCATCGTTTCTCCACCTTGTGACATTAAAATGAGTCAAGGTGATGTCCTCAGCAATAATGTAACATATGGATATAGTTCTCAGAATCAGTTCCTTTAGCTGTTTTGATTGTGTAAGGGTTAGAGGATTTACTCTCAGAATCCTCTATTTACTGAATTTGGATGGCAACCCATCAACATATGCTCTCTAAGTGGCTCATAGAATAAAATACAATAATATGCAAAATGCAATAATTAAAATGCAACAACAAAGACAATAAAATGCAGCATTAAAAATTTCCCCTTCTAACAGAGGAAAATCAAATCAAATTTGCAGCTCAGAGTATTACAGTAAAGTACAACTCAACCATTGAGAGTCTAGATTTTTTTTTAAAAAAATGTTTAAAAGGCCAGAATGAATAAAAAAGTCTTCACCTGGTGCAAAAAAGACCATAAAGAAGGCACAAGGTGAATCTGTCTGGGGAGGCTAGGCTTTTCCACAGTCAGGATGCGGCCACCAGGAAGGCTCTCTTCACCTCACTTGGCAGGGGTGCACAGAGCAGGGCCTCTGATGAGAAACCATTAATCTTTCTACCTATGGATTTTAAAAGTATAATAGTAAAACATGAATGGAAGATGTGCTTCTCTTAAGGGTAAAGTGTTTATGGCTGGCCAGAAATGTATGTACTTTGCTTGATCTCTCATCCCTTGTTTACTCAACATTAATTAAGTAACTTGGCCAAATGTGCAAACTCTGTTGAAATGTAGTGTGTTCAAATTGATGCTAGGTCATGTAAGTTTTTTTTCTTTGATGATTAATCTGTGATTACTCATTTACACAAGCAAGTTAATTGTTTGCTAGATGTGTTGAGCTAGCCTTTGGTATTACCAGTGCTGTCCATTTTCTGGAAAGTTTTGAATAAGAAAATTTCCCACTGCCCTAAATCAATTGAGATCTGATTTAGCATGCTTATTTAACTTACATTTAGTAAAATAAAACTAGAAAAATACCTCATGTTAATTTCACATGCTGTATAAATATCTGATAAGAATTCACTGAAGTGCACTTAGTGATGCTTCAATGTTATCGTCAAATTAAAGCTTTAAATGGAATTATTTTTATTGGAATACTTGTAAATATATTAAGATATGATGACTCAGTAGCAAACACATCCCTTAGATTATTTAGTTAAGAAAAAAGATGAAGGCACTAAAAAAAACTGTAGATGCTATTGTAATCCAAAACACTCTTATATCAAAGCGAGTCTCTGGCAGGCATAAGCAGGGCCGATTTCGGCCCGCTACGCCCACTTGAGGCGAGCGGTTACATCCCTACAATTTTTTTTTTAAAAATTTGCTTGCAAAACACTCTCAGACCAAGTTACTTGCAATCCAAGGTATTACTGTATGCCTAAAGAGCTGTTCACATAAATATGTGTGCTTCCTACAGTCACTGAAAAAAGTTAATTGCAACTTTGATTTTAGATTGGACTAGTATTGTTTCTATTCCAATTGCCCAATTTAAAGTATTATGACCATTTATTATGTTACTAATTAATTTTATGAAATAATAAATTTCACAAAGTGGAAACTGTTCCACAGAAAATTACAGTATGGAAAATGTTTTCAAAAATGTTCTATCCCACATCACTGGATACATGTTGTTATGCCAGGTAATGATATTTTCACAACAGCTAAATGGAATAGTTTTGTATTAAATATGCTGGTTGAGGGCTTCAGCTTTATCTGTATAAAAGATGTGAAGATATATTAATTATCAAAATTGAACTACACATTTCTACAATACATTCACAACTTTATTTTATTTATTACATTCATATCCTGCTTTCCTCTAATGTGCCTAAGGCAGTATACAGTAATACCTTGGATTGAGAGCATAATTCATTCCGGAATTGTGCTTGTAATCCAAAACACTCTTATATCAAAGCGAGTCTCTGGCGGGCGTGAGCGGGGCCGATTTCGGCCTGCTCGAGGCGAGCGGTTACATCCCTACGTTTGTCTTGCAAGACCTTGCTCGTTTATCAAGTCAAAAAATTTTAAATTTTTTGCTTGTCTTGCAAAACACTCTCAGACCAAGTTACTTGCAATCCAAGGTATTACTGTACATAGTTCCCCCCTTTTATTCTTAGAACAACCCTGTGAGACAGGTTAGACAGGTTGAGAGCCAGTGTAGCGTAGTGGTTAGAGTGTTGGACTGGGACTCGGGAGATCTGGGTTTTAGTCCCCGCTTGGCCATGAAGCTCACTGGGTGACTTTGGGCCAGTCACTGCCTCTCAGCCTAACCTACCTCACAGGGTTGTTGTGAGGATAAAAATGGAGAGGAGGAGGAGGAAGAGGAGGATTATGTAAACCGCCTTGGGTTCCTTGCAGGAAAAAAGGCGGGGTATAAATATAATAAATAAAATAAAAATAAATAAATAAAAATAGGCTAAGTGATAGTGACTAGCCTAAGGTCACCCAGTGAGCTTTATGGCCAAAGAGAGATTTGTAAGAGTCGCTATGTTCTCACAGAATGGAATGCCAGGATTCTCTTTCTGGAGCATTCTGAATTACCATGAACAAGCTGTGTGCTGCTGCCCATTTGCTCCCAGTTGGCTCCTTCCTTCTGCTAGCACAAGTGGATAAACCAAAAATGGTTTACTTAGTATGTTGTCTGAACTTGGGATCCTATCTTGCTGCACCCTTTAAAAGCCAGTATTGTAAATCAGGGTTTGTTCTTGGCTGACAAATCCTGGCTTGTTTGGGAGCAACAAGCTAGGATCCTGGGTTCAGAAGATACACAAAGTAAACAATTTCTGTTTTGTGTAGCTGCTGATGGGAGGAGCCAGGTAGGAATAAATAGGCAAATGCAGCTCTCTGTTTGGCGTGAATGCGACCAGTGAAGACAGATCACAGGAAGGGAAACTTTCCATTCCCAATATCATTGGCAGACTGATACTAGATCTCCTCCATCTACTGTATATTTGCATGAGGATCAAAAGGAAGAATCCAGATTTTTTAATTTTTTTATTTTTTTCATTTTATTTTATTTTATTTATACCCCGCCTTTTTTCCTGCAAGGGACCCAAGGCGGCTTACATAATCCTCCTCCTCTCCATTTTATCCTCACAACAACCCTGTGAGATAGGTTAGGCTGAGAGTCAATGACTGGCCCAAAGTCACCCAGTGAGTTTCATGGCTGAGCGGGGACTAGAACCCAGATCTCCGGAGTCCCAGTCCAACACTCTCACCACTACGCCACACTTTCTTATGAGACTATGACTCTGTTCATATGATTGCGGTGTGGTTAACAAGATACATTTTATGACTGGGACGCTACATTTTAAAACACTCCATTGGCATGTTAGCTTTGTCGTGGTGTTTTTGGCTGCTTAACAAATTAATAACACATATGTTATTGTTCTAAAGTATGAGCATATAGATAACTTTTTGTTTGAGATCTTATGCCTTGTACTAACCCAGATTTGACTTGTTCAATCCTGTGAAGTTGCATTGGCCTACTGAAATAAGGACTTGGCCTTGGGGGTGGAAATATGATATAGACTGATTACTCATAGTAATATTATCTAATCTTGTTTAATATGAAGGTAAGAACATGAGCGTTATTGTTTGTTTGCAGGGTGTGTAAGTGGGCAGTTTCGTTGTGGAAATGGCCGCTGTATTCCTGTGGAATGGAGGTGTGATGGAGCAAGGGACTGTTCAGATGACACTGATGAAGCTGGCTGTCGTAAGTGGAATTAAGCTTACTCAAAACCTTTGGCCTTTTCCAAACATCTAGCACCTGCTATAGCTAATCATCTACTCTAGCCTTTCTCAACCTGGTACCCTCCAAATGCTTTTGACTACAATTCCCATCAGCCCCTGCCAGCATGTCCAGTGGTCAGGGATGATGGAGGTTGTAGTTCACAACATCTGGAGGGCACCAGTTTGGGGAAGGTAGCTCTAGTGTATGGCGTGATGGCCATGAGCTTAGATGATTTTCAAAAAGGATGAGATTAATTTATGCAGGATAGATCTATCAGAGGCTATTAAGCCATGCTAGCTAAATGTCATCTCTGCGTCCTGAGGCAGTAGGTCTCCTGACTGCTGGATGCTGGAGATAAACAATGTGGGAGAGCTGTTGCCCTTGTACTCTGCTCTGTGTGTGGCAGGGGTGGCCAACTTGTGGCCTACCGAAGGTTTTGGCCTACAACTCCCATCAACCCTAGCTAGCATAGCCAACGGTGAGGGATGATGGGATTGTAGGCCAAAACATCTGGAGGGCCACAAGTTGCCCACCCCTGGTATACGGGAATTCCCATGGGCAGGTATCTGGTTGGTCATTGTTGGAAACAGAATGGTGGACTAGATGGACCCAGTAGGGCTGTTCTTATGTTTGTGTGGCAGCTACTTTAACATTTACTGCATGGCACCTCTAACCTGCTGCTTTCTTCAACCATGTGGCAAGGCGAGTATTGCCATGCTTCTATAACTATGGTTAGAAATCTAGGGAAGCTATAGAGGGCTTACTGAATGGCTAGGGGCTACAGAGAACCTCATTAAAATATCTAGAGAATAGCAGCATAGAAGAAGCAGAAGTAACATCTTGCTCAGATGGTGACTGGTTACAGAATCTCAGGCATCTAAATGGACCATACATTTACCCCATGAGGTCATTATACAGCTTTATAGAATTGCTTTAAGAGATTTATTTAGCGCCATAACTAATCTCATGGGCTGAGATTTGCCATGCTTTTAGTCTGGCTGAGTTGCAAAACATGAGCTCAGGCAAAAAGGCTATTAATTCAAGGAGCAAAATAATACATGGAGATTGGAGTGCTGGAGTACTGGCTGATAGATGCTGGCTTTTTATAGGCAAGCACTTACATGGGTGCATCTCTCTCTCTCTCTCTCTCTCTCTCTCAGTTTGGGGGAGGCAGGGAAGCAGCCCATGTGTCCTAGTAGAGGTTGGCAAATAAAAAATGGATCATGGAATAGCTATATAACTCCATTTGTGGAAGACGGGCTTATGAACTGGTGATAGAAATGAGTTGGAAGAGATGGAGATGCCTTCACATTTATTTTTTAATTGACATTTATATATACCACCTTATTGCTACATGAGAAGCAGGTGTGTGTGTGTGTGTGCACGCGTGCGTGTGTGTTTATGTGGGTATGATGTTACCATTTTTTTCCTTTTTGGGGATTGTTGGTCTTTAGCTTTCTCTTTCAGTCTTCCATATCTCTTGGATTATGAAACACAGCTGGCTGGGGAGTTAGGTGGTAACACTAAGTGTTGTTAATTGAAAACGGGTAAGTGTAGGAAATCTCGAATATTTACATCAGCCATTTAGTTTTAGGCATTCCTCACATTTTAAAAGCATCTTATAGGACTAGAAGCATTTTTAGGAGCCAATTCTCTTTATTTACTCAACATCCAGACCAGTGAATTCAAACATGATCTGCTTACCCACACTAGCACATCCCAGCTGTGAAGGAAGTCAGTTTCAGTGTCACAGCGATGGAGAATGCATCTCGCAGTCATGGGTATGTGATGATGAAGAAGACTGCGAAGATGGCTCTGATGAACATCAACAGTGCCGTAAGTTATGAACTAGCACCTGAACCCCATAGCTCAGGACCATAGTTCAGTGGTGGAGCACCTGCCTTGCATGTAGATGGCCCTAGGTTCATCCCTGGCATCTCCAGTTAAAAGAACCAGGGAATGGGGAAGACCTATGCCTGAGACCCTGGAGAGCTGCAGCCACTCAGAGTAGACATTACTGAACTTGATAGACCAATGGCCTGTCTTGGTATAAGGCAGCTTCCTATGTTCCTCATTAAGTGAATGGTTTGTATTTGGATCTCTTTGTCTAGAATATGTAGAAAGTCTAGAAAATTTACAAGATTTACTGTGTAATTACCATCTAGTGCATATCACCAGATTTGGTGCTAAAAGCATTTCTATGTAGCTGATTAATTGAACACAGTGAATCCTGGTCATTGGAATAAGTAAAGTTTATCTTGTATCAGGTTGGATAGATCAGTCTTATTTCCAATCTGTGCAAAATCTGAAGGATAACTATACAGTAATACCTTGGATTGAAAGTAACTTGGTTTGAGAGTTTTTTGCAAGACAAGCAAATTTTTAAATATTTATTTAATTTTTTTTGACTTGATATACAAGCGACGTCTTGCAAGACAAGTACTGTAGTATGGCTTAAATTAAAAATCTCTGTACACATTTTTTTGGGGGGATTTCGTTTTGATATAAGAGTGTTTTGGATTACAAGCACGTTTCCGGAACGAATTATGCTCTCAATCCAAGGCATGAGTGTATTCCTATCCACACATGAGTCTGGGAGGTGCTGATAAGGCCAGTTAGTTGGTATTGAAATTCTCAAATATCGTATTCCTCAAGCATCCCTAATCCTGTACATACAAATGATCACCAATATATTTCCAAATTCAATACACTTTCATTATTGAAACCTTGACTTCTTATGGGTCTTGGTTACATTAAATGATGTAGCCAAATTCCATTCTGTTACCCTATATAAATTATACTTCCATTTATATCAGAGTTTGATTGTGCAAACATTTTTCTTATCCTGGCTAAATGAAGTTGTATTGCTAATGTAAATAGTCATATATTTGTTTTAAATTTCTAAAAATGTGAAATAAGAAGGACAAACTATTGGGGTTTTTTTCAGTTTGAAGGGGAATTATTTTGCACAATAACCTAGACTCATAACTAGCCACTTACGTGGTCATGTATATTAAATAAAAAATATCTGGTCATCTGTGGCAACTAGGTAAGGCCTCCCTCCTATGCAGATTGAGAGAGCCCCACAGCTCTACCCCCTTCTAATTGAATTGTAAAGAGCTAATGGAACTGTGTGTAAAGCAGAGGTGGGGAACCTGTGGCCCTCCAGATAGTTGTTGGACTCTAACTCCCATCAGCCCCAGCCAGCATGGGACTTAGTGCTAGCATCTGTAGTGTCACAAGTTCCTTACCCCTGGAGCAGAGTGCCAGACTACTTACTTGTGTCCCAGTCCAACTGTGGACTCAGTTTCAATGACAATAATCATGGAATCCTATATATGTCTATTCAGAAGTAAGTTGCATTTAGTTCAGTGGGGCTTTCTCCCAGGGTATACTATTGCAGTCTTAAAAAGGCATCATCCTTTCCCTTCTGTAAAATGGGAAGAAGAGCAACCAACCTCTCAGAGTTGTTGTGATGCACTTGAATAGATAAAGAAGAACTATTACTTACCACGAGTATTATATACAGGCTATAAGTTGTATACTTTGGTTATAGTTTATGCTTACATAATTTTCAAAATTTTCCAGTGCTTTATGGGATTTGCTAAGTCAAGCAAAATTCTGCTCAGTTACTCACTTTCTGGGAAATCATTTCCTCAGTTCTGATGCAGATGAAGCTTTGACCTATTGACCACCAGGCTTAAGACTTTAGGGTTTTTAATATGTCTTTTTCTAGAAGAGAGACAGACAAGATCTTCTTGTCCTTTGTCCTCATCACCCTTTGGATAGGGGCTATGAACACTCGTAGTTACATATCTACTAAGGAATCAGTAAAGGGGAAAATCCATTGACATTTCTGAGCCAAGCCCGGGCTGAATTATGACACTTGCTTTAGTTCTACATGTGTGCACATTAACTAAACGCCTTTGCAAAGTGTCTCTAAAGCAAAGTCCTGTTCCCATTTTGGGGTCATTTTCAGGAATAGGCACAATTTGCTCACTATGTGCGGCCACTTAAATGTCACTCCTCAGTAGAGCTCATGCTGCACCTTTGGTACTCAGAAGGTGGTCCAGAGTTACTCTGTTCATCCATTCATCGCACAACTGTGAACAAGGCTATAGCAAACATGGTTTACACACACACACTGATGTGTGAGCACATGCATGTACACGTGCAAGAGCGTGCTCACACCATCTTTATAGTTTGGGCTCACGTTGCCTTGCTAACAAAAGTTATCCAATGATACCTTGGAAGGTGTAAGACATCACCTGATAAAGATACCACAAACAGAACAGAGGAGCGATCTAATGCATTAATAAATATCTACCAAGGGGCATGGCCTGATTCATTGTGGCACTGTGCAGCCCTCCTGCTTGTAGATAATGACAGGCCAGGGTTAAATAGCAAGGTATATGTCGTCCTTGGGTACATCTACATGAAAGTTGGTTCAGCTGTAGTGCTTTCTGGGTGATGGGTTGTTGAATAAATTACAACTACTGCACTTGGATGTACTTATTTCATGTGCAGTCTGTACTTATGGTGAGGCCTGAAAGATGCCCACAGTTCAAAGTTTTTGAGTGTTGTACAAGTATAATAAAAAGTTTGTGCTTCAGAGAATTTACAGCCTAATAAACAATGACACTTAACATGTAACTGAGAGGCACAAGCAAACGAAGCTAGAAAAGGCAGTTAAAGAGAACTAATCACCCTAAGATTACATCTCCACTGGAGCATTCCTTCTCCTTCATAACCATGGATACTAGGTTCCTGTAGTAGAAGGGCTTTATCATCAGTGGATGATTAGTGATAGCCACAGCCAACTGTATTTTATTTGGAGTTGTCTCATGGGAAGTATGATTATGGGGATTGACTCAGAAGCCTAAGGCTTTGTAACATTAAAAGTGAGTCCATATACACATCCTTATACGACATATATGTGTAATATGTCCTCTTGTTTGGTGCTAAGCAATGGTTCCACCTCTTTCTGATGACTGACCATCCATCAAGGAGTTGCTGTGTGTTTTGCAAGGGCTGGGTATTCATCAATGTTATAATGAAAGTAGCCCAGAGCAGCTGTGGATTTAGTAAGTGAATAGCTACATTGATCTAATTTTTTTTATGACATTCTGTTCTCCTCTGTTCCCTCATTTTCTTTTCATGTATACTTTGTATCATGACCAGGATCTGAAAACCCTGTTTAAGCATGTGCAAGGGGTGGAATATATTCAATAGGGCTTTTCACTATATTTCCTCTGATTACAGCTCTTTGGGCTGCATTAAATAATATTTTTGAAGATACCTTTTGTTTTGGGGGTGGCCTATTAGGTGGTACAGGGACTGCAGTGAGGGGAAGGGGCACATGGTTATTTTGTTTCCATCCTATATAGAATAAAATAACACATTTTCTGGAATGAAACAGAGATAGGAGATGGCTCAGCAAGAAAAAGATCCCCCCTCTCCATATATAAATGATGGACTCCTAATCTAATAAGTGATGTTTCTTGCAGCCGGGCAGACATGCTCCAGTCAGCAGTTTACATGTTCAAATGGACAGTGTGTTCCAGGTGTGTACAGGTGTGATCGGGTGAAAGACTGCACAGATGGAACGGATGAAAGAGGCTGCTGTGAGTACTTTTTAAATCTTTAGCACTAGATTTGGTTTCATCCCTTTTCTCTTTAGCATTTTAATCAATTTGTATGATTAAGGGGTTCGTTGATGGACAGAAATGGCCACAATGTCCTTCTTGTTATCAAAATTTCATTGCAGATTCTTTTATGGATTAGTGTCGATGCTCCCATAACAGTTACATTGTTTTGAGATTTATTAACTGCACTATTGCTATGTATGTGGTTATGGTTTGTGAGAATCTCTCATTCTCTTTTTTCTGATGCTAAGAAAGATCGCAGCATGAAGTTAGCATAACTTGGATTCCTGCATTGAGCAGGGGGTTGGACTCGATGGCCTTATAGGCCCCTTCCAACTCTACTTTTCTATTATTCTATGATTCTATAACCAGTTAGGTTTGGAAAAACAAGCCTATTGCATCCAAGGCAAAGGAACTAGGTAAAGTAGAGAGGTAACATTGGTAATACCACTGCAACATAAGCTTTGTTGTGGGTAAAAAGCAACAGTTCCAGAGAATCCATGTTTCAATGCCTAGAATAATAAATGGAAATAGAGTATATTTTTGTTTGGTTTTGGGTGCTTTTTTTGGTGGGGTGTGGTTGCAGAAAGTGAAACTTTTACTTTCATTTTAATTCTTAACTAGCTGAAGGACCCATTCTTCAAACGGATTAAAAAACTGATTGCTTTCTACCCTGAGTACATCAACCCCCCTTTTTTGCCCCCTTAAGGGATTTTTTAAACATCTTGTGGAAACATGCAACTTAGCATACATTGAATCTGGGGTGTCAAATTAACCCAAGAGAAAAGTGCCTCAGGCAAGGGAAATTGTGCATATGAACAGCTTTTTTTCTGACTGAATGTTTTCCCCAGGTTGTTAGGATCAGAATAAGAATGGATTTCAGGTTTCAGTTACTTAAGGTAAATTCAGGCTTAATCTTTCCTTCAGCAATGTAAATGCAGGTAATCTACATATCAAGGCAAGGTCTAGTCAGAGCTATTAAGAATCAATTAGCAGTTGAAAAACCTGAGGCCTATAAAACCTTAAATCATCATAACAATGCTTTCCCTAGATGGATTTTTCTTTTTGAAGAAGGTGTTTTCTGCTCTTCCTGGCAATAAAAAGATACTAAAATGACCTGTGGGTGGCTCCTATTGTTTCCCCACTGCCTGGGGACACTGAAGTACCCCAGATACAGCATTGCTATGTAGGTTTGTCTGGATCATTTTATATCCCAGGCATGTTTGGTTATAGCAAGAAAACTGTAAAAGGCTGGTGGCTGAAATTTGGCAATACATTGTTTACTAGTTACTACCCTGTTTTAGGCAAAGTCCTACCTGGACAGGATTGTAGGTCTACTTATGTGTAAATTACACCACAGAATGTGAGTCTGGGGCAAGCAAAGCACCCCAAGATGCAGGATGAAGGTTTAAGAAGGTTTTCACAATGTAGTTTTTATTAGTGATCCATAAGCAACAACCATGCCACATTTCAGCTTTCTAGCTTAATGGGAAATAGGAGATACATTGATGAATCAGTGAGTCAGGGCTCTCGCTATGATATTGATCCTGACAGGGAAGGTTTTGAAGCAATGTTGAAGTGATAAGAACCAGAGTGGGGATACTGCAGGTTTCCTGAGTAAAGTGAGTCTGCTGTGTCTGTCCCTGTGTACTGGCCCTCTTGAAGTACTTGTTGACTGATACTGTCATGTAAGAAAAAGCTAATTAAGACAGGACAGAAACTACATTTTTCAAAGGGATATTTGTTGAACAAACTGAGAGTAGCTTTAAAGTACTTCAGGCATTCCTAACAAATAGTAGTGTTGACAGTGAATTAAAGTTTTGCTTGTAGACCATGAAAACAGGTTGTTGGGGAGAAGACTATCACATAATTTTTTTCTCTGAAAATAACTGTAGAATACTTTCTCAGGAAATAGGTAAAGAAATCTAGGGTAAAGCATAATATAGGATGCCAGGGAATGGTCCTTTGCGAGGGCTGGCAGCTTATGACCAAGCTTTCAATCTTTTTGAAATCCATTTTTGTAGTATTGGTTGATAGCTATTCTTGTATAGAAGGTTCTGTTCCTACAGGATACTATTTTATTCATTTTCTGTTGTTTTTCATGGCTCCATTGCTTCCTCATTGACATTTCTGTAGTAACCCAAGTAGTCATTATTCCAGTGGGGGAGACCTTTGTAGGATATTGCAGATAATAGCTGGAGTAATGCGTGGAGAAGCCTTAAATACCTTCAGGTCTGAGTTCAGTCTTCCCCAACCTGGTACCCTCCAGATGTTTTGGACTATAACTCCCATCATTCCTGACCATTGGCCTTGCTAACTGGGGCTGATGGGAGTTGTAGTTCAAAACATCTGGAAGTCACCAGGTTGGGCTTCAGCTGCAACATGCACTTTCACACATCTCTTGCTTACAGGATTGTGATGTTCTGCTATCAATTGTACATGGAGGAAAGCACATACAACTCTGGAAATCTATTATGGTACAGACAGGTCTGGCCCAAAACATGGTGATACCAGAGTTGGACAGTCCAAATAGCACCTCCTCAGTAATGGGGCAGCAAAAAGTTATGCAGTACAAGCCCCTTTGAAATGAACAAAAGCTTTACAAGAGCTCTACCAGGATCTTTTGTAGCCCCTATTAATTTCAGTGGGGTGAGTACAAGAGAAATCCCCAATGGATTGTACAGCATGGGTCAGAATTTCCTGTCTCTTACCATGCTGCCCTTAAACGTGCTTCCCGAGGCAGTTGCCTTGCCATGATTCTAGGTAGGGCTGCTTCTGGCTGGAGCAATATTCTACTTCTTGTTCTGGACACAGCTGTTGTTTTTTTAAACTGCCATTGTGCCCCTTACGAATTGGCCAAAAGGAGGAACTGCATCACCACAAAAGAGGACACCAAATTGCATAACATTTGCACATGCTAATTTATATGTATAGATAAATTTAGAAATAACTGCATCTCACCATAGTGTGGAAGACTGTGACCAAATGACCTGTGTGCCTGCTCAGTCTGTTGTTGATGAGCCGCTTCAGGGCCCAGCTTTCCTTTCTGATGATTCTTTATCTTTAAACTGGACTTGGACTGGGTAGTCTTTCAAATATAGGACACCTTCAAATAGAAGATAGTCCTCTGGCAGCCCTTCAAATAGAGGACTCTCTTGTTTCTGGCAGCCTTCAGGCCTCCTGTCCTGCTCTTGCAACTTTTCCTGGGCCAATATGAATATTTCAGCCAAGGTGCTAGGATGTTACCAGCAAAAACACAAGAAACAAAGCTACACATGTATGTAAAGGCATTGTGGCTGAGCTTCTCTTTAACATTTGCCTCATCTAAAAGTTCACTTCCAGTCAAGCCAGTTAAGCGGTCCTGTCATTGCTTTACGATGATTAGTGTTTTGCATAACTGTGTGGGAGACCCAGGGTTAATTCTTGATCCCCATTTAGTAATCCATGGGCCAATAAATCCTGGGATTATTGTTATGGAATGGCATATTCAGCCTTGGACTGTGGAAATGCTTCATATCTTTCAACAACCACCACTATGGCTAATTAAAGGTTTGGTGTTGACAAATCTTCTTAATCAACAGAAGGGTGCCTGTGAACATGGGGCCTTAAATATAGGAGTGCTGCATTGATTCTTTTTTATTTTATTTTACTTAATACATTTTATACAGCCCAATAGCTAAACCTCTGTGGGCTGTTCACAACAATTAAAACCATAAAATACAACAAAAGATACAATGTAGACTTTTAAAATTTAAATTACAGTATAAAATAAAAGTAAAAACTAAAATAGAACCTAGCAACAATGCAAAGATTTAAAATACAGTAACAGATTTAAAACAGAAACTGAATGACTAAAATGCCTGGGAAGATAAAAAGGTCTACACCTGGCACTGGTAAGAACACAACATTAGCTGCCAGGTGATCCTCTTAGGGAAGATCATTACACAACCTGGTGCCACAGCAGAAAAGGCCCTCTTCTTAGTAGCCACCCACCTCACTTCATTTGGCGATGTCTCCCAGAGAAGGACTTCTGAGAACAATCTTAGGGTCTGGGCAGGTATATATGGGAAGTGATTATCCTTCCTATGGGAAACCTAATGGCAGTGAATTTCTAAAGCATGTACAGGAGGGTATACAAAGTGGATAAAGCGATGAAAAATTCAAGCCCTGCCTGTTATTGTCCCTCATAGCCTTCTTTATTATACCCAGTTCAGAGGATGTTTCATGCGGGAATAGTTCAGGCCCTGGAATGATCTGTCAGTTCACAGATTTATTGATGTAATAAGGGCCATTGAATAGGACTCACTAATCAAGCAGCTCACTTCCCTGGGTTAGAAAGCTGAGATAGATGCAATACCTCTACTGTAGCACTTCATACCAAGCTCTTCCCAAAAGTCAGTAGAGATATGACTAGCTGTGAACAGCTTATGTTTGTCCTGCTGCAGCTGAATCAGACTCAATGTTAGAGAAAATTATGGGGCAATCTAAAAGGCAAGGTAACAAAACAAACAAATGGTCAAGCACAAAGGTTTCAGTCCAGTATGGGATCAGGCTAAGGCAGGAGTACTCAAGATACAAGCAAAGGTCAAAGCACAGTTAAGCAGTAGCACAGAAGACCAATCACAAGGCAAGGTCCAGAAAACAAGGCACTGGAGCTAAAAGACTGATGTTCTTTCCAGTGCTGGCTAGGCTAAAACTGAAGTCTTACATAGCCAGAGCTTCCTGAGCCCCACCCAGGGCTCAGCTGAAGTGTGTTACAGGCCTCTGGCAAAAGTCCTACTCTGCAGGAGGGCCTTGCTCCCTAGGAGTCCTCCTTTACAATCAAGCACTTCTTCTTAAAGGAGCCCTATTGGCCTGCCTCTTGAAGTGACAATGCTCTCGGTGGCTAGGTAGTTGCCCAGCTTCTGTGAGGCAGAACCCCCCTTCTCCTGTGCGGACAGACCTGCAGTGATCTCCCTTGAGGGCCCAAGCTCCTCCAGATCTCCTGACATGGGTGGCTCCTTGATCTTGTCTTCGTGGAAGCTCTAGTTCCTCCTCAGAGGAAGATTCCTCCAGTGTGGGCATGACAATGTTACAAAATAGTCTTGGCAAAGGCCAAAGGTTTCAACTTTGGATATTAGGTGCTACTGCTATAGAAATGTAATAAATATAAATAAATAGATATTCACTGCAAAGGGAGGCAACTTACGGGGCTTTGAAGAAAGATTTAAGAATGGAAGCTATGCATCAAAAATATGGTCTTTAATTATGGCAAGGAGAGTTTTGCACTAAAACTTTAAGGTAATTAGCCACTGCTGAAACCGCCCTGAAAAGAAATACATATGAGCCCTATTCAGGTGTGTTTTCAGGGTTTGGGGATTTTTTTTAGCTGCACAGGTGCACAGTTCCGTGAGTGCGGAAATCAGGAGCCTTGGCTGGGCAATACAGCTGTATGTCCCTTTCAAGAAGCACCCGTTGCCCTGTCAAAAAACCCATTGCCCTGTCAAAAAAAAAAAGTGGGGTGGAGAAATATTTGGGGCAGACGTATATAGAAGAAATATGTCAGTAAGGATAAAAGAGAATTTTTAAAAAACTGTTTGGAGATGGTATCTGACTCCAATAAGATTAAACAAAATAGATAGTAATTGTGCTCCATTGTGTTGGAGAGGATGTCAGGAACTTGGTACTTATGGTCATATGTGGTGGAGTTGCAAAAGCGTATTGGATTTTTGGAATACATTTTTTGTAGAAATTTCAGAAATTATTGGCATTAATTTGGAGGTCTGTCCAAAATTAGCACTGTTCTCAATAACGGAGAAACTTTTGTGTTCACAAGAGAAAAAGGAATTAATTGTAAGTTTATTAGCGGCAGGGAGATTATTGATAGCAAGGAATTGGAAAGTTCAACACCAGTACTTAATAATAGATTGGTATAAAGAGGTTTGGAATATTGCTTTAAATGATAAATTAACATGTAGTATTAAATGTAAAAGGGGACAATTAAAGGAAAATAATTTTAAGGATATATGGGGACCATTTTTAGATTATGTTTTAGAAAAGGGAAAAGGGAGTAAGCCATGTCATGATACGATGTATTTTTGGAATATAGATTAATGATGGATTATGTGGATAGAATTGGTTTTGGCCCCGAGGTGACGGGTGCACTTGGAGTTATGATTTGTAGGTTTATGTTCTTTTGTATGTGTGTTCATTTAAAATATATAAATAAAAATTTAAAAAAAACCCTTTCAAAGGGGACCCAGAGTTTTGACAGCTATCAAAACTCCTTTTCCCCGAAAAAGGGGGTGGGATGCACTTTTGCACTTTCCTGAGCAGCTAGAGTCTCAGGGGAAAGTGCAAAATGTGCTATTTCCCAAGGACAGTCGGGGGGGGGGGATCTCACCATAAAGGGGGTGTAAAACATTCCCTTTTCATGAATAAAGATCCCTCACACCTTTGCTTTCTCTTGAGAGCTTGCCTTTTGACAGCTGTCAAGAGAAAGCAAAGTGTAGAAAAAGTATATTTGGAGCCTCTTTGGGTCAATGTCCAGGGTTGGTACCTGCTGCACTTTGACAGCAGATACCCTCCCTGGACATTGCCCAGCCAAGGCTTCCTATTTCTGCACTCCCGGAACTGCACACCTGCGCAGTTGTGCAAGTGCGGGTAAAAAAAATAAAAAATATATATTTTGTGTGCGCAAAAAAAATATTTTTTCTTTTGCCAACCACTGACAGCCCCTCAATGTGCTGCTTGGGCACTTTGAAGGGGATGTCAATGGCTGTCAAAATAGAAATTGTGAAAACTGGCTGTCAAGCTGAGACTGTGATTTCTGGGGGGAAAAAGAGGTTAAAGGGGGGAAAGCCGTGGTGAGTGAAAAAGGGCTTGCAATCGTGGTGGGAGGAGCAGGCAAGCCAGTCCTGCCAAGGAGTCCCCTGGGATACCCACGGGAAGACTGATGGGGAAGGATAAGGAGAAAGGGGGTGAACAACCCACGGTGAGCCTGGTCGTCTGTTAGGCACACTGTGGGTTGTTCGCACAACAACTAACCAACCCACCATGGCTTATTGCCTGGGTGGGTTAGTGTGTGTGACATGTGAATGCACCCAATGTGGCAGGGAATCTTACGTGAAAGTCTATGTTGTAGTCTTGAATCCTTCTAGTACCAGTAAAGGCCCTCATTGGAATAGTTGTGGAAAACATGATGTGCAAGTTGCTTGGGCCCCATCTTAGTTCTCCCTTTTATTTGAGAAGGTTTTATTTAACAGAGAACCTTCGGAGACAGAGGAGTGGTGTGCCCTCTCAATTTCAAGAACGTAATCTGCTGGCAGTGAGAATAGTTCATGTGGTAGGTTTGTTACAAAGATATTGGGGTTCCCCTGTTCCTTCCATTCCCTGACCCATAAAATCTGCAAATTGTTTCTGTGTGACCTCCCTTCCAGATCTGCTACCTTTGAGTGGAGCCGTTCTATGTCTGCTTGTACCAGTTCCTGTGTAGCGTGTTTTTTTGTCCTCCATTTTGGAGACACGTGTTTCCACTGTGCTCAGACATTGCTATATTTGAACTAAAAAGCTTGGCAGGGTTGAAACATTAGATTTGATGGAGGCCACGTCTGCCAAGACTGATTGCAACAGAGAGAGAATGTTGCCAGGTAGGTTTACAGGATTTGTAATGCAAGGCTGCACTGAGCTCTTTGTATCTCTCTGTGCACCTCCTTGCCTGCTATTCTTACAAGGTATTGGGTGGGTCAGGGCCCTGAGGCACTGTTTGCTTCAAAGTAGAGATCAAGACAACCCCTGCTATGTCTCAGAAGAGGTCAAAAGAAAATAAAAAGAAAGTAACAGAAACCATATCGATTGGAAATTTAACTGATAAGGATCAGTGAAGGCTCTGGAGCTCACGTTCCTGCTACTGCTCAGGGCGTCATCTTGACCGGAAGTCCAGATGCGAAGATCTTTTAAAGGCTATTTTCATTTTCACAGTTTAACAGCATGGGTCATTTCAGACAGAATCAGAATCAACCATAAATTAAAAAGATACGATTAAAAATCATAGAAAGGAGGCATTTCTAAAAATGCCCTTTGGCATGCAAGCAGTGTCTGGAGAAAGAGAAAAAAATCAAGTGTGGGCCACACCTCCATTTTACCCTGTTTTTTCATCTCTCTTTTCTTCTTTTCTGGTTTGTAATTTATATTCTCACATGACTATATCAAAATGTAAGTACTCTCTTGAACTTTGGTGGTTCATCTGTCATACCTCCATCTGTCTCTATAGTCATTCAGAAAAGGCGCCATAATCTGGTTCTTGAGCATTGGCTGGAGAAATTCTGAACTGATGTATAATATACCATAACACGGTATAATATGATGGGGTTGGGATTTGTCTTCTGCCTCCCCCCCACCCCCACACTATCACTGTTTTTTGCTGCTATACAAAAATGTGCAGTTAGTACATCATTATAAGTTGTGTCAGCGCTATAGTCCACTCTAAGAAGGGCCAATGACTATATCTTGTCCTACGCCTGGTTGCCTGAGCCTTTTACCACCAGACATAACCTTCCACTGCTTTCCTTATTTATTATATTCCATTGCCCTATTCAGGCTTTACTACAACTAGCATTACTCACCACACGAGCAGGAATGGGGCAGCACCAAGTAGTACCATTACCATGTAGCACTGGCCAAAGGTGTCCATGCATACAGCTTGAATGCCTGCAGCAGGGAGGCCTTCACGTGTACAGCTGTATGCATGTAGACTTTTATCTTATTTTAAAATGGAAAAAAAAAACCTGCACGAAAACATTTGCGCACATTGTATGCTCCAGTTTTTTTGTGTGTGTTTTTTTTAAACATTTTTTTTGCCAACCACTGACAGCCCCTCCAGTGTGCTGCTTGGGCACTTTCAAGGGGCTGTCAGTGACTGTCAAGATGGAGATAATGAAAACCAGCTGTCAAGTCAGACTTTGTGATTGCTGAAAAAAAAGTTAAAGGGGCAAAAAAAGCCATGGCAAGCGAAAAGAGCTTGCGATTGTGAAGGGAGACACCCAGCCAGTGCCAGTCGCGTCAAAAGCACCGCTTGGGTACCTGTGGGGCAGCTGGCACTGGCAGAGGCCCAGGCACCCTTGACAAGAGCAGCAAGGGTTTTTTGCTACTCTTGCTAAGCAGCTCACTAGCCACTTCCCGGTACCCACGATGGGGTTGGTCGCCCAGGTTCAGACGACATGACATCACATCATGGGTACAACAACCCCTATGTGTTGTCAGGGTGGCTTGTTGTCCTCAAACAAGCCACCCTGTGAGAAATGGTCCAGGTTCACATGATATGACAACCCACTGTGGCTTGTCACCCACAATGGGTTATTGTGTTATGCAAATCCAGTCATTGTGTATTTGCTGGAATGGCTACCTGAAGATCTTCAAGGAGCTGGCAGTAACAGCAGATTGTTTCCTAATACTGTATGCTCTATTGATTGGTTATTTTCCTTGAAGTTTGTTACAGGTCTGCCAATCATATAACCTTAGCCTACTGTTTGCTGAGGGGGCTACAATATTGTGCAGTACATTGTCTGAACCCCCTGGTATTTTGTTTTATGACTGGGGGTTCTTTTTCCTTCTCTCCCGCCCTCCCTCCCTCCCTCCCTCCCTCCATCAGCTATAATGAGACAGGTTTCCCTGGTCGTAATGATGGACATATGAAATCAATATCACTCACATGAACATTTTATTATTTTTCTTATTTATTTACTTATTTTAAAGTTATTATTCTATTCCACTCTATTTTATCAGTTGTTTTGATATTTGCACTATTAACAAAGAATTGTTGTTACTATTTTAAGTAACACATGCACATGCAACACCTGTCAAGTTTGTTCTGTACCGTGCAATTTATTTGTAATCTTCTGATTTTCTTAGATAGTTCTGTTCATGAACATTGTTTCAAGCCCTGTTGCTAGCAGACCATATGAAGTCAATATGGCCCTTTGCAACAACCCCCTTCCCCTCCTTTCCCCTCTGTTTTCCTCATTATATTTTTCTTACAGTAATTTTATGGGGTATTTAATTTTGGTGGCAATGGAAACCATGATGTGAAGCAATGATGGCCAGGGCAAACATGCATATTTTTTAATCTTCTCCTTCCCTCCTTTATTCTTGTATTTCCATGCGGGCTCCCCTTTTCCTTTTTTATTCTTCCTCTCTTTCCTCTTCTTTTTGATGCCTTTCAGCTGAGTGCAGGCTTCTTGGAGGTTCAGGTAACTGCTTGGCACACTGGGGAGACCACTAAGCTGGAAGCAATTTGATAACTTCTTGCCTGAATTCTCTACCTTGTGCATGGTATTGCTTTAGTCCCTTTGGGAGGTCTGGGCTACTGAGAGCAAGCCCAGAAGTGTAAGCACAGGGTTTGTTCCCTTTCCGTATTTGAACATACATCCAATCTTTGACAATGTTGTAGGACACAGAATAGAAACTTAAAAGTCAAGAATTTGTATATATAAAAAATAACCATAAAATATAGTAAAATAGATTAAATTTTATAATGTAATATAAAAATTTCCAGAAATGTTTTTTAAAAAATTATATATATAAAACATGTATAAGACAACAACAATTACGTAGACCTGTAAAATACAACGTCTTAAGGGCTGAAGATGATACAAATGTCCTTTCAGACTTGAGGACCTCTCTCTCTAGATGAAGTAATATTAGTGCCAAAGTTTTTTTTGTTTGGTTCTTCCAGAGAATGTCCTCACAGCATGTAAGCTTTCTTAACTTGTGTGTAGAAGCCAAACGCGTTTCGGCCCAAAGGCCTTCTTCAGTGGCTTAGGAAAAATACAAAACTTACAATGAATCAAACTACAGTCTGCTAGTTTTTCATAAGAAATTGGTAGTAATATAGAACATAATTAAATGATATCATGCTCACCCCTGTAGTTTTCACTAAGGTCAATATACAAGCTAATGCTCTGTATCACTCCAATTCTATATAAAATATACATTTGTTTTATTAGTACATACATTGATAAGAAATTTTTTTATATATTTATAAAGATAGAAAAAATAAAAATATAAGAGAACCCTTTCAGAAGGAGTATATTGACTTACCAAGGTTGGTTACATCTACCAAGCTCCTGAGGCAATGCTCCAGAGTTTGGCAGATGGAGTAATTTATCTGGTGTGATACTCTTACACACACCTGGTAGTCATCTTCATTTAGAGGTTGCCTGATAGTGTGGCTATACATCTAGTATTCTGAACGAACTTACACTGAAGTTGGTCTTTATACATAATTTATTTCAACAAAACCATGGCAAAAATTAGTATACTACAAACCAGTTGATAACCAATCTATGTTCTCATTTAATCCAAATGGAGCCACTGTATTTAGATTAAATATCCATCTGGACTCTTGGTTTTTAAGTTTTGCTATTAGTTGTTTTCCTGTACCTCGCACTCTTTCTAAGCACCAAAACCTGACAGAGTTTTCATCATGCTCCTGTTCCATATAATGTTTGACCATTGGTGCATGAATCTTTTTGGTTCTAATGCAACTTTTGTGTTCAGCTATTCTTAATTTTATTTTTCTAGTTGTCATGCCTATGTATAGTAAAGGGCAGGGACACTGGATAGCATATACAACACCTGGTGTGTTGCAATTGGAAAATTCTTTTAGGGTGTACTCTTTATTGTTAGTAGGGTTTCTAAAAGACTTTAGGGTCAAGCAATTGTCACAAACACTACAATTCCCACATTTGTAATGTCCCACAGGTATTTTTCCAGAGATAGTTGTCTGATTCGTGTTGTGCCCTAGTCTTGAATGGACCAAAATGTCTTTTAAACTGGCAGTGCGTTTGTAGGCAAACATGGGTGGTTGTGCACACTTAGGGATGTCTTTCAAAAGGTGCCAATGTTTTAGGATAATGTTTTTAATATACACAGTTGAGCCATCAAATGTTATGGGGATAATCATTCTATTGTATTGTGTTAATCTATTTTTGGGTTTTAGCAATTCTGTCCTTTTTACTGTTTTGGCTTTGTAGAGAGCCTGTTTTAGTATTCTACGGGGGTAGCCTCTGTTTTCTAATTGTCGCATTAATTGACCAGCTTGTAGATGGAATTCACTGCTTTGACTACAGTTTCTTCTAATCCTTAAGAATTGTGAATAAGGTAAATTTCTCTTTAAAGAGACCGTATGATGACTTTCATAGTTCAAATAGGAGTTCACATCTGTTGGTTTCTTATAAGTAGATGTTTGTAGAGATCCCTCATGCACAGTTAGGTATATATCCAAAAAATGAATTTGGCGCTTGTCATATTTCATGTCAAATTTGATAGTGGTATGTTGATTATTAATGAAATGTTCAAAATCTCGAAGCGTGTCTTCAGAACCCTGCCAGACCACAAAAATATCATCCAGATATCGTTTGTAGAATGTTATATGGTGTCTGAATGGGTTATCCCTATTCAAAATACGCTGTTCTTCAAAAGTTTGCATGTATAGGTTAGCCAATTCCGGGGCAAATCTACATCCCATGGCTGTGCCTGATATTTGCCAAAAAAAATTATTTTCAAACTGGAAAAAAATTTTCTTTAAGACTAGTTGAGCCAGGGCCATAATAAAGTTGGTCGGTGGATTTAACACCTTTCTTTTATTTAGTGTCTCTTCAATAACTAGTATAGCCTCTTCTTGTGGGATGTTTGTATAGAGGGCATTAACATCCAAGGTGACTAGCCATGAATCAGTTGATTCTAGCTGTAGCTTGTGTATTAAATTCAAAAAGTGAGTTGTATCCTTTATATATGAATTAATTTGTTCCATAAATGGTTTTAAATAATGGTTTACATACACAGCTAGGGGCTCTAGGATAGATCCACAGCCAGAGACTATGGGTCTTCCTGGTACAGGGAAAATCCTTTATGGATTTTTGGTAATAGATAGAATTGTGGAATCCTTTCATCCGTATCAGTAAAAAACTCAAAAGTAGATTTTGAAATATATCCTAGTAAGAAGGCTTCATCTATTAAGTAGGCTATCTCTTTTTTTATATTTCGTGTGGGGTTATCTAAACATGCCCTATAGTGTGTATTATTCCCCAACTGTCTCTTAACTTCTTGGATGTAATCCTTTCTGTCCCAGATAACAACTGCCCCTCCTTTATCCGCTGGTTTTATCACTATATCCTTGTTGGTTTTAAGTTTTTCCAAACTGTTTTTTTCAGCCCTTGTTAGGTTGTGCCAGATGTATGGATCTTGGCATTCCATTACTTGGATCTCTTGTGTGACTAGATCCTGAAAAACTTGAATGTGGGGATTGTTGGATATCGGGTTGAAGCTGGATCTGGATTTAAAGAGAATTGGTTCTATTTTTTGTGCATCTTGATATTTAAAGAAATCTGCTAACCTAATTTTTCTGAAAGTTTGTTGTACCTCTGACATGGTGCGGAAGGGGTCACACCTTGGCGTGGGCACAAACGATAGCCCCTTCTGCAAAAGGTCAAATTCCAATTTAGAAAACTGATGATGTGAGAGATTAACTACTGATGTGTCCTGAAGAGTTTTTGTCTGTGTGTATGTCTGTGATCCCCTAATCTCGGTCTTTTCCCATATTCTCTCTCCTCTGTCTCCTCTAAAAAAGATCCTGATACAGGATCAGAATTATCAGAGTTATGTGGTGTCCTACTAGTTCGGTTTGTCCTGTATCTAAATTTTTTGTTGTTCTTATCAATGTATGTACTAATAAAACAAATGTATATTTTATATAGAATTGGAGTGATACAGAGCATTAGCTTGTATATTGACCTTAGTGAAAACTACAGGGGTGAGCATGATATCATTTAATTATGTTCTATATTACTACCAATTTCTTATGAAAAACTAGCAGACTGTAGTTTGATTCATTGTAAGTTTTGTATTTTTCCTAAGCCACTGAAGAAGGCCTTTGGGCCGAAACGCGTTTGGCTTCTACACACAAGTTAAGAAAGCTTACATGCTGTGAGGACATTCCCTGGAAGAACCAAACAAAAAAACTTTGGCACTAATATTACTTCATCTAGAGAGAGAGGTCCTCAAGTCTGAAAGGACATTTGTATCATCTTCAGCCCTTAAGACGTTGTATTTTACAGGTCTACGTAATTGTTGTTGTCTTATACATGTTTTATATATATAATTTTTTAAAAAACATTTCTGGAAATTTTTATATTACATTATAAAATTTAATCTATTTTACGGTTATTTTTTATATATACAAATTCTTGACTTTTAAGTTTCTATGCTTTGTGTTTGTCAGGATTTTAAACATAGTCCCTTGTATGGTAATGTTGTAGGACACTTCATTAGACTTTTGGGCTACATATACAGATTTGTAGGCTTGACTACTTATCTTTTATATCAATACATGCCTTGCAGATGGATACACAATACAAGTTGTCGTTAATATTTTCTTCTCCTTCAGACTCCAAGCGCTCCTCTTCCCCTTCCTTCCCCCATCCATCCTTCTTTCTTTACTGTTCATATTGCATTGTTTAACCAGAAATGAATTTTTTAAAATAAACATATGTATGTGTGTGCGTGCGATATATATATAAAAGATCTTCCAATTCATCCCTGTGAGCCAGCTTCTAAAGGCAGCCAATTTATAAGGGTTGGGCATATAAGCAGAATTTGCCATTTATGCTGAATCAATAGGTGATTTTAAAAGGGGTTATTTGAGATTACAGCTGTAGTTAAGGACACTCATAAGTAAGTCCCATTGAATTCTGAGCTCAGTGGGACTTGTGTATAGTAAAAAACAGGGTCAATCTAAGGTTAGAATATATACAGGGAGCAATCCAGACTTTCTATGAGTGGTGTTCTGCTTACAGAACACTCTGATGAAGAAATGGGGCGGGGGTGTGTGCTCTGCAACTTCCAGCACCAGGGAGCACAGATAGCTGCAAGGCCAAAGGGAAATCAGCACAAATTATCCACCCACCCTTCTTCCAGTGAGAGCCTGCACTGGACTGAAGATCCTTCTGTGACCATGTCTGGATCCAACCCATGTTATATAATTTTTCGAGCATAATATTTTTAACTCAAGATGCTGGCAATGAAGGCAGCCACCTATTCACTGTTCCCTTCGAACATGCAAAACTGATGTAAGCATTTGAATTGCTCCAGGAGAAGTTAAAGAGCATTATTCTAGCTGGCAATTGGCATTGCTGAAGGCAGGTTTAAATTGCATGGGACGTGAGATAAATGCTGTATTTCTGAATGAGGTATGATATTTAATAGACCAGTCAAATGCACAAAGCTCCTGGTATTAACTCAGCAGTTATACACAAAGTAAAATGGAACAAGCAGAGTCAAATCCACAGCCCATTTTACTGCTAATGGGATTAACAGCAAGAAAAAGCTACCCATGCAAAGGCTAAGATAAACATCAGATCAGTGTTTCAGCTCCAGGCCATTTAATTAGTGTATTGAAGCCATTTCTGCTTCATAAAAATAACCGTTTTCTTTCCAGTTACATAAATGCATTGCTGTGATTTAGAATCCTGGGTGTTTTCCCATCCAGAAAATTACAATTAAAGCTGTTGTTAAAAATTTAGAAAGGCAGAAGCATTCAAAAGAAAAGAAAAGAATATCCTTCCTTTAGAAAATATGACTCTGATTTCCTTACAATTAAGTTTCTGCAGTTTCTATAGGTGCTATTATCACATATTTGTTCCTTTTAACAATATGTAACCTAATTTGAACCTTATCCCCCACTCCACCGTAAACTCTTCAGCACGCGCGCGCGCACACACACACACACACACACACACACACACCAGCTCTTCAGAAGATTTAACATTTACCTACTACTATAACCCTGTTCAGACGTACCTAGCATTCATAGATTTCATAGATCATAGAGTTGGAAGGAGCCTACAAGGCTATCGAGTCCAACCCCCTGCTCAATGCAGGAAACTAGAGGAGGGGTCTCCCATCCAAGTAATAACCAGGCCTGACCCTGCTTAGCTTTCCACGCTCAGACAAGCTGAGCCAGCGTGAGCCACAGGCCTGTCCTACTGACCCAAAAAACTACAAATTTTGCTTCCATACAAACCAGCTCTTATTTAATCTCTCTGAACCATATAATTTGCTATTTCTGCTGATGAGCATCTTAAAAATAAATTACATACATTAATACAGAGAAGCCTAATGCAGCAACTATGATTTAATATTGATTTAGCTTCAATTGTGTGCTAAAAAGCTGTAGAAAATCCAGGGCTCAGCCGAACCTTTTACTATTATGTCTTTTTCCATATATCCCTGAAGCCATAACAAAGTGCACCATTAAAATATTTTTGTATTTGTAAGCCAGCAACCACAACACATTTTAGTTTAATGTGGAACAAGTTAGATGCTGGAACAAGTGAAGTGAGGATAAAATAAAGAACGTAGCTTTTCTCTGAGAATTTGGGAGTGCCATTTGTACACATTCTGGGTCTGCACAAACATACAAAGGCACAAACATGCCTTTTCTGTGGCAGCCCCCATACTGTGGAACTCTCTCCCTAGTGACCTCCGCCATGCCCCCTCTCTGCTGAGCTTCCACCGCTCAGTAAAACCATGGCTATTCAGGCGGGAATATGGGGTGGGTTAAGATTTTAAAATTTCATACTGTTTTAAATGTATTTTATATTTTATTATGTTGTACATCACCCAGAGTGGCTGGTTTGCCGGCCAGATGGGCGATTCATAAATACAACAAATAATAAATAAATAAATGCATACAAACCCAGAATCCCTGCCTGGCTTCTCCTACCCGTGTACTGAATTTGAAAGATGTACTGGCCCAAAACCTGAATGCTGATTTAGCAAACGGCTTGCTCCTCCCCCTGTGCTTAAGGCATGATGGCTGCCTTTTTCAAAATGTTAAAGCACTTGATTTATCTGCATTTAAATGTATATAAGTCCCCTGAACTTAAACAAAGCTAGCAGGATCAGTTTTAAAATGACTGAAAAACTGTTTGGAATGGGTAGGAAAGGATGAGTTCCTGACCTTAGCTGATCAGCTCTCTGAAAACATATAGAATTGTTTCCCCCTGAATTCAACCCTGCAAAAATGTCTCTTATCAGTAGCCCTGTTCAGCTGTTCTTGGCCTCAAACGAAGAGCTGGAGGCTGGAGATGCACTTGTGCCCCCCCACCCCCTCTGTTGCATCTCTCCCCTTCCCACATACTGCAGAAGATCTGCAAAAGGGAGCTTATTGTACTCATATAGGCTTCCTGCGTGATTCAGAACCTGGTGCACTCAAGGTTCTCAATAGCATGCAGAGCCTACACAAGTACAGCAGGCTTCCTGCTGCAGGCCTTTGCCCTTCAATGATTGGAGGGCAGTGGGCTGCACCACAGGGATGTGATGGAGGGGGTGATGCCTGCTAGTGCATCTCTGCTCTCCCCTTCATAAGTCTAATTGCATGAGGCTTTGCAGGCTTGCATAGGGCTTATGTCTGAACAAAATGTGCACTTCCGCTGTGGCTCCACTACTCAGATTATGTACATTTGTGTGTGTGTGTGTGTGTGTGTGTGTGTACGTATTTTAATAAGTTTCTGCTTGACAATACACAAATTAAGCAAAACTATAAAAAGACAGGAAAAGATAAAAAAGAAGAAAAAATATATATAACTAAAAACAAACAAATAAAAAATAATTTTGTTTCCGTGTTACATCAGTTATAAGTAGTAAAAAATAACTTAGGTAGTTACTGAGTTTAAGGTTATAAAGGGCCTGCTTTTGGCCTAAATTGTTTAATTAAACAACAGTTGTGTAAAATAAATACATTTTTCATTTTGCTGTTCTTTATAGTATCCACAACATTTTATATTGTGAAGGAATGTTATGTTGGTTTTCCATCCTATTCATATAAACAATAAAATCATGCCAAATGTCATAAAATGAATCATGTTTACTTTGACCTCTTGCTACCTTTAGCTTATGGGACATTTTTTCCATTAAGGCCGTTTGCCATACCATATTGTACAAATAATCTAAGCCCTGATTATGTACATTTGTGACTGTCTGAATGTATGAAATTAACCTTCAGATCATATAGCTGTGATGTGATCACATACTTCAGCTGTGGTTGTTTGGGTTTCCTTAGTGCCCTGGTCCAGTGATGGAGTTTATTCCTCTCAAATTGAGATGATGTCAGCAGAGTTTGGTACCAACTATGAAAAATGAATGTCCTCATCTAGATCATGTAGTAGTAAAATCAGAACCAGTTGTAAGTTTATTGTCGGATGTTGATGACCTGTGGGACCAGGTACAAAGCCAAATATCACCAGTGGCAAATGAATAGCACTGCTGGTTCATTTTGGTCGTTAGACATGTTATTTATTTATTTATTTATTATATTTATACCCCACCTTTTTTCCTGAAAGGAACCCAAGGCAGTTTACATAATCCTTCTCCTCCTCTCTATTTTATCCTCACAACAACCCTGTGAGGTAGGTTAGGCTGAGGGTCAGTGACTGGCCCAAAGTCACCCAATGAGTTTCATGGCCGAGCGGGGACTAGAACCCGGATCTCTTGAGTCCCAGTCCAACACTCTAACCACTACGCCATGTTATGAATGGTTCACAGTAGTTGAAGGTGTGGCTGAAGAATGTGTTCATGAAGCATTTCTGCAATACTGACTCTGACACTGCATATATGCCTCTGTCTACAGCGCAGCTAGCAGCTGTTACAATATTGTCAAGATTAATCCCATTAGCCCCTAATGACCAGCTGTCCCTGATTATTATCCTGCCATTGGCTCTTAAAGTTCTACAGCTTCATATTCATTTAGACAATGAATTAGAAACAGAATTGGAAATGTTGACCTTTCCCCCAAATTGAAACGGAATAGCAAAATTGAGATATGTTAAAAATCTGAAATTAAAAATCTTGAAATGAATTTTTTTCTAATTAATGAACTGTGAAAGATTCTTGTAAAACAAAGCAATTCTAATTATACGTCTGTGGATATACCATGTTTCCCTGAAAATAAGACACTGTCATATATTTTTTGGCTCAAAAAAAAACACTAGGTCTTATTTTCGGGGTAGGTCTTATTTTTTTAATGTACAACAATCCACAGTTATTCATGTACAACAGTCTACATTTATTCATGTACAAAAATATTCTGTACATTTATTCAAATACAGTCATGCCATCTTCTTCTGGAACATCGTCATAAGACACTAGGTCTTATTTTCGGGGTAGGTCTTATTTTTGGGGTAGGTCTTATTTTCAGGGTAGGTCTTACACTTTAGCAATTTCAAAAAATAGTACTAGGTCTTATTTTCGGGGTAGGTCTTATTTTCGGGGAAACACGGTACTTTTCTTTGCAGAATTTGAAGGGGAAATAGAGAGAAGTGAGTGAAAAAGTGTGAATTCTTTGTTAGAGAGCCTAAAGAGGTTTTAATCTCCTGGGTCAAAAGAGGTCCTACATTGGAACAACTGTGGGATCTCCATTTGGTCAATCACATTTCCCTTTGGTGATGAGAAGGGTCAAGAGCACATGAGCTAGAATCTTCTCCCAATTTTTTCCTCATAGATTTCTGAGCGGAAATGTCCAAGCAGGCTCCAAGATCTCAAAGCAGTTTAAAATATAATATAGCTATTCTTTGAAAGGGTTATTCTCTGTACTGTAACCATTTGTAAGTATTTACCTTAGAAAAATTGATAGATGAATCAAGAAACCAAAAGCACAGAAGGATGAAGAAATTGATAACTGCCTAGTGCTGCCGGGCATCCTCATTCACACGGATACGTAACTTGTGTGTATACATGTATAACAACTAGTGCTGGTCTAAGGAACCCTAACTAGAGTGGTTAGTGCACATAGTGGATTTATGCACTATGCTCTTCCAAATGGGGAATAACTACTTCTAAATTGGGGAAATTAGCACAAACACTCATTACAGTTCAAAAGTATAAACTCTTTATATATATATATATATATATATATTGTTTTCGTTACACAAATGTCTTGGTTAACTTAGCCACCCCCTAGCACATGGGGCCAGTATACTGGTTCTAATAGGCCTAACTAGGAAGGTTAGATAAAGATGAATATTGGTGAAATGGGGCACTGTGGAAATGGCAGAGCAGGGGATTGGAAGGCTATGCAAACAATTGAGTCTGGGTGCTGGTGATAATGGTGGGCCTTGGGAGTGAAAATGGATAGATTTAGCAGGAAAGGAAATAAAATAGAGTAGAAATGGCTTTAATTACCTGTCTTCAGAGGAAGGGGAACCCAAAGGACTTCACTTCCTGGATGGTTGCAAAAAGTTGGAAAACTGTTGTGGGCACAGACTACCTTTGGGTTTCTCAGTTCAGGTTCTAAATTAAAAAATGGGGCATAAGCTTCAAGCCATTCTGGCCTTGTTGACATCAGGATGCACCATGTTGTTCAGGCATCTAAATGAAAGGCTTTGAATATGCATTAATGGGGAGACTGAATGGAGGCTAAGCCAGTATTAGGGACCCTAGCACCACCAACATGAAAATGGGGCTTCTCTTTAAGATCCCAATAAGATTCCCAATAAGATTCAGGAAGCGTGTGTTGAACTAGAGCAGGGTTCTCCAACCTTGGGTCCCCAGATGTTGCTGACCTACAGCTCCTAGCATACCCACCCAGCATGGCTAATGGCAAGGGATTCTGGAAGCTGTAGTCCAGCAACATCTGGGGACCCATGGTTGGAGACCTCTGAACTAGAGACTTGGTAGTCTCTCCCCAGTCCCTTAAGCTCACTTGACTACTTCCCTTGGACTCAAAGCCGACAACTCACAGTGAGGTGCCTGCATGGCCTTGCAGGTCAAACTGCATTCCTATACTTTTGGAACCTGGCTTTGGGACTGAATAGGTGCTTTGCCAAGATTGATAAAAGCTTTTTCTCTGGCTGTACAAGGCAAACAGATCTCTCTGGGCAAACACAGCAATAACATGGCTCAGTTGGAAAGCACAAGGGGATACTGGCCCTGGAAACATGGGGTAGGTTCCAGGGTAGACTGGGGAATCATGTGAGGCATAAAAGAAAAGATGTTATCAAGGGTGCTTAGGCAGTGCCTTGCTGACCTGTCTGGTAGGTTGGACCATTTTTGCTGTTAAGGCTTTTGATTGGCCTTGTGGGTTAGTTGGCTGGGTGGTTGCATGGCAATCGGGCAGGTGTTTGCATGTTTCCGTGGTTACAGGGAGCAGCTCCCTTTAATCAAGAAGGAAACATGCATACACTATGGCTCCTGTATCTCTGTGGCAGTCTAGAGCTTTACTAATGACATGCCTGGCAGCTTTCCTTCCGGAACCAAAATGTGATTTACTAATGATGTGCCTTCCAGAACCAAAATGGATTCTTGAGCCAAGGTGTCAGGGCAGTACCAACTGAATATATCATGCACAATATATGTGTCCGACAGCCAGCACTCCTGAAGTTCTTCTGTAACACTAGAGGCAATTCCAGTTTTCCATTGTTTCTGTATGTTGCATAAAGCAACAATAAAAGCAAAATCTGATGCCCTAATGTATAGTCTAGCTGTTCCCTCTGGCACACAAAGCATCTTTCCTCTTGCAGGGTACCCAACATGCAATCAGCTATCTTGTTCCAATGGAGCATGTTTTAATGCAAGCCAGCGCTGTGATGGCAAAGTGGACTGCAGAGATGCCTCTGATGAAGCCAACTGTAGTAAGTACTGCATTTGCACATCCCAGAACAATGGACACATCCAGTCACAGTAAGTTAAATGTTGGGATTTGTTTCTAGGAGACATTTATTTCCCCTTCTTTTCAGCTCGTGGATGCTCCAGTACCCAGTTTCAGTGCAGAAATGGAGAATGTATCCCTCAAGCCTTTATTTGTGACCATGATGATGACTGTGGAGACAGGAGTGATGAACACTCTTGCAGTATGTTGGCTTTCACTTGTTTTCTAGATTATGTTCTGGCTAAAACTTTGGGTATTATTGATGTTGTGCATTGTGATTCACTTTTGAAATGGCTCTGACATGTTTGCATTTACATTAGCCAGACATATTGACTGACAGTCTTAAAAATTCTTCCAGCAGACACAAAAGCTGTGCTTCATTAAGTAGGTAATGTGCAGTTTAAAACATTAGATACCATGCTTGTGAGTTTTGCCAATAGTGAAGCAGGGTTAAGTGGGTGTGCACCATTTCAAACTGGTGTCATACTGAACATTGTTGCTCTGAGCCTGAAATTCCTAAATGAGGTGTCAGGGGCATCTCAGTGTTACTAAAGCTTAGCACTGTTACATGGAATGTAAGTTCTCCCTACTTGTTGCCTGATAGTAATCCAATATCCTAGGGTGCCCACTTATGCATCGGCAAAAAAGATGGCACCATTTTGCACAAAATTTTGCAGATGCTAATTTAAATGTATAGATGCAGATCTAGAAATGATGCTATAATTGAAATAGAAATAGAATACATCTCACCACAGTGGGGAAGACTGTGATCAGGTGATCTGTGTGCCTGCTCAGTCCGCTGTCCAGGCGCTAACACTTGACGGGCAACTTCAAGGCCTCTGATCTCCCTTCTTTTGGTTCTTTATCTTTAAACTGGACTTGGGCTGGACCAGTGGAGGCTGGTGACTCCTATTTTGGTGGGGCTCCTAATCTTTTGCAGCTTTTATTTGGAGCTTTATAGTAGCCATCCGTGGTGCTCCATGGTGGTGAACCTATTTTGGGGGTGGAGTTCAGCACCATGGATAGCGCCTATAATCTGCAATGGATTAGGTGCCCCATCAAAATAGGAGTCACTAGCCTCCCCTGGACTGGACAGCCCTTCTAATAGAGGACATCTTCAAATAGAGGTCTGTCCTCTATAAACTAGAACACATAGACTGGGTTCAAACAACACGATAACCCACACTCAAGGGTTGAGTATGGCTTGAGTGTGGGTTGTAATTGAACTGTGGGTTATTATTGAAATGTGCGTTAACATATTGTCAGAACCCAGCCGAGATAACAATCCATAGTGAACAACGTACAGTTCACAACCCAGCAACAAACCATGGGTTCTCTTCATGGGTTATTCGTAGTTAACAAGCCATGGCTTCTTAGCTCAGATGGGTTCAGACAACACGATAACCCATGTTTCAGCAACAACCCATGGTTCAATGACAACTCACACACAACCCATACTCAACCCTTAAGCATGGCTTATTGTGTTATATGAACCCAGTCATAGCCTCACCACCTCTCCTCACCACCTCTCCTCTTCATCTGTTAGGAAGCAGGTATTTTGAGGAAAGATTCAGTTGGAGGCTGGGCTAGGAAGCACCTCCCACTTTCTCCCTAAAGCCAGATCTCTAAAGCCAGTTTTTCTCCTGTCTCTGTAATGAATGGTTGTGGGTTCTCCAGATCTACTCTGATCTCCTGGTTTAATCTGGTTCAGGCTCAGGTTCCCCTGCTTGCATGCAAGGCAGAGAAGAAAGAAGTAAGAAGACGGCAGTAGTGAGCGCTGAGCCTTGCTGGGCAAAGCTACAGTTAGTTCTGTTCCATGTACACATGTTTAGGGCCAAGGGGATAGCTTAAAAGTTGGCATGTGGAGAACTTTTACTTCTGGTAATAGGCATTTGCTGTTCTCTTCCTCAGCATATGCAACTTGTAAAGGGAATTTCTACACTTGCCCAAGCGGTCGCTGTATTCATCAGAGCTGGATTTGTGATGGAGATTATGACTGTGAAGATGATGCAGATGAAATAGGATGTGGTAAATAATAAAATAAAATGGTTTCAGTGGTCCCATTTGCAAACAAAACCTTATTAACCCTTCTGGTGAAACTTAAGGACCACGTTTTGAGTATAACCAGGATATTAGACTATGACTCAGCAAGCCTGAATGGACTTGTATGGGCTGCTTTTGGGACTCAAGTTGTAGTATCAGAGTGTGAAGGTAGGCCAGTGTGCAGCAAGTTGTGTTATGTGATGATGTCACGTAATACGTTTAAGGGTTAGGATCCAGTTTAAGGATTCTCATGTCCACAATGATACATGATACATGCTGGCAAGGATCCATTACTGGATAGACATTTATGCACGTTGAGCACAGGCCCTTGGCATATGTGTCAATATGGTGGAGATATTGGCCTTCTTAAAGAAGAAGGACATTGTAGCCCTTATCTCTTACCAGGTATTTACTCCTAATTCAGCTTGTCAAAATATTTTTGAAATCATTGAGTTTTACCATTAAGCCTACTTGAACACACACATTATCAGTGACATTTTAGTTTAATATGTATTAACGTTTCCATAGCACCAGCAATATTTTCCCTGAAGAAACAGAACCACTTCACATATTATTTTTAGATATTCACTTAGGGCGCAGTCCTGCTGTCAGGATGCCCGTAGGCCCCCAAACTCGGAGGCTTATGGACATCCAACGCAAAGCTGAAGGAGTGGTGGAGACGATCTTCGCCTCCCTGGCCTCCTGCTCTGCATTTTTGCTAAATGCGCTGTTTTGCCTGTCTAGCGAAAGAGTTTTAGAGAGGGAGGGAAGGAGGCTGGAGAGACATCAGGATAGCTTTTATTCTGGCCACTCCAATTTCCTACCCTCCCCGCACCCCGATACGTCCCATTTTACCCCTCTCCGAGCTCACTTTTCTGACCTTGGAGAGCAGGCAGCATGGTTCTTTCCACACCAGCTGTGAGGGGGGTGGGGTGGGGGGTCAGAAGAACCCTGATTCCCTGTTCCAAAGTTGGGAGTGCTATCTCCAACCTCGGGTCTATAGGATGCCTAGGGTCTATAGGATTGTTCTCTTAAGTTATTTAAGTTCACCTAAAGCTATAATGTGGAAATTTCACTAATACGTGTTTTCAAACATCTATATGGAATGGTCAGGAATCCTGGGAGTTGTAGTCCAATGGAAGGAGAGCTAATGACAAATCCCACTGAACACACCTAATCCTTCTGCAAACCTAAATATGATTTGACAATAGTGTGTAATAATTCTCTGTTCTGTTCCTTAGAGAGTGGTCATCGAGATTGCTACCCCGGTGAATGGGCCTGCCCTGATTCAGAGCAATGCATTCCCATTGGTAAAGTCTGTGATGGGACTCCAGACTGCCCTGCTGGAGAAGATGAAACAAACATAACGGCAGGCAGACTTTGCAGTGAGTAATAAATAGTACAAGCAAGGTGTATGGAACACCAGAATTGCCATATGGGCAACACTGTTGCACCCCTGAGATTATAGCATTAGAAATAGGAAAGGTGTTTTAAATCATGTCAAGAATAAGCTACATGAGCATTGCAGCAGCACAGGCAAAATTTTGTTTAACAGGATGCATAGTAGCTGGGATATCTTTCTGATTTTGCCATGCTTCTCTCACACAAAGGAATGTCTCCACCTATATATACCTGCTTGGACCCTTAGGTCATCTTCGGGGGCCCTCCTCTGGGTGTTCCCGTCGAAGGAAGCTAGGCAGGTGGCTACAAGACTGAGGACCTTCTCAGTTGTGGCACCTCACTTATGGAATGAACTCCCCAAAGAGGTTTGCCTGGTGCCTTTGTCATTATCTTTTCAGGCCCAGGCAAAGACCTTTCTTTTTTCCTAGGTATTTTTGAGACCTAGTTCTAGATTTTTATGGCTGTTTTATCAGTTCCTATGCTGTTTGTTGTTTTGCATTGTATTATATTGTATTCTTTTAAATATTTGTATTGTATTTTATATTTTTAACTGTTTCTATGGCATCTTAGTCTTTTAACTGTAATCTGCCCAGAGAACATTGGTTACTGGGTGGATCAAAAATATAATATGATATAATATAATTTAATAATATAAATAAATAAATAAATAAATAGTTTTCCATAATTCTAAGATACTTCAAAATTTATTCTACTCAGAAATATGGTGCATGCATTGACTTGTCTCTAGGGATCCATTGCTTGCCCTTAAGATGAATGCTTACGTGGGATCATCTAGGGATTGAGTCATACTCCCAACTCCAATGCTTAAATTGCACATCAATAGCCATGTGTTTGACAATGGCTGTGATCACAGCTGTTGGTTGAACTGCACTGGGACTCATGGTACAAAATGGCTATTTCCCACGGGATGTCTTTTTATCATGTATGCATTGACCTATAGTTGAAGTTCTCTGATTGCTAGCTTCATACTGTTGCTGTAACTGGGTGTTTGGCCTTTGTTCAATGAAATACTTCTCTGACTCAATTCATCGATTCAAGTTGTTGATGCCATTTACTTATTAGTGGTATTCAAACTGACTTTTTTTTTGGGTAGACATATCTCGCTGTGCAGCCTTAAGCTGTCAATACCGTTGTCACTCTTCCCCCTCTGGAGGAACATGCTATTGTCCTGCAGGATATGTAATCAGCAGCAGTGACAGCCGCACCTGCATAGGTAAGTGAAGAACATAGAGATTTTGATCATCCATCTCTACACATTTTCCCACAGTTGTCATGGATATTAGGAACTCTAAGAGAGTGATCGTATGGCCCCTAGACATCATTGGTGGGGGGGGGGGGGCGCTGCAGGATAATTTGGATTCCCAGATCTGAGGTTGGAGACAGAGCTCCAACCTTGGAGCTGGGAATCTGTGATACCCCTTCCCTCCCCCTTTGCAGCTGGCGTGGAAAGAACCGCACCAGCTGCCTCTCTGAAGTTGGGAATTCGACCTAAGAGAAGGGGTAAAGGGGATATTCCAGGGGGCAGGGAGGAGGGAGGAGACTGGGGCCACCAAGATACAATGTATCCTGATGGTGCTCCAGCCTCCTTACCCCTCCCTCTGAAGCTCCTCTAAAATGCAGAGTGGGAGGTGCAGGGAGTGGAGATTGCTTCTGCCTCTCCTCCTGCTCTGCATTGGATGCTTGTAGGCCTCCATGTTCGGGGGCTTATGAGCATTGAGGGTGCACTCGATAGGATTGCGCCCAAAATCTTCTAAACTATTATCCAAGGATTTTGAGCTGTGTGTGTTCAAGTACATATTGAGACCACATGTTCTTGATGTTATCAAGGACATGCAAATACTATGACAAAAGTTCAGATCGTTGAAACTTGGAGGATCAATCTTATCAAGTCAAGAAAAACTGTACAGCTATGCTGAAAGCTTGGTTGAATGGCCAATTGTGGTGGTATAAATTTCTGTTGTCATAGGGATGTTATGAAACTGAAATTGGGGCTTCTGTAAGGCTTCCTTTGGGTGATGAGACCCTAGTACTTGGCTTGCTGATATACCCAACAAAATGTCTTGAGTTCTCTGAACTGCCATTTATTGCTAGCTATGCTGACATTACACATTAAATTACACATTTAAAAAATGTGACAGTACTAGAATTTATTTGCCTAGATATTTGTTGAGAGGTCTTCCTTATCACCAGCTATCTTTTAAGGGGTCTTAGTGTCCCTAAGCAAGAAGTTATTTGGGGAAAGTCACTCAGTCCCTGAGCGAGGCCAAACCTAGAGAATCACCACAGCCAGAATGATTCAGAGATCAACCAACCTCCTCCCTACTATATACTTCCATTATATTCTTCCAATGTGAAAAAGGAAACCCACAAACATTCAGCCCAGCCCTAATTCTGTTTCAGTATATTTTACATGTTACCATTATGTGATGTATAATGCTGTATGTCTTTGAAGCCTACTTTAGAGACACTCTCCTCCCTTCTAAGCCATAATCCCCAGTCCAGATGGAAAAAAGTGGCTGGGCTTAAAGGGAGATCGGTTCCTTCTGCCTGTTGGTTTTAGCTGGGTCAGGGCTTTGTTCTCTCTGCAAGAAAAAAGAAATTGAAATTATGTGCCAAGGTAACTCAAATTCTGCACCAAGTAATGCTGAATGGTGTAACCTGTATATGGTATGGAAATTAAGCAGATTTCTGTGCTTTTTTGCATAATTTTATTTATTTATTTATTATTTGCATTTATTTATCACCCATCTGGCTGGCAAACTGGCCACCCTGGGCGATGTACATAAGATAAAAACAGGATAAAATACATTAAAACAGTATAAAATTTTAAAATCTTAGCCCACCCTATATTCCCGCCTGAATAGCCAAGTTTTTAGTGAGCGGCGGAAGCTCAGCAGAGAGGGGGTATGGTGGAGGTCACTTGGGAGAGAGTTCCACAGTACGGGGGCCACCACAGAAAAAGCCCTCTTTCTCGTCCCCACCAGTCTAGCTGCTCTGGCGGAAAGGACAAGGAGAAGGCTGTCTGTGGCAGATCTTGTTGAGCAGCCTACTTGGTGTTGCTGGAGACGCTGCTTGAGATAGACTGGATCAGAGCTGTATAGGGTTTTAAAGGTCAAAACCAACACCTTGAATTCGGCTCGGCAAGCAACTGGTAGCCAGTGCAGCTCCTTGAGCACTGGAGTGATGTGATCCCGCCGGTGGCTGCCTTTAGCCAGACGAGCCGCTGCCTTCTGTACCAGCTGTAGCTTCCGAACCATCTTCCAGGGTAACCCCACGTAGAGCGCATTACAGTAGTCTAGGCGAGAGGAGGCCAAGGCATGAACCACTGATGGGAGCAGATGATTAGGAAGGTAGGGGCGCAGCTGCCATATCAGATGGAGTTGATACAGTGCCGCCTGGCTCACAGCTGACACCTGAGCATCCATGGACAGCTGGGAGTCTAGAATGACCCCCAAGCTGCAGACCTGGTCCTTCAGGGGTAGATGTACCCCATTCAGCACCAGGTCAACATCCCCTAACCTCCCCTTGTCCCCCACCAGAAGTACCTCGGTCTTGTCTGGGTTCAGCTTCAGCATGTTCCTTCCCATCCAGCCACCCACTGACTCCAGGCACTTGGACAGGGTCTCAACGGCCAACCTTGGTGAGGACTTGAAGGAGAGGTAGAGCTGCATGTCATCCGCATATCAGGGCCAGTGCTACCATTAGGCCAGCTAGGCAGCTGCCTAGGGCGCAGGGCTAAAGGGGGCGCCAGAAACGCCTTGGAAAAAAATACAGCGCTCTCAAGTGGGAAGACGCTAAATATCTGATCTTGCCTAGGGCGCCAAACTGCCTTGCACCGGCCCTGCCGCATATTGATGACATCGCACCCCAAACCTCCTGATGATAGCTCCCAGCGGCTTGAGGTAGATGTTATTTAACATCGGGGAGAGGATGGAACCCTGCGGCACCCCACAAGTAAACAGCCGAGGGTCCGAAGCCTCCTCCCCAAGAACTACCCTCTGGTACCTTCCAGAGAGGAAGGACCGGAACCACTGCAATACAGTGCCTCCCACGCCCAACCCCTCCAGGCGGTCCAGGAGGATACCGTGGTCAATGGTATCAAAAGCCGCTGAGAGATCGAGGAGGACTAGAAAGGAGCATTCGCCCCTATCCAAAGCCCTCCTCATATCATCCACCAAGGCGACCAAGGCCGTCTCCGTCCCATGTCCAGACCTGAAGCCCGACTGGCACGGATCTAAATAATCATCGGCTTCATCCAAGTGTGCCTTCAACTGAGCACCCACCACCCGCTCAATCACCTTGCCCAGAAATGGTAAATTGGAGACTGGGCAAAAGTTGTTTAGATCCTGGGGATCCAAGGAGGGCTTCTTTAGAAGCGGTCTTATTGCTGCCTCCTTTTGGTTTTGTTAGTCATGGGGAGGGACAGGTTGATGTGGAATGCAGTCCTGCCCCCCCTGATCATGGGAAATCAAAGGCCCTCTTTGGCTTTGGAAACTGTGCCAAATATTTCCTAAATCAGCCTTCCCAACCTGGTGCCCTCCAGATGTGTTGGACTGCAACCCCCATCATCCACAGCCAATTGCCATTCAGGCTCCAGATGATGGGAGATGTAGTCCAACACATCTGGAAGGCACTAGGTTGGGAAAGGCTGGCCTAAATGATGTCATGTTGGCCTTCAGAGACATAAGAAACTTGCTTTATTTAAAAAAAAAAAAAAAAAGACCAGAGGATGCTGAATTCTTCACCCTGATCTATGGTTTGCTGTTCCACTTTCATACCACTGGGGAATAAAACGTAAGCCCTGGAGTCCTATCCAAGATCTTTTCTTTTTCCTTCAGTAGTTGAGGAACGCTGGAAATTCACTTGGGGGCACACCTGGCTTCATATCCTAATGTGGTTTTTGTGACAAGGCTAAGAGAGGCTTGTATCATCCCCATTGTAGTTGATTTTGCTCTATATGAAACAGAGGAGTGGTCAAACGGTGGATCCTAAGCTGTTTCAGATGGCTGCAAACAAGCAGCTTGTGCATACATGCTAGAGAGGCTTTTCCCTTCTCAAATCCTCTTCCTACCATATTTGGACAAAGTAGAACAAGTAGAGAAAAGGAGGCTGAGGGAAGAAGACCAAAGGCAGGTGCCTGGCCCTAGAGAAAAGGATTGGACAGGATAGGTGCTTGACACAACAGAGAGAAGTAGTTGAGACAGTGGTGGTGATGGGGATATATTATGCGGGATATTACTGCACTAGGTATGCACTTAGAGTCCAACAACAGGACATTTGTCGGTTTTGGCCATATAAACTTTTGTAGTCTGTTGCCTTTTGGAACGTTGGCCACTCTGCTACATGTTTTAGACAGCACTACTTTGCAGCTACCCAACGAAACTGAAAGATACATGTCAGCCACTGTGGAGAAATTAGCCATATCACTGTACTTCTAGAGCAGGGGTGGGCAACTTCAGTAAATCTGATTTTGCTGCCTGCCAAAACAAAGGTGTTGTGAAGCACCCAATGGACTATAATACGTGTCAGGTGTGCTATGTTCATCTTGGTCACAAGCTTTGCAGACTTGTTTTAAAGTAATCTGGGTTTGGGCTGGCTTAATTGTGTGAATCAGTGAGAGAGAGGAAAAAATCCCAGAGCCACTCAGTCTTTTTCACTACTGGAGCTCTAAAATTATTTCTAGGTCACCTTTAAAGGTGGCACCCTCTCAAGGGGATATACAAGATAAAAACCACACAAAGTGGATACGCTTTTTAAAAAAAATCCATAAAAACAAGTTTCAATAAAATCATTAAAAAATCAATAAAAACAAAACCCCAAAGTTTGTCAGAGCCAGTGATTTTCTTCTTGTTTCACTTGTTGTCAGACTTTTGGGAGTGCTAGCCCTGCTGTCAGTTATGTACAGAGAAGTCCCACTGCATTCACTGGGCCTTGTCCATGTGTGATTTGGCGCAGTATTGCAGTACTTGGTGCTGAACACTGGAGCAATCAGGATGTATAATTCATTCCCTTAGCTTATGGCCAAATTCTTACTTAGGTGGTAAACCTGTGTCTTAAATATACCATTTTAGGCTGAAGATAGGGGCAAGGATGACTGAATGCCCTTCCATACAAAACATTACCTTCTCACAAAACACTGGATAGCACAGCGAAGGGTTCTGGCATAGTCTTTGTCCTGTTTTTCTATGCAGTTATTTTTGTGTATGTGTGGAGGAGCATTCAGTCATGTCTGCCCCCATCTGAAATGGTACAAACCCAGCCTTGGCTAAAACTAGACCACTGCTCATTGGTGGTTCATTCTTCATGCTGCCTTAATGAGACAGCAAATGAAAAGCCATTTACCTGTAAAGTAATCCAATTTCACTTGTCCTTACAGTTGTTGTTGTTTTTGAGGTGGAGGAGTTTAAGCTTCTAATGCCAAAAGCCGAGTCCAAATTAGTGTCAATAATCTGATGGTTGCTCATCTTATTCATAACTGTGGGGTGAAAGAATAAGCGGCAATCTGGCTGCAGGGTGATTTCTGAAATGTCTGGAGACAAACCATTGGATGATATGCTTTGCTTTAAAAATGTAGTGCTACTGAGAAACTGTTCTGGCTCTGGTGATTAAAAGAAACAACCCACAATGATTTTAAAAATTGTGCTGGCTCAGCTTGTCTGAGCGTGGAAAGCTAAGCAGGGTCAAGCCTGGTTATTACTTGGATGGGAGACCCCCTCCTCTAGTTTCCTGCATTGAGTAGGGGGTTGGACTCGATAGCCTTGTAGGCTCCTTCCAACTCTATGAAATCTATGATGAAACCAATCTCTCCGGTTAGACAAGATTTTAAGAAACCTCTTGGAGCTACTAGTGTAATGGTCTGTGGCATTTTAAGAAAGGCAGTTTTCAGTTTCACACATCACGAAGTCAAACCAAGTTAACTACCCTTTAATTTAGGATAGAGTCTCTGTGGGCTGATTTCACGAATAAAGTGCCCAGGACTGGTTTGGGTAAGCATTTGAGTAACACGTGCATCAATGGACTCATTTAGATTTATTTCCCAATCTATCTCTTGGGAGATGCCCCAGCTTTTTAAAGAACAGCTGAGGTGGTGGTGGTTCTAACTTTGATTGGAGTAGCTGTGCCAGATGTGAGAGTGTTAGCCCATTCTCTTCATGAAATTCCTCCAGTCTAAATTACCTCCCTCCAAAGCTGCTGTTGGGTGCCTGGCTTTTTCCCCAGAGGGGTTAATAGCAGCTTTCAGAGGGGAAGATCTTGATTAGGAAAATAATGTGGGATGAGAAGGTTAAATTCTGATCAAAATCAGAGGCCTCCACAGCTGTGTTTAAATTAACAACAATAATGACAGCATAAACAACAACGGGATATCTTGATTACAGATCTCCACTGTCACATCTGTTTTGGCCCTTAGAATACTGTTTTAAAGAAAAGAGCAGTTCTGGCATTTCCATGTTATACAAAGGAGAGCCAATATTAGTTGTGGCCAGGACTCTGCAAACAGACAGAAGGAAAATGATAACATTTCTTGAATCAAATATGTTCAGCAATGTTTGCAACCTTGTCTGTATCATAGACTTCGATGATTGCAAGATGTGGGGTGTTTGTGACCAAGTGTGCGAAGACCATGTTGGCCACCATCGGTGTCACTGTGCGGAAGGCTATGTGTTGGAGCAGCACCGTCACTGCCGAGCCAATGTCTCATGTAAGCCAGTAGCTCCAGAAGCTGATTCTCCCCCCCCCCGCCTCCTTTGAACAATGCTTTGAAAGCTAATGTTATCTTGTCATCTCTCAGATGCTTGACAGAAAAGCCAATTATACTGTATGCTTGTGATAAATGGAATGCCCTTGAACTGTCCCTGCTTGTCCCATCTATTTACTATTAGCTGGTTGTTGATGAAAGACCAGGCCAGGTTCTCAATTTTCCTTCACTAAGCAATAAAAACAAACCTACCCAAAAGGAGGCACTTCTAAGCCCCATTGATTTCAATGAGTGAGATTTAAGTATGTGTTGAGCACGCATTTGTAGCCACCACCTGGCATTGCATACTGGCCCCTGGGGCCAAATTTCCCACCCCTGCTTTAAAGTAATATTTGGTGGTACTCAGTTAATTCTCACTGCTAAGTCTGGGTCCTTATCCATCTTCTTTATAATTTGCCAATTAATGCCATCTTCAAAATGAAAGTCACATGGATGCCATCCATACTTTCAGCTGGAGTTGCCTCTGTCATTTTTTCCAATGGCCGTGATTTGCTGGTTGGGGATATTCATGGCAGGAGTTTTCGGACTCTGGTACAATCCCAGCATCGTGGAGTGGCTGTCGGGGTGGACTTTCACTTTCAGCTGCGTAGGATATTTTGGACAGATACAGTGCAAGATAAGGTAGGTGAAAATGTTGAGCAAAATGGTTTTCTTGGAAGCAGAGGCAGGATGTGTTGATAACTTTTCATTTCTGTGAACAGACGCAAGGCCTTGCTTTGTTTTCTAACAAAAACGAACTTTGACATATTTTTTTTTGGATAATTACTGCATTTGCAAGCTATGGTCTTACATGAAATATAGCAAACAAAGCATGCTATTATGCTATGGCACTATCTTGAGCAACTCTTAATATTATTGGAAAAGGAATCCAAAAACCTAATTAAGAGAAATAGTAGACATTCTTTAAAAACTGGATGTATTTCTCTTTGCAATTTCTTGAAACCTGATCATTTAAAATGTGAAGGTACTGTGTTCTTCGAGGAGATAAAAATCAGATATTCCTCAAGTATGTTACTGATAATTGAGCTTTGGGTAAGAAATATTGACAGTATCTTGTGCTATGAGCCAATGTTTTATTTCATTGTTTTTATCCATGGCATTGCTTTCATTATTTCATTTTATCCAAAAGATGTACTCAGCATAAAACCCAAATGGGTCAAGTATGGGTTTTTGGGGGTTTTTGAAGCATCAATTTGGGATGTAGATTAAAGAATAGGGGCAAAGCGATTCTATGGCCCCTAGATAGTGTCTAGGGGGGTGGGGGGGGGCATAGGATTCTTCAGATTCCCAGATCCAAGGTCGGAAAACTATTCTGACTTTGGAACTGGGGATCCACACTTGGATCACCCTCCCCACCTCACTGCCAGTGTAGAAAGAACCACACTGGCTGCTTCTCTGAGACCATAAGACCAACCTTGGAGAAGGGATAAAGGGGGCGGAGAGGGGAGGAGACCAGAACCGCCAGTGCTCCAGCCTCCATCCCTCCCCGTCCAAAGCACTGCAGCTAGACAGCCGAAATCGATTGCCCCCACACTCCTCCCACCCTGCATAGGATGCCTGTATCCACCGAATTCGGAGGCTTATGGGCATCCCCATTGGTTTGTGCCCGAAGATACTTTTTCTCTTTCTTTTCAAATGCACTGGAAAACATTTCACTGTCTAGTTCCTAAAAATCATTATATTGGGCAGTGGGGGTGGGCAGAAAGGAATGTTATCCCAGAACAGGCTGGTTAGTAATGATTTTGGAAATGTTTGCCTTCTTTTGTAGCATAGGGCTTTACTTGCTTGCTTGAGTCAACTAGATCTGTTTTCAAAGGACCCACCTTTGAAACTCAAGCAAGTTCTAGTTGACTCTTGCTTGAGTCAACTAGATCTGTTTTCAAAGGTGGGTCCTTTGGAGAGTCCTTATCTCTCTTCATCATGGGAACTCTGGATTCAAGCCACAAAGAATAGCCTGAAAATGACGTTCATTAATGATCTCACTAGTTTATTACCTTGGTTTGTCAGTTATAGACCAAGGGAGTCACATGTTATACCTGATTAGGTATCTGTCTAGCTACTAATGATTTGCTGTTGAGACTAAATCCACACTCATATTCACAAAAGAACCACTAGCTTTCACAACTTACTGGGATAAGCAGCAGGAAGGCTCTTATGTATGAAGGGGGAGAGGGTGCCAGTTGAAATCTCTGCCACTTCCCATCTCTGCTTCCCACTTAACCAACTCCTCCATAGGGTAAGAGTACACTTTCTCACCCTCTTCAACAGGAGCCTTTGCTGGATTGCAGTCTCTTCCATGAAGGAAAATACAGTGCCTCGAGAAATCTATTTTAGGAGGTGTTTAATAATGAATTAATTAAACAAACAAATAAGAAAGGGTTAAGAAATCTGCACTGTGCCAACATTTTTATATTTCTTCTTACACATAACAGCTCCATGGAATTTCTATGCAGGAAATTTGTTAGTATTACCGGTAATGTACAAAGGCCCCACCATTGTAATTCAAGCTTTATTTTCAGGTTTTTTCAGTCAGCATTGATGGCTCAGACATCCATGAAGTTTTAAATGTTTCAGTTGACACACCTGAAAATCTAGCTGTAGACTGGATTAACAACAAGCTATATATAGTGGAGACCAGTGTCAACAGAATTGATATGGTAAATTTGGATGGAACTAATCGTGTAACTCTTATTGCTGAAAGTTTGGGAAACCCTAGAGGAATAGCTCTTGATCCTACTGTTGGGTAAGTAATACTGCTAAATAAAACAGGATCCTTTTAATCTATAAACTGTAGAATTATAAGTACCGGTATTTGAAATACCGCAAACTATGGAATAAATATTAGTAGGAATGGAAGTTAGGGTGAAGGCTTTCAGCCCGTTTCCCTGCTGAGGAATTGCATTCTTTTGTTTTGTATTCTTCTACTCACTTCTACTGCCACTGATCTCATTACTTGATCTGGACAATTTCTTGAGTCCAGGAGAAGAGTAAGCAATACGTTACAACTCCTTCTGCTTATGTCTTGGATGGTGGGGGGGATGGCAGGGAGTTGCTTAGCACTTGCTGCAGGGCCAGTGCCTGAGAAGGATGGTCTCAAAGATAAAAATGGAGACAGTGACATCGAGTTGTCCCTTACTTCAAGAGGTCTTTTCGCAAAGAGCCTGAACCCGCTTCTTACCAATTGGGGTGACCACACAGATGTCAATGAGCCTGACATCTCAGTTGATATCTAGCTTGCTCCAGTTTAGGAGGTGTAGTCTTTTAGTCATCTGACGGAGTTCCGTTGCATTAACTAACCTATATTATTATTAATCAACTGCTCTTGTTATAGATTTGGGCCTATGGCTCAGCCAGCACTTAGGGCCCGTTTACACACTATACTAGCCTTTATAAGCTATTGGGAAATGGTTCTGCATGGCAGTAGTTCTGCATAGGACAGCTGGCGTCGCTGGGGGAGATCCTCCATACATTTTGAGGGAGCCGTGTAATCATGGATATATTATATATTTCACTCCTCGAGGAGCTGCTGTCATTTGAAAGCATTTCCTAGTGGCTGGTGTGACATGTAAGCTGGCCCTTAGTTTCTTCTGTGTCATGGAAGCTCCTAAACTGGCCAGTGTACAGAATGACTTTTCTGGTTCACTGATCATCACATCAAAGATGGACCAAAGAGTGGTCAGTTAATGATTAGTATTTCCAAGATGGACAGAGAGTTTGTATTACACACACGTTCCCCACCAAGCCCCCTGCTGAATAAAACCCTAAGTCTGTAATTTGATGCACTGCCATATGTCTACAAGTGCAGTTGAACTTATTGTGATCGGACTTGTACAGTGTGAAGCCCCAAATCTGGATTTTTAAGTATAAAGACATGTTGCTTTAAATTATTAAGGCTGCAATCTTAAGCACACTTATTAGGGAGTAAGCTCCATTGAGCTCAATGGGGCTTACTTCTGGGTAAACATGCTAAAAATTGCACTGTAAACTGTTGGAACATTCCATGTAAAACTAATATGCACATGTAAATATATCTGCCAACTTGGGATAACATTTCATGCATCTAATGAAGTGAGCCCTAATCCATAAAAGTTTATGCCACAAAAAAATTGTTAATCTTTAAGGTGCCACAAGACTGCTTGTAGCATTTATATCAAGACTGATATCAATAGAATATTTTTCTTTTTTCTATAGTTACTTATTTTTCTCAGATTGGGATAGCCTCTCTGGTGATCCTAAAGTAGAACGAGCCTTCATGGATGGAACAAACCGTCTAGACTTGGTGAAAACAAAGCTAGGCTGGCCTGCTGGGATAACTCTGGATATCCTATCAAGGAGACTTTACTGGGTGGATAGCCGATTCGATTACATTGAGACTGTAACTTATGATGGGCTACTGAGGTGGGAGGACGTTTTAATTAATACATTTTCTTGGTCATTAATTGTAATATAGCTTGCTCAATGAGAATCTTTCTAACCAAATTAGGGTGCAGTCCTATGCATGTTCAGACAGAGAAAAGGCCTACAACTCCCTGTCCCAGCCTGGCTGGGACATGCTGGGAGTTGTAGGCCTTTTCTCTGTCTAAACGTGCATAGGATTGCACCTTTACAGTAGTTGCATAAGATTAAAAAAATTTGTTGTTGTTGTGCAGTGTTAATGGATTTCCATTAAATCCACCCAGGATTATAAAGTTATTCCCTAATGAGTAAATATTTTAAATTGTATTATGAAATCTCTGATTTTTAGATATTCACACTAATCCCCCAATCTATAAATTTACTAACAGATTAGATTATTAGTAGGAAAGTGGTGGGGTAACCCTATTACATGCATTGATCCCTAGATTATTGATAGCAGAGGGGAAAGATATCCCTACTGTACTTTTAGTTTATAGGTAGGAGGTAATAAGATGATCTTTCTGCACATATTGATTTGTAAATTATTGCTAGGGGAGGGGAAGGGTTTCCTGGTTTCACATGTCTATCCCTATTTATAGAAGAGGTGGAGGTTATCTCCCTGTACATGTTGATTTGTACGTTATTGACAGGGAAGGGTTTTTTGTCTTCAAATGTTGATCCTAAGACTATTGACCAGAATGGAGAATGTTGATCCCTAAATTGTGCCTACCTCTGTGCAGCTGCTTGCACATTTACTCCTTTCATTTACAATACAACACTTCATTTCATTGCTATCTTTGTTTTCCCTTGTAATCTGGACTTTTCAAGGCCATTTCCACCATTTAGTGAACCAAGAATGCAAATAGAATAATCTTTCTTTCTCTAAGATAAAAAGCTATTACTTATTGCTGGAAGAAGGTACAAATGTGTAGCATTCTGTCAAGAAAGCACTTGTTTGTTTATTAATTTAATAGTAAAAGAGATGCTTTAGTATATGCAGCATATTCTATAAGAAAAATGCAATTTTAAGCTTTAGTGCCAATTCATTTGGATATAGTAGAATAGCTGTTCTTCTGACATGTAGTTTTGCTTCATGGTTAATGCCAGAGTCAATACCAAAGTCAAAAAATTAAATTGCTTTTGTTGGTTTGAGCCCTTTATTTCCCCCCATATTTTTTAATGAATGTAAGTGTATGTGTTATCTCCCATTAAACCTTTGGACTTTTGTCCCTGACATGACACCTCCGCTTTATATCATCCAGATATTCCTTCTCCTTTATTATTTCTCTTCTTTGATTATCAATATACATAGGACAGTTGCTAAATCATTTGTGTAGTCTCTTTAATGGAGATGAAATGTACTACATTAATTTGGAGGCTGGAAACCATTATTTTCAGTATTTAAAAAATTACCTTTTTGACTCAAACAGGAGAACAATAGCTCATGGAGGTTCATTGATTCCACATCCTTATGGAATAAGCCTTTTTGAACATAATGTGTATTTTACTGACTGGACAAAGATGGCGGTGATGAAAGCGAATAAATTTGCAGATTCTAATCCACAAGTTATTTATCGGTCTTCCTTGCGCCCATATGGACTGACAATTTATCACCCTCTCAGGCAGCCATATGGTAAGTCCAATGAAAGGGCCTAAAGAGGTAGGCTCTTTAAACTCGCTGAAGGTGGGATGGGATGCTCTACAGTTGGTTTGGCTATAAGAAAGCGGTGATAACTATGCTGTGTGAATGCATAGGCATGTATTGTGCCAATCAGTTGCTCATTTGGGTGTTAACTTTAAAAAATTAATTTTAATTGTGAATTTCAACAAAACACAAACAATAAAAAGGAAAAGGGGAGTGGGTGTTTAATGTTTTCTAAGAATCAAACAATTTAATAGAAGTAAAGGAATCCTTGCAGAGGCAATTTGTATGGAAATTAGAACAGAGAGCAACACAGGAAAGAACTTGTGCATCTATTTATTTATTTATTTATTTATTATATTTATCAATCGCCCATCTGGCTGGTCACCCGGCCACCCTGGGCGATGTACAATTAAAATACAATAAAACACAATAAAACATAATAATTAAAACAATCTAGCAGCTTAGGCTGCATGTGGGCTATTTTCCTTGCTGAATTGGGTCACATACTCACTGGCCTTGTTCAAACAAACCAGGACACAGTCTGTTCACTCTCTCCTTTGCATGAGTGGGCAAACAAACCAGAAAGGGAAGAGCTTCACATGATATCCAAACCCAGGATTATGATAACTTTGCCCAAACAAGCCAGGATTCGTAAGCAAACATCAAACCCTGGTTTAAAGCTGGTTTATGATCCTAGCTTGTTTGGACGCAGTTATTCTGAGGTTTGGATGTCATGCAAAACTCTTCCTTTCCTGGTTTGATCACCCACTCATATGAAGGGAAGAGTGAATGGACTTTGTGTTGATAAGTATCCAGCTTGTTCACGTCATGGTTTATTAAGCCAAGATTCTTGGCTTAAATGTTATGTGCGAATGTGGCTACTGTCAAACACTCGCACTATCAGTTCTGATATAATCACTCATTTATTGGAGGGGCAGGTGGATAGAAGACTCAAGTCTAGGCATCCTGTTCCTCTTTTCCTGGCAATCATTGCTGTTAAAGCTGGCAGTGCTCATTATGTTTTGGGGAAGTCCTTGCGTGCAACCGTATGTGCGTGGTCCACTCCTTCACAAGAGGATTTCTCCAGACCTGGTGCCCTCCAGATATTTTGGACTACAACTCCTGTCAGCCCTATCCAGCATGGACAAGGGTCAGTGATTATGGGAGTTGTAGTCCGGAACATGTGGCAGGTACCAGGTCTCCTACCTCTGCTCTAGACCTCAGCCAGTCTCTGAAATAAATATACATTGACATTTATTTATTCATTTGTGATACTTGTATACAGCTTAAATATAATAAAATCCCTAAGCAGTAAAAAAATTCTCTAGAAAAAAGGCTGCATTTATATCTATGAACCATTTTGTATTTTTTTGCAGAATATGCTAACTACTCTTTAGGGCTGAGGGACTATTTCCATGTCAGCTGGATCAGAATGATTGTATTTCAAATGAATTCAATGTGGGGCATAGTTATGCCATGAGCATGAAGGCTGTCTGTGACCCAGCCAGTTAAGCAATTCAGCCCTCACTGTTTCCAGTGGGCTTAGCTCTCCCCTTGAAATTAATGAGAGTTAAATGTACTTGGCATATAGCAGGAGTGGGCACCTGCAGTCCTAAGTGAAATTGAAATGGTTGGTCCTGGCCTAATTTCAAAAGCTTCTGTAAGCTATCAGTTCAGACCTCTGCTAAGAGTGATCTGCCCCATTCCCAGCAGCCCACTGGGCAGGGAGAAGGAAGGAAAGAGCAAGAGAACATAAAGAAAAAGAAAATAGTTTTTTTGGGAAAATATATTTTAGACCACACTCCTAAGACTGTAATGTGCTGGGTATGTTTTGCAAATCATAGATCATAGAGTTGGAAGGGGCCTACAAGGCCATTGAGTCCAACACCCTGCTCAATTCAGGAAACTAGAGGAGGGGTCTCCCATCCAAGTAATAACCAGGCCTGACCCTGCTTAGCTTTCCACGCTCAGACAAGCTGAGCCAGCGTGAGCCACTGGCCTGTATCATCTTGGACTGTTCCTGAAATTCAGATGGTTCTAATGAGAGTTGAAAATGCTAAGTGTTTTTGAAGAGATACTCAACGTATTTTACAAGTAGAAGGGTTGTCATTTGCACTTGTTCTGTGTGCACTGAGATGAAAAGTACTGGTGAAATTAAAAACAACGGCAACAAGAAAAACTAAAATATGATATATGGTAAGTTTATAACTGTATTGTTTTTTTCAGTACGGAACCCCTGTAGCGGTAATAAGGGAGGGTGTGAGCAGATCTGTGTTCTCAGTCACAGATCAGACAATGGTGGTCTTGGCTATCGTTGCAAATGCATGCTGGGCTTTGACTTGCACACAGATGGACGACACTGCATTGGTGAGGACTCGCATTGACTCTTTTGTTTACTCTTTACCCCCAGTTTCACTATAAGTTAGCCTCACTGCTGCTGTCCACTATGTACCGTATGTGAAGTAGCAAAGTGCATGTAGAACCACCACATCTCACTGTAGGGGTGGTGTGCATGTTCTCTTCATCCCCCAGAAGTGCTCCATGTGGTGAAAGTTGTCCTGTTTGGAACATAGACCCATATTTGCAGCCCACTCCAGGTTCCTAGCTTGTGTCCAATGCATACCCGATGCCTCCACAGACATGCCTCTTCCTTTTAGATGTTCACCATGAGACACACAGCCAACAGCACTCTGGAAATATATCTGTCATGAATAAAGATATACAGTATAATTGTCCACCTTTTACATGATCATGATTGGACCCTAGGAGTACAGCATAATGTATACAGTAATACCTTGGATTGCAAGTAACTTGGTTTGAGAGCGTTTTGCAAGACAAGCAAATTTTTAAATATTGATTTAATTTTTTTTTACTTGATATACAAGCGACGTCTTGCAATATAAGTACTGTAGTACGGCTTAAATTAAAAATCTCTGTACACATTTTTTGGGGGGGATTTCGTTTTGATATAAGAGTGTTTTGGATTGCAAGCACGTTTCCGGAACGAATTATGCTCTCAATCCAAGGCATGACTGTAGTGTACACCGCCCCTTGTGGAAATATTATAATGGGGAGTACAGAATTCATATGTGGCCTGGCCTAGTGAACACATTCACTTAAGTAGCCAAGATGGCACCACCCATGGTGGTATGAGCATGCTTGGGGGGATCCCAGAAGTTTGCAGAAGTAAAAGAATCTTTAAGGGAAGAAGAATCTAAGGGGTCAAAAAATCCCAAAAGCCCAAGGAGGAATGAGTATACTTGGCATAGAATGCTGACTGTCTGTAAGAGGAGCTAAAATGGAAAACCAGGGGGGAATGGAATGGAGTATCCTGGAAGAAAGCATGGCTGATTGGCTGGAACCCTGAACAAGAGCTCATACTGCAAAATTTTGTTGCAGGTCCCATTCTCTAACTCGGTTTCCCATTAGGCCTTTATTGGCAGATTCCTTTGTGGATGTCTTTTTGATGTGATTCACTGGGAAAAAATCACCTTGTTCAAGTACAATGAAACAGCTACATGGCCAGAAGCTGATGTGCCTCTGTAAGCCTTTTCTACACAATGCTGTAATCCGCTGTATCCATTTTTGGTTTCAATGCAGAATTAGATCCGAGCTCTACACAAAGAGCTTTTCCCTTCCTGCTTTTCCACTACATAACCTCTAAGTGGCAATGTGCTATAATGGAATAACACATAATGCACAAGGAAAAAAATATATTTTGCTTTCACACATAATACAGTAATACCTTGGACTGCAAGCATAATTCATTCCAGAATTGTGCTTGTAATCCAAAACACTCTTATATCAAAGCAAGTCTCTGGTGGGCGTGAGCGGGGCCAATTTCGGCCCGCTCGAGGCGAGCGGTTACATCCCTACACTTGTCTTGCAAGACGTCACTTGTTTATCAAGTCAAAATTTATTTTAAAAATTTGCTTGTCTTGCAAAATGCTCTTAGACCAAGTTACTTGCAATCCAAGGTATTACTGTACTCCCATTTCCCCTGCACTAAATGCCGCCCCCCAGTGCTCTTTAAAAACAGAAATGACACTGGAGGATCATAACGTTGTCTAAAGAACCCATAAACAACTGTGAGTAAGGAATGACGAGCACACAATAAATGGCTTCTGTAGAAAAGCTTCTAATCTCTGTTTTCAGAGATGACATCCATTACAGTGGAGTAATTACCTGTTCCATTGGATAATTATTATATTTGTACAAGAGTTGTCATATCTCAAATAATTTTGCCCAGTGGACAGACTGTGGGTGCAATCCAGAGACTTTTAGATGTACATAAATTTCAATAAGTCCCACTGATTTTAGAGGGATTTAAGTATGTGGTTGGGTCCTGTTGCCACCTATAGGAAGCAAAGTTCCATGGCTCGGTGTAGCCTTTATTTTTTATTTATTTATTACATTTGTGTCCCACCTCTCTTCCATCACGGAATACAAGGTAATGGTATTCCTTCTAGGCAGTCTCCCATCCAGAGTGAGCCAAGTGTGGCATAGTGGAGAGAGTGCTGGACTGGGACTTGGGAGATCTGGGTTCTAGTCCCTGCTTGGCCATGAAACTCACTGGGTGACTTCGGGCCAGTCACACTCTCAGCCTAACCTACCTCACAGGGTTGTTGAGACGATAAAATGGAGAGGAGGAGGAGGATTATGTAAGCCGCCTTGGGTTCCTTGCAGGAAAAAAGGTGGGGTATAAATATAATTAATCAATCAATCAATCCAGGCACTGACCAGACACAACTCCAGCAGGTTTGCTGCATCACATGCCTTCAGACCTGGCTGTTATGTTTCTATACAATATATGCTTTATTGATTTCTTCTACCTCCCCCACCCTTAATTTTTAATTGAATTTCTTTTCACTATTATTGTGTTTTTGTATGGATCACAGCTATTTTCTCCTCCCAATTATTTTTTAAAGTGTTAATTCCAAAATATATTATTTTAAGTTCATTGAAGCCTTAAGTAATCTCTTATTTTTGTTCTTTTCTCCTATAGCTGTGCAACAGTTTCTGCTCTTCTCATCCCAGCTAGCTGTGCGTGGAATCTCATTCAACATTTCCACCCAGGAAGATGTGATCATTCCTGTGACAGGGAGCCCTTCTTACTTCGTTGGAATTGACTTCTATGCTCAGGAGGACACCATCTTCTATTCAGATACCAGGAAGGACATAATTTATAAACAAAAAACTGATGGAACAGGTAAGATGGAAATCTCTTTGGTTTTGATTTCCTGATCTGCCTGTCTCAGTATCTCTTGAGCTGATGGGGGGAAATGATAATAATCTCTGTATAATTATCATGTAGTGATAATGGTTTATGCGCATCAAGCTCTTGCATGCTGCCCAATCATTCCCACTACAAGTAGGAGTGGCTCAGTATGATGTGTGATATGGGAACACTGGTTTGTTTCTCCCCAGAGAAGCCAGAGACATAAACCAAGAACAAACCTTGGCTTATAATTCTGGTTTATCTGGGGAGAGACAAGCCAGAGTTCCCGTTTTGAACATCATGGTAAGCAAACCACGGACGGAAGGTCTGTGGTTTGTTTACCAGATCCTGTTTGTTTACCCTCTTTCATTAGGAGCGATCAGGCAGCATGCAACTAGCACATTGCCTCATTCACATCATTGTTACCTGAAAACCAGCCCGATACTTCACAATTGTTGAAAGAATCCATTTTGTCCTTCTTATATACTGAATGGAAGGATCCAGCACCACCTTGTTCAGAAGGGAGTGCTGGAACACAGATCACATTGAATCAGCTACAAAAAAGAATCACTGTTTTGAAGAAGGAGAAGAAGAAGACGTTGACGACGCTCAGTGATTTATGAAGGCACTTTTGGAAAGCCCATCTTGATTAGTTTGCTGTATTCACACATGAAGGTGCCATATATGGTATCAGACCATTAGTGCACCTGTCCAGGATCTTTGGCCTGAGGTCTTTCTCAACCATACAGCCTCAGTTCCTTTTAACAGGAAATGGCAGGGATAGAACTTGGGACCTTCTGCATGCTGAACATGTTTTCTACCTCTGAGTTGTCACCCATCTTCTCAGTTTGGCATAGGAGAAGTGGTTAAATTGACACGCCTATTGATCATATTAAGCTTAAATTAAAAAAGAGAGTAAGTTACCAATTCCTCTTTTGACATATACTTTGTGAAGAAGTAGCCTATTTCCCTTTTGATATATTTCTATCTATTTTTCTAAATACTAGGCAGGGAAATCCTTGCATTCAACAGAGTGGAAAGAGTTGAAGAATTGGCTTTTGATTGGATATCAAAGAATATCTACTGGACAGACGTTCGATATAGGAGCATTAGTGTCATGAGGTTGGCTGACAGATCAAGACGAACTATTGTCCAGAATTTGAATAACCCTCGTTCAATAGTGGTTCATCCTGTTATTGGGTAAGTTTGAGCTGAACTACATGTTCCAAAATATCACATGATACAACCCTCCTGCAGTGCTACCTATTTAGAATGTAGCAGGGGGATCTTGTGTTTCGAATGCTTTCCTGTTCAAAACCTCCCTGTCTGTGGAAAGCTTGAATGCTAAAGAGAAGATTTGCAGCCTTGCCATCTACCTGATGTGCTTGTGCAGGGATATTATTTTTTAAAGGTACTTGAGTATTCAAGTATGTGATTCTCCACCTGCTCTTTGAAGTGGCATAGTTCCAGGAGGGATATACCATACGATATTCTGAACCTGTAGATTGACTCCCAACTTTTAGCTGTGTGTGTCTGTGTTGTTGTTGTTTTAAAAGACCATTGAATTTTGTATTTTAAGCATACCTCTTAACATGTTCGGTCTAAGAGCCTCTTTTCCCATCTGAAATATCTTCCTCTATTCAAGCTTTTCTCCCCCTTTTCCTGGAACCAATTGCAACATCCAGAGCAAAACACAAGGTGGTACAAAATTAACACAAATTGAGTATTCAGCAGAATTATCTATAAAAACCAAGAAGTGTTTGCTCTGTGCTTTTTCTTCTTTTTTGGGAATGGAGGATAGTTTACTGAAGCCTAAGAGTTACTGTTATCAGTTCAGTGTTAAATAGCTTCTTTTGAGGAGTGTTACAGCCCGTCTTTTGCTTACCTAGTCTCTAGCATTTAGTTCTAAGGGACACATCCTGGCCTGATGTTTTTGCTCTGTGGAGGAAGAATAAGTCTTTTCAGAACGCGAAGTCTGTGCAGGTTTTATTATCATGGTTTTGCATGCTGTCTTTCCTGATTGAGGATCCCTGGTGCTGCTTGGCTATGTGGTAGGAGGTGGGCGGGCAGCAATTCCCACTCACTCTGGGCAAGAGGCTAATTAAAGCCCTTTTTAAAAATGTTGTCCAGCTTTGACTTTTCTATGGAAGGTATTTCCTCCTATCTTCTTGGGGTACTTTCTTTATTGTTTACTGTTAAGGATCAGTAACAGAAAACAATAAGGATCTTGTTTACTGTTATCCATAACAGATGGGGAGGGGATACTCATGTTTGTAGAAAAATGGCTTTACTTTGTCCAATTACATTGACTTTTAAATTAACAAAATTACACCTTTATTTAGTGACAACTGATCACTTTTATTTAATTCTTTTTTTTTATTGTCCAATTTTTATTTCTATATAAAACAAACACATAATATCAAACATATAACAATTAACAAAACAAAATAGACCTCCGATTTTCTTCTACAGCAAATACAGGTAACAATAATTTTTCTTACTCGATAATCCAAATGAGAAATCTCTTTCTTCCCATTGTCCCAAATTCACTTATTATTCCATAAATCCACAAACAAACAAATCATTATTTTCCAGTCTCTGCAAAAAGTCAATTAGAGGTTTCCACTCAATAATAAACGCAGATGTTGTCCTTTCTCTAATTAGTGATGTAAGTTTGGCCATCTCTGCCAGCTCCAGCATCTTGACCAACCATTCTTCTATCGTAGGCACTGCTGGACCTTTCCATTTCTGTGCATATAGTAGTCTCGCTGCCGTTGTCATGTATAAAAATAAAGTTCCATATCTTCCTTCTAGCTGACTGTCCATTATTCCCATTAGAAAAGCCTCTGGTTTCAATTGAAAAGTAATCCTTAAAATCTTTTGCATTAATAAATGAATTTCAACCCAAAATCTTTTAGCTTTCTTACATGTCCACCACATATGATAAAAGGTTCCTTCCTGTTGTTCACATTTCCAACATATATCTGATGCACCGCTATACATTCCAGCCAGTTTCTCCGGCGACACGTACCAATGATACATCATCTTATAAAAATTCTCTTTAAGACTAGAGCATAAAGTAAATTTCAAACCTTTTAACCACATATTTCCCATTGTGTCATTAATATATTATAGCCAAAATTTTGAGCCCATTTTATCATACATTCCTTCACTTGCTGTTCCTCAGTTTCAAATTTCAACAAAAGCTTATACATTCTTGAAATAAGATGTTCATCATTTAGACATAATTCCCTTTCAAAGTCAGATACCCTCTGTTCAAAATCATACAACCTTTTATCAACTTTAAACCTTTCTACCATCTGTAAATAGGAGAACCATTGACATGTATGACCTTCTTTTATCAGTTCTTCTCTTGATTTTATTTTACATTCATCTTGTGAAAAATTCAGCAAATCACGATATGTCAACCAACTGTATTTACTTAACATTTCTCTTCTATGATGAGCTTCTTGTGCTGATAGCCACAATGGTACTCTCTGACAAAACCTAGGTTTATATTTATTCCAAATTTTCAAAATGGCACTTCTAACACAGTGATTATTAAATTCTACATTCACTTTAACTTTATCATACCACATGTACCCATGCCATCCAAATCTCAAATCATATCCCTCTAAATCTAATAATCGACTATTTTTCAACAAAACCCATTCTTTGATCCATACTAAACAACAAGCAGCAAAATATAACTTCAGGTCAGGTAGACCCAACCCCCCTCTTTCTTTTGCATCCTGTAAAATCTTAAACTAAACCCGTGGTTTTTTCCCTTGCCATACAAATCTAGATATATCCTTCTGCCATTGTTTAAATGATATTTGCGATGTCACAATAGGAATAGTCTGAAACAAAAACAGCATTCTAGGTAATACATTCATCTTAATTGTGGCTATTCTCCCCAAAAGTGACAATTGAGCTTTATCCCATCTTTCTAAATCTTTTTTCATTTCATTCCAAGACTTTACATAATTATTTTGAAACAACATACAATTCTTATTTGTTAATGTGATACCTAAATATTTTACTTTCTTTTCAAACTTAAAACCTGATTTATTTGACAATTTTATTTGATCTTGAATTTTCATATTTTTTGTTAATATCTTTGTCTTTAGTTTATTAACCTTAAAACCAGCTACAGCACCAAACTCCTTCAATTTAACCATTAACGTTTCTATTCCTTTCAGAGGATCTTCCAAAGTTAACACCAAATCATCTGCGAAAGCTCTCAGCTTATAAGACTGTTTTTTAATTTTTATGCCTCCAATTCTATCATCTTGTCTTATATCTCTGTTCAGTATTTCAAGCACAAGAATAAACAACAAAGGTGATAATGGGCAACCTTGTCTTGTTCCTCTATGTATTCCACACGGTTTCGTCATATCGCCATTGACAATTATTTGTGCTGTTTGTGAAGTATAAATTGACTTTATCCATTTTATAAAGTTCTCTCCAAAATCCATTTCCTTCAATACTTTAAATAGAAACCCCCAATTTAAATTGTCAAACGCTTTCTCTGCATCTAAGAAAATCAATGCAGCATGTTTTTCATTATGCTTTTCCAAATATTCCAAAATATCTAAGACTGTTCTAACATTATCTCTCAGCTGTCTTTTAGGTAAAAAAACACATTGATCTTCATGAATAAATTCTTGAAGAATTATTTTTAATCTTTCCGCCAATATCATTGTAAACAGCTTGTAGTCATTATTCAGTAATGATATTGGTCTATAATTTCTTGTTAAGGTTAAGTCTTGTCCCTCTTTAGGTATTAATGTTATATTTGCCTCTTTCCATGTCCCTAGCATCCGGCCTCCTTGCAAAATAGAATTCATCATTTTTTGTAAAGGTTGTATGAGTTCATCTTCAAATCTCTGATAGTATTTACCAGAAAGTCCATCCGGTCCCGGCACCTTTCCTGGTTTAATCTTTTTTATAGCACCCACCAATTCACTTATTGTTATAGGACCATTCATAATATGTCTCTGTTCCTCTGTAATCTTAGGTAACTTTTGTTTTTCAATATATTCATCTATTTTTTCTGATGAAACATTATGTCCTTTATATAAATTCGAATAATAATAGTAAAATGATTTTTGTATCTCCTTATTGTCTGTTAATACTTTATCGCCCTCTTGTACTTTTATTATCATTTTCTTTTCTCTTTCTTTTCGCAATCTATAAGCCAACCATCTCCCAGGTTTGTTTGCAAATTCAAGGTTCCTCTGTTTCATATAGTTCAATTTTATTTCCATTTCTCTTGTAGTTACCATAGATAACTGTTGTTGCAACATTTTAATCTGTTGGAAAATATTTGAGTTTCCTGGAGAGATCTTTAATTCTTCCTCCTTCTTTTTTATTTCCTCCAGAATTTTTTGCATTTTCTCTTGTCTCTTGGCCTTAAGTTGAGTATTATACTGTATAAAATAACCTCCAATAAAAGCTTTACTTCCATCCCAAACCATTCTCAAATCTGTACCCTTATCTAAATTAATTTCAAAAAATTATTTTAGTTTCTTTTTACAGTCTTCCAACACAGCTGTATTTTGTAATAACGTTTCATTTAATCTCCATCTAAAAACAGTGGATTTTCTTTTGCAAACCATAGTCACAGGATTATGATCTGAGAAAGTCTTTGGTAAAATCTCTATTTTAGAAGTTTTAGTAACAAAGTCTTTAGTTGTCAGGAACATATCTAGTCTCGAAAATGATCTGTGTCTCTCAGAAAAATAAGTATATTCCCTTGAATCACCATTCTTTTGCCTCCATAAGTCCACCAGTCTCAGATTGTCCATCAGATCAAAAAGGCTTTTTGGGAGTTTTCCTTGATAACTTGTAATATTTCTTTCTGAAGTTCTGTCCATTTGTGGAAGCATGACCCCATTCCAGTCTCCCATCAAACACCAACTTTCATATGATAAATCCATTAGAATATCCATAAGCTTCTTATAAAACACCGCTTTATCTTGGTTAGGTGCATAAATTCCCACCACCATTGTCTTAGATCCATTTAAGTTGACTTCTACTCCCACAAATCTACCTTGTTCATCAGCAAATACTAATTTTGGTTTTAAATGGGATTTAATATACAAAACAACTCCGTTTTTCTTTTTAGCATGTGCCGAGATAAATTCTTCACCTAATGTTTTATAGACCAAATACTTTATATCTTTTTTCTTGATATGAGTCTCTTGTAAACAAATGATGTCTTGCTTTAATTTTTTCAAATAGTAAAATACTTTTTTCCTCTCTTTTATTTAATTCTTAAGGAGAATCTTGGATTTGTGTTTTGAATGAATATGGTTCTTGCCATTTAATGGCATTGTATTTATTTGTTTATTTATTTAGTGTTCAGTTCAATTAACTTTCATTTGTTTTAGCCATTAGTGATGATAATTAGAAAGTGTCAGAACAAAGTAGCCACTTAAACAATATATACATTCAAATGACCATGGAACAGAAGCATGAAGAGCAACTGAAAATATTTGCTATGCCTAAAATCTCTAGGCACTGGACCAAGTATATGACTGCAAACACTGCAAACCCCACCGCACCCCCCGGCATACATGCTAAAATCTAAATGGCATTAAAGGACAGCTTTTGGTTTGGGGAATGGGCGTTTCACATTGATGGCAGTTTGGAGCGGAGGAACGCAATTACCAGTATTTTGATGAAATACCAGCATTTTGATCATTTGTACTTTCAGTGCATTTTCCTTTCAATTTCAGATACATATTTTGGACAGATTGGTCCCGCCCTGCTAAGATTTTGAGAGCTTGGAGTGATGGATCCCATGCCTTACCGATTGTAAACACCACACTTGGCTGGCCGAATGGCTTGGCTATTGACTGGAGGTTAGAAAGAAAATAAAAACTAGCAGTTTTCCAGCAGATGTTCAACAGTCAGTGGACACGCAGAAATATCTTTCATGCTACAGCAAATGCAGCAAGAAATGTATCAGTTCTGCTAGAATACTAATGGTGTAATCATTTTCTCGTGAAGGTGTTACTGTTTTTAGTCCGTCCGTCCCCAAAATTGAAATACTGACAAACTTAAGATTATAGGGAAGGATCTTCTGAAATATAATTCCAAAGAACTGATTTACATTTACAATTAGGGCTGAGTCCAAAATGGGGGGAGGGGGGATTTCTCATCAAAGTTTTCATCAGCTACGGAAAACACCTCCTTTTAGTGATGTTTTTCCAGGGGATGCTGTGAAAGGGGAGCAAAAGTGTCCTCCCATTCAAAGTGAAGGCAGTGCTGATCCAGAAAGCATTACCCTCACTCTGTATTGGCTTTGTGATATCATCATGTAGCTGATTTGCCATATGGGATCATGATATCGCACACATTGGGTGGGCCTACTTCCTAGGAAGAAGCCCCCTTTGAAAGGAAAAAAAGCCATCAAAAATGGTACATGGGGTTGGGGGGTTGTGACATTGCTTCCTCCCTAAAATACTACTTTTGTACCAGCTGATGATTGAAGAACGTTTGGTACAGCCCTATTTACAATCTGTGCTTGCAGTACCTCCACTAAGCTCAACAGAAGTTGAATGGTAATGTTTTTCAGTGCAAAACCTCAGCCAGTTTTTCTTGTTGAGATGAGTAACTATCTGTAAAGGTTTGAATAAAACGTTGTCATTTCCCCCCAGTTCCTTAAGGCTTTACTGGGTGGATGCCTTGTTTGATAAAATTGAGCATAGTACCTTTGATGGGCTAGATCGGAAGCCACTTCAACGCATTAATCAGATGATACATCCATTTGGTCTCACTATCTTTGGAGGTGAGTATGGAATGAAAACATACATACATAGTCATTGCAGTCTTCAGTTACTAACAGTATGATGCTACATGACAGTTTGTTGGAATATAGATCATAATATTTTGAAATGCAGGTGTTCTATGAAAGGATTGCTTACAAGGTTCCATTTCCTAATTATTATTTTTTTTGAGACACATGCAAGGAAGCAGACAGAGGGTTGGATCCTGAGTTTTCTTCTGTGAATGGAAGAACTCCTTCTGTCCTCAGAGGAATTCTGATCTAGTAGAGCCTTCCACTGGAGGAAGGAGGTGATTTTCACCAATTTCTCCTCCCCTCTGCAGCCCCCTGTGGCCCCCCGCCCCCAAGATTTTCATGGTGCAAGAGGCTACATGGGAGAGGGGGAATCAGTGAAAATTACCTCCCTGTGTCTGCTGGCAGTGGCATCTGAAGAGTGGAACTTAGCTGAGGGGATGCTCCTGCTGATGGAGTGTTAAGATAGGATCCAAGCTTACATCTGACTCTCCTGACAGTACAGTGGCTTTGGCCATTTTCTGCCTGGGTTTTGACATCTTTTAAAAATGTGAATAGGGAAATTTAATGTGGGGAGCAGTTCAGAAACCCCCCTGTAGTAAATGCACTTGTTACTTGTTCTTATAGATTTTCAGAGGCATCGCCAAACAAGAATACTTTATATCCACTCATCGTAATGGATTCAATCCATTACATTTGCCCAGTTGGCTTGGGCACATTGGCACTTTTGTTGTTCATATAGAATAATGATCCCTTTAAAAAATTTCCTTTTGTGGGGGTGTTCAGGTTATGCATACTTTACTGATTGGAGGCTTGGTGGAATAATTCGAGTTCGGAAGTCTGATGGAGGAGAAATGACTATTATCAGGAGGGGAATCAATAGCATCATGCATGTGAAAGCATATAGTGCTCATTCTCAAATAGGTAAGATTATCTATTGTACTTAGACAAGTATGTATAAGTATGTCTGTAATCCATCCAGTGAGCACTTGTTATCGGGCAGATTGAAAATATTAATTAATTAATGAAATGTATATTGAAGCATCCTGTTTGGCACCAGGGTGACATATTAAACTCTTTTAATTGTTTTCAAGGGTATGCAAGCATTGATTATTGCTCCTTTGTAAGATAGGTCAGGAAGTGTAAGCTGCTGCTCCTTACACAATCAGTACTGCTACAGTACTTCTACTGTCTGTAGAAGAGTTTAGCTGCATGTAATTGTTAATGATAATTACTAAATGATAAGCATACTGATAGATCAGTGCAATAAAGCAATGGAAATTGGATACTGTGGGTGGTATTAAGTTCTCCTGCTGGTGGAACTGTTTCCATTAGTGGAATGGGGAGGGGGGTGATCTCCGCTCCCCCCTGCAGCCCCCCCCCCATGCACCCTCAAAATCTGTTCCGGAGGGTTGGGGGACCCTTTGGAGCAGATTTGCAGGGGCTACAACAGGCTGAAGGGAGGAGGAGAGAATTAGAAAATCCTGTCATATGAGTGGACTTCTGCTCATGTGATGTTGGACTTCATCCTAAGAATGAGCCTGTCCACCTTTCTATTGCTGTGCTATGGACAATGAGGGAATTTGGTACAAATGACAGTGCTCAAAAATAAAGCATGAGAATTATTGGAGCAATAATTTGTACTTTGTAGGGCACTTGGTTCACTCTACTTATAGCACCCTATAATCTTCTAGATCAGTGTTCTCCAACCTTGGGTCCCCAGATGATTTTGGCCTACAACTCCCAGCATGCCCCAGCCGTTGTAGGCCAAAAACATCTGGGGACCCAAGGCTGGAGAACACTGTTCTAGATTATGTAGGCTATGGGAGTTATTTGTGAGGTGATTGTGAGAGAAGACCCTTCCAGAGGATTGGAATAGATAATTTGGGGTTTATTTTAGTCCTTAAATTCAAATTCTTTTACTTCAACAGTGGAGTATATTAAAAGGCTAGTAATGAGGCTTTGATTTAACTTTTGTGTGATGATGCTAATCTTTTAGGAAGTGATCCAACCAAATGTCAGTTCTTAAGTCCTACTAATTTCAGTGGAAGAGACTGACAGCACAATCCTAGGCATATCTACTCAGAAGTAAGCCCCACTGAGTTCAGTGGCACTTACTTCCAGGTAAGTGTACACAGGATTGCAGCATTAAGCAATGCACATCTTTCTCCCATTGATATCAGTGAACTTAAAAGTGTTTAACTTTGGCTGGATCATGTCCTTAGTTTTCATCTTGTCCTCTTGTAAAGTTTATAATACTTCTTTGTCTGCAAGGAGAGTATATTTGAATTGTTTCCATGGTCTCACAAAGGTAAATGTGTGTCTCTATATAAATCTTTTATGATGTTTTTGAAGGCACTAACTACTGTAACAGAGCAACAAATCCCAATGGAGACTGTAGCCACTTCTGCTTTCCGGTACCTAGTTTTCAGAGAGTTTGTGGCTGCCCCTATGGAATGAAGCTGAGTTCTAATCGGCTGACCTGTGTTGAAGCTCCATCCAATGAGCCCCCCACTTTACAATGTGGCTTATATTCCTTTTCCTGTGACAATGGAAGGTGTGTGCCCACGTACTTTCATTGTGATGGTGTGAATGATTGCCATGACAACAGTGATGAACTAAACTGTGGTTCCCGAAGTAAGTATTATTTGCTTGCCAGAAAATGGCATTGCTTTTGTTTTTTAAAAAAATAAATAATATATATATATATATATATATAGTATAGATGCTTGCTTAGAAGCATTGGAATTCTTAAGCTTGTAAAAAATGATATTTCATCAACCTGAAATGGGCTTTCATGGGGTCAATCAGATGTAAAGTTTTGCATCTGTTGAACGGTTCTGGGATGATTGTGGAGAGTGCACAAATATGAAAAGTCGTGGCAGATGCAGCACATGGATTAGCTTTGATCACATTGTATAGATCAGGTGTCCTCAATGCTGCACCCACGGAACTTCCAACAGTGCCACGAAGCTCTCTGCCCCCTTCAAAAATGTATTTTTAATTAAAATTTACTATTTTTAATTAAAAAAACATGAAAAACATTGGGGTGTCAGGTTCTTGTTCCTGAACCTGCCACTCCACTGATCAGCTGTTCAGCTGACGGAAAGAGATGCTTCCTGGCCTCACCCAATCTTCTTCCATCTGCACAGTCCTTTCCCCTTAGCTCTCTCTCTCTCCACTCCCAGCCTCTAGCCTACTTCTTTCTCTCCCTTCCTAGCCTTGCCCTTTGTCTCCTCCACCTCTTTATCCTGCTTTCTCCCCACTCCTAGCCTCTCCCTGCTTTTTCTCTCCTCTTTTCCTTGCTATTTCCCCTTCCCTCCAAGCTTCTAGTCTTGCTATTTCTCTTCTCCCCCCCCCCACCTCTTTTGACTAGCCAGGCCCCAACAACAGCCACATCCTCTGTTGGAGCAATTTTGTGGTGGCACCCACAGCAATTTCTCAAATTCCCAAATGTGCCCATGGGTCCAAAATTATTAGGGGGGCGGTGTAGATTATGTAATATGTATGTCAATGAAATACTTTGATGCACGTACAGCCACAGGAATCATTTGTTATGTATCCCCCAGGAGCAAAAGGTTACATCAGGGGTAGGTAACCTGGTGCCCTCCAGATGTTTTGGACTACAATTCCCATAGGTTCTATCCAGCATGGCCTGTGGTGTTGTAGCCTAAAACATCTGTAGGAAACCAGGTTGTCTACCATTGTATTACAACAAAACTAGTTTCTAGATTCATGTTGCTTTTCAGAACTTTTTTGGCTACATGAAACTTATAATGGTATGTGTAGACTTATAGCTGATATGCAGAAAAATACATAAATAGCTCTTAGGATCAATCTTTTAAGTGTAATATGTTTTGAGCTATGACTAAAGGGTTGAGTGTGTTTTCATAGCGTCTTCCATCCACAGCTTTGAGAATACAGGCAGTCCCCGAGTTAAGAACGTCCGACTTACAAACAACCCATACTTAAGAACAGACTTCTGGGTTCCCCGGCGCTATGTCATTTATGTAGAATACAGTAGCGGCGTATACTACGCAATGTGGAAAAAGTAGGGTATGCGTTCAATCCTATTTAAGTCTTATCAGATGTTCTAGGAAAAAAACAAAATCCTTACAATATAGTTACAGTAAGTAGAAGTTCTTCGGCTGCAATCCTTTACACACTTACCTGGAAGTAAGTTCCATTAAACCCAGTGGACTTACTTCTGAGTAGACATGTATAGAATTGCACTGTATTAGTAAGGAAAGCTGTTTCTGGTGACGCTGTTGTCTAAACTTCTCCACCCTTTGTTTCTTGTTCAGATATCTCTTGTTCCACATCAGCCTTTACCTGTAGAAATGGCCAGTGCATTCCCAGACGGTGGCGATGTGATCAGCACAATGACTGTCTTGACAACAGTGATGAACTTCACTGCCCCACTACATCATGCCCTACAGCCATGTTCACCTGTGATAACAACAAATGCATTCCCAGAATCTGGCTATGTGATACAGACAATGACTGTGGTGATGGATCAGATGAAAAGAACTGCAGTAAGTATAGGAACAGGATAGAGCATTGTGTTCCGTCTTCATCAGTAATCTGCTTTTCCTTTTCTCTCTTTTGTGAACGGGGGATCTATGTCCACCAATGGTCTGTGCTTCTTTGAAGGAGGCTATCATCCCTAAGAAAAAAGGGGAGGGGAAAACAGGCAACAATATTAATTACTTATGAAAACATATGTTCACTGACAGTTGGCTAGACTCATAAAAATATATCACAATATTGCATCTCTTTTAGTGTAATTGACCTGATTGTTGGCCTATTCTTTTGTTCTTGATATATATATATATATATTTGGGGGGGGGGGATAGATACAGACCCCTCCCCCCAGAAGAATTTGCTTTTCCACACCAAAACTTTTGTTAAAAATTATTCATCTTAACCCTTTTTGTTTTTACATTTACGCCTAACATTTTGTCATAATAAGGGCCTTCAAGGTGGCTGCTTTTGTTTCTTTGTTGCAGAGCTACAGAGCTAAGGCTGTAGTCATAAGCATACTGACTAGGGCGTAAGTTCCATTGAACTTAGCAGGACAGGGCAACCCACCTTTCACAAGTGCGCATTTACAGCTATCTGTTATGGGTAGTCTTGCCTGGTCAATATCCTTGTATATTTCAGCTGTCAAAGGGAGCAGTGAAGGGGAGTAGATAACATACAAGAAGAGGCTGCTTATTGGTTAATTTGTGCACAGTTACGAAGGACCTGGGGAGAAATAACAGTAAGAGAAAGGAGGGACCTGGTAGCACAAGTCAGAAGCACCAAAAATGGGGAGGGGATCCAAAGGAGCAAGTGCACCAAAACAAGGGGGCATACAATATCTCCCCCTTGGCCATGTGATCCTCTTGGTTTTAAGTGTTGAACTGACACTTCTCAGTATCCTCCACCTTTTCAACACTTCCCTAGCCCTCCAGCTACTCCAGAAAGGGGAGATATTAGCTCCCCTGCTTTTTGCAACACCTATTCAGAGCAGTTACTCATGTGGTTAGTGTGGTTTCCCTGACTGTTTTTTAAAAACCACAGAAATGTACACAAATTTAATGGCTGGGAAGTTAATGGGAGGGGAAATTTGCTCACCTGCATTAACTGCACAGTTACTGCAAGTGGGCAATTTCCCCCTCCATTTACTTCCCATGTCCTGCTTTGGCTGAAGCAGACACTGAGTGAAGGGGCTATGCAAAAAGCAAGGTAACAAAACAGACAAATGTTCAAGAACAAAGGTTTCAGTCCAGTGGGGATAAGACTAAGGCAGGAATGGTCAAGGTAACAGGCAAAAGGCAAAACACAGACAGTCAGATATGTTACACAGTCCAGAAATGAGAGTCAAGCAGGAGTCCAAGGGTCGGGAGCACAGAGTATCAACCAGAGGGCAAGGTCTGAGAGACAAGACAGAAAACACTGGAGCTGAAAGAACAGCATTGTTTCTGGTTCTGGTTAGGCAGACACTGAAAGCTTTTATCACCAGAGCCTGCTGAGCCCCACCCAGGGCTCAGCTGAAGTACATTAGATAGTTCTCTGGCCAGAGCCCTAATCATGAGGAATCACTTTCTTCTGAAGAGTTATTCTTTGCAAGCAAGCACTGCTTCTCACGGGAGCCCTGCTGGCTTGCTGCTTGAGGCGATGCTGCTGCTGGGGGTCAGGGGGTTGCTCAGCCTCTGCCTCGGAGGCAGAGTTCCCTCCCTGTGATGAGAGCGCTGGACCTGCAGCCATCTCCCCCAAGGGCCCAGGCTCCTCCTGGACTGGTGACTGATCTGGAGTGCTCTCAGTTTCTGGGAGCTCTATCTCTTCCTCTGAGGAGGATTCCTCCAGTGGAGGCATGACACCCCAGCCATTAAATTCCATACATTTCCCTTCCATTTACTTCCCAGCCCTAAAATTTGCACAAATATTCCCAACAGTTTTTGTTTTTTTTAAAGCAACCCTTAGAAGGTGGCAGAATGGGACAGAGCAAATGGGGCACTTGCACTAGCAGTACTTACATCAGCTTGTCTCATTGATTGCTGTGAGATTTTTCTTCTGATTAAATATGCTTAGGATTGTGTTGTATGAAGCATTGCTCTACACTGCTCTGCATAATGTGCTAATGCATAGAAGTGTGGCGGGGAAGAATCATATTAAGTTGGAGTGATTTTGTTTTTTTATGTTGTCTTTATAGCTTTCACACAGACATGTGAACCTGGTCAATTCCGGTGTCCTGATCACAGGTGCATTGATCCGTTTTTTGTTTGTGATGGTGACAAGGATTGTGTAGATGGAGCAGATGAGCATGATTGCAGTTAAGTATCACACCACCACCACCCGTTATAGACTGATTTTCTCAGGCTCTGCTGCATCAGTATTATAACTGTAATCAGTATTCCTTTAAACACACACACCTTATTGGGGGGGGGGGAGTGGACAATAACCTGTAATTGTAATGAGTTAACATGGGTAGTGTTTGAATTAGGCCTAGGAGATATGGGTTCAAATCACAGTTCAACCGCAGGCTCACTGGGTGGCCTTTGGTGAAAAACCGCCTCAACCCTCCCCCTTTGTAAAATGGGAAGGCTAGCAGTATAGCTCACAACTTATGAAGAGTAGTCAGAGAAGGAAATTGTGTTAGATGTGCTGATCGTACTAGATAGGATTGGATTATAAATTTAAAAAATACAGCACTTACCCCCTGATTGTTTAGAGCAGCCATCTCCAACCTGGTGCCCTCCAGATGTTGTGGACTTCCAACTCCCATCAGACCCAGCCAATGGGCAGGGATCCTGGGAGTTGTAGTCCACAATATCTGGAAAGCACCCGGTTGGAGAAGGCTGTTTTGGAGACATTATTTGTGCTAGAGGTATTCTCAGAATTCCTGAGTATGCATGGCAGTTGCTATATGTGCACAGGGAGAAAAGAATATGGCTGGACCTCACTTGATGTTTTCACATTCAGGAAGAGGGAGAAAATGACACAATGTTTCAGTCCTGCATCCTGTTCTTTACGATGCTCAGATATACATACTTACTTGTAATAACTTTCTACCATGTTCTTACTCCTGTGGTACAACTACTAAGAAGCTGTTTAGAATCTTTCCCCTAAAAAGTGAAATCTAAGATAATTATTCTTTTTTTTTTTTTAATTGTAGTCTACAACTGTAGTTCCACTGAGTTTAAATGTGCAAGTGGAGACCAGTGTATCAGTAGGTATTACCAATGTGATGGCGTCTTCGACTGCAATGATCACTCAGATGAGGCTGCTTGTCGTAAGTATACTATAAGAACAAATGAGCTACTCTGTTGTTAGTGAAACCTTATGAATAAGGGTTGAAAACACAAGCTACGGACAAGATTAGATGTCTGCAATAATTCTTCTCCACTCAGAATATATGTAACATTGGTTAGAATAGATCTTGCATCCCTTGTGAATCCAAATTTGAATCAGGATTTTAGTTTTGCTGGACTGACCTTGTGTGTAGCTTTAGAAACTAGTAGTACAACTCGCACATTAACATCAATGAAAGTTTTCCTGTTGGCTTAAGTGAGATGTGCGTTAGATTTCCAGTTTAAAAAAGAAGAGGAAATGTTAACTCTATTGAAAGTAGTGTAGTGGCAGCAAGAGAGCACTATATTTGAACAAATGAAAATTAATTATGATTACATAGCATAGAAGGGTTATAATTGCTGCTTCAAATATTGAACAACATTTTGTATTTATGCATTTTAACGTGTGCGAATGGCACATTTATTGAGCTGCAGTTTTATTTGGGAAAAATTGTGGTTCTCCACTGATGTGGATCTTTGAGCAGAAATGTCATTCTATCTGTTAAAGACGGTCCTTTTGCAGTCCTCTTTAATTTCTAAAGATCTGCAGCCACTCAAGCCAGTAATGTGTATTAACTATATCCTCCACTGAGACGGTTTTGAGCAGCTTTTCTAAAAGGAACTTTGTTCTCCCCAAAGTCTGTGGTTGGGGAGCTTTTGAATTTGGAAATAGTTTTGAATTCTTTGATGGGCCTAAGTTATTGGATTCATCTTTGTTCTAATGATTCTGCCACCTCTTGTGTTTATCTAACATTAGTTGATTCATTTATTTCTTCCTGGAAGAAGACTATTTTATCTAAGATCCACTCCTTGGGCTTTTCCCCAGCATGGTTACTTACGTTTGGTAGCACACATGCAAAATAAGAAATTAAACAAATGATTCAGGAATAGGATATTGATAAACAAAATAATATTCTCATGGCTCGTTATTGCCATGTCTGCTCTCCTTTTGGCTCATTTATTTTTATTTATTATGCCAGCCTTCAAACTTGCAGATACCAGGGCGCTATACAAACAGCATGACCAAACTGAGTATACAAAATAAAATACAATGGGTTGTATCCAATGCTGTCTGTCTGCCAATGGAATGGAAACTGCTGGCAAAATAGATTCCCCCTCCTCCTGTAGCCTCCAGTATGCCCCCCAAATCTGTTCCGGGGGGTTGGGGCACTGTCTGAAGCAGATTGGGGGGGGACACATGGGGAAGTGGGGTCAGGAGAGCAAGGGGACATCCTGTTGCACAAGCACAAATCTACTTACCTGATGTTGGATGGATCCAATAGTACAATAAAGCAAATTAATCAAATAAAACAATTTAAAAACATTGAAACAGTAGAGCAATTAACAGACCAATTACTTAAACTGCCTGGGCAAATAAAAAGATTTTAACAGTTGCTGTCTGCCTTACTAAAGCACACCTTTTAGTAGCTTAGATGAATTGCTGCTTGCTTTTTGTCTTGATCCACATGTTGTCAACACCAATGCTCCTTTGTCAGTAGGTAATTGACAATTAGAATAGTTCTTGATACTGCATGCTATCTATTTTCCTTGACTTATCCTTTGTTTGCTATGTACTATGGTTGTATATAGTGCATAGCAGACAATTCTATGTATGTAGTATGTAGCAAACAATACTGTCAGTACATACTAATAAATCCTGATTGATCAATTGATTGATTGATTAAGAAAAATACTAACTATGTTTGCTTTTCTACGCACACGCACGTATATACGTGGATACTCTCCCACATGCTTAATGTGACTCTTTCAGCCACAAGGCCACCTGGGATGTGCCACCAGAATGAATTCCAGTGTCAGTCAGATGGTAACTGTATCCCTGCTAACTGGGAATGTGATAGACACCCTGACTGTGTGGATGGCTCAGATGAGCATCACAGGTGCCCACCCAGGACTTGCCCTCCTTCTCTTTTCCACTGCGATAATGGGAACTGCATCCAACGTGCTTGGATCTGCGATGGTGACAACGACTGCAGGGATATGAGTGACGAGAGAGACTGTCCCCACTCAGCCTTTCCGGTGTCCCAGCTGGCAGTGGCAATGTCCAGGCCACAGCATGTGTGTAAACCTGAGCAAAGTATGTGACAATCTTGCCGACTGCCCAAATGGAGCTGATGAATCACCCCTTTGCAGTAAGTTACCCTTTCTTTACACGTGAAGGCCTGCTGCCAAGAGCCTGTGTGTGTTGAAGTGCTTTGAATGTTGAACAGAGCAGGGGAACCTAGATTTGGCTTAGCCTACCTCACAGGGTCATTCTGAAGATAAATGGGAAAACCCTGTATGCAATCCTGAGCTCCGTGAAAGAAGAATGGCATACCATCATAATTAATAAATAAAGCACAAAGCACCAGACCACATTGAAGTATGATATATTGTGCATGTCACTTTCATGTTGTATATTAATTGCAAACTTTGCAGCCAACAATTATATGGGCCCACCAATACATTGCAGGCAAATGTACAAGACTATGGCTATGCTATTTATTCAGGGCAGTGCTCCAGTTAACTTTACCATAGTAAATTTCAGACTTGTCTACTTATATCTTTAGATACCTGTTAAATTTACCATTTGAGATTGGACCTTAATCAGTAGTTGCTTTTAAATTAAAATCAAAATTTCATTCAGTCTTTAATATTTTCTTTCATATTTCTAACTTTTACCTATTATTTTTTTTAATCTCAAAATTTGCAAGTGGCCAGAAGGAGTGTTTGTATTGATTACTGTCAGTTGTGATTTACACTTAATCCTAACTTCTTTCTTTCTTCCCTCCCTTTTTCTAATCAATCAATGCACATTCTCAGATGAGCCACAGCCAGGTATGATCCTAAACCATACTAGATTCATGTTTTGGTACTAAATTTCAAATTGCATTTGTTAACTGCGGGCTTGTTTGCAAAAATAGGGATGCCTGAGATGCTTTCAAAGACAGTTGGTTCTGGTTTGTTTTTCTGAACCAACAATATCTGGGGCCTTCCTCCGATTGTCACCTCCGAGGGAGGCTTGGAGGGCGGCAACAAGGGGGAGGGCCTTCTCTGTGGTAGCCCCCCAACTCTGGAACAAGATCCCCCCTGAGGCCCGCCTGGCGCCAACTATACAATCCTTTCGGCACCAGGTCAAGACTGCCCTCTATGCTGAGGCTTTTAACAACTCTAAATAGTGCATGGTGGGGTGGTTATTTTTAATTTACTGGTCACGCTGCATTAACTTGTTTTAGCTAATTGTGTCATTTTAAATTTGGGTTTTAAATTTTTTGTAGTGTTTTTATTGTGTATATTTTATATGGTATTGTGTTTTTGTTGATTGTTGTAAACTGCCCAGAGAGCTTTGGCTATTGGGCGGTATATAGATAAAATGAACAACAACATAAGAACACAAGTAGAGCCATGCTAGATCAGGCCAAAGGCCTGTCTAGTGCAGCATTTTGTTTGCACAGTGGCCAGCCAGATACCAATGGGAAGCCCACCAGCAGGACACGAGCACAACAGCACCCTTCCTCTTGTGTTCTCTAATGACTGGTATCAGAGGCATATTGCCTCTGATAGCCTTGATTGAGATGAGAAGGAAATCCTGGAATGTTTCAGCCATATAATCGCTCTCCATACTCTTTTGATGAAGTCTCAGCTCTGCATGCCCAGGATCCGAAGAGACCTGTGTCCTTGCACAATGTGCTTCCATTTATGTGCAGGAAACCAGCACGTTTTCCATTCCAGTATAGCCTCTTCTGTCATCAAATACCCCAACATTCACAGACATTTTTGTGGGTGGTGGCACAACAGGTTGCTGTAGGAAAGGGGTGCTGAATAGCCTTAGTACGTGTGCAGACCACCTTTCCTATCCCAGCCACAGTTACTTATCTCAAGAAGATGCAAAGGTGAGCCAATAATACCTTATTATTGTCCTCACTTTGCAGTCACTTCAGCGGCAACTTGACCTCTTGTCCTTGTTTAAAAAAACACCCAGAGACTTAAAGCTTCAGGATCTGTGTTCTTCTCTCTGTATACCTGCTTATGTAAATAAGCCTCAAATAATCATAACTCCTAATTCTTCTATTAAGCTATCTCATTTTATGTATTAGGGTGGGAGGGACTGGGCAATAAAAGTTTCTTTTGAGCAACTTGCAACCTGTGCTTAGAATCCTGAAAAATGCAGGTGGGGGGGTGGTTGTTAAAGAAAAAAAGTAGATTTTATAGACTTCACACTTGCCAAGAAGAGTCAGAGACATATGATGGTTGAAAGTGTTTGAAGGAGTCATGTGGTGAAGTAAAAAGAGAATTATTTTTTCTTTACATCTTTTCAATGTTGTGCTCACCTCAACTGGGCGGGGGGGGGGGACAAGTAGACATAGCTTAGCTGTCATATTTCCTATGTGTTCCCAGCTGTTTCCTGCAGAGGAGTTACAGAAACTATAGCTGGGAGTCTGAAATAATGTTTTCTTTCTTCACTCCAAAAAAGACAGAATGGGTTGCTATTTATCAGTTTTCTTGCTGTACCATGTAAGGATCCTGAACCACAGCTATTATTTTGAGATGTCTGTTAACTGATGATAATTTTCAAAAACCTTTTCTCCTTCTGGTACCACACAGATGGCATCTTTGCAATGACAGCCCACAGGAAAAGCAAAATTTCCATAACGTCACTCCAACAAAGTGACTCAGAATTTACCTGTCCTAAAGCGTGTTAGTTATATAACACAGTTATATACAGTTCAGTATATTTTATTTTATATATTTCTCAGGTAGCCTTTAGTGCGAAACCAATTGGGTTGGATCCTGACTTAATCATGCTTAGGGTAGACGTATTGAAATGCATGGGACTTAAGTTAGTCATGGCTAAATTAAGTCTCATTGATTTCAGTGGGTCTTCTGTAACTCTGGGTCTAGCCCATTGCCTATTCCTACAGTATCTGTTATTTAGCATTTGTTATGACTACATTTTATATATTTAGGTGAGGTGAAAGATTTTCATGCAAACTTATCTTATGAGCCTCTCCCATTTATTTACAGACCAGGAGAGCTGTTCCGATAATAATGCAGGTTGCACACATCAATGCATTCAAGGACCCTTTGGAGCTCAGTGTTCTTGTCCATTTGGATACCAGCTTGCCAATGACTCCAAAACTTGTGAAGATATTAATGAATGTGACCCTCCAGGTTTTTGCAGCCAGCACTGCCACAATGAAAGAGGATCTGCTAGGTGTTACTGTGATGAAGCTTATGTGTTAGAACCCAATAGGAAGACTTGCAAAGTAGCAGGTGAGGAATACCCAAATAATGTCGTGCAGACAGGCACAAATATATAACCATGTCCTGACTGATTGTAATGTAGCTATTGCCCTCTGAGACTTGGCAAGAGGTTAAACATTTGGCCTTTGTAAGTAATTTAAGCATAAGCCACTTGCTATTAGCATATTAGGCAGCAGATTAGTAATTGTGTTTACCTTTGCAAATTTGATGAAATCAAGTTTAGTTGTGTTTTTAAAACTTACTGGATAATATAAAAAAACATTTGAGGTGATGGGACTACCATGGTTGCGTTTGTTCACTTGCTCAGGGTTTACTATTTAAATTCAGTTGTTAAAAAATAGGTTACAATAATTGTCATATGTATTTGTACAGCGGTGAAACTCTTCTGTTGACAGGCACTCCCTTTCCCCTCAGTGTAAATTATAGCATATCGAGCATGTAGTGGGACCTTTCTGTCTAGATGGCAAAGAATGATAGTTGCTCAAGTGGAATGAGCTAGGATAACATCAGTATTTATTTATTTAAAGCATTTTTAACCCACTGTTCAGCCAAAAAGGCACCCAGAGTGGCTTACAAACATAAGAAATAAGTCAGTCTCTGCCCATATGCTTACAATCTAAAAGACACAAAAGGAAAGGAAAGGGGATTGGGAGGGAGAAGGGAAAAAATCAAAATAAATTCAGGCACTAGATTCTTAATTGCAAAGTTCAGCAGGTCATGGAATTGGAACTAAACACAATGAAAGGGCTGTTGCTTCCTATTCCTCTAATGGCCTCCACGGTGGCAGTTGGTAGCAGGAGGGAGGAAAATACTATTTTCTTCACATTACCTGTCACAAGTGTGTCATGAGCAGAACAGCCGCATTTCTGTTTGTATAACATAGGAAGCTGCCTCAAACCAAGTCAGACCACCAGGCCCCTCTCACCATTAAATAATGCCAGTGTAGCAATTTTATGAATGGAATTACCTGCAGCAGATGCTAGTTAAAGGTTTGTTTGTTTTTACTTGCCTGTTTTTGCAGAGTTTGGGAATCTTCTTTTGTTGGTGGCAAGCCGTAACCAAATTGGTGTTAACAACATCACTTCTCATGCACAATACATTTATTCTTTGGTTCGAGATGGAAGAAGCATTGTTGCTGTTGATTTTGATTCAGTGACTGGTAGAATCTTTTGGTATGATACTACGCAGGACAAGATCTGGAGTATATTCCAGAATGGGACAGACAGAAAAGTAGTAAGTCTCTTGTTGGACACAGACACCAGTCATGTGTCCTGATTGCATGGGGCGCCTGTGCTCATTCATCTCCTTATGCGTAGGCTCTCCTTTTCAGAGATGTGGATGTCAAGGAGGTGGGGCCAGCGATGGCACACAATGCTGGGGGTGGGGCCAGCAGCGCGGCCCTGCTTCCCAGGAAACACATTTGACCCCTTTCATGCGTATAATGTGTGAAGGAGGCTATATTCTCATTGCAAATGGTGTAGTTTTGCATTTCTTCACTGGAGTGGAGAGGGTGGACAAGGACACACGAAGCATACTGAGGCCCTTTCCCCGTAATGTCTGAGTGTATCTACTGTTGAGAGACAGGATGGGAAATAGAGCTCTGTTATTTGCTATGGGAAACCCGCTGCATAGCTTCTATGTGGCAGGCTGGATTGATCCCTAGATTAGAATAATTTTTACAAGTGATTTTGGATGTGTTGTCCTTTTTAATAACTATTTTACATAGCTTCTGACTGACTGATTTCTCTCCCACATTTCAGTTGTCAAGGATCCACAAAACAGTTTACATTTTTCTTGATGTTTGCAGGTTTTTCTATGAATCGATGCATAAGTGTCTTGGCAATTTTACTATTGACATATTACTTGGTAAATTTTGATCCTGATGAAGAGCACCCGCTCAAAATACACAGGGCAATATAGTTCCTATTAAGTAATTGATAGTAGCTGTGGCTTTTGTTTTTGTTTTGATTTTTTTGGTATCTTTGCTGCTGCAGAGCCTTCCTTCCTGCTTTGTCTTGATATATTAATATGTCCATTAACATTGTTCCAACTGTTGTCTGAACATGAGATGGTAAACTGCTTCTAGCTACAAGCCATTTGTTTCAATAAGTAGTTTTAAAATAGCAAAAAATAGTTTCATTTCAGTGAGTTACTTATTTTCTTTCTGCACATAGACTACTCATTTTAGCTCCTTTTTGTTAATAAGATTTCCCCCTCAACCTATTCTTCTATCGATTAATTTTTGCTCCATTTCAGCTGTACAGGATGGCAAGAGCATCAATTTGTTCCTTCGTTGCTTTTGGCAGGTGTTAGACAATGGTGTCACTGTAACAGAAAACATAGCAGTGGACTGGGTAGGCCGCAATCTTTACTGGACGGACTATCTTCTTGGAACTATCGAAGTCTCCAGACTTGATGGGAGCCACAGGACCATGCTGATCAGTGAAAATGTAACAAACCCAAGGGGCCTAGTTTTAGATCCCAGGACGGAGTAAGGTTTTCTTTTTTTTAATGTACCTTTGCATTTGAACACACATCATTTTATAATAGCTGACATGTATATTATTGTCCAATGAACCCTCCTTGCAATGGGCAATATAATAAATAATTACTGAATAAAGGAGATTTAGTGTGCAATCCTGTGCGTGTCTACTCAGAAGTAAGTCCCATTGGGTTCAATAGAGGGGTTTTCCCTTTCTTAAGGCCCCACATTGGCGAGGGGGGGGATTTAAAGGAAAAAAGTGCTAGTGTGAAGGTTTAATTCTCCCTGCCTGGATTGGGAGCGCCTGCACTTACACAAAAAGAAAAGAATAAAGGTTACAATCACCTATTTGCTGTGCATGTAACGTAATGACCCAGTTTGCACAATCAAATCAAGCCACCATGGCATGCTGGGTGCCATTTTCATAATTACTCACCTGGTGCACAGCCTATCGTGTCCTCCAAACCTGGTCAGCATGACTTGTTTGAAGGGAACACAACCCTCAAACAAGGGATGGCCTGTTGTAGGGGATTAAAACATGCCACCGTGGCTTATTTAAAAGCCATCATGGTTTATTTGATTGTGTGAACAGGCCTAGTGTGTATTTAGCACTAAGTTGCAATTTCCAGTTAAGTTAAGATATTTTATACTTGGAATTAAGAAAAGTCTTCGGCTTCTGACACAAGTTATTGATGATGATGATGATGATGATACTTGTACAGCATTTTCAAGAGTTCAAAATGCTTCACATGCATTATCTGCTTGTAATCATAAGAACATAAGAAAAGACCTGCAGGACCAGACCAAAGGCCTATCTAGTCCAGCATTCTGTTTGCACAATGGCCAGCCAGCTGCCTGTGTGAAGCCTACAAACAGGACATAAAAAAATAGGGATGGGCGCTGAGCCCGGTTCTTGGCTCGTGGGGTGCTCAGTGAGCCGAGCCTCCAGTGAGCGCCAGCTGAGGCGCTCGCTGGACTTCTGGGTCCCCGGCGCTACATTTTTAACATAAAAATCAGCGTAAACTACATTAAAATGGCCAAGACTGGCGTAACCAGCGCTACATTTTTTACGTTAAAAACAGTGTAAAATATGTTAGAACAACCACGATTTGTGTGGTGTATGCAAACTATGCAAAATGCGGTTGTTCTAACATATTTTACGCTGTTTTTAACGTTAAAAACGTAGTGCCGGTTAATGCAAATCGTGGCTGTTTTAACGTAGTTTACACTGTTTTTTACGTAAAGAACATAACGCCGGAAACGGGAAGTTCCTTTCCCCGGCTCGGCTTGCGAGGATGTGAGCCAAGCCGGGGAAGGGTAAGTCGACCAGACCTGGGGGGGGGTCAAGCCCAGCGAGTTTGCCGAGCTTCCACCCCCCTATTGAGCTCCATGCACAGCCCTACAGTCATGTTCCCCAGCAACTGGTACACAGAGTCATACTGCCTCCTATACAGGAGGTAATATATATAGCAACCATGACTACTAGCCACTGATAGCCTTATCCTCTGTGAATTGGTCTAATCCCATGTTCACATTGGTGGCCATCACTACATTTTGTGGTAACAAATTCCATAGTTTAACTATGTTTTGTGTGAAAAAGTACCTCCTTTTACTTGTCCTGTATCTCCCACCATTTAGCTTCATTGAATGACCTGAGCTCTAGCATTATGAGAGAGGGAGAAAAGCATCTGCCACTAGTGCCAACCCACTTTCTCTACACCAAATATAATTTTATGCACCTCTGTCATCTTCCCCCTTATGCACCTTTGTAAATTAAAAAGCCCCAAATATTGTAATCTTACAATAACCCTGTAAGACAGGAATGGGGAATCTCCAGCCCACTAGGCCTTTCCCCATTGGGGAGGATGCAGCACAGGCGAAATGGCTCCAACCAAAGGCAGCTGGAACACTCCTCTATTCTAGATGAGTTCTCACTTCACCATAGACCTGTACAGTTTTTGACAGTGAGGTTGCTCTGACATTTCTAAATATACAAATATTGTTTCCTGTGATCATTAATTAATTGCTTTTCACAGTGCTCATGTGATGTTCTGGACGGACTGGGGTCGGAATCCTCGAATTGAAAGAGCAAGCATGGATGGCAAATTTCGAACCATTATCATCAGTAATAAGATCTATTGGCCCAATGGACTTTCCATTGACTATCCCAACAAATTGCTGTATTTTGCGGATGCCTATCTCGACTACATTGATTTCTGTGATTACAATGGAAACAATAGGCGGCAAGTGGTGGCAAGTGACTTGGTACGGGGAAAAAAATCAAGTAAAGGGGAGAAAATAGATGACCATGCTCTACAAATGCTAGTTGGCTAATCCCTGATCCTGTGCTTAGGCAGAAACCTCAGTGAGTCTCCTGGCTGAGAGAGACTTGAACCCAAGACCTTTCACTCCAAGTCCAGCAGTCTCCATTATATCACAACAGATTTGTGAAGCCATTGTACTATGGGCTATGGCTTAAGGTCATGTATGGAAAAGTCATATAGCTTGCTGTCTACTTATGTGGTTTAAATGCAGATGCGGAAGGGCATGGGGCCAGTATATCACTCACACCAAACTATAGTTTGAACTAACCACATTTTAGAATCAAAACAATGGTTTGTGCCATTTATCTGTTCTCATTTTCAGCTCAGTACTCACAGCTCTAGTTTCAGTAGCCTCCAGAGTCAAAGCAATACCCCTAACTACACTTAGTCAATTCAGACATCATGCCAAGCCATAGCTAGTACAAACCATGGTTTGCAAATCTACTTCCAACCATGAGGTTAAATCCAACATTGTGCTAGCACATGTTCACTATCTCAATTAGATTTTCTCCCTCCCTCTCTCTTCTCTTCTGTACCCTTCTATGCTCTCCGAAAATCTGCTCCGGGGGTTCCCCAGCTCTCCGGAGCATATTCTGAGGGCGCGCATGGGGGAGTGGGGGCTATGAGAAAGGGGGAATCCAGTTCCGCTGATAGAACTGCTGTCAGTGGAATGACATAATTGGATATAACACATGGTTTCTGCTTCTAATTTGCTAGCCAGTCACAAACCATGTTCTGCCAATTCAGAAATCATGCCAAACCATAGTTAAGCTTCATTTATTCATGAATCAAGCCATTTATTGTGTCATGAGTGCAGCTTAATTTCAGCGGAGGTAAGAAGAGGTCTAGAAACCTGTAGGTTTCCCTAGCATCTCTAAGTAGGACTAAGAAAGGCCCCTGTCTGAAACTCTGGAAAGCCACTGCCAATTAGTTAGTGTAGACAGTACTGAGCTGAATGGACAAATGTTTGTGTACCATAGAAGGCAGCTCCCTGTTTTACTTATGTACAAAGTAGGAGAAACCATTTTAGATGGTGAGACTCAAAGTATAAATAAAATTCAAGAGATGGCAGTTCGATATCTCACTCCCTGTCTTGATCCTTGAGAGAGGCCTAAGATTCCATTCAGGGGAAAGCTGTCTTCTCTCCTGAGTGGAGAGATGCAAAAGCTATCTTTTGTAAGAGGCAGCACTGCAAATGCCTCGAGCTTCCTGTAGTTTTGCATTTCTTCAGTTCGCAATACTGCTATTCTCAGGAAGTGGTAGGTGACGAGGCAGGATTAAATCTAGGCAAGAGGCAAAGCAGGATCAGTTTAGAAAGGCAGGAAGCTAATCAAATAGGCCTAGAGATAGGAATTCAGGGTTAATAGAATGGGGTAAGCAGAAGGAAGTTCAAGGACAGCCTGAGGGCACAGAAATCCCTGTGAGGTATCATCATGGCACTCTTGGAATACATTTCTCACCATCTTGTTAAGCTCTTCCTGTTTCCTCCTATATACTTCCCACTGGAAGGCTGGTTTTTATTGTGCTTATTCATTGTGCCTCATTCTAGATACAGAGAAGCAGAACTGAGAAGTCAGGCTTATACTTACCAATCACTTCTTTAAGACTTCTCATTCATATTTTATCAGGTTCTGTTCTGTGTCACTTCTGAACAACAACAACAATAAAAATGAACCCTTTGCCCTGTTTTAGGTATTGCAGCATCCCCATGCACTCACTCTCTTTGAAGATTTTGTATACTGGACTGACCGATACACCAACCAAGTAATTCGAGCCAACAAGTGGGATGGGAGAAATCAAACAGTTATGATTTATAATATTCACCAGCCTATGGGTATTACTGCAGTCCACCCTGTGAAACAGCCTACTGGTAAGCCTAGCCAGCTAATCTGGCAACAGAAAAGCAAACTAGGCAATATATTGCCTATTAACATTTATTAACATTAAGAACACTTTAACTCATCCAGCTGTAATGATGGTCAAATTAGCCAAGTCCAAAGCACTTGAGAATTCTATAGAGCTTTCATGACATTTAATAAAATTTGCTCTTCTAAATGTTAATTGTGGTACAGACTTGGAATTATGTATTTTTTTAAAAAAGTAAAGCATGGTCAACTTTCCCCCAGTCTGTGATTTGTGCTCAATATGTTATTGCCTGTGAGTATCATCCTTGGTGGTTTCTTTGATTAGGAATGTCGGAGAAACCAGCAATAGACTCAAATGAGTTCAAATTCCTAAGAATCTGACCTGCAGATTCTGCAGTGGACAGGCTTTTCCTGAGTTGCACGGATTCTATGGATTTGAATCCATAGACTGTTTTTTTTAATTGTACATAATTTTACACAAATTTAGTCATAGAAAAATACGTAAAATAGGCACATTTCCCCCATAGGCTGAAGTGTGAAAATATGCATTTTTCAGGGCTTTGTGTATTTTTGGGAGTACGGATTTGCGCAACTCCAGATTTGCGCGAATGCATTTTTTGCAAAATCTGACTCCGTCAATGAGCAGACAACAAAAGGAAAGGCACCTGACAATCCACGAAACATATAACAGATTTTACAGTGTTCGTACATCCCTACTTTGAGGTTGGGTTCATTGGAATTTTTAATTTTCTCTTATGTGAAGGGCTTTTCCTTTGGTGGTGGTCGTACTTTGGTGGTAGCGGTAGGGTGGTGTGTTTGTGTAACCTAGTTCTGGGATGGACTGATTTTATTCATAAAACCATTTATATACTGCTTTTTCTCAAAAGGAGTTCACAAACTAGAAAGACAATAAAATTTCCATAAAATAAGAAGAAACAGCAAAGCAATAACATAATGGCCAGAAGAGAAGCCAGTTAATTTTTAAGCGCCAACCAAAAACATAAAAGTTTTCACTCCCTTATTTTACATCAGTCTTCGCCTTAAAGAAATCACGCCCCCCCCCCATGCTAACATCCTTATTCCCCAGACTGAAAGTAGGAGTAGAAAAAACAACTCCTTCATTTTCAAGAGTAGTCTCCTGAAGAAAAAGAGTCTATAGTCCAAAAGTACAAACCAGTATGCAAAAGCATGTGTAGGTAAAAGCCCTTCTGAAAAGCTTGCCTCCAGCAGCTCCAATGTTATCCCCAAAATAGAGGTATTCAAGACAAATGAGGATCTTTATGAGATAGTACAGAGATAGCCTTGGTGGCTGGTCTTAGATGGGTATGGAAAGCTAGACATGACACATCAGTGGTCTTGCATAACTCCCCCCATTTCATGTCATATGCTACTTTGCTGCCTTTTGGATTTACCAATGCTTTTATTTCTCTCTCAGGTATCAACTTTTGCAGTCAATCCCCCTGTAGCCACCTATGTTTGCTTTCTTCGTCGGGACCACAATTTTATTCTTGTGCCTGCCCTTCTGGATGGACTCTCTCCCCTGATCATGTGAACTGCATGAGAGGTGGGATCATAAGAGCTGTAGCTGTAGCTGGAAAGAAAGATTTTTTTTCTTTATAAGACATGTTATTGTCAGAGAAAGGCTTCTCTAGACCCCTGTTCAGTATATCTGCAAAGCACAGGGGGGAAAAGGGGCCCAAATTAGGTGTCCTTAAGCCCACATTGAAGGCAATAGGACTTGAATAGTGCTCAAGCATTCCTAGGTTTCTTAGAAATGCTCTCATAAGCTATGGTTTATGTGACTTCAGTGGAACCTTTGGATTCAACCCAGTGGGCCTTACTTCCAAGTAAACATGCATTAGATTGCACTGCACATTAGTTGTTTTTTTGTTTTTTTAATATTTATTTATTTTTCAAAACAAATTATAACAAAAAATATATATTTAACAAAATACAAAATTATCACACAAATATAACATAATCAACATACAATAAATCATAAAACATAAAACATTAGTTTTTATACAGCAGATCAGATAGTAGCAATCACAACCATTACTCTATGATGCTGACACTCTTCATTGTGAAGTTTTGTAATTATCATTGACGATTTGGAAAGAATGGGAAATTGACCCCTTCAGAGATTGATTATAACTGTAATCTTTGCTGACATTGTGTAGTTTAGCTTGCCAACAGAAACTTTCAACAACTGTGCCAAACCCACATTTTGCTTGCATTGTTTTCTTTTCATCACAGTGATATAATTAAAGTCTCCATAGCTAATTGGTGGAGCTAATAATGCAAGAAAAGCACTAATTCAAAAACTGCACTGTTTTCTCTTTTTGTATTAATGATATTGGCAATTTGAATCACGATGCAATCCTTTAATAGTTTTGTTTCCCTCTTTTCATTATGAGTCTGTAAAATCCCTTTTGTGTGCAGGAACAGTAGAACTGTATCTGTATAATAAAATCATGCTCTGGGTCTCTTACATACAAGTAACTTAGATTTTTTGAGTCCACGGGGTGTTTTCTGCGGGACTTTTGAAAATTAGGAAGCTGTTATAGGCTGCGCTTATAGCTGAAATATGAAGAACTGTGTGGGGAGGGAAATGTGTGTGCTCTTGGGGCTTTCAACATACACATCCTTGGTAGCATCTCCCAGTTGGCTTGGTGCCTGCAAGTCAAGAAACACCTGTTGAACCATGTGGAAGCTGCTAGGGGAGCAGACCCTGGCTTGACGTTCTCTGCAGTGCAGTGTTGAATACTGGTTTCAAGCACACTACACCAAAGTGAGTGTTTGAGGATGTGAATTCATTGGGAGGAGGGACCATCATTCATTGGTAGAGTACTTACATGCCTTGCATGTTGCATGCTTCAGTCCCCAGCATTAAATGGTCTAAGTCTCCAGTTTAAATGGTCTAAAAACCCTCTGCATCCAGCCCTGTACAGCCACTGCCAGCGGTGGAGGCTGCTGGCTCCAATGTCAACGGTGCCGTGTATCTGCTCATTTCACTCTGAGGTTTAAAGGAGATATCCAGGGTACTGAACCCTAGCCCCCCCAAATTAGGTTCAGCACCATGGATAGCTCCTTCAAAGTTAGAGTAAAATACGGACTGGATACACTGCCCTGCTGACATTGGAGCCACCAGCCTCTACTGACTGCCGGTCAGAGTAAATAATACTGGGGTAGATGGGTAAAGAGTCTGACCTCATATAAGGCATCCTCCTGTGTTCCAAAATATTTTTCGCTGAGCATAATGTACATTTATGTTTTAAAAAATACCCCTAGGAATTAACAAACCACAGAATTTTGTTTTGTTATATGTAAGAAGTGTGGAAGGATAACTTGTTGCTGCTTATGTTGCTGTTTTACAGTTGAGAAGCCATTCCTTATAGCTGTAAGAGATAACATAATTTATGGCATTTCTCTGAACCATGAAGAAAGGACCAACGATGCCATGGTTCCAATAGCAGGAGTTCAGAATGGACATGATGTTGACTTTGATGATACAGAACAGATGATCTACTGGGTTGAAAATCCAGTGAGTAAATGCAGTTATTTTCTATGAATGACCATTTGTGCAGATTTGATTTTTGTGTGTGTATCTTGACATTTGCATAAATGGGTTTGTAATCCCCCCCAGTCTTTCAGAAGAGTGCAGATTCAGCTGTCTGAGATGTGTAGTCTTCCCTTGTCAATTTCCTTGTATGTTTCAGCTGTCAAGGGGAGCACTGAAGTGGAGTAGGTAACAAACAAGCAATTTGACAAGGTGAGACTGCATATAGGCTAATTTGTTCACAGTTGCAAAGAAGAGGGGGAATAATAGTTAGACAAAGGAAGAACCCAGTTGTGCAATTTAGAAGCACAAAAAATAAATGCAAATAAATTAAGTGCACCAAAGCGGAGCGGGGGGACGGACGGACGACAATATCTCCCTTGGAAATGTAATCCTCTCACTATTAGGTGTTGAACTGACACTTGTCAGTGTCCTCTTTCTTTTCAACACTTCCCCGAGTCTCCAGCAAGTCCAAAAAGGGGAGACATTGGCTCCTCCCTCTTTTCACGGCTCCTGCAGAAAGCAGTTACCGTTGCACAAATTTCTCCTTCCTTTACTTCCCAGCCTCTAAATTTGCGCAAATTTCCCCTCCATTTACTTCCCAGCCTCTAAACTTGTGCATATTGACAAGGCAAGACTATTCATATTTGACAGCTGAATCTGTGCCCTCGCAAAAGATCGGGGGAATTAAAAAAAAATACGAATCCCATTTGCACAAATTTCAACACACACACACACACACACACACACACACACACACATCCAATTTGCACAAAATGCCACCATTAAAACCCCCCACCAGAATCCACAGGTTGGATCGACTTGCTACAGATCTAGTCAATGCCAGTGGGGGGAAATGGAACGAAATCCGCCAGGGCTAAACCAGAAAAATCTGTCGAGTTTTCACCACCACCCCCGAAATGGAATTCTCATACATCCCTAAAATTTCCCCAACTTGGTGCCCCCCAGATGTTTTGGACTACAACACCCAGCATTCCTGACCATTGGCCATGCTGGCTGGGGCTGATGGGAGTTCAAATCCTCAACATGTGGAGGGCACCAGGTTGGATAAGGCTGCTATAGACAGTAGCTGCACATGCTTATTTCCCACGTTTCCAGGAGCCTTCCTGTCTTTCCACCCTACTTTCTTCCCTGATTTCTTTTTCTACCATATCTCTATTTCGGACTGGAATTTAAATGGAAAAAATCAAACTGTGGCTGAAATCCAGTATGCAAAGTAAGTCCCAAAGGGAGTAAGTCCCATTGAGCTCAGCTCCATTCAGAAGTAAGTCCCATTCAGCTCAATGGGACTTACTTCTGAATGGAGTAGAGATGTGTAGACATGTGTAGGATTGCTCTATGTCATATATGAGGGCTTTATTTCATTCTTCTGATAGCTCTTTAGTAAGTTGAAGTAACAGACCAAAATATTCCTTTCTAGAGCTCGTAACACTCTGTAGAACATATACGTTAAGAGAAAACAAGGCAGGATTCTCTTGCTTCTGCTAAGTCTTGATGTTTTCTTTTCAATTCTGTATTTATTCTAAGGGTGAAATTCATAGAGTGAAGTCAGATGGTACAAACAGGACAATATTTGCCCCGACTGCTGTTATTGGCAGCCCTATGGGCCTGGCTTTAGATTGGATATCTGGAAACTTATACTACAGTAACCCTGAAACACAATCCATTGAGGTAAGCATTACAACTTCAAGATAATAATTTTAGGGTTAAAAAAAAAATCGGTTTAACACCAATTGACTGGGAGCTTACAAATTCAGCCATGCACCAAAAAGTATGAACTTGTTAAGGTGCCTGCCTTAACTTTCACACCATATGAGCAGACTTGGTATGTTCTCTAGGTCCTGAAGCTTCATAGTGAAGTAATCTTCCGAAAAACATTGATTACCAACGATGGTACATCTAGAGGATGTGGAAGACCAATTGGTTTAACTGTTGATCCCGTTCAAGGGTGAGTTAGTAAATTGTTTCTGGGTTTGCTATCGTTTTATTTTCTTGGCTCCCTGATCCTAAACTCATTCTATGGAAGTACAAGTTTTGTTGACCTGAGTGGAACTTCTTTCTAAATTACTGAGCAGTCATAACTCCAAGATATGCTAGCTGGAAAGCATTAGGATGGGGCAGAGGGGCCCCTCTGCCAGTGTGGAGGGCACATCCACTCCAGGGCCCCCAGGTATGCCTGCATAAAGCTCTGCAGGTGTACATCTGGTAGGCCCCAAAATGGGCTGTTCAGGTGGCAGAGGTGGCCTTGGATCCGCTGGATCCAAGGCCCCACCATTCCACCACACAGCTCCAGGGTCAGGCCCTTCACCTACATCAGCCTTATGCTGGCATACATAATTTCCAAGAAATTTAAAAAAAACCCAACCCTAAGTGGAGGGAGTTAGGTCTACTCCCCCCCCCCCGTCATAGCAAGCTGGCAGTGCTTCAAAATGATCTGCCACTCCCCCCCCCCCTTAGGTCTGTTCTCTGAGGGCGCAATCCTATGCATGTTTAGACAAAAAAAGAGTTCTACAACTCCCGGTAATCCCCAGCCAGAATGCTGGGAGTTGTTGAACCTTTTTCTGTCTAATCATGCATAGGATTGCGCCCTCAAGAGTGTTTTGAATTGCTGTTGTTTAGTAGCCTTTGGATTGTTCTAATTTATGGTGGCTTTTGGGTTGGCTATAAAAACTTACTCTTCGAAAGGTTATGTATCGGCACTATATTTATTGACTGGATAAATAAAGTTAAACTTAATATTTGGGCAGGGGTTCCAATGGTTTCATATTTGGCGTGTAGTGTGAGGCAGGCAATATCTTTACTGTGTCAGTTTCATAAAAATGAGACAGTGATAAAGCGTGTGGGAAGGAGCTTGTACTCAGGATTTAAGAACTGCCTCTTTTGAGGAGTTTCCTAGTATATACTCAGAATTATACCTTTTGCTATGATGTGAATTGTCTGTTGCACAGTATACTTGCTTCAGTTATCTGGGTTTGCTTCACTAAATGTAGTATTTGTCCTACCACTGTCTCTGGCATGCTGCACCCTTCTCCTTCTTCTGGATGGTGGTATGCTATAATCTAAATTGGGATGGGCAGACCCTAGACTTGCAGGGATCCACTTTGGGTTGTGTGTGTGTTTTTTTAACTAGAACCTCAATATGCAAAAGAAATACGCATAGAATTAAAGAATTCTGAGCCCAGACATTTGTTTTACTAGAACTGAAAAGAGCTCACAGTCTTTCCGCACAAAAATCAACTCCCAAGTTTTCCCCTCCCCTCTTTTCTTTTGATGCTACAAATAGCTGCCATTATTAGATCTGGGCAAGGAGACTAGTAACATTTTTTGTGGACTCATAACTTCTTCTTTAACAAGACGTTTATTTATATTTCCCTTTAAGAATACAACAGAGTTAAAACAAAGCAACAAAAAACCTCATGAAGATTAACTACAGCTTACTGTGTCATCTGATTCGAACCTGGACAAGTGTGGTTAATCTTAATTATGGTTATCTGAAACAAGCCAACTTCAAAATATAGGACAGTATCCAATGCTGCCCATGTGTTAGTGGGACCTACCGCTAATGCAATGGGAAGCTGGCAGTTCCTGATGCAACTGGAAACAAGAAACAGTTGTTTCTAGAACAGGAAAGGTCAGTGGAGCTCCCCTTTCAAGAAATGAGTGTTTTAGCTTGTTTCTGGAGTTCGTTTAGGAAGCGCTACCTTCCTGTTGCACTAGCACTGGTCCCACAGGTGCAACAGAATAAGTGGAGGTACAGCAGCAATATTGGATACTGCCCAGTGTTTATGAAGCGGGATTATTTCAACTAACCATAATTAAGATTAACCACAGTTTTGAGCTTGGATGACCTGCTAAACTGAAGGGGAAGCTTATGATCTTCTTGTGACCGCAAGGGTAGTGGGGAGCATGTGAGGCCAAGGCTCACTGAGGCTTGTTCTTTTAACACTAAACCATAGTTTATCATTAATGCAGCCAATATTTTCTTCCAGCTCTACAGTTGGTTCAATGTTACTATTAAACGGGAAGAGTTGTTGTTCATATGAACTTGAGTGAGAAATCCAGTGCAGCCCCATGCATGCTTCTTAGTGCATCTCTGCACATGTGATTCTGTGTGTGCTTACTCAAACATAAAGTCCCAATGTGCCCAGTGGATCTTTCTCTGTGTGCATAGGATTGCAACCTCATGCTGTAAAGTCAACCCCCTTAATGCATACACACTTTGCTTACTGAGAACCCTCTCATGCATGCCTGCTTTTTTGATTGTTGAGATAACGTATGTTGCAGGAAGCTGTATTGGACAGACCAAGGAACTGTCAGTGGGGTCCCAGCGAAGATTGCCAGTGCAAACATGGATGGCTCAGATATCAGAACCCTCATCACTGGTAATCTAGACCATGTAGGGTTTATCACCATTGATATCAAGGAGCACAAGCTGTACTGGCCGGTCAGAAACACTGGAGTGGTATGTATGTGCATACTTGCTTATATATCTATATATATCTATATATATCTGTGTGCCTGGATCCTGCAGCCTAACACAGCAGAGGAATTACATGCTTTAAAGTGGGAATGATGTGATGATTAATGTTTAGGGGAAAGAGCTGGATCTGTTACATACATTCAGAATGCAGTTGCTGATAAATCTGGAATAAATTCTGCATAGCAAATTTTTAGAGGATGATATTTCAGAGTTTAAAAAAAAGCCCATAAAAGAGCAATCCTATGCATGTCTACTCAGACGTATGATTTGACCCACAGTATTCAACAGGGCTTGTAAACTTTAATTACTGTCCAGTAGTGAAAGCCTTGGAAATTGTTGTGTGCTGCAAATTCTGGATGATGTAGCACTGACATTAGTGGAGACAAGCCAGGAACCATTTTTCCCACCAATGTCCCCAAGTAAGGACAATGTCTCTAATTACTGGGTACTGAAGATGCACTTAGGTCTGTCACCGTGTCTGGCCCATAGCATGTAATCTAGAGAGCAGCTGCCCACTGCCTATTGTTCTGTGTGCCTCCATTGGTGTTCTGAGGCAGGATGCATCCATCTTACAAGAAATCTGAGTTGATCAGCAGCATAACATAATTCCAGATCATCTGGTGTCTACTTGGACTCGCTCACTTCAACCTTGGCTTCTGTCCTGACGGGATAAAATGCAACAGTTTGCTCCTTTTTGGCCAGGGTCGTAGTAGATGAAGTGGAATTGTATGGAATAAGAAGAGAGGAGTCTAGGCAAGATATTCATCCTTACTGTAGCTATTCTTGCTAACTATGATAACTTATCCCTACTCCATTTTTGACTGCCAGAGTAAATTTGTGTGTACAAGGGCTGATAGTTGGATTTAAACAGTTCATGGAGCCGGAGAGAGATGTTGAACCCCCAAATGTCAACAAGGCTTAGTAACCCACACAGAGAGAAATTTCCTTTCCAGATTGGCTTGTCTAACAACAAATAGATTGACATTGATCAGCTCTGACTTAGGATAGTTTGCTTTGTAACTGAAGCTTGCCCCCAGATCATTAAGCAGTCAGTTTATTGCCAGTGGGGCTGATTTTCAACTTGTTATGCAAAAAGCCATGTCATCTGCAAACAGGCCCACTTTATGCACTGTACAGCGACCAACTTGCATGCCTTGGATGTGCCAATCAGCATGAAAAGTGGTGGCAAGAGGTTCGACACCTAAGGCTTGGTGGAGATAATGTGCATCCTTTCCTGGTGCCCCTCTGTAGCTGAAAAGGCTTTGTACTGTAATTGTTAACTCCCCGAGGACCTTGATTTATTATTATATTCATATCCTGCCATTTTTCCTGCAAGGAACCCAGGGTGGCTTACATGATCCTCCTCCTCTCCATTTTATCCTCACAACAACTCTGTGAGGTAGGTTAGGCTGAGAGTCAGTGACTGGCCCAAAGACACCCAGTGAGCTTCATGGCCAAGTAGGGACTAGAACCTGGATCTCCCGAGTCCCAGTCCTCTCCAGCACTCTAACTACTATGCCACGTTGGCTCTTGATGTGACCACTTTAAAGACTGCTGGGTCGAAGACCACATAGTATATTTCTTTAAAAAGAGCCATCAACAGCTCAAAACCTAAAACCATCAAACTGGTATATTTACTTTACATTGCCTGTTTTGTGTTTAAAAGCTCTTTGTTAGTGTGATAGTCCACTTTCTTCCCATAATGGCACATAAGGATGGGACAAAAATGGGCTTTATGCTGGAGAAATGTGGATAAATCCTGACCTTACTATACATTTTTTAATGTAATAAAAGTAACTGACCCTGATTCAACTAATGTTAACTGACTATCTTTCTCTGAATTGTTGCTTCTGTTTATATTGTCTAAGGGTACAATCCTATGCATGTTTATATAGAAAAAAAGTCCTACAACTCCCAGCATTGCCCAGCCAGCCATGCTTTTTTCTGTCTAAACATGCATAGGATTGCAGCCTGAATGGTTTTTATTTGAGATGACTTTGGGTGAATCTGAAAATTGTTCAGTTAATAGGAACAGGGGTGAGGAAATAATTGCCAATTGATATACTTCTTTAATTGCAGCCGTATCATGTACAGAGAGATCTGACTTTGTTGTCATTTGTAATATTCAATATCCTTAATCTCCTAGATTGAACGAGCAAATGTGGATGGCACTAATCGGATGACTGTGGTTGTTCACCTCTCTCACCCGTGGGGAGTGGCTGTCTATGGTTCTTTTCTGTACTACACTGACCGGGATTATGAGGTCATTGAGCGGGCTGACAAGTCCACTGGAGCAAACAAAGTGGTGCTGAGAGAAAACACTTCAGGACTGAAATGTCTCCGAGTGTATTACCGAGACAGTGAGTCTATGGTGTGACCTATTAAAGCTTTTTCAATGAACTTCTTATTGATTTATGTGCCCCGAGTATCTTGCTTTAAGTAACAGGTAGTGTTAAATAAACAAAAAAATCCAGGGAGAACAATTTCACCTCTTATTTTATGAACTGTGTAGGCAAAAGGAGTTGAATCTCTGAATTGGGACCTGAGTAGCCATCCAGAGTGAGCAGGGGCAGTTGGAGCAAATAATATTTTATTTCATTTATACATTTCTTTATACATGAATTTATGTAATTTTAAAATTTATTTTAAAAGGTTTATGCCACCAAATCAGTCAGTTCAGGCTCTTGTGGCACCTTACGATTAAACACCAAGCACCTATACAATACGATGGAATTATTAGGGTGAAACATTAAAGGAAAATCTCACTTACTGAAAGCAAAACAGCATATGACAACAGTCCAGCAGTTCAGATCCAAATGTCCATCCTAACAAGGCATATTTTTCACCAGTCGTTTAAAGATGGAGAGAGAACATTCCAAGTGAGCTTCCCTGAGAAGAGAATTCCATAACCACGGTCCTAGATCTTACGATTGCCAAATATACTGCTATCTAGTGGGGCAGTGAGTGTGTGTGTGTGTGTGTGGGGGGGGTATTTTTATTTACAACTTGAAATATTTTCCCTTTTTAAGAAACATACCATTTTGTTATTGCTGCGACATGGTGATTGCGACATGGTGGTTATTTCAGTTTAGATTTAGATGTGTCTCTCCCATTTTAGAGTCTGCTGGTTCCTCAAATGGTTGCAGTAACAACCCTGGGATTTGTCAGCAACTGTGCCTGCCTGTGCCTGGTGGGCTCTTCTCCTGTGCGTGTGCGACTGGCTTTCACCTAAATCCTGATAATAGGACCTGCTCCCCATACAGCTCCTTTGTCATTGTTTCCATGCTGTTTGCAATTAAAGGATTTAGCTTAGAGACATCTGACCATTCTGAAGCAATGGTCCCTTTGGCAGGAAGAGGTAGGTAAAGATTACAGGAGATGAATGAAATCCTTTTATGCCCTAATGTCTTACCATTGCAGATGGATATTTCTCCGTGTACTCCTTGTAAAATATGTGTGCATTTGAGACTAGAAGTCAGATGCACAAGTTAGCTCATGGAAACAAAGGGCAGATTCTTGTCTTTGGCCAGACATGGAGGTCAGTGACGAGGGTGTGGCAGCATGACAGATGGCACCCATAATATGGAGAGCTTCTACACCAGCAATACACATTCCTAATGGCCACTGACACTAGAATGGAGGTTTTCCATGTTGTTGAGGCAACAGCCTTTGAAGTGGATGTCAGATGTTAAATGCCCTATGCAGAAACATGCAGAAATATTTTGGGGAGGGTTATCCATTCCCCAATCCAGAAGGGGAGGAGGTTATTTATTTATTTATTACATTTTATATACCACCTTTTTTTCCTCTTGCAAGGAATCTAAGACAGTTTACATAATCCTCCTCCTCCTCTCCATTTTATCCTCCCAACAATCCTGTAGGGTAGGTTAGACTGAGCATCAGTGACTGGCCCAATGTCACCCAGTGGGCTTCATGGTCAAGTGGAGACTTGAACCCGGGTCTCCCCAGTCCCAGTCCAACACTCTTAACCACTACACCACACTGGCTGTCTGAAAGCAGAATGAACCCAGCCACTGACTGACTACAAGGAGGAGCCTGGAAAAGAGGCCCAAGAGAGCTGTTGCATCAACAATTGCCTGATTTAGAATGAGGGCTTCTATAGGAGCTGGAGGCTCCACCCTTTCCTGGTTCTCAGCCAGTTCTCAGTTGGGGCCCAAAAGTTTGGAAAGAAGATTGGTCTTCTCAATGTTAGTGGCAGTGCAGGGTTCATTGTGGGGGGTCCTGCTCCCCATGCTCCTCTTCCTCCTCCAAGGAGATCTCAGGGTCTGACTCTGGGTATGGATGGACCCTGACAAAGGTGTACCATGCAGGCCTAAATTGATTGAGTTCATTTGGGTGGCAGATCTGGTTCTTTGTCCATTAAAATCCATTCCAGCTGGAATTAAATAACCAAAGCCACTGCACCAGCTTAAGTCTTGGACTGTAGCCTTGGACTGCTTTGTGGATCCCAGTCAAATTAAGGACCCATGTCAATCAACTAACATCAGCCAAAAGAGGGGAAACCTCCATGGAATGTGTTGGTCTAACAAGTTTAATTGTTTATGCATCATACCTTGGGCCTCAAATCACTCTGCTTTCCTTTCCTTGGGGGTTGGTTTGCAAATACATATATATCAATTGATTTCTCATTGCTCACTTGATAGCAGCTGCATGTGCGAATGGACTCTGTTGAAAACTATTGTGCTTGAGGTTACATGGGTGACTTAAAAGTCTATGATGCAGTATCTGAGAGCACATTCACAGTCCTCGTCATGATGATGAAGTGTGAGCCAGCTGTAGTTCCCAGTAAAAATCAGTTTCATCAGAAGTTCTGTTGAAATCACCCATAACAGAAAAAGGTTATAAAGATTTGTCTGAACATTAAAATGAACGCAAATGTTAAGCCAACAAAACTATTGATGGATCAGATAACTTTTGCAAATGGGTCATTTGTTATTTGGAATAGAGAACAGGGAAGCAGCAGAGAAGAGAATAATGGAGTTTCACTTCCAAATCAGAGGGGTAAATGTCTCCTAAACTTGATGAAAATGGTTGGGTTCTTTTAGTACAAGGCCTAAGATAAGGCTGGCTGACAATCAAGATAATAGTCTGATCTCATTTTTTTCATAATCTAAGCCAGGGGTGGGGAACTATGCCCCTCCAGATGTTGGATGCAAACTCCCATCAGCCCCAGTCAGCCTGGCCAATAGTCAAGGATGATGGGAATTGGAGTTCAACAACAACCCCTGACCTAAGCAGTACAAACCACAAACATCAAATAGAACTTTGCCTTACAAATAAGCCACTTGCTTCCTTACTCATCATGTTTCAGGGAGAAATGTGTTACATGTGGATGTCCACATGCCTTCCGGTTTCATTTACTGGTGTGACTTCAGCAGCAGAATTCCATCTCAGAACGCAATAAGGAAAATCAAGCCAGATGGCTCCTATTTTAGAAATGTTATCACGAACGGAATAGGATTCAACGGAATCCGTGGCATTGCAGTTGATTGGGTATCAGGTCAGTACTACTGCTGCACAACAAACCTGTTCCTCTTATGTATCTCTCGGAAACCCTTAAATCAAAATGCAACTAATTTAAAGCACAATTTAAAAAGTCCATTTACTTAGGTCCCACTTAGATCAATGGGACTTATTCCTAAATAAGTATGCAGAAGGCTGCAGCCTTAGAATCTAAGAAATTAATGAACTTATGTTTAAGGACATGAGCGTATGGAACAGTTATATCTGTCTACAGGATATTCCTGCTTCCAACTAGGAATTTTGCCATATGTAACCTTTTTTTCCTTCCTTTCTCTGCTCAGTTCCTCAGAGATGGCCATTGAGTCTGCAAAGTTTATTATAGAGTGGGGGGGGGGAATGCTAGGATCCAGTGAGCCATCCACAGTATTATACCTGTGACGGTGTACCAGGGCTTTTCCAACCCCCTTTCCCATTGTGGCCCATCACACAACCCAAAAGGTTGGGGAAGCCTCCAGTGTGGGATTCACTATGGTGCAAGGGAGTGCAGCTGGAAGTGAAAACCATTAACCCTGACCCCCATGCCTGTGTGGCCCTCAGGATTCTGGCCAATAAGGAAAGTAACCTAATGTATAAAATACAGAAGTTAACAAATGTCTGTTGACCGATACTTCTGCAAAGTTCCATTGCAACTGGCTTTGTTCCACAGCCACCCTTGTTAGTTAATGATCTAAATTAAATCACATAGCAAATATTCTTAATATAACACACCACATTTTTATTTGATCACTTCATGTTAAACCATTGCAAGAAATATAACAGTTTCTTTTTCCTGGTTGCTACAATTACTTCCTTTTCACAGAATCCCATTATAGATGCTATTCCATAATATTGCAAGTGATGTAATGTAGTGTAATATACAATATATTGCAGGAATTCAAGCTTTGTATATATGTACAAAGACAGAACTAACTTCCTAACAGAAAAAAATAATTTAAAAATAAAGCCAGAATAAAAGATGGTTAATTTTAAGAAATTTGATGAAACCAATTATCTGATTAGTTAGCTGTTCTTGAAACTGTGATATAGTTTCACTCAAAAGTTTTGCTCTCCATTTTTGGTGGAGCTTCTGTCAAGCTTACATAATTCTGAATGAATATCAACTATAAAACAAAGGTAATTTATAGTGTCTTTTTATAGTTGTTTGCCTGTTGATGCAGATACTTTGAACTGGTGCCTAAGGTCTGGTACTGACATGACATTTAACATGTGTTCTCCTGCATTGAGCAGGGGGTTGGACTCGATGACCTTATAGGCCCCTTCCAACTCTACTATTCTATGATTCTGTGTAGTGTCAACTATGGTTTGTTGTCTTGACCCTGGTTAAGTTCCCAAACATACAGGCCTTGTTTGAGAATGAGCCTCAGCCGACCTTAGGCTTATATGTTCCCCCCACTTTTCCAGCACAGGAGTTTGGAAGCTTTCACTTCCATTTAAGATTCGCTGTAGGTTGTCATGACATCTGAACTCTGGACAGGTTGTGGTCAAACTTTACTATGGTTGTTTGAAACAAGCCAATTGCAAACCATGGTTTATAAAGCTGGCTTGTTTCTTGTAACCATAGCTAAGATTAACCACAGTTTATGGTTTGGACAACATGCCAAACTGTGGTTAATTTAAAACAGAAGTGTAAACTTCCAATCTCCTCACTGTTGTACCAGAGGGGGGCGGGGCATGCAGGCTCAAAGCTTGCTGGGTCTAAATAATGGATTAGTATTATGTCAAAAAACAGCCAATGTGAAACTGGTTTAACTCATTGGCTAAGCCCTGCTCTGGGAGAGAGTCTATGAGAGATACCAGTAAGATTGCTTGCCAGTGCCACCTTGTGGGCTGAGAATCTGGAAAAATTGGGGAACTGCCTTAACTATGTTTTGCTGAGTAAAGATGTAAAGCTTAACTATGGTTAATGCAAACCAAATTTTGCAAATCCATGTCAAATCATGCTGGTTTGTGGCTAATCCTTAACTATGTTTTAGGTATTCAGATACAACAACTAGCCATAATTAAGGAAAATAAGTCGTGATTATAGCTGCATAGGACCTAATTTGTAGGATCTTTCTTAAAATTTCTATACTATACATATATATGTTATTTTATAATTTCAATTATTGCACTAGAATCTGAAGCTTATAGATATGTTGCACTGTTTCAGTGGTTTATAATTTATTTGACTGTACACAGGAAATCTCTATTTTACCAATGCATTCCTGATTGAGACATTTATAGAAGTTCTGCGTTTAAATACTACTTATCGCCGTGTACTACTTAAATCCACTGTGGATATGCCAAGACATATTGTAGTAGACCCCAAAAACAGATACCTCTTTTGGGCTGACTATGGACAGAACCCCAAGATAGAACGTGCACTTCTTGACTGCACAAATAGGACTGTGCTGGTATCCGAAGGTATTGTCACGCCTCGCGGCTTAGCAGTAGATCACAGCAATGGTTACGTTTATTGGGTGGACGATTCTTTAGACATGATTGCAAGAATTTCACATGATGGTGGAGAACCTGAAATTATCCGCTATGGAAGCCGTTACCCAACTCCATATGGCATTACTGTTTTTGAAAACTCTATGATTTGGGTGGATAGGAACTTGAAAAAAATCTTCCAAGCCAGCAAATTGCCAGGAAATACCGAACAGCCAACTGGTTATAAGAGACAACATCAATTGGCTGAGGGATGTTACCATTTATAACAACCATTATCAGTCACAGTCACCCGCTGACATCAACAACAATCCATGCCTGGTGAACAATGGAGGCTGTTCCCATCTGTGTTTTGCACTTCCTGATCTGCAAACACCAAAGTGTGGGTGTGCATTTGGATTGCTAGAAAATGACGGTAAAAGCTGTTCCATTTCAACGGACAACTACCTGATCTTTGCCTTGGAGAATGCCCTTAGAAGCATACACCTGGATCCTGGGAATCATAGCCCTCCATTTCGTACAATGAATGTGTTAAGAACCGCAGTTGCTCTGGATTACGACAGTGTGAACAACATAATCTATTTCACTCAAAGTTCTCTAGCAGGCACAGGAAAAATCAGTTCTATTAGCATCTATTCTGGAACTGCAACCGTAGTGGCATCAGGTAAGGAGTATTACGTATCAGAATTCAGGAATCTTATAGTCAAGTCCTGTGGTCAGAAGGAAGTCCCAAGTGAGTTCAGTGGGACTTACTCTAAAGTAAGTTTGCATAGGATTGCAACCTGATTATTTGGTTAATTATTGAAATTACATCTGTGTGACATAGCTTGCAGCAGTTATCAAAATGAAGCTGCATCTATGAGTATAATTAACAGGACGTAAGTCCCATTGAACTCAGTAGAATTTTTGCGCTAAGTAAATATAATTTGGATTGGGTAGTACCGTATTTTTCGCTACATAAGACGCACCGGACCATAAGACGCACTCACCGTATGGTACCAAATTTTTTTTTTAAAAAAATCAGCTGTTCCGCGGGGAATCAGCTGAGAGGCGGGGGCTTCCCCCACCCTGCCCAGGAGTCCTCCGCTCTTCTGGACCAGCAGAGGAAAGGAAAAAAAAAAAATGAAAAAAAATATTTTTTTTTACTATATTCGCTCCATAGGACGCACAGACATTTCCACCTAGTTTTTTTGGGGGGAAAGTGTGTCTTATGGAGCGAAAAATACGGTAACTGGTCATACTCTTGAATATGTGTTTTTTTTGGAAGCCAGTCCTAGGAAGACTTACTTCTATGTAAATATCATTTGGACTGGAGTTTATTTTATATTTCTAGGTTATAATACTTCTGAATAATTTCGTTTGATATTGTGTTATATGCTTTCGCTGGAACTTTAAGTGATTCCTCAGCCAGGATATTACTCCAACTGTGTCAGTGATTATGCTAATACACCACAATCCTAAATACATTTGCCTGGAATTAGATCACTATGATTTCAGCAAAATGTGCTTTCCCCCAAGTAAATATGCTTTGAATGGTTTCTGTTATTATTGCTAACAGTATTAGAGAGGCCAAAGCTCTTCTATTTACTTGCAATATATATAAAACAAAGCACATGAAGGCAGTAAAAAATAAAGTGCATGGGTATTAATGCAGAAGTTGCCAAGTTAGGGAATATTCATACTTTCATGGTCTCATGAAGTATGCTTCACCGTATCTGTATGGGAGCAGACTCCTTGCCTCCTGTTATGGAGTAAAACCTGTTCTTTAGTTAAAACAGAGAAAATCCCACTGATGACCAAGCTAGAATAGGGGAGAGCGTTTTAAGACATGTCGATTGATTGGATAACATTTTCATACAGAGATTTATTTGTTCTTTATGTTGCATTGTTTGATACGTCTTAAGATTTGGGAACTCCAGATGGCATAGCCTTTGATTGGATCAACAACAGACTTTATTACAGTGACTATCTAAATCAGACTATCAGTTCAATGGCTGTGGATGGATCTAATCGCTCTGTGATAGCCCGTGTTTCACGTCCAAGGGCCATTGTTTTGGATCCTTGTCGAGGGTAAGCTGCAGTCTCTGCATATTGGGGGGAAAAAAACCCTATTTCTGTAAAGTGGGATTTTTCTCTGCCTTCATCTTCCCAACATTTATATGGGAATCTTTGAAATATCCAGTTCTTCTTCATGGTCCTCTCTGCAGCTCCATATTTGGGATTCTATGCCTGTTCAGCGCATCTTCAGAACCTTTAGGTAGGAGGGAAGGCATTTTGTCCTCCCACGAGGATGGAAATGGCTGTATACACTTGCTCCAATGGGTGGGGTGAGCGCCTTCTTGCTCAGTTCTCTTTCGACAATTATGCTAACAGTTGCATTGAGAACTTTGTCCAGTAGTGGATTGCTCTCCTCACTGAGCTCTTTGTGCATTGGCTAGGTTTTTGCTCCTTGCTGCTTCCTTGTTTGTCTCATCTGTGCATGGATTTTCTTTAAAAGAGTCTGTGTGTGAGAGAGAGTTTGTTGTTGAACCCTTGCACACCTGTAGTGCAGCAAGTGATCTTTAAGAAACAGGAGCGATTGGGCAGCCTGCACCAGCACACTGCTGCATTCACAACAACCCAGGATTTAAAGAAACTCCTGGTAGGGATGTTGGAGAAATCCGCAAAGAACTCACGTAAGTTTGAATTTCTAAGAATCTGACCTGCCAATTCCGCAGCGGACCAGCTTTTCCTAAGTCGTGCAGATTCTGTGGACTTGCGAATCATTGTTGTTTGTTTAAAATCTTCACAATTTTATGTTAATTTAGCTCTAGAAAAATAAAAAAAACACCAAGCAAAAATGAACATTTCCTCCATAGGCTACAGTACAAATATATGCATTTTGGGGGGATTTGTGTATTTTGGGGGGATTTGCACATTTTTGGGAGTGTGAATTTGCGCAAATGCATACCAATGCATTTGCGCAAAATCCAATTCTGTCAATGAGTGAGTGACAGAATGAAAGGTGCCTGACACTCTGTGAAACATAGACGGAATGAATTTTACAACATCCGTACATCCCTACGTCCTGAATTGTGATGTATGAACCAAGGTCAACCAGAAAACACACACACCCTAGTAACAATTACAAAGTGCATCAAGTGTTGGTGGGCATAAGCCAAGCCAAGTGACAGAGCCAACATGTAACAATGTCAACCACTCAGCCAAGTCGAACAAAGCTTCTGATTGTGCACAAAGAATTGTGTGAATCATCCCATAATGTCCCTTTAACACAGTGTTTCTCAATCTTGGGTCCCCAGATGTTGCTGGCCTTCAACTCCCAGCATACCCAACCAGCATGGCTAATGGCAAGGAATGCTGGGAGCTGTAGTCCAGCAACATCTGGGGACCCAAGGTTGGGAACCACCGCAACACATGTAAAATGTCATGTTTTGCACAAGTGGACATTTGATAAAGCCCACAATAGATTGAGCTCTTGCCACAGCCAGCCTTAGGATCAAGCCATTTGCCTCCTCACATGAGGCTGATTGCTTCAGTATTCTGGCCCCTTTTCCAGAAGCTGTTTAGGACCTTCCCAGTAAAGGCTGTGGTGCAGTCCCCCCAGTCACTTAAACTCTTTCCATACACCTTCCCCTTTCCTGTGCTTACTCGTAGGTGTCTTAACACCATAAGTGAAAGTAGGTTTCTTCACTGGCTCCTTGATTTGCCATCAAGACCCCTTTCTCAATTGTATTGCCCATAGGTACATGTACTGGACTGACTGGAGTTCCAGTGCTAAGATTGAACGAGCCACACTTGGAGGAAACTTCAGGACCGCCATTGTAAGCACCAACTTAATCTGGCCAAATGGACTTACACTGGACTATGAGGAACAGCAGCTTTATTGGGCTGATGCAAATTTGTATGTATTTGTGTTTCATTTGCTTACACTTGGCCACTATATATTTTACTGTTAGCATTTCTGTCAGGCATGCATATGTGAACCCAGTCTAATTAAGATTTAATCATTTTGTAATTTAGAAACTGCATTATATGCAAATGCTAGTGATTTAAAGTAATAATATTAATGATGTGAATGTCCCTGTAATTGCTCTAGGTTATAGGAGAGTCTTGAAATTAACACTAATTGTGGCACCTTAAAGACTAACAAATTTAACAATCAGCTTTGACATGTCTCTCAACATTCTCGCTATGGGGTCTGTAGGCACTTAGAAAGTTGAAGGCTTATGATTTGTGTTCAACTGCTAACTTTTCCTATGTGTTTTAGAAAGAAGATCGAGCGCAGCTCCCTTACAGGTGAACATCGTGAGGTTATTATTAACACAGCCCTATATCCATTTGCAATGACTCTGTTTGATCAGCACATCTACTGGACAGACTGGAATACCCGAAGTATTTATAGAGCCAACAAATACGATGGGTCAGATCAGATGGTTATGATCTCAAGCCTGCCAAACAGGCCGATGGATATTCATGTTTGGGCCAAAAGCAAGCAAAAGCAGTGCACCAATCCTTGTAACCAGTTTAATGGTGGTTGTAGTCACATCTGTGTAACAGGTAAAATATTTGGGAATGGGGAGTAATGAATTAAACAAAATGAGTATTGTAGAAAAGTGCTGGGTTTGAGCAAAATATCAGATTTACTGAAGTAATTAGTGTTTTAACTCTTGCACACTCTTGAATTTTTGGCTTGGATCATTTTATTAGTATTTAATAATTGCACTAGGAATTCAGGACAACAATTCCCAAACTCTACAACATATACACACCAGTCCAGATAGCTAAGCCTTGACAAAACCCAAGCATACCTGAGATTGAAACATAAAGCTGACTTAGCTCATCAGTCCAGAATTGTCTACTTTGACAGGCAGCATCTCACCAGAGTCTCGGACAGGGGTCTTTCCCATCGTCTGCTAACTGATCCTTTTAACTGAGGATGCCAGAGATTGAACCTCAGGATTTTCTGCATACAAAGCAGGTGTTCTACCACTAAGCTAGATCTGGGATATTTCATTCCCTGGGGACCATCTAACATTCACTGAAACTGCTGTAACTTGTCAAAGGCAGCTCCCATCCAGAAGTACACCCATGGTACTCTGGTTTTCCCATGACTGGTCATGTGCCTTTGGCACCCGTTATGGAGAAACGGGGGCACAAGCCCCCAGGACACAGGAAGGGAACCATTGTCCAGGCATCTGTGTTTTCACATGTGTGTGCACACGCATGTGTGTTAATGCAACAGTTTATGCTTCACACCTCTAAGCAATTCAAAATGTCAATGTCAGTAGGATACAAAAAATGTCTTCAGTGTTGCCTCTGGAATATTGTATTTTCTTTGATACTGTATTGTATTCTGTATGATGTTGTTAGCCACTTGGGAGGGAAGAGCAGGATACAAATCAACCATGATGGCGATGATGTTATTCTCCAGTTTCACCACACTATCAATTATGGGGTGGGAACATCAGTGTTATAACAAACACACAACATCAACAAACTTTGTATTTGGTGACTGTTTTAATTGTAGAGGTTTTGTCATTGTTCAAATTTGCTATTTTGTATATATCTGCTTTTGAAGTAAGTGATTATATTCCCACTGGTGCAAGATGGAGGAGAGCTGGGTTGGCCAGAAGTATATTTGAAAACCTCACGTGGCACATTTGTCACATTCAACTACAAAAGATGTGTTGGTTTAGGCCCTCCCTGGAATCCTTAAATTCATCTTACATGTCAATATAAATTATAATAGTTCTAGTCCTGAAAACACTTACTCTGCAATAGCCCCATTAACAAATAGAGCTTCTTCAGAGTACATAAAAAGAGACTGCTGTAGAGTATGAAGTTAAAGCACTGAGGACCTTGTGCTGTATGAGACCCTTGCCATCTTTTGAGTAAACTTTGATGAAAACTTAAAATGTACATTTTGGGGGATGTTTTATGTAGCGATATTGACCTGTTAAAACTTGTTGTTGTTGTTGTTTCTGTTGTAATTAATTAAAGGCCCCACTGGTGCAGAGTGCCAGTGCCCTGCTGAAGGACGCTGGTATTTAGCCAATAACAACAAGCATTGTATTGTGGACAATGGCACCAGGTGTGGAGCAGCCCTGTTCACCTGTCTCAGTGGCCAGTGCGTCTCAGAGCACTGGAAATGTGACAACGATAACGACTGTGGGGATGGCAGTGATGAATTGGAAAGTGTGTGTGGTAAGCACTTCTGTAATTGAATCTGAAGCTCTTGCCCAGTTGCTATTGATCTGGGTGAAAAACGTTTTCAAAAAGATAAAGGGATAACCTATATATGTTTGGTCCGAGACGCATTTGTGTAGTAAAGCTAAGTTAATTCAACATGTAATTCTTGTGATGGAAAACAGGAAGGTTAACACTCTCACTTGAATTAGTGTAGGGGACATGGTAAAGATGTTTAAACTAATGTCTTGCTTAGTTTCTAACCTTGTTAGATTTGGATAGTGTAGAAAAAAATAACCTGATTTCTCGAAGGTTTGGGAAGTAGCTGCCCATTTTTAGCATTTAAAAAGTAAAAATGACATGGGTGTGTGACTTAAGGAAGGAATTTCCAGAGGATGGCTGTGCTAGTCTGTTGCAGCAAAAACAACAAGGAGTCTTGTGGCACCTTAAAGACTAACAAATAACAAGACTAACCAATGTGTTAGTGTTGGGGTTGGATTGAAAAAGTGGTCTGTGTGCTAGCCAGCTAAATTGAGGCTCTGGCTGTCCACAGACAGCAGCAGAAAACTTTCCCCACACAGCAGTCAGCTTCAGCCTTACCAGCAGCATTCCATTCCAGGACTCAGGAATCACACTGTAGCCAAAAACAGTTCTATTCTAATTGTTTTATTAACTTATCACAAAGTACCACTACAGGTTACTTTACACATTCTATATACAGAGTCCATGTGCAGAGTACAAAGCCTTGAAGGTACATCCAGCTCAGCATAAAGCAAGTGCAAGCATGTGCAGCTCAGAATCATACAAGCATGATACATATGGCCAAAGCCTGGCCACTACACGTCATTGGCCTGTTTACACCACATGACATTTCTGACCCACACTTAGCTTTCCCATGCCTAGCAAGGCTGCAGGCAAGAATAGCTTCATAAACACAGACAGCCATGTTCTGTTTTCATCCTGTCTGGGATAGTTCCCAGATAAGCAGCAAACCAAAACGGAAGCGACACAGCAAGCTAATTTTGTCACACACTAACAGTTAGTCTTTAAGGTGATACAGGACTCTTTGTTATTAAGGAAGGAAAGCTCCTTGAATAATAAAATGTTCTTAATTAAGCCACTAAGAATTGGAGTATTTCTAATATTATTTCCTCATCAATTATTTATGAGTATGTTGCAAATTTAGGGCTCTGTCCTACCCTGCTCCCCTAAGCATATCCTTGGGTGCATATAGCTGTCCTGGGAGCACAGCTCTCCATGCACTGGAGGGGTGCTGACAAGGGAGGAAGGACCTGTGTAAGGAGCAGCATCCACAGAAAGGGAGGATATGCCAGAGGACATTGTCCCTGTCTGTTAATATTCAATTAAAGAATTGGAGCAGATCCAGGAACCATAAAGTACAATGAATGTCATGTTTCCCATTTACTTTTAAATGATGACACAGTTTTGTAACTTTATGGCAATGGGCGAGTGTGTATGGCATGGTAACCCACCCTGCAAATAAGCTACATAGTGCGGGTTGTTTGCAAAACAAACCACATTGCACCCAACAGACAATCAGGGTTACCATGGGTTGTTCTCTCCCCTCCCCCCCAGTTCTCCAGCCAGTATCCCAGGATCCTGTATGGCAGAACCTGTATTATCTCCTCCTCCCTGCTCCCTGTTGCAACCCTGGCAACCCTGTTTTTGTTCGTGGCTGTTGTTGTTGTTGTTGTTGGAGCCCTGTGCTGCCACCAGTGACAGCCACTCCACCAGTTCCCAAGCAGCGCTTCGGGGTGACTGTCACTGGCTTGTTATCCTTTTTAAAAATATGTTTTTGGGTGGCACAAATGTGCACAAATGTCTTCATAATTTGTTGTTGTTGGTCTTTTGGAGTTGTGCAAGTCCACACTTACAGCTGTCAAAAATTTATGTAGTCATTCTTGGTCTATTACCTTGTCAGTTACAGCTATCAAATGGTCACAGAATAATGAGGCGAGACTGCATATAGGCTAAATTGCAAACTGTTGACAGCTGTCAGTTGCGCAGCTGTCAGTTGGAATGCACTGGCAAATGGGAAAGAAACCGTAAAGGTAAGTGCACCGAAAGGGGGTGGGCTGTAGATCTCCCCTTTAGCAAGGTAATCCTCTGGGTTTTAAGTGTTACACTGAGACCTCTCTGTGCCCTCCACCTTGGGACACATCCCGAGTCTCCAGCTATTCCAGAAAGGGGAGATCTTAAGGCTACCCTCTTTTTGTGGCTCCTTTTTGGAGCCATTACTGTGCTGTGGCAGCTGAGAAGGTGGCTAGATGGGATGGAGTGAATGGGGCCACATTGGGGGGGGGCGCTCCCCAGTCACTATGTCTTGTTCTGCAATCTCTAAGGTTTTTGTTTGTTTGTTTTGGGGATTTTTTTAATGTCTGGGAAATATGCGCAGATTTCATGACTGGGAAGTAAATTGAAGGGAAATTTGCGATATATTTTCCTTCTGTTTACTTCCCAGCTATGAATTTCCCCCTTTGGTGGTGTGTTCCAATTGACTGCTAGGTAACTGACAGCTGTCAGCTATTCGCAATTTAGCGTATATGCAGTCTCGTCTCGTTATTCTGTTACTGTTTGACAGCTGTAATTGACAAGGTAATATTTTTGACAGCCGTAAGCTCACTCTTGCACAACTCCAAAAGATCAACATTTTTTAAAAAAACATTATGAAGACATTTGCACATATTTGTGCTGCCCACTCCCCCAAGGTGGCTGTAAAGTGCTGCTTCGGTATCGGTGGAGAGGCTGCCAACTCACTGGCAGCGGCACAAGCGAGCTCTCCAAGAGCAGCAAGGGTCTTTTGCTGCTCTTGCTGAGTGGCTCACTTGCCGCTTCCCACAATCCTCGATGGAATTATTCTCCCAGGTTCGGATGACACGCCAACCCATTGTGGGTGCAACAAACCCCTAGAACAAGTTATGGGTTGTCAAGGTGGTTTGTTGCCCAAAACAAGCCACCCTGCAGGAAGCAGTCCGGGTTCAGACAGCATGGCAACCCACTGTGGCTAGTTACCCATGATGAGTTGCCGTGTCGTGCAAACCCAGTCGATGCCTTAGCTACAGGACCCCAACCTCTTCCTTTCCATTTGAACTCCATTCTCATATAAGACAAGAAGGGATTTGTAGGGATTTGTAATCTCTGGAATCTTTCCACCATGTAAAAACAAAAAACAAACCAAAAAAAATTGCCTTCCATTTGACTGATTCAAGATGTGTATTTTATTTTACATGCAGTCCGTTTTGCAGCCGTGTTTGCCCTGGCAGGTAAAACAAACAAAGTGCTGTGCATTTCTTTGATGTATTTGTCAAGACCTTTAGATTCTCTTCTGTCAATAACATTTCTTTGTCACGTTTATCTCCTTCAGCTTTTCATACCTGTCAGCCAACAGCTTTCACCTGTGGCAATGGGCTGTGTGTACGCTATGCTTATCGCTGTGATCACTACAATGACTGTGGAGACAACAGTGATGAGGTGGGCTGTTTGTTCCGACCTTGTGACTCCCACACAGAATTTACTTGCAATAATGGAAGGTGTATATCTCTTGAATACGTCTGCAATGGTGTAAACAACTGTTATGATAATGGCACTTCAGATGAGAGAAATTGCCGTAAGTTGATTAAAACTATGTATTGTCCTTTAGGGTCTGATTCTTTAGGTTTCAGAAGAAGAAGAAGAAATGCTCATAAAGAATCAGTAAAAGCAAAGAAATCATTAACAAAAGCTATCTTGATATTTTGGACATAATACATCAAATTTAGAGGAAGCTTGAGACACTGATTGGATGTTATTTGATCATCTATGGGTACTTGAAAAATGTTCTGACCAGTTTATAAAGTTAAGGATGCTTCAGACATTGGGGACTAGATGATATAGCATATCTTTAGTGTATATTTCATCACCACCCCAGGATGTGAATTCATTGATGTTAATGGGAATGTTGACATTTCTTCTATGGAATTTATTTATGCATGCATTGAGCACTAACCACAGTATACCTAGTCCCATGGCTCTTTGGACCAACAATGAATTACATAAGATTTGCGTTCTTTTCTTGTCTTCTGGTCCGAGTCTGGCTGTAGATGAAGCAGTGGCGCTGGCACCATCTTTGATGCCATGATGCTATACAGAAGTGGTGCAGAACTTCAGGTTTGGTGTCCCTCCCGCTCACCATGTGCCCTAAAAGTCTGCTCTGGAGGGTTGGGGGACCCTGCAGAACAGATTGTGGGAGCGCGGGGAGCTGCAGTGGGAAGAAATACCACTTGTGCAATGTTAGATTCCACCCCATGTGATTTTGTTTCTATCTCATATATTCTCTCTCACACCTTAACTATAGCATGGTTTTCATAGAGTTTGAAATGTGCTTTCTACCTAATTTTGGATAAATGGCCACAGAAAGCAGAGGGGGGAAAGCTATAATCATGGCTAAATAAGATTTTTTTCTCTCTCATGTAAATAATGAGTATATATCAGTGGATCAAATAATTACCTATACTATTTTGTGGTATTTGGATATATTGAAAATTGGTGATTGAATGGTAGATAATGGTTGCTTAATTATTGTCCTCAGAATGAATATATTAGTTCATCCCTGGAGAAGGCATATATTAGGCCTTTTGATATTTCATCCCAGACCTACTCAAATTCCAAGGAATAGTGCTGTTTATAAGTACAGGGTTGTTTTTTGTTTTTGTTTTTTAAAAGAAGACAGTGTATTACATTTTAAGGGAGGAAGAAAGAAATCTAAACTCTTCCCTCCCCTTATTTTCTTTTTCTCTTAAAGCTGAACGTACTTGTCAATCTGGTTATACCAAATGTCAGAGCACAAACGTATGCATTCCTCGAACTTATCTGTGTGATGGGGATAATGACTGTGGTGACATGAGTGATGAGAGCCCTACTTACTGTGGTAAGCTAATGGTTCCCCCAATTACCCTGCTCCGCTACTTGCTCCTGTGCTTTGGTTTTGGTAAAAAGCCAAACATTCTTGTAGTTTCTGTTCTTTCCCTTTTAGGACTGTGTTGCAAATGACACAGTTGATGTGTGTGTGCGTGTGTGCGTGCATGCACGACATGAATATAGGGCGGAATGTCTGGAACTTAAAATGAAAGAAGTTCTCTAAATGGGAGACATATTGTTTGGTGGTTTCCCGGAGTTTGTGCAGTGTCCCCCCCCACCCCATTCTAACAGGTTGAAATGCCTCTCATTTATTTATGTATCTATTTATTATATTAATATCCTGCCTTTTTCCCCACAAGGAACTCAAGGTGGCTTACATAATCCTCCTCCTCCTCTCCATTTTATCCTCACAACAACCCTGTGAGGTTGGTTAGGCTGAGAGTCAGTGACTGCCCCAACATAACATTGGCCAGTGAGCTTCGTGGCCTAGTGAGGACTAAAACCCGGATCTCCTGAGTCCCAGCCAACACTCTAACCACTGTGCCACACTGGCCATCCAGTGTCTGCTAAGGCTTAGCTACTGGCAGTAAGAGCATTAAGCGACAATATGCTGGTATTTTTGGCCTTTCCCCTTTTGCCTTCAGCCTTGCCCACCACTGGAATGTGGCCCCTGAGAGCTTCTGTGAAATGGAATTTGGCCCTTGGGCTGAAAGAGGTTCAACACTCCTGACAGGAGTCTTTTCCAACCCCACCTGGAGATGCCAGGGATTGAACCTGGGACTTTCTGGTTACAAAGCATGTGCTCACTGCCACTCAGCTACAGCCTTTCCCCAAAATTGACCTTGAGGCTCAGAATTACGTGGGAGGTAAGTTAGTTAACACCTAGGTTGGTCATAATGAAGGAAAAATGCATACACTCATAAATTCATACTGTGAGTCCTCAAGCAAAGAAGTTGTAGTGCTGTTTATAAAGAACTTCTAGTATGAAGAACACCTTTCTTTTTCATATTCATGCTTAGAATACTGCTGTGAAATATTTGGTAATTTTTGCTCCCATTTTCCAGATGGGGGAAACTAGGATTTCTTTCACACACTCAGCAGGGCAGCATGTGAGCCACCGCCACATAGTGCAGAAGTATGCCTATGCTGCAGAGGCACGTATGTGAATGAGGCCACGTGGGTGGGGCCACCTGTGTGGGTCTTCCTCACGTGATTCCAGCAGAGTGCTGATTGCATGGTAAAAATCCATGCAGTTGGCCCCACCCACATAGTCACTTCATTTATACAGATTCCCCTGAAATGTGGGATCAAACCATTCTGCTGGCTGTGTAGTAACTTTCCAAAGTTTGCCAGTGCGTAGGGCCAGTGCGTAGAGTCAACCATTCTGTGTAGGGCCTGCGTAGTAACTTTCCAAAGTTTGCCAGTAAGTCCAAGGCTGAATTGAGACCTAGAATCTTCTGACTCCAGATTCAGTGTTCATATTGCATGAGTGCACTGCTCCCTTTTTTATTTATTATTAATTATGTTTTTATCTTGCTCTTCCTCTTGGGGCATCAGCCTAAATGATTCTCCACATAAATTATATTTATAATAACCCTGTGAAGAAAGTGAGGGGGGGGGTGAGATTGCTCCGGGGTAAGCCAGTGAACTTCCTGGCTGAGTGAGGATTTGAAGCTGGGTCTCCCCAGTCCTAGTTAATACTCTCCCCACTTCATCACACTGGTTCTTGTTTCTCTAGAAATGTTTTTTTCTGTCATTCCTATAATTTACTTAATGCAGCAGTGACTCCAGAATTTGGGGGGTGGGGGCTCAGGCAGGGCACCTTCAGTGGACTCCCCCAACCTGGAAGAGGAGAGACACGCAAATGGAGAATTATGTTAGGCTGCGTCTCGTCTTCATGGATATTCTGTGCAAACTGAAAAGGGTAACACTGTTAGGGGGCAGTGGGCCCTCTGCCCTGACAAATGTACAATCATGCCACCTTCTGGATCCAGTCCTGACTTAGTGCCAGCAATATGATAAGGACTACATAGAGCAGTGATGGCGAACCTATGGCACGGGTGCCGCAGCTGGCACGCAGGGACCTCTCTGTGGGCACTCAAGCCATTGGTCACCAGATCGCAAAAGGACTGTCCCCTTCTGCAAAACACTAATAATTTTGTTCTTTCTCACAGTGTGGAACAGAATGATTTTATTCTAGAATTCCTGTTACAGAATTCTTTTCTACATTGTTATCACATTTAAAAGATTTTGAAGAATGATGCACAGAGCATGGCTTGGATGTAAAGCCCTAACAGTTGACCTGAGTGCTGCATGTGTTGCTCTCAAACTAGCGGAGTATGAGCCAAGGTTTGACAAATTATCAGCTTGCATGCAATAGCAAAAATCACATTAATTGTGCAAAAGCATGCCCAATGCAAACTTTTACCTAATGCAGTGTTTGCAGTCCAAGACATAATGTGTTTAAAATGTGTTAAGCACGTTTAGTTTTCTTTTTTATCTTGCTCATCCTAGTACAGGTTGACTTTTACTTTTACTAATCCGACACCTGTAGAAGCAGGGAAAGGACCTGGGGTAAAGCTTGCCCCATACAATTTCAGTCTGGCATATAATCATATTACAAGTTGAGAATCCCTTATCCAAAAATACACGTGCCTAATTATTTAAAAAGTTTGTATAAATTCCCTTCAGGCTATGTGTACAATGTAGTAGTATAATAATTTTTTGAGTTGATTTTTTTCCCCACCAAAAAACTGTTTGTATCATTGAAAGCTCTGTTATTGTGTTTTTCTTTTAAGACAAAAGATGTTAATTAGTTCGGACAACTGTATGAGTTGTTTTTTCTAAAACTAAAACCTCGGTATTCAGGTTTAATTGCAGTGTTTGCACTTTGAAATAAATAAATTGCAGTTTGGGCACTCGGGCTCAAAACGGTTCGCCATCACTGACATAGAGCATAGAAATAATGCAATCCCTGCCCAGGGGGCTTCTGTCATGGAAGGCTACTGCACTGTGTAGTGGCTTTGAGACTGAGCTGTGAACCAGGTCCAAATATCTCCTGCACCATGATCTCACTAGGTGGCTTAGGCAAGCTACTCTGTATCAGCCTCACCCCCACCCTTTACCAATCTGCAATATGAAGATGATAGTATTAGTGAACTACTCCAGAAAATTGTTGAAAGGATTACTAAGATAATATATTTGAAGCACTTTGAACACTCAAGAGCTCAGTACAATATACATGCTGCCTAAGGATTATCATCATCATTATGAAGTCAAATGCAACTTCTTACCATTTTGAAGTAAGAGAAAAAGGATAGATAAAACATAGATTTCCCCCCCTCCCCTTCCTTCCAGTCTCACTGACGTGCATCAGCACTGAGTTTCGTTGTTCATCTGGACGTTGCATTCCTGGTAATTGGTACTGTGATCAAGAAATAGATTGCGCTGATGGCTCAGATGAGCCTGCTTCTTGTGGTAAGTGTCAAGTTAAAAACAGACCGATTTATGTAGGTGTAGCCTGACTGGAGAAAGTGAATGAGATAAGTTAAGGGATAGGCCCGTGATGGTCAACCTTATTGGCAAATGTGCCTTTAACTTAAATCCAAAGTATGGACAATGTCACTGTAATGCACACAATATCACATATGCAGCTCCTCCATGTCTTCGGGTAGTTTTGCCTATTCCACTTATTGCACCCTTGCCACAGGTTGGCTAACATGGAATAGGCCATGGAAATGGAAAATAATCACTTATACCAGTTGTAGTTTTACTTGTTTAGAGAGTGTGTGATTTTCAGAGCACCTAATTTGTGCAGTCCCCATGAGACTGGAACCAAAACTTGTAAATGGGAAGCTCACAGTTGCTTTTTAGTGGCAGAACTTTCCCTTATTTTCCACTGCAATCCTGTAAGCAGTAAGCCCCATTTGACACAGTAGGCCTTACTTCTCAGGAAACGTGCACAGGATTATGCTGTTGAAACATTACTATTAATGAATTGGTAAGGAGGCATCTAGAACCGCCTTATACAAATAAAACGAATCTCAAAACTGAAGTTGTACATACTGGAGACTACCATCAAAATTGGAAGGATAAGAAAATTAGGCCATCAAGAAAAATTGTTGTTCGCTTCTCTATAACTGCCACTGAGAAAAGAGTTCACAGGCTGGTTCGCACGTCACATCAACCCATCCTGGCAATAAGCCAGGGTGGGTTGGTTGTTCTGTGAACAACCCACGGTGCGCCCAACAGACGATCAGGCTCACCGTGGGTTGTTCGCTCCCTCTTTGCCCCTCAGTTGTCTGGGTGGTATCCCAGGGGACACCACAGCAGGGCCAAGTCATCTCTCCCTGCCACAATCAAGAGACGTTTTTGGCTCCCCACAGCATTTTTGCACTTTAAACTTCCTTTTTTCAGAGATCACGAAAGCCAGCTTGGCAGTTAGTTCTGGATTAGTCCTAGACAGACATAATGTAGGAACAGTCTGTATTTCTGTTGGAATCCCTAGAAGGAACTCTGCCTGAATTCCCATTTGTATGACACTATTTCTAGTTTATTTATTTATTACATTCTTGTATTGTCCAATAGCTGAACTCTCTGGGCTGTTCACAACAGTTAAAACCGTAAAGTACAACACAATAAAATACAATATATATTTTTTTAAAGTTTAAAATTACAATATAAAATAAAAATAACCAAATAAAACCTAGCAGCAGTACAAAAATTTAAAATAAAGTAACAGATTTAAAACAACAGAAACTGAAAGACTAATTAAAATAGAAAAAACTAATTAAAACTAAGAGATGATAGTTTGGGTCTTTAAAGCATTGATCTTGGGGGATCATGCCCCAATCCCAAGTTGGGTCACACTGGTAGCGCTGCCACCACCATTTTTTTTCCTTTTGTTAGAGAAGGAAGTGGGATGGATAGAGTAGGAGTGAGTGAGAAGAAGAAAAAAAGACAGGAGACAGACTTATATGTAAAATAATGAAAGTGAGTCCCATGTAGCATAATAGGGTTAAAAGTTGGTCCCAGATAAAAAAAAGAACAAACACTGCTGGTGTAAAGCACCAGTCTTGGATTGGCTGCCCAGGATGCTGCTTTCCTAGCATACACTTTCACTATACATCGATGAAAATAATTATATTGTTTGGTAGCTACCACCTCACCTGAGCATGTGAATTGCCTTAGACTCTAGAGTCCAAAGGAAAACACACCTGCATGCTTTGATGAATGCATGGAGTTCAAGGTTCATGTAGAGTTGAAATAGGGATACTGAAGTGTCATGGCCTTCTTAAGACAGGAGTTGTGATTTGAGGATTGATTTACATAGCTTTCTGTAATAAATGCATTCTAAAGAATTTTTCCCTTAGGGCCTGCTTCTGCAAAGCATTCTCTGGTTGAAAAATGTCAAGTTGGAAGGCTTAATTATGTCTACTAGAAGCCTGAGAGTGGCACAATACACACATGTATTTGCTGATAGCAGTGATGTGGATTAACCCTTTGCATTGTAATTAGTAATCTTATAGACATAAGGAACATAGGGTGGAAAGTGGCCTTTAGTGTGCGAATAGGCATTCTGCAAAATCTGCTAATAGAGCAACTCTCTCTTTTCTTTCAAGTACCTCCCGTGCAGAGCTGTTCAAGTAACCAGTTCAAGTGTGATGATGGCAGATGTATACCGGTTACGTGGATCTGTGATGGTGATGATGACTGTGGTGATATGAGTGATGAGGACCAAAGACACAATTGTGGTAAGCAGCTATTAGACATAAAGCCTCACAGTTGCAGCATCATTTTGTTTTTGTTAACACATCCATAGACTTTTCTTAGTAATCCCTCCCTAAGATAAAAAGACTACAAGTGGTTTTAAAAAAGGGGGTGTTATTGAGAGCAGGGATGTTAGACTTATTTAAATGGTATGACTAATAGACATCTTTAATAAGTTACTGAAATATTATGCTTTGTTCTAGCAAATCGCAGCTGCTCAGCCTTTGAGTTCACATGTGTGAACAATGCACCCCCACTAAGAAGGTGTATCCCTAGAGACTGGGTCTGTGATGGGGATGCTGACTGCAGCGATGCTTATGACGAGCATCAAAACTGCACAAGGAGGCCATGTATGGACAATGAATTCATGTGTAGCAATGGACTGTGCATTCGTAACACTTACAGGTTTGTTTACACTGTGCTGGGCACTTTCAGGGAAGAAAGTTGTTGTTGTTGTTGTTGTTGTTGTTGTTAGTATATTTTTAAATCACCCATCTGGTCGGTTACCCGGCCACCCTGGGCGATGCACAGGTTGTGCACCTAGAGCTAGTATAGGCCGGTAGGCAGAGTGATGGACCTCAACCTGGGTTTAAGTCCCAGTTTAGCCTAGACTCACTGGGTAAGCCTAAGGCAGGAGACTAGCTCTGAGCTCCAGTGCCCTATCGTTAAGATTGCATGCAGTCAAAATTTTCCTTCCTTCCTTTATTCATTCATTTTTGCTGAACTACTGGCAAAAGTCTGTGATGTCATACTATTTCTTGTTTGTTGGTAAAAAGCTGGACTTGTTGCATGGGAGGGGACATGTTTGAATGTCACGGGGGGGGGGGGAATAAGGAGATAGAAGCAAAATATAGAATTAAGCAACCTGTACAGCAGGAAACGGAGTTTGGAGAGAGGGAGATGGAGAGAAGTCTATGGGTGAACTTAGCAAGAGCCCTAGCAAACTCAGTTGCTGTTTAGACCAACCAAAGTATCTCTACGGAATTTACCAGTCTGGTTTCCCCATGTACTGCAGTTTTGTGTAATGTTATGCCTATCCTGTTAATGAAGCCAGTGTGGCGTAGTGGAGAGAGTGTTGGACTGGGACTCGGGAGATCCGGGTTCTAGTCCCTGCTGAGCCATGAAACTCACTGGGTGACTTTGGGCCAGTCACTGACTCTCAGCCTAACCTACCTCACAGGGTTGTTGCGAGGATAAAACAGAGAGGAGGAGGAGGAGGATTATGTAAGCCGCCTTGGGTTCCTTGCAGGAAAAAAGGCGGGGTATAAATCTAATAAATAAATAAATTAATTAAAAATTAAATGTATTCAGGTAATTCCAGTGTCATCAAAATACTACGTTTTTAATGCAATCCCTTTGGTTGGGAACTTGTTCAGCTTTCTTGAGTACATTCTGATCTCATTTGAATGATACTGGCTGCAAGGATTTTCAGATCAGACCATTACATACTGAGTAGACAGAGTTCTTATTCTTCTTAAGAAATTGGATCTTCAACTGTTGAGGACGTGCATTTCGTGGTTAATATAGACTTTTGTGCCTTGCTGGCAGATACCACCTGTTTTTGTAATGTTCTAAAAGTGGATTTCTTTTCCAGGTGCGACCGACATAATGACTGTGGTGACAGCAGTGATGAGCGGGGTTGCATCTATCAGCCCTGCCCACAACACCAGTTTACCTGTCAAAATGGCCGCTGCATCTCAAAGGCCTATATCTGTGATGGGGACAATGACTGTGGTGATGAATCTGATGAGCTGGAGCACCTCTGTGTAACACCAGAAGCAACCTGTGCTCCCCATTTTTTTAAGTGTGACAATGGGAACTGCATTGAAATGGCCAAAGTCTGTAACCGGATGGATGACTGCCTTGATAATAGTGATGAAAAAGGATGTGGTATGTGTAGCACATTTTTGACTAAAACTGTTTTTTTTTAAATCTAAGTACTTGGATTTAACTTAAGGTGTTGGCTGGTATATCTATCACAGCCTTTCCCAATTTTGGGTCCCCAGATGTTGTATTATAACTCCCATCATCCGCAGCCAACATGTCCAGTGATCAGGATTGTTGAGAGCTGTAGTCCATCAACATCTGGGAACCCAAATTTGGGAATGATGGCAGAGCGCAAAAGCAGCAGCAGACTTCTCTCAGACAAATACACACAGGACTTGTTTATAAGTTGATGCTTTAACAAAGGCAAATAAGTGTAACATAAGGTTACTCAGGTACTAAACCTTGATGGTTACAGAAGTGCAGTTTCTTAAACGTTACTCAATCTGTGAGGTAAGGAAAACACACACAGGTCAGTCTTCCTTCATTGCTAAACCCTAGCAAGCATCATTAAGTCAGTTAACACTAGACTAGTCTTATCTTTCAGAGGGGTGTTAAAATGGAATTCAAACCTGTTACTAAGCAACGTCCAGCATTCCCTCCCCTGATTCAGTCAAGTGGTTCAGTCCACTGAACCCTGCCTCCTGCCCTTCAACCAGACTATACATAGTATGCCTTAACCCTTTAATGGGCAGTTGACTTAAAAAAAAACCTCCCTTCAGAGTTGACATCTTCTTGTTGCATTTTCCAACAGGGAAATATCATTTAGTTAACATCCATTTCCAATGCGTGAGTGACTGGTGAGATCACTACCACATGCTGATTGACAGGACCCACGTATTATTGGTCTGTCAGTGCTGGTGAGGATAACAAGTTCATGTGTTCAAGATCTGTGGCAATTCCATGCAGCCCAGATGCTTGCTTGATCTCTTCACCAAACATAGTTGATCCAACAAAAGACCATGAGAACTATTTTGGAGTTTGTCACTATAGGTTCGATAGGTTATATATATTTAAAATTATGGCCTATATAGAGTGGACATTAATTGTACAACCAGAAATCCATGCCCATGATTTCCTGATGAAAGCTGAATAATGTTTTTTGTTTTGTTTTCTGGCTGTAGGTATTAATGAATGTAATGACCCTTCAATCAGTGGCTGTGACCATACCTGTACAGACACCCAGGCTAGTTTCTACTGTTCATGTCATCCTGGCTACAGGCTCATGTCGAATAAAAGATCTTGTGATGAGATTGATGAGTGCAGTGAAATGCCATCAGTGTGTAGCCAGATTTGTGAGAATACTGTTGGCTCCTATATCTGTAAGTGCGCACCAGGCTACCTCCGTGAACCTGACGGGAAAAGCTGCCGGCAAAATAGTAACATCTCACCCTACCTTATCTTCAGTAATCGTTACTATCTGAGAAATCTCACTACAGATGGCCGGTCTTACTCTCTCATTTTGGAAGGACTCAGAAATGTGGTGGCGTTAGACTTCGACAGGGTGGAAAAAAGGCTATACTGGATTGATGTGGGCAGAAAGGTCATCGAAAGAATGTTTTTCAATGGGACAAACAAGGAAATAATAATCAGTGATGGTGTGCCCAGTGGGGAAGGTATTGCTGTCGACTGGGTTGGCAGGTAAGTCTCCTTATTCTTAAAACATTTCTTACTGAGGGGTTTGTGTTCTGATCATTGTAATAGACTAATGCAGGGGTGTTGAACCTCTTTCAGCTCGAGGGCCAAATTCCATTTTGGAGAAACTCTCGGGGGCCGCAGTGATGGGTGGGACCAAAGGCAAAGGGGTGGGGCCAGAGGCAAAAGGGAATGGGGCAAAAATACCAGCATATTGTAGCTTACAGCTCTTACAGCCAGTCACTAAGCCTTAGGAGAGTCGTTTCAACTTTTTTGAATGGGGAGAAAACTGCACAAAAGCTGGGAACCCACCCAAAAATCTGTGGTCAGGGGAAAGGCGGTGAGGCATGGAGAAGGTGGTGACATCTTGGGAACACCAAAGTCAGATTGGGACTACAGGTGGACTGGATTTGGCCTCCAGGCCTGAGGTTCTACACCCCTGGACTAATGTTTCAACCTACATTATCCAAAATTTAAGTCAGACTTTCTTTAATAAGCAATTGCAAATAATAGTAGTCAAAACTGTTCTCTGTGTGTGTGTGTGTGTGTGTGTGTGGCATTCAGAGTGCTTCACATGCATTATCTCAGCAGTCCTTACAACAACCCTGCTGGGTTCATCATCATCATCAGGCGATCACTCATGACCGATTAAGATTGTCTTCCAGGATAAAAAAATTTACAAAAAGGAAATTTTAAAAGGAGGAAATTCTAAAGAGGATTGTGTAGACTATAGCGATGGGTCCGTAAGTGACTGTGGAGGCCAATTCTAGATCCACACAGCTTCCCACAGTGAGGACACAGGTTACCAGATGGAAGATGGTCCTGTAAAGGATTCGTTTGACGTGCTTTTCGCCTAGCACGTTTCTCCCTTTCACCTTGCACTCGGGCTTCTTCAAAGTCTATGGAACCTTTGTGAAAGGCCAACCTCCAGTTAGATCGTTCACGGGCCAGACCTTCCCAGTTTTCGATGTTTATATTGCATTTTTTTAGATTAGCCTTATGAACATCTTTAAACCGTTTATATTGACCACCGATATTCCGCTTTCCATCCTTGAGTTGGGAATAAAGTAACTGCTTTGGGAGACAGCAGTCAGACATTCGAACAACATGACCGGTCCACTGAAGTTGGCGTTGAAGGATCATTTTTTCAACGCTAGTAGTCTTTGCTTCTTCCAGTACACTGACATTTGTTCACCTATCTTCCCAAGTAATCCACAGGATTTTCCGGAGGCAACGTTGATGAAATCTTTCAAGGAGGTGGAAGTGACGTTTATATATAGTCCATGTTTCGCAGGCATACAATAAAGTTGGTAATACTATGGCTTCATAAACCAGTGTTTTGGTCTTCTTACAAATATCCCGATCCTCGAACACTCTATGTTTCATTCGAGAAAACGCGGCACTTGCGGAGCTCAAACGATGCTGGATTTCACTGTCGATATTAGCTGTAACAGAAAGATAGCTGCCAAGATAGAGAAAATGATCAACATTTTCCAGTATTGTCCCGCCAAGCTGGATAGATGGCATCACCAAAGGGTTAGCTTGCACTTGCTGATGAAGCACTTTGGTTTTTTTGATGTTAAGTGAGAGACCAAGTTTTTCGTATGCTTCTGCAAAAGCATTTAGGGTAGTTTGGAGATCATCCTCCGAATGTGCGGAGACCACATTATCATCAGCATACTGAAGTTCCACAATGGAGGTTGTAATTACCTTACTTTTTGCGTTGAGCCTGCTGAGATTAAAAAGCTTTCCATCTGTTCGATATATAATTCCCACACCAGTGGGAAGCTTCCCCTCGACAAGATGTAAAACCATGGCGATGAAAATAGCAAATAATGTTGGGGCGATAACACATCCCTGTTTAACACCTGATCCCACTTTAAATGGAGCACCATGAGAGCTGTTGTTGTCCAAAACCATTGCTGTCATGTTGTCATGGAGAAGTCGCAAGATATTCACAAATTTATTGCGGCATCCAGTTTTCATAAGGATAGTCCAGAGAGCTGTTTGGTCTACAGTATCAAAGGCCTTAGCCAGATTAATAAATGCCATATAAAGGGGTTGATTTTGCTCCCGGCATTTTTCTTGGAGCTGACATGCAATAAAAATCATGTCGACTGTCCCTCTAGAAGGGCGGAAACCATATTGAGTTTCAGGGAGGATCTCTTCTGAAATAGATAGAAGACGGTTTGCGAGAATCCTAGCAAATATTTTACCTGCGCTAGCTAAGAGAGAAATGCCCCGATAGTTTCCACAGTCTGTTCTATCACCCTTCTTAAAGAGGGTGATAATTATGGCATCCCTGAAGTCTTCTGGGATCTCTTATCCAGATTTTTTCGATGAGTTTATGAAGATGTTGTACAAGTTCGGGGGGCCCTTCTTTAAAGATTTCAGCAGGAATCCCATCTGGTCCACTAGCTTTGTTATTCTTCATTTGATTAATGGCTTTTTTTACTTCATCCAAAGTGGGGAGTATTGCAAGTTCCTCTCTAATTTGTTTTTGTGGGATTTGTGAAAAAATCTCATTATCCACCTTAGATTTACGATTTAAAAGGTCATAATAATGCTCTTTCCAACGCAGTGCAATAGATTCTTTGTCTTTTAAGAGTTTGGTGCCATCTTTTGATTGTAAAGGGTTTGTACCATAGGTTTTTGGTCCATAAATGGCCCTTGTGGCCTTAAAAAAGCCCAGTGCATCATGAGATTCTGCAAGTTGTTGGATTTCTTCAGGTTATCAGTACTGTTATTACAGATAGGGGCTGCACCTGAGAGAATAGTGAGTTGGGGCTATCTTTGCATGGCCAACGGTGGTCGCACTCAGAAGCTGTGTTTGTGCCATCTGTAGACTGCAAATAAATGGCAGGAGAACCAACTGAATGTCATTTTGTTGTTGCTTATGGAATACTCGGTAGTTTAAAATTGTTCCAGCCACCAAAAGATGCTTTCGATGTGCAGGCTTTCAACACTGCCAGTTATGTTTTCATTTTTATATTGTTGTACTAACAGGTGAGCATTGCTTCTAGGTGCAGAAAAGCAAACCTATCTTTAAGTTATGGCTAAGGGTATAATTCATCAGAGATTACAGAGAATCAGTGTAATTTATTAGAAATTTGTGAGAATCTACGTGGGTATAACTGAAATGTGACTGTGGTGTTTGTGCATGTAGACAAATGCCATGTGGTTGGGGTAAAACCAACTTATCCAGTGTTAAATATTCCAGGGCATCACAATGCCCGAGCATTACTTGTCAGAGTTGTATTGAGTTGTATTGATCATGACTGTAAAATTCAGGGGTGGGCAGCTTGTGGCTCTCCAGAAATTTTGGCCTACAGCTCCCATCTCCCCCCACCATTGTCTATGCTGGTTAGGGCTGATGGGAGTTGTATGCCAAAACACCTGGAGGGCCACAAATTGCCCACCCCTGTGGTAAAGAAAAATGACGGTTGATATGAAATAGATACATTAAGAAGTACTTGGTGTAATATGTACCTGGTCAAATATTTCAGAAAACTGTACTGGGTAGATGCCTACAAAGACTGCCTCTATGTTGCCGAGCTTGATGGCCGGTTCCAGAAAAAACTAATTGATCGGTGTTTGGATGCCAACAATACCTTCTGTTTTCAGTACCCTAGGGCTATTGTTGTCCACCCCAAATATGGGTAAGCTTTTTCAATAATTATTTTCCTTTAATCTTTCTGTTCATGGGAAACCATTTAGTTACCTCAACACCTGTTGGGATAATAGCCAATAAAGGCATTTAAAAAAAAAAAATCTGCAAAAAACTTGCGAGATGAGCACAGATCAACCCACTCTAGCCCTTTCAGAGGTAGGGCAGAATGCATTATCTACTGCTTGTGCTGCTACAAATTAATACTGATTTAGTAGCGTACCAAGAAAAGAATCAAATGCCCCAAATGGTCAGAAGGCGAGACAAGAAGGTTGAAAGAAAAGAATATCAAAATAAGGGTAGCAAACAGATGAGGCTGTGGTGATCTTGGAAATGTTTCCAGTAACCTTATGGGTGTTGAAAACAAATGCTGCAATATATATATTTTAAAAATATCTAGTGGTATATAAATAGTACAAATAAATAAATAAACAAACCGATTAGTCCCTAATGCACAACAGCACTCTTTTTACTTACTTCCAGCACTATTCCTTGTGATCTGTGTTTGCAGCCTGTCTCCTTTAATGGCCATCTTGCAATTGAAGAAGCCAGAATTGTTTTTAAGCCGGGCTGCTGTGGTCCCGTGGAGCACAGCAAGATCAGCATTAGTTGTGTGGATTATCTTTATTGTTACTTGTTTTTTGGTCCATTTATCTTTGATTTTGATCTGAACTTGATATTTCAATGGCTTAAATCCAACATCATGTGAACAGAAATCCGCTAGTGCGATGGGAATTTCTCCCTCTCTACTCCCCCTGCAGTTCTCTATGCCACTGGAAAAACTGCTCTGGAGCAGATTTCCGGGGCTGCAGGGGGAACTCGCCCCCTCCTGGTCCCACTGACAGAACTGCTTCCATCAGGAAAACACCACAATTGGATTCAAGCCACTGAATTTATTCTACTTTTATTGAATTGTTGTTGTTGTTTTCATTGGAGTTTATTGATATGTTTTGTAACATGTTGCTCCCTCCCCCTCCAGTATTACGTATTTGGGTAAGTTAAAATTCCATTTACCAGGGCAAGTGGTAAATTGTCAGAGTGTGAGGATGGCAGTTATTGTACCTTAAGGGCTTCCATCAGCAAAAAAAATATTTCTGCCTGGGTCCCCATCAACCTTCATCTGGTTTTTCTGTGTAACCCCAAAATAATTTCTACCCAAGCCTCAACAAATACATTGGAAATTCAATGTCTTATTCTATGAATTTGCATAAAATGATATGCCAAAGGTAATTCATGACATCAGTATATTATGGAGATATATTATATACCGTAGTCACTTATGACTTTTTTTTTTTTTTTTTAGGAGGTTAATGTAATAAAATCACATCTTGGCTGATGTTTTGGGTTTTGGTGTCGTTTTGCTGCATATCCTTCTTTTCAAATGCACATGGTTTTATACTAGTACATTCATTTTTGTATTACAAACAAAGATTCGAGATGAATTTATGCTGTGCTTATTAAAACAGACTGGTCTACTGGACTGATTGGGCAGAGCGAGCATATATTGGACGTGTTGGAATGGATGGCAAGAACAAGACAGTGATTATCTCTGCCAAGTTAGAGTGGCCTACTGGACTCACCATAGATTATACCAACGACAAGCTCTACTGGGCAGATGCCCATCTGAACTACATTGAGTACGTACATAGAGAAGAATAAAGCAACTGGGTAACTCTTCATACCAAATTTTGGGGGTTGCCAAATTAGCCTGCTGCAGTTTTAATTCAGTTTCATTAAAAGCACAAAAGAGCCATCATTACCAATTAGAATATCAATGTGTGCTGTGGCACTAATGTCACAACTAATATTTGTCACTAATATTTTAAAAAGCCTTATCATTTTGGAGATAGAATTCTGTTTATGTGCAGATAACCTGCTTCCTGCTCCCCCCCATACATCCTGTTCTGCTGAATTATTTTTAAAATAATATTTCTATTAATAATTTAACACATATGCATAACTTGGAATGTTCTTCTTACCAATTTCCTTTGTGCATAAAATGTATACATAAATTTGAAATTCTGCAGTTGCTCAGTAAAGCAATTGGGCAGTATAGAAATGTAATAAATAAAATAAAATAACAATAGGATTTTTTAAAGTTATTAAAAACAAAGTATGGAGCACAAACAGGAGAAAGGGATTTGGGGTGTTTAAAATTTAGGAATAAATATGTTTATTAATGTACATAGTATCCATAGTCCGCATAGGGTGAATTCTATGAATAATCTGTTTACATTATCAATGATGAAGAAGCCTGCAGAAAACACTATCTAAAATCTCAAAGTTTGTGCTCAGGATCAGAGATGTGAAAGCATTTCTCTTCTAGGGATGTCGGAGAAATCCGCAACAGACTCAAATGAGTTTGAATTTCTAAGAATCCAACCTGTGGATTCTGCAGTGGACTGGCTTTTCCCGAGTTGCATGGATTCTGTGGACTTGCAGACCGGTGTTTTTTTGTTGTTGTTTTTTGTAATTTTACGCAAATCTAGTTATAGAAAAATACAAAAAATTTAAAGAAAACACTCACCAAAAATATGCATTTCCCCCATTGGCTAGAGCATGAAAATATGCATTTTTCAGGGATTTGCGCATTTTCAGGAATGTGAATTTGCGCAGGTGCAAATTCGTGCAAATGTATACGAACGCATTTGTGCAAAATCCAATTCCATCAATGAGCGGATGACGGAACAAAAGATGCCTTACAATCTGTGAAACATAGAACGGATTTTACAATGTTCATGCATCCCTATCTCTTCCCATAAGCAATTATGGGAAACAGGCACTTGTGGTCCGTGGAGTCATGGCTATTAAGTTTATAAGATAGTTTCAGATCTCCCTTTATATTTCAGTGTATATATAGGTAAACACCAGCTCTTTTTACCTCTGGTCTCTGTACCAGAGGCAAAGAGGCAAAGGAGGTGAGTAGAATTTCCAGTTCCCACGTCTCTGAGGGGTCCAGTCGTGTGCTCCAGCCATATGTCCTGCAGTTTACTCTTCTCTCTCTTGTGAAGTGGTTCAACAGGAGTGGAGAAGAAGCGGGAGCAAAGCAGCCATTCCCACCTGCTAGATCAGGCCCAGGGAGGTACAACCTGGCAGGCAAGGGCTTCCTTCCTTATCTCTCCTCTACAAACCCAGAAAGGAGAGAATGCCTTCAGATTGTGATTCCAGATTTGACTGGAAATTAAGAGGGTGGTTGGGTTCCATCAATACTGGCCGGCTTGTGCCCAATACTCAGTGGCCCCATAGGTTACATACTGCTGATTATGTTATGCCTTTACCCATATAAAAGATGAAAGGTAAGCAACATATAAGGTTGGAAGTAACTGCTTATCCTTTCTCTGGAAGTAGTGAAAGGTAACTTGGACCTTCATCTGACATCTTCGGGATGAATGCTTAGATGTTGTAGTGGACGGGACCCCTCCTCCAAAGCCCACACCCTCAATGTGTATTTCGCTCTCACCAAATGCCCCCTTGTATTGGTCACTTCAGACTTTAAGCTGTCTTCTTAAGCTGCGTTAGCCGATGATATGTTTTAGGGCTTATATGTAGCTGTTCACCCACGTTTTCCTTTATTAAGAGCAGTTTGTTTTATTTGATTACTTGAAGTAGGGTGCCCCTCCGTTAATTCCCTTCTTACTTTCCTGTCCACCAGTCAGACTCTGGACACTTTGAACTTTGAATAAAAAGATTTATTGTTGCAACAAAGTCTCTAAACTGATATTCAACTCAGGCACAGATAACTTGGATTTTCAACAGTTAATTCACACTTATTCATTGCTTAGATTCAGGTTAAAGGCAGGCAGATGTTATACAGTGCTCTTTGTATCAACTTGGCTTGGTTACTTGAAGTTACAGTATCAGACCAGTGAACTTAACTGTCCCTCTCACTAGTCCAGAGCTTCTCCTTCTTCCTCAGACAGAAGGTCCTTCACTCCCTAAGCGGAAACTCCTGTGAACTGTTCTCTACTAACACCTTCACGTTTGCTTTCTCACAACTTAGTTACTAGATTTCCTGTCTGAACTCTTTTCTTCAGTACCACCTTTCCCTACCTACTCTATTAACCTTCCACTCCCTCTCTCTCTCCAACCCACTCTCTCCCCAGCTGACAACCGACTCCCTTTAACTGCCAACTCCCTGGGGTTTTATGCTCTCTGCTTCAACCAGTCAGAGCCTCTGGAATGTTCAGGTTGGCCCCTCCCCGGGCTTCTGCCTGTCACTCCGCCACAGTTCTTTTGCCTCTTCTCCCCCTGGATCCGATAGCTCTTTGCCTTGCCATATTTCTAAGGCTTTTTTTTTTTTTAAAGCTTCTTTTTATTGCACACAGTGGGGCTGTTCACACATAACATTAAGCCACCATGGCTTAATTTCTCAGTGGGGCTTAGCAGAGCACGCCGGCCACCATTTTGAATATGCAAGCAGTGATGCGCTCATAGCTTGCCATGTGCAAACCCTCAAATAACCCATAGCTTGTTCTAGAGTTTTTTTTAGGGTGTCTTCCCCCTCAAACAACCCACAATGCCAGGTTTACACAACTTGGCAAACCATGGTAAGCACGGGTGCCTGTGGGCATTATGCAAAAAGGGGACCCATGGGTGTCCAGAACAACATGACAGCCCCCTTGGCTAAATTAAGCCATGGTGGACTGACATGTCATGTGAGCCAGGTCAGTAAATATAGCAGGAAGATTGACATGTCAAGAGGTTATGACTTCATCAGGAAGGAAATTTATCTGCTGAGAAGCAAAGCTCATGGTAGATACTGCAGATACAAGGGTTACATACCTCTTAAAGGGGCTAAATCTTTGAGTAGTAAAGCCAGGAATATGCAAGGGGCAAAAATATGTGTTGATAGAACCACAAAGGCTTACCGGTAGTTCACATATGTTTCATAGATTTCATAGATCATAGAGTTGGAAGGAGCCTACAAGGCTATCGAGTCCAACCTCCTGCTCAATGCAGGAAAGTAGAGGAGGGGTCCCCCATCCAAGTAATAACCAGGCCTGACCCTGCTTAGCTTTCCACACTCAGACAAGCTGAGCATGCGTGAGCCACAGGCCTGTGTTTTCTGAGGACAGTTGCAAATCCATGGTTCCCAGACCAGAAGCAAAGGTCTTTGCCATGTTTTAATTAATTAAAAGAGGTAATTAATATTTTTATTTTAATCTAGATTTTATTATTGTTAGCTGCCCTGAATGCCATTTTTTGGCAGAAAGGCAGGGGATTAAATAATTAAATAAATGTTAATACAGTCCTTCGTTATAATATTGTTAAGGAGGAGGCCATAGCTCAGTGCTTAGAGCGTATGTTTTATACGTGTACGGGTGGCCGTGATGCTGCTGAAAGAAAGCGGTAATTAACCCACACAAAGTCACTTCATACTGCTAGACCAATTAAGCTAATTTATTGAGATAGTTTACAGAGATTCCATGCTCAGTATAGTTGGTGAGCCATGAAGAAGTCTTATAGAGGGACCCTTTATTCCACCTGTTCCCAATTTGGTGCCCTCCAGATGTGCTGGAATAACAATTCCTATCATCCTGAGCCATGCTGGCTAGGGATGGGAGTTGTATTCTTACACATCTGGAGGGCACCAAGTTGAGGAAGGCTGCTCTAGGCCTTGTTGACTGTCATGGTGTCTTCCAAAGGTGGTGTGGATACCATGTCCTAATAGTCTAGGCAATCTTTTCATCATGCACAGTGCTTACATTGTTATATAGCAACTTACTAATTTGACTATGCCCACTCAGAAAACAGAGGCAATTTATAATTACATCCAATTAGGTTTCAGGTGTGAACATGGGGTCTTATATTCACATCCAATTAGATGTTAATTGTGGGAATTTTTGTTGGATGGCTGTGCCTCTCACTTCGACAATCAAAAGATGTATAATGTATTGACACTAATCAGGATACAGGTTATAATGCTAGTGTAGCTGATAATTAATTATAAGAGGCAATTGCATATTTTTGTTCATGGATCCCTTTGGGGTCAAACTGCTGCTTCCAGAGTTCTAGCTGATCTTGGAACATAAACAAAGAACAGAGAAAGAAGGAAGAAGGCATAGGGAAAAGATTAAAAGATGGATGATGTATATCCTCCAGGGAACTTATGCACAGCACCGACTCCAATCCACAGCATTTTTAGTTAAAAGATCTCAGAAAGGAGAATTGAGAGAAACTTTTCCCAATATCCAGAGAGGTTTTGCCAGTCAGAATCGATGGCTGAGAGCTGTTGGTCCTGTTTAATATAGGAGCTCCTTCTATCCATGCTACAGCTGGAAATGAGTGGAGGTAATCGGTCAGATTAACAAAATGTCTAGAGATTCCATTTTGGGAATGTGGAAAAACATAGAAAGACCATTCATTCTTACTACACTTGTTTTGCACTCACTCTGCAGCAAGAGACAAACATTCAGATGCTGTTGCAATTTTTGTCTCAGTGTTACCATGTTTTCTCGTTTCTGCAGATACTCGGACTTAGATGGCCAACACCGTCACACTGTGTACGATGGGACATTACCTCATCCATTTGCCATTACAGTGTTTGAGGACACAATCTACTGGACTGACTGGAACACAAGAACAGTTGAAAAGGGGAATAAGTACAATGGATCAAGCAGGGCTGTTCTAGTGAACACCACCCATAGGCCCTTTGATATCCATGTCTATCACCCATACAGGCAGCCAATTGGTAAGGGATTCATTATGTCAGCTGTAGATGTCTGATTCTTATTTCAAGCCTAATCCTCAGAATTCTGCTTGCTAGTTAGTTGTAGAAGTAGGAACTGAGGCGACACATGCATCTTGCAGAGGTCTGCTTCTGATTAAACATTTTACTCCCATGGAATGAGTTTTGGAAGCATTCTTGTGGGTGCAGATAGTGACCCGGTTTGCATGTACTGTAATGGCAATCTTGGGTTAATTAACCCACAAATTGCCAACATCTAGTAGGAGTGAGTGATTGAGCTACTGTATGTTTGGCGAGTTCCTCACTTCTGCCTGCTTTCAGTTAACAACCTACAATTGCCCCGTTTGTAGGTTGTCAGCATGATGGCCGAACCTGGACACTGAGTTGTTTAAGGATTAAACAACCCAAAGTTAACCCAATGACAAACCATGGGTTAACCCTAGGTTGTTTAACCCCTAAACAATCCATAAAAACATCTCGCATTAATAAATATACACTAGGATTAAACAGTCAAGTAATAATTATACTAAGGTCAAACACCACCAGCCATTCCAGCAGGCTGTGCAGAGGGAGATGAGAGGGAGCGCAGGGCCATTCCACCAGCCCTGCTGAAAGGCCGCCCTCATGGCGGCTCCTCCTCCCGCTGCTGTCACCACCACCAGCCATTCCAGCAGGCTGTGCAGAGGGAGAAGAGAGGGAGCGCAGGGCCATTCCACCAGCCCTGCCAGAAGTATTCATTAATATTCCCCCTTCTTCCCTCCCCATTCCTTTTTCCTTGTGTGTCGTGTCTTTTTAGATTGTAAACCTGCAGGCAGGGACTGTCTTGTTAATTGTTGTAAACCACCCAGAGAGCTTCGGCTATTGGGCAGTATAAAAATGAAATAATAAATAAATAAACAAGCACACAAAGGAGAAATAAATCCAAACAGCAAAAATAACCACAGGGGGAGCAACCTTCCTAGCTGCAAGCAGGCAGGCAGGGCCCCTCCCTCCTAGGCCAGCTGGAATGAGCCAGAGAAGCAAAGACCAGGTCTTGCAAGACTCACAGCTAGATGGTCTGTTGTACTTGTTCTAAAGGGGTCATTGAATTAATTAAACCCAGCTACTCCTTGTCTGCTTTGATCCAAGCAACCCTACACAAGGAAAAGGCTGCTTGCTGCATCTCTGCTGATGGCGGTTCCTTGCATCGACTTACCATACATTGTTATCCTAGGTTTGACTTCTTGCTTGACCCTGATTTGAATTACCAATTGATTTATCTGATAAATTTAGGTGCAAGATTAAGATATTATGGGATAAGAACAAATTGGACTGTGTTCTAGCAAATTTACATTGGATCACTTTATTGTGTTGGTCCACCAATTGTTCCTTCTGATCAAAATACCCATTTTGATCTAGTTTGCTTTGTAGGACTGGGCCTTGGCTTGCTCAGATTCAGTCCTATATTTGTTCTTGTGTATGCCAAAGCCCATGGGGACCTGCCATTTCTCATGGTTTTCCAGAGCTGGAAGGAAAAACTGGGCACAGCCCAGCCTCAGATAACATACCCGGAGGATCCGTTGATCGATAGGCCAGGATACATCTTGCGGGGTTGCCTTGCAATACCCCAAGTGGGTTGCAAATTTCAATTAAACTTTTCCATATATATGCATCAATAGGACACAGTCCCAATACTGTATGTAGATGCAAGACAACATGCTAGAATTGGCCCAGGTCCTGGTCTTTTAATTATAAACACAAGAATTGTGTTGTTGGATCAGACAATGGTCTAAAGCAGGGCTCTCCAACCTTGGGTCCCCAGATGTTGCTGGCCTACAGCTCCCAGCATACCCAGCCAGCATGGCTAATGGCAAGGGATTCTGGGGGCTGTACTCCAGCAACATCTGAGGACCCAAGGTTGGAGAGCCCTGGTCTAAAGCATTCTTTACCATTTTAATGACAATAATTTCTAGGTATTTCTTTGCTGGGGAATAATTAGATTTTTCCTCCCTCCTCTTTTACTAGTAAGTAATCCTTGTGGGACAAACAATGGTGGCTGTTCTCATCTGTGTCTCATCAAAAATGGTGGTTTGGGTTATTCCTGTGAATGTCCAGATAACTTCATGATAGTACAGTTTGGTAACACAGCTCGCTGCCTCCCAATGTGTTCCAGCACCCAGTTCCTGTGTGCCAACAGTGAAAGGTATGTATAGTAATCACACACATATCTATCTATCTATCTATCTTCTATCTATCTATCTAGTACATATATCCCACCATTCCTCCAAGGAAGCAGGATGGCTTATATCAGGAGTCCCAAACTTTTTTGGACCCATGGACACATTTTGGAATTTGAAAAACTGCTGTGGGCACCACCACAAAATGGCTCCCACAGAGGATGTGGCTAGTCACATAATGGCTGCTGTGAGGCCTGGATAGTCAGAAGTGAGCTAAAGAGGTCAGGCTGGAGGGAGAGAAATAGTGAGGCTGGGAGAGGGGGGGAAATAGGAAGGCAAAGGGGTAGAGGGGAGAGAAAGAGCAAGGCTAAAAAAAGGAGAGAAAGAAGACCGCCCTAACATTTTACAAGGTTTTTATTTAAAAAAATTTTTTGAAGGGGGCAGGGAGTGGAGAGCTCTGTGGGCACCGTTGGAGGTCCCCACAGGCGCTGCCTTTGGGATGCCTGGCTTACATAGTTCCTCACCCCCATTTTAGCCTCACAATTAAGGTTAAGCTGAGACAGAGTGCCTTGCCCAAGGACAACCGCTTCATCGATGAATAGGGATTTGAACCTAGGTTTCCTCAGTCCTAGTTTGACACTCTTGTCTGATCTCTACACTGACTCTTCCAAGTGTTACTGGCACTTAGAAGCACAGAATTAATAAATGAATTTAGCAGAAAAAATGTATTCACATCTCCTCCTCCATCATCCTCAGTGCTACACTCCACCACAATACCTATTGCCTGTTGTTGTTGTTGTTGTTGTTTATTTCATTTCTATACCGCCCAATAGCCAAAGCTCTCTGGACGTGGCACTATTGTTGCTGTCTTCTGACTCAGCTGACTGTCCATCTCCTTAACTCACTGTGTTTTGCTGGCCAGCCATTTGGCTTCCCACTCTTCTCCTTTCCAGTAGCTCATATGATGCTTCCGACTTCCTCACTCTGTCTCTTTGTCTTATTGCAGTCATGGCTGTGACCAGAGAAGGGAGAAGGGGGGGTGGATCAACATAGTAGTTGCTTGATGGGGCTCCAGAATTGTTTACTGGGCTATATATAAGCAACTGAGCCGTCATAAACCTTACAAATCATTTAGGATGCCCCAGCTTACCCTGGAGCGCTGCATTCCTGATTAGAATGCTGAAGGTGCTGTGTGGCTCTCCGAAGTGTGGGAGAGCCACACAGTGAGCAGTGCAGCAGAAGCAGTAGGAACATAGGAAGCTGCCTTATCCTTTGTCAGACCACTGGTCCATCTGGTCCAGTGTTGTCTACACTGATTGGCAGTGGCTCTCCAGCATTTCAAGCAGGATTCTTTCCCAGGTAGGATTCTTTTCTACCTGGAAAAGCTGGGGATTGAACCTGGGACCTTCTGCATGCAAAGCAGGTGCTCTACCCTTGAGCTACGTAGGAAGAAAGTACCCCTGGGGAGCAATGCATGGCCTTGATAGAATAATATATTGGAAATTACCTTAATGCATGTACAAACTAGTCAGTGGGTACAACTGTAGTATTTCCTGGAAAGGGCTCATTTATTTGGAGGGGACTACTACATGCCTATGAGGCCTTTAGACAAGAAAACCCAGTACGGTAATTCTTCAAGATGGGAAGCGGCTAAAGGCTCTGTGGTTGCAAGCTTACTTGCCAGGAAGTAAGTCCCATTGACGTGTGGGAGGCTTGCCTCCAAATAAAACTTGGCTAGAATTGGCCTGTACAGTCATGCCTTGGATTGAGAGCATAATTCATTCCGGAAACATGCTTGTAATCCAAAACACTATTCTTTTTTTTTTTTTAGTACTTTCATTTATTCTTATTAATTAAATTTTTAATTTTTCACATCCTACAACTACTAATGAATGCAACAACAAAAAATACAACATAAACATTGTGCACCCCCCACCTCTTGGGACCAAGTTATATTTCTCACCCCAATTTTGTGTGTGTGTGTGTATATACAAGATATTATTCTATATTCCATAAATATAACAAATCTTGACAAGGTTTGTTCCCCCTCCCCTTTACCAACACATAATCCAAAAATTTGCCCCAAATGTTCACAAAGGTGTCTTTCTCCAATTGTCCTTTTTGACACTTAATATTACAGGTTAATTTATCATTTAACGCGATATCCCATACCTCTGTATACCATTCATTAATTGAAAACACATGTTGAACCTTCCAATTCCTAGCTATCATTAATTTTGCTGCTGTTAACAAATTCACAATCAATTCTTTTGTATTTTTTAAACAAACTAACTTTTCTGTAATTGTTAACAATGCTAATTTTGGGCAGACTTCTAATTCCATTCCAATTATTTCTGATATTTCTGCAAATACTTTCTGCCAAAATTCCAGAACATTTTTACAGCTCCACCACATGTGGGCATACGTACCTTTTACATTACATCCTCTCCAACACAATGCGGAGCAATTTTTATCTATCCGATTTAATCTTACTGGAGTTAAATACCATCTCCATACCACTTTATAAAAGTTCTCTTTTATCCTAGTTGACATAACTCTTACAATACGTCTATCCCAAATATTTTTCCAACTTTGTTTCGATATTTCCTCATCAAATTCATTATCCCATAACACTTTAAGAGAATCTTTATGCTCTTCTTCATTTTGTAACATCGTATATAAAACCTTTGTTGTGCCTCTTGTTGAAACATTACCTTCTATAGCTTCTCTAGTCAAAACTATCTTTTCAAAATTGGTTAGTTCTCTTTCGCTGTCCATTCTTGTCCTCCACTTCTTTAACCACAGTTCCAATTGCATTGAATTTAACCATGATATTCTCTCTCTTCCTACTATTTCTATTATATGTTCTCTAGTCTTCAATTTTTCCACCCAATCCATTAATTTAATCACCCTTTTTCTCCTTAATATAGCTTCTAGATGTCTTACATTTTCTGGAAAGTCCTCCATGGCCACTACCGGAGTTAACGGGGATACCTCTGGTGTAAAAAATTTTCTCGTGCTATTCCAACTCTCTAACATACTCCTCAAAAAGGGATTTTCTAGTCCTTTTATAATATTATTTATATTTTTCTTAAATAATATATTCACCATCATGTTTCCTAATTCTCGTGATTCTAATTCCAACCACATTTTGTCTTTCCCTGCTATAATGTCCAAAATATGTCTTACTTGGTTGGCTAAATAATACCACTTTATATTAGGAAGACCTAAACCCCCTATTTTTTGCGCTTTATACCAACTATATTTATTAATCCTTGATCTTTTCCTTCCATTACAATATTCATTAATAATTGATTGCCAATCTTTAATTTCTTTTTCTGTAATCTTTACTGGTACTATCCTAAACAAAAAGTTTATTTTAGGCAATATCTTCATTTTTACCAATGCTATTCTGCCAAACCAAGAAAGTCCAATTTTTTTTATACTCCTCTATTTTATTTTTAATCTCTATCTTTAACTTTCTAAAGTTTTGTTCTCCTACTTTATCAATATCTTGTGTAATTTCTATTCCTAAATATTTAATTACATTTGTAATTTTAATGTTATATTTTTTCTTTAACATTTCACTCTCCTCTTTTTTACTATAATTAAACAGTAAAATCTTGGATTTACCCCAATTCAAATTCTTTCAAGTGGTTCTCCAACCTATCCATTGTTTCAATTGGATTTTTAATTGTTAATAAAGTATCATCTGCAAATAAATTTATTTTAATTTGATCTCCAACCCCCATCCCTATAATATTTCTATCTTCTCTTACTACATTTGCTAGTATTTCCATCACTAATGCAAACAAAATAGGGGAAAGGGGACATCCTTGTCTAGTTCCTCGGTCTAAGGAAATTTGTTCCGTAATACCATCATTTACCACTACATTTGTAATATTATGGGCATATAATTGATTAATTACTCCTTTAAATCTTGCTCCAAACCCCATATTTTTAATTATCATTTTTAACGTAGGCCATTCCACGCAATCATAAGCCTTGAAAATATCTAATGCTAATACACCCGCTTTAACATTATTTTTCTTTATACTATATATTATATTTAATACTCTTCTAGTTAAGTCGGCCATTTGTCGACCTGCACTAAATCCACATTAGTCCATCCCTACATATTTACTCATAAACCTATTCATTCGTCTCGCTAGTATTGCAGTAAATAATTTTGCATCTTGATTTATTAACGAAATGGGTCTATATGAATCTGGTTCTGTTAAATCCTTTCCTGGTTTTGGAATTACTATAATCATAGCTTGTTTCCATTAGGGGAGAATTTCTCCCCCTTCCATTATATTACTATATAATGACTTCAACCTTGGAATTAACATATGTTTAAAAACCTTGTAATATTCCACCCCTAATCCATCTACTCCTGGGGTCTTGCCTTCTTTTAATTTATTTATAGCAAAATCTATCTCCAAATCTGAGAATGGTTGCTCCATCGTCTCTCTATCTTCTTCTTGTATTCTTATTTTCATATGTTTTCCAATATATTCTTTAATCCTATCTTCCTCACCTATTCCTGCTTTATATAATTCTGAATAAAATTCTTGAAAATTTTTTAATTTTTCCTTCATCAAATTATGCCCTTTCCCTTTTTTATCCTTTATTATTCCAACTATATTTTTTCCCCGTTTTTTTTGTGTGGATCTAGCTAACATTTTAGAATTCTTGTTACTATTTTCAAAGTAAGCTCTTTTCATATAAATCAAATTTCTCTGTGTCCTTTCAATATCCTTGTTTTCTAACTCTTTCCTCTTAGCTTGTAGTTCTGCATAAATCTGCTTTCCCCTTTCCTTTAAAAATTTAGCTTCTAACTCCTTTATCTCCTCTTCAAGCTTTTTATTAAATACCTCCTGTTGTTTCCTTAATATACATGCTTCTCTTATACTAATGCCCCTCATAACAGCTTTCATTGTGTCCCAAACTACTGCATCGCGACAAACTCCTGTATCATTAATCTCCCAAATCTCTCTTAATTCCTTCTCTATCTTGTCTCTTATATGTTTGTACTGAAAGATATTACCGCTCAGCCTCCATCTTTTAGCTTCTTTATAATCCTTATTTATCTTAACATCCATATTATGTATTGCATGATCCGACACTTTTATAATACCAATTTCCGTGTTCATTACTCTTGAAATCAAATTTTTAGAAACAAATATATAATCAATCCTAGAAAAATTCTTTGTAACAGGTGAATAATATGTATAACTTCTTTCATCTCCTTTTACACCCCTCCATACATCTACCATTCCCTCTTTGTTAATTACTGTATTTAATACCGTTATATTATTTTTCCTCTCTTCTACCGTGGGATTAGATCTATCTATCTTTTTGTCCATCACCATGTTGAAATCACCAGCTATAATAACTAATCTTTTGTTTTGAACCCATTTCCTTTAATACTTCTTGATAAAATTCTGCTTGATTTACATTTGGGGCATATACATTAACTAATATATTCTTCCCCTCCTAATACCCCATATACCATTATATATCTCCCCCTAGTATCCTTTTTAACTTTACTCACAATAAACCACATTTTTTAGAAATAATAATTGCCACACCTCTTGACTTGGTGGAACCATATGTTTTCTCGTATATCATAGACCATCTTAGTTTAAGTTCGTTTACTCCCTCTTTTGATTGATGTGTTTCTTGTAGAAATATTATGTCCGCCTTATCTTTATTTAGAAGTGCTTCAATCCGTCTTCTTTTCAGAATAGATCCCAGACCTTTGACATTCAACGTTGAAACTCTTAACTTAGGGTCCATCTTATTTTATTGTTGCTCAACCACCTTTGGTCCCTGTGCATAAACATTTATCACCACAACCCCCCACCCCCCACCCACATTTAATTCCATTCCCCCCTCTCTTATCCCAGGGATAATCACCCCACACACAGCTTCTGGAGCCTTTGAAGGGGGGGGAGGTTGAGCCTTCCGCCTACGAACTCCAATCATTTACTTCTCGGTCTCTTTTTACCAAAACAAAACAAAACAAAACAACAACAACAACAATAACAAAAAACCACTGTCTCCCCTTTTCTTCAGCCGAGCAGGAAATAAAAAAAACCCAACCAAACAAAGAAAAACAACATAAAATAAAATTAAATTTAATTTAAAAAGGAGGGGGGAAAAAGTAATTATAGAGAGAGAAAAAGAAAGAGAAAGATTTTATAAAAGAATAAGAGACAGAAGAAAAGAGTTATTTGTCCTTTCCTCCAACTGCACCGAGGGTTTCTTGTATATCTGTAAATCTGACCGGCCCGGGCATTCCTTGTCCAGCTGCTCCATCTTCTCCCTGCAAGCCCAATTCTTGCAGCAACTGCATGCCTTGCTCCAAAGATGTTATCTTGTAGAATTTTTTTCCAATAAAAAATCTTTAAAAAACTGGGTAACCCCAAGTGTAAGAAATCCCATTTTTCTTCAAAGTCGCTGTGCAGGGTTTCACACTCCACCGCCAATTTATCGTTTGAGCACACAAATCGTTGAAAACTTGGACTGGTGTTGAAAAAAACATCAATTGTCCCGGAATTTGCCTGATTGCACCCATAAAAAACTCCTTCTTATTATAGTATGTAAATTTTATAACAATGTCTCTGGGACTCATTCCTCCTCTTTTGAAAGTGACTCTATGGATCCTTTCAATATCCTCTTGCTCCCATGTAATACCAGGAGCAAGGCTCTTTATCCATTCAAGCACTCTATCTTTCAAACTTTTAGAAGTTTCACCACTCTGTTCTGGAAACCCTCGAAGGCGTATGTTAGATCTGCGTTCCTGATCTTGCAAGTCAATCAATTTCAGTTCAATCTGATCAAACCTCATATTATGATCTTGTATTTCAGACTTATTTGCCATTATCCCTTTTTCCATCTCAGACATTTTCAAATTCACAGATTTTAATTCTGTTTTTATTTCAGCAATTGATTTTTGTAGCTCCACAACCACCTCCGCTACAATTTCTTTATTGTTTGCTTTCATCTCGGTCTTCATCTGGTTTTGTATCTCTTCGTTATTTTCTTTTAAAAGCTTCTGGAACTGTGCCATCATTTCAGTCGACATGCTTTCTTTCTGTTTTTTTGGTATCACTACAGAAACAGCAGATCCCACCTTCTGCTGAGACGGGATTTCCGGGATTGTACGAGCACTTCCTGCTCTAAGTGATTCAGCACTATGGCTGATCTTACCTTTTTTGATCTCCGTATTGTTTTTAAAATTAATTTCTTCTTCAAGCTGTACCCTATCCAGCCGTGACACTCTGATATCACTAGGATGGGTTTTCTTTCTCTCCCAGACCGATGGAATTTTATATTTACGATCTCTAGACATTTGGCAACCAGCCCAGAAGTACGAAAGAAAGTTTGGACAACAATTCCGAAAAAACACAGCCCTTTGCCTTATTCAAGTTTGAAAGAAGAATGCTACTCACAGGATCCTTATTATTTCAGGGGAGATTTATTCTTTCATATCTTTTCCGACCGGAGCTCTCTCAGTATCCGTCCTACTCCATTCGGCTAGAAGCCCCGCCCCCAATCCAAAACACTCTTATATCAAAATGAAATCCCCCCAAAAAAAATTTGTACAGAGATTTTTAATTTAAGCCGTACTACAGTACTTGTATTGCAAGACGTCGCTTGTATATCAAGTTAAAAAAAATTAAATAAATATTTTAAAATTTGCTTGTCTTGCAAAACGCTCTCAAACCAAGTTACTTGCAATCCAAGGTATTACTGTACTGTAAAGATGTCACAGCCACTGCCTATTCAAAAGAAATATCATTGTCTCCTTTTTATAGATGCATTCCCATCTGGTGGAAATGTGATGGGCAAAGAGACTGCCGGGATGGCTCTGATGAATCACCCACATGCCCTCGCAGATACTGCCGTGTTGGGCAGTTCCAGTGCAATGATGGCAATTGTACTAGTTCCCACTCTTTGTGTAATGCCCGGTCGGACTGCCCTGATGGATCCGATGAAGACCTTGTGCTTTGTGGTATGTGGCAAGTTTTAAGTTCTCAAGCCCTGCTAAATATTAATCAGTTATTCATCTCCAGCAATATTAGGGGATCTAGAGATGTGAGAACTGTTACTTTTCCATGAATAGAAACCTAGACAAAACCTGTTAAGGCACAATCCTATGCAAGTTTAGACAGAAAAAAGCATGGCTGGCTGGGGCATTCTGGGAGTTGTAGGCCTTTTCTCTCTCTAAACCTGCATAGGATTGCACCCTTAAATAATCTAACAAATATGACCCTCCCAATGTCATAACTTGTAGTTATCTTGAGTCCCTTGGTTATTTAGTATATCCCATAGGATGCATAGGAACTTAGGAAGCTGCTTTATCCTGAGTCAGACCATTGGTCCATCTAGCCCAGTACTGTCGACATTGACTGGCAGTGGCTCTCCAGGGTTTCAGGCAGGATTCTTTCCTAGCCCTAGCTGGAGATGCCCAGGATTGAACCTGGGACCTTCTGCATGCAAAGCATGTTTTCTACCACTGAGCTACATCCTGTCTCCATTAGATTTAGGTCCATGTCAGTATTTCTCTGGATAAACAGCACTCCAATTTGACGACTCAAACTGTTTTTGTCTTCTAAGTGCTTCAGATAAGTGAGGTTGTACTGTGAATTTTTTTTTTAAGTAATGTGTGAATACCCCATTTGTGGTTTCTTTTAGCCAATCACCAGTGTGAGACTCACCAGTGGCAATGTGCCAACAAACGATGCATCCCAGAAGCCTGGCAGTGTGACCGAGTGAATGACTGTGGTGATCATTCAGATGAAGACAGTTCTCATTGTGCCAGCAGGACTTGCCCCCCGGGCCAGTTTAAGTGTAATAATGGCCGCTGCATCCCCCAGTCCTGGAAATGTGATCTGGACAATGACTGTGGAGATCACTCAGATGAGCCGTTCCATGAATGCAGTAAGCAGACCACAGTTTAGACTACTTTATATTTGTTATAGAACTTGGAAGGCACTGTCTGACTTTGCTCCTAGTGATATTACAGATATACCAACCACAGAACACAGCAGAATGTAGTCTGCACTGGAGCACTTTGGGGAAAATGTTGCAGGAGTGGCTTATGCATGCTATAGAGAATGAAAAAAGACGAGCACATTGTTGCCATGTCAGTAAGGTCACACCTCCTTGCTCCAGCATAATTAATCCAGACTCTGTACTCACAAACACTATCTTGATTAGAATCTTTATCCATGTACTGAGCATGTGTTAGGGAAATGCACTCCTTTATCACCCTTTAACCAACCCAGAGTGTGGATACACTTGGTTAAAGACTGATAAAAACCACCTCACGAAACAATGTACAAATAACTCATAGTTCAAATTCTCATATCCACAAGAAGAGCTAGTCAAGGGTTCCAGGAATACCTCTTCAGCATCTGCCTGAGGGAAAATCCGCTCTGATTGGCAATCAGCTGTGCAGTTGCATCTGGACAGCTCCTGCTCCTGCCTCCCCTATTCCACCCACAACAATGGGGTCAGAGGAAGAAGTTAGAGAAGAAAGCAGGAAGAAAGTGTGGCATCACTGATTTCTTTGCTTCAAAGGACCACAGAGCATAGTGAATATCTTCTGATTCAAAATATAGGCACTCCTTTTACAATGACCAGATAGATGCAAAGGAGGACTGGACTTCTGCAGCTTTAATAGTTGTGTGGAAAAGGAAATCCCATCAAATTTGAGGGGAAACTTGCAGCGGCTTCAAATTCTACACAACTATTAGAGGTACAGGAGCCCATCCCCATCTCAGTCTGTGGTCTCTTTGCCTCTTTGGGCACTTCTGCTACACAGTGTTCCTTCTTCTTTATGGTCTGATTTGGTGACATTTTAGAGCTGTTCTACTGCTTTTCCTTCCCATTCTCCCTTCCCTTTCTATAAATAAAGAAGCCCTTTCATTTTGAAAGCTGGGCTGGGATAAGGACAGAAACCCAACAGATTCCTACTCACCCTTGTCTGAAAGGGGTAACCAATTTGGTTGTAATCCTGTACCACTAATCTAGGAGTAAGCCCCACTGAAATAACTGGGACTTACTTCTAAGTAGGTATGTATATAAATAAGCCTTCAAGATCATACTCCCTATCATTTGCATGGCATATGCCATCCATAACCCACAGGATATATAATTTATGAGCAGATCCTTTGCTAAAAACCATTTACTGTATCATGATGGGATTTTGTCTGGAACTGTGGGGCGTCCCTGTACCCAGAAGCCTCTGAAGGACTGTAGACTGCATTGAGCCTACATTATTTAATTCCAGTACCTTTTAGGGCTTTGCATCCAATAACCTAAATATATAGAAAGGGCATTTGAGTACTTGTTCATTGGATCTTAGTGCTAGCAAGAGAACATCAAACCAGTGCAGTGGTGAGGTCATGGATACAGGTTGGAAAAATTTGGATTAGCTGAGGTCTGACCCTGTCATGATTGAGGTGGGCACCTCAGGTGACAGATTTGGGGCACTATGAAAGAAAAATGGCAAATTGTTATGCATGTATGTATGTATGTTTTTGCTTATACCTATATGTATGCATACAAATGGCCAGGGGTGGCACTTGGATTCTCTGCCTGAAGTACCAAAACATGTTTAGAATATTGCAATTCTCATAGGGATGGGAGAGAAATTTGTTTGGTTCAAATATCAATGCACGCTTACCAAATTTGCAGTCCCTGAGCCTAAACACAAACTGGAACACAGTTTGCTGCTGAAATTTATACATTTGTGAAGTTTGTGGCGCTATTTGCAAAATGAAAAAGAAAGAAAAAGCGTGCAAAAAGTTTTTTTCCATGGAGAAAATGGGTACATTTGCAAAAGTGTGCACAAAAATGCATACATTAGGAATAAATGCACACAGAAATATAGATTTTATAAAAATGTACACAAAAATGAAAACATATGTTAGTGTGGACTAAAATACTTTTTCACGATCTAATGCAGAATTGGGACAGAACAGACTTAGTATTGGAAAAAAGAGTATCTGAGCAAAATCAAGGTTGACAGATTTAGCCATCCCTAGTTGTGTAGCCTGATTTTTAGGTGGAAAACCACATTATACATTTGAATAAAAATAAATCTTGTGCAAGCCATGATGTCTATATTTTATTTGTCCTGTACAGCATGTTCTCTGAAAATAATCTGGCAGCATCTATAAATAAAAAAGAACTCTTTCAAAGCCGAAGTAATAAAATGTTAACTGTTCCCTTTATTTTAGTGGGCCCTGCCTATCGGTGTGATAACCACACAGAATTCAGCTGTAGAACAAATTATCGTTGTGTCCCATTGTGGTCTTTATGCGATGGTCATAATGATTGCAGAGACAACAGTGATGAACAAGGCTGTGGTATGTTGAGGGGCTACAGAATGTATTTAAAATGTTCATGTACTACTGATGTATCATATGTATACTGATGTAGATCAAGCAATTGAGATCTTGTGAGCTGAAATTCATACATTTGCATTCATACTTGTTTCACAGATTAAGTCACAAATTAGAATGGAGTTAGAATCCTGTTAGCAGCATGTCATTGTAACTGTTGCTTGTCATTTGATATGACCTTGGAGGCTGTTTTATTGAAATTAAAATCTTGGTCATTTATATTATTATTTGTTACATTTATATCCCGCCTTTCCTCCAAGGAGCCCAAGGTGGCGTATGTGATCCTCCACCTCTCCATTTTTATCCTCGCAACAACACTGTGAGGTAGGTTAGGCTGAGAGTCAGGGACTAGCCCGTAGTCACCCAGTGAGCTTCATGGCCATGTGGGGAGTAGAACCTGGGTCTCCCAAGTCCCAGTCCAGTACTCTAACCACTATACCAACTGGCTCGCCTGATACTCACTCATGTGAACATCTGGATAATTTGAAGCAGTCCTTTAGGCACCTGGTCAACAGTATCCAGCCAGTTAGTGCTTTCTACACTCATTTGTGGTGCAGCATAATTGATGCTTATCAGCCATGAAACAGAACCTATGACTGAGTTCACACAGCATGACAACCCACACTCAAGGTTGAGTGTGGGTTGTTGCTGAACTGTGCATTGTTGTTGAACTGTGGGTTGTTGTGTTGTGTGAACCCAGCCATGCTAACAAATCATGGTTTGTTAACCACAAACAACCCACCGTTGACTGTTATTTGTGATTAACAAACCATGGTTTGTTAGCATGGCTGGGTTGACACAACACTTTGTACTTTTTCTCGAGACTCTAGCTGCTTAGGAAAGTGCATCCCACCCCATTTTTGGGGGAAAGGAGTTTTGACAACTAGTTGTCAAAACTCAGCCTCCCTTTTAAAATGGGGTTTTGACAGGACAATGGGTGTTTTTGACAGAGACATATACATATACCTGTCAAAAAAAACCATTTTAAAAGGAAGCCCGAGTTTTGACAGCTAGCTGTCAGAAATCCTTTCCTCTGAAAATGGGGTGAGATGCACTTTTGCACTTTCCCAAGCAACTAGAGCCTTGGGGGAAAGTGCAAAATGTACAGGGCCCTGAGGATAGTCAGGGCAAAAAAGAAAAAGATGAGGATCTTGCTGCAAAGGCAATATAAATCTCGCCACCCTCTTTTTGCAAGCAAAGATCCCTCGCGGCTTTGCTTTCCTTGGCAGCTTGCCTTTTGACAGCTGTCAAGAGAAAGCAAAGTAAAAAAAACAAACCCTATTTGGAGCCTCTCTGTGTCAATGTCCATGGTTGGTACCTGCTGCACTTTGATAGCAGGTACCCCAAGACATTGACCAACTGAGGCTTCCCATTTTCACACCCACAGAACTGCGGAGGTCTACAGTTTCGCAAGTGAAACTAAAAATAATAATAACGGAAAAGTACAAAAATATTTGTGCCCATTGTTGGTGGAAAAAAATAAAAAATAGGTTGCCAACCACCGACAGCCCCTCCAGTGTGTTGCTTGGGCACTTTGAAGGGGCTTTCACTGGCTGTCAGAAGGGAGATGGTGAAAACTGGCTGTCAAACTGGAGATTGCAATCTCTGGGGGGGAAGGATTAAAAGGGGGAAATGGCATGGCAAGCAAAAATGACTTGAGATCACAGAGGGAAAACCCAGCCAGTGACAGTTGCTCCAAAGTGCCGCTTGGGTACTTGTGGCATGGCTGGCGCTGGAGGTGTCCTGGGCAAGCTTGGCAAGAGCGGCAACAGTTTTTTGCCAATCTTGCCAAGCGGCTTTCCTTTCACCCACAATGGGGACAGTCGCCAAGGTTTGGACAACATGCCAACCTATCGTGGGCAAAACAACCCCTACCTAGAACAAGCCATTGTTGCCCACGAACAAGCCACCCTGTAGGAAACAGTCTGGGTTCACACGACACAACAACCCACCGTGGCCTGTCGCCCATGATGGGTTGTCATGTCATGCAAACCAGGTCAGAGACTAAACTTGGCATGCTGGGAGGGTTTTTTTTCCGCTCTTCCACAAAATGTGTTTTGAGAAGTCATTTTGGAACACACTTCTAAACTCCTTGACTTTTTGCTGTTGTCATTACCAATCTGGACGCCTGTTCTTTCTGAGTCATATTTGAGAAGGGCATGTTAATATGTGCTGCTGTATTGACTACTCTGTACATTGTGTGTGTGTGTGTGTGTGCTGCAGAGGCATTGACTTGTGAGCCTTTGGGAGATTTCCGCTGTGATAATCACCGATGCATCCCGCTGCGGTGGAAGTGTGATGGAGATAATGACTGTGGAGATGAGTCTGATGAACAAAACTGCAGTAAGAGCTTTCCTTCCTTTCCAACTATTATAATATAAATAGTCCTACACTAAACTACTGCTTATATTTCCTTTGTAATGTGAACATTCTGCCCTTAGCTGGCAAGTAGTTTGCCTTTTTCAACCCACATAATTTAAAATGCTTTTATTAAAGTAGCTCTCTACTCTGCAAAAATGAAACAAGAAAAAAACCCCAAGCCTACTATTGATAGTTCCAAGTAGTGCAAACACTTTAGTACTGTATGTAAAAAAATGCATTCATGGCATATGCTACACATGTTATGGTTGGAAAAAAGAATTTTATGCCAGATATGTAGTATCATATGAGGTGCAAGCTAAATTTTAAAAAATATTTTACATTTTTCTCAGTATAAAGAGATGAAGTACTATTCTAGGATAATGCTTCAATGACAGAATCTGGAGTTAACCCATAAAGTTTTATTGATACATTTAGATGTGGATGGAAGAAAAATGTTGCACTGCTCTTCTGTCTTCTTTTTTTTTTTAATAGTCAATATTATAAAATCACTCGTTGCCAAACATAAAACAAATGCTCCTCTAATTTAGGATATGTATATTGGTTATTCCAGTATATCTCAAAAGGTATCCATCTCAGCAACAAATAGTACCTTTCTAAACCAATCTGGAATCAACAAAAGATCAATAGATCCTCCAGCTTTACGTCACCATAGCATTAGCTGCAACTAACAGATTCCTAAGCATTTCTTATGATGATACATTTCACTATTAATATTATTATTATTTAAAAAAATTAATTCTTTGCATTTTTAACAATAGCAATCCCAAAAACAAATAATTGTAATAATATGTTAAATACAGTCACATACACACCATTGTTCATAATTATTTAATTAACATTATTAATTAACATTATTACCAGAGGATTCCACTTCAGTTTGACACAAGTAATTAAAGAAATATTGGTGATTACCTTGTTTCAAACATTCTTAACATAGGGACAATGCCATCTAATTCAGAAAATTAGTGTCAGCAAGATGGCATTTCCAACGCTGAAACTGTGTTGTTATGTATAAACACTTCTCTATCAGTTCTATTAACTAGAAATCAGCTGTGATCACATTTTTCTTAGGCTGCAAACAAATGTCCTGTCTCCCCGGGAGTGGGGCTTGTTTCTGAGTCAATGTGCACAGGATCAGGCTGTTTGTGAAACATCCCAACATAATGGTTCTGCGCATGTTGTGCATGTGCTGCATCTCTTTATTGCAAGGTCCCCGCGAGTGCACAGAAAGTGAATATCGGTGTGAGAACCTACGTTGCATTCCTTCTCGGTGGATATGTAACCATGACGACGACTGTGAGGACAATTCAGATGAACGGGATTGTGGTGGGTATCCCACATTTAATGTAAAACTGCAAATCAGCATTACCTTTGTGTACAAGAGATGTTTCAATGGCCTCTTACTCTTCTTTTTAGAACTAAGGACCTGCCATCCAGGTTATTTCCAGTGCAACAGTGGGCATTGTGTCGCAGAACGGTTCCGATGCGATGGAAATGCAGACTGTCTGGATTTCTCTGATGAAGCAACTTGTCGTGAGTTCCTAGATCTGTGGCAGAAACTTGCAAGGGATAATGGTCCCTTTGGGGAGGGGCGGGAAGATAAACATCTAAGTATTCTTTTTATTTTTTCTGTGATGCACCAAATTCCAAGAAATGCTGGATGCTGTTAAGTAGAACAGAAAGAATTTTTTTTAAACAAACGTTTCATTTTCCTGCTCTTATGCTATAGTATAGTTTTCAGTCTTCAGTCTTCAGTAAGTCTTCAGTGCAATTTTATTGCAAAACAAAAACAAACCAAAAAATAGACCCGTCCCTTTTGTGCCACAGAAGCTCAATGGGTCAGATGTCACTATTCCATGTCTCTTGAGGTCAGGATCCCTCAATAATCAATAGCTGGGAATAGATCAGCAATGTGAACATAGATCAGTGTGCTGGAATTAATGAAAGAGTGAAATGAGGCCGTTGAAAGAAGAAAGAGAATAATAAATGTCTGCATCATATTCTAAGGACGAAATAACTGCAATATTAAAGAGGAATGTCTTTTTACCAGCCACTCGGTATCCTAATGGTACTTACTGCCCACGCACAATGTTTGAGTGCAAGAACCACATCTGTATTCAGCCATCTTTGAAATGTGATGGAAATGATGACTGTGGAGATGGCTCGGATGAAGAACTTCACTTCTGCTGTAAGCTACAGAATTTTTTAAAACTATGGCCTGGATCCGAAAAACTTTTTTAGGCATGGCAAAGGGCTTGGGATTGTTTTTCGTTTGTTTGAGCAGCAGACCGCCTTCACCCACTCATACTGCAAATTGTCCCCTCAATTTCAAAAGTGGTTTCTGACATGGGATTGAGAGCTGCTCTGTGAGTACCACATGAGCACCCAGAACTAGTTCTGCAGTGCTTTGGATCCTGGTCCAAATTTCTTACAGTAATTTCAGTCCATTTGTTAAACTGTAACATAGCAAATGAAATGCAAATGTTTCCTGAGCATGAAGAATCTTGTAGGCTTGCATATATGACTGCGTGTGTGTGTGTGTGTGTGTGTGTATGAAAGAGAGAGTGAGATGGCCCCACCCACTTTAAACCCCACCCATTTTTGCAGGGCGGCTATTCAGCTCAGGCATGTGCCCCCTGGAACCTTCCCCAAAAGGGAATGTGGCTCTTGGGCCGATAAAGGTTCCCCATCCCCGTTTTAAAATAAGCTTTTATATTGGTGCCCTATACACAACATTTAAAGATCACCAACTTATTTAATTTCAGTGAATATTGCCTGTGATCCACCATTCCGATTTCGCTGTGACAATAACCGTTGCATCTACGAACAGGAGCTGTGCAACCAGGAGGACGACTGTGGCGATGGAAGTGATGAGAAAGAAGAGCATTGTAGGTCTATCAATGTGCATAAAATACAGGAATTAATAGATTAATGTGCCTAGTGATGATTACTGATTCTACATTAAGGCTACTACATTAAGGTCCTACTGTTTCTAATATTTAGTTCGCAAACAACCCAGCCAGTTAAAAAACAAAGAACAAAAGGGGTTGTGCTAGACATAAAATATGCCACTACTCACCATTTACTCATTGCCAACAGTATGCATATGGTGTAGACTTTTGTAGCCAAGAATAAAATATATAACATAAATAAGGTATAGGTATGCCAGCAAAATTCTATGAGCTGAACTCAGAGATTAACTCAGAGGAAAAGTAAGCTTTACAAGCCCCCAAATTATTCTCGCAGATTAAATCCAAACAGGAGGACTGACATTTCCCTGCCTGATAAATGCTTTGCACCACCAGGAGAGAGTTCTCTCTCAGCTGAGCAGAGCCTTTGCTAACTTTGGCAGCCAAAGACTGAGCACACTAATTGGCATGATCTCCACTCCAGCTGCTGAAGCAGCAATTGCAATTCCAGCCCAACCGTGGAGACTTGTGACCATCTGCAAGATTAGACTGGTAGCTTTGGCAGTGCTGCAGGGGAAAAACTGAGTGGAGGAATCCTTCCACCAAAGGGGACCCTTAGGTGCAAGAGGGTCCTCCATGATAGGTGGATGCCCCCCCCACCTTTGGTTTTTGCCCCTGCAGCCTCTTTATATCTATAATACATGACATATTGCTACAGTGGACATCTCTGCTGACCAAGTGGCCCTAAGGTCTACACAGTTTTTATAGTAAAGTCTGAAGGATTCCCAGTGGAAAATATGTATATGTTTCTATAAGTAGAGTGTGTGTCATCTTCATGCAGGCAGAGAACCCACTCCTAAACCTTGTACTACTGAAGAATTCAAGTGTGACAATGGGAACTGCATCCCACTACATTATGTATGTGATAATTATGATGACTGCGGAGATCACTTTGATGAACTGGGCTGCAGTAAGTACCATAGTAATTGAATTGAGATCTTATTACAAATTTATCATGGGAAGGAGAATCACGATGAGGTGAGAGTTTTGTGTGTGCCTGAGTATCATGGTTACTGAACTTTCATGAACTATCATGAAATCCATTGAAATAGAATAAATCCAGAAACAGAAATCCAATCCCCCAGTCCTCTGTATGTTGTGCATGTCTCTCTCTCTCTGCCCCCAGCTTCTCACCCGTCTCTGTCCTGCTCCATTATTGTTGATAGCAGTGGTGGCCCTCATGTAGTGGAGGACTAGATGAGCACCTTTCTCTCCGCTTCACACCTCCGAGGACTGCAACATCCGTGATCCCATGGAAGAGAAAGACACTAGTAGCATCCCTCTGCTATCAACATAATTTTCTTTTGCAAGCTGGGAAGGAGGAGCGTCCCCATGGGCCTCTAAAGCTGGGGTTGTTGTTTGTTTTTTTAAAAGTGGTCATTTGTAAATAATTTTAACAATAATTTTCACTTTTTTCTCCTCCCCAAAACGTAACATAGTGTGGATGGTAATAAAAAATAAAATAATTAGAGCCTACACATAAAATAAGCAGGAAGCAAAAACTACAGCATAGACAATAAAAACTGTGTCCTACATATAAATAAAGCAAGTTATGGACCAATAATAAATAAGACATGGCCAGTGAACACTTGATATTGAAAGTAAAATACAAAGCTAAGTCAGGGGCTGAAATTACAAGACATTAATATCCATTCACCTGCTATTTTGACCCTATTCCTCAAAGTTTCTCCTCGGGATGGAAGAATCTGCCCGTTTCTCTCAGTTTTTCATTTTTCCAATCTCAAAGTTTGATCTAAAGAATTTTTCCAGTCTTAAGCTTGGTCCATCCTGAACTTTCAGAATTTTTTTTTTAAAAAATTGGCATGAAAATTCATAAAAGCATTTTTGTGCACATTTCTCCTAGTACTGTATATATATTTTTGTATGCATTTTTGTCTAATATATACAATTTTCAAGCAATTTTTCTAGTATTATGCATTTTTGAACATTATTTTCTCTAATATATGAATGTGTGTGCGTGTGTGTTTTGGTTTGGAAAACTCCACAGCAAATTTCGAAGGAAAACGGAGTTTCGTTTCTTAAAGTAGTTCAAAAATGCAAAATTAGGCACTGAGTGAATTTCTCCCCCATCCTTAGGAGAAGGGGGATGGTGGTGGAGGTCATTGGGCCCTTTGAATGCTCCTTTTCAATGCTCAAAAGATCCAGCTTGAGAGGTTTGGGGAGTTCAGTAAGTATACTCAGCAGGGCTAAACCTTACAGGGTGAGCCCCAGGCTGCTTGTGTACCCATAGGATGGATCCAGACGTAGTAAATGTGGATCAAATTCACCACATTTTAATTCTGCCTCAGCTATTCCCCGCTCGGCCATGAAACTCACTGGGTGATTTGGGGCCAGTCACTGACTTTCAGCCTAACCTACCTGACAGGGTTGTTGTGAGGATAAAATGGAGAGGAGGAGGAGGATTATGTAAGCCGCCTTGGGTTCCTTGCAGGGAAAAAGGCGGGGTATAAATATAATAAAATAAATAAATAAATGTGTATAGGATTGCACTGGTATTACCTTTGATATGTTCCATGGTAACATGTTTACAGCACAGTCCTAACCCCCTCAGAAAGCCGTGCAAGGGGAGTTAGGATGGGGAAGAGCTCTGTTGGCAGAGAGGGCATGCCCATCACAGAGGCCCCTGGTATGCCTGCAGAAAGCTCCACAGCTGAAAATCTGCCACTGGTGGTGTTCCTGCCAGCAGTAGGCCCCCAAATGGGCTGTACCCAGGGTGGAGGTGGCCTTGGATGCCATGGATCCAAGAGTCCTCCTTTTCCTCTGTGAAGCCCCAGGACTGAGCACTTTGCGTACACCAGCCTCAGACTGGAGTAGACATTTTCCCTCCCATTGGAAGTAATGGGAGGGAAAACTATGCCCGCAATGGGGGGGAAAGGTATGCATGTCCCCTCCCCACTGTGTGCCCCCCTCAATCTCACTTAGAATTACTCTGTTAATTATTTTCATGACCACAATTTTATCTGAAGTCCATAAACAACAATTTGAATCAAAAAAATATAACTGGGGCAGACGCCATCTTTTCCCTGCATACCTTTCAGTATTGTCATAGTATGGAGCCACTCGTTATATGTACTTAGCCCTAAAACTGATCTGAAATACAGTAGTCCCTATTCACTTAGTACTGTTGGATTGCTCCTTTGGTCAAACTTATATTATAGAACTGTCTTTATCAAATGATTGCCAAAAATATCGAAATTCAGCTACACAACTGGAATGTTGGTGGCATTTTGTTCCAGCCCTGGTCTGTCATTTCTGACGTCTCCACAATGCCTGATTAGAGGACTAGAAATGAAGTAGAGTTGAGAAATATTGTAAAAGTTACTGTGGGTGGTAGGTTTTCTCCTTTTAAATCAAAATTATGATTCTCATTGTTTTAGATTCTGGAACAGGTAGAACCTGTGCTGAAAATATCTGTGAACACACCTGTACCAACTTAACCGAAGGATCCTTTATATGTAGCTGCAGGCCTGGATACAGTCCTAGTCTACTGAACAGAAATTCCTGTGATGGTACTTTTCATCTTCAAATTGTTTTCTGCCTTAGAAATGTTCAGTGATGTTACTTTAATAAATCCTTTTGTGTTTTTTATTATGCCATTGAAGGATATTTTTATACTTTCTCTACACCTCTCTTGATGGGATTTTTTTTTTTAAATGTTGAATTTTATTTCTTTCATAGCATTTTAGATTCCAGTTCCTAAAATATTTTAGATTTCTATTGCCATCCTGTCTCAGATGTCATTTCCCCCTGTCAAGTTAATACCCAGAACCTGGCCAGTTTGGGGAATAGCTCTTTGGGGAATGGCTCTTTGGCTCAGGGTACGTTGTCTCTCCCAACTTGTGAAGACTCAAGGAGGGTTTTGCTGTAAAAGGTGGCTTATAAATCCTTTAATTAATAAATGTGGAATGGTTTAAATAGAGTAGCTATTTCGCATTCAAAAATGTAATTCTGTTTTGATAAAACAACTGTTGTATTATTTATTTATAATTATTTATTATTAATATTTCTATATCACCCTTTTTGCCCCAAAGCTGCCAAGGCAGTGTGCAACCAATAGATAATAATAAGAGAATGTGTGTCTGTCAGTGTCGTAGCTCCAACCTGAAAGTTGACGTGCATGCTAAGGGGACCCTAGGGGTGTGCACTGTGGGGTTATTTAGTTGTTAAAATACATTAATTCTAATTAATTTAAATGTGTTTGTGTGTTTGAAGCCTGCATTGTCATCTTCAGTCACTAGGTGGCAAACTTCCCTAACCATCACATAGCTTTGCAGTTGATACAGTTTGAAGCCAGGGGGGAGGAGGAGTAGCCCAAGGGACAGAGTTATATGGCTTCCCCTCTCCCTACTGTGGGTCATCCCCCCCATCAAGGGAATGGGATGGACAGACCCCTCCCTTAGGGGCGCTATAGGTTTGCACCATGGCAGGGGCCGTGGCTTCACTCAGACAGGGCGGACATAATGTGTCCAACTCTGAGAGCTGTATAATTTTGCTCGAAGGCTTTGCTGTGTCAATTTAACGGATGTTTCAACCCATTCAAAGCTCAGTCCATTCACTAGCTTACAATAAAACAATACTCCGTTAATAAAAAACCACTAAAAGGGCCTAGGGATGGACTCCAATGGGGCACTTATGCCCCTGCCGATTCTGCCCTGCTGATTGTGTTGCGCAGGCGGCCCCCACTGCTTGCACAATGGTGATTCAGTTCTTCTGGGGCAACCCGAAATGAGTGGAAATGCTCATTTCTGGAAGGAGGCAGGTCAGCAGAGCTTGCATAAGGGAGCTCCGCCGACCTGCCTTTTACCAGCAATAAGCTTTCCCCCCTCATTCTGGAGCTTCCCCTAGGATGCGCTAAATCTCCTTTACATACAGGCCTGTGGCTCACGCTAGCTCAGCTTGTCTGAGCGTGGAAAGCTAAGCAGGGTCAGGCCTGGTTATTACTTGGATGGGAGACCCCCTCCTCTAGTTTCCTGCATTGAGCAGGGGGTTGGACTCGATAGCCTTGTAGGCTCCTTCCAACTCTATAATCTATGAAATCTATGAAATCTATAAGCGGTTGGTCCTGCTTGCGCAGTGCAATTGGTGGGACAGACTGGTTGCAGAAGTGAATCTGTGGGGTGGAAAAGAATTGGCGGGGGAGAAAGAACCCCACTGGATTCTCCCTGTTGTAAAATAAATTGGATTGGATCCAAAGTATAGTGAACAGAAGGGAAATAATTACTAGCACTATTCTGCAAAAATATTGTTGCTGCTGCTGCTGTGGTTACGCTTAACACTGTGCTAAGAGATGAACACAAAGAAAAACAGGTCCCTTGTTGTAAGCTCACGATGGCTATGTTCACGCAGAACATTAAGCAGGGTTCTGGTGAATTCTGGCTTACTGTGAATGAGCTGTGTGCTTCCTCTTCCTTGGCTCCTCCTAGCAAAAGTGGCTAACAAACCGGACATGCTCATATTTATTTCTCTTTGCCTTCAGACATCAATGAATGTGAGATCTTCGGAACTTGCCCTCAGACTTGTAAAAATTCCAAAGGAAGTTATGAATGTTTCTGTGCAGAGGGATTTAGATCTGTTGGGGATCAGCAGGGAAATCAGTGTGCAGCCAATGGTAAGCTCAGTCAGCATTTCCACTAGAGGTGAATTTTTAAATTCAAACTATGCACCGTAAACTTTCTTCTGAAACAAGCCTTTCTTCTTATCTTGGCCCCAGTGCTCTGTTGCGATATCTGTATCTTTTGCATGCGTTTTTCCAGTCTAGTTGTATGGAATTGTAGTTGTAAGGCTCAGTAAAGTCCACTGTTCACTGCGTATGAAAGAAAAGAAAAAAAGAGAGACACAACAAACCACACCTTTACATCTTGTTAAGGTGTCCTACCCTCCCTCCCCACCCCTTCCAAGTTTCCAGAAAACAAGAAGGCCGTTCATGCTTTAGTTAGTTGTCAGCAGGAGAAAATTAGCCGCAGTCATTTCTCTAAAGACAGATTATACTGATATAAATCAAAGACACCTTGTTGACGACAGATTCTCATTTATGGTTCATGGACTGATGAAGATAAATAGACAGAGTATAGCCCATTTACAGTATTAGGTGGGTGCATTCTATCACGCATGAGAGAATCACAGCCATCCTTCGGTAATGCCTGTGACTCTTGTACATGACAAAATTTGAGTAGGTGGAAACTTGCTTCAAAATATGAAAGGAAAAGGAAACAGAAAGCTTGCTAGCCTGATGTAGAAAATTAACATACATAATGAGCTATTCTAGATCATACTGTGTGTTTTAAAAGAGATTTTTAAAATAACTTTGCTTTATTGAGTTTCCCCCCACAAATACAATCAAGAAAAAGTTAAAAGTTATAACTCCCCCTGCCCCTCACCCTTGTTGCTCTTGAACGGCTAACTTTTCAAGGTTAGTTAAACATATAACAGGTTCATTTAAGACTCATTGAAAGCAATTGTCTATATCATTGATGAGAAAGATAGTCTTTGAAAGAGCATCTGAACAAACTGCATTCTGGGCAACAAGATATTATTATATCAAGAGTATTTAAAATCTGCACAATTAAAATGTGCAAGTAATTTCAAGATGGCAACTCTTGTAGCCCAAAGCCAGGATTCAAAGAATCCTGTGACTAATTCTGTGCAGTCAAAGGGATCTTGGGCTCCCGTTTCTCAATTTCTTATATTTATTAATCATAAATATAACATCCATTCTCTGTGCTATATGGCAACTGAGAAAGGTTTCAAAAGCTGTTTGTGATATAGCACAGGAGTCAAGGAGAAAAAGTAAAAAATGTGACGGGTCATAAAAAATATTGCTTTGGAATCTGGTCCAAGACACCATTAATCCAAAGGCCTACTGAAACTTACTACCAAGTAAGTTTCTTATAGCGTAGGGATAGCAAGAATGTAAAAGTCATAGCAGGGAAAACACAAACTCTGTAATAAGTATTTGCTGGAATAGTCTCGAAGTTTTATAGGCTAAAGTGCTTCAGAAATTATCCAAAGCAAATGCAAACAGAAACGTTAAAAACTTTATTTTGTGTTTGCCACATTGCTTATTTCTCCTTGATGGACAGAATTGCCGAGCATCACAAGAAAAAGCCATATTACTATCTTCCAGGTAACTCACCAATCTTACTCCTACCTGATAATGTCCGTATTCGAAGGTATAATATGTCATCTGAGCAGTACTCTGACTACATTGAAAATGAGGAGCACATCCAAGCCATAGACTATGATTGGGATCCTGAGGGGATAGGCCTCAGTAAGTATATTTGAAGCTTTAACAGCTAATCCTTAATTAAGTGTTAGAAAGGAAACTTCTCTGTTGATTTGGCTGCAGGAAAAAAATTAAATATATTTATGAGCTCTTTGCATGTATTCCCATCCACGCACCCCTGTTACCAGCGAGGTGGACTTTGGTCTTAGAGAATCTGTTTCCAAGTCCCATTTCTGAGCCTCTGTGGGTCTTGGGCATGTCACTATCTCTTAACTTCACTTCCCCATCTATAAAATGGACATAATAGTGGCTTATTTCTCAGGGTTGTTGTGAAAGTGAACCTTACAAAAATTATAGAGGACTTTCCAAATTAAGAGAGTTAAGGCACGCACAACCCTATGCATGATTAGACCAAAAAAAAAAAGAAGGCCTGCAACTCCCAGCTTAGCTAGCTGAGGCATGCTGGGAGTTGTAGGCCTTTTTTCCTGTCTAAACATGCATAGAATTGCACCCTTAAATACGAATGTTCTTTGCTGGGTGGTGAGACAATATTTTCTTTTAAACCAGCAGGTTCTTTAATTGGCCCTCATAGGACTGTCCATCCCATACATGCTTGTCTGCAGCTTCTTCCCATGCTGCTCCAGTAGCATCTAGCTGGAGAAGGCACATAGCAGGGGCCAATTATATAATTGCTTCCTTCCCGTGAAAATGCTATCCAGGGAGATGTGCTTCCAGCATGGCATGGCACCATGCCATTGGCTTCTGCCATATGGCTCCTCTGTCTAGATCCTGCTAGAGCAACGTTGGAAGAAATGACAGAGAAACAGGTTCCTTGATCCTGTAGTGATATACTAATTGGGCAATACTGTATTAAGAATAGGGAAGCACTCTATCCAGGCCACACATTTCTTCAAATACATTTTCCAGTTAGTTAATTCTCAACAGGGTTGTTGTTGTTGTTGTAGTTGTTGCTGGCTGCTGTTGTTATTCCATAATGGAACACGAGGTAGCATACATTCTATTCCCCGGTAGCTTCCCCATCCAGGCACTGACAAGACCCCAGGCCTATTTAGCTTCAGCAACATGGCTTTGTATCATGTGCATGTGATACAGCATTTACTGAATAGACTGAAAATGGGTGATAGACATCCCTATCCATTGCCATACTTTAAGCCTGAGAGTGCTTTGCTAATAAACAGTCAGAGGAACATAGGAAACTGCCTTATACTGACTTGGTTGTCACATAATGACAACCCCTCAGTTTAAAAAACGATGGGCTGTCGGGGACGCACAGGCACAGTGCCTGAAGTGTCCCCGCCTCTTCTGCTTTTACTCCACAACCCATGATTGGCTCCTTCATAGGTTGTGCAGCATGACGTGCAAACCCAGATCACTGGGTTGTTTAGGGGTAAGCAACCCATGGTCCAGGTTTGCATGTCACGCTCCACAACCTCGGAAGGAGTTGATCATGGGTTGTGTGCTAAAGTGGACCAATGGGTTGTCGTTATATGCAAACAACCCCACAGAGTCAGACTGGCAGCAGCTCTCCAGGACTTTCTGGCAGGGCTTTTTCCAGCCCTACCTACAGATGCCCAGGATCGAACCTGGGACCTTCTGTATGCCAAGCATGTGCTCGGCATTTTTCTCCCTCTCTCATAATACTAGAACCCAGGGTCATCCCATGAAGCTGATTGGTGGGAGGTTCAGGACAGATAAAAGGAAGTACTTCTTCACACAGCACATAGTTAAACTATGGAATTCACTTCCACAAGATGTGATGGCAACCAATTTGGAGGGTTTTAAAAGGAAATTGGACAAATTCATGGAGGAGAAGGCTTTCAATGACTATTAGTCCTGATGGCTGTATGCTACCTCCAGTATCAGAGGCAGGATGCTTATGTACTCCAGTTGTTGGGGAACATGGATGGGAGGGTGCTGTTGCAGCTGGTGGGATCCTGTGGGCAGCTGGTTGGCCACTGTGTGAACAGAATGCTGGATTAGGTGGACCCTTGGTCTGATCCAGAATGGCTCTCCTTATGTTCTTATGCTCTACCATTGAGCTATGTGCCTTTCTAACCAGTCAGTAACACTGGAGGCTAAAAAGCCTGGCATTTCAGTTAGTCACCTTTCTGGTGGTGTTCTAACAGCACCACAGAATGCAACCTTCCATCAACCCAGAGCTTCTGTGGGATATTAAGCCATCGGTCTGGGGTCATTATGCATTTTCTCTCATTAAAAAAAGCCCTAGATTCTCTTTGCAGGAATTTGAAGGAATTTTACAGATATTTTACTGTCTCGACAAGAAGTGTTAAGTGCTATTAGGGGTCTCAAGGGCCCGGTATTGTCCAAAGTAAACAATGGTTCTTTCCAGTGACAGCACAATGAAACGGACCTCTGAACTTTCTGCAGGTATCATATACTACAGCATTCTGGGGCGCGGTTCAGAATTTGGTTCCATCAAACGGGCCTATATCCCCACGTTTGAAAGCAGCGGAAATAATCCTGTGAAGGAAGTTGACTTGAATCTGAGATATCTAGTCAGTCCTGGTGGTTTAGCTGTGGACTGGGTTGGGAGGTAAGCACAAATGCTAGATAAAAATGGTCTGGGAAATGTGGCTCATATCTGAAGATAGAAAAGATTTTATGAATGCAGAGCAACCTTTTTTGTCGAAAATCCTAGGACTCGTTCCAAGATGTATGTGCCCCATTCCATCAGTGCTGGGGCTTTGATATTTTATCCCCAGTTGTTCTAGCTTTACTGATGTTGAGAAGGTTTGATGTGCAGGTGGGTGGGCGCTGATGTGCATATCCAGTATCCAAGCATCATTTCCCCAGGCCTCGTGCAAACTTGCAACACCGCCCCTCTTCTCCCTGCCCCCCAAGTCTGTGTCTGGATTTTCAAAAATTGAATGTGCCTTACCTGTTTTGAAAATTGGAGGATTGATTGATATCCTTTATCTTCTCTTAGCTCCTTTTTTTATAATCATTTCATTTCTGGCACTAATGGTATGTATCTATATTAATTATACATACACAAGCAACAAATGCCCCTTAGACACTGCTCTGTGTCCCTAGGATCCAGTGTCAGTTCTTTTATGAACTGTTGAGATGATGCATTTACTGACATAGGATTTATGGTCCCAAGAACCTATCTGTAGCACTGAGGGTGCTTTGAGATGGAGGGCTCCTAGCACTACCAATCAAAAGACACTGACTGGGTTCACACAACACGATAAGCCATGGTGGCTTATCAGCCAGGGGTGGCTTGTCATGTTTTCTGAACCCAGCAGCATGGTGCCCAAGTCACTCTGGCTGGGTTCAAACAACAAAAGCCATGGTGGCTTGTAAGCCATGTTGGTTTCAGAGCAGCTTATCGTGTTGTCTGAACCTGGCCAGAGTGGCTTGTGCGTGGTTAACAAAACAGCGCTGCTGGGTTCAGACAACACGACAAGCTGCTCTGAAACAAACATGGCTTGCAAGCCACCGTGGCTTATTGTGTTGTCGGAACCCAGTCATTGTGCCGCTATTCTGTCGTTCTCTCCTTAATGCATTTTCTTTGGTAAGAAAAAGGATGGAAGGAACAGTGTGAAAACGTGAGAGGGTTACAGGTGGACACGCACACGTCATTAAAATTCTGTGAATGAGGCAGGGCAGTTGCACAATAAAAGCCTTGTCTGGAAGCACCCGGGCTCCCACTGTGCCTGGGATAAAAACGTCTGTGATTATGATGGTACTTGTCCCCACCTCCTGCTGCCATTAGGCTGCCACACCCTTGTTGTTGGATCCAAGAAATGCCAGCGGGAGCGAAGGGACTTTGGAACTTCCCGTTCCTGAAAGAGCGCACCACATTGGATGGTGCACTTCTCTCAGTCACTCAAGCTACATGTTACGTTATTTACGTAGTGTGTAGCCGCCCCCTTGTTTTCTTACTCTAGAAAAAGGGCACGTGGCCATGATTCAGATTGGGACCACCGTGCACCGGGAGGGGAGGATTAACCCAACTGTTTGCTTCCCAAAATTCCACACCCGCTCTGTAGGGATTAAAAAAAGAGGGGGGGGGAAGGCTCCATTGCCACCAGTGAAGGCTTTTTTCTTTTCTTTTTCAACCACCGTGGGTGCAGGGTAAATTTCAAGAAACAAACAGGGATGTGTGTGTGTGTGTGTGGGGGGTAATCCTCCCCTCCTGGTGCACAGTGGTCCTGATCCACATCAGGGCTGCATGTAGTTACTATAAAGCAAGAAAACAAGAGAAAAGACAGGTACATGCTACATAAATAACATAATGTGTAGTTTGACCCTCAAACTGCAAGTCTCATGGCCAAACTACTGCAAGTCTCGGAGCCAAATTTCAATGCAGATGTTTTTTTCAAAAAACCCACCCCCCGGTGGGGCCTGTGGAGTTTTGGGATGAAAACGGGAATGGGGAAGCTTAAATTCCACCCACCCCTCCTGGAGCACCATGGTCCCATTTTGAATTGTGGCAGCGCGTGCTGACGCTGAGGTAATTAATCCAGTTAATCCAATCACACATAGCTCTGAGTAGTTTCGCCCCCAGAGTTTCCTGAACAAACATTCTATTTTTCTCTTTCTGCTCTAGAGGAATTCTTGAGCTAGCAGCTCAGTGCTCCATATGTTCTTTGTTCTGTTCTAATACTGCTTCTGATTGACTCCAGAAAATTTAACAAGATCTTACAGGATCTAGGCACCCAGATAGATACAAAGAAATGTTTGAATAAACATCCTCAAACACTGTCTACAATGTAGCCTTGCTAAATTGTAGGCTGCATGAGTGCAGTGTGCACAAGTGTGCTGCTGGGGAACCATAAGCCAAAATTCCCGGCAATTCTGGCTTGTTGTTATGGTCCAGATCTGGCCATCGTCCCTGAATTTTGGCATTTGACTACTGATTGTTAAATAATAAAAAGATTTTCTCATACTAGTAGCTGATGTTGACCAAACACACAGATATTTTTTTAAAAAATAATTTAATTGCATCTAAACTAGGCACCTTTACTGGACGGATGCTGGGACAAATCGAGTAGAGGTGGCAAAACTTGACGGGAGATACCGGAAGTGGCTTGTGTATTCTCTGCTGGACCAACCAGCAGCTATTGCTGTCAACCCCAAACTTGGGTGAGCATTTGAGCTTTCAGGGTTTAAAAATAAACAAACCTCTAACTGTGTTGTCAGTTAGTAGTTTTAGTATCATTTTAAAGGGGATTTTATCAATATAATACATGTGAAATATTGCCGTGTAGTAGTTTAACATGAAATTATTTGTTTCTGAAAATACAAAAAAAGAGAGGTTCTAAGAAACATACAATAGTTTTATGATACAGCAGAAAAGGGGGTTAGTTTGGACTTTGGAGATGCAAGTGCAAATGCCTAGTTTCCCATGAAGATCTTTGATCTTAGGCAGATCATAATCTGTCAAGCTAACTTACCTCACAAGGTAGGAGATATGACAGAAATTATCAAGGAAATGCATCAAACACATACTAATCAGAGCAATATGCACACAATACATTATGTAGAATGTATTATACCTGGTTGTGTGAATGGATTAATTATGATAGCTACAGGACTATGGAATAAAAGGGATGTGTTCCATCAAGGGAGAGTCTGGTCATAGAATCATACAGTTAGAAGGGATCTCAGAGGTCATCTAGTCCAATCCCTTGCTGATGCAGTAAATCCTGCAATGAGGAACCACCAATGCAGGAAATTTCTACCAACTTGATTCCCTCTTGGTGGAGATTTCTCTCCCCCTTTCCCACCATATCCTTTGTGTGCTTTAATATGCTGTACTAAACCTTCCTGAATACTGGTTCTGCTTTCCTTAGGCTAATGTATTGGACTGACTGGGGAAGGGAACCAAAAATTGAACGTGCCTGGATGGATGGGCAGCAGAGAGAGACATTGGTCTCTGAGGACCTTGGCTGGCCAACCGGCCTTTCTATTGATTATTTGAACAGTGATAGAATCTACTGGAGCGATCAGAAGGAAAATCTAATTGAATCTATGAAATTTGATGGAACAGACAGACAGACCGTTTTTCATGGAGGTATGAAAATTAACATGGACAGAAGCAATTTTTTTTCAAAGTATTTCCCAAGACACCTGGAAACTGTTCAGGTGATAGTTTTACGGCAGCAGATGGAGTCATTTTGTTATGGATGCCACACGGGACAAGGGGCTTACATTATTGGACTCTTATTCAGTAAATGCAAACGAAAACAGTAGAGATTTGGCAAGTAGCACAGCATCTGCATTACACATGAGCAGAGGCGTTCAGGTAAAAGCTGAAGTCTTGTTGAAAGAGTGTAGGATCCGGTTCCCACGGTCAAGCAACCCAGGGTTGTTTGAGCACACAGGAGCGAGCGAGCATGCTGATTCCCCCATGCTCAGCACTTCTACTTCCCTTTACAACCCAGAAATGCCCTGTTCTTGGGTTGTTCTTGTTACGTCTATACCTGGAAACTCTGAGTTGTTTAGGGATTAAACAACCTAGAGTTAAGCATGGATTGTTGTTGGGTTAACTCTGGGTTGTTTAACTCCTAAACGACCCAGAGTTTCTGGAGGTCAGGCAGGCTCCGACATTGTGCTGCTTTCAGCGCCTGCTGAAGACCTCCTTGTTCCGGGAAGCCTTCTCTGCTCGTCAACCACCAATGTAATTTTAGTTTGTTTTCAATGTATTGTTTTTGTTTCTTTTATCTGTTTTTGTCTTTTTATTGTTCACTGCTCCAGAATCTGCTTGATGTGGAGCAGTATACAAATACTGTAGATGATGATGATGATGATGATGATGATGATGATGATAACCCAGGAATGTTCCTGGGTTATTTAGGAAAGCAGAAATGATGAGCATATGGGAGGCTGTGTGCTTGCTGCTGCGTGGCCACAACTAATCAGGGATGTTGAAGAGTCCTTGGTCTCGAGTCACGAGTTGAGTCACGAGTCTTTGGACTCAAGTCCGAGTCCTTGGTCCAAAATGGTGACTCACGAGTCACGAGTCCCTCCCAAAGCTGACTCCACGAGTCCCTATTAAAATCAATGGGGGGTTTTCCCAACAAAATAAGGCTACTTCAGATGTGTGGTTTAAATAAATTCTAGGCACAAGTGTGCCTTTTTATCTCAAAACTCTGCCACTGATTTTGGCAAGAACAGACCAGGCAGACAGACCCAAAATAACCAGGCAGGCAGAGGAGGCAGGGAACCCCAAAACAGGCAGGCAGAGGCCTTTGTCTTGGACAATTCAACTGTTGAACTGGTCAAGAAGAGATGGGGTGGGGTAGAGACAAGCCCCCCCCCCTTGTGTCAACTCTGTAACATAGTCTGCTTATTATTACCATCTTACTGATGGAATGTGGGATCATGTCTGATACTGAGAGAGAGGGAAAGGTAGAGAGGCTTATGATAAGCCTGCAATGTAGGCCACTGCCAATAAATCTGTATTACAGACCGGGGGGGGGTGACAACGACGACGACCACAGTGCAGAAGCTGCGTGGGGACAACCCTGTTTTATTTCATATCTATTGCTTATATCATAATAAATGAAATGAAATACCCCTCAAGAAGCTCAAGACAAGACACATGATTCTCTCCCCCCCCCTTTTAAATCCTTACAACAACTTTGTGAGGTAGGTTAGGCTGAGAGTGACTGACCCAAGGTCACCCAGTGAGCTTCATCGCTGAAGAAGATGCATTTGAACCCGGGTCTCCCCAGTCCTAGGCCAATACTCTAACCCAGCCTCCCCAACCCTGGTGCACTCCAGATCAGTTGGTATGCAACTGATCGGAATTGCCGGCTGTGGATTATGGGGTTTGCAGTCCAACAGATCTGGACAGCACCAGGTTGTGAGAACGCTTCTCTAACCACTACACCATGCTGCCTCTTTTGCATTTATTGATTTGATTTATACCCTGCCTTTCCAACAAGGAAATGGTGCTCAAGGCTGTTCCGCTCCCTAGTCACATTATCCCCATACAGCTGGCAGGGACTCACAGCTGCAATCCTACACATGGAGAGCTAGTGTGGCACAGTGGTTAGAGTGTTGGACTGGGGCTCAGGAGATCCGGGTTCTAGTCCCCACTTGGCCATGAAGCTCACTGGGTGACTTTGGGCCAGTCCCTGACTCTCAGCCTACCCTACTTCACAGGGCTGTTGTGAGGATAAAATGCAGAGGAGGAGGGCCATGCAAGCTGCCTTGGGTTCCTCACAAGGGGTGGGGGGTTGCGGGATATAAATATAATAGATAAATAAATGGAGTCAGCATGATGTAGCGATTCAAGAATTGGACTACGACTGGGGAGACCCAGGTTCGAATCTCCACTCGGCCGCAAAGCTCCCTGGGTGACCTTGGGCCAGTCACTCTCTTCACCGAAGCCCCCTCGCAGGGCTGTTGTGAGTCTTGTGACTATAAAGAAATAAGCGATGGCCTACTCAGCAGGAGGTCCTATTGTGCTCAACGGGGCTTCCTCCCAGGAGGCGGCGCCCCCCCTGCCCCTGGCAGGCAGCAGTAGTAATGATGAATGGGGGGGGGGACTTGGGGGCAGGGATGCACACAAGCACACATAGAAAGTGTGTGTTTGTTTGTGTGTGTGTGTTTCTGTAGCACGTATGCGCGCTTGTGTGTCTCTCTCACACACACACACTCACACACACATGCTACAGAAACACACACACACACACACCAGCCCTGCAGAGCAGCTCCTATCGCTGGGAAGGAGCATTGGACACCCCCCGCGTTCTAGTGCAGCGTTACTGTCCGGTCTCTGGTTTTTGGGTGTTTTTAGGGAAATGCAGTTGCGGGGCTGTGAGTTTAACAGCAACCAGAAGGAAGTGTATTGGGGGGGGGGGAGAAGGTGTGTGTGCGCGCATGTGTGGCATAAACGAAGACCTGAGCTGGAAAGAGCATGAGCTCCTGTCCTTGTTGCTTTGAGCTGGATATGCGGCTGAGAATTCTGGATTTCTTGTGTTCTGGGCAGCGATCGCTGCTAGGACGGTGTGTGTGGCGAGGATTGCAGCCTCAAGGCTTGCTTGCCTGCCTGCCTGCCTGCCTGTTCCCCACGTGGCGCTCTTGCCGCCGCTGCCAACAACAACAACAACGGAGCTAGACGGAGTGCCTCAACCATACCAGGAGCGACGAGGAGGCCGGTATGACACTCGGCCGGCTTGGCAGGCTAGCTTTTTCTCCTGCGGTTGCTCAGCTCCATTGGGGCGGCTGTGTGGGGCTCAGTCCGGGGACAGGGAGAAGGTCCACCTGGATACCCGCAGGACACCCTCCCTGGACGGCTGGCAGTGGGAGGCAGCCGGTCCTCTCAGCAGCGGGAGGCGGCCGGTCCCCACCTTCCCCCTCTCGCCTTTTCTCCCTCTGCTCCGTCGGTGGGTTAATGGCGACGCTGCAGAGGCAAAGCAGGCTTCACACGACCGCCCCCTCCTGGACGGCCTTGCTTGTGCAGTCGCTGCCATTGAACCCCCGACAACAGGAAAAGGAGGAGCAGGAAGCCGGCCGCAAAGGGTGGGATCTGCCGGGGCTCGGAATCGCTGCTCAATTCTCTGCCCCGCTAAACGGAGCTGAGAAAGCCAACAAGCCCAGAGTCACACCGACCTCCTTGTTGCTCGCGCCGTAGAATTGGGGAGCTCCACCAAGCTCTGTTGTTGTTATTGTGGCAAAGGCTCCACATGGCTGGAGCAGGGCAGTCCTTTCAGGCAGCGATCCTAGGTGTATACGCTGAAGTAGGAGAAGTATGCCCCGTCGTGCACAATAGGGCTTACTTCTGGCAGGGATGTTGGCAAGTCCTTGGTCTCGAGTCCCGAGTCGAGTCTTGAGTCCCATTAAAAATATTGGAACTCGAGTTGGACTCGAGTCAGAGGGGGGACTCAGTCCAACTCACGAGTCGAGTCCTCGAGTCCGATTCCCCATCCCTGCAACTAATATTTTATTTATTTATTTATTTATTTCATTTATATACCGCCCCACAGCCGAAGCTCTCTGGGCGGTTCACAATAATTCATAATACAGTAATACCTTGGATTGCAAGTAACTTGGTTTGAGAGCGTTTTGCAAGACAAGCAAATTTTAAAATATTTATTTAATTTTTTTGACTTGATATACAAGCGACGTCTTGCAATACAAGTACTGTAGTACGGCTTAAATTAAAAATCTCTGTACAAATTTTTTTGGGGGATTTCGTTTTGATATAAGAGTGTTTTGGATTACAAGCATGTTTCCGGAACGAATTATGCTCTCAATCCAAGGCATGACTGTATGGGTTAAACAACCCATAGTTAGCTGTTCTATGTTTTGCTTGCAAAATTCCTATAGGTCTCTGATACTTTGCTTCCAAAGTGTGTTAATTTCATCTAGTACAAATGCACGGAAAAACAATGAGTGAACAACACTTTAGTTTCAAGTGAGATTGAATTTGCTAGCCTTTGTATGTTAACTTACCTGCTGTTTTATTTCAGCTAGCAACCCGTACAGCCTTGATGTCTTTGAAGGCCATCTTTACTGGATATCTAAAGAAAGAGGGGAAGTCTGGAAAAAAGACAAATTTGGCAAGGGAGAGAAAGTCAAGTTGCTGACTGTAAACCCCTGGCTTACTCAAGTCCGCATCTATCACCAACACAGATGCAATCATTTAGGTAATGCCCAGTCTTTGATGCTGCATCATCTATGAATCATTACTATCCCATAACAAGTAACAATGTCTTCAAAGAAATTAGTCTGCTAATGAGCAGATCTCTCCATGCATGATAGCTGTGTTTTCTAACAGCATAGAACTGACGCTGGCAGGAGGCTTTCTCCAGTTAGATATATTCTTTTTCCTGTTTCCTTGTACCACTGTGCATCATTTTCTGCCTTTCATTCCAAAAACATGAAGGGGGGGTGGAATTGCAGCATTTGCAGAGGGCTGGGAGAGGCATTGGTCAAAATAACAAGCCCTGATATAGGCCCAGAATACTCCTACCATATTGCAAGACCCTGGACCAACTTGCAGGTTCTCATGAGACTTCACAACTCAAAGCCTTGCTGTTGTGATTCAGAACTTGCTTCCTCTTCCTTGGCCCCAGCCACCTCCCCCCCCCCACTCTGCAGGCTTTGCTGCAGAGAATAAGGGGGGTACTTTCTCTTGGGGGGCTTTCTTGCTCATCCCGCAGTGTCCTGGTCTCTTACACAAAGAATATATCTTGCTTTTAAAAGCTTCTCCCAACACCTCCAAGGAATCATGGCTTTACTAAGGGATGCATTGTTAGTTGTTTGATTATGACACTTCTGTATCTGGCGGATGCTTGCATGTGCAAATAAGCCACATAAAATCAAAAAGCACAGGTAGAACTCACATATCCCTCTTGTCACCTTAGACACAGTGCCTTTCCATAGAGTCAGTTCACACATTCGGCTGCAAGAAATGGGCAGTCATGTGATAGACATGCCTGAGTGAATCAGCCTTAAGAATGATGGTTTGCTTGAGAAGTCTGATCCTTCTGTGAAGGCACAGTTGCAGAAACAGCTGCAGTGTAATCCTATGCCTATGGGAAGTGGGATGAGGATTCACTGTCTCTCTGCTGTTTGCATGTATTTTTGATTAATTTGTTATTTATACTGTGGTTTATTTTGTTCATTTTTATTCATTGTGTTTCTTCTTGGCGGGGTCCTTTGAGACTGAAAACATGGGGTATTAAACAAAGAAGATGATGGTAGTGGCAATAAATACTTTTACTACTAGTACTACTACCGCCAGCACCCCAAGGAACATTTATCTCCTTCCTTACTCCCAGAAATGACCTGTGTATATTTGTGCCAAGCACAACAGCTTTTATCGGCTAAAATGGCCCCAAAGATGCCTCTTATGTCAAGACATAGACGTGAGTTATAGCATGGGTAGGGATGTGCGAGGAATCTGGTTGGGGGGGGGGGTAGGAATCTGGCGTGTTGGCCCGGCTCGGCCCCCTGGATTCCAGCTCATCAATTCATCTCTGGCACCAACTCACTCTGGCACAAGTCGAACCAGCACACAGAAAGTTTTCTGCTTTCAAAGCAGACTGCAATTTGCGGTTGTTGTTTTTTAAAGCCAGGGAGATTTACATAAATTCAGGCCGCAATTTGTGCATATTTCCCTGGCTTAAAAATAAACAAATATACAAATCACAGGCTGTTTTAAACGTGGAAGCCATGAAAAAAAAAAAAATCCAACTCAGCTCACTTTTGGCTCTCAAGTCAGCAAGGTGCTGAAAGTGTGCTGAGTACAAGCGGGTTGAGTTTCTCAGTGTCACCTATCCCTAGGAAGGGGTGTTGAACCTTAGGACCACCGGCCAAATCTGGGCCACCTGGGCTCCCAATCCGGCTCTTTGGGATTCCCCAGATCACCATGCCCCCTTTCCCTGGACTGATCATTGGGTGGTTTCCTGGCCTTTGTGCGGTCGTGTCCCCGCCCCCATTCTAAAAGGGTGAAATGCCTCTCCTAAGCCTCCCCCTTTTTTTTTACTGGCAGCGAGAACTTTAATCTCCAATGTGCTGGTATTTTGGTCCCACCCCTTTTGCCTTCAGCCCTGCCCACCACTGAAATGTGACCCCTGAGAGCTTCCCTTAAAACTGAATTCAGCCCTTGAGCTGAAAGAGGTTCAACGTGGGAGTTAGAGCATGAAATTCAACAGAACAAGTTGTACTCTTGTGCAGAGGCTAGAACCCTTCTGCATGAAAAACGACACCTGCTGGGATTCCCTCTTCTGCACAGCTATTAAAGGCGTCGAAGCCCTGTCCCCTCTTGCATCTGACAACCCTGGCTGGTTCTTGTCAGGCCCTGAAATGAGTCCCAGTCTAGAGTTCCTTGTGCACAGAAGCGCATACAGCTCTTGTCAACCAACAGAAGGTTGTTACTATCAGTCTTAAAGAGTTCTGGTCACCTGTCAGGGGAGAAAGGATTTGCTGGGAATCAGTCTCCTCCCCAAAACTGGATGATTGGCACTGTCAAAGCTGACAACACCAAGCATCTATGTAGAGGTGCGTGCACAATGCAGGAGTACTGAGCAGGCAGCAGCGCAGCAGTATGTGCTGGATGCAGGCTTTCTTGGGCAGCACCACTTTGTATCTGCAGACTGCACTGCAAAGGGCATCTTGCATACAAACGGCCTTTGCTGTATCAGGGTGAACTTCTCAGGGTGGAGTCATTAGACAAAAGACTGAAAAGAAAAATGGCATCATATTTCTTACAAAGCGCAAGAAGGCTGAGCCAGAGAGGAAGCGTATTGTTTCCATTTTATTACTGCAATGAGTCATTCGTACATCATATTTAACTCATGGCAGAGACAAAAGCATTTCCCTCCTGCTTGCATCGCCCATTACATCCAAGCATGTAGTTGGTTACAGATGTTCATTTTATTCTTTTTGCTATTAAAATATATTACAGTATCCTTTTCTACGACAAAACAGTGCTTATTTCCAAGTAAATACGTTTAGCATCAAGGCAGCAGAAGCAAATTCCATTTTCTTCCTGTCATCATGGTGGCGCTGTGATTTCAGTGAGTTTAAAATGCAAAACTGCACATGCTCAGAGTATTACTTGTTTTTATCAGGCTGGGCAAAGAGGTCTTTTGTCGGGGGCCGGGGAAGGTGCTCTAACATGTCAGGAATGTAGAAGCAGTTGCCAAGATCTAAAGGGAGGGCCTGGTAAGACCATCAAGCCCAGATTGCCTAGCTGCACCATTGAGCTTGGGTAGGAGAATGGGAGCACTTTGCAGTGTTGCTTGTGGCCCGCAGCACCCTCTGCCTCCCCTGCTTATGCAGGCATTCTCCCCTCCCTTTGAGTTTTGGAACTAACTATGGTTAGCATTGTGTGCACCAGCAGAATACGTATTTCCAGTCATCGGTGCAAACCGTAGTTTGGCACTAACTGTGAATGGTGAAAACACCAATGCAGAGGTAACACTAACCATAGTTAGTTCCCCAGCTGAAAGGGAGTGGGGAATGCCTGCATGGGAGGGGAGAAGAAGCGTGGGGAGAGGAGTGTGCAAGGCCATAGGATGCTCCTGATCTTCTAACGATGGTTAGATTAAGCATAATTACATCTGCTCTGAGTCTGTGGGTTACTACTGCTGCTTCTATATTTACAAGTTTTATCTCTTGTCTGACAGAAACAGATCACATTAGTTCCCATTAAAGATATTCAGCTGCTTCTCTGTTTATCTTTACAGTGTCCAATCCATGCAAAGATGTCTGCAGCCACCTCTGTTTGTTGAGACCTGGAGGATACACCTGTGCTTGCCCGCAAGGGGCTAGTTTTCTAGTAGGCAGCTCAACAAAATGTGATGCAGGTAAAAGGGATGGCTGAACTCCTCGGGGAAGGCTTAGAATACAAGTGTTTTCCTTTTCATGTGTCAGGGCTGCTGAATGAGGCTTGAGTCAGTCTTGAGACTGTAAAGTTACTGTAACTAAGCCTAAGTATGTGTATATGCTTCCTGAATTACCCCTGTCTTCATATGGTGATGAAGATTCCATTGTACTTGCACAAAACGGAGAGCCATTGTGGCATAGTGATTCGAGTGTTGGACTGGGACTTGGGAGATCCGGGTTCTAGTCACCACTCGGCCATGAAGCTCACTGGGTGACTTTGAGCCAGTCACTGACTCTCAGCCTCACCTACCTCACAGGGTTGTTGTGAGGATAAAATGGAGAGGAAGATTATGTTAGCTGCCTTGGGTTCCTTGCAGGAAAAAGACAGGATATAAATATAATGAGTAAATAATAATAATAATAATAATAATAATAATTATTATTATTATTATTATTATTATTATTATTATTATTTTACAGTAGGATTATATTATTCACAAGCCCAGTTAAGAGTATAGCTTCCTGTATTCGTCAGACACTGTCAGGTGCCATAAAATCCCTTCATAAATTACCATGCTTCCCTCTGGCTGAAGTGCAACACCTAATAATTGTATTTCCTGTATGGCTTACAAAAGATTAAATGTTCAGAATTTCTCTTTACTTAAATTTATTTACATGAATTTACTTCAACATTTATGGAATTAAAACTTGCTAATGCAATGCTAATGCAATGATGGATTTGCATTTAAATAGGAACATAAATTAGAGGGGTTTTTTTTAAAAAAGAACCATTGGAATTAAGTGTGACAGGTTTAGATCAAGGCCTCTAAATCTAAATAGCGTCTGTGTGTGATTCGGCTCCATTCGAAGGCTCTTCATACACCATAGAATGTTGATGCACTGTCAGAGATAATTCCGAACATTCATTCTTCTAGTTTGCAAGGAGCTATCCATGACAGTGCAGTTACCATGCACATGTCATTGCACCCATAGAAATAAACAATACACAGTTTAGGAAAACAGCTTTCCTAGTTCACCAGCCTTCACAGATAATTAATCTAGACCAGTGCACTCCAACCTTGGGTCCCCAGATGTTTTTGGCCTACAACTCCCAGCATGCTGGCTGGGGTATGCTGGGAGTTGTAGACCAAAAACATCTGGGGACCCAAGGTTGGAGAGCACTGATCTAGACTGTTTATATTGTTTGTTGATGTATATGGTTTTAGCCATCGTCCCTGATCCAGCTTGCATTCAGCAGTGGCCCTAGATGGGGAAGTGCGTTCCCATATACATCAGACATATCCAAACATGTTCACTGCAATATATGGGATGGATGAATATGTCTGTTTCAGTTTCCACAACTTTTCAATTTTGTTAAGCACAAGTTTGTTCCATCCCATTTCCACATCAGTTTACTAACGTTTTGTCTACATGAAAATCTGTATATATTTTTGCCCTCATTTCTCTTAATATTCTTTTTTGTATGCATTTCCCCTGATATATGCCTTTTTGTACTCAGTTTTTCCTAATGTATGCATTTTTGTATGCAATTTCCCCTAATGTACACATTTCTGTGCACATTTTTTAAATCCGCACTATCACAAAATTCGGAGAAGACCGAAAACTGAAAGATAATTGCATTGAAATTTGGTCCTGAGAATAACTGGAGATAGATAAATTAGTGTATGTTTTTCAGGGTACACATGGATTATTAACGTATACTTTTTTGTGTAGCCATTGAACCGCCTCATAGGATGCCGCCAGCCTGTCGGTGTATGTATGGAGGAACATGCTATACAGACGAAAGTGGGCTTCCTAAATGCAAGTAAGTCTGTAGTGAAGGCGCCACGAAAGAAAAGATTAAGATTTTTTTAATACTAATTTTTTAATTGTGAATTTCATTAAATAAAAAACCCTGTTAAAATAAAATAGTATTGGAAGGACAAACAGCCATCTCCGATGACACAATGGACTGAGGGCTAAATGTCACTTTCAACTTTTGAACAGGTGGTCTTTAGGTGTAACCTGCCGTGGATAAATACGTGGATATTTGGTCTGCCTTTGTTGAAGCCTATACATAACTATGCTTATGGATAGTCGTATATCTTGCTTTATATAAAAGATGAAGGGGTATACATTTTGTACGTATTTATTGTAATTGATCTACTCAGATTTCATGTAAGAAAACTAATATTTTATTTAAAGGAAATATCAAGTTGAGTGATGGGCTGCATAAAAAGGAAGTGTTTATTTATTTATTACAAAAATTTCTGCCTCACCTTTCTGCAATGAGTACACTCACAGATGCTCACAAACAATGCTTTTAAAACAAAACACAATAACAGGCAATAAAACCATGCAATATAATTAGCAGCAGTTTAAAACATTCACGAGAGAGGACAAGTTAATACAATTGGAATAAAAATTTTCTTCACTGCCCATCAAAAGGCAGGCAATGAACAGACCAGGGACACCTCTCTTGGTAGGGTCCTGGCTGCACATATGATGCTTGTGATCACACATATATAGCTTTGCCGCATTGCAGTTATATGCCTGTCTTGCCAATCACACCTTGCAATCTAAGAGACACTTTCCAAACAATGATTTGGTGACACAGGAGTTCTACAGGTCATACCTATGTCTAGAACACTCACATGAGAAGGATCGGTGCAGATTACTGCCTCTGCGAATTGCGGTTACAAGTGACACAAGCCCTGTTCAGGCATTCGAGAGTGACCTGTGGGTACTGAATATGTGAAGGAGCTATTGAGAAATGTGCAGGCTAGTCCCACCCCCAGATGTTGCTGTGTATATGCCAGCCAGACACACCCGGCTGATACATGATCAGCATCAGTCTGAAGGAGGGCTATACAAGTACGGATGTTTACACTTAGGGCTCACTCCATGGGGACGGGAACCCTGGCCAATCAGGTGCCTTGCCCCCACAGAGGAAGACCTATGCAGCCACATTCAGACTGACCCTGATCACATGTCATCTAGGGGGCATGGCTGGCAGGCACATCAGTATCCAGGAGTGGGGCTAGCCCATGCATTCTTGATCCCCCCCCTTCACACGTTCAGAACTCATGGGGCTCAAACGGCTGAACAGGCTACATATGAGCAGAATCCCCAGTGATGTGACGTATCTGTTGCTGGCCTACTCCAGTTCAGATTGCAGGTGGGGGATGGAATGCTTGAAAGCTCCCTTACATAAAATATCCCCTACGCTTAGAAAGCTAGCATGCCAGAGAGAAGGTTGTAGGGTACCTTTTCCCATGACATACTAGCTTTGAATTTGTATGGAGTGCATTAGGTGTGGGGGAGCATAAAACATTCTATTCCTCCCCCACCCACCCCACAATCTGAAATGGTACAGCCCAGCAACAGATCTGTGGGGCTTCTGTTCATCTGCTGTGGCTCTTAAGATTCCATTCCAAAGGTATTTGTTATTTATATTTTGATTTGATTTGTACCACAGCTTTCTACCAAGAAAATGGCACTCAAGGTGGCTAACAGTCATACGCACTTTAAAAAAACACCAAACAGATAAAACCTTGGTTAAAAACAATAATAATGCATTAAAAACACAGATAAAGCACACAAAAATTACAGAATTAAAAATAAATGTGTAAAGCTGAATATCTGTTGCTACTGAAATGATGGGCTGGCAGACCATACAGAAAATTCCTGAAGATGGGTAATTTGAAATGCAGCATTTTTTAAAAAAATGTCACAGAGCAAAGTTACTCAGATTCCTGTTCTACACATTAAAGGAAAACCTACTGGAACATGCCAAAAAAAGAGCAAAGGCACACTTACACTCAGCTAAGCCTGTAGGGGCCACTGATGCTCCATTGAAACCAAATCCCCTTTAAAGTTTTAAAAATGGAACTCTTTCATTTGTGACTCAGCATTCCTGAACACTCATTTCTAAGGAAAAGGCAAGCAGGGGTTTGTGTGTGTGTGTGTGTGTGTGTGTGTGTGTGTGTGTGTGTGTGTGTGTGTGTGCTACCATTGAAACATGTAATTACTAAGGAATGAGTTAAAAAAAATCATGCCAGGTAGATAGATGCACCTTACGGAGTGCCATAAATATAGCAAACATTTCTACAGTCAATTCCAGTCAGGTATCTCTCTTCCATTTACAGATGCTTGTATGGCTACACTGGAAATTACTGTGAAGCAGGATTATCAAAGGGAGTGCCTCCTGGGACAAGTAAGCTTTGAAATGCACTTTTTTTTTACAGAATAACCAATCACGGGACTGAACCCTTTTGAATGAGAACCAATCTATCAGTTGTTGTTGAGGCAGATTTGAAGTTTGAGCTGCATCTTCCATACTGTGCACTTACCCTTTTTCTTCTCCAATAGCAGCAGTGGCTGTGTCGCTGACCATCATTCTGATCATAGTCATTGGAGCGCTGGGTGTGGGCAGCTTTTGTAATTACAGACGAACAGGCTCCCTCTTACCTTCACTTCCCAAACTTCCAAGGTAGGTATCACACAGGATGATGTTTGACCGGAATCTCAGGAAGCATCACTGAGTTATGACAATGTTCCCAAAAGCCATAAAGGTGTTTGCAGGGTTCGTGATGACCTCTGCAAATAATCCGCAACAAAACCATTCATGTTTTTGTAGAGTTGTATTTTTTCTTGCAAATTCAAGTGCCTTGCAGTGTTTCCTTGGAAGTAGGCCCCACTGTGTTCAGTGTGGCTTACTCCCAGGTAAGTGTGTACAACCTGCAACTTTCATTTAAAGATTAGAGGAAGAACAAGGGTATTCATGACTGACACTTCGGATGGTTCTCTTTTAAACAACGAACTCACAATAAAGGCAACCCACAATTATCCAAATCACTTTCTGAATTTTCTAGTTGACTTTGGTAGGACTGAGCTTGTAGGTGAGCCACTGACCCCTCGTGAATGCAGGAGCCCCAGGGCCTGTGCTGATTTCCTCTGTCTCTGTACACTCTTACCACAATACCACATGAAACTGCCCTTACAGAGTTCTTCATCCAAAATGGGCAATAACCATCAGTTGTCACTCAGCTGTTCTCCCTGAAGAACAAAAAAACCATTTTCAGCTGTGCTGGTTCTCACTTTAGTCTTTGGAGGGGGGGGCTGTTTACCCTCCAGTACATACCCCAGACCTCCTGTGCAAGTGGGCTTATAGAAGGGGCAGCATAAGAAATGTCTGTGCAGGGCTGTAGTCTGTGAAGTGAGGAATATTGCAGATGAACAGTGTGCATTGCATGTCCATGTGGCATTGCATCATTATATATGAAGCTGCTACACACGTCCGTTTCATCATGCTTGTCACAGTTCCCTGTCCTGTATACATACAGTGGAATAAACATGCAGCTAGCTGATCAAACATGTCATTAAAATGTTTAGGATTGATTGACCTGTCAAGTGTAGCTTTTCCATGGTTCTTATTTATTTATTTATTTATTTATTTATTTATTTATTTATTACATTTCTATACAACCCAATAGTCAGAGCCCTGTGGGTGGTTCACAACAATTAAAATCATAAAATACAACATGTTAAAATATAATATAAAAGTGTAAAACTACAGTATAAAATAAAAATTCAACGCAAAATAAAACCTAGTAGCAGTGCAAAGATTTAAAATACAGTAACATTTAAAACAACAGAAATTGAAAGAATAAAATGCCTGGGAAAATAAGAAGGGCTTCACCTGACGCCGAAAAGAGCACAACATTGTTGCCAGATGAGCCTCTCTGTGGAACTCATTCCACAACTGGGGGCCACAAGAGAAAAGGCCCTCTTCTTGGTAGCCACCCACCTCACTTCCCTTGGCAGACCCCCCAGGAGAAGGACTGCTGAAGATGATCTTAGGGTTCAGGCAGGTATAAATGGGAGGAGATGATCCTTCTCACCATATCAACTAATCCAGACTTTCTTATCCTTATACCTGAGGATATTTCCCTGAGGAGAGCCAGTGTGACGTAGTGGTGAGAGTGCTGGGCTGGGACTCGGGAGATCCGGGTCCTAGTCCCCGCTCAGCCATGAAACTCACTGGGTGACTTTGGGCCAGTCACTGACTCTCAGCCTCACCTACTTCACAGGGTTATTGTGAGGATAAAATGGAGAGGAGGGTGATTATGTAAGCCGCCTTGGGTTCCTTTCAGGAAAAAAGGTGGGGTATAAATATAATAAATAAATAAATAATATTTCGCTAACAGTACAGATAATCTAAGCTTAGGTGTCAGTGGAAAGTTCTGAATGTGGTGTTTTAAATATTCTTCTAATAAAATAGTCCAATGGTTTGTTTTCGTATCCTATGAAAAATGGTTGCCACATTAATCCCAAAGAATGAAAACTGAAAAATGGATGAGGAGATAACTTTTATTGAGCTGTCTTCTGTTACGGAAAACCAATATTCTTATTTTTCAAAGCTTAAGCAGTCTTGTTAAATCTACGGAAAATGGCAATGGGGTAACATTCCGATCTGGAGCTGATGGGACCATGGACATTAGTGTATCTGGTTTTGGAGCTGAATCTTCTATTGACAGAGCAATGCAGATGGTAAGGATTTTTTTCTCCAAATGAAGTGCCTCTTTTTGCTCTCTTGCAGGTATGTTGTGGTGAGAAACATTTATGATAATCACAATCCACTAGGAACTTCACCTGCACATGTTCAATTGAAATAAATGTGCATGTGTAAGAGCCTTGTATGGGTAACTCCTCCCACTTGTCCCTCTTTGGAAGTAAACAGGAACACTAATTGAACTAGAATCTATGGGGGAGATGTATATGACGCTCCTCCAGACAAAAGTGGAATTCACCTAAATATCTTGGCACTCCTGGGGTTTCACACCCTAAAATGTACTGCTTTTCAGCATCCCTGTGCTAGTTGTCCTTCTGCCCTTTTATTCCAAAAGGGAAAAAATACATTTTGATTCTTTCAGTTTCTGTCATCCTTGAATCAGGAAGGTAGGTGGTCTTGCCCTTGGCAGTTACCAACTCCATTCTGTCTCATAGGTCCTGAGGAAGATGGCTTCAGTTCAGCATGTCATCTCATTTGGAGGGAGCTTGTTCTTTGTTTTGTTTTTTCCCCATCATCATCTTGCTGACCTTGGAACAGCACATTCACAATTTTTATTATTGTTACTTGAAATGGGGTTCTTGTAGTATTCATCTGGGGTATGAGTAGGCAGCTCCTCCTTCATCAGCTGTTCATTTGGAGCATCTAAGTACACTGCCCTATGTAATTTGCACTCCTGTCCTGTTCTTTAGGATAAAAGAAATTCACAATGTAAAACAACAACGATGCCCCCAAATATAGCATTTTTCCCACCATGGAAAATAAACAGATTAAAAAAAAAAAGACTCTGAAGGCACAGCCGGCTATGCTGGCTGCGGCATGCTGGGAGCTGTAGGCCTTTTTCTGTCTAACTTGCATAGGACTGCACCCTAAGTGAGGCATCTATTCTGAGATTGTTTCTTTGGGTATTTTCTTGCCAAATGTGTTTTGTTACTGCTTTTATAGGGGCTTGCCTTCTCTAGCAGGGTATTTTTCCATGACTGGTGGAGAGATGCACTTGTTTTTCCCAACTTTTAAATGATTTATGGAGCTTCATTATACAACCACTCTTGGGAGCATTAGCTTGATGATCTCATACACTATTCCTTACTTATGACATTGGACACAATAATGAATGGCAAAGTTCCTGCTGGGTTGAATATATGCCAGGAGAGTGTATAGTTTTTAAAATAGAGGAAATGTTTATCTCCCCCCCCCCCCTCCCATGGATTAGAATTACTTGTACTTCTTCAGTTGGCCATACCATTTCTTATGCTAAATAGGATATTATGCTTTGCTTTAAGAAGTTTTAAAACTTATGTTAACTTCAAAATAATACATCCCTGTCATCCTCAGAATGAAAACTTTGCTGTGGAAGCTGGGAAGCAGCCAATCACTTTTGAGAACCCAATGTATACAACAAAAGACAGTGGTACTGGGGATGTGAACATAGTTCCTTCCACACAAGTAAGGAAGAAAAGTAATCTGTATTTCCCCCCCTTCTTTTTGGATCCCTTTTAGACTGCCATCTTATCTTGCTTTCACCAATCTCCCTTCCATGGTACATTTTCCTTCAAACAGCTCCTTGTCTGAATATCTTTGTTCAATCCTCTCCAACTGTAGCCACAGGTAACTGCTTCCAGCAGTGAAGGAAATGAAAACTTTGAGAATCCAGTCTATGCTACATCTGTATCTGCCAGTGCTCTGCAGCCTCCTGCAAGTACAGAAATTGCACAGGTAAGAGAATGCTGGTTTGGAAAACATGCCAGAATCAAATGTTGCGGTGGGGACGAAGTCATGCTTTGTAGAGCTTTATTTCTTATAGTGCTTGGTTTTATGATTATGCATGTCTTCTATAGTGCTGGATATTTAGATATGTGTTCAAATGTTTTGTTTAACAGAACTAAAGTTTATTTATTTAATACATTTTTATACCGCCCAATAGCCGAAGCTCTCTGGGCGGTTTACAACAGTTAAAATCATAAAATAAAATTTAAAATTTAAAACCACAGATTAAAAACAAACAGCAGAGCTAGTCACTTCAATATCTGCATCTCTTTGCCTGAGTATTTCTCCTCCCTGCGTGCTCTTACACCCTTTCTCGCTCTCTATGTTACACTCTATACACACTCTGGCGTGATTGAGATGTTATAGTCTCAGGCTGATAAAACACGTTTATTGCTTTGAGAGCAAGCTTTTCTTAGTTTGGTGTGAGGAGGCACCCAACAATAATTCCACTTATTGCTCAGGAAAGCAAGGATAATATGACCTAGATTTTTATCCTAGGCTTGGTGCTGCTAGACTCCACCCAGTTCTTTTTCCTGCCTTCAGTTCTGAAATCATGACTTATTTAAACCACAGTTTACTGTTACATCCAAACTGGGTAACTGTAATGGAATCCGTGCTTACTAACCATGATGTACTTGATAACTGGCCATCTATGTGACACTCCCTCTCCCCAGGCCCATTAGTCAGTTTCTGGCAGGACTTGGAGCAGATTGGAGGAGGAGCAAATTCTTCCCTTTGATCTGCTCCTGGGCTATTAATTGGGAACTGGTTCCAAGGTTTTACATCTTGTTCATAGCAAGCGAAATTACGGTAAGTTTCTTTTTTCTTTGGTTACTTCTTGTTTGTTTGCTTAACCTGTGTGTCACAACTGGCTGTTGATGGGCACTGGGCAGAGACTATAGCCAGTGGGTGAGCAGCGTTGGGCTTCCCACATATCCCCACAAGAGGGGCCATTAAGGGTTTTAGTGGTAAGGACTTTGGGGGCCGGGCCAATTTGGTGCTGGTGCTCCAGCTACACCCCCTGGTTAGTGGCAGCATATGCCAATCACTACCTTAAATAAGGATGTCAGAGAAATCTGAAACAGATTCAGATGAATTTGGATTTCTACGAATTCGACCCGCAGATTCCACAGCAGATCAGCAAATGTAGTCATATGAAAGTACACAAGTTACTGGAAAATATGCTAATATATACACCTTTTTTAAACCCACTTTTTGTGCACTCTGCTCATTTATTAGATGCTGAACTAAGAAAAAATACACAAAATATTGTGCACCAGTGTCAGGGCCGGCGCTACCGCTAGGAAAACTAGGCAGTTGCCTAGGGCGCGTGGCTGAAGAGGGCGCAGAAACGCTGCGCTCCACTTCACCGCCGTCGCCGGGCTGCTCGCCGCTGCGCCGCCACCGCCGCCACCTACCTTCTCCGCGCCGCTTCCGGAGCCCCGCCCGCGCTGTTTTGGCGGGAGGAACCAGGGCAACAGGTCTTAAACAGCCCTGTTGCCCTGGTTTCCCCGGCCAAAAACAGAGCGCGGGGGTCCTGTCGCGTCACTTCCTCCTCGGAGGAGGCGGCGGCCAGGGCGGGGGGGAAGGTAGGTGGCAAGGATCCGGCGGCTGCGGGGGGGGGGGTTGCAGAGCAGGGCTGCTTTGCTCCGGAGCCCCCCCCACGGCACGAGGGGGGGCGCTAAATATAATATCGCCTAGGGCGCCAAACTGCCCTGCACCGGTCCTGACCAGTGAAAGTTTCATAAACTGTGGCAGACATTTTTGCGTACTTTTCTGAAGAGGGGGAATCTGAATCTGTCAATGAGCGGACAGCGAAACAAAAGATGCCTGACAATATGCAAAACACATACTGAATGGGTTAAACAAAATCCATACATCCCTTAAGACAGCCTTCCTCCCTAGACACCTCCCCAAGCCGGGGATGCTACTGTCAGCAGTCACACTGTCAAGAGACCTCGGGATCCCTGCCTTTGCCATGCAAAATGTGTTGGAAGCTCTTACCAGTCAAGCAAGCTGAGGCCTGTTTAACCCAGTCATGCATTTGTTCTGGTCTTTCCTCCACCCTAGCCTTGGTGTCTGCTGTGAGCACAATTATTGTTCTTGAAATTTAGTTAAATTGGGTGCTAAATATTTCAGGCTTTTCTATGTGCTAAGACCATTCTGTTTCTTAGCTTTAGTTGATTTCTTGTCACTGAATTACCACTGAGCCAAAAATACTAATTAGTAAAGTTTCAAACTTTTCTTTTTATTTTTCAGGAGTCAACATGGAGCTTATTTAAAAGAAAACTGAAACAGAGTACTAACTTTGAAAATCCAAGCTATTCAGAGGTAATGTCGAGTTGTCTCAAATTCCTTCTCAGCCAAAGAAAATTGATGCTTGATGATATCTGTGAATGATTATGGTAGATATTACTAACAGAGCGACCTAATGGGGTCAAGGCTGAGAGAATTCATAGTGGAAGAACCGCCAGTTTCTAAGCCCTGCTGGGTCACACCACTCAGGGCAGAAGGAAAGGGGTGGCTTTTCCTTCCCCCTCTCTTTTTAGAATGTGTTGGAAATCCCCTTCCCATTGCCTCCAATGAGCGGCAGATTCACAGTGCCAGCTCCAGGGCTGACATAGTCCGTCCCCCCCCTTGCCATTTCACGGGCATGTCCTGGGAACAAGAGGACTTTGTATCTGGCAGATTCAACCACTCTCCTAATCTGCTCCCAAATGCCCTTCTTTTCCCCTTACCACCCTCAGAGCACCGATCCAGGACAAGCTCCGTGTTCTTACCTTCAAAACCCTTCGTGGCCTTGCCCCCTGTTAACTCCCCGCTCTGCTATCCCAATACAGCCCTGGTGGTACCACCTTCCACTCTCTAAACACCTTCTGCTTCCATGAAAGACTCTCACTTCCTCCCTTGCTATCCTATATGCTCAGAACTGCCTCCCAGAACACCTCACGATGTTGCCTCACTGACTCCATTCAAGTCCCTCTGCAAAACCTACCTTCTACATGAAGCCTTGGACACAACCCAACTCCCCCCCCCAATGCCCATACCCTACTGCAGGGATGTACCACCTCAGGGCGGGTTGGGGGGGGGGAATCTGGCCCTCCTGGGGTCCCCGGCCAGCCTTCCAGGGTTCCCCAGATGGCCCCACCCCTTTCCCTCAACCACCGATCTTGTGGTGGTTTCCTGCAGTTTCTAAAAGGTTGAAATGCCTCTCCTAAAGCTTGGTTACTGGCAGTAAGAGCTTTAAGCTAAAATAGGCTGGTATTTTGGCCCCCACCCCTTTTGTTTTTGGGCCCAGCCACCACTGGAATACAGCCCCCGAGAGCTGCCCCAAAATGGAATTCTGCCTGCCCTCAGGCTGAAAGAGGTTCAACACCCCTGGCCTACTGTAACTAAGCCTGTAACTAAGCCTAAGCCTTTGTAAGTGAAACCAACTGCATATTGCTGCCTTGTTGTTTCCCTCGGCCTCCACTTCCTTCCCCCTTCCTCTGTTGTTTTCCTGTGTTGAATTTTGTATGTAAGCTCCTCAAGGTAAGGTGCCGAACACCAGGGGCAGGCAGAAAGTAGACCAGGATCTGCTGATAGATCTCCAGGTGATTGGCAGTAAATCAGCAAGGGTTTCCGGCTCCCCATGATTTGACAATAGCGGCAACAGAAAGGCTTCCCCTCCCCTCCTAAATTAGGCTGCTGAGATCGTGTGGGGGCGGGGGGAGTAAAAGAGTAGATTTATGTGTGAAAGGATGTGTGTGTGAGTTCCAGTTCTGGTACTGAAAATAAATTCCTGGGCTGAGCGTGGTCACAGTTCGGTGCCCACCTTCCTGAGTGACTATTTTGCACCTGGCTCCACTCAGTGGACTTCAGGGTTCTAGAAGAAAACAGTACATCCTACAAGCCTATGTCTGCCCAGCCCTGCCCATACGCACACTGATGGCACTATATAAATGACGTATAAATCATTATGTATTTCTTAGGTGAGGGGGTGGTGCTGAGGGGCACCCGTACATCTCATTAAAATGGTAGACACCCAGTTCCGGTGAAATTCAGGCTCAAACCTTATTACGCCGCATATTTATTGTTTCAGATGGAAAAGGAGCAACAAGGAGAAGTGGCAAGTGTCCCTCCCCCATCTCCGTCACGGCTTCAGAAGATTATTCTCAGAAGAGATCAACCGTTAGCCTATACACCGACCGAGGATTCGTTCAAAGACACCGCCACCCTAGTCAAAGAGGACTCTGTTGTATAACTAGTTCAAACAGGGAATCATTAGACACACCCATTTGCACATATATTTTTGTAAACAGAAGGAAAAAAATGGTTCACATCTCTTTATAAAGAAATATATTTAGCCTTTAGCTGGAGACATCTGTTGAAACCATGCCTTGTTGTTATTTGACTGTTTTTTACACATGCCAATGCCTATTTTTATGAGCAATTATCACGGTGTATTATATGTATATCTTTGCACTGACACTCTCTGAAAGTAATGTTATAAATATACTGTACATTTGTAAATTTCTGAAAGATTATCTGGTTGTTGATGTTTTAGTATGAATCTATTCTGAAATTGCATCATTAGGGACACATCCTCTATTTCAGTGTTCTCCAACCTTGGGTCCCCAGATGTTTTTGGCCTACAACTCCCAGCATGCCCCAGCCAACTATGCTGTCTGGGGCATGCTAGGAGTTGTAGGCCAAAAACATCTGGGGACCCAAGGCTGGAGAACACTGACCTATACACATGATTATACTAAATAATATAGAGGAGAACATAGCGGCCATCTATGGAGTTACAAAGATCTTTCAAATGTATATTTATAGGCAGCACTCTGCTAAGTATGTACCGGTGCTTCTGTGCATCTCTGCTATCTGTTTTATATCAGAGTATGTGAAAAATAGGTGCCTCTGTACAATACTAAACAGAACATAAACAGCTTACATACTTCTCTCTTGGGGACCTTAACAAGTGGCACAAAATGTTTTCCTTGTACTAATATTTTGCCTGGTGGAAATAAAAAATATATATATTTCCCTCAAACGTCATCTTTTTCCTAAAGTCCCAGTTTTAAAATGTCATTACTGGTGTCCATAGGAAGCTAGGATGTGTTTAACATTTTTACTGCTTTCACCTTTGATTTAACAACCTCTTGATCATCAGTGGAATAATTCTATTCTCAGCTGAAGTCTCTACAATTCATTTCTATATTGTTAAATTAATAATAGCCAGCTATCCAAAATGCTTGATTGCCAGGCCATTGCATTCAAACGATGCTGGTACATTTTAAAATGAGCCAACTTGTCTCTTAACTTTCCCCCCCGCCCCTCCAGATGAACGTTTTTGATTTTTGTTCACTATTTACGGTAATTTCTGAGGTGGGCAATAATAGAAAGGGAACCAATTTTTATTGATACAGCCTTGTACTATGCATCTTGTTAGTTTTACTACTGATTAGCTGCTTTAGTATGCATAATTTAAACCCTTTAAGGAAAGTCTTTGTGCCACTCCAGGAATGTATAGTCTTAAGCTGTTATTTAGTGTTCCTGGCCTAGCTACTCGTATAATTCCAAGCTTCTAAATTTATAATGAATGAGACTTCTGCTGGGTTTTTTTTTTTTTTTAATACCTGAATTCTCAAACTTAAGTGCTATCCCTCTTTTAATATGGTTTTATGATATATACTTTGATTAGAAAAGAAAACTGGAACATGCTGCTGCTGAATAAATCTACGTGTATTTTATCATTTTTCTGTGTCTTATAATGGATTGAATCTATTGTGCTGGCCCATAAGCTCACCTAACCTTTCAGGGGGGTGGGGGGAGGAAAATGAATAGCTTGTCAATAGCGATGATGATGATGATGAGCAATAAAGAAATAGTTTCCCTAAAGGCAAAACTCAAAAGATGCAAGCCTTTCTGATTTGAACTGGCAGTTAACCAAACAATGCATTTAAACTGATTTGCTCAGTAAGGGCAAGTTTACTTGATGGTTTTAACTGGCTAAGAAGTCGGAAACATCTATTTCAGTGGCTATTAAGGGCACAACCGTATGCATGGTAAAAAAGCCCTACAACTCCCAGCATGCCCCAGCCAGACATGCTGGGAGTTGTAGGTCTGTTTTCTGTCTAAACATGCCTAGGATTGCACCCTAATGCTATTTATACATGCACCAATTTAAGGTTAGAGATACAAATGCAGGAAAGGAACTTACAGTGCGATCCTATGCAAGTTTACTTGTTCATGGTGCTTATTTGCAAGAACATCTGCTTAGGTTTGCAACCTTAATTTTCAGTGAAATGCTTTCAAATAACTGTCTTTCTGTTTCACCATGTGTGAGTGCATTTATGTGGAAGACCAGCAACTGGGTCTTCGGCGCGAGTTCGGCACTTACGGTAACAGGTTAACCGGCACTGAGCTATAGCCCAGTTAAGCAAGTGGAACTGACCAGAACTCGTACGCAGCGAGAAGAAAGCACTACGAGCCTTTCGTTGCCCAAATACTTTATTTACTAGTACAGTAATACCTTGGATTGCAAGTAACTTGGTTTGAGAGCGTTTTGCAAGACAAGCAAATTTTTAAATATTTATTTATTTATTTACGATATACAAGCGACGTCTTGCAATACAAGTACTGTAGTACGGCTTAAATTAAAAATCTCTGTACACATTTTTTGGGGGGGATTTCGTTTTGATATAAGAGTGTTTGGGATTACAAGCATGTTTCTGGGACGAATTATGCTCTCAATCCAAGGCGTGCCTGTAGTTAGATGGAGCGGAACTAATAGACTCTCTAGGAATACTATACATCAACAAGACCTGAGCGTGACCCCAGACTTTATGAATGAACGGGTTCCCAGGCTAGCGTATTGCGGAAAGCAGTTACCTTACCTCAAAGACTCTATGCTGGTTGGTTTCCCACCTGGCTCCGGGTCTGCCTGACCCAGGGAAGAGAACAGCTTAACCCAGCCACAGCTGGTCGACGTGGTTTGTCAGTTCACCCGTGTTCCCAACAACCTCCCAGGGGGTGGGGAGAGGGGTTTTCTACCCCGGTTTCCCCCTCTCCTGCCCCTCCCTGGTCAGGTGGGGCTTATGCCTGCCTCTTTGTGTCAGGTGGGCTTATTCCTGCCCGGGAAATGGTGACGTGTTGTGGTACCTTATAGCTCTTTGAGACTGCCCTGCCCTCTTGATGGTCCATACTTCTTCTTTGTGGATTCCGGCCAAGGGGTCCCATTGTTGGTATGCGAGATCCGTCTGCCTGATCCTGTGTCTCCGGTGCCTCTCCTGCCCCCCCAGGGAGAGATTATGCAGACAGAGGTCAGGGGAAGCTGGGGTGAGTGTGTGTGCATGTTCAGGCTTTCTCCACAATTTATAAGGACAAATTGGCCACTGAAAAATTACAGAGATTTCTCTCCTCATGGCAAGATTTCTCTGTCTGGTTCTCTCTAATCTTTAATGTTCAAACTCCCCATAGCCATTGCTGTAGAAGTCAGTTCAGAAATGTATAACAGGAGGAAACTCTTCAGCCACTTATTCTGGATCCATTGGATTGTTCACAGTCAGATGTAGATAGATGGCAAATACAGAAGAAGTCTTTAGAGGGAGGTGATGGTGGACATACTTCACAAATGAATCAACAGTGTTCTAATCTCTGAGGCACTATGGGACATGGTTGTCCTTTATCATGAGATGTCACCAGGAAGCAGCGATTAGTCACAGTGCCCATTGAAACTGTTGAAGCTTTATAAGCACTTCCTTGAGCCAAGTACCGAAGCCTCAACAGCCACTACCTCCATCAAATAGAACAGCTGTTCCATCCACAGGTCGGGTGCAAAGCAGTATGGACATAAGCAGTAAGGGTCTGTTGCTATTTTCTGTTCTCTGCCTCCTTTAGACCTCTACTAATTATCTGAGGGCCAGGTCATTACAAAGGATGCAGTCTCTTCTGTATTCCCTATTCCAGCACTGTTTCTCAGTTGCACACTACAAGGAAGCCAAAGCAGAGGAAGCTTGAGTCATGTTTCCTATATTCACACTTTTGGTGTACCAGCATGATGCAGAGCGGTGTAGTGGAGCCAGGGCCCATAGGGTTGAAGTGCAGAGACTTTGTGATTAGCAGGGACGATGACATCAACCGCCACCTCCCTTAGATTTCCCTGTTTCCTCTAAGCTTAGTGGCAATCCTCACAGCTGGGGGGAAATAGACTTTCCCAACAGTGTGTGTGCGTGTGTGTATTTACAGTACTCTTATATATGGGTATCTATATCACAGACACGGATAGATATGGATCAACACAGTTGCCTGCATTTTTGGATTCTCCTTGGGGGGAGACTATGGCGACTCTCATGAGCGCCTGCACTTCAAAATTTACCACTATACCACTGGCGATGCGTGAGCTCCAGGTACGGAAACAAGTCCTGCATGCCACTATTGGGAGGGGGATGGCGATGTGCAAGCTTTCCCTTTGCACATTAAAGTAGAAGTGCAAAATAATGTGCGACTCATTTGCCCTTCCTCTCCCTCTTCTGCTTCCTTTTAACATACAAAGTGGGGCCTTGGTCACATCCTCCATGTTGAGATGTATGAGCTCTCTTGTGCCAGTACCACTATTTTTCTGAACAAGCATATTCTTGGATGCATTCTTGAGCATCCATCTCCTGTACTTAGGAGAATTACATTTGGCTGTAAGACTTATTTTTCATCTGGCTGATTAATGAACTTTCTGGCAGGATACGAATGGGGGATAGTCCATCTGTTGTTGCAACAATGTTCTTATGTCACCTTAAAAAAACATTGTTCTTTCAACCATGATGAACTGGACCTGGCACAAAGACATCACCCTGATCAGATTAGAAATTATTTCTTGATAGGAAGTTTAGTTTAGGTATCTTTAAAGGCATTTAACAGAAATCTGATTTCAGTAGTCGAGCCCTGCTTGGCATTCCCATTACCGTATCAACCTGTTTCATTGCTGGGTAGGTAAACTTAATTGAACCAGCTACCAATGATTAATCAACAAACCTTAAGCAAATAAAACCTTTATCCTCTCTGTTTTCAAGACCAAGGAAATTGCCAGCAGAAAAACAACAGGGAAACCCAGCATCATAACTCCTCATTTGCGCCAGGGCTCAGCTTTGGCTCTTGAACGTGTGAAGTAAGAATGGCCAAAAGTGCCTCAGAGAAGATGCAGAGTGCATTTCTTTCACCACTGAGTAGCTGTATATTTATTTAGGTTTCTGCCCACTTTTCCTCCACACAGGAGGAGGATCCACCCACCACCCAACTTGCTGGGCGCTCGGTAAGCAATGTTGCTGCGCTCACCGAGCCAGGTCGAAAGCAAACGTCGGCCGAGTCACTTGCGGGACTTCCAAGTTCCCAGCAGAGTGCTTTTTATGTAGAAAATGGCATGAGATACGTTAAAAGCGGCCACGATTTGCGAAACTTGCACAAATTGCAGCCGTTTTTAACGTGTCTTACGCCATTTACGTAAAAAGCGCTCTGCCAGGAACCCAGAAGTCGCTTCCCCAGCTCGGCTCGGTAGGTTGCGAGTCGAGCCAGGAAAGCAGGTAGGTCAAATGGAGTTTGGGGGGGGGTCGAGCCCAGTGAGTTCGCCGGACTTCCAAACACACCCCGAACAAGATCTGCACACATCAAAGCAGCTTATAATGAAAACCCTATATAAAGGATTGCCACAGAAAGTTAGGAATGCATATTTCTTGTAAGCCTCTTGTGGTACCTTAGATTAACCGATTAACAGTGCAATCCTACACTTGTCTACTCAAAAGCAAGCCACATTGAATTCAATGCCCAGAAAAGTGGATATAGGACGGCAGCTTTATTATGGCAGAAGCTTTCATGGACTGAAGCCCATTTCTCAGATACAGTGAACATTACCCACAGGCTCTGCATGGGGGTAGAGAGTGAAGAACTGTAAACAGTGATGGGCGACTGGCCATGAAACTGTGAGAGGAACTGTGTGACACTTCCAGGCAAAGCTCAAATGTATACAGATATGCATAAACAGGCTATACAATGTAAGGGAGCTTGCATGATCATTAGGCTTTTCAAAAGGATTTTAAACTACTTCTTTTTAATGATCCGTTTAATGCTGCATTTTAAAATAGTCTTTCCCCGTACAGGGTAACCCCCCGTGTTTTTAAATGATTGTTGCTGCTGTTAAAACTAAAAAAAACCACACCTTTGAATGTATTTTATAATTAGTTTTATTGTATTTGCTCTTATGTATTTTGCCCTGAGAACTTTGGCTATAGTGTGGTGTAGTGGTTAGATGTTGGATTGGGACTCGGGGGACACGGGTTCAAATCCCCACTCATCCATGAAATCTTCTGGATGACTTTGGGCTGGTCGCTGACTCTCAGCCTCCTCACAGAGAGGAGGAGGAGGAGGACTATGTAAGCCGCCTTGGGTTTCTTGCAAGAGGAAAAAGGGCAGGATATAAATGTAATACTAATTCTAATAGGTTTCTGAGGATAAACACTGCTAGTAATACTACTACTGATGATGATGATGATTGGTTTCCAAGGAGAAATTATATTAGCCAGGCATAGGTTCAGAAGAGACTAGGAGAACACCTTATTTATTTATTTATTATATTTATGAATCGCCCATCTGGCCAGACATCCGGCCACTCTGAGTGATTTACAATCCAATAAAATACGGGGACACACACACACACACACACACACACACACACACAGTGTAAAACACAATTAAAAACAGAACAAAACTTAAGAATCCTAACCCACCCCATATTCCCGCCTGAAAAGCCACGTTTTTAATGCACGGCGAAAGCTAATCAAGGAAGGGGCATGGTGGAGGTCACTGGGGAGAGAGTTCCATAAATTGGGGGCTGCCACAGAAAAGGCCCTCCTCCTAGTCCCCACCAGCCTGGTTTCTCTGGCTGATGGGACAGGGAGAAGGCCGTCTGTGGCAGATCTTGTTGAGCGGCCTACTTGATGTTGCTGGAGGCGCTCCTTGAGATATATTGGACCGGAGCTGTACAGGGTTTTAAAGGTCAACGCCAACATCTTGAATTCGGCTCGGTAAACAACTGGTAGCCAGTGCAACTCTTTGAGCACCGGAGTGATGTGATCATGCTGGCGGCAGCCTTTAATCAGGCGAGCGGCTGCATTCTGTACCAGCTGCAACTTCCAAACCGTCTTCCAGGGTAACCCCACGTAGAGCGCATTACAGTAGTCTAGGTGAGAGGAGACCAAGGCATGAACCACTGATGGGAGCAGATGGTTAGGAAGATCTTGCCTAGGGCGCCAAACTGCCTTGCACCGGCCCTGCCGCATATTGATGACATCATACCCCAAACCTCCTGATGATAGCTCCCAGCGGCTTTAGGTAGATGTTAAATAACATCGGGGAGAGGATGGAACCCTGCGGCACCCCACAAGTAAACAGCCGAGGGTCCGAAGCCTCCTCCCCAAGAACTACCCTCTGGTACCTTCCAGAGAGGAAGGACCGGAACCACTGCAATACAGTGCCTCCTATGCCCAACCCCTCCAGGAGGTCCAGGAGGATACCTTGGTCAATAGTATCAAAAGCCGCTGAGAGATCGAGGAGTACTAGAAAGGAGCATTCGCCCCTATCCAAAGCCCTCCTTATATCATCCACCAAGGCGACCAAGGCCGTCTCCGTCCCATGTCCAGACCTGAAGCCCGACTGGCACGGATCTAAATAATTGGCTTCATCCAAGTGTGCCTTCAACTGAGCCCCCACCACTCACTCAATCACCTTGCCCAGAAATGGCAAATTTGAGACTGGGTGGAAGTTGTTCAGATCTTGGGGATCCAAGGAGGGCTTCTTCAGAAGCGGTCTTATTGCTGCCTCCTTAAGGGCTGGTGGCATCACTCCCTCCTCGAGGGAGGCATTCACCACCGCCCTGATCCCCTCAACCAGTCTCTCCCTGCAACTCATAATGAGCCAGGGCGGGCAAGGATCAAGCAAGCAGGTGGCTGCACCTTGTCCACTTCATCAGAAGAAAGAAGCTGGAACCGAACCCACAAAACTGGTCTGCCATTGGCCTCCTCCTGCTCACTTCCTGTGTCCATGACGCATGAAATCCCACTCCTAATCCGATCAATTTTATCTGCGAAGTGCTTTGCTAAAGCCTCACAGGAGGCTTTAGACTGTTCCATCAGGTTTGGAGCGACTGGACTGACCAGACTCTGGACCACTTGGAACAGCCTCCTGGGGCAGCACTCCGCAGATGCAATGGAGACAGCATAGAAATTATTTTTTGCTGCCTTCACTGCCACCTGCTAGGCTGAAGATGCAGCTATAACCTGTGTTTGATTATCTTCGGAGTGGGATTTAAGCCATCGGCGCTCTAGCCTTCTCACCTCTCGTTTCAGAGCTCGCAGCGAAGGAATGAACCATGGCGCCATGCGAGCTCTGTTTAGGTGAAGAGGGCGCTTCAGGGCAACTCAGGTCTAATGCCCTGGTGATTGCAGCATTCCAGTCGTCCACCAGGGTCTCAACCGAGCTACCGTTTGTGTGCTCCAATTCCCCAAGCGCATTCAGGAATCCATCCGGATCCATAAGAGGCCTGGGGCGGACCATCCTAATAGGTCCCTAACCCCTGCAGTGGAGTTGTGGCACCGAGAAATCCAACCCCACCAGATAGTGATCTGACCATGACAAGGGGGTGGTGGATATACCCCCCGATCTCCACATCATTTCCCCCCTCTCCAGTTGGTTCCATAGTCTTAGTAGGTCTCTCTCGATGAACTCTAAATTCGTTACTCCTGTCTGAAAGAATCCTGGCTCGATAATGCTCTTTTACTCCAAAATGATGTATGGTCTCCTAGCAAAAAAAACAGAAAAATGTCATCTGTTGGGGTAGTTCTTATCAATCCAAGGGCAGTATTCAATGCTAGCAGTCTACCAGTGCTCATCATGATCAGGTTGCACTATTGGGAATGACCACCAGCATAACAGGAAGCATGCGCTTGAAACAGCAACCTTGGAAAACTAGCCCAAACTAGTGTTTCAGGAACAGGATCCTTATGTGAGCTCTGCTGGCTTGTTCCATTCCAGAAATGCTAGTTTGGGCTAATTTCTGGCTGCTGCAGCAAGCGCTTCCTTCCCAGGGTGCTAGCAGTCATTCCTGTGGGGTGCACTACAGAGCGCTACTGTGGTTAAACTTGGCTTGTTTTCAAACTAAATTTAACCCTTTGGGTGCTATGTAGCTGCTACAGTCACCTTAATTTTTTTTAAAAATATTCAGGGGGAGGCAGTGGGAAGGGCAGCATGTTGCCCACCCCTGATATAAACAGTTGGTTGTCCTGGTCAGCCAACATTACATTTTGGATCAGCCCAACCTGACCTGCACACATTTGTAGACGTGATCACAGAGATTTATTTATTTATTTATTTATTTATTATTATATTTATACCCCGCCTTTTTTCCTTGCAAGGAACCCAAGGTGGCTTACATAATCCTCTTCCTCCTCCTCTCCATTTTATCCTCACAACAACCCTGTGAGGTAGGTTATTAATCTAAAATCCATTATCCACAAATCTGCAGTGACACGCTGCAAACTGTCAGAGAATGCCTCCATTCCCCACTTTGACACACAACGGCCACCACATATAAATGCCAGTTGACCCAGAACATAGGACACATTGACTATTCTTTAGATTTTTTTCAGAAGTTGGAGTAGCTTCAAGGTAATCCCAATTAGTCCCATTAGATTGACATCCAGAGTTGTGTGGAAATCTTCCAGTTGCATCCAGTCAATGGGGGCCATGGGCAATTGGGCATGGATCTTCCATGAATCATATATTTACACTATATATCCTATTTAAAGATCTGTATAATTGTTCAAAAATGGAGATGAACTTGTGAAAACTAAAGGAACTGTAGAGGGCTGTAGATTGTCTCATGGTAGTCACTAGGGCTGCACCAAAATATTGCTCATTAAAATTCTTGGAACAAAAAGGGGTTTAGAGGGGGAGGGGGGAAAGGCATTAACCCCCTTGCTTAGTTGTTTGTGTTCTTTTTGCTGCCTGTTTACACTTGCTTCTTTCCATGATCTGCAGCTTCAATGCAAATCAAAATCAAAAACAAAAAACAGCATTCTCCCTGAAGCAATCACCCCCAGTCAGGGAAGTAGGCATTTTGATGACATCAGTCATCATACAATCAATCAGATTTGGGTACATGAGAATGTCATAAAGCCAAATCAGAGTGAGGGCATGACACATTCCTCTCACTCTGAATAAGCTTCCTGATGATGCCATGTACTGTAGCCCAAGGGTGGCAGAAGGTAGATCTGGATCTACCAGCAGATCTCCAGATGATTCACAGTAGGACATCATCTCCCAATTGTTTAACAATAGCAACAACAAAATGACACACACACACACCTTGCCTTGTGTTATACTGCTGAAATGAAGAAAGCTTGAGGTAATCAGGAGTGGATTTTTGTGCAGAAGGACTGTGAGCCTGACTCAGTTCTGATAGTCAAATCAAATTCCTGGCATAGTTATTTTCCTGGGAGGAAAAATAACTATGCCAGCTCCGGGATGATGTAGTTTGGGGGCTTGATCCAGGGGCATGTTGGGGAAATGAGGGGTTTTGGATCCTATGGATCCAAGGCCATTTCACACACACACACACACACACACACACACACCCCAGAACACCATATTTTAAGTGCCAACAAGAACACCACTGGCATTACTTCTACCCCACGGAGTTTTCTGTGGGCATACCGGGGGGCAGGGGTGTCTATCTATCTAAAATAATTTCTAGGCTGCCTTTGATGGTGGCCCCCTCTCTGAGGCAGAAGTGCCATCCCACTGGTCAAGTTCCTCTCCTCTGGCAAAGCAGCCCTTCCACTGCATCCAGCGATCCCTCAGCTGACCTTCAGCAATGGTTTGGATAGCTCTGCAAATGTGCTGTGCACCACACAAATATTTTTGTGATCAAAATGTCACTTAAGGTGACTTTCTTCCCTTTAATAAACATGAGCGGAAGAGGTGGTGAGTTCACATTGTACCACATCCTGAAAAACAAACATTTTTGAGGATGTGGTACCTTGTAATTTCCCCATCTGAGGGTGCTTCCATAAGACCATTGCACTCTGTGGTTGTTGTTGTTTATGATTACCTTTCTTTGCGAAGTGCTCTGGACCTAAAATATGACTCCCTTGTCTTCCGAAAGCAATGTTACCTTTTATCGGCCAGTTATGTGTGGAAATTCCTGGATGGCACAGTGATGCCTCTTGCTGAGACCCTCCGTTTCTGCTCCCACAAACTTCACAGCCTTGTCAATACTGCCAGGGTCAGTTAAATTGAACATCACAGTTTTCAGGGACTGGGAAGTATAGGCCAGAAGTTGCGGACTTCCTTCCTCTGAAAGGCAGGCTGCAATGATATGGAATCCTTTCTTGTCAAGGTGTTAGGCAGCGCAATGCCAAAGCTGCTGTTGCATCCAGTTATAAAGACCTTCACCCACAGGTCTTTTTCTTTCATACCGTCACTTATGGACCAGAAAATGATGATGAACAAAAGCATGATAGCCAGAATTCCTATCTGGCCTCCATCTGAATGCAAGTGCAGTAAAAACAAATACTGATGTTATGTAACGACCAAATGTGTCCCCCATTTCCTTCAATTTGGGTACTTGAAAGAGGTATTTGTGTATCATTTCAGATTCATTTGGTTTTCCTGTAAATAATGGTATCCACCCAACACCATGCTTTGGATGTGATTTCTCTAGAGCTCCTTCTCAATAGCTCTCCATTGTTTTCAAGACACATCTGCTCTGCATTGGCCACTTCCTCCAGTCTGAAACAAACCCCTTCAGGCATGGAAAGGGGACTTAATTAGTGGCACAGAGCCTTTTATTATGCAAAGCACTGACAGGAAAGGGAGGGAGATGGAAGGAAGGAAGATGGCTCTCCAGTGCTCCTGAGGACTATGCTCTTTTTTTATGTTAATACCCACACTGCCATTCTGCAATGGAACTGGATAATACCCCTGAATAAGCAAACAGCAAATGTTGGGCCCTTCTGGTGAGTGATGGCCCCTTTGCCATGTCCTTTGTACACTAACAATCTGTTGTCTTCCATATTTTGCTTTTTAGCAAGGCAGAATAGATTCAGAATAGATATTATCTCTGCCTGGCTGTCTGTCTTTTGCTAACCTACCACTTCACCGAAAGTCTCATGTTTATGCAGAAAGTTATGCCAAACAGGTCCTCCAGATAACTTTGTATATGAAGTAGAGGTGGATGAATTTGGGGCTCTCTCAGTTCCTCATTTTTCCAATCTTAAGTTCGGTTCATCCCAAACTTAAGACAATTTTTTAAAAAGTTTGCAAGAAAATGCATAAGCATTTTGTGTATATTTCTCCTAATACATGCATTTTTGCCTAATATATACATTTTGTGCAATCAATTTCCCGAATATAATGCATTTTTGATCATTGTTTCCCCTAATATACACATTTTGTATGCGTTTTTGATTGGAAAACTCCAGTGAAAAATTCAGAGAAGTGCAGATTTCAAAATATAACTGAGTTTCAGTTCGCATAGTGGTTCAAAAGTGTGGAATTAGGACAAACTTCTTCTTCATTCCTAATTATGAAGCGTGGGAAACTTCACCTGAAACGCCAAGCTTAATTTTGGTCAGGTTACAGGTCATCATTGCCCAGAACACAGACTGGTATCCCCTTCACATGCAATTGCCTTGGCCTGGCTGGTATGATTCCAAGGGCCACCAGACTAGACTGAGTCAATCGAAAATTATATAGGCGGAAGGAGACTTTGGCGAGCCCTTTTCTTCTACTGAGCTCTTTTCACTACACCTCTTTCAGAGACACATTGGAAGAAACTGAGGGCAGACTTGGCTTGTGGGCTCTATACTAGAACCCAAAGATCCACCAACTAGAACAGGGCTCTCCAACCTTGGGTCCCCAGATGTTGCTGGACTACAGCTCCCAGAATCCCTTGCCATTAGCCATGCTGGCTGGGCATGCTGGGAGCTGTAGGCCAGCAACATCTGGGGACCCAAGCTTGGAGAGCCCTGAACTAGAACCTGGTGCAAAACATATACTTTTAGGATTAAAGTATTCTGAGGCCAGGAATCTCTTTTGAGTGCCAGAATGAACAGGGCTCACAGTCCTTGCATACAAAAAAACCAACAACTCCTCATTATCCCCAGACCCTGCCACACCCAGTGCTCCACCAGCTTTCTTCATTTTTGCAGGACAATTCAGAGCTGGAGGGGAGTCATTTTACTGCAGCTGTTGTGAAACAATTGAGAGTCAGGGATCCTTGCCAAGCTACTGCAAATCACCAGATATCTACCTGTAAATCCAGAGATACCTTCTTCCCTCCTCTGACCAAGGCCATGGGGACTACTGTCTAAAATGTTCAGTCTCAGCCCAACATAGATTACAAGAGGAAGGAAGAAGGAATGAACTGCATCTCTAAGGTAAAAGGCCTACCGGTACTTCTTGGAAGTATGTATGCATCAGCTTAAGGAAAAGTTGGAGAATGTGTTCCATTTTATTTACCCTCGTTGGTTCGTGAGCTTGTCAAAATATAACTCTTCTGGTTGCTTGTTTTGAAATATTGTATAAGGATGAACTCGGTAAACTTGAATTATTTTTTTGTTTGATTTTAAATGCCACCGCCAAAATACTTACTTACCACACTGCTATATACTGTTTGGGAGGGAAGAAAAGCCTTCTGTGTGGCTACTGCTCATGATGACTGTGTATTATCTCCACGACTCCAGCATCAGAGGTGGTATGCCTCTGGATAACTGTTGCTGGGGAACATGATTGTGAGGGTGCTGTTGGGACACACACAACAGTCATTATTATGGCTTGCTGGCAGGGATGGCCCAAGGAATTTTGTGCCTGAGGTGGAGCAGCAAATTTCACCCTGCAAAGTCAAGCTGCCAAAGCCAGGCAAGTTATTATTTTGGCACATGAGGCAGAAAATCTCACCAGCACCTCTCCCCATCCCTGGCACTAACAACAAATTAACAATTTGCTGCCTTTTTAGCAACACCCAAAATCTGCTTCCTGCGGCAGCCGCCTCACTCTGCCTAATGGTTGGGCCAGCCCTGCTTACTGGCCGGGTCCTTAACAACTCCCCTGTTTATGCAGGACGGTCCCAGGCAGGCTGTAACATCCTCAGGCGAATGGTGAAGGGACATTTGTTATGAGTGGTGGGCTGCATTTAGCCTGGTGGGTCACAAATTCAGCAGGCCTGCTTTAAATAGTGAAAAATGACTGCAGGCAGAAACATCAAGGATCTCCTGTGCCCCATGCCATAGCTGTTGGGTGGGTACAGTTTCAGTCCTAGATCCCACTGAACTCATGACTGGGCTCTATTAAAAAAACACAAAAACACCAATCGTAGACTCACTTCTTCAGGGAATCACCAGTGAGAAAGTGCATGCAGATCACAATTGTAATCTATACAAAGCAATACACACCGAATGTAGCGTACACGAGAATATTCACCTGTGTTAATATTTCTTGAGATATTCTCTGAACCATCTTACAAATGCACCCATGCTGTGGTTTTCTTCTGATGCTTGATCTTACATTCTGCAGAACTGTCTCCCCAGCTCATTGTAAGATCAGAACCGTCAATACTCAGCTTGTGTTGATTTTCAGAACGAATGCTAGCTGGAATTACAGTTTGTGAGGTTTCTTGGTAGCATCTGGACAGTTGTATCTTTCCTTCTGGCAGTCTCAATACTGACATTACACTGTGATTATTATAATATACACAGACATTTCCTGGCACCACACAACTCCTTGAGACTGTGTGTGCATCTTAATGCTGATGGCTCCAGCGGACACTTTTTCTGAAGATTCGTCTGATTGATGCTCATAATGCATGCCTCTCTTGGCAACAGGAGGATGGTCAGCTCAAATCAGAATAGCTTTTTGAAATGTGAAAATTGTCCCATGTCCTTTTGTGTGCAGATCTCCCTCTGCCCCCCACTGTTGGCGGAGGAAAGCCATGAAATAGTTCAAAGCAGTAGACAGATTGTGGCTGTTACATGCACAGCATCCCTAAGAAGTGATTGTTCACTACCTGATTGACAGACATTTGGATGGAAGAGTAGTGTGATCTTCTATGATGCATCTGTAATAATAAAAGAGGATGTGTGTCTGTCTGTCCATCTGTCCGTCAGCACCATAGCACCAAGACCATGAAACCTAGACTCCTGAAACTTGGCATGCATACTAAGGGGACCGTATGGGTGGGCACATCAAGGGTTATTTTGTTTTGTTTTTTTAAATGCATTAATTAATTTAAATTAACCTAAATGTGTCTCTGTGGCGGAAGCTTGCAATAACAGCTTCAGCCACTAGGGGTAGACATCCCTAACCAGAACATAGCTTTGCAGTCCATACAGTTTAAGCCAGGGAAGATTCATGTGCTAAGGGACAGAGTTATATGCCTGCTGTGGGGCAGCTCCCCCTCAAGGGAAGGGTCCTCAGAAACTAGGCAAGTTATTTTTCAGAGAAGACAGCGATCCAGTTTAGGAATACAACATATGCTTTATTTATCCTTCTCCTGGTTACACAAACTATGCCCCTCCCTCTCTCTAATTCTTCTCTGAGGCCTCTCTCCAGAAAAGTCCATGGACAGAGATGCCTTCTTAACTTCTAGAACTTTCCCTGGCCTTCTGGGCCCGCCTTGCCACAGACACCCCTCCCACTAGCAGCTGTCCTTAAAGATACATAAAGCATACACTGACTTTATGTTACATTATTATTTCCCATATTGCACATGGGAGGTGGGACTGAGAGAGAGAGAGAGAGAGAGACTGACTTGCCTAAGGCCACATAGTGACTTCATGGCAGAGGCAAAATTTGAACTGGGGACTTTCCAATTTGTAGCTCAGGCTTAGTCACTGTGCAGCAGCAGCTTTCTAAACTGAGGCTCTAAGGCAGTGTTCTCCAACCTTGGGTCCCCAGACGTTTTTGGCCTACAACTCCCAGCATGCCCCAGCCAGCTACGCTGGCTGGGGCATGCTGGGAGTTGTAGGCCAAAAACGTCTGGGGACCCAAGGTTGGAGAACACTGCTCTAAGGTAAACCAATAGGGTTGCCTGACTCAAAACTGGAGAACGTTCACATGCCTTTCAGTCTCCTGATGCATCAGGAGAAAAGGCAGCTACAGCTTCTCCTGCCCATTCCCTTCCCCGGCCCAGTTGTCCTCCCCCTCCCCTAATGGTGTGGAGCCCTGATCAATTTCAGCAGATTGGATAGGGGGAAGGCAACAGGGGAAACATGGGCAGGGGAAGCCACGGTTGCCTTATTTCCTGACACATCCTCAGCCAGTAACCTTGACTATTCTAGACCTGGGTCATCCCTTTAGGGGTCAAAACAGACATGGCTTTAAATCTGTGTCTTGCAGCTATGTCTCTCTCTTCCTTTGCATTTTTACTCCAGGGCAGTGTTCTCCAACCTTGGGTCCCCATATGTTCTTGGCCTACAACTCCCAGCATGCCCCAGCCAGCGTAGCATGCTGGGAGTTGTAGGCCAAAAACATATGGGGACCCAAGGTTGGAGAACACTGCTCTAGGGAGTAGGTGCAGGGCCTCTGATCTGGATTGGGACCCTAGCATGTGGGGTAGGGAGGCTTTTAAGATCCAGATTTGGTCCCCTGCACCTACTCTAGAGTAAAAACACACACACACACACACAAAAGCATAGTTGCTAGACTCAGAATTAAAGTACAGTAATACCTTGGATTGAGATCATAATTCGTTCCGGAAACATGCTTATAATCCAAAACACTCTTAAATCAAAGTGAGTCTCTGGCGGGCGTGAGCGGGGCTGATTTCGGCCCGCTCGAGGCGAGCGGTTACATCCCTATGACTACTTGTCTTGCAAGACCTTGCTCATTTATCAAGTCATTTATCAAAAAAATTTGAATTTTTTTGCTTGTCTTGCAAAATGCTCTCAGACCAAGTTACTTGCAATCCAAGGTATTAATGTAATGTCTGTTTTGGCCCTAACCTTCATGATGCAACTAATGCTTCATTTATTCTCTCTCTTTCTCTCTGATTTTCTTCTGCCACCATCCTCTTGCAGCTGAGCTAAGGCTTTCACTCCCAGCATTCCTGACCATTGGTCATGCTGGCTAGGGCTGACAGGAATTGAAGACCAAAACATCTGGAGGGCACCAGGCTGGGGATGGCAAGCACAGATTATTATAACTTCTGGGAGAAATATTTCTATTGAATACGTTAGGTTCAGAAGGGACCAAGTGTGCATACACACACACACAGGCACTCACTCAGGCCAGAACCGAGGGGCAAAATTTCAGGGCCTCACTCAGCAAAATGAGTGGGGGCAGAAATCCAAATGCAACAGGGTTAGTGTACCATATTTTGAAGTAAGTGAAGTAATATGCATTGCCATCTGAGGAGCCCCCCTGTGAAACCATTAAGCCCAGAGTCAAAACGTACCTAAGATTAGATAGATAGAGTAGATACTGCAAACACCTTAACTTGTTTGAGAAATGTACAACAACAAGCTAGTTGAAAGGATCAACATTTCTCATCAATTCCATAATCTTTACTTGATTTTTGAACAGCACCTCCAGCTATTGGGAAGACTGTGAAGCACGTATTTAAACACAGACGTCTAAGGCACATTCCTACTTATGAATTTAAACATGAAAAACTTTAAGATGTAGGAAGGGGTTAATTGATTTAGGTTGTAAATAACTTCAGAAGAGCAGCATGAAATATTACTACATTGTTTGCATTGTACATAGTGTGCATGTTTTTAAAATTTATGTTTTATATTTATATACCGCTTAAATATAATAAAATCCCTAAGTGCCAGTGGTATTCATATATTCAGTGTATCTCAAAGTGATTGAAGTTATAAATAAGTGGGGCTCTGCAACAAAATGTTGCACTGCGGAGTGTTTCTGTTCAGTGTTTCAGCCACTCCGTTCCATTCCCTCTTTCTTCCAACAGTCTGTCAGCATTCTGTTTCCACTGAGCATCCTCAGTCCTCATTGGCCTGTTTTGGGTCGTTTCCACTCCATTTTGGGGGCATTTGGAACGGTGGAGTGGCCCCAAATTGTTGATTTCTCCATGGATGTCTATGGGCAGATCTCATTTCTGTACCTGGGGACATTTTAAAATATTTTCTCAGTGTGGACCAGGAAATGTCCTTTTCAGGCAATGAAATGGTTTTATCTGTACCCTTTTTATAACTGTGTGTCCTCTCTCCTCCTTTCCAGCCACTTAATTCCACCCAGTTGTCAAGCTCCCACCCCCATTCAGTCAATTGTATTTCTTATGGGGCTGTTTTTGGATAGGGGGTTGGGTCCTCCCCTAAGGTTTTTTCTTCTTCTAAATATATTTTGGACATCTGAAAACCTTGGGGTCACCCCAAGTGTACTGATACCTACCTCTTGTGTGTGTGGGGGGGCATTTTTGCCCACAGATATGTGAACACAGGAAGATTTTAACAGGAAATGGAGGGAAGGATTAGTCCACCATATCATGAATCAGAAATTTATGGTATAAACTTGTTCTCTTTGGTTTTTTAAAATACTATAATTACAAAGTACCGTAATTGTCCTTTTGTAAGTGTTTATTCACTATATGTCTTGTTTTGCCCCCCCCCTTTTTTGCCATCAGTTGTCAAGAAGGGGTTACACCCGTACTGACTGGATCTTGTATTCATAAGATTGGCTCTGGTGCTCAACTGGCTGCTTCATACTCTACTGCTGAGGAATGTGACACACCCAGTGCTCGGCCTCACTTTGTGCAATATATGTTCTGAGGTAATCACAAAGCGTCATCTCGTAGCTGACAAGATCACTGTTAATTCCTGCGGGATGATATGGGGAGAAAGAAAGTGTGTGTGTATGTGTGTGAGAGTTCATTTTGGAGGAGGAACTAGCATGGGAGAAGTGTAAGCTTCTGTTCTCCCTTTAGGGATATATAATCATTGCTATGGCTAGGAATTTCTGTTCCTGGGGCATGTTCCCAATCCTGTTTCTTGGGACCCAGAACCACACAAATTCAGGACCATTCACCTTCTGGGAGATTCCACATGTAATAGGTCAGGGGTGGGCCACTTGTGGCCCTCCAGATGTTTTGGCAAACAACTCCAATCAGTTGCCCACCCCTGTAGAAGTTAAAAATATAAATTTGGAATTACTCCTAAATAGATTTCTTTAGGGAAGTGAGTGGTAAAATCTGGAGCAGGTAAGTCAAATATGGTTGCGTACATAATGGGTAAAGCTTTTTATGTAGGCTCAGATACACTGCTAATGCTGCTAGCTGCTCTGCAGCAAGAGCGTCCAGTAATTATGCTGCCAAAAACCTTACCGCTGTTGTTCATTCAAAAATAGCTGGCAAAGGTCATGTGTCTCTTGTTTCTCTCCTCCCCCTCTAGTGGTTGTGCTTTACTATGTTAGGTTGCAAGTACAGAGCCAATGAGAAACTTCAAGGGTGCCCACTTGCCTGGTTTCATGACCTCCCTAAGGGCATAATCCTCTGCATGTTTAGACAGAAGAAAGTCTTACAACCCCCAGCATTCCCCAGCCAGCCATGCTGTCTAAACATGCACAGGACTGCACCTTAAGCAATTAATTATTCCAAACTTAACGGAATTGTTAAAATAATGTATTGTTCACATTATTTTAAGAAGTGCAGATATACTACTTTGAACTTTGAGGTACATCTTGCACTGATGTCCAGTTTGTACCTCTGGCAGGAGTCCTTATTGTCACATCCCAGATATACCACTGCATATAGAACTTCTCCAATGAAGATTAACTTGGTTCCCATCTAACTCTTATTCTGCTGTGACTGAGGTGAGCTTTGCATATGCCCTTCTTTTTGTCTGTGTAACGCTTCCTCCTACCACACACAAGTACTCGTGTCTATTTCTCGAAGTGCATCTTCAGATACTGTGACACTTGTTGTTTTTTAAAAATAATTGTTTGGATTTTGGAACAGACCTTTTAAATCATTCTGCTTTGTGGACATTATGGTGGAAAAAGAAAACATAAATCATCCATTGGTGAATACAGATACTTTCTTCATTCTCTCTTCAGCCTGCATTTTAAAAATGCTTTGTTTCATAATGCTGGTAAACTGTCACTATTGGTCACTATAGTGCTGTTTGCACAGTTAACAGCACAATACAGCACCTAGTAATAAATTAATGCATCCATCATCATGGAACAAAGAAATAGACCTCTCTTGAAAACAACAATTTCTTCACTAATTTTTCATTGTAGAGAGGAACAAATTTCACTTATGTACAGCCACTGATTTAAGTAAAACATCCTTTATTCAGCATTTCATTGCAGGGTGGCTATCAAATCATGTAGTTTACACTGGTTTTTTTTTTTTTTTAGAATATGCACTAAAGTCTCACAGGAAATATTTATTAATTTATTAATTACATTTCTATACCACCCAATAGCCAAAGCTCTCTATCTTGTATAAACTAACATCTGTCTTGTACAAACACTTACCTGGGAATAAGTCCCATTGAACTCAGTGGAGTTATTTCTAAGTAGACATTACATAGGATCGTACGATCAGAATTCTAATTTCTGAGCAGAAATTGTTAACTAATCCAAGAGAGTGGTGGATTCTATGCACAGATCTTTCTTATGGGTCCAAACAAACATGGGCAAAGTACTTGTATTCAGCATTTAGGGGAGTGCAAACAGTCCTATCAAACTGGTAATTGCTACTATCAGATCTGACAGAATTAATCAGCTGTGTATATATGTTGAAGGCAGCCTGAAATCAGGTATTCTGTTCCTCTGTTCCCTCTTCAATAGGTTATCAGTGTTGTCAGAGTAGCAGTGCTTAATGATAATCTGTCCATGGGGAGGATTCTTGTATCCCGTCACAGGCACATGCAGCCTGCTGTTGCACTCTAGGACAGGGGTGCACAACCTTTTGGGTCCCCAAAGGTTGCATCGGGTATCTGCTGGGGTGGTGGGGGCTGCACATATATGCCCACGCACCGCCCCCGCCAACAGAAACAGAGCTTGGTCTTGCAGCAACAGCATCTGTTCCATGTCGCAGCATCAAGCTGTTTTAGCCCCCTCCTCTTCCCAGCCACCCCAACCCTATCACCAAAAAGAGAGGGGGGGAAAAAACTAGGAAGTGGAACGGGCTCTAGTGTTCCTGCCATAGAAGATTCAGGCCAAAAGCATCCCCAGAGTGTCCTAGGAAGCTGGCGCTGTTTCCTAGGATGCATGCTCCAGTGACACTCTAGGAACAAAGTTTCTATGGGAGGAGCCATAGAGCCAGTTTTAGAGCTTTCCCCCCCTTGCCACTATATTTCACTGGCAGCATATGCTGGGAATCTTCTGGACACCGCCGGACAAGGCTTGAGGGGGCACCTATGACCCATGGGCTGCACTTTTTACACCTCTGCTCGAGAATCACTAGCTCTTGGGTTAATGACTAGAGTTCTTAACAACTGTGTGCTTGCTTATTAATTTCTAGTTCCTCTTTTAAGATTGTTTGCTTTCCGTGTATGTCACAAACCACAGCCATATGTAAATTGATATACTAGAGTACTTTACTCCTGGGACAGTATAATGGATTATGAACAGGAGGCTTGTAAATTACTTATTAATTGTGGGAAAGGACATTAGTCTGTTCTCATCTGCATGAGCAACGGAGTTAAACCCTAAGTTTGCAGACATTTTCATTCTGAAATCGATTTTCAGAATTCTGAAAGAATTCCCGACAAAAGTAGCAACAGGCTATACAGATCTGCACATGGACACAAGGAAAGTGAATTGGGTGAATATTCTTGTATATTCCCTTAGCACCAATCTTGGTTTGCCAACAATAGTTTTGCTTATCTGTACAGTGGTTAGTGAATAAACTAGTTCATAGGGAAGGTAAATGCTTTGTGTGTTACATAAAGTGATATCCTGAAGGTAAACAAGAGAGAGAGTTAACCTTTTCTCTAAACTGAAAGAGATCAGGATTTAAGGTCACAACTGAAAGGTCATGCAACTCAACCAGAGGTAACTAAGTTCATAGGGGTAATCTCATGGTTACGTCACACATCCTGAGACTTTCAGTTCCATAGAAGCCCAAGGACTTACTTGACATGAGGACTGACTGACTGACCTCAAATTCCAAAACAGATTCAAAGAAAGCTCACTAATTCATTGGAGAGTTGGTTCTTCCAGGAGACACTAAAGCCAATATTTCTAGTGCAGGAAGAAGAATGATTATTTGATTCTTCTGCGGAAACTGGCACACACTCCGGCAATTGATTGGATATTGACTATACACGAGTATTGCTTCTTTTCTGTATGAATCCATTCTCCTGGAGACGCTTATGAAAATTGCATGTAATGAGATAAATGTCATGATTCCATCAGTATTCCACTATTCATATGTTTAGTTCTCATAGAGTTGAAAAGATAATATCTCTGTGTATATCACACTCATCCTCTTCGCATTACACATTTCCTCTTCATTTATGGCAGGTTCATCCATTTCGGAATTGTACGTGACTCATAAGTCAGAGATTATGAGAGCTCACTTATCTATGATTCATGATTAAAGTGTAATTTTGAAACAGATGAATGGATTAACCTGTCATAAATGATGAGGAAATGTGGCAGGTGAGGAGGAGGACTGTGATATATACAGAATTATCTTTTGATAGCTTTAAGAGCTGTGGTGGGCAGAACACTGATTAATAAATAATTTTAATTGATAAACGAACAAACAAACTAGAACCAACATACATTTTGGAATATTTATGATGTCATTTATCTGATTACATTTGATTATTTTGGGAGGTATCTCGTATATTTGGTATGTTTTAGTTTATAGCTAAATACTATGTCTTAATGGAATACATTTCTATAAAAAAAAATTATATATTCAGCTCTGAAAAGCTATATTTCCACACCCACACCCACCCCCTCCCATGCATTACTGAACCTTTTTTTTGGATCTGTTTTGATTTAGATTAACAGAATCCTCCGTTTGGATTTGTTTCCCCTTATTCCGAGAAACAGTGACTCGTTCCAGCTGTGGGGAAGTAATTATGCAGCTGTGGAATTAAACAGTCACCCTCCTTAGCGATTTCCACCCATGACTAAATACATCTCTTTCCATCATGGTATCAAAGTATAGCAACAACAACAGAAACAAAAAGAAATCAAGAGATACTTATGCACAGGCATCGATAGTTGCCATATCTTCATGTTCAGATGATGCCTGAATCTGCGTTTAAATGCTCCAAGTCAGGATGCAGCCAACATCTTGACTGCTTCCTCCACTATCTCCTCGCAAATCCTCCACGCCCACATGCAGCGGCTTGCAATTTTGCTCCAGTGTGAGGGGAGGAAGGTGACGTGTTTGGTGGAGGAAAGGGTTGGGGGTAGGGATCCAGTGTCTCCTTCTCAGGGCTTTTTTTCTGGTGGAACTCACCGGAACTGAGTTCCAGCACCTTTTCTTCTATTAATTGCATTACAATTTAATCGCCATATACTCCCGAGGAAATGTAATCCAAGAGTTCCGGTACCTTTTTCTCCAGAAAAAAAGCACTGCTCCTTCTTATCTCAATAACTGGATTCGCATGACATGACAACCCACTGTGCCTTATAAGCCAACGGGGGTTCTTGTGTTGTGCAAACCCAGGACGGGTTTGTCAGGGTGGCTTATTTTAATATTTTTGGCTTATAAGCCATCCTGAAAAGCCATGGCTTTTTTGTACTAAGGCCTGTTTGAGCCACGATGGGTTGTCGTGTCGTCTAAACACTGTTTCCTAGGAGAAGGGGGAGGGAGGGGGGACCATACCCACAATGCACCTGGTCATCTGTCAGATGCATTGTGGGTAGGATGGCTTATAAGGGTGGCTTAATGTGTAATGTGAACCCTCCCAATGCTTTGGAATGTTTAAAAGAGTCATATACAATGCTGGCTGTCCACCAACAGTAAAGAAACCACAGGTGGAACAGCTTCCTTCCTCTGCCCCGCCCCCCCAGACCTTCTTTAGAGGGTTGGGGGACCCTCCAGAGCAGACTGGGGGGGGGATGCAGGTAGAAGAGATAACGGGAAGTTGTTTTGCACAAGTGAACATCCACTAACATAATGTTGGATATAGCCCATAGGCACCATTCTGGGTGAGGATTTGGCAGCTCTTGATTTATTTGGTCCATGCCATACACAATCTTGCCATTTATAGCTAAAATGGTATTTCAAGCAAACCCAGTGAGTGCTCTGGGATGGTGACTGAGGCAACTGCTTGTCCCATTTTGATGGATTAGTTTCATCATGTTCAACTTGAGGACGTGGAAATGTTGCTTGGAGGAGTGAGGCCAACTACTTGTTTGTTGGACCTTTGTCCATCCTGGTTAGTAAAAAGTGCCAAAGGGGGACCGGCCAGCTGGGTCGTAAATGCTACCGGCCAGTTGGTGGTAAATGCTTCCTTGGGGGAGGCCTGTGTCCCAATTCCTTTAAATAAATGGTAAGGCCATTAACAAAAACAAAAACAAAAAAACCCAACTTCCATTGTTGGATCCCAGCACCCTAGATAATTATTGGCCATTCTCCAACATTCATTTTCTGGGCACGGTCCTAGAGCGAGTGGTGGCGAATCAACTCCACGTCTTCTTGGATGAAGCTGATTATTTGGATCCTTTCCCATCTGGGTTCAGGCCATGTTTTGGGACTGAAACAGTCTTGTCTGCCTTAGTGGATGACCCACGCTGGGAACTAAACTGGGGGAGTGTGTCCCTGTTGGTTCTGCTGAACCTTTCAGGGACAGTCGATACCATCAGCTGTGGTAACCACCTGGGGTATTTGGCTGTTATCAGGCATGGGGGTACTGTGTTGCAGTGGTTCTGATCTTACCTGGCTGCGTGCTCCCAGAAGGTGATGCTGGGTTACTACTGCCTCATAGCCCCTGGTCTCTGGGGTCCCTCAGGGTTCTATTTTATCCCCTATGCGCTACATGAAGCTGCTGGGAGAGGTCATCCATCCAGAGTTTTGGGGTTGGGTCTCATCTGATGATACTGAGCTCTGTCTCTCTGTGTCACCTGATGCCAAGGAGGCTGTGGAAGTGGGATAACAAGTTGACACACAATCCAGACAAGGCAGAGGTACTGCTGGTATCTGAAAGACAGCTTCTTTCCATATGAACCTGCCCATCATTTAAGAAGGGCATCATTTAGGTGCCCTTCTGCATGTGCCACCTCCAAGAGAGGTTAGGTTAGTGGGAACACAGGATAGGACCTTCTCGGTGGTAGCACCCTCCTGTGGAACTGTTTCTCAAAGGAAGTTAGGTTGGCCTCTTCTTTGTTCAGTTTTAGGTGGGCTGTTAAAACATTTTTGTTCTGCATAGCCTTTTAGTATTTTAAATGTATTAGCTCCACATGCTCTCTCTCTCTCTCTCTCTCTCTCTTTTTAAGATTCCCTCATGCTCTTAATTCTGGTGTTGGTGATGTTTAAACAATTTTTTTAATAGATTGTGAATTGTTTTTAAAGTTTTAAAAATATGTAACATTTTAAATGGTTTTAAGTTTTAATTGTAAGCCACCTTGGGGGCTCTATTTGGAATGAAAGGCGACGCATAAAGTTAGTTATAAATAAATAAAAATAGAACAGCTAAGAGAATAGAATAGCTACAGGCAATTTTCCATAAGCTTCAAAAAATGATAGCTGTGGGCTCTTTTTCCAATACTTATGGATGTATTAATGCCCAAATAAACAGATCTTTGCACAAAGGAACATGTTGCACACATACAATTGCATGAAATGATTTCTACATGCTCTGTTTTGGAATAAATGATAGGTTGGTGCTGGGCTGGACTGGGTTGGGTGTGGGGCAAAAGCAGAATAAGTTTAGAAGTGTGTGTGTGGGTGGACTTTTGCTGCTGGATTACAAAAGGAACTTACTTTTATATATTTATAATTAAACCTTTTACACAAAAAATATTTTTTGTAGAAATTTTTAAACACACTAACATTTCGAGTATAAAACCATAATGATTTAACATTCAAATTTGAGGACTAAACAATGACAATGCTGGAATTTCAAATAACATAATTGTAAGTATAAATCCATAGTAATTTCATACAAGTTTGAGAACTTAACAATAATGCAATTACAAGTAACACAATATATGTATATTCTCATTTGTGATTTAGCATACCAAGTCCTAACTTTGTTATATTTTTTAACAGAGTTAGTAGAAGCCTTCCCCTTGTTTTTTCTTTTTCTTTTTGAAGTGGCTTAGGCCTTCCTTTGTTTATTCTTTTGAGGAGGCCACCACCTGAGAATTCCTTCATTTTTTCTTTTGGTTTTTCTTCCCAGGTGGCTTGAGCCTTTTTCTATTTATCCCTTGGAGAAGCTTCCAATGTGCTGATTACTCCACATCCGACAAGAAACCGGTTTGCCCCTCTTGTTTCCAGGGATGGGGACTTGGACTCGAGGACTCGACTCGTGAGTCGGACTGAGTCCCCCCTCTGACTCGACTCGGACTTGAGTCCCAATATTTTCAATGGGACTCGAGACTCGACTCGGGACTCGAGACCAAGGACTCGTGTTCCAAAATCGTGTTCCTCAAATGCAACATGGATAGGTTTTAGGAAGTACAGCAAGTTTATTTTTTAAAATCATTTCCCTAAAATGCAACCTTTCAGACATTTTGGGTTTGTCTGCCTGGTCTGTTCTTGCCAAAATCAGTTGCAGAGTTTTGAAATAAAAAGGCACACTTGTGCCTAGAATTTATTTAAGCCTGCCACACATCTGAAGTAGCCTTATTTTGTTGGGGGAAAACCCCATTGATTTTAATAGGGACTCGTGGAGTCAGTTTTGGGAGGGACTCGTGACTCATGAGTCACCATTTTGGACCAAGGACTCAGACTCAGGACTCAAGACTCGGGTCCAAAGACTCATGACTCGACTCGTGACTCAAGACCAAGGACTCTTCAACATCCCTGCTTGTTTCGTTCATTATCTTTATCAAGGAATTCTTTCGGACTATATCAGTGTTGTTTCTACTCCAAAACACAAAAATATTTCTACAGTGTTACAAACCCTTTTCAAAACAAACATCATGCAATCAACCCTCAAGGCCCCACTTGTTTTACTTACATTCTTACACGTTTACCTTACCGTATCATGCTTTTTCTCTCAGTGAGTCCTCTAGTGGCCATACTTTTAATACATGTATTTATACTCTATATACAGCTGAAAACAGGTGTTAACCATTTCATCACTATTCATTAGAGTAAGACATCCAGCAGAATCAATTACCACTCCCTTAGGGCTCTCTCAATGTTCCAATTAATACTATAAGGGTTACTCTGCAAATCCACCCATTCATTGCTTGGTGAAGACTTCATGGGTGTGCCCTTCTTCTAATACTCACTCTGATGACCTAATCATCTCCCTTTATAGTAGCTAGCAACCCATTTTAATTCTTCATCTTCCTATGGCCTGGGTGGTTCATTGTCTTATAATCTTATTATTTCTATAGTGATGAAACGGTTAACAGCTGTTTTCAGCTGTATATAGAGTATAAATACATGTATTAAAAGTATGGCCACTAGAGGACTCACTGAGAGAAAAAGCATGATACAGTAAGGTAAATGTGTAAGAATGTAAGTAAAACAAGTGGGGCCTTGAGGGTTGATTGCATGATGTTTGTTTTGAAAAGGGTTTGTAACACTGTAGAAATATTTTTGTGTTTTGGTGTAGAAACAACACTGATATAGTCCGTAAGAATTCCTTGATAAAGATAATGAATGAAACAAGAGGGGCAAACCGGTTTCTTGTTGGATGTGGAGTAAGCAGAACATTGGAAGCTTCTCCAAGGGATAAATAGAAAAAGGCTCAAGCCACCTGGGAAGAAAAACCAAAAGAAAAAATGAAGGAATTCTCAGGTGGTGGCCTCCTCAAAAGAATAAACAAAGGAAGACCTAAGCCACTTCAAAAAGAAAAAGAAAAAACAAGGGGAAGGCTTCTACTAACTCTGTTTAAAAATATAACAAAATTAGGACTTGGTATGCTAAATCACAAATGAGAATATACATATTATTGTGTTACTTGTAATTGCATTATTGTTAAGTCCTCAAACTTGTATGAAATTACTATGGATTTATACTTACAATTATGTTATTTGAAATTCCAGCATTGTCATTGTTTAGTCCTCAAATTGGAATGTTAAATCATTATGGTTTTATACTCGAAATGTTAGTGTGTTTAAAAATTTCTACAAAAAATATTTTTTGTGTAAAAGGTTTAATTATAATATATAAAAGTAAGTTTAATCATGGCGGCGTTGGCACTTTTGTGGATACAGTAATAATTACCGTGATTCTCCTATTAGCTGTTCAGAGATTGGAGCCATGTATAACAATTGCAGGACATTGTGCTTTCAGTGATGAACAAAAGGATAAGATAACAGCAGACTTTCCTCTAAGACTTCAAGAATTGTATGCAAATAATAATGAGGATAGGATTTACCACAGTTTATTGTGTATAGATGAAAAAATGGGGTTACTTATATCATTATGTATAGAAATAATAAGATTATAAGATAATGAACCACCCAGGCCATAGGAAGATGAAGAATTAAAATGGGTTGCTAGCTACTATAAAGGGAGATGATTAGGTCATCAGAGAGAGTATTAGAAGAAGGGCACACCCATGAAGTCTTCACCAAGCAATGAATGGGTGGATTTGCAGAGTAACCCTTATAGTATTAATTGGAACATTGAGAGAGCCCTAAGGGAGTGGTAATTGATTCTGCTGGATGTCTTACTCTAATGAATAGTGATGAAATGGTTAACAGCTGTTTTCAGCTGTATATAGAGTATAAATACATGTATTAAAAGTATGGCCACTAGAGGACTCACTGAGAGAAAAAGCATGATACGGTAAGGTAAACGTGTAAGAATGTAAGTAAAACAAGTGGGGCCTTGAGGGTTGATTGCATGATGTTTGTTTTGAAAAGGGTTTGTAACCCTGTAGAAATATTTTTGTGTTTTGGTGTAGAAACAACACTGATATAGTCTGTAAGAATTCCTTGATAAAGATAATGAACGAAACAAGAGGGGCAAACCGGTTTCTTGTCGGATGTGGAGTAATCAGCACATTGGAAGCTTCTCCAAGGGATAAATAGAAAAAGGCTCAAGCCACCTGTGAAGAAAAACCAAAAGAAAAAATGAAGGAATTCTCAGGTGGTGGCCTCCTCAAAAGAATAAACAAAGGAAGGCCTAAGCCACTTCAAAAAGAAAAAGAAAAAACAAGGGGAAGGCTTCTACTAACTCTGTTAAAAAATATAACAAAGTTAGGACTTGGTATGCTAAATCACAAATGAGAATATACCGGTACATATATTGTGTTACTTGTAATTGCATTATTGTTAAGTCCTCAAACTTGTATGAAATTACTATGGATTTATACTTACAATTATGTTATTTGAAATTCCAGCATTGTCATTGTTTAGTCCTCAAATTTGAATGTTAAATCATTATGGTTTTATACTTGAAATGTTAGTGTGTTTAAAAATTTCTACAAAAAATATTTTTTGTGTAAAAGGTTTAATTATAAATATATAAAAGTAAGTTTAATCACGGCAGCGTTGGCACTTTTGTGGATACAGTAATAATTTCCGTAATTCTCCTTCTATTAGCGGATTACAAAAGGAAGGCAGATGGAGGCTTAGCTCTGAAGGACACTTGGCTGGGGAAGGCTGGTTTGGTCCATGCATGACGAAGCGAATTTCCAGAACTGTAGAAAACCACTTCCTCACCTAGCTGCAAAACAAATTGAGGGAAATGGAGAAATCAGTCCCAGTCTGAGGGCAAACAAACAACCAAGCCTCAGAAGGTTCTAGGAGAAGTTACAGGAGCACTTCAATTTTGCATTTCAAAATTATGTTTCGAGTACAGTATACTCTTCATCAGAGACAACTGGAGAACAATTCACAAAGTATAATCCGACAGAATGTCATGACATTTTAAACACGTTGATTATACACAAGCACATCATCCTGTTTTTTAAAAGTTGTAAAAGAGTGCCTAGTGTTGGAGAAATAGGCACGGTGCATATACAGAGTGCAAATACATGTAAACACGCCCAAGAACATAGCATGCATTTAAAATGAACTATTCCACTGCTCCACACTCCTGTGGCCAGGTGCCTGCAAAAGTGCTATCAGTTGGCGACACGCCCAGACTATGTTCCCCGTAGGAATGTCTGTTTCCTGCCAAGGCAGCATCCTTGGAGAAGAACAAAAGGCATCTCAAGCAAGCAAAGAGAAACCCCCATCCCTGCCTGTTTTGAGTAACAGAAAGGCAGAGATGGATTCTGAAAAATCCATCTCTTAACCATAGTTCCCTAATTACATATTTGGGACCCCAGGTGAGAAAGACATTGTCCTAAGCTGAAAATATTCACATAGGCCACATAAAAGTGTCCAAGCTCCTGCTCTGCATGCAAGCTAGGAGAGACTCCTAATCTGAAACCTGTCTTGAGTTAAAGCTATGTAAAGGCCAAATCCTATGCATACTTGAACAGACAGAGCTTCTGCAAATCCCAGCATTCCCTGGCCAGCAAGGGATAGCAATTCGAGGAGCAGCCCACAAGGGCTGAAACCCCAAAAGATCACCCTACTGTCAGTAAAGGTCCAGAAAAGCCCTGATGAACTCTGTTGAACCCCCATTGAATGACCTACTTGACTTTGCTTATCTGCTTTTGTTGTTCCGGACAAAGAACCTTAGAGAGCCATGATGCATTGCTTTAGTTATGATATTTCATTGTTCTGAAATGCTTCATAATCATATTTTCCCATTAAGTTGCTATTTGGTCCCAAAAGCCTATTTCCCAGTGCCAACGCAAATGTTGCAGGCACATGGGACATCGAGTACATCAAGTAACCTAAGAGGTCATAAAAAACAACATCTTAAAGATTAAGATTTGCCATGTCAAGAGAAATGTATTGGTTGCCGTCATATACGGGGAAATGTATTCAATAGGTTGGCACGGTTAAATGAATGCGTCTGATTTGCTGAGAGCGAATACACCCCTGACTGTAGAAAAGTATAAGAAGGCTTGTATGCCCTACTGATCCTTGTCCAGCTCTGATTTGGGCATGCGCCCCTTGCTGGTCCTTTTGTGCAGAAATAAAGCTTTGGAAAACTCACTGCCGGTGCGTGCTGCTTGCCTCTTCCTTGAAATATTGGGTTCTCTAGGGAGAAGACACTCAGAGCATTCCTTGTGCAACTAGTAGGGCCTCAAGGTAGATAGATAAATAGATGTGTAGATTCAAAGAGATTCATTTCCAAAATTGGTATCAGGACAATACCTCATTACTATAAAAATGTCACAGAATAGGTTGTAAGCTTTCCAGTTCTCCAGAGCTCTTCATCAGGCTAGATGGTAAACAAAGTGGGAAGAGGGGGAAAAGGTATTGCCCTAATACAGGTTTTGGGATTTGGCTTATGGCCAGCACAGCTACCTTTGAGTTTTAAAGAGATTCAAAACTCCACTATTCTGTGACTATTTACTACCGTGAGATGATAATCCAAATAGGTGTGTCAACTGTGTTTCTGTTAGTATTTTATCAGCAAATAAATCATCCCTCTTAGTTGTTGTTGTTGTTGTTGTTGTTGTTGTTCTAAGATCATCTTCAGCAGCTCTTCTCCGGGAGCCCCCGCCAAAGGAAGTGTTAGGTGAGTGCTTTTATAGTGTATTTATTTTGTATTTTATGGTTTTAATTGTGAACTTTAGCTATTGGGAGGTATAGAAATGTAATAAATAAGTAAATAGTACTTGTCATCATGTCAATTTCACCCTTGCAGATAGCACTGAAACTGACCTTTCTGCAGCAAAGTTGTCCACCCCAAACAATAACTTTCAACCCATGAATCAAGGTCACCACATAGTGAATTTTCCCACCTTCTGCCAACACTGAGTGTTGCTACATGTTACAGATGGGGATGAAGGATTCCGCACAGGGATGCTGCCTTCGGCAAGAGAAACATGTAGACCAGGGGTGCAGAACCTTAGGCCTGGGGGGCAAATCTGGCCCACTTTAGCTCCCAATCTGGCCCAATAGTTTGGTGCTTTCCTGGCCTTTGTACAGTTTCTTTGTTGCGCAGAAACGTCCAAACATGGGGGCGGGGGTAGGGAAAGGAAGAGTACATTGTAGCAGAGCCTGGAGCTCCACTGGGCTGACCCTGGCTGCAACTCCATTACCATGGGGGGGGGGGGATGAGGCTAAATGGTAGATTATGCTAAAAGATATTTATAGAAACTTATTTCCTTGTATCTGTATACCTTGTGAAGTTTGCTGGAAGCGATCAGAAGCACAGCTAGAGCAGAAAAAGCCACATTCTGAATAATGAGTGCTGGCCCAGGCCCTTCTTAGAATAGTGTGTGCTTGTGCAGTTAGGAATTGTAGCTTGAGAGACTTCTCCTGGCCTATACAGTAATACCTTGGATTGCAAGTAACTTGGTTTGAGGGCATTTTGCAAGACAAGCAAATTTTTAAATATTTAAATTTTTTTTACTTGATATACAAGCGACGTCTTGCAATACAAGTACTGTAGTACGGCTTAAATTAAAAATCTCTGTACAATTTTTTTGCGGGGGATTTTGTTTTGATATAAGAGTGTTTTGGATTACAAGCACGTTTCCGGAACGAATTATGCTCTCAATCCAAGGCATGACTGTATGTAGATTGTTCTCTCTAGAACTACCAGTCCCAGAATCCTTTGTGCATAGGCAGGAGGGAGGGACAGCTGGTAGGAGGGACAAAGCACCATAATAATTAGGGATATTGATCCCAGGGACAGAGGGAGCCAGTGCTGCTGGTAGGATTCACAAGCCTAAAATGTATGCAAGATCCAGTGCCATCCTATATGTGTTTACTCAGAAGTCAGCCCCACTGAATTCAATGGACTTATTGCCAAGTGAGTGAGTATAGGATTATGGCAAATGTCTAGGTCACACGCAAACACACCATGGCGCCACTTTGAGTGCCATTTCTGGTGGAAAGGTAGGATAAAATTTTAATATATAGAATTAATAAATAAATACTGCTGTTATTTTGTTTATAAAGGGTGAACTTTGGGGAGATAATTCATGATTTTACAGTGAAAAAGGCCAGAAAAATCAAGCTTTAAAGTGAAAGTGTTTGCAGCCCCATTGGCCCATTAGAATAAAGATAATCAAGACATTGATACGATAATACTTTTATTAGAACCAACTAAAAAGTCAGCAAGCTTTGTACAACCCTTCCTCTGGCTGGTTGCTATGTTAAACAGAAATAGCCAAAACAAGGATACTTGGTTTGGGACATGACAGAAAAGTCTCAGTGTGGGCCAGAATGTAATTTCAGAAATGTAGAAAATGTAATGCCACAATTAAAATAGAAACTTTTCTTTCATGACTTATGAGGTTGTACGTATGGGATGGGATCGTGGTATGCGTCTAGGAGGAGGGTTGTACAGGACCCAACCATGTTTTGTACTGGGTCGCAAAAAAGGATGGTTGGGTTCTGTACATATACGGATTGGCACTCAGAGAATTGAGTTAGCTATTAGTATATACCGGTATATGATGGATTCCTCAGAGAGGAAGGCATATTTAAATTATTTTTATACACACACACTCCCACCCACACAGAACTTTCCATAAAAATTAAAAGCCAACACAAAACCACAAACAAGTTAAAATAGAATATAGATACAAATTCAAAAGCAGCAGCACTAAAAGGCTTCCACATTTCAAACTACCAAAGGCTTTAGAAAATAACAGAGGAAGCGAACAAACACAATGGGCTATTGACTAGAAAGTCTTGCTCAAAAGGGAACAAAAGAGGACTACAGGCTCTTAAACAGAGGTAGAAATGTTAAAAACAGGATAAGCATGTCCATTTTCAACACAGTAGTTAAGTGCTGTTGGTCCCACTTCAAAGTTCATTGTGTTTTAGGCATGCTGCTGTGACAGCCATCATGTATTAATGTATTAATGCCCCAACATTTATAGGGGGAAAAGGACAATATACTTAATAACCTACAATATATTATCATTAGGGGAAATGTATGGTGCTTCTACGAAAAGTTTACAATACATACAATGCATGAAGAATGGAATATTAAAATATAGTTCCTACTGCCCAATAAGTTAAAGGCTCCTAGAAAAAAATATGTTTCACTTTAACAGCCTCTAAAAATTATACTGAACAGATGTTTTCTATTGCTTGCTCCTAGAGCTACATTTCTCAAACATTTCAAAGTTGCCCCCAACCACCATTACGAACTCAACTGAACTGTGTAGCCCTCCTACCCCAATGCTAATAATCTGTTGCACAAGTGAACATGTGGGGCTTCTAATGTTCAGTTGCCTGTGGGCTTCTGTTCTGTGTAAAGATCTGTGGACTGGGATATTAATCTAACAGTGGCATTAGAAGAGGAAGATAAAACGATAACTCAGACCTTCTCCTAAACACACACACAAAAATAGAATTACAGCCACCCAGGAGGTATTCAACTCATCCAAGTCTTGGTTGGAATTTAGAGTGGCCACTTATGCATCTCATCAAAAAAGAGGCAATGCATCTTCGAAGAAGACATTGATTTGCATGAAGTGTGTGTATACTAATTTATATGTAGAGCTGCAAATCAAGGAACACATTATTATTTAAATAGAAATACAAGACATCTCACCATAGTGGGAGAGACTGTGACCAGATAACCTGTGTGCCTGCTCAGTTTGCTGTCCAGGTGCTAAGTGTTGATGGGTAACTTCAAGATCCCTGCACTCTCTTCTAGTGGTTCTTGATCTTTAAATTGGCCTTGGACTGGACAGCCCTTCAGAGCACTGTCTTCTTTAAAGCAAGACACATGGCCACCATAGTTCAGGAAAGATCCACCTACCTCAAGGTCTTATCCTTCCCTGGAACTTCACCCGCCACCCCGCACCTTCAGACACTCATACCACTCCAAGGGAGGCCCGTCCTCTCGTCTGAGAACCACTGTCCCGGTAGGTAGGTTTTTTCTCCGAAGTAAAACATCAACATGGTTTGAAAATTATAGTACAGCTGTAAGGGATTGTGTCCTTTGTTTTCTGGGAAGTTGACAACACTAGAAAATGTGTGACTGCCTGGTTACCATGCATCAATATTTGTCTGTTCTTACTGCTCATCACTTCTAAACCCACTGACTTCTGGTGAACTCGCTAATGTAACAGCAAATTAGAAGATGGCAAGTGATATTTAGCAAGTTTAAGTAATTCTTTTTCTTTTGATGGGCATCGTATTCTTATTATATCAGGGTAGGAAAGATAATTGTGGCAATGGCAGAGTTCAAGCTGCAAATAGCTGTTTGCACCACCATTCAGTCACGACACACTTGCAGTTACTGTATGATAAATGTGGTTGCTGTATTAGGCTTGGGATGCTGGTCAACTGACCTGTCACATATTGCCAGCTGACCCCGTGTTGGCTTCTTTTTTTTTTTATCATGGTCAAAAATATGAAGACCTTCCAGTTGACCTTCCTTTACTGCATCATGAGATAGCAATGTCAGCAGGGTGCCTGGCTTCCCAAACAGTGCAGGATCAGTCACCACTCATTTAGGAGCAGGGCCGCCAACTGCCCTGCTACTCATCCTAGAGAGTTACCAGAATTTTACTGGTTTTCTTGTCCAGAACTGGAGAATGCAAAGGCAAAAAGCCACTGGCCTTCTCCCTTCCCATTTGAGCTGTGTAGCTTAGCTTTGTACTACTGGCCATGTGCTGTAACTGCAGCAATTTCTGCCGGCATCTCCAGGTAGGGCATGAAAAACCCCTCTGAAACCTTGCAGAGTCGCTGCCAGTCAGTATCGACAATACTGGGCTAGACGGACCCACGGTCTGACTCAGTATACGGCAGCTTTCTATGTTCCTGTGATTCGGGTGGAAGCATGAAGCAGACACATGCATCGTCATCACACTGTCACAAGGCTAGATTTGCAGCTGCCCTGAATTTTTTAATCTTTTTTTTTTACTGGCGTGACCAGAATTGTTCTTTTTTTCTTGACTAGAACTGGAAAATGCAAAGCCAAAAAGAATTCCAGTGAGGCCAGTTTTGCTATCAAGCTGCATGTGGGCGCTATCTTAGGAAGCTGCCTTTATTTATTTATTAATTATAATTATACCCCGCCTTTCTTCCTGCAAGGAACCCAAGGCGGCTTACATAATCCTCCTCCTCCTCTCCATTTTATCCTCACAACAACCCTGTGAGGTAGGTTAGGCTGAGAGTCAGTGACTGGCCCAAAGTCACCCAGTGAGTTTCATGGCCGAGCGGGGACTAGAACCCGGATCTCCCGGGTCCCAGTCCAACACTCTCACCACTACGTCTCGGACTGTTTGTCCATGTAGGCCCGGTATTGCCTACTCTAACAGGATCACAGGCAGAGAAGGGTCGTCTTTTCCATCTCCGGCTGCCAGGTCCCTTCCACTGGAGACTCCAGGGTTTGAGCCTGGGGCCTTCTGCATGCAAAGCAGGCGCTCTTTCCACCGAGTGATGCCACTCTTAGTAGTATGTACTTGTGCACTAGAGCATAACATGGGGGCCGTGGCTACACGTGCAAATGCAGGCACTGTGAAAGTGTTTTTGTGCCATGGGTGCAAGTGCAACATGCACACTGCGCTACTCCATTATGGCTCTATGTCTGAAATCAGGGACCACAGGGGTGGCTGGCACCATTTTGCAGGATGTGTTTGGCAAGGTGTGCGAGATCAGCAAGCTAAATCAGCAAGCTCAGAGTATAACCTAGCCCTCAACTGAATGGCTGCCTGCTATCTCACCACAGGATGTGGCTCAGGCAGCACAGCATCTCAGGAGCTATTGTCACCCTAGCCAAGCAGGCTGGTGGGTGTTTGTCACAGGAAGTAAGATGCCACAGTCATCAGGTATGTAAAAGAACATTTTCTTCACAAAGGAAAGGCACGCTATACATGCTTAGGGGTACTTTTTTGCCCCTAGATCCTTTCTTGGATAGGTTGCATTTATCCTTGAGCAGGAGAGAAACTCTGCATATGCACAGAGGCATTCAGCACCGGCATGTTTGCAAAACAAAAAGGCCATACATGCTCAGGAATCAGAACTACTACTGGGCCAATCACACTTGCTGTGGAGGGAAAAAGAGGAGCTTGCAAGGGATTTGGCATGGTGCTCTGTAAAACTCTTGGGAATGACTAGAAGCTGCTAGTAGATAGAAGAACTTGTAACTGGCACAATTGTCTCTGTCCTTTGTTACTGTTCTGTTCTAATACATGGATGATTTAAAATACTTTACTATTATCTGACTAATACCTGACAATATTTGACCAATATTTGACTGGTCAACTGACTAAGATTTATTTGAGCAGACAAATGGGACGCCCACATCCCCTACCTCTGCCTTTGCTACCACTGGGAAACACAGACAAAGGATTTTAAAAAACGTAAATGAGAAATGCTAAGTGATTATTGCTGACATCACTGGATACTTGCTCGCTGCTGAACACAAGTGTATTTATCTTCCTTGTTTAAGGATGCACAGCTTTTAAAGCATGAACCGGAGCTTATAGGTTGTGACAGACAGGGGCCAAGATCCATCCTTTTCTTATCCTAAGCCAACCAGCTGAGACTGCATAGGAAACTCAGTGTAACAGTAAACAAGGGGAGGGATGCTGCCCTGCATTTGGATCCACTAGTTTAACTTTGTTCTTCAAGAGCACGTAATCCTGCACAAATGTCGGCATGTATGAGAGAGGTATCCACAGCAATTTCGCGTCCAGGCCTGCGCTGTAGCGTGTCCTTGGCTCTTGGCTCATTAAGGCATGTTCCATACAGTTCACAACCAATGAGATGTTTGAGTTCTGACACAGCTTAACTAATTTTTCTTTCTTGACTGCATCTGAGGAGAGAATGACACCAGGGGCAGGTAAAAAAAATATGCAGTAATAGGATTCAAGGCTCTTAATTCAATATTTACTGGAGGCTAACTTCTTATTTTACATGATAAAGCAATAAAGCCAAACGATTCCTTCGTTGCATTAAAAACAATGACACAACGCTAACAAGATCTGGCAAATTTACTCATATTTTCACTACCTAATTCCACTAGAAGTTCTACGGGTGTGATAGAGACAGAGTAAGACCTGGTTTGTACAATATAACAACCCATGGTTTAACAAACTGTGGGTTGTTAAAAAGATGAGCGGGAGCGAGTGGATGGGCTGGCTCCTGGCTGGCTGACTGGCCACTCCTGTGGAGGTAAACAAGCCAGGGATGCTCCATCCCTGGGTTGTTTAGCATGACATCTGAACCCAGAACTTTGGGTTGCTGGGAGACAGATAACCCAGAGTTGGGAGCCATGGTTCAACCTGGGCGGCCGGGAACCAGCATCCACACACACTCCCGCCCATCTTTTCAATCACCCGCAGTTGTTACAACATGTGAACTGGGCCTAAGAGTGAGAAAGGTGATTTGGCACTGTGCAAAGAACGTTGCTATGGTTACTTGGAGATAAACAGTAGAAGGGTTTCCCCCCCGCCCTCTTCCTCGCTGTTGTCCTGATGAGTTATAGCAGTGTTCTCCAACCTTGGGTCCCCAGATGTTTTTGGCCTACAACTCCCAGCATGCCCCAGCCAGCTATGCTGGCTGGGGCATGCTGGGAGTTGTAGGCCAAAAACATCTGGGGACCCAAGGTTGGAGAACACTGAGTTCTAGGACGAGTCTTCCCAAGGGCTACTGCTACTGCGAGTCCCATAAGCCCCTGCTCTTTGGGTCCTGATGTACTGCAGAGTGTGTCACGATGACAGAGATAGAGGGAGGGAGGAGCCCATCCTCTGTGCTGGATGTCGCTGCTATCCCCACTGGTAAGGATGGTGGGGTGGGAAAGGAAGCCACGAACTCTTACATATTTTTTGAGCTGGAGAAGATGGGGTGGGGAGGCTTAAATGCTCGCCTCTTTTGTTGCACTCTTTTAAGAAACCTGGAAGTTCATTTCTGAGCCAGGCTTGGGTGAAGTCCCATGGCATCGCACCCTCTGTCTATTCCAGAATTCTTTTAAGCCCTTCATCCATCAATGCAAAATAAATCAATTAATGGCTTACCTTCCTTTAGATAATTCTCGCCATACTGCCTTTTGATGTCGGGAGGAAGATTATTCCAAATGACCATCTTTTCTTTCATGACCCTGGCTCTGTTAGAGAGCTCTGTTTTAAACAGCCCAGGCTCAATGCAAGACACTTTCACTCCAAAGGGTTTCATGTCCTGTCTGTAAAACAGTTAAAGGTGTCAGGAATTATTTCAATAATCTACACTGGGTGGATTTTTATAGAGAGTTAGGAATATGAGAATTTCATTTCTGTACACAAGTCATGCAAACATGTGCCGTTTGTGATGTCAAATGCAAATGCGCGCAGGAGTGTGTTTTTGGGGTGTGTGTGTTGAGACGTGTTTGCGAATTCCTGAATTTGCAGTCATGTTCAAAAATGCATATTTTTAAAAAATGTGCACTTTAAAGTACATATTTAAAAAAGAAAACATTTTCATGCTTTAGTCAATGGGGGGGAAGTGTTCACTTTTGAAAAATATGCATAGAAACGCACACTTGTCCCATTCAAATGATCTGAAAAACAAGCTGAAAATGGTAGCGAGTCAAAACAAACTTCAAGGTGATTTTCAGAGAATTTAGGCAAGCTTTAAAATTGCTGGTTCTCCCATCCCTAAAAAAAAAGAAAACACAGCTAAAATTGTATTCACACATTATAGCAGTTTGGTGTAGTAGTTAGAGCAAGGATAGGCAACATGGCCCCTTCCAGATGTTTTGGACTACAAGTCCCATAAGCCCAAGCCAATGTCAGAGTATGGGAGTTGTAGTGCAAAACACCTGGAGGGCACTAGGTTGCCTAGCCCTGGGTTAGAGTGTTGGACTAGGACAAGAAGGAATCAAGGTTCAAATCTCCACTCAGCTAGGAAGCTCCCTTGGTAACCTTGGGCCAGTCACTGTCTCTCAGCCAAATCTACTGCACAGGGTTGTTGTGAAGATAAAATGAGGATAAGGAGAAACATGTATACTAGTCTGAGCTCTGTGGAAGAAGAGCAGGATAAATATGGAGTAAAAAAGACATTAGATAGTGTGCACACATGTGCATGAAGACCCTATGAAAACTCTGAGTATTCATATAAAGTTACTCACATTTACGGGAAGACCTAGCAGTCCTTGTCATTATGGTAAATAATGTACTCATATGAACTGCTGTTCAATTCCTTGATGTTTAAATCAGGCTGTAGTTGTGCATTAATTTTATGTCAATGCCTCCACTCTATCTTAGGGATTTGGGCCACTGTGAATAACTTTGAGGGTTCTTGCTTCCCAATAAATGTTCCCAATGCAACCAAAGGAGACAAGGGATTTAGATGGCTAGCACAGCCACTCAAAATCTTTCCATGATGTGCACTGTTTTCAGGGAAGATATCACTTCTGAATTGACTTGGGGGCAAGGGTCGAATCTGAGCTGGTGGAACCCCTGTGAACCACAATTGCCTTCTAGTGTCTCCCCCCCCCCCATCAATATAGATTTAGAAATATTTGCCCGTAAAATCAACACCCTTAGAATTTGTTTGCTGGTTGTCTTTCTCTGACCATGTGTACGCGTGTATAATATATACATACATAGTGATCCCAATATCAGCGAAGATACCTCATGTGTGTGAACTTTTTTTTTTTTAATTGTTTTCTTTTTGATGTGGGGGATGGCATGTGAGAGAGAGATGGAGCTTTGCATTCATGCACAATCTAACTGATCAAAGGAAAATAATCTTCCCCGCATGCTCTCTCCTCTCCCCCCACATACTGTTCAAGTAGAAGAAGATTAAATCCACATTAAGGGCTTGATCCAGACCGTTAGATGGACCCTTGGTCTGATCCAGCATGGCTCTTCTTCTTATGTTCTTATGAGTGTAGTCACAGTATTCCACATGTGGAGGAGTCTCACAGGGCTCTGCCCTGTTTTCCCCTTCCACATGCCCATGCACACACAATGGGCCATTGCAGGGAGGTCAGTGCATGTCTCCCATGTCCCCATCCAGCCCTCCCTCCATGTGCCATGCAAACTTGTGCATGGGAGCAAAGGTAACTTGCATGAAACAGACGGAGGGCTCGATCAGAGACAGTGGTGGTTGGAAAAGAGTTCTACTACTGAGCCCAAAAGGATCCTCCGGAGGCAGGCACTGTCCCCGTGCTCAGTCTGGATTGAATCATGTGCATGATCAAACCCATTCATTAACAATAATTTTACCTTAAACTGTCGGTGAATGCCTCTGCCCCAAATTTGGATGGACAGTAACCACCTGCACATATTGCTAGAACACCACCAACGCTGGTTACGTTTATTATCCTTCCTTTGGCTTTCTTCACCAATGGAAGCATGTTTATTGTAACGTTTATGAGACCAATTAAATTAACTTCAATTGGTGCTCTAAAGTGCTCAATAGTCAGCCAGTCTGTTGGTGTTGATGGTCCCATAATCCCTGCATTATTGATCAGGCCCCAGAGACCTGTGAAAAAACAAAATAAGATAAAAGCAAATGATCATTTGTTATGTCTGGGAAGTTTTGTAGATTTGATGTTATTATTTTAAAAGAAAGGCAGATTACTACTAGTATTACTACTACTACTACTAATATATAACCACAGGCAGGAACACACGAAATAGTGTTTGACCAGGATCTTTACTCTGAGCATTTGTCCTGAGAAGGACTTAAGAAGAACATTGAGAAACTGGAGGGTTTCCAGAGGACGACGACCAAAATGATGAGACGTCTGGAAACCAAGTCCTATGAGGCACCATTGAAAGAGCTGGGTTTGTTTAGCCTGAAGAAGAGAAGATGATGAAGTGGAGACACAATAGTGGCCTTCAACTATCAGAAGGGCTGTCACATAGAAGATGGAGCAGGCTTGTTTTCTGTTGCTCCTGAAGGCAGAACTAGAACGAACGGGTGGAAATTGCAGGGAAGCAGATTTTGGCTAAATATTAAGAGAAACGTCCTAATGGTACAAGTTGCTTGACAGTGAGACCACTATGGTGGGCTGTCCTTCAGTACAGGTATTTAAGCAGTGGCTGGATGGCCATTTGGAAGGGACGTTGTAGTTGCATCCTGCAACTATGGAGGAAATTTAGGAAAGCTACATAAATTTAGGAAATTTGTGCAAATCAAAGAGGGGAAAGTTGTGCAAATTTCATGTTTGATTGCTGCTTGGTCTATGCAATTTTCCCATTTGCGCAGAGCAAGCAGCGATCGCAAATGGGAATCGAGAATGAGACGAGCGGCAAGCCGATGACTGGAGAAACCTGGTGATCTCGAACATTGCTCGTTCACGCATCCCTGCTTCCAATGCTATGATCCTCATCCTGATTAAGCAAGGGCTGATTCACACACGCATGTACATCACTTGACATTTCCTCATTCAACAGCTCACCGCTGAATGTGTAAATTGCTGCTGCTGAAAAGCATTGTAATAAGGTGACATGAATGCTCTAAATGTGGCAATTAGTCTGTGATGGCTGTTCCACACTTACAAGTAAAACTACACTTTAGTTTGCATCCTGTCTTCTAGCTTAAGATAAGGCCTTCTTGAAGGCTTCCATACAATATAAAACATTAAAACAACTCCAGAACAATTTAAAATGCAAGAGAAAATTAAATCAAATCCAGCAGCATAAAATTAGCTTAACAAATAGCCCTTAAAATCAGGAAAGTCTTCACCACTATGGTGGGCATTTTTTCAAGCGGCCGATAGACAACCGGGACAGTGGGATGTGGTGGTGACCTCTGTGCATGCTGTCTGAATTGCAAAGGGAGAAACTGGGGATCAATTTCTTCACTCCTTTTTCTAGCATCTTTTAAAGGGCACAACAAGGTGTTATGGCAGCCCCATGTTGAGTTCCTCATTCTCCCTCCATAACATCTAGTACAACTTATCACAGCTTGACCTTTGTTATATTGGACATTTCTCTACCACAGCAGTAGCTGCCAAAGAAAGTGGCATGAGGGCAAGGGAGCACACAATGAGAATTCAGTGGGGTAAGTGATCCTATACAGTATAGGGGAGAATTTGGTCACGGGGCTGCCACTGACATGATGTTCCACACTACCAACACAATCCTAGGCGTGTGTACTCAAAAATAAATCCCACTAAGTTCAGTGGGGTTTAATCCCAGGTAAGTGTGTCTAGGATTGTGGAAACACACAGTGACAACTGAAGTGAGTTAAATGATCCTGCACATTACAGGGGAGAACATGACATACAGCTGCCATTGCCATGAAGTTCCATACTACCAACACAATCTGAGGCATATCTACTCATAAGTAAATCCCACTAGGGGATGTACTCCAAGGTACATGTGTCTAAGATTTAGTTCAATGGGATGAATTTCCAGCTCCATGTGTCTAGGATTATGCCCCAAATATTAAGAAAATAAGGGTCCTGATGTGTATAACCTGCCCTACTCTTAACTTTTGTTGTTTTTGAACACCAATAAATGACTGCTCACAAAATGGTCCATTGGATTCCCAACATTTTATATGCCACCACACTACTCACACTGTCGAGATTTGCAATGGCATGCAATATTTTACCTCCTGCTCAGCAACATGTTGTCCAGGAACAGGCAGCCAGCACTTGTCTCAATATGGCCCCACGAGGGATGTATGAGAATTTTGTTTCAATTAATTTTTAACTTGAATTTGCAGTGTTCGCAACCCTGAACATGAATTTAAACAGGAGCACAGTTTTTGGAGAAAGCCCGCACGTTCCTGAGCTTGTGTTCGCAAAATACATATTTCAGAAAAATGCACACTTTGAAAATGTGCATTTTTTTTAAAGCACTTTCATTCTTTAGTTGATAGGGTAAGTGCACATTTGGGCGTGCACTTTCAAAAAAAGGCATACCAAAATGTGTACTTGTCCCCTTCAAACAAAAAGAAAACTGGGTCACAATTGAAAATGGGGGTGAGGCGATCTGAGCTTCAAGGCAGGATTCAGAGAAGCTCAGTGAGCTCAAACATCACTATTATCCCATTCCTAAATCTGGGTACACAACCACACACACAAAAAACAAGTTTCACTTCCCAACCTACTCCTTGTAATGTGTAATAATGATGGCTAGCCTTCTCAGAGCACTTGTAAAACTAAGAATTTATTCCACAGAGAGGAGGATGCATGAAAACAGGAACAAGGGCTGGGAAGTGTTGTGGTTTGGGAGAATTCCAAGGCCATCAACATTTGGAAGTGCTGGACAGCTTCACCCCTGGGTTACATTTATCAGTCACCCATCCCATGGAGACACACCTTCAATAGCATAGTTCAAAGGCAGGCATGCCCTTCAGATGTTTTGGACTATAACTCCCATAAGGCCTGTGGCTTACGCTGGTTCAGCTTGTCTGAGTGTGGAAAGCTAAGCAGGGTCAGGCGTGGTTATTACTTGGATGGGAGACCCTTCCTCTAGTTTCCTGCATTGAGCAGGGGGTTGGACTTGATAGCCTTGTTGGCTCCTTCCAACTCTATGATCTATGAAAAGTGCCAGTCCACATGGCCAATGGTGAGGGATTCTGGGAGTTGTACTCTTAAAATTATCTGGAGGGCACCAAGTTGAGTTCTTCTGTTGTTATTGGCCTTAGGTATCAAAACATGTGAGACAGGGCTATTACTAGTTGGGTATACTAAGTTGCAACACTAAAAAGCAATAATTTAAAAATATTTACAGTAATACCTTGGATTGCAAGTAACTTGGTTTGAGAGCGTTTTGCAAGACAAGCAAATTTTAAAATATTTATTAAAAAATTTTTTACTTGATATACAAGCGACGTTTTGCAATACATGTACTGTAGTACGGCTTAAATTAAAAATCTCTGTACAAATTTTTTTGGAGGAATTTCGTTTTGATATAAGAGTGTTTTGGATTACAAGCATGTTTCCAGAATGAATTATGCTCTCAATCCAAGGCATGACTGTATATATTTATGGCTTCCCTACAGTCTTCACTACTTTTTATTCCATTCACATTTTATTACACTCACAGTGCAAGCCTATGAACACCTACTCAGGACTGAGTTCCACTGTGTTCAACAGCCCTATAAAAGTGTGTTTATGATTGCAGCCTAACATTGTACCACAACGTTTCATAATCCGCTTGACATATCCTTTCTGTGGTCATTAAAATGTGAAGATCAGAGAAAGAGGAAGAAAGAGGAATGGTAGTGCCTTTAATATAATAAAATAACTTGAAAAACATGATAAAGTGGATCACTCTGCAGTATATAAGAACTGGCCCTTGCATACTGCCTCCTTTGCCCTCATTTTGCAGGCTAATCACTCAAATTAATAAGGGTTTCAGCACCACACAGTTCCCCTTGGATTTCCAGCTTAGATTTGCAAGTACAAGGCTAAGAAAGAACTATATCCCTGGAGCTCCAAGCAGGGTGAATGAGCTTATCTTGCCTCCCAGCACTGTGCTCCTTTACATTCCCTACAGATCAGAAGATGGTAGTTGCTGCTTTGGTCACAAAATTGGCCAGAAGTGGCCCTATTCCCACCTGTAAAGGTGAACTGGAAGAAAGCCCAACAAAAGGAGCAGAATAGCTGGGTGCTCTCTGTACTTTGGTGCTTCTGAGTCGCTCGTTCCTGAAGGCAACGGCTCCATCTGGAGTTGGCTTTACCCATCCCTTGCCCTCCTGGATCAGAGAAGATGAGGGGCAGGTGAAATCTTGTGCTCCCCTCTGGGTAAAATCAAGTGGGGAGCAAAGTAGATTGGGCTGATTTGCCTTGAGGAGCACTCCTTGAGGACATGGCTCAGTTGAGAGCTGCTCTTTCACCCACTCTCCCTACTCTAAGGAGAAGCTTTTGCGGCCAAATGGGGAGGCCTGGTGGGCTGCCGAATTCAACCCACAGGCTGGAGGTTCCCCAGTCCCCATCCATGTCTTAGAGGCTGTGATGGTGGTGGGGTGGAAAAGAAGGTTTACCAGGGAGTGTTTTCAGTCTGCATCCACCTGCAGGTGGTATTGTAGATGCGGTGTACAAATTCAAGAGCCAGTGTGGCGTAGTGGTGAGTGTGTTGGACTGGGACTCAGGAGATCCAGGTTCTAGTCCCCAGTCAGTCATGAAGCTCACTGGGTGACTTTGGGCCAGTCACTGACTCTCAGCTTAACCTACCTCACAGGGTTGTTGTGAGGAGAAAATGGAGAGGAGGAACACAACCATGGAAGCCGCCTTGGGATCCTTGCAAAAGGTAAAAAGGCAGGATATCAATGTATTGTAATTATATATATATATATATATATATATATATATATAAAAGTGAAGATGGTTGTAGGGATCCCTAGAATTTTGTCTAGAACGTGACCCTTGAATCCAATAGCCTGACAGTCCAGACTCCAGATGTCTTAATTCTTGCACAGGAATCGCAATGGTAACTAGATCCTGAACTATAGAGTTCACTGAAAACCCAACATTCAGAAAGAAGAAAAATCAAATTACTTCATTGGATTTTTCCTGTAGCTTACCAGGTCCAAACCTGGAGGTGGCTCAGTACCTTTAGGTATTTCACAGAAGGGAAACTTTTATGAGGTCAGGCAGGCTTCTCCCTTCACTGCAGCTCTAATGCTATACTTCTCTTAAAGGTACAGACCTGGCCCTGCAACTCTATGTAGATTTAAGGCACAATCCTATGTATGTTTAGAAAAAGTCATACAACTCCCAGCATTCTCCAGCCAGCAGTGCTGGCTGTTGGACTTTTTTCTGTCTAAATATACACAAGATTGCACCCTTAGGCAAGAGTCCAGCTAGTCGGTCACTTACCTCTTTCTCCTACTTCTTTTTTTACTGTTTCTGCCACTAATTTGATGTTATTTGTGTCTGTCACATCCAGCAGCATTGTCTGGAGCTGCTCAGAAGCATCCACTTTCAGCTGTGCTGCTCCCATTTCTGTCAGGCAACAGGCAATGACACGGAATCCTTTCTTATCAAAAGTCAATGCTGCCAGCTTTCCAAATCCAGAGTCACAGCCAGTGATTAACACGTATTTCGCTTCAAGAACTGTATTGTTTAAGTTTTCTCCTGCTCGCCATTTCCACCAGAAATAGCAGATGACCAACCACAGTAACAGGTAGTAAAACATTCCTATATCAGGACTATTCTCATCAGTTTCCTCCTGAAATAAACAGAAACAAATGAAAACAGGAATTCCCCTGGCATCTGCATCACGTCTTTTCCTTTTCCTTGGAAAATCTAAAGGAAAAAAGGGAGGCTATATTGGTAGCTGAACACACCTTCCTTTGTAGGCTTTTAGAAAAGACTACCTGGGACTAATAAATAAAATGGCCACCTTGTGTAGAAGCTTTCAGCTGTCAGGATACTGTCCCAAATCCATTCTCTTTTAATTCCAAGAGTGCAGATTCTTAGGCTGCAAGTCTGTGCACTTCCTTGGGAATAAAGCTACTGAATGCAATTGTATAGATCATAGAATACAGCATGCACGGAACTGGGCTGTGATTGTGAATGAACATTATTCACAGCAATTCTTACAACAACACTTTAAGGTAGGTCAATATTATTATTAAACATGACATGAGGGTGGGCAAAGGCTGAGAGATAGTGGCTAGGGAGTTAATGGAGAGGGTAAGATTTGAACCAGCTTGCACCTAGGCTATCCTTCCCCAATACGGTGCTCCAGATGTTTTGGACCACATCTGGATTGAGAAACTGGATTCAATTTCAGAACAATTGATCTGACTTAAGCATGCCACATTATACCAAAAGCAAGCCAAGTTATTTTGGCAGAGGTAGAAAGTCTCTCTGCCCTTCTCTGGCAGTAAAACAATCAGACAAACAAACAAACAAACAGACAATAATCATAACTTAAATCACTAACAATTTACTCTCTTTTCATGGCAGCCAAAATCAGCAGCCTCAGGCAGGCACCTCACCTTGCCTTATGGTAATGCTGGCCCTGGCAAAAACAAAACAACTGCAGAACAACCTTCAAATCTTCTCTACACTTACCCCGTTCATGCTGGGCTGTTAGTTAGGCAAAAGGGTGTGTCTTTTATATGATTTGCCTGGATCAATATGCTGTCTGCTTATCTTCTCAGTTTAGTTCCTGTTCTTTTGAAGGGCCCATTTTAAAAGCTGGATGTTGCGCACATAATGATACGGAACAGAACAGGTAGATGTGACTGTTTTAACTTCTTTAGTAATTTCACTCACACAAAGAGGCTACTGGACGGCTCAACCTAATGGTGAATAATGACAGAACAATGCAGTTGCTCTTTAGTAAGCTCATGTGAATGTGAAAGAATTTTGCAACAACAGTCACCATTGTGGTTTTGAGCCCTTCTTGACGTAATAAGTAGTCCTTATTTTATTATGGCATATATGTTGTAATGTAAACCATCCTGAAACCAAACTTCGTGAAGGTTGCGTTATATCACTATTTTAAAAAAATAAATAAGAAACATTTTCTTAGATTTCATAGATCATAGAGTTGGAAGGAGCCTACAAGGCTATCTAGTCCAACCCCCTGCTCAATGCAGGAAACTAGAGGAGGGGTTCCGGTCTCCCATCCAAGTAATAACCAAGCCTGACCCTGCTTAGCTTTCCACGCTCAGACAAGCTGAGTCAGCGTAAGCCACATTGTATAAAATCTCATATTGTATAAAATCTCTTGTTCTACCCTCCATTTTTCACATGAGAAAAATAACCTACCAATTGTGTCATTCATTGGATTTATGAATAATTTACTTAACACATTTCTGTATGGCCTTTTAAACCCAAAATGTTCTCAATGCAGTTTCCATACAATGAAAATATTACTTAAAAATATAAAATGATGAAATATTTTAATAACAAAAGCAACAATTAAAGCACACCTCCAGCTAAATCCCAAATGCCTAGTGGAAAAAAAATGTTTTCACTTGTCTCCAAAAGGAGACTTAAGGAAGAATATAGGTGACACGCCTCAGAGTGTATTCTACAGCTCCAGAGCCACAACCAAAAAGGCTCCGCTCCTCGTAGAAGCTAAACTCAATTCCTAGAAATATGTCTGTATAAGTCTCCATTCTCAGGTCGGAGATGGAAGTGGGGGATATTCTTCGGGTGGATCCTCCCCTTGAGGAACCCCAAGAGGCATGTGGCATGGGCCAGGTTGTGGTGCCCTGCCCGCCGGATTAGGCTGGAGGTTCTGCACCCCTGTGGTACAGTATAGGTCTCACATGATCCAACTGCCTAGCACCTACCAGTACTTGAGTGGCCACATTTTGTACCAGTTGCTGAACCGTCTGTAAAGGCAGCCCCACATAGAGCACATTACAGTAATCCAGCCTGGATGTCACTAGGACATGAATAATCAAAGCAAGGTCCATCCTCTCCAGAAAGGGTTATAGTTGCTGTACCAGACTAAGCTGGTAAAAAGCACTCCTCTCCACCACTGCCACCTGAACTTCCCAGTTAGTGACATGTTGAGGAGAGCTCCCAAACTGTGTATTTGGTGCTTCAGGGGGAGCACAATCCCAACTAGGGGCAGTTGCAATGCTCCATCCAGAGCAGTTGGTTTCACTCCATCTTGTCTGGATTAAGTTCCAGTTTATTTGCCCTCATCCTTCCCAAAACTACCTCCAGACATTGGTTCAAGAGTTCCACAGCCTCCCTGGGACATGTAGATGGAAATGAAATGAAAAGTAGAACTGAGCGTTATCTGTATATTGATGATCTACAGCCCAAACTTGCAGATGAGATTACTTCTTCCAGCGGTTTCTTGTAGATTTTAGAAAGTATGGGGAACATGACAGAACCTTGCAGCACTCCACAAACCAATGGCATGGGTTAGAGCAGAGCTCTCCAACCTTGGGTCCCCAGATGTTGCTGGACTACAGCTCCCAGAATCCCTTGCCATGCCATTAGTCATGCTGGCTGGGTATGCTGGGAGCTGTAGGCTAGCAACATCTGGGGACCCAAGGTTGGAGAGCCCTGGGTTAGAGCAACAGTCCCACAGCACCACCTTCTGGGTTTGATCCTCCAGGAAGGACTGGAAACACCATAATACTGTGCCTCCCAAGCGTAGCCCAGATAGACAATCCATCCATGATCTGTAATATCAAAAGCTACCAAGAGCTTGTCAAGAGGTTTAACTGTATTTTTAAAGTATCCAGGCAGTTTTCTCCATTAATTAAGGTCTCTTAGCTTCATAGTCTCCCCTCCCCTCTTCCCAATTATTCAGGAAAGGAAAGGGAAAAGTTACCCTTAAACCCCACTTTTCTGTTGTCAGACTAAATTCACAGGATCCCTGTACTGTGTGAACTTCCAAATATCAGCCAAAAGGCAAGGGGGAGAAATGGGGACTGGAGGAACTGTTATAACAAAACAAAATACAATGGGCAGGATCCTACACTGCCCCCACACACACATTACTGGAATGGAGCACTAGCACAACAGGAACTAGTGGTTCCATCCTGAATCAACCTGAAAAAGTGGCAATGCTTGTTTCCAGCAAATCTCTGCTGACCTGTCATGTGCTGGAAATGAGTGTTTCCAGTCATTTGCAGCAGGGTTATTTCAGGGACTGCTAGTTCCTGTTGCATTCATGGCCTGTTCCACTGGAGCAACGGAACTAGCGGAGGCTCAGCAGCAGTATAGGATAATGCCCAATGCTTCTCCCACATTTTTCGTGCTATGTAATTTCTAATACCAAAAATAAAATAAATTATCCCTTGCACAATGGGTCAAATACTTTTATACTGAGAAATAACTACAGGAATTTGTACTATTGGTATGCCATCTCCTACTGTTTATTGTGATCTGGGGGGTTTCCTTTTACAAATACTGGACCAGGAGTGGCATCAAGGGTACGTATGGTCAGGCACCTGCCAAGGGTCCACGTCCCAGTAGGGACCCATTAACAAGAGGCCCCTTGAGTTGATTCTTCTTTTCGCCATTGCAACCTGCTTGTGTACCTGCCTCTTGCTCTGGTCCAGACAATGGAGTTGGTGGTGGTGGTGAGGAGGAGAAGGAACAGCAGATGCCACTGCCTGCTTGCTCACTGGCTCTCTACACATCAAGTAGGAAAGTAGTAGCAATAAAGAGAAAGAAGATGAAGAACAATAGGAGTTGGTGGCAATGGGGGTGAGAAGGTAGACTCACTGAGGGAGGGGGCCCATTGAGGACCCTTCTCCAAGGACCCTGAAAAACCTGGAACCAGCACAGTACTAGACTACATGACTCTACCACTGTTTAAATTATCTCAAATTTATATTTTAAGAGTCCACTCCACATGATTCCATTATGAAAAGAGTATGTTGGTTATTCCTTTCCTGAGCTCATATGCTTTCCTATAGTAGTGGGTTTTCTGTATTCACTCTGCAGTTTGCTGATTCAAGTATTCACCACCACCCCCAAAGTTACAGCTTAATAAACAGAATTAAAAATTTCCATCTTAATAAACAGAAAGGGGGGGGGGAATAAAATCAAGCTGAGCTGAAGTACTGCCCAGCACAAAATTCTGGAGTGAATTAGGAGTTTGTGGGATGATATAGAAAAAGGAGTCGGTCCTATACTGGTTAGGACAAAAAGCAGAGTCTCCACCCTTATGCGCAGCCTGGTTACTGAAACTGGTTATCACCATGTGGGTTGCTAAACCCTTGCTAAAAGGCTCTTAAAGGGAAACGGATTGTCTATACAAGGTTTAAAACTAATAAAGACATTTATTAGTTTTACTTACATTCTGTATAATCATACATGCAGAATGCATATAGGCAGATTAGTGTCTTTGGTGTTAAGAGTCCACTTCATTGGAGATCATTGGCTGGAAGCCAGCTCAGACTGTGTGTCCATCAGGTTGGAGAGGCAGAGAGAAAGGGAGAGAGCTGGCCACAGAAAGGCCGGAAGTAGGGAGGAGGGGTTACAAAACATGCACCCTGGGGATTGTCCAGTTAACCCTTTCCTCCCACCCTAACTAGTGGTTACATTACCTCGTTGATTTAAGCAGGCAATACAGCCATGCCTTGGATTGAGAGCATAATTGGTTCTGGAAAGGTGCTTGTAATCCAAAACACTCTTATATCAAAACAAAATCCCCCCAAAAAATTTGTACAGAGATTTTTAATTTAAGCCGTACTATAATACTTGTATTGCAAGACGATGCTTGTATATCAAGTAAAAAAAAAATAAATAAATATTAAAAATTTTGCTTGTCTTGCAAAACGCTCTCAAACCAAGTTACTTGTAATCCAAGGTATTACTGTATTACAATTTCCATCAGAAAACACCCTCCATTTGCCTTCGAGTTGGTTTCATCCATGGCTATTTGCATGCAGACACAATGAGCACTGTTTTTTCATCCTTGCAATGCTGTGCTGCAACATAATGCTGGAAGATCACCAGAGTGCCCTGCTTACATAGGCAACACAGAGATGCTTTCCCATCTTAGCACAGTGGTGGAAGTGTAGGCAATCCCTACGTTGCCTTATTAAGTAGGCAGTTCTCCTAATGTTCTTCCAAATTGGAAGAACAAGACAGCAGTGATCGTCATGGCTGTGAATAGTCACATAAAAAATGAGCTTGAAAATAAATTGGACTGTACAACGGGCAAACTTCATGCCCTCCCAAGCATTAATGAAATGGGAGGGGCACATCTTTGTAGCTTGTAAACAGGGCTGCAGAATTAACAGTCTCAATTCTATTTAAAATGCCCAAATAAGGAAAACAAACCATCTTCACAGTTTTTTACTCCTTAAAATCATTCCTTTCCCTTGGACCACTAACTTTTAATCTAACTGGAGCATCTGGTTGTACTAGAAATAATGTAAACATCAATAATTATGTTTTCAACCCACCGCTGAGAGTTTTCATGCCACGCTCAGTTTGTTTCAGCAGGTTGTCCTGATCTAAAAAGGAAGGCTGTGCTCCAGGATGTGCTGCACTCTAGGAGGCGTGCTATATTCTAGAAGGAAGTGAGCTGTTCTGATCATGAAGATAAGAGAAGGGCAAGTATTTCCACCCTTACGATTGTAAGAAAATGACTGTCTGACCCACCTCAATGGCTAGGACAGCTCCCATGTTCCTTGACCAGCAAGGTGATGTTGTTACAGCAGATCTACTGCCACTGGGGCTCCCTGGTCTCCAGCATCCAAAAGCCACAGACTCGAGGCAGGGACTGGTGATGTCACAAGGCAAGGCATGGTGATGTCACAAATCTGGTGAATCCATGGAGAGAGGAACAAAAAGCCCATGCATAGCAGATCACCCAAGGGAGGGGCCATAGCTCAGTGTGATAGAGCACCTGCTTCACAGGCAGAAGGTCCCAGGTTCAATCTCCAGCATCTCCAGGTAAGGCTGAAAAAACCCCTGCCTGAAACCCTGGAGAACTGCTGCCAGTCAGTGTCGACAATACTGAGCTAGATGGACCAATGGTCTGACTCAGGAAAAGGCAGCCTCCTAGGCTCTAAGTGAACCAACTCCATACTTAGAAACACCCCCCCTCATACTCACATTTGCGCACACACAAAAGCAATCCCACTCACACCAACTTTCTTCCTGCCTTCCTTTATCTTTCCCTCTAAATCTCACCCTGCTTCCTTCTTGCCTTCCTTTATCTCTCTCTCTCTCTCTCTCTCTCTCTCACTCACTCACTCACTCACTCACTCTAAATCCCCTGCTTTCTCCCTTCCTTCTGTCCTTTCTCTCTCCCTTTCTCCTCAAGCTTTAAAAAAAATGTTATATGTATTATGAAAGATACATGTTTAGAAGTACAGATAACACAAGGGAAGAAAACGATGTTCTCCCACCCCCACCCCCACTTCCCTTACACTTATAGGTACTCACTCTTTCTCACACACACACCGATTGCTGCAGTGTCTGGCTGGCTCCTGGCCGCTCCTCCATCTGGCTCCGTAGACTGGACTGCTGCTGCTGCTGGGTTGTGCCAGGCACAGCAGCAACAATGCAGCCCTGAGGCCCATCAGCTGGGATAAACAGCTGGCCCGTGTGGGTGGCCCGCTACACTGCAGCTGCAATGTCATGTGGCACAGGACCGCCATCTACCCCCTCCCCTTCCTTCCATCAATTGCTGTTGCCACCGCCGCTCCATTCCACCATCTCCTCTTCTACTAGCCCAGCCTCCCCCAACCTGGTGCCCTCCAGATGATTTGGACTACAACTCCCAGCATTCCTGACCATTGGCCATGCTGGTTGAGGCTGATGGAGTCAAAGTTCAAAACATCTGGAGGGCACCAGGTTGGGGAAGGCTGTTCTAGTCATGCGGTTGATTTTGAAGAACATGAGAGGGAGGCAGAACATCATGGCAGCAGTGGGCACTCAGTTTTAAACTGGAAGGATGAGGAGGTAACAGAGTGTAGCTGAGTGGCACGGTGCGGCAGTGGCAGCCATTCAAGGGACCTGCAGCCCAGAGATTTGGGCTCTTAGCCAGGATGCCCAGAGGTAGAGACTGGACGAGGCCAGTTGGAACCCTGGGAATATCTTTTAGTAGTTACAGGCAAAAGAGTTACTGCAAGGCCTGACCCCCATCTGGAGTAGTCTCTGGTCACTAAGGATGGACGAAGCTATCAATTTCAGTTTCTCATTTTTCCGGCCTTCAGTTCAGTTCATCTCAAACTTTAAGAATTTCTCCAGTCTTACATTCAGTTCATCCCGAACTTTGAGACTATTTTTTAAAAGTTTGCATGAAAATACATACGTATTCTTTAGCACATTTCTCCTAACATACATTTTCCCCCCCCTGCAAGCAACTTTCCTCATATAATGCATTTTTGAAATTATTTCCCTTAATATACACATTTTTGTTTGGAGAACCCCATTGCAAAATTCAGGGAAGTGTGAATTTTGAAAGATAACCAAGTTTCGGTTTGCATAGTGGTACAAAAGTATAAAATTAGGTCTCTCCACATATTGAACAAATTTCTCCCCCATCCCTACGAGTGGCCACACCCTCCCAGGTTGAATTTGGAAGTGGATCCAAGGATTTAGTACACCCTTACCATGTCCCAATAGGGGTGTCACCTTTTCCTGACAAAGGCTCTCTATACCACCCTTAACTTATGAATGAGAGCATTATTTGAAGAGGAGAAGCCCAACTATATCTTCCTTCATGGCTATGGGACTGTTAGAGAGCTGGTGACCTGATGACAATACCATAGCATCTCCCCCACACAATTGCTCTGAGCACTGAGTCAGGATAGGGCACTTGGAGAATATTACAAATATATTAGCGTTGTCTCAGGTGTGTCCTCTCACTCCTCTAAGTAAACTGTCACAGGTAGCAACAGGGCTTCATGGGTACCAAACTTCCATCTGACCACCTAGGAACATAGGAAGCTGCCTTATGCAGAGTCAGACCATGGGTCCATCTAGCCCAGTATTCTCGACACTGGCAATGGCTCTCCAGGGTTTCAGGCAGGAATGTTTCCCAACCCTACCTGGAGATGCCCAGGATTGAACCTGGGACCTTTTCCATCTAAAGCAGGTGCCCTTCCCTTAAGCTATGGACATTCCATGACTGACTTTTAGCAGACATAGAAATATGGGAAGCTGCCTTATTCTGAGTCAGACCATGGGTCCATCTAGCCCAGTATTGTCAACACTGACTGACAGGCAGGATTCTTTCCTAGCCCTACCTGGAGATGCCAGGGGACCATGTGTATGCAAAGCATGTGCTCTGCCAGTGAGCTATGGCCCCTCCCTGGAAAGCCACTGCACTGTCAGATTAGGTGGCCAGTGTGGCAGGTCCCTGCCAATATTTGTGAAACTGTTTGCCTTTAACAGATGCCCAGCAGGCAAATTCCACTGGAGGAGCTCTTCCCGTCATTGCTGCCGCACACATGGGACACCAACCCATCTGTTGAATTTCTTACTGTCATGCAACTCTTAAAGGCATAGGAGCTCTGGCAGAAAAAAGGAGAGGTGACAAGCCTAGCCCATTCATAATCTGGTGCTAGATATAAAAGCATGCAACATCAGCAGAGGAAGTCCTTGTGCCGCCGCCGCCACCACCACCAAGTTTATTTATTTATTTATTTAATATATTTATTCACCGCCCATCAGCCAAAAGGCTCCCTGGGCGGTTTACAAAACAAAGCAACACAAAAGTATCAACAAAAATAATATAAAAACACAAACATATTAAAATATAACATGATAAAAACAAGCAGCCAAAATAAATTCAATCCAGAGGTACAGTGGCGATAATAAAAGGAATAAAATCAACCATTAAAATATTGGGCAAATAAAAAGGTCTTCACCTGGCGCCTGCTGAAAGAATAGAGGGTAGGCACCAGGCGTACCGCCTTGGGGAGCCGATTCCATGGATGGGGTGCTACAACTGAGAAATTTGAAAACAATTCACTGTAATTTGAATACAATGAGAATGTGTCCGTGTGTGTGTGCGTGTGTATTCTGCCCTAGTAACTGAGACTATCCATATCGGGAAAGAGTGTTGTTTAAACGGCAATAGTTATGTAGCGGTTTTTTCTAAGTTATGAAAATACTTGCATTATTGCTACCATCTTTTCAACAACCCTTCTTGGTAGATCCACTTGGTTGCTGCCGTGTTCCACGTGATGAGGGGGCTAAGAGGCACTTTGCTTAAGGCTCCCAAGTGAATTCCATATGTGGAGATTTGAAGCAAAGAATTGCTGGCCCATAGCTCACACTTTAGCCTCTACACCAATTAGTAAAATAATGACATCAAAAATGGAATTGGTACTTACTCAGCTGAAGAGAATATTTTGGTGAGCTGCTCTCAAAGGGAGGGCTCCTCACAAGTATGGCAAGTTCAGACGTTTGTTTGGCCGTGTCTCTTCTTCCTTGAGTTCGAAATATTACTCCTGCACCGGAAAATCTTTTGACTTTATAAATTATGGTATCCCAGGGAGTCGATTCTGACTCAAGCCATAAACAAATAGCAGGTTCAATTTGTAGTCATGAGTCACATTGTTCGTTACATAAGTGACTTATGTTCCAGATGTGCATTCGTTCAGCTGGTGAGTCACCCTTGCGTTTCTTGCTCTAGGATTATATGCAGTTCGGGTGTAACACTTCAGAAGAATTACTTACTTTTTCAGCCAATTGTTTTAAATTATTGCCTTTTTATGGCGTTAATTGAACAGTATTTTTATGGCATTAATTGAACACTACAGTATTGTAGCCAAGCCTGGGCTTGCAGAGTCAAAGAACCAAGAATTTTTGATGAGCAGGGATGCTGATGTCATCTGCCACCCCCACCCCCCGCAGGCTTCCCTATTCCCTTCGAGCTTAGCAGCAATTTCCCCAACAACAATATGCCCAGTGTGTCCCAGAGTGTTGGACTGGGAGGAGATCCGGGTTCTAGTCCCCGCTCGGCCATGAAACCCACTGGGTGACTTTGGGCCAGTCACTGACTCTCAGCCTAACCTACCTCACAGGGTTGTTGTGAGGATAAAATGGAGGGGAGGAGGAAGAGGATTATGTAAGCCGCCTTGGGTTCCTTGCAGGAAAAAGGCGAGGTATAAATATAATAAATAATAAAAATATTGTTGCATTGCAAAGTATTTTGGGGAGGCCTGGTGTTGACCCATTAGCTTTACAAAATACCTGCTCTTGGAGGAGATAAGAACTGGCTTATTGGTATGAATCAACGCAGCTGCCTGCATTTATTGGACTCTCCTCGGGGGACGTGGGGTTACCCTTGAAGATGGTTTGGAAGCTACAGCTGGTACAGAACGCGGCGGCTCGCCTGGTTAAAGGCAGCCGCCGGCGGGATCACATCACGCCAGTGCTCAAGGAGCTGCACTGGCTACCAGTTGCTTGCTGAGCCGAATTCAAGGTGTTGGTTTTGACCTTTAAAACCCTATACGGCTCCGGTCCAGTTTATCTCAAGGAGTGTCTCCAGCAACACCAAGTAGGCCACTCAACAAGATCTGCCACAGACGGCCTTCTTCTGGTCCCTTCAGCCAGAGCAGCTAGACTGGTGGGGACTAGGAAGAGGGCCTTTTCTGTGGCGGCCCCCGTACTGTGGAACTCTCTCCCGAGTGACCTCCGCCATGCCCCCTCTCTGCTGAGCTTCTGCCGCTTACTGAAAACTTGGCTGTTCAGGCGGGAATATGAGGTGGGCTAAGATTTTAATTTTTATACTGTTTTAAATGTATTTTATTCTGTTTCTATCTTATGTACATCGCCCAGGGTGGCCGGTGGCCGGCCAGATGGGCAATAAATAAATGTAAATAATAAATAATAAATTTTTTGGACTCTCCTCGGGGGACCGTGGCTATGGGGACTGTAACGATGAGGGCTTGCTTTTCAAAATTCACCACTACTGAAATGTGTGTTGTGCTCTTGTTCTATTATTGTAAGCCACCCTGGGGGTTCCATTGTAAACTGAAGGGTGGGATATACATTAATAAAATAATTAATCTAAAATTACTTTTATAACTTTGCAGCTAATAAGAAAAGAGCCAATAATGGTGACTTTTTGTTATACTTTGGATTTCCTTTGGGCCTGGCTGGCTTCATGGCCCTTCTATATTAATTTGCCCTCTCTCTGTTGCAAGAATAAACACAGAACTGAACTTTCTAGTGTCCAGAACGTAATATCAAGACAAACACATTTCAAAATTATTTTTAATAACTGATATTTATATTTAGTAGGTATGTTCTCCTCAGGCACAGTTCACTACATTTAAACACAACCCAGGCTTCAGACACCATCCGCCTCTTTTTTCGGCATAGGAGAACCCTGATGCAGACCTATATTAAGAGCTCTGCCATGGCAATGTATGGGGTTGAGCTAATATTCTCTCCCCACCCCATTTTGACACACACACACACACACACCATTATTGTGTGGTGAAATGGTTAGGCAATTTCAGCAAACTTTAGGGGTAAAGGCTGAACTGGTGCTTCTCTCAGCAGCACATAGACGGGGCATTCTGGGAAATAAAGATAGCAACTGCTGAGGGGAGCACCAAAAGGACTGCCGCCGTTGCTATGAAACACAGACAACAGCAGCAAAAGGACAAAAGAGAGAGCCAGTGTGGTGTAGTGGTTAGACTGGGGTCTAACCGCTATGTCCCCACTTGGCCATGAAGCTAAGTGGGTGACTTTGGGCCAGTCACTGACTCAGCCTAACCTACCTCACAGGGTTGTTGTGAGGATAAAATGAAGAGGAGGAAGACTATGTAAGCTGCTTTGGTGGGATTTAAATGTAACAACAACAACAACAATAACAATAATGGGTGTGTGTAATTTGGACCCTATTTTGCCCCCCCGCCCCCGTTCAGCCAAATTTGGAATGTTCAGGCTACCATTACTACAGAACAACCTTGTTGATGAACCAGTTAGGTTTCCAAGCTTTGTGTAGAGGCTGAACCCAGTAAGCAAATTTCAGCACCCTTGGAACCAAACGATTCTGCTCATGCAGCAGGGAACAGTACAGTTGGTCAAAGACTCCAGTTACCGCCCTTTTATGTCAGGACTCCTGTGCCCTTAACAGCTGCGTGATAAGGCAGAGATTTTGCAGACAAAGCTTTTCCTTTCACTTAAGCTCTCTATTTTGGGGGAAATGTCACCTGCTAAATTTCTACCTGTTATTCAGCCAGTAACAGCACAGGCGTCTTTCTGCTGGGGGCAGCAGGAAGGAGGGAGAGTTGGCAACTCTACACTTCAGGTCAGTTGTTTTGACACACAAAAGCTGTTTATCCTTGACAAACATGATGTAACCATACAGCCAGTTGTGCCTGGACATAGCCACCTTGGAAACAGAAATATCTTTAGGTGACTGTGACATAATATCCCAGAGAGCTGACAGAAACGTATACACCCAGAGAGCGACTCATTGTTCTGTTTAACACCACTCCCTTTCTAACCAATTCCTTTCATCGTCGTGGAGCTTTTTCATATCCTGTAAGGAACAGTATGAGAATACAATATTTGCCGCCTCAGACCTGATGCTCCATGACCCAAAGGTTGATTCACTCCATTGTCTAGACCGCTCCAGCCCTTTCCTTCTTCATACAGACCTTTTAGCGATGGGATTCGAATTCAAAGCAGGGGTGCTCAGCTCTATGAGCACCCCTGATCAAAATGCTGAAAGGAGAACCAAGGTGGGCACACCCCAGCCTGAACAAGCTACCTGCCTCAACTCTGTTCTCACGTTTAGCCTGGGTGCACCCCATCTAAGCAGCTCCTATGTAAACTGATGGTATGGATAGGGCAAGGGTGCAGAACTTCAACCCCGTGAGCAAAATCTGGCCAATCTGGGCCTTTGGAGTTTCCCAGATGGCCATGCCCCGTTCACCCCCAAACATGGGTTGTTCGAGAGCTTCTCCAAAATAGAATTTGGCCCTCAGGCTCAAAGAGGTTCAACATCGCTGGGATAAGGGCTGCTTTGAAAGGCTGCTCATGGTAGAACTGCTTCTGGCAGCGGGAAGGGAGTCCATCTCCCACAGGGAGGGGACCCTCTTGCCAGAAGGGAGGTGCTTTTGCCCCCCCCCAGTTTTCCCTGGAACAGCCCTTCAAAGTGTGTTTGTGTGTGTTGCACCAACATTGATGTCTTTTGAGCATTCTTTTTGAGTACTCGCTAAAGCTCACTTCCTCCAACCCTCTGCTTTGTCTTCATGATCTACTCCCACCGCTGGCTCCAGAGTCGGATCGAGCCACGATGGACCCAGGGCTAGCAGGATGTAGTGGGCCCCCTACTCTACCCCCAACACTGAACTCACAGATATGACTTTTGCGCATGCACACACAGCAGTGGCGACTGGTGCCCATTGGGGCAGAGGGCAGGGCAGCTAATATGAGGTGGATACAGGGGTAGGAGTAGAGCCAGTGTGGCGTAGTGGTGAGAGTGTTGGACTGGGACTCAGGAGATCCGGGTTCTAGTCCCCACTCGGCCATGAAATTCACTGGGTGACTTTGGGCCAGTCACTCACTGCCTCTCAGCCTAACCTACCTCACAGGGTTGTTGTGAGGATAAAATGGAGAGGAGGAGGAGGATTATGTAAGTCGCCTTGGGTTCCTTGCAGGAAAAAAGGCAGGGTATCAATATAACAAACAAACAAATAAATAAATAATAAAATAGATCATGAATACAAAGCAGAGGTTTGGAGGATCTGATACACACAACAACACAGAAAAAAGCATTCCTTTGAACCCACATTCTTTGCTCCAGCAGCAACCCATTGAACAGAAAAGGCAAAGGGACTAGGGAGGCCAGTAAATGGACCAATATTCTGTGTCCAAAAGGGGGTGGGCGAAATCCACACAACACAGAAGGAAGCACTCCTTTAAGAATGTATCTGGATGTGCCGCATCCCACTGGTTCCACCCCTGAAAGGCTGTGCCAACACACTTCAGCAAGTGCGGCTAAAGAGAAAACAAGGACTCTTGTGGTACCTTAAAGACTTACAAATTGATCACACGCCATACATTGTGACACTGCCTGGCAAGGGAATGTTGGAAGTGAAATATGATGCCTCAAAATAAACCTTTGTTTCTTGTTGCATTCCCCACTTTTTCTTGCGGTGGTGGGAGGATGGGAGGCTAATGCTCATTTCTTGATAAAAGGACTTACCACTAAATTGGCCAGACCAGATGTACACTACTCCCCCGATTCTATCCCGAAAGGCTATGTCAGCACAGCAGGTGTGGCTAGGAGGAAAACAAAGTCTGTTACAGCACTTTAAAAAGACTTAGGCTGCAACATACATTTACCTAAGCGTAAGTTCCGTTGAAGTCACTGGGTCTTACCTCTATTGGAACACACTCTAACATCATCTGGAGGGGGAGAGAGATACGTTTTTAATCATATCCCACACGTTTTGGGGAGGGTTTTTTTTTACACATACAAATAAAGTTTCCCTCTGAACTGCTCTTTGTTGCAACCCCCAAGACTGCATTTTTCTAAAACGGCATTAATTTTCAGTCACAGCAGGTCCCAAAAAAACACCCAACCCTGAAGCTGAAAGGTGGGGCCTGGGAGATTTCAGACAGATAAAAGGAAGTACTTCTTCACACCATGCACAGTTAAACTATGGAATTTGCTACCACAAGATGTAGGGATGGCCACCAATATGGATGGCTTTAAAGGAGGATTAGACAAATTCAGGGAGGAGAAGGCTATCAATGGCTACTAATCATGATGGCTATACACTACGTTCAGTATCAGAGGCAGTAAGCATATGTACACCAGTTCCTGGGGAACAAGGGGAGGAGGGTGCTGTTGCACTCATGTCCTGCTTGTGCATTGCCCACGGGCAGCTGGTTGGCCTCTTGTGAACAGAATGCTGGACTAGATGGTCCCTTGGTCTGATCCAGCCTGGCTCTTCTTGTGTTCTTATGATGGGACCTGCAGTGATTGAATATTATGCCCATTTAGAAATGGAGCCTTGGCATTGCAAGATGGCAGTTTTAGGTCTGTCTTTTTCTCCTGTCACTGTGCATACACCGTAGGTGTCTCAAGGAGGACGGCTCCTAGCCAGGGATGTCAGAGAAATCCACAACGGACTCAAATGAGTCCAGATTTCTCCGATTCCACCCCGTGGAATCTGCAGCAGGCCGGCTTTTCAAGGTTGCACAGATTCTAGACTGATTTTTTTATTTTGTGTATTTTTGCATGAATTTAGTGGCAGAAAAATACGCAAATTAAAAAATACAGACCAAAAATGCGCAAATCCCCTGCCATAGACTAAGATTTGAAAATATGAAGGGGGGGGGGGATTTGCACATTTTCAACTGATTTGTGTATTTTCGGATGGCTGCATTTTTGCGCAAATTCCGAGTCTGTCAATGGGCGGATGATGGACCCCCCCGAAAAGCCACAAATCAAGCACGGAGCGGCTTTTTCACAATTCATGCATCCCTACTCCTAGCGCTAATAATCAGAAGACCTTAAGCAGCTGTTCTGTCTCTTCTTACTAAACAGATTTTCTGCATTAAGAAAACGGATAGAAGCAGTGGTGGGAAAATACGGGAGGGTTACGAGTAGAAGATGATGTCATCTGGGTTCCCTGTAAACCGCCATAAATGAAGCACGGCAATGGCGCTAAAAATAGCCTCATCTGGCAGCACCCTACTTTGGCAAGGCAGGGCAGGTGACACCCTTTCCGCAGCACCCTTCTTTCCCACACCCACGGAAAACCTGAACAAGATGAGCTGAGCAATTAAGGGAGCAAGCAAAACAAAAATAACTCTCACACGCTAACAACAGTCAGCAGCAGCACAGCCAGCGGTGAGACTCAGTCAGTGACTCAGTCAGAGTGAGACGGCGTGCTCACAGTGAGTGAGTGACAACAAGTAAGATAGCAGCAAGTCCAAGACAGAGGGGGGGGGGGAGAGGCGAGCCGAGCCAACACAAGCCGTTCCACATGCCATTTTTTAAAAATATATATATTTATAAAAATACATTTTTATACCGCCCAATAGCCGAAGCTCTCTGGGAGGTTTACAACAGTTAATACCATAAAATACAATGCAATATAAATATAAAATTTAAAACCACAGATTAAAAACAAACAGCAAAGCTAGCAGCAGCAGTTACAATAACAGAGTTAAAAACAACTACAAGATTAAAATGATTAAGATGATTTAAAATGATTAAAATGCCGGGGAGAATAGAAAGGTCTTCACCTGGCGCTGGAAAGAGTACAATGTAGGCGCCAGGCGAGCCTCTTTGGGGAGCTCATTCCAATAATTCCATAACCGGGGTGCCACAGCAGAAAAGGCCCTCCTCCTGGTAGCCACCTGCCTCACTTCCTTTGGGAATTAGAGTGGGGAACAGAGGCCAGGTCGCTTGCTGCTCCCCTTCCGCTATCAATCTCACAGGCCCCAAGGAGGGCCAATGCAGCCCAAGCTGGTGGTGCTGCCAATCACTTATTTCCATGACGGCTCCGACAACCCCCCCCCTTTGCGTCTGCCCTCCTCGTTTTCTGCAAACAACAGAAGTTCTCCAAGGGGCAGCACAATGGAAGCGAGGCACCATTTTAGTAGGGGCACCCCATCCTCTCCATTTCCATGTTTGTTTTTAATGCAAAAGCAATGTTCATGGAGGTGCATTGTAAGGAGTGCTGCACCACAGAAGAAACCGGTGCTGCTGGAACATGAAAGGGCACCGGCTGGGGGGGCAGCCCCCCCGGATACCTTTGGTCGGGGGCTCAAGCCCCTTTAGCCCTGTGGTTAATCTGGCTGTGCCTGGCTCCACCACACATTGGCTGCCCTGGACTCTACCCCACGAGCCCCAACAGGCAACAGCCCTAATGGGGTAGAATAAGGGGCCCACTATAGCCTGCTAGTCCTGGGCCTCTCTTGGCCTTGATCTGGCCCTGTTGTTTCCTGAGAGGCGACGTTCTTTTGGACGTTATGGAGCTGATGCAGCCACAGATAGTCTTGCTCCGTTCCTCTCATAACATATCCCACAGCCTTTTAATGGGAAATGAGACATCTCTGGGTTACAGCCTGGCAGCCTTACTTGCAGTGCTAAAAGGAAAGCGTGATGTTCATGGGTCTAACATATGGCCTTAATATACATTGTAAAAATGAGATGGGACTGATTTCTTAAATACAGCAGATTCACCCAGAGCCAGGTGTTTTTGAAGAAGCATTTCAATTACTTATTATTCTGCATATCTAAAGCCCCTAGCAACACAGAGCTTCATAAAGCAAGAGGAAACCCCGCTCCCCAAGCTTAATACATTTCACTAAGCAAGCTCATTTACGCCCTCAATTACAGCAAGGACATGAGAATCTGGTCATGAGATATTTTGAAATATCTTGTGGTCACAAGATTGTTTTAAAATATGTATTTTTATTTTTAAATTTGCTGAGGTACAGATGATGATAATGATGTTCTCCCATCCAAAACTAATAATTGTAATAAAATTTTACTTACCAGTAGAAATTTTTAAAAGGAAGAAATGGGGTAACAAGTTCCAAGGATCCAGTTAAGTGAAATTAGCCAATAGTCTGTTCATCCTTTTTCAACATCCACCAGTTTTCAGCATAGTCAGGATTTAAGCCTGTAAGTTGTCATACACTATTTATATCCCCTGTAGCATTTTTAACTTGACTGAAATTATCATACAGTTGAACAGCAAAACTAGGTCCATCTTTAAAACTGAAATTAAAAGGGGGGGGAAAATTCTGGTCTTGCCAAAATTTGCACGCAGCTTCCATTCCCACCTGGCAGTTGCCACAATTTTAAATTTTATTTTTTTAAAATTAAAACACTAACAAACATTAGAAAACATACAACAATCCACAAACTAGACTAAACTAAAATGGACTTCCGAACTTCTCCACAGCAAATATAAGTAACAATAATGTGGTGCAGTAGGAAATTTTGAATTGCAGGCGTTCATCATGCCCATAGCCAGGCTCCCAAGAAGAATCCAACATGGTTTTGCCAATAGGCAACGGTTCTTTTGGGAAACAACAAGCACACCAATAGACCAAAAAAAGAAGTGTATTTAACAAAAACTATGCTAAATGGTGCAAGAAAGCAAGACAATACAGAATAAAGACAGCTAGAAAAAATTACAAAGTAAGATAATGCTTATGCCCCTCTGGCTGCTAGGAGTCTGTTTCAGACGCCAGCATACCCCAAGAATCGGCCTGGTTTGTACACAGCATTTTCACGATCAGTCTGTGTAGAGACTCTACTCTAAAAACCTGTCCCGGTGATCTATATAGTAAAGCATACACCTAGTAGGCCACCCTCCAGCACCCACAAGCAGCCTCAAGAATGTTAATGCATTCCTACAACCAAGAAAAAAACCTAGCCCCCCAACAATTGACAGGCAGCCAGGCCAGATAACAGTGGCAGGCAGAAAGAAACAAGTATCCGTAAATAATAAAAACATGTAACAAGAACAGCAACAAGGGGGGGGGGATCATTTATCACAGTCAGTATTCCAACATTATCCTGACCCTTTGATTCTGGAAGTCAGTAGTTAAGCTGTTTGTTTGTTTGTTTGTTTCTTGTTCTTATATTCTGCCTTTCCTCCTAATCAGAGCCCAGGGCAGCTCACAACAATACTTAAAACCATACAATTATACATATCTCATAAAACACAGTTAAAACGCCACCAATTCATAGTCAAAACAACAATACAACAGAAACGAACACCACATCCTTTTTCAGCAGCACTAACCCTTAAAGGTCTGGTAAAATAGAATTGTTTTGGGGTGACACTGAAAGCTTAGAGCTATAAAGGAACTGGGATAAAGGAACTGGTGAACCTAATTTTATTTTTCCAAAAGGTCTAACACACTAATTTCATTTATTCCAGAACAGGCATTCAAACATAAATAAAAAATAATATGAATATGCTGTTCAATAATTCCTATTTTACAAAAAAGAACCAGTACCAGAGATGACGAAGCCCATTTAGACCTAGGGTCTTCTTCAGTGGTCTAGTATATAAAATGCAAAGGCTTATATACCAGGGATGTTGAAGAGTCCTTGGTCTCGAGTCACGAGTCGAGTCACGAGTCTTTGGACCTGAGTCTCGAGTCCGAGTCCTTGGTCCAAAATGGTGACCAAGTCACGAGTCGCTCCCAAAGCTGACTCCACGAGTCCCTATTAAAATCAATGGGGGCTTTTCCCAACAAAATAAGGCTACTTCAGATGTGTGGCTTAAATAAATTCTAGGCACAAGTGTGCCTTTTTATTTCAAAATTCTGCAACTGATTTTGGCAAGAACAGACCAGGCAGACAAACCCAAAATAACCAGGCAGGCAGAGGAGGCAGGGAACCCCAAAGCAGGCAGGCAGAGGCCTTTGTCTTGGACAATTCAACTGTTGAACTGGTCAAGAAGAGACCAGGCAGACAGAGGAGGCTGGGAACCCCAAACAGGCAGGCAGAGGCAGCCAAACCCAAAATGTCTGAAAGGCTGCATTTTAGAAAAATGATTTTAAAAAATAAACTTGCTGCACTTCCTAAAACTTACCCATGTTGCATTTGAGGAACATGGTTTTTTCTAAATGTTTGGCCCCCATTCTGGAACGGTGAGATCTCATCACAATTCCACCCTCACTGAACACCCGCTCCACTGGTGATGAACTTGCTGGAACCAGAAACACACTCAGAGCAGCCACACAGAGTAATCTCAGGTCCTTCTTCTGCCTCTCCCAAGTACGCAACACATCAATCAAAATAAATCTTGACACACTGTTGGGGCTGCACTCCTAGTAGCCGTCCATAGTGGCCGAGCAGTGGCACACCTCGCTTCCATGCGCTCTTTGCCGGCAATCACGCTCCTCTCCACTCCTTCTGGCACAGCCCAGGGATGTTGAAGAGTCCTTGGTCTCGAGTCCCGAGTCGAGTCTCGAGTCCCATTAAAAATATTGGGACTCAAGTCCGAGTCAAGTCAGAGGGGGGACTCAGTCCAACTCACAAGTTGAGTCCGAGTCCCCATCCCTGTTATATACACACATATTTTACAGTCCAAATCTCTCACTAACAGTTAACTAGCACGCAAAACTGTGGTATCTCTGCCTACAATTAAAAACACATTTATTTTTCAAAATATATTTTTTAAAGAAACAGCAGAACTTCAAATCATTCAAATTATGTTCACAAATGAGAAAAAGCTGGACAAGAGGGGCTTGTATCCTCCGGTTTCTTATGCAGCTTTTGTGTTCACAGATCCTGGTTTTTGATGGCTCTCATTGTTATCCCCACGTATGCTTCTGCATATACCGGTACTTCTTTTGTTCTGCTGTTTGGAAAAAGTTGAAGCTCAAGGACAACAGCTGCACTGGAAATTCCTACAGAGGACCTGTATTGGATTACACCCGAAATATTAAATCTCCATTTGGCCTGAATGAGGAGATGCTGGATGGTTATCTTTTAAAACAAGCCACTAATAACAGTCTTTCTCTCTATTTCTATTAGATAGATAGATGGATGGATGGATGTTTGGCCATTATGTTTGATCTAGTTTCGGTTAATTGGTGAATTCTTTGTTATAATTGTCTGGCAATAGGTTTTGTTGGGTGGGTGCCCTTTAAGGAATTTAATTACAGTTCTGTAAAGCTTCATCCACAGCACCTGTGTGGCTGCAATTAAGCATTCAAAGAGGGATCCAAGCCTTCTCAGCCTTTATACACAGTTCACTGGTTCCTACAAGGGTAACTTTCTCTGTGTTTCTAGTAGTAGTTTGCTTCATCTTGGTGCATGTGAGTATGTAAGGGTTTTTTTTTTTACATGGTAAGTTGTGTGTTTTAATCTGTTTGAAAATGTTGATTTTTCCCCCCTCACAGATTTGTTTTCCGGATCATAGCAGTTCCTTGTCTCTACCAGATCTAGTGGAGCCTAAAAGGCCCCTTTTCATTTTTATAACATTCTGATGTGCATGTGCTTTGGCATGTGTTTCAGCATTTTTGGTCTGGTAAGGGCATGAACTAGTGCCTGACTTGGTGAGTTTTTTTAAATACATACATTCATATATTTTATGATATATCTAACAAGTGGTTTTTTAAATATATATATATATATATATATATATATAAATAAATAAATGTGTTTTTAATTGTAGGTGGAGATACTACAGTTTTGAATATTTGCTGACTATTAGTGAGAGGTTTGGACTGTAAAATATGTGTGTATATAAGTTTTTGTATTTTATATACTGGACTGCTGAAGAAGACCCTAGGTCAAAACGCATTCGGTTCCCTCTGGTACGGGTTCTTTTTTGTAATATAGGAATTATTGCACAGCATATTAATACTCTTTATGGTTTATGCTTGAATATCTGTCCTGGAATAGATGAAATTATTGTGTTGTATCTTTTGGGGGGGGGGTGCATTAACCAATTCATTCATCCCAATTCCTTTACAGCTCTAACTTTTCAGTGTCATTCCAAAACAGTTCTATTTTAGGGGTTAGTGCTGCTGAAAAAGGATGCAGTGTTAATTTCTGTTATGTTTGACTACAAATTGGTGGGGTTTTAATTCTTTTACAGCTCTTGGGGCTAATCTGCACTAGAGCCCTTCCTGCGTATCAGGGAGCATTGTCACAGTATTAATGCAAAACACATTTACCACTGTTGGGTACATGCGAATGAATAAAGGGCGGTTTCCACTGTGTTGAAAATGTGAGTGTTAGACACAAATGCAATTGCAGGAGGAGTAGGAGGAGTTGTAAAGGTGATATGTGCAGGGAAATGGCCCTTCAAGTTTTTTTTTTTAAAGGTCCATTAGGAGCACTTGCTCCTGCGAAGGAGTGGAGATTTTTTAAAAGAGTAATTCACAGCTCTTTCCTGAAAGCCAAAACAAACAACACGCTCCCCCATGCTGACTTTTGCAGGAGTAAGCGCCATTGAAGGCAATGTGATTTACTTCTGAGTAGACATGTATAGCGGGCATTTTCAGCTAGTTTTTCCTCACCCAGCACTTGAAGCAATGGGAGAGGTTTGTGTTATTCACAGATTCGCACCTCTGCAAAAAAAAGCCTGATAGGATGCTTCCTCACATTACAGCGCCACTCCCCCGCCCCCCCCCGAACAGTAACAGAAATTTAACGCATACTGAAATATATACCGGAGGGAAAATGCAACATGTAAAAAAGAAGTTGTGAACTGGTCAGAAGAAATCTGGAATATAATGGCAGGAATAGCATGATGAGGTTGGTTTGGATTGTGTGCATCATGTGACACATGAGTTAATCGGGCATTACGGTGCAGGTAAAAATCCCTAGTGTAGTGTAGATCTCCTCTCCCCCCCCCCCCGGTTGTTGTGTTGGGATATATTTTCCGCTTTGCTTTGTGGACACTAAAAAGTTGGTAGCGTAGGAGACAATGGGATCTCAGTCAGGAGGGAGTTCAGTAAGCTAGGGATAACCACAGAGAAGGCCTTGCCCTGTGCTACCCTTCTGTGCTTTGCCCATTGGCAGCAACACCAGCAGATCCTCCCCCACAGATTGTAGCACATGTAATCAGAAGAGGCATTCCATGCTGAGGAGTTGCAAAGACTATAGAATTATTATTTTTCTTAACTACAGCCAAAATCAGGTGCTTGAACTGTGTCGTTGTCAGCAGTTTGCAGGGGTTCAACTGAGCCACACGCCAATCTTCAGCTGCCAAATGAAGAGTCACTTGTGTATGAGCAGTGAATCATTGCATGTATACAGCCTGCGGGCAGGGACTGTCTTGTTAACTGATTATATGTAGTTGTAAACCGCCCAGAGAGCTTTGGCTATTGGACGGTATAGCTCACGCTGGCTCAGCTTGTCTGAGTGTGGAAAGCTAAGCAGGGTCAGGCCTGGTTATTACTTGGATGGGAGACCCCTCCTCTAGTTTCCTGCATTGAGCAGGGGGTTGGACTAGATAGCCTTGTAGGCTCCTTCCAACTCTATGATCTATGAAATCTATGAAATGGAATGAATAAATAAATAAATAAATAAAAGCTACTTGCTAATTCCAGACTGGTAATCTCTCTGCTGGGAGCTACATTTATTTTATTAAACTACTTATATACCATTTGATGTGATAAGATCTCTACATAAGCTCTAGAAGAAGGGTCCTCTACTATTCACACCACAGCTCTTGCTGTGGGAGGTGAACCCTTAGATGCAGTGGTGTACTGGAGTTTGGACTCAAAAGTTGAAGCATCAGGACTCTTTGATTAGCAGGATAGAGGAGTAAAGATGGTGGCAAGTGTGGTTGTATCTCCCTGAGCGCTCTCATTTTTGAAGTTTTTATCTTTTAACTTTTAATATTTAACTTTTGTTTTTATGCTTACCCTTTTCTAATTGTTCACTCCTTGGTGCTAATTTTAACTGGTTGTTTTGTTGAGGGAGTGGTCAAACTTTATCCTTCAAGAGTTTAAAAGTTCACCAAGGTTTATCTCCCATATCTGCTTTAGCTGTTCCTGCTTGGCATCTTTGTGGGATGGAGTTGCTGAATGTTTGCAGAATCTCATGGATCTGAAAAATAGGTATGCCAAGGAGGAAAGTGTTGGATATAGTGTAACTCCACATGCAAAATTCCAGGGAGGGAAGGTTTAATACCAGATAGCTAGCTGGGAACTCTATGATATGCGATGCCAATTCCTGCCTTTTGTCTTTCCCACTTCCTTCCATGCACACTCTCTCCCTCCCCTCTGGACCTTCACAAAGCAACACGTGCCGGGTTGGCTTTCTTCTAGCCATGCTGATTTCCAACAGACTCTAACAAACGTTCAGCTGTGCCTGCATGGGCTAACAACAAGCATGCAAGAACACCAGATGTTGTGGATACAGTAAACCTGTTTGTTTTGATATAACTAGTCTGCGTTGTTCTTAATCCTAAATTGACTATGAGATGAGCAGCCTTGCAGTTTTGAATAAGTTACTGGTACTTAACTCTGCTATGGTACCTAACTTTGGTACCATACCTCTAATATGATATACCAATTCCCTTTCCCCAACAGAAAGAGCAGGAGACTTGATTGGAAGACTCCATGCCATTTTCAGAGACAGAGGGAGAGAGCAGCGACTAATGTCCCCTCATCCTGCAACAATTAACAATCACAGTGAGACTTATCAAGTATAAACATACCAGCAGATGACAAGCTAGAAAAGGCTGTGGTGAGCAACACCCTTTCTTCAGGAGGAAGATTTTCAACTTTACTGTAAAGTGCTCCCAGGCCAGCCTTGGTGATAAGCAATTAGACCGCTCAGTTTGAGTGTTTCCTTATGGTTAGAGAGGAGTCCTGCTGAGAGAGAAAAGGCTATAGGAGCAAAGATATGTAAAATGCTCAAGAAATTCAGTTGCTAAGAAATCTAATTGCTACAAATATAGAGTTGTGTTTGCCATGGAGGAGTCCTTCAGGAAAACTAAAAATTGCTTAGTCATTGGGCTGAATTTACTCTAAATTTAGTCGTCGTCGTCCCCCCCCCCCCCCGCTCAACATGTAAATGTGTGAAAACTGGGGCTATGGTCCTTACAAGACAAGGCTGTAAGTCTGTAGCAATCTCTCCCCCTCCAGTGTTTGTCCTACCACAAAGAAAAGGGCAAACTAAAATTTCAGCCCTTTTCCCCTTAAAAAAGGAAGGGGGGGAATTATCTAGCATTCATACTAATATGTTAGATTGGACTGTAGATTATTGATGGAATAAATCTGAAACTTCAATTAAAGAAGGGGAAATAAATTTGGCAACTGAAATTGCCCAAGCTGAAAAAAATCCAGAAGGTTCATCTTCTGGTTCTCAGAGAAGATCTGACTCACTAAGGAATGGGTGCTTGGGCTGGAACCAGAAATATCTTACGTTGGAAATATGGAAGGAATAGCTGTTGGGGTGAACCAAAATACATGGGCTGGCCCAAGAGGGGATTCAGTTTTTGGAGGTTATAAATTCTCCCCGTTGTCTCACTCTGGATAGACAAGATAAAACTCCCATTCAGGAAATTGTTGTAAATTACTCAAGTCACGTGATAAGCAGCAGCTAGCGTTAGTCATTTACACAGTCCACAGTCCAAGCCGAGAGTATCCAAAGCCGATGAAAACACGATCAAATAAAGAGACATGTTGAAGAGTTGAAGTCGTTCTGGGGTCAACAATAAACAAAGCTGGGTCCAAGAGCTGGCAGGAACCTTCTCCACTATGGCTGAGCCTTGACAATTGCTTCCAGTACCTGGACTGGGTTTGAGGCTTGTCTTTTATGCAGGGGCTGATTGAAGAGTAAGCAGTAGGCACAGCTGGGTCACGCTGCAGATGTCTTCAGCTTACTCATGTGCCTGGCCCCTCCCCAAATACTCTCAGGCTCAGTTGCTGTGCCTGTGCGTCCTCCTCCATCCCAAACGGGGGCACAACAGGAATTCTGGATTTAAAAGACGAAACATTTGAGAAACATACTTGTTTAATAGAGACGAAATTGGCGTTAACAAAGCAATTCCTGTCAGAGTGCTATGGGTTGTTAACCACCTTGGCCGAAATAGGCAAGAGAGCTGGGGGGGGCTAGCATGTTCAGGCAGCAGTGTAAACCTGAGAAGTGTGAAATGTGATGATATTCATCATAAAAAGGACGTGATTCAGAAAAAAAGCTAATAAGAAAATAGCTTGAAGAAATACCCACCAAGAAAAAAACCTAGCCCCCAACAATTGACAGGCAGACAGGCCAGATAACAGTGGCAGGCAGAAACAAGTATCCATAAATAATAAAAACATGTAACAAGAACAGCAACAAGGGGGAAAAATCATTTATCACAGTCAGTATTCCAACATTATCCTGACCCTTTGATTCTGGAAGTCAGTAGTTAAGCTGTTTGTTTGTTTGTTTGTTTCTTGTTCTTATATTCTGCCTTTCCTCCTAATCAGAGCCCAGGGCAGCTCACAACAATACTTAAAACCATACAATTATACATATCTCATAAAACACAGTTAAAACGCCACCAATTCGTAGTCAAAACAACAATACAACAGAAACGAACACCACATCCTTTTTCAGCAGCACTAACCCTTAAAGGTCTGGTAAAATAGAATTGTTTTGGGGTGACACTGAAAGCTTAGAGCTATAAAGGAACTGGGATAAAGGAACTGGTGAACCTAATTTTATTTTTCCAAAAGGTCTAACACACTAATTTCATTTATTCCAGAACAGGCATTCAAACATAAATAAAAAATAATATGAATATGCCGTTCAATAATTCCTATCTTACAAAAAAGAACCAGTACCAGAGATGACGAAGCCCATTTAGACCTAGGGTCTTCTTCAGTGGTCTAGTATATAAAATGCAAAGGCTTATATACACACACATTTTACAGTCCAAACCTCTCACTAACAGTTAACTAGCATGCAAAACTGTGGTATCTCTGCCTACAATTAAAAACACATTTATTTTTCAAAATATATTTTTTTAAAGAAACAGCAGAACTTCAAATCATTCAAATTATGTCCACAAATGAGAAAAAGCTGGACAAGAGGGGCTTGCATCCTCCAGTTTCTTATGCAGCTTTTGTGTTCACAGATCCTGGTTTTTGATGGCTCTCATTGTTATCCCCACATATGCTTCTGCATATACTTCTTTTGTTCTGCTGTTTGGAAAAAGTCTCATTTTTTTTAAAAAAAATAATGTTTGTGTAATCTAGGGATCAGACATCTGCAAATCTATCCTCCGTGGATTTAAATAATTTGATAGAATGGGATCCAGTAACCCTGTCTGAAATAAAGACTTTGATTACCTGTCTTAAAATGGGAAAGGCCCCAGGATGATCAGATACAATAACTTCTGAAATCCTGAAGGCCAATATAGACTGGTGGGGGGCCCTTTTAGCACATCTTTTCACACACAATAACTGGACAACTCCCCATGGCATGGCTAGAGGGTGTTGTGATTCTAATTTTTTTTAAATGTAATAGAGAGGACCCATCAAATTATAGATCTATCAATTTACTGTCCGTAATGGGAAAGTTGTATGCTAGCTACCTAAACTCGAGGCTTGCCACTTGGATAGAAGATGAAAATAATTTGTTATTTTCACACAGGCAGGTTTCAGGAAGGGCAAATCAACTCTAGACTATTGTCTAGTTTTAAGCCATTTGGTGGAAAAAATACATAAACTCTTTTGGAAATGATTTGTATGTAGCCTTTATTGACCTGAAATCTGCCTTCGACTCTGTTCCAAGGAACAAACTATGGGACAAGCTATATTCTTCCTCCATTGACAAAAGATTGCTCCATCTTATTAGATGCCTTTATCAATGCACTATGATCCCAGTAAGGTGTGGTTTAGAAGGCAAGTTCACAAAACCTATTCTTGCCACTAATGTGGTTCGTCAAGGTTGTATATTAGCCTCCTCATTATTTAATCTTTACTTAAATGTTTTGCTTGGGAACTGTTTAGCACCAGAATTCCATGTACCAAAGCTGGCAGGGACTAAAGTTCCACAATTGCTGTATGCGGATGATGCCGTTCTTATGTCACTGTCCAAAATAGGTCTTAAATGTTTATTACATGTTTTCATGAGTTACTATAGAGATAATCTACTAACAATTAACTTTACTAAAACTAAGATAATGGTCTTTTCTAGATGTCCACTAGTTGATTCTACCAATCCACAGTTGATGGGCAGCACGGTAGAGCAAGTTTAGAAGTTTAGATATTTGGGCATTATGTTTGCTTCCTCACTTTCTTGGGCCATTCATAGATGGTACCGGTATGTAGTGCTTGCGGCACAGAATACCACCAAGGCGGTACTTCATTTTTTGTATACTAAGGGGGCACAATTTATTCCTGCTGCCTTGCAGGTATTCAAGGTTGAAATCTTGCCCCAATTGCTGTACGGTGTCCCAATATGGATTCAGGGATTTAATCCAGCTGTTATGAATGTGCCTACAAACTTCCTGTGCTTGCTTTTTGGAATGCCTAGAGGTGTAATTGCAGGTCTTTGGCTAGAGGCTGGCCTTGCATCTATAGAATGCAGGGCATGGACCCTGGCTTTCCGATACTGGCTAAAGGTTGTTTATGCTAATCCATGGGATGTCTTTATTTTCTTCAAAGAGATGTTTTTATTAGTTCATGGTTTAAAGGTTTTACTACTAAACTGCATCTACTAGGCCTTTCTATGAACTCCCTTTGTACATATGAATTTGGCTCTGTAAAATCAATTTTAAAACAACTGATGAAGGACATTGATCTTCAATGTTTTTCATCAAATGCTTGTAGAACTTGTTCTCCAATATTCCTTGGTTTGACTTTTAAGTTTCCTAAACATGCCAGATACCATGATAATTTGACTGTCCCCAAGTATCGCCATGTTTTTTCCAGGGCCAGATTTAATTCCCTCCCTTCTACAGTTCTGGAAGGGTGATATCAGGGTGTCCCATATGAAGATCGGCTTTGTCCTTGCAGTGATGAAGTACGTAGTCGAATCCTTGGAACATGTGTGTGTTTTTTAAAATCTCCACAGTGAGGAACGTAATAGATTACTTAGTTCTATTATGAGCAAATGCCGTGGAAGGTCACTGAAATGGTATTTTGAATATTTTCTTGCTGATGTAAATCAGTCAGCCAAGGAGTTATTGGCTAAGTCCCTTTTTTCTGTAATAAGGTGTCTCAAGATTATTCTTTCACCTCCATTGTAATTTTTAGTTTTTTAGATTGTATTTTTAATCGTGTATGTTTTAATGATTATGTTTTTATTATCTTGTTTGTCTTGTTTTTATGGGTCTGTGACTGCATAATAAATATTGATTGATTAGCGGGGACACTGATGTCATCTACCACCACCACCCTCAGAACTCCCTGTTTCCTCTGAGCTTAGCTGCAGTCCTCACAGTAGCTTTGGGAAATGAATTTTCCCAGCAACAATGGACTACTTTGCATGACACGCCGGGCTCACGTTGGGTTACTAGAAACTGAGGGTTATTTAACCCGCGAATAACCCAGAGTGGCTGGGTTCAGATGACACGCCACAACCCTATCAGGGGTTGCATATTCATAATGGTGGCCACACATGCCTGGCACGCGCCACGCCACAGCTCATTGTGGGTTAAATAACCCACAGTGAGCCCGGCATGTCATGCAAACCTGGTCAATATATTGTTCCCTATTGTAATGCAAAGTGTTTTGCAGTGGCTTGGACTTGAGTGGGTGATTAAGAACCAATAGCTTTACAAAAGGCCTGCTTCTGGTAGAGATGAAAATGTCTAGAACTGGTTTGTTGATATGGATCAACACAGCTGCCTGAATGTTTGTAGTGGAAATGCAGAAGACCACTGTAATATCATGTAGTGATGCATCACAATTATTCACTTTTTATGCATGGATTCTCTGTCAAGCCTAGGCCCTCTGTGTGATGCTTCTTTTTCTTGTTATTTAGAGATGCCTCCCTGGCACTGCCTTGGAAGCAGCTAATGTTTATGTTCTGTTAGAGCAGGGATCCCCAACCCTTTTGGATCCATACACACATGTGGAAATTTCATACCCTCCAACATTTCACAGATGAAAATAGGGGCACACACGTGAATTTGTAAGTGGTATGGTTAAGCAACATGAAGGTGTGATCAAGAGGGTGTGGCCAGGCAACATGAGAGTGTGGCCAAGGGTATGGCCAGGCAGCCAAAGGGCATGGTCAAGTACAAAAGTTATTAGAGGAAACACACAATCTTATATATTATAATTATTACCTTATATATTTTATAATATTTTATAAGTGGCTTTTGTAATATTTTTTTACCCTACTTGAACCCTTAATTATTGATATCTGGTGTTTTTTGGGGTGTGTGTCAGTGCTTGCAGGGCAATCTTTCTTTTTGTTTTAAAATTGTCAGGATTGGCACAAATTCAACTGGTGAAGCTTACCCACCCACCCCACACCCCCAAACATGGAGCTTCAGAGAGAAGGGAAAATTTCTTGCATTTCCTTCTGACACTGTAAATTCACCTGTTAGAGGCAAAGAGTCAGCGCTGTTAGGAAATAAAATCTTTGGCAATATAAAGATAGGAATCATGTGATAAATTCCCTCATTCACCTCTCCGTTGGTCCAGGCTTTCACCCAGCTAATCCCTTTCCCACAGCAATATGCAGCAGAGGCAGCAGGTAGAGCATGTGCACACACACACTCGCCTGGCCCTCCCTGCTAACTGCGGCTGTTTGAGCCTAAGCAGAGCTATTTAAAGGGGCCATGGGCAAAATTGCAGCTAAGCTAAAACTGCAAGTTTAACTGCAATTTTGCCCATGGCCCCTTTAAGTAGCTTGCAGTTGCGGGAGGCAGGGGAATTCGGGACTTTGCATGACAAAGTGAGAAGCCGTGATAGCTTAAGGGTTTTCGTGAGGGTCCCAGCATTTTCGGGGCAATTGGAGACTATGAAATTTGAGAAACTGCTGTGGGCACCACCATAAAATTCCTCCCATGGAGGATGTGGCTAGTTGCATAATGGCTGCTGTGGAGGACTGGCTAGTCAAAAGTGAGCTAAAGAGATGAGGGGAGAGAAATAGTGAAGCTAGAGGCTGGGGTGGGGGAAATAGCAAGGTAAAGGGGGAGAGAGCAAGGCTAGAGACTTGAAAGAGAAAGAAGACAGCTAGGGACGAGGAACTGAGAGAAACAGTAGGGAAAGGGGTTTGTGGGGAGAAATAGGGAGGCTAGAGGCTGGGAGTGGGGAGAGCAAAGGACTATGTGGGCGGAAGAAGTCTGGGTGGGGCTGCGAAGCAATGCTTTGCTTCTCCACTTGCCCACCAAACAGCTGGTCTGCAGCAGGTTCAGGAACAGGAAGGAGTACCTGGTACCCTAAACATTTTCAAGGTTTTTAATTTTCCTCTGAAGGGGGCAGGGAGGGAAGAGCTTCATGGGCACCACTGGAGGTCCCCACTAGCCCCATGGTGCCCACAGGTGCCATGTTGTGGACTTCTGCGTTAGAGGCTCAAGGTTCGTTTCTGCCTGGTACTGTTATCTGGCCTTGCTGCCTGCCAATTGTTGGGAGGGCCAGGTGTTTTTTTTTCTAGGTTGTAGGAATGCATGAACATTCTTGAGGCTGGTTGGGTGTGTGTGCGGGGTATGCAATACTATATAGATCACCGGGACAGGTTTTTAGAGCAGAGTCTAAAATTGCGAAAATACTGTGTACAAAGTAGGCCAGTTCTTGGGGTATGCTCTCTTCTGAAAGAGACTCCCAGCAGTCAGAAGGGCATAAGCATTATCTTACTTTGTAATTTCTTCTAGCTGCCATTTTATTTATTTATTTTTTACATTTATACCCCGCCTTGTTTCCTGCAAGGAACTCAAGGCGGCTTACATAATTCTCCTCCTCCTCTCCACTTTATCCTCACAACAACCCTGTGAGGTAGGTTAGGCTGAGAGTCAGTGACTGGCCCAAAGTCACCCAGTGAGTTTCATGGCTGAGCGGGGACTAGAACCTGGATCTCCCAATTATTCTGTATTATTATTCTGTAATAGAGCCTTCTTGCTCTATTTAGCCTAGTTTTTGTTAAATACACTTCTTTTTTTGTCCATTGGTGTGCTTGTTGTTTCTGAATATTCCCAAACGAACCATTGCCTATTGGCAAAACCATGTTGGATTCTCCTTGGGGGTGTGGCTATGGACATGATGAGTGCCTACACTTCAAAATTTCCCACTACACCACTGCGTAAAGGTGCAATCCTATGCAGGTTTAGACAGAAAAAAGGCCTACAGCTCCCAGCATGCCCCAGCCAGCTATTCTATTCTGGCTGGGGCATGCTGGGAGTTATATAGGCCTTTTTTCTGTCTAAAGCTGCATTGGATTACACTCCAAATGTCTTTCCTAGCCAGCTTTAAATAGCATTTCCAAGCTAGGTTAAATCAAGCATGAACAACTCTCTGGCTTGTTACTATTCAGCTGCTAGGTGAGAAAGGTGGGAATGGAAGCTGCATGCAAACTTTGGCAAGAGCAGAAAGGTTTTTTTTTTAAAAAAAACAAATTCAGTTTTAAAGATGGACCTAGCACAACAATTTTCAAAGTGATTTTTTTACCTAAACCACATACTGAGAGCAAAGGGAATCGAGTGCTTCCCAGCCCAGTATATTTTTTTCCACTTCATTTTATATCCATAGTCGGATACTATTCTAACATTGCTGTACTGGAATTGTAGAAGGCGTGTGAATTTCTCTTCTGTTCCATGAGAATAACATTTCAACAAAGCTGAATATCCTCCCCAGTTTTCCTGTTCAACTGTATGATAATTTTAGTCAAGTTAAAAATTCTACAGGGGATATCACTGAAGTCTGATGACCACACGGTTACTGACCGCATGTGTAAATACTGTATGACAACTTAGGGCTTAAATCCTGATAAATGGGTTACTATGCTGAAAACTGGTGGGTGTTGAAAAAGGATGAACAAACTATTGGCTAATTTCACTTAAGTGGATCCTTGGAACTTGTTTCTCTGTTTCTTCCTTTTTAAAATTTCCACTGGTAAGTAAAGTTTTATTATAATTTTAGTTTTGGATGGGAGAACGTCATTATCATCATCTGTACCTCAGCAAATTTAAAAATAAAAAAGTATATTTTAAGACAATCTTGTGACCACGAGATATTTCAAAATATCTCGACCAGATTCTCATGTCCTTGCTGTAATTGAGGGTGTAAATGAGCTTGCTTAGTGAAATGTATTAAGCTTGGGGAGCGGGGCTTTCCTCTTGCTTTATGAAGGTCTGTGTTGCTAGGGGCTTTAGATATACAGAAGAAGTAATTGAAATGCTACTTCAAAAACACCTGGCTGTAGGTGAATTTGCTCTATGTAAGAAATCAGTCCCATCTCCTTTTTACAGTGTATTAAAGCCAAACTTCATTTGATGCAGCAGATTAAATGACTGGGTCTCCTGATACCTTAAATTTAATTTAAAGGCAGATGTGTGTGGGGGCGAGGGTCTCTGAGCAGCAGAACTGAGAGAAGGGGGCAACCCTTTTGCCCTGTACCATTTCCCTTATCTACCCCTTGCCCCGCTGCTATTTTCTATACACTTATCATACTTGACAGCCGCAATCTAAAGATTAGTCTATTTTTACCTACTGGCAACCTTTGGTGTCACCGCTAGCAGAAACTAGAATAGTTCCCAGCCGCTTCTGCATCTGAAGCTTTGCAATAATGTGGTGGTGGCTGTTGTTTTTAAAGACTCCTAAAGTCAATCAACTGTACCTGAAGAAGATTGCAGGGAACCTGAGGGAGGGAGGTGCAGCCTAAGGTACGAGATCTACGCTGATCCTGTTCCTGATAATGGAGAGAATGATTATTATATTTTTTACTTCTGTACCCTGTGTTCTCGGCCAAAGAGGGCTCCAAAAGCAGTTGACATGGAAGCTATTAATGAGCTGAAGGAGAATTTGACTATCAGAAAAATGTTTGAGAAGACCTGATATATCCTGTAAAAAGAAATGATTATTTACACTGGAGTGGCACAGGAAAGGGTGCAAGAAAACCTTTACCCTCGTTTCCTGTGGCAGCCACCCGTAACCCACATCATAATACTTTAAACCACTGCCACACTTCAGTTAGTTATATATCTCAGAAAAGAAAGGGAAACTTAGATTTATATATCAGTAACGCTACCAAAGTGTTCCTGGGTGTGAGTTCCTTATGATGCTCTTCACCATCTCTTGATTCCCTTGTAACTTAAACTGGGTAGCAGGCGCTGGAACAATCTAATGCAAGTGTGGGCAACTTTGGGAGGTCCAAGTGCCATTTGCTCCCCCCCCCCGACCCTTCCATGGGCTGCACTCCTGCTGCTGCCGCTGCCGCCACTGAATCCAGCAGTGGGGAAAAAATATGTGGTTTGTTGTCAAATTTCGGTGGCAAACAATTACGAAAGGCTAAAACAACCAAATTTAGCTTGTTTTCAAGCTAAATTTGGCTGTTTTAGCAGTCCATGGTGGTTTGCCACTGAAATTTGGCAGCAAACTGGCATTCCCCCCCCCCCCCCCCGCTGCCATGAATTTCAGCAGTGCAGCAGCCATGAAGGAGGCATGTGCCCTGCAGTCCATGTGTGGCCTACCTCTGATGTAATGCATGTGGAGTTGAAAAGTGTTAAAACAAATAATGAAGCTAGAGGCCTATTCAAATGAACTTCCCCTCGTGTGCGCACTGAATGCATGAGGGTCCCACACCGCTAATTCCTCTCCCCTCATGTGCTTCTCCAGCCACGCATACAGCATTTCTCTGAAAGAGCCCTATGCATGTATATCTGCATATGTCTAGGACTCTTCCTTATGATCAGGAAGCCACATCATGGACCAAGGTCTAGGCTGGCTTGCCGTACTGCGAACTGTAAATTTTATGTGTGTGTGTGTGTTCTGGTTTTGTTTTTGTTTTTAAATACTGATTGTAAGCCTTTCTGGAAGTTGTCATGGAGGTTGGGGTTTTAAATTAGATAAATAAATGAATGCAGTGGGGCTGAACCGTATGGGTTCACTGCGTTCTACAGGAAAATCCATTTGGCTCAGTGAAGTCATATGAGTATAAACGAGAGCATTGCCAGAGCTGTAGAAAATTGTCATGTGCCCTGAAACAACACAGAGAAAGTCACAATTTCTTGAATTTTTGTAGAAACGTAAGGAAGCAGACCATGCCCGAACCAGTTACTTTGTGCAGTATTAAGAAAATTGGAGAAGACAACTGTGCCTTTGAGTCAGATGAATCATGTAAGATGTTTTATATTTTAGACATTCTTTGGCTTCGTACACCTACCTATAAATCTCTTCAATACACAGTTGACTTTTTTTTTTTCCAGGCTCATGGCTTTGGAAATTCTTTCCTTTATTTCAAGACAAATTGAAAACTCTCAAGAAATGAATTGTAATAATTTGTCATATCACTTATCCACTTGATATTTATGCCCTTGCTGCCTTATCATAAGGTAACATCATCAATTCATTGGCTTGGATCCTAAGTGATGCTCCATTGGCAGGAGCCTCCCTTCCATAGAGCTCTGTTAACACAGCATTCCAGCTGGTGGAAGAGGGTGAAAGGCGATTCGGGCCAATTCCCCCTCCCCAGTGTAGCCCCTTGCACACACACACCCCCGGAGGAGTATGGGCAGTGGCACGGCGGGCTACAAAGGGGAGGGGAAATTGGTGAAAATTGCCTCTCTTCCTCTAGTGGAAGCCTCTGCTGGATTGGAATTCCTTCTGTAGACTGTAGGAGCTCTTTCATTCATGGAGTGTTAGGATCCATTATCTTCAGCAATTTATTAACAATTTAAGGAAACCCCCACCATGAGTTCATTATATGCAACATGTCATCAAGCTCCGTTCCTGGTGGGATCGAGAGAACCAGTGGGTTACAGTCATCGCTGGATATAAACTCTATAGGAAAGACAGGGAAGGGTGTACTGGAGGAGGTGTTGTTCTGTATGTCAAAGAGGCCATAGTGTCCAGGAGACTAGAAAAGCTAAAAGGGGCAGACTCTTTCACAGAAGCTCTCTGGGTGAAATACCTGGCTGCAAAACTAATTTAGTACCAGGAACGTGCTATCGTCCCCCAGACCAGAATGCACAGGGTGATCTTGAGATGGAAAACAAAATCAGAGAGGCCTCCAAACAAGGAAGTGTTGTAATAATGGGTGACTTCAATTACCCCTGCATTGACTGGATGAATGCATGTTCCAGTCACAACAAAGAAGTTAAATTTCTCAGTGCCCTAAATGACCGTGCCCTAGAACAGTTGGTCATGGAACCAACCAGAGGGGAGGCAACCCTGGATTTGATCCTAAATGGTGTTGTGCACCACCTAGTATGAGATGTAAATGTTGCTGAACCAACTGGAAACAGTGACCACAGTGCTATAAAATATATATATATATATATATATATGGAGAGAAATTGTAAAATAAGTCCAACACAGTCACATTTGACTTCAAAAGAGGAAACTTCTCTAAAATGAGGGAACTGGTAAAAAGGAAGTTGAAAGGGGGAGTCAAGAGAGTCAATGCTTGGCAGTTACTCAAAACCACAATAACAGAATTTCACCTAGAATGGATACCACAGGTTAGGAAAGGGAGCACCAAGTCAAAGAGGTCACCAGCATGGTTAACGAGCAGTGTCAAGGAAGGTATTAGAGAGAAGAAGTCTTCCTTAGAAAATGGAAGTCTTGCCTAAGTGAGGAAAACAAAAGGGAGCACAAGCTTGCACAAAGGAGATGCAAGCAGACAATAGGAAATGCAGGAAAGCATTTTGAGGATCATATCATGAAAAACATCAAGGCCAACAGTAAAGAATTCTTTAAATATATCAGAAGCAGGACACCAGCTAGGAAGGCAGCTGGACCGCTGGATAACAGTGGAGTTAAAGGAGTACTAAAGGAGGATGAGATTGTGGAGAAGCTGAATGAATTATTTTCACTGCAAGAGATACAGGGCAGATACCTGTGCCTGAACTGATGTTTTCAGGAAGGGAGTCTAAGGAACTGAAGCAAAAATATGTGAAGCAAAAAAGTGACAAAAGATGTAGTTCCTAACCTTATTGACAAATTGAAAGTTAATAGGTCACCGGGCCCAGATGGTATCCATCCTAGAGTTCTTAAATAAATCAAATAGGAAATTGCTGATCTTCTAACAAAAATATGTAACATGTCCCTAAGATCATCCTCTGTACCAGAGGACTGGAGAATAGCCAATGTCACACCAATTTTTAAAAAGGGATCCAGGGGGGATCTGGGAAATTACAGGCCAGTTAGCTTAATATCTGTTCCAAGTAAATTGGTTGAAAGCATTGTTAAATTTAAATTTAGTAAGCATATAGAAGGACAAGCCCTGCTGCAAAAGAATCAACATGGCTTCCACAAAGGTAAGTCCTGTTTCACTAACCTTTTAGAGTTCTTTGAGAGTGTCAATAAACATGAGGACAGGGATGATCCCGTAGACATTGTTTACTTGGACTTCCAAAAGCTTTTTCAAAGTGCCCCACCACACTTTGGTCACCACATTGGTCACCACACCACTCATGAGCAAATTTAGCAGTCATAGAATAAGAGGGGAGGTTCTCTTATGGATCAGTAACTGGTTAAATAACAGAAAGCATTGTATAGGAATAAATGCTAAGTTCTCCCAATGGAGGGATGTAAACAGTGGGGTCCCACAGTGATCTGTATTGGAGCCAATGCTTTTCAACTTATTCATAAATGATCTGGAATTAGGAGTGAGCAGTGAAGTGGCCAAGTTTGCTGATGACACCAAATTATTTAGGGTGGTTCAAACAAAAAGGGGTTGTGCCGCGTAGGGATGTAGCCGAGCAGCCCGGACGTTACCGAGCAGCCTGAACTGGGCCTGCTCGTGTCCGCTGAGCTACTCGGCCGCGCGAGCTTACTGGCCAGCAGGCTCTCCGGAGAGCCTGCCTCCCCGTCCGCTGGTCCCGTCGCGTCCTTCCGTCGCGGAGGAAGTGATGCGATGGGACCCCCACGCTCTGTTTTTGGCTGGGGAAACCAGGGCAACAGGGCTTAAACAGCCCTGTTGCCCTGGTTTCCCCAGCCAAAACAGTGCGGGCGGGGCTCCGGCAGCGGTGGCGGTGGCAGGTGGCGTGGAGAACGTAGGCTGCGGGGGGTGGAGGGGGGGTCCGGCGGCTGCGGGGGGTGGAGGGGGGTCCGGCGGCTGCGGGGGGTGGCGGGGGGGTACGGCGGTGGCGGGGGGGTCTGGCGGCTGCGGGGGTGGCGGGAGCGTCTGGCGGCGGCGGGCAGCGGCGGGCAGCGGCGGGCAGCGGCGGCGGCTTGAGCAGCGCGGAGAACGCTCTGCGCCGCTCTGAATGCCGAGATCGGCCGCCGGCCCACTGCTGGCGAGATCAGCCACCACCGCCTCGAGGGCCAAGCCAGGAGCGAGCCACGAGCCGATTCCAGGCTCGGCCCCACCACTATGGATGTTACATTTGGCTCGCGCGGGCGTGAGTGGGATCAAACTCGGTCTGGCTCGTGCCCAGCACAAGCCTACCTGAGGCTGGGTGGCGGCGGCTCGCCGGCCCGGCTCTCCACAGCGAGCCGCCCGCGCCAGCCACACTGGTCCTGTCGCGTCACTTCCGGCACGGTGGAAGTGACGCAACGGGACCCTGCTCCAGCATGCTGGACCTCCGCGCTATTTTTTGGTGAGGGAAACCAGGGCAACAGGGCTGTTTAAGCCCTGTTGCCCTGGTTCCCCCCGCTAAAAACCTAGCGTGGGGGTCCAGCGCGCCGGCTGCGCCGGAAGTGACGCGCTGGAGGACCAACTGGCTTGACCGGCGCCGGCAGCTTGAGCGGCGCGGAGAATGCTCCGCGCTGCTCAGAAGATCGAGCATGGGCCACCGCCACGGAGAGCCACAAGCCAACACCAGGTTCGTGTACCACCCAGACTTCCACAACATGTAGTGTTGGAGGGCTTTAAAAGGGGATTGGATAAATTCATGGAGGAGAAGGCTATCAATGGCTACTAGTCCTGATTGGCTATATGGTTCCTCCAGTACCAGAGGCAGTATGCCTATGTACACCAGTTGCTGGAGAACATGGGTGGGAGGGTACTTTGCACTCATGTGCTGCTTGTGGGTTCCTGTGAGCAGCTGGTTGACTGGCTACTGTGTGAACAGAATGCTGGACTAGATGGACCCTTGGTCTGATCCAGCGTGGCTCTTCTTATGTTCTTAAACTTATCCTCCATGAATCTGTCTAAAGCTTATCAGTGGCTACTAGTCATGATGGCCATATGCAACCTCCGGGTTCAGAGGCAGTATGCTTATGTACGTCAGCTGTTGGGGAACAAAAGTGGCTGAGTACTATTGCCCTCATGGCTTGCTTGTGGGCTTTCCAAGATGCATCTGCTTGGCCACTGCAGGAAACAGGTGAGGTGCCTGGAAAGGCCTTTGGCCTGATCCAGTAGGACTCTTCTTATGTTCTCATCTGCACAGAGCTTCACTTTTCACCCGATGTGTGAACAGGTCAATAGTAAATGTTCTTATTCCAAACAGACTATGCCAAGGGTGGGGAACTTCTTTCACCCCAAGAGCCAAATTCAGTTTCAGAGAAGTTTTCAGGGGCCGTATTCCTGTTGTGGGTGTGGCCAAAGGCAAAAAGGGGCCAAAAATACAAAAAATACCAGCATGTTTTAGCTGAAAGCTCTTACATCCGGTCACTGAGCCTTAGGAGAGGCCTTTCAACCTTTTAGAATGGGGAAAATGCTGCACAAAAACCTGGAAGCCACTGAACAATCAGTGGTTGGGGGAAAGGGGTGGGGCTGGGAAAGGGGGTGTGGCTATCTGGGGAACCCTGGAGGGCCAGACTGAGACCCTAGGAGGGCTGGAGTTGGCCTCTGGACCTGAGGCTCCCCAGCCCTGGTCCATCTCTAAATAACAGGTAGAGGGAAGATGGGGAGTGGAAAGGATGGTGCCTACGCTGTTCTCATTGCTGAAACAGTGGTGGGGGAGTGGAGGTTGAAATCCCAGGCAAGGTACATATTAAGACACCTGGCACTTCTACTATACAGGCTTAAGCTAGTTTAACAAGCGTTCCCCAGGAGCCAGGGCCAGTTCCAGGGTCGAGAGGGACCCTCGACAAAGTGTCATCTGGTGGCACCCATCCTATATCAGTGCCCCCCTTGCCTATGGGCTTACCTGGTGGCAGCATCGAACAACCGGGAAGTTGCCATTTAGATTTCCCATAGTGCCCTGGAACGCCCAAAGAATTATTAGTCCAGGGCATGGTGGGAAATCTTAAATGTTGGCCCCGAATGCTACATTGGGTGCTCTGTAGCATTGTGAGGAAGCTTCAATGGTGGCTTCCCAGCCACCTGCCACTTCCACCAGGTAAGCCCATGGCTGATGGAAGGCACAGGGCCAACGTCAGTGCTGGTGGGCCCTGCTGTTACTTCTGGAACCTTCTAGTGGGTGCCAGATACTGACGACTGCCCTGTCCCCCAACTCAAATATGCAGTAGTCTGGTTGGGAAGGGGGCATGGGAAGATTGATCTACTCACCTCAAGTAGCACAGCTTCTTCCTATCTCAGGAACCTGGACATGAAGAAGAGCTTTCTTAATTTTTCCTAGCTGCCGAAAGAGGAAGGGGGAGCGGCGGCAGCAGTAATGAGTGGCTAAGTGGGGGTGAGAGCATTGAGCAACAAGACTGACATTCTGGTGTTCTGTTCTGTTTGCAGTTATGTAAGTCATCTGCCTGAGCATTTTCCTTGGAAGCCAAGCTAGCTGAAAAGTGGGGTACTACTATAATGAAAACAAATAATCATACTTGGAGAATAGGACTGTGTGTAGGGAATGGGATTAGGTCTCAGAAATTTGGGGATTTAGGGAGGGAGTAGCTAAGTGCTCCCCTGTATTATATGTCTGGGATCTGTACTGAGGTCTTTCCCCCTAACTTGATGTAGTATCTTTTATATTGGACAGACAGTTTCTCCTGTCATATTGTGGCCATTATTATTTCATATTGTTTTATAATCTCCCCCCCCCCTCTTTTTTAAAATGACTTGTTAGCTGCTTTGAATGCCTACAGATGGAATAGCAGCTTGGAAACAGTATTTTAAATAAAAACAAAGCACAGCTGCTATTTTAATAGAGTGTGCACTCACACACAGTACATTCACAGCGCTATACAAGGATAGAACCACTTTTTACAAACTCTTCTAACCGTAACATACAAACACATAGTATGTAGCCTTTGTACATAGTCAGACGTTTTGTTAGCAAGAGGACTGAGTGCAAAGTCTACCTGTGAGGGGCAGCAGATGGGAGACATGGGGCGGTGGGAGTATCTGAATTATGTAAACACACGAAGCTTCCTTCTACTGAGATGAAATCATTGGTCTTCCCATCTGTGTTATCACAAACATTGTGTTTGACTAGAGATAGCAGAGATTGAACCTGGGTCCTCTTGCACGCAAAGCATGTGCCCTGCCACTAAGCTGTGGCCCTTTCCCATTCTGAACCTCTTTCGCAGGGATCAGATCCGCAATCAGAATAATTCCAATATTTAGTCCATCCTGGATCTTCCTAGGAGTTATATGAGCAGGTCTATGAAGAATGTTTCATCAAGCACTGCATCTTAGAGGGGTGTGTGTGTGTGTGTGTGTTTGTGTGTTTTCAAAGACGGTTAACTACAGGATGTACTTCTTTCCCAACAGGTAATGGCATCAGCAGACCAGAGTAAGTAATGTAGATATTCAGTATTTGGTTTACAAGTTGGAGCTACAGCAGTGTGGAGTGTTTCTGTTTAGGATTTCAACCAGCCATGCCCTTTTCCAGGAGACTTCATTCCAGCGCTCGCAACAAACATTCAGCATTCTGTGCCCACTGAGCATGCTCAGTCTTTATTGAGCTGTTTAGTATATATATATATATATATATATATATAGTCCCCTTGGAGTTTTTTAATGAAGATATTTTGTATTTCTGAAAAACTCAGTTTCCTTGAGCCTGCTACTATCTCCCTCTTGTGCATGGGTGCTGCTGTTTTGGCTACATGGGGATAGGCACTGGGAGAATGAGTTTGCTATTAGTATATACAAGTGAGACCTGTAACAAAAAGTTGCAGTTTGGTCTGGACTATTCCTGTTCATTATTTCAGTCAGTCAGCCATGCTGCCTTCTTCCAGGATACTCCATTCCATTCCCACCTCCACCCAATTTTCTATCCCCACACCCAAAGTCAACATTCCACAGCCACTGAGCACACTGAGTCCTTATCGGGCTATTTTTGCCCCCACCCCATTTAGGTCCCCCCCCCTGAAGTTTTTTGGTACTTCTGCAAATCTTGGGCTTCTCCCAAGCCTGCTGACACTTCCTTCATTTTTGTGGGTTGTGCAGTTTTGGCTATATAAGGATAGGCACTTCGAGAATTGTTATTGTTATTTTATTTACAGTATTTGTATACCGCTCCACATCTAAGTATATTCTAGAGCGGTGAACAATAAAAAAGATAAAAACAGACAAAACAAAAGCAGTACGTTGAAAACAAAGTAACATTACAATGGTGGTTGGACAGAGAAGGCTTCTGTGGCGTAAACCCACAATTCAGTTCCCTGGTGTATGTCTGCTTTAGTATATTTAGTGAGTATAGAATGTTGAACTGAGTGGGTGTGGTTTGTGATGTCTTGGAAAGGGTGGGGGAGGAGTATATAAAGAGTGTTGAGTGTTAGCGAGTTTGGAAGTTTGGTTATTCGTGTATTGTCAGGAATTTTTAGAGAAATCAGTGCTTGTCTGAAGGGTGAAAGTATTTAGAGTTATAGGGACTTAGGTTAATTATAAAGTGTTTGGTGTAGGCAGGTTTAAAGTTATTTTCTGGAACTAAGATTTTGAGAATTAAAATAAACTTTTTTTTATTTTGTTTGCTACCCAAATCCTACGTGTCAGCTTGGTGTTATTAACCTGCATTACTTTTAAATCTACACACACACACACACACCTTTGTACCCACAGTATCAAAAATTTAAGCTAGATCCTTAATAACCAGTATTAATCTTTTCCCTCATTAGTAGGGGAAAGGTTTCATTTGACCCTCCCCTCAGGTTTTTAAGCATTGATGCTTAGCCTGAGAAGGGTTTATGCGCCTGGTCCTAAAGTGTAAGGGACTGTGTCGTTGCAGCTTCCCAGAACAATGAGTTCTTCAGCAGGTGCCGAAAGCAGCACAATGTCGGAGCCTGCCTGACCTTCAGAGGCAGGGAGTTCCACAGAAATGGAGCCACCATACTGAAGGCTTTTTTCCTGGTGGACTCCAATCGGGCCAAAGGTCCATGAGAAACCACCAGGGGGAACCATATGATTTCATAGATTTCATACAGGGCAGGTTAGTATATGAGGAGGTGTGCTCTCAGGTAACCTGGTCCCAAGTTATTTTGGGCTTTGTACACAAATACCAGAACCTTAAACGGGTGAACTATTAGTATATATGATTCATGGAAACCATATTTCTTCATCCATTGGTGAATCTGCAACATTTAAAATGCAGCCATGAACGTCAGTTTCTTAAACTATAATATTATACAGCTGATGTCAGTTAAGCCAAAATTCAGAATACATTATGCAATGACTAAAGGTTCTTGTAGTCACACATAGCTGAGCTATGTGTGGTAGTTGTTGTTTTTTTACTCCTGTGTAAGCATGCATGGCCCCAATTTGGATGAGGGCCATGGTGCTCCTGGAAACGGGGGTGGGGGTGTAACCCTTCCATACACCCTTGCAGGAAAGGTTTAAAGAGAAGAAAAGGTCTCCACTGGAGTCAACGTTGTTTCCCTCCCCCTTTTACCCTCCCCTGCAAAGAGGTGTGTGGGGAATTTCAGGAAAAAAAACACGGGTGGGTGGGGCACCCTTCCAGAGCACCATGGTCCTGACTGAAATCTGGGTCCTTCACTGGAGTAACACCACCACCGCCACCATTTGGCCCGAACAGAATGATGCAAGAGAAATATGCCACAATTCCAGCCAATCCTTCTTGCAGTGCAGGTTGCATCTGTTCACATGGCATGGTGTGAAGATGAACAATTCTGTGTGCAAAAGTTTCCCTTTCTGGTTACTTACCTCAAAATATGAGATTGATAGATTGGCAGTCAAATCAAATTTTGTGGTGTGCCTGTAATCCATTATACAATAGAATGTTATAAAAACAGGAAATGAAAGAGAGCCCTTCTGCAATGAAACAGAATTTGGTTCAGGGAAATTTGTTCTGAGATGTAATATCAAAGCAAAACTACTGTATCTTAAAATAGAAAACTGGCTACCATATCAATGTATGGGGAGGATATAGAAGCATGGACATAAGCAGATTTCTAAGGAGTTATGCCTCAGATATACTGGGGTGGGGGGAGAGAACAAGCACTCTTTAATATTTTTTGCAATTCAGGGTTGAAAGCTGCTGTAGCAAAGTTGGATTCAAAGCACACACTTTAATGGAAATTAAGCTGTAAGTGGGCAACGGGTGGCCCTCCAGATGTTGTTGGGCTGCAACTTCCATCAGCCCTAGCCAGCAAAGCCAGTGGTGAGGATTGTCCAGCATGAGCATTCTGGCTCGTATATGGAGAGCCCCCACGGATACAGGAGGCTGTCCTTTTCAGGCAGATGCCTTCCACAGGTTGAGGGCAGCGAACATGACGGAGAGGGACGGAGCTCCCTCTGCTCACATGCTTGCCCTGCTCATGTACAGAACGCCTGAAGAGGTCTAGACATTACCATGGGCAGAATCAGACAGGGCCCGTATGCCCCTGCCAATTCTTTTGTGCCCTACAGATTCTGCTGCGCAAGTGGTGGGTCCTGCTGATTCCGTTGCGCAAGCGTGACCCAGTGCTTGCGGAGCAGAGATCTAGCGCTTTCTGGAGGAAGCCCCGAAATGAGCGGAAACGCTCGTTTTTCCATTGGGACAGGTCAGCGGAACCACCTTATGCAAACTCTGCCGACATGCCCCGTTCCAGAAACAAGCATCTTTGCTCGTTTCCGGTTGCCCCAGAAGCACTAAATCTTCATTCTGCAGGTGGTGGGTGCGGCTTGCGGACGGGAATTGGCAGGGCGCAAGGGAATCAGCAGTGGTGTAAGCACCCTGTTCAAAATAAACTCCTGTTTCAGGTAGTTCAAAATGCTCCCAAAATAATGCCTCTCTCAAAAATGATGTTCTCGTTGAAATCTATTATTATTATTATTATTATTATTATTATTATTATTAGCATTTATTTATCGCCCATCTGGCCGGCAAACCGGCCACCCTGGGCAATGTACATAAGATAAAAACAGAATAAAATACATTAAAACAGTATAAAATTTTAAAATCTTAGCCCACCCCATATTCCTGCCTGAACAGCCAAGTTTTTAGTGAGCGGCGGAAGCTCAGCAGAGAGGACAAAACAAAGACACCACGACAAAACAAAGCACCAAGATGATACACAAATTTTTATGGATAAAATCAATGTCATTGGTGATGTACAGAACCAGGCACAATAAGAGTGCTCATATGAGGAATGTCTTACCCTTCACAGGCATTTCTATACAAAAAAGGAGACTTCTTCAAAGGGCAATGCAAAGGGGAACAAGTAAGTTAAACTGGCTTCTCTTCTAATAAAATAATTGCTGGGCTCACGCATTCATTCCTTTAAGCTTTTCTTGGAAGGGCAAGGGACCGATACAAATAGATACTTTTAACATGCCAGTCCAAAAATCCAAACGCTCACGCATTAGATGCCATCCCATGCCAAAAGCTGACCCAGCGCCTGAAGATGCCTGTTTCTGCTTACAGCACCAGCCCCATTCTAAAAATGTCCTGCTCCTTTAAAAAGACCCCTTCAAGCCACTCACGTGCCTCATTCTCCCACCTATGCCCACGTTATGCCTCTGTGTGATAGAGGCAACCATGGTGTGCATGTAACAACTCAGTAAGCTAGTCATCTGTATCATCCTGCCCAACTGGTGAGGTTCATAGACTCATAGAGCTGGAGGGGGTCTTGTCGGCCATCTAGTCCAACCCCCTGCTTGAGACAGGAAATACAGAACCACTGGTCATAGACCTCCAGCAAGGGAGAGCCCGCCTTCTCCCCAAGTACTTTGTTCCATTGTTGAACCATCCAGATGGTTCTTCTAACATTCAACCAAAATCTACCCTCCTGTAATTTAAGCCCAGTAGATCTAGCCCTGCCCAATGCAAACATTCTTGTTATTAAATCAATCTATATTGAGGAGTTGAGATGAGAGGGGCTGATGAGGTATGCTTTGGTAGCCATGCACCTATGAAATATTGCTTAGGATAGGCAATGAAATGATGCCTCTCAAGAAGGCAACCACAAGGGCTTAAAATGTGAACAAAAAGCAAACAATGAACTTCTCAAGATCCTAGAAATATTTTGACCACTGGATTGGATTGAGTGGGTTAATCTGTGGGGAGCAGGGGCTGGTAGTGTTAGGATGGTGCTGCCTTTAATCCCAGACAATCCTTTGGCTCTGTGAAGAGGTTCATCAGTTATCAGGGCCAACCAGTCAAAGTGACCCTAGCATATCTGAAACAAACAAACAAAAGGTGTAGTCTTATAAAGCATTGGATTTTTTTTTTTTCCTTTAAGGACATCAGACAAGAAAAAGGGTGAAATTCGAGTTGGCTTCTTCCAGCTGGTAATAACATTGCTAGTTTTAAATATTTCTCACATCTGATGTGGTTCTTTAGGTCAGGGCTCAGCAGACTTCCAACTTTGGGGAACAACTCTTTTTCTTTTTACTAGAACCCTGACATCCACCTACTGCAAAAGGTGCAAAAAAGTAGCTGGGGACTAATTAAGAATTGAGGATCAGGGTGCCTCTGAGCCCATGCTCAGCCTGGGAATTTGCGTTCAGTATCAGAACTGAGCTCACAGTCCTTTCAGCCCCAAAACTTCCTTTGTTTCAGCAGCCTAATTTAAAATGTGTTCTTGTTGTCGCAATTGTTAAACAGCTGGGAGTCAGAGAAACCCTTGCTGATACACCAGATCATGCAGTGATCTGCCAAGAGATGAATCCCTATTTACCCCCCTGCCCACTAGCACTTTTGAACGCTTCTGGCAAATTCGCCATGATGTTGTGATTCACACAAACTTCCAGAGATTCTTAGTGGTTTTATCATTGATACTGTTTTTCCTTTTATTATGTATGTCGCCTTGAGAGCTTTGGCTAAGGGGCGATTTATGAATGAATGAATGAATGAATGAAAAGAAAGAAAGAAAGGATTAAAAGCTTCAGTCATTCCCCAGCTACTGACCAATAGGCCCCTTTTGTTCTAATTATCCATTTTGCAGATATTGAATTCATTTTGAAGGTCAGATGCTGCTGTCTGTATAAATAATGGTCCGTTAATAGTCGAATGAATGATGTGAATTGTTGTTGTTGTTGTTGTTGTTATTGTTGTTATTGTTGTTATTATTATTATTATTATTATTATTATTATTATTATTAAATGAATGGTGTGAAAATTGCTTGTGAACATTCTTTACCTATTATTTCTTATAGTTTAGATTTGCTTCTTTGTACGAGAAACTGATGATGTTTTTGGGTGGCATCTGTGCCATTCTTCATGGAGCAGCCCAGCCAGCCATGTTGCTTGTCTTTGGATTAATGGCAGACACATTTATTCAATATGACATTGAGAAACAAGAACTTACAGACCCAAACAAAGCATGTGTGAATAACACTATAGTGTGGATCAACAGTTCCCATCATCAAAATGATAGTAATGCATCAATAAGTTGTGGGTAAGTGAGCAAAACATATTATTTCTCCAGTGTTATTAAATGACATTGGCTGCAGCCTTCCGCATATTTACACGGAAGTGAGTCCAATTGATCTTCCAAGTAAGGCTACAGTCCCTGCCTCCCGTTACATGTGATTGTCCCACTGAAGTTAGTGGACTTCAGCATATGTAACTGGGAATTGGATTTTCAGGCTTTCTCATTATAGCAAGTTTATGCATTAAACAATAATGGTCCCTGACCATGTCCTGGCTTCGTTGCACTACAAACTAATGTTGCTGCCTCTCCAGAACTTTGAGGTGTTGCTGCTTGCTCATTGCTGTTAATTGCTCATTTTAATCTAGGCGCGCTGTGCCATTGAGTCCAGACAGCTTATCATCTGTCATCTTTAGCCAGAATGTGCCAGAACTGAAATTCTTCAGTCGTTCCCCCCACCTGCCAGATTTGGCTTGTCTTTTGCCATTCTATACTGCACACTTTCCAAGGGGTCACACAAAAGTTTAATAAGATTTCCTTTGGCTTCAAAATCTGAGGCTGCAGCCCACAAATTGCTAGTGGTAAAGTAGTTGTATTTGAGGGCCAAAGACCATTAGACTAAATGTGGTGGATTCTTACATTCACGTATCCCACCTAATCAGTTTTTTCGGATCTGACTCAAGTAAAGTTTATTTTACTTTTATTTTTTTATTTATTACATTTCTATACCGCCCAATAGCTGAAGCTCTCTGGGCAGTTCACAACAATTAATTGTTAGTTGTTATTAAGCTGCACCTAAAGCAGCTAACTTGTTCCACTGGTTTTAGTTGGTCTTAGTCAGAACAACTAACTTGACCTGGATTAGGTCAAGTGTTACATGAGGATTGATGTACAAATCCTCATGTAACACGGACTATTTGACATCTTCTGCACTTTTTGATGACATGATGTTATCAGTGCCCAATAATAGGGATTGAATTAGTATTATTGATCCATAGAAGAGTGTCAGGCTTCCCCTCCGCCTCCACCTTGAACAGCCCACCACCTCGGCCAGCGTTTCAAAAATCAACACTCTCTTAATCTCCTCCGCTGCCACCAACCCCTTCAGGGTAACTTCAGACCACTCCTTTTAAGTTTTTAAAATAAAACAAGGTTATTTAATTACAATTAAGGGTAGGGAAATAGATGTTAAGAGATTCTAAACATTGGAAACTCCCTCCCCGCCCTCAAACTGCACTCTCCAATTCGCCCAGACAAGACTCCTGCTCCCAACTCCACTCAGACTTCTTAACCCTCTCACAAACCCACTCTTTCCCCCCCTCTCCCCCTCAGACTCCCCTTGAACAGCACCGCCCCCAGTTTTTATAACACAGGCTTCACCTCCCCCTTCTCACTCTCTCAGCCAATCAGCAGACATCTCAACATTCCACACTGCTCTCACACTCCCTCCTCCCCTCACATACTTTCTGCTATAATGCTTTGCCCATGGGCAGGGGCATGACAAAGAGCATAGAGATGAAAAGGCAGCTTAGCTGTAGTAAAATGCATGTAATACCGTAATTCATCCTTATTCAAATTCAAATGCTCTGGTTTAACTTGTTAGGAGACTCAGAGCTGCCTTTGTTCCCATTCCCAAAGTTATAAGTGTTTGAAAATAGAGTTCTACTATCCCACAATGACAAGAAAGCCATATGCACATGCGTTTTCTGTAAACACCCCAAAGTCACTGCTCTTGCTTATGCATGTTTACTCAGAAGTAAGCCCTGCTATGTTCAATGGGCTTACTTCCAGGTAAATGTACCACTATATTCAGTGGGGCTTTCTCCACTGTAGGATTGCACATTAGTCTTCATGGATATTTTATATTGGCATCTTCACAAGGAGATAGTTTGATGTTGGATCGTTTTACACAGCTGCCTAGCAATGCTGAATCTGCTTTCACCCATGTTGAACTATGCATCATTCAATGCTGTTACTGGGTTATAGATATGAATGGAGAATGTGGTGGACCTGTCTTGGTCAGAATACTTGTCTACTGATTTCATTATCTGTTTTCACTGTAATCCCTTCCTATGAATTGTTCTGTCCTCCCCGAATCCAGCTCCAAACATTGACTGAGCAAAAGAACATTCCACATGTACATTCATACATGTGGAAGTAAGTGCAGCTGTAAAGAACGTCCCATTAGCTCTGATATTAAATAATCTGTTTCAGTTCACACACTTAAATACAGGATGGCCTTATTCATTGAGGTCATAAATCTTTGTATTCAAATATAAAACCATGAGCCTAAATTCCTATAGGGAGTCCTGTTAGCACATAGCTGAAACAAGCTTCCATGTAGAGTGGCTCTTGGGAATTTGTTACAATAACAACAATTCTTTCTTTCTTTTTAATAGGTTGCTGGACATTGAAAAGGAAATGACCTATTTTGCAAGTTACTATGCGGGAATTGGCTGTTCCGTCTTTTTGCTTGGATACATCCATGTCAGTATTTACTTCAGCGTTTGTTTTCCAGAATAAAGAAGTATCAAATTGTTGGACAGCCAAGGGGTTCTTGTATACCTGAGGTTGGAAACCTCGGGGCCAGGGGCCCAATCCAACCCACTGGGATCCCCAGATGGCTACGCCCCCTTCCCCTGGCCCCACCCCCTTTCCTCCAAGCACTGACCCCCCTTCCAGGGGGCCAGGGGCCAGGGGAAGGGGGGTGGTTTCCCAGCTTTTGTGGATTCCCCCCCCCCCATTCTAAAAGGTTGAAATGCCTTTCCTAAGGCTTGGCTACTGGCAGTAGGTGCTTTAAGCTACAATACGCAGGTATTTTTTTTGGCTGCACCCTTTTGCCTTTAGCCCCGCCCACCCAGGAGTGGTGAAGCCCATGAGAGCTTCTCCAAAATGAAATTAGGGCCATGGGCTGAAAGACGTTCCCCACCCCTGCTGTATGCTATATGATCTACCGCAGTGTTCTCCAACCTTGGGTCCCCAGATGTTTGTGGCCTACAACTTCCAGCATGCTCCAGCCAGCTGGCTGGGGCATGCTGGGAGTTGTAGGCCACAAACATCTGGGGACCCAAGGTTGGAGAACACTGATCTACCAGATAAGGTCTACAATTGTGGAACTTTTTCAAACCAATCCGAAACAAATTGCCACAGATACAGCATATTTAAAAAGTGCTGAAAACAGACACATTGGTACTTTTTACTCAAGCTGCAGTTCGGCATATCATATATTTCTTTCAAATTCTGGGGGAATCTACTGATGTACTCTATTCAGGCTTGTTGAGGAGGTGCTTTCATTAGCTTGGTGAAATGCTGAGCAGCAGTTTAAAAATTATCAATATTTTCCTGTCCCGTGAAAGCCTACGGCAACAACTGCTGGCAAAATTATGGCAGGCATGCTCAGTTTCACTCTGAAGCTAGACTGCTGCCTGTACATTCCAGTGTTTTGAATTCCACTGTTCCTGTCAGCATTCTGAAAGTGGGTGAGGGGGGACAGGGAACTGTCAACTGAGATTAGAGTGAGGTAATTTCGAAGGCTGTGGGAATAACTTTCATTGATGAAGAGAGGGAGGAAAAGGAAAAAAGCTATGCTGGAATCCTGTGCAGGCTTACTCAGAAGTAAGCTATTCTGAACATATAGAGACATATCTACTCATCTGTACAGATCGACTTAGTGACTTGTTTGTGTTTTCTTTTTTAGTTTGTGTTTTTGTTTTTTTCAGATAATAATTTCCTTTTTAAAAACCAGGGAAATTCAATGATAAAAAACCCTTGCTGGTTTAAAACCAGAGGTAAGATTATCTCATGTTGGCTGAGCTCCACAAAGCCAGGAACTTGGAACTTGGAAGCTTAGACTGATGGCTTAACAGATGTGGCCTGTGATCAGTAATGATGTCCAATGTCACAAATTGTGGTTGCTTACAAGCAATAAACAGGCATGGAGCAACTCACAGGAAGATTCCTCTAGCAATTCAGTAAGGTTTACCTGCTTCATAAAGCAATATAAGGCCAGGACAATGCGGGGCATCTTTGTTGGTCCCAGGCAGTCCATCCTCCCCATCTGGATTTGGGCATGAAAGACTCAGGAAAAGTGTGGATGCATGGAAGATATGCTGTAAGCAAGCACCATTTGCAACAGCCTAAGCTTCCAATTTCCTGGCTTTGTGGAGTTTGATCCAACATGAGATAACCTTAACTCTCATCTTAAACTGGCAGATCAGTGTGTGTGTGTGTGAGTGTGTGTACAGTAATACCTTGGATTGCAAGCATAATTCGTTCCGGAACCGTGCCTGTAATCCAAAACAATCTTATATCAAAGCGAGTCTCTGGCGGGTGTGAGCAGGGCCGATTTCGGCCCGCTATGCCCGCTCGAGGTTAGTGGTTACATCCCTACCTTGTATTGCAAGACGTCGCTTGTTTATCAAGTCAAAATGTATTTAAAAAATTTGCTTGTCTTGCAAAACGCTCTCAGACCAAGTTACTTGCAATCCAAGGTATTACTGTATAGTTAGTTAGTTAGTTATATCCAGGCAATTCAACTAATATTCGGAGTGTAACTGTTCCTGTCAAGGTAATATAACCAAAGATGTTCAAATCAGTTTATAAATCAGATAATGGAATTTTCTATCACAAGATATTGTGATGACCACCAACTTGGATGCCTTTAAAAGGGGATTAGACAAATGATTGAAGGATAGAGCTCTCAGTGGCCAGGTTCGCATGTCACTTTAAACCCACGGAAGTTCTGAAACCTCTGTGGGTTTAAAGTTGCCCCAGGCCCTGGCTGTGCTTGAGTAATGGTTAGGCACAGCAGGGTCCCGGAGCTGCCGCCTCTCCCCTCAGTCCTCTGGTTGGTATCCCAGGGGACACCGCAGAAGCACTGAGGGGAGACGAGTGGGAATAATAGCTGGCGAGAAGGGCCAATCGGCACTTTTCGCCAGCTGTCAGAGGCTCCTTGCCCTTGCTCGGCAGGGTTATGTCCCCACCAAGCAAGGGCAACAAGCCCCCCCCCGGCTGCCCACCCCCACTCGCTTCCCCCCAGGGCCCTACTCACCACTGCTGTCTGCTGGCGCCACGCGCCTGTTCCTCCTCGCCGGCAAGGAGGCGGCAACATCGGTGAGTGGGTGTGGCTGTGTGCTGTGACAGCACGCAGCCATACCCAGTCACCAATGCCGCCAACACCGACATGCTTCTTAGCAAGGGCGGGTTACACCGGTAGCAGTAGCGGCAGCAAGGGAGGGGCCTTATTCTCTCTGCCAGGATTGTGTGGCCTTGGCAGAGAGAATCCTTCATCCTGCCCCCCTGCTTCTAACGGGTTGTGGCGCCCATGGGTCCACAAGCCAGTGGGGGTGAGGGGGCTCTTCCTTTCCCTCCTGCCTACGATGCTGATACCCCAGTGGGTCAATCGGCATGGCAGGCAGGAGGGAATGGAGGCACTAGAAGGACCTGCAGTGCTGGCATTCAGCAGGTCCTTGGACAGACAGCTATGCAGCCCGGGGTAGAGAAGACAGCCAGAAGCCAGCTCCTGGCTGCCTTGGTGGCTGCAGCAGGGCCTTGGCGCACATGTGCCAAAGCCCCAACACAGCTGCTGACACCAAGGCCACAGCAGTCCCTCCCTGGTTCACCCCCCTTTTTTGTGGGAGAAGGGGGTGAGCCAGGGAGGGGGAACTGCCCTGGTGAGGAGGATGAGGTGCATGGTGGCGAACGGCAGAGCGGAATGGCAGTGGTGAGGAGGGGGCGTGTGGCAATGGCGGACCCCGGCAGCTTCCCCGCAAGCTCCTGCCGATGCAGGGCATTGGCAGGAGTGTGTGGGAGCCCCTTCTTTGCCACCATGGCCAAGGGACTCTGTGCCTTTTGGGCTTGTGGGTAGGTTAAAGCTGCAAGGGTTTCCTTAACCCTACTGCAAACCATGGCATAGCAGGGTGGTTTAGAAGCCACTCCCAGGTCGCTTCCAAAGCACTCTGCTGGGCTCAGACAACACGCTAAACTGCAGTAGCACTTAACCTACTGAGGCTTAGCCTGTCGCGCGAACCCAGTCACAGACGACTAGTCATGATGGCTACTCCCAGAATCGGAGGCACAGTATGCCTCTGAATACCAGTCACTGGGGAACAGCAGCAGGAGAGGGCGATTGCCGTCATGTCCTGCTTGTGGGCTTCCCGTTGGGGCATCTAGCTGGCTGCCGTGGCAACAGAACGCTGGGTGAGACGGGACCCAGCACAGCTCATTTTATGCACTTATCACAACAGAAGGCATAAAACCAGTGCCAATTATACGACAGCTGTCAATTCTTGCATTATGCGTTAGCGATAGATGGAAAGTTGTTTTTCTTTTGATTGCGAGTCTTCCCCCACCGCCATACTTCTTTTCTTCCCAGATCTGCTTATGGGTAATGTCAGCTGCTCGACAGACACAGCAAATCAGAAAAGCCTATTTCAGGAAAATAATGAGGATGGATATTGGCTGGTTTGATTGTACCTCAGTGGGGGAACTCAATACACGCATTTCTGAGTGAGTAATCTGGAATATCTATTGATGCCGGTACATGCTGGCATATTTTTAAGACACTTCATGCCGATGAGTGGTCTGTGTAAAGCTACACAGGGAGTAAATAACCTATTACTCTTACCAGACTCTAAAAAGTGCTAACTTAACCATTGGACTGCTTGGACACTTGCCTGTGCTAGGCCTGTGGGCCGCATCTGCTGCTGCTGACGAGGCTAAGGTGTAATTGGATGCTGACAGCAACAGATGACAAAGGGGAAGCAGATAGTGCTGTTGCCTCTCCTCTTTCCTGCCACCTGGGGATCATTCTTCTGCATGTGTGACTTCAGATGATGTCCAAAAGACCACAAGAGCAGGCCTGGCCCTACCATTAGGTAGAGCAGGGCTGGGCAACACATGGCCTTCACAACCTGCCGGCAAAATTTATAGTGGAGGCCTGTTTGCTACCCAAAATTGGCAGCAAGTCAGCAAGTAGGCCTAAAGCATCCAAATCTTGCTTGTTTTGAAGGTTTCCATAGTGGTTCACTACTGCTGCAGAAACCTATAATGGCCAAACCTTGCTTGAAAACAGGTGAGATTTTGATGCTTTAGGCTTTCTAAGTGGTTTGCCACAAACCAGTGTTTTTTTCCCCATGGAGTGCAGCCCGGGAGGGTGCAAAATTGCCCCCACATCCCCCAAAGTTGCCTACCCTTGAGGTGGAGTGAGGCAGACACCTCAGGTAGCAGATTTTGGTCGTCATGAAAGGGCAGCAAATCATTAGTTATTTACTTTGCTATTGTTGTATTTTTACTGTCATGGGTGGAGAGAAGCATTTGTGGGATTTCCTGCCTCAACATAATCTGGCAGGGCTGGGGTACCCTGCGTCTAGACTTGGGTGGGTGGGGGGCAGCTTTTGCTGCCCATCCTCCGGCAGCAAAATGCCTTGAGCCAGCCCTGCATGATAAGCACATAAACATGGTAACAGAAGCTCTGGGGCTGGTAGAAAGAGGCAAAAGTATACCTGGCAATAGAGCGTGGAATCACACAGATCATAAGGCAGAGATGTCACCTGGAAATTTTTCTAGATTAGCAAAAGTATCTGAGCCATTACTCTGCCATCTGGCCAGCCATTTTTCACACGTTGGCAGTGTTTGCTGAAAGCATGCCTTATTGTTGCTAAGCCACCATGCAAATGCTTCCTCCTCCTCTTTTTCCTCACCAAGTAGCATGGTTGAAATATGATATAATCAGTCACAAACATTTAGGGAGAAGCAGAGGTGAAGGAAGCGGAGAAATACAAGCAAAGTTTTGGAAGCAAGTTGAATCCTGGAGGGAGGTCTTGCATGGCTGGCCCAAGACATTTTACTGCTTGAGGCAAAGAACAAGATGGCGCCCCCTTCTATTCCATGTACAAAAACTGACCGGCCTGGTAGTTGAATCTTTCTTCAGCACTGGTGGTGATGAGACAGTATCCTCCGCTGCACATGGGGGCAGCAGCAGGCTAGCTTATGGGTTGAAGGCCAGAATGTGTGGCACGCAGTGCTCTCCCCCTTGCTGCCTCCTCCCAGGAACTGTCACCTGAGGCAACCTCACTGCCTAATGGCAGGGCTGGCCCTGGGGTCTTCCACAGGCCAAGATACCTGTCCTGGAAATACAGGAGCCTATGGCCTGCCCTGAATCTGAGAGGAAAGTCTTGAGTATCTTATCTTACATCCAAGTTACAAAATGTCTGAATGAAAGCATGAACAAATAATTACCTAATGAGACAAGATTTCTCTGATGTAGAAAGGAGCAAATAATTTAATTTGCATTTGGAATAGTAATGAAGGCAAAATGTATCTGCTGCTTCAACTTTTCTTATTCTCCACAGTGACGTTAATAAAATAAATGATGCTATTGCTGATCAAGTAGCAATGTTTATCCAGCGCTTCACCACCTTTCTTTGTGGATTCCTGTTAGGATTTGTCAGAGGCTGGAAACTGACCTTGGTTATTATCTCAGTCAGTCCACTACTTGGGATTGGAGCTGCCATAATGGGCCTGGTGAGAAATTATTTACTACTGGGTTTTAAAAAAAATCTATTTCACATCTTTTGTTCATCATTCCTCCACAGTGCTCTCTGTAGTTCCTTAACTGATAACTGGAGAGCCTTCATGAAACCAATTGGATATCTGCCATTGGCCTTAAGGGCAACACCCAACATTATGTGAGTGGACTTCTGCTTGTACAGTGGGGCATTCCCTTCCCCTTCTTTCCCCTGCACCCCAGCGCACCCACACAAATTTGGGGGTTAGGCTGCAGGGAGGAGGGGGAATCTGTTTGGCTATCAGATGCTGTTCCACTGGTGGATGGGCACTACTGGATGTAGTGTGAGAGATACATACACACATACATAGACATCCACACATACACACATTATTATTAAGTGGCCACTTCATGCATCTGAAAAAGTGGACTCTGGTGTGTGATAGCTTATGTCACAATACATTTGTTTATCTATAATATTCCACAAGACTCTTCATTGATTTTGCTACACACAAAAAATGACATAAGAACATAGGAAGTTGCCTTATACCAAGTCAGACCATTGGTCCATCCAGCCCAGTATTGCTGACATTGGGCGTGTTTGCATGTCACACCAACCCACCCTGGCAATAAGCCACGGTGGTTTTGTTGTTCTGCAAACACCCACAGTGCGCCTGATAGACAATCGGGATCACTGTGGGTGTACGCCCCCTCCCTCCCTCTCCTCCCCCTTCGGTTCTCCCGCGGGTATCCCAGGGGACCCCGCAGCAGGACTGACTGGAACATATACAGCCATATGTCCCAGTCAGAAACCACCCATTGCCCTGTCAAAAACCCCTTTTAAAGGGGACCCAGAGTTTTGACAGCTAGCTGTCAAATCTTTTTCCCCCCAGAAAAAGGGGATGGGATGCACTTTTGCACTTTCCCGAGCAGCTAGAGTCTTGGGCAAAAGTGCAAACAGTGCATCACCCTGAGGACTGTCAGGGCTAAGAAGAAGAAAAAAGACAATCTCACTGCAAAGTGAGTGTAAATCTCACCATCCCCTTTTTTGCAAGCTAAGAAGATCAATCGCGCCTTTGCTTTCCCTTGGCAGCTGTCAAGAGAAAGCAAATGGAAGAAAAAAACCTATTTGGAGCCTCTTTGGGCCAATGTCCAGGGTTGGTACATGCTGCACTTTGGCACCAGGTACTCCCCAGGACATTGACCCCTCCGAGGCTTCTGATTTCCACACTTGTGGAACTGTGGACCGCTACAGTTGCACAAGTGCAGCTAAAAAAATTTTTAATGAACATATTTGTACACATTTTTAAATGCTTTGTCAGTCACTGACAGCCCCTTCAAGGTGCTGCTTGGGCACATAAAAAGGGCCTGTCAGTGTCTGTCAAAACGGGGATTGTGAAAGCTGGCTGTCAAGTGGGAAAGGGGGGGAAGCTGCGGTGAGCCCAAAATGGCTCGCGATTGCAGTAGGGAGAACAGCAAGCCGGTGCCGGCCACCTCCAGGTGCTGCTTTTGCACTTGTGGGGCAGCTGGCAATGGCGGGTGCCTCAGCAAGCTTGGCAAGAGCGGCAAGGGGATTTTGCTCCTCTTGGCAAGCTGCTTGCTAGCTGATTCCCTGGACCGATGATGTGATTGGTCACCCAGGTTCAGACAACACGACAACCCATTGTGGGTACAATGATCCCTTGAACAACCCATGGGTTGTCGGATTGGCTTGTTGCCCATGAACAAGTCACCCCCTGCAAGAATCGGTCTGGGTTCGCACAATATAACAACCTGTCGTGGGTAACAACCCACGGCGGATTGTTGTGCCATGCAAACCCGGTCATGGGCTAGCAGCGGCTCTCCAGGGTTTCAGGCAGGAGGCTTTATTAGCCCTACCTGGAGATGCTGGGGTTTGAACTTGGGAGCTTCTCTGCGCGCAAAACATTTGATCTACCACTTCCCCTTAAATGACCACCCCTCTGGGATTTGTCTCTATGGAAAGCAACCTTTTAACAAAGTCTTTCTCAACCTTGTCCAGATAGAAGTCCTTTGTGAAGTTAGAAGGCTGATGTAGCCTCCCTAATAGAAACTGGCACAATCTCTTCATTTTATGTGCTAAATTGCTCGTGAGATTGATTCCATATACTTAAAAAAATAGTTTACTTATATTTTGGCCTCTACAACAGAGGGAGTATACCCATCTTACAAAGTCTGGAGGTAGTGTGATTGATTATGTAGCAATCTCCCACTTTGCATATAAACATGTCATTGGTTTTGAGGTAGGTTTCAATATAGAAAGCAACCATCTACCCCTGACCATGACATTTGCACATCCAACAACTCCAATCTTATAAGCAGCTGGACCTGGAAAAAAGTAGGTAGATAGTGGAATGGATTGATGCTGCCCAAAATCCACCTAACTGCTGTATATCAGCCTGAACTTGGATCTATTTTGTATAAACTGTTTTAGCATGTAAGATTATGAGAGTGGGTAAAGTGAGCAAAAAAAATATAAATGTGCTATATAAACATGCCCATTATAAATGTATATAATCCATTCTGAAAACGAAGGGGTAGTATCTAATGGTGGTGCAGCACCAGCACTAATGATGTTGATTTACGCTAGTGCAATGTCATTACCACAACTATGTCTAGTGTGTCTTTGCACAACTATGTGTAGTGCACCACTGCAACCGTTCTGTGTCAGTCTGATCTGGCAAGTGTTGTTCATGCCTTGGTTACATCACAGTTAGACTACTTCAATGTGCTCTACATAGGGCTACCCTTGAAGAGTGTGTCCAGAAGCTTCAATTGGTGCAAAATTTAGCAGCTAGGCTAGGATGCTAACTGGTGCACATATTGTGATCATATCACCCCAATGCTGAAAGATTTGCACTGGTTGCCAATTGTTTTCCTCAATTTAATGTGTTTGTGTTAGCCAAACCCTAAGCCATTTAGAGCTTTAAAGGTTATCTTGGTATGAGCTAGCTCAGTTATTAAGATGAGCAGCAGCGGCTCTCTTGAAGGCACCCTCACTAGAAGAGGCCTGTTTGTCAGACATGCGGGAAAGTACTTTCTCCTGTCCTGTGTTCCTGCCAAACACTGGAACACACTCCCTGTTGAGTTGTGACTGGTCCCCACTCTCTCTCCATTTAGGATGGGGTTCAAGCACACCTTTTTAACTTGGCTTTTTAAATCATTCTTACAGTTTTTAGTGTTTTGCTATGTTTTTATTTACTATAGTTTTTCTGTTCTCACCTTTTTCTAAACCACCTTGGTTGGTCCCAGAGAAGGGTGGTATAGAAAATCAGTCAATCAATCCAGCAGTGCCAGTGCTGCACCACCACTGGATACTACCCAAGGGGCTTGTCCTGCTGAGCGTAAAATCCAAAGAAGAAAAAAACTCTCCTGGTATAATGATTCTGCTGGATGATTTCTTTTAGGCTGTGGCAAAGATGACAGGTCTAGAATTAAAGGCTTACGCAAAGGCTGGGGCCGTAGCCGATGAAGTGCTCTCATCCATCAGAACAGTGGCTGCTTTTGGAGGGGAAAGAAAAGAGGTTGAAAGGTTGGTTCATACATCAAGGTTGGCTCAGAGGCCTAAACGAGCAATAGAGAAATAACTATGTGTGTCTTATTCTGTTCCAGCATTAAATAAACAAGTCGCAACCACGGAAAATGGACTTCTGTTGCATGGCATAGCCTTAGGCTAGGTCCAAGGGAGAAGCTCTGTTCTGATGTGGGTCAGGCACAGTGAGATGCGTAGGGATGCCATGAGATTACCTCCGACCAGCCCACTCCCTTTAAAACAGCAATGTTTCGTTACTAGCAGAATTGTGTTTTCACAAAATCCCCTGCAGAAAATCACGAAGGTGCTCCAGTCTACACAACTACATTCCCTCTGTCGTACTGCTCCTTTTTAGCCCCTCTCCCACTCCCTAGTTTTCCTGCATGAAAGCACTTCGTTTAAGGAGGTACAGACCCTGCAATTGATGGTTAACAAAGTCTCAACAGGAATTACTCCAATGTGTAGGAGGCGCTTCCCCAAAACATTTCCCACAACCGTATTTGCTCCCCCAGCTTTCAGTTATAGTTTTTATCATGCTCCTATATAGCACAGATTGAATCCTTGCTTCCCTATGGAAGGGAAGGCAAATTTCAAATTGTCTGGCAGAATTTTTAAAAGACTTCTATGCGGATGGAGGAATAGAAGAGGGATTCCTCACCATTGCACTACACACTCCTCTGTACCACCATGTTTTGTTTTGTTTTGTTTTTCTCTTCCCTCACTTTTTCCCATGTAAACCTATTTTTCATATATAGTACCAGAATAGGCAAATCATTACATGTGTAAGCTGCCACCATAAATGGTTTAGTGTGTAACATTAAAGACAGAGAACTTAATTCTTCTCAGTGACCTTAGGGGAGGGAGTCATGCAAAATAGAGGTGTATTGATATATTGTTTATCTAGGGTACAATCCTATGCGTGTTTAGACCAAAAAAAAAAAAAAGTCCTACAACTCCCAGCATTCCCCAGCCAGCCATGGTGGTTGAGGAATGGTGGGAGTTGTAGGACTTTTTTCTGTCTAAACGTGCATAGGACTGCACCTTTCTTTGATTTATACCCTACCTTTCTACTAAGGAACTGGCACTCAAGGTGGCATCGCCAGCTGTGTAATTGGGAAGCTGTGTGTGTGTGATTCTTTTCCTTTAAAAATCTCAAAAATCTTTAAACAAAAACAACAAAAATCCTATATCCTACAATTCTGAAAGGAGGAAGCAGGAATGTATGTGAAATGGGTGAAGATCTGTTCCAGGACAGCAGTGAAACAAAGCATGTCCAAAATGCTGGTGAAGCATCACCCTGTGTGTCTCCGAAGGACCTGCTTTGTCCTTAACTATGCCCCACTCCACCTCTTCTTCCACCCACTGCTTGCTTATTTTATTTATTTTTTTGCTGTGAATTTCAACAAAACAAACGCACAAAGAGATTTTTTTTAAATGCAACTACCTAGATTTGAATTTATCAGATCCAATTAATAGATATGAGGTGTGTGTGTGAATATATATATATATATATATATATATATACACACACACACACACACACACACTTTATGGAAAAAAAGAACCAAAGAAAATTATTATACACAAGCTTCAACACAGGCAGCTCAAATATACATCTGTGCCCATTCGCGAGTGCCCATTGGTATACCACCTCACCTGTTCAAATGTTGAAAGCATTGCTAGGTCTTCAATTCATTGTATTATAGAAGGTGAGCATTTGTCCTTCCAGTGTTGTCATATTAGTCTTTTAGCTGTCAAAATAGTGTGGAGAATCGATTTGTGTTGACCAAGCATTAACTTCCAGGAAGAAGGTAGGTAATTTAAAAGAACATGTGCATCAGCAAATATTAACGAGTGTTCCAATACAAACTTTATCCATATTGTTACTGCATGCTCATATTAGCAACTCTGTCAGCATGGGGCTCAGGACACCGAGTAAGGTTTAGGTCCATGTTAGAGGGGAATAGGATGCTGTCTCATCCTGAGCCAGACCACTGGTCCATCTAGCCCAGGATTGTCTACACCAGGGGTGTTGTACCTCAGGCACACGGGCCAAATCCGGCTCACCTGGGGTCCCCAGAAGGCCATGCCCCTTTTCCCTGGCCCTGCCTCTTTCCCCCCTAACTTCTGACTGTTTGGTGGTTCCCCAGCTTTTCCACAGTTATTTCCCCCCATTCCAAAAGGCTGAAGTGCCTTTCTGAGGGCTTAGTTAGTGGCAGGAAGGACTTGAAGCTAAAATATCCTGCCTCCTTTGCCATTGACCCCACCCCTATTGCCTTTGGCCCCACCCACCACTGGAATGCAGCTCGCCCTGCCTCACCCTGCCCCGAGCTTCTCCAAAACTGAGTCTGGCCCTCGGGCTGAAAGAGGTTCGGTTACCCCCCCCCCCCATCTATACTGGCAGGCAATGGCTCTCCAGGATTTCAGAGTGGGGTCTTTCCCAGCCCTACCTGGAGACGGCAGGGATGGAATCTGCAACCTACATGCAACCACCCTGAGCTACTAAGAGTACTCCTGCTGCAGCACACTTGCCAAATGCCTCATGCAACAGTCTTAAGTTCAAACTTCATTTTATTTATTTATTATATTTATACCCCGTCTTTTTTTCCTGCAAGGAACCCAAGGCGGCTTACATAATCCTCCTCCTCTCCACTTAATCCTCACAACAACCCTGTGAGGTAGGTTAGGCTGAGAGACAGTGACTGGCCCAAAGTCACCCAGTGAGTTTCATGGCCGAGTGGGGACTAGAACCCGGATCTCCCGAGTCCCAGTCCAACACTCTCACCGCTACGTCACACATTTTATTTTTTTTCCTTCATTTTTTTTCTCCTATACACTTTTTGAATGTTCCTTTTATTCTTTTCACAGATATGACAAAAACCTAGTGTTTGCCCAAGCCCAGGGAATTAGAAAGGGAATGATAATGGGATTTTTCACTGGTTATATCTGGGCCATCATTTTCCTGTGTTATTCACTAGCCTTCTGGTATGGCTCAAAACTCGTCCTTGAGGAAGAGGAGTATTCTCCTGGCACACTTTTACAGGTAATGCATTTTCCCAATTGTCTTGCCTTTAAGCATGAACAGGCATTTAGAAATAGTGTGTGTGTGTGTGTGTTGTACCCTCGGGAGCACTTGGTAGCTTTGACACACCGAGTGACTATTTTATAAACAATTAAATGCATCCTTGCATGCATGCTAGAGGAAGAAAACCTTTAGCTTTAAAAAATAATAATAATAAATGGCTATTTGGCCCATGTTGAGAACATTGCTATAGTTATTTCTTTGAAGCCTAAAAACCGTGAATGGAATATCCACCCACAGAAAAGGGTTTTCCCCACTTCCTTTACCCTGCTGTAGCATCCTGTGCTCCCAAAAGCCACTCCTGAGAGTTGGAGCACTCTCCAGAATGGTGTGAGGTTTGGCATAAGAGGCTTGAACTGGAGGCATGATGAGGGATAAAAAAGTAACTTTAAAATAATGCTTGGGTGGAATGCCCTTCTCCAGGACACTCAATTCCATTTCCCTTCCACCCTGTTTTTCCTCCCCACTCAGTTAGTCAGTTAGTATTCCATGACCAAGCAAGCTCAGTCTTCATTGGGATGGTTTTTTTTCCCCCCAATAGGATTTTTTTTCTAAAGGTTTTTTTTAAAAAATACTTCTGCAGTCTTGAGGTTCCCCACAGCCTCCCCCTTGTGTGTGCATGATGCCATTTTGGCTATGTAAGGGGTGGGCACTGAGAGAATGAGTTTGCTATGAGTAATTATAGCCTATATTCAAGAGCAGTAGACTAAACCTTGCTTAGAATCTTGCTGCCTTCTACCTTCGTTGAACTCTGAAATGGCTTCCTGAATTGAGGAGGTAAGGGCGCAGTCCTGTCAATTGCACCCTCACTGCTTGGAAGCCTTCTGAATTTGGAGACTTCCGAGATTCCTATGCCTCGCTGGGCTGAAGCAAGGTGCCGTGGAGGCAACCTTCGCCTCCCTGTCCTCTGTCTTTGTCCATTTTCACTAGACTTTCCCTTTTCAGCCAGCCTTGTGAGGGCGCTTTGGAGGGGGACGGAAGGAGGCTGGAGGAAGCTAGGGGTATCTCGTAGCTTGGCTTCTCTGGTCTCCTCCTCTCCTCGCCCACCAGAGTGCCCCCTTTCTTCCTTCTCCAAGGTTGCTTTTCCAACCTCCTTGGAGGAGGGAGATGAGAGAGAGCACAGGGCCATTCCACCAGCCCTGCTGAAAGGCCTCCCTCATGCCACCACCAGCAGCCATTCCAGCAGGCTGAGAGGAGGGAGAAGAGAGGGAGCGCAGGGCCATTCCACCAGCCCTACCAGGAGTATTCATTAATATTCCCCCCCCCTTCTTCCCTCCCCATTCCTTTTTCCTTGTGTGTGGTGTCTTTTTAGATTGTAAGCCTGCGGGCAGGGACTGTCTTGTTAATTACTGTAAACTGCCCAGAGAGCTTCGGCTATTGGGCGGTATAAAAATGAAATAAATAAATAAACCTCGGAGGGCAGCCGGTGCGGTTCTTTCCATGCTGGCTGTGGAGGGAGGGGGGCAGATCTCCAATTCCCCCTTCCGAGGTCGGAGCTCTGTCTCTGACCTCAGAATGGTTTTTCCAAGCAATCCTGTGGTCCCTGGGATGCTCTTTCAGGAGCCATAGGAGTGCTCTCTAAAAGAAAAAAAACCCCAATCACTGTGCTTTTAAGTGTATTCCTGTATACAGAAATCACATCTTTGTACACTCTAATATTTTTCAAATGATCAAAGTGTTTGTTGGCTATCCAGAAATATTTCTTTATGGCTTCTACCACTTTTAATTATTTCTGCACCAGAGCAGTTTTAAACAATGAATAAACCCAAAAAACATAATTATTTTTTCCCTTTGTGCTTTTCAGGTTTTCCTTGGAGTTCTAATAGGTGCCTTAAATCTTGGCCAAGCGTCTCCTTGTTTGGAAGCCTTTGCAACAGGCCGAGGGGCTGCAACAAATATCTTCGAGACAATAGATAGAGTGAGTAACCCAAATGCATCAGTGGTACTAGCCTGCTTTGGGAGAAGAAATATATTAGATGAGCCTCAAGTAGTGTGGGCTTCTGTCAACGGTGCAAATGAGAAATATTATAGTGATTAAGAAAAAAAATGATTGCAGATTAAAGCAAACCAGCACCATGCCAGTGAATTTACAAAGTGTGCATTCATCCAAGTGACACTTCTAAATGATTTCCTTATGAATATTCAAAGTATCACCAAGCCCTGATATTTATCAATTACGACTGCTCTCTGTAAGTGGCCTGATCGCCAAGAAAATGCTGCTGGAAGGCAGTGAGCCTATTCACAATTAAGTGGTTTCAGGAACTCAGCTGCTATGGTCTCTTGGGCACTTGATTATAAGAAATGAAGTAAGGCCAAAGGCTCAGATAAAGACATTAGTATGTACAGTGTTTCCAGAGCTTCAGGAAACAGCAAGGATGAAATATCCAGCAACTCTAACCCAGTGCAATTCCATGGGCACCAATGGCTGATGCACGTAGAAGGCAGCTGTGCTCTACTATTTTTAATCTTTGCGAAGCCCAAAATATATATTTTTATGAATAACTTCAGATGCACATAGAGAGCTCCATGCATGTATAGTAGAAAGATGTGTATTCTGTCTTGTATGAGGGAGGCTCGGAGGGTGGCAACAAGGGAGAGGGCCTTCTCAGTGGTGCCCCCCCCCCCGATTATGGAATGATCGCCCCACTGAAGCCCACACGGCGCCAACACCGTCATCTTTTCGGTGCCAGGTTAAGATTGCCTTCTACTCCCAGGCATTTAAATTGTTTTAAATTTTGTATATTGAAATGTTAGGCGGTATTTTATTATTTGTGGTTTGTAATTTTATTGTTGTGAACTGCCCAGAGAGCTTCAGCTATTGGGCAGTATAGAGAAATGAGATGATGAGGATGAGGATGATGAGGATGAGAATGAGGATGATGATGATGATAATAATACTATGTAAATAGGCCTCCTCTCCACTGTGTGGTCTGGGCTTGCCAATAATGACTGCTCTAGGTACCCAGTTGAGTTGTGCCACCATATAGGTGCTTCGGATGGAGGAATCTGGTTGCTTGTGCCACAAGTATATTATGGCAATATGCTGGCAGTGCAGACAAGCATGCTGGCACAAATCTTTAGGATCAGGGTACAAACTGGATAGCTACATTGCCACTTTGGCTTTGGGGTGTTTGCATGACACATCTTCATATTTTTCATCTGCTGTAGTGAAGATTGGAGAGCCATGGCAAGAAGCAAGAGACTTCTAGAGGATGAGATGGTAGCACTTAGGACAGGGGTGCAGAGCCTCAGGGCCTGAGTCCAACTCCAGCTCGCCTGGAATCCCAGTCTGGCTCTCTCTCTCTCTGGCTCACCTGGAATCCCAGGTGGCCATGCCCCTTTCCCCCCAAACCGTTTGGTGGTTTCCCTGCTTTTGTGCAGCTTTCCCCCATTCTAAAAGGTCGGGATGCTTCTCCTTAGTGCAGTAAGAGCTTTATGCTTAACTATGCTGATATCTTTGGTATTTTAGCCCTGCTCCTTTTGCATTCAGTCCCACCCACCACTGGAAAACATCCCTCCAAGAGCGTCTCCAAAATGGTATTCTGCCCTCGGGCTAAAAGAGGTTCAACATCTCTGATCTCGAAAATTATTAGTAGTTGTAGCCATAGCACTATTCATTATTTATAGTGTTCTCCATGTCTGTGGTGCTTTACAAATTTTGAGAAGTCAGGTCCCTGCCTCGAGGGACTTACAAACTAGAAATCGACATGAGAGAGAGAAAAGAGGAAAAGAAGGGGAATGGAGATATGGGTAAGGCGGGGAAGAATACATGTTTATTTCAGGGACACATGCTTAGGCTTAGAGTATGGTAAGAAGACTGGGGGGCTGTAGGGTGGCCACTTATGAATCACTCAAACAGAGGAAATGCATTATCCAAAACGAGGATGAAAGAGGATGCCGATTTGTATAAAATGTGTGTATGCTATTTTATATGTGTAGATACACATAATTATTATAATTTAAATAGGAATACTGTACATCTCTCCATACTTTGGAAGACTGTGACCAGGTGACCTGTGTGCCTACCTGTTCAGCCTGCTGCTCAGCCTCTTGACCGGCAACGGTTGTTCTGGTTCTTTACCTTCAATGAAATGACTGGGTTTGACGAGGGGCTTGGAAGAAGTAAGAGGTGGGGCATCGCACGGGCACTCTGCGAGGCCCTTCCAGGCATCAGAGGCAGCAAGGGAGAGATGACAATGCGGGCTGTAGGTTTTTAATGGCCCTTGGGCAATACGCCCTAAAGGGGCCCCTTCCCTCAGCGAGTCTACCTTCTCACTGCTATTGTTAGCAGCTGCTATCGCTCCTGATCCTCTTTCTCATCTTGCTCCCACTGGCTTGCTTGACAGGCAGAGAGCCAGGGAGCAAGTGGGCAGTGGCATCTATTGCTCCTCCTCCTCACCACCACTGTTGCCTGGAGCAGAGCCAGAGGCAAGGTTGCAATGGTGAAGAGAAGGAGCCAGTCCAGGGGACTCGTGTCAGAGGGCCCCTGCTGCGGTATAGGCCCTTGGCAGGTGCCCGACCATGCCTACCCTTGACACTGGCCACGGTGAGGGAGCAAGAGATCTTCATATGAGTGAGGGTATTAGGGATGGCATGTGCTATATTTTGAATGCAAACGGGGTTTTCTTTGGGAAAAACAAACAAGTAACATACCTCATCAACTCTACCCCAGAAACCTACCATTGACTGCATGTCAGAAGATGGCTACAAACTGGATAAAGTCCGAGGTGAAATTGAATTCCATAACGTAACGTTCTATTACCCATCCAGACCTGAAGTAAAAGTGAGTGCTCCTCCCTTCTGCTGTAGCACTAAACCTGCTTCCATTTGTCTCGAGCACCAAGGGTAATGCTTTTCAAATATGGCATCTTCTTTTTAATTTCCAGATTTTAGACAATCTAAGCATGATTGTCAAGTCAGGAGAGACGACCGCATTTGTAGGCTCTAGTGGAGCTGGGAAGAGTACCACGGTACAACTTATCCAGCGATTCTATGACCCTAATGAAGGCATGGTGAGAGCTTTACCAAACTTCTTCATAAGGGAGTTGTCATTTTTATTGTAATCTGAAGACTCCTGGGGCATGATCCATTGTCGCTGTGGGCGTAGCTGTGCTTGTCGGAAGATATCAGCACAGGCCCCATTGCAAGTCATGGCTTGGACTTGGAGGGTGCACATGCAGCCAGCTGATGATGGAAAGCTTCTTTGAGCCCTATACTGATGCCCTCCCATATGCACAAATGTACCTGCAGGAAGATGGTGCATGTCCCTAGCATTACCAAAAATATATGGTCCTTCCTTCCTTCCTTCCTTCCTTTCTTTCACTGTAACGCAGTACACAGTTGTTGTATAAAGGGAATGATTTTGCAACCATAATATGCACTTGGGGGAGTAGTTCTTTCACTACTAAATTGGATTAGATTTTGCACTCTGTGGGCTGGTTCCAGGTTTAGACTGGATCAACTGTGCTGAGGGAAGTGGACTTCCCTGCTCCTTCCTTCCTGTGGAAGACCCTCCAGCCCCATGAAAATGCTACACAGTCAGGAGACCCTACTGAATGGAGTGAATAGTGTGTGGGGGGGGTCCCCAAAAATCAGACGGGACCCTCCACAATTGAGCCCTTCCTCTTGTGGAAGGCAGATCCTTGATCCAACCCTATGTAAATATATACAGTAATACCTTGGATTGCAAGTAACTTGGTTTGAGAGCGTTTTGCAAGACAAGCAAATTTTTAAATATTTATTTAATTTTTTTTTACTTGATATACAAGCGACGTCTTGCAATACAAGTACTGTAGTACGGCTTAGATTAAAAATCTCTGTACAAATTTTTTTGGGGGAATTTCATTTTAATATAAGTGTTTTGGATTACAAGCACGTTTCCAGAACGAATTATGCTCTCAATCCAAGGCATGACTGTGTTTGAAATATTTGCCATTGTTGATTATCTAAATTTTAATATCCGATTCATATAGGTCAGTGTTCTCCAACCTTGGGTCTCCAGATGTTTTTGGCCTACAACTCCCAGCTATGCTGGCTGGGACATGCTGGGAGTTGTAGGCCAAAAACATCTGAGGACCCAAGGTTGGAGAACACTGATATAGGTGAATGAAATTCTTCTGTAATATAATCACAGGGACTGCACTTGGACTAAAGTATCCAATAAAGAGCAACATTCAGTCTTAGGCAATTAAGCATTGCCTTACAGACCCACTCAATCCGGAACACACTTACCTTAGACGTGTGTCAATTGATTTCAGTGAGACTGAGTTTCACGTATTGCGTTTAGGATTTGGGTAGGAGACTGGTTGTTTCATATTATATTTTAAAGACAGGTGTAGAGGGTTCCTATGGGTGATTTCTCTATCTCCAAAGACATGTAAATATATTTCCCAGAATCTAACGAATTGTGAAACTAGTGCCATGAGTCCAAGGGGGCTTTATAGTAGGCTCATTTTTCTCAAAGGGCAGCCCCAAATGCTGTATAGCAGACTACTTTTGAAACTGAGGGGAGTTTCAGAAGTAATTTACAATATGGCATGGTGTGTTTTTTTTAAAAAAAGAAAATAGTGAAAAATTCTGTTGGACTAGCACAAGCCCCTTCTGTGACTCTGAATAGTTGCCAGGCATGGCATGGGCCTGGTTCACACATAATGCTAACCTATGGTATGGCTTGTTGAAATCTGGGTTGTCATGATGTGTGAATGCGGCCGCACTAACACACCATGGTCAGTTAACCACAAACAACCCAGAAAAGAACCCATGGTTTTTTGTTGGGTTGTGCACTGTAGGTTGTTTAAACCATGGGTTGTTTAAACCATTCCTCGCAAACCCAGAACTGTGGGTTGTTGCTGGGTTGTGTTGCCAGGCTACAGAAGTGAAGGACAAGAGCAGTAAAAAAAAATTTAAAAAATTCAGCCGCTCTGCATGCCAGTACTACAGTGTCACAAAGGCATTTGGGATACAGGAAGGGAGCAGGTGAAGGAGCGGGGAAACAACCCAGGGATTGAGAAAACAAACAATGGTTTGTTTGATCATCTGCCAGTCTGCCAGACAAACCCTGAATAGGGCAACATACCATGGTTTAGTGTTATGTGTGAACCAGGCCATTGTCTGTAGGAGTTATGCATGCAACTGGATGCACTGAAGTGCAGAACCACTTCTTTGAGAAGCAAAGTTTCTGGGTTTCAAGGGTCCACTGCAACATGAAATTCAAGGTGTTGGTTTTGACCTTTAAAACCCTATATGGCTCCAGTCCAGTTTATCTCAAGGAGCATCTCCAGCAACATCAAGTAGGCCGCTCAACAAGATCCTCCACAGACGGCCTTCTCCTTGTCCCATCAGCCAGAGCAGCCAGGCTGGTGGGGACTAGGAAGAGGGCCGTTTCTGTGGCGGCCCCCAAACTGTGGAACTCTGTCCCCAGTGACCTCTGTCATGCCCCCTCCTTGATTAACTTCCGCTGTTCATTAAAAACATGTCTTTTCAGCTGGGAATATGGGGTGGGTTAGGATTTTAAAATTTTATACTGTTTTAAGTGTATTTTATTCTGTTCTGTTTCATTGTATGTTGTACATCGCCCAGAGTGGCCGGGTACTGGCTAGATGGGCAATCTAGAAATACAATAAATAAATGAAATGTGAGTAACTGAACAAGTGTGTTAGGCGTGTCTTCCCTACAAACTAATGTTGTCGTGTAGGTTACTCTAGATGGACACGATATTCGCTCCCTTAATATTCAGTGGCTGCGGTCTTTGATTGGCATAGTTGAACAGGAACCAGTCCTGTTTGCTACCACCATTGCAGAGAACATTCGCTACGGTCGGGAAGATGCAACCATGGAAGACATCATCAGAGCAGCCAAAGAAGCCAACGCATACAACTTCATCATGGATCTGCCTCTGGTAAAATGAACTTCAGGCTACAAAATTCAAAATCAGGATGAAACTGCTTGCCTTCACCAGGCCTGCATAGCTTGCTAGGGGTGGGTGAGAATTTTGTTTCAGTTTGGTAAGAATTTACCAAGATTCACACAGTTCTCCATATTTGGGACAAAACTAACTTGGGATTTAGTGAATTTGAATGTGAGAGACACCAAAATTGAGAGAGTCCAATGAAAAATCCAGGGTTTTCAGAGCTTTACTCTTAAAAGTCTGGGTTTGAATCCCTGTGCATTCAACCATGTTAATGCTTAATTAGGACTGGCAATCCTAATTAAGCGCCACCTCATCTATAAGATCTATATGGCAGCCAGGTACAGCATGGTCCTCTCCATGCCTGGAATAGCTGCACCTATTGAATTTTGCTGGTGCAGATGGGTGAGAATTGTTTCTGTTCATTTTTTGATAAGAAATTTACCAAAATTTGCAAAGCTCATATTTGGGAAAGAAAGAACTTGAGATTTAAAACTTTCCAATGTGGCAGAAAGCAAAACTGCCAGATTTGCCCATCGGTTTGAAATCCACCGAGTCAAACACAGCTCAGCAGCCATGTATGGTGGCCTACCAAGGTGTTTGACAGTTTCCCTGTTCTTGCAGTCCCAGGCAGGCCATGAAAACTGGAGGTAAATCATTCACGACTTGATGGGTTGCCATACATGACTGCTGGTGGGCAGTAGTTGGCTTGGTGGGGGACAACCTGTGCAGGCCTGGCCACAATGTTCAAGAACCCCAGTAATACAGTAAACAATGTATAATAACAGGAATGAATGCATATGCATATAACAACAGAATGCTGGTAAAAATCTGTTTCAGCAAATTGCCTTTATCAAGTCCATATCTATAGATTTTGAGTCCTTGACTGAAAATCTTTTATGGTCCACTTTAAATTAGTTGTTGCCGGGCTGCACCTCTCCACTCTCCTAGTGGTAAAAGCAAGTCCTTCTAAACCAGTCACGAGTGTGAAGACATTTCTTACAAACTCCAGCTGACCAAAATGTTCTACCACTCCTTCACAATTTAAAGCTGACCAGAAAAGAGCCATACCAGGCAACACAGACATTTGCCCTCTTCTTCTATGGTTAGTATTCGGAGAGTTTTATTTGTGGTTCCTTGAAAGGAGATGGAAAGAACAGGTTTTGATTTCACAGCTTATTGGTTGCGATTCAGAGGTGTGCAGGTGGGCCACTCGTGCATGCACTGGAACTTTTCAGATAATTTCCTTCCTCCATGAGACACTCATGGTGCTTTATCGTGTCCCGTGAGTTTGAAGTCGTTTGGAGTCTTGATATGGGAGTTCGTGAAAGAGAAACTGATGCTGATGCGAGCATCCTGTATCCCACACCTCCTGAGTTTCTCCTCCAGCAGCCCTTGGAGGAGTTAAATTTTTTTGTTAAAGACAGAAAAGGCAGCACTGAAGTTTATGGTTTATGATGCATTTCAAGAATGGCAATGGGAAAACATCTGATAAAAAAGAATCTTTAAAAAACTGATTTACATGTCTTAAAAAATTAACAGCCAGCACATGTGCGCACGCGTGCGTACGCGAGCACACACATACACGTACACGCACACGCACACACACTTATATGCACCATCATTTATTTATTTATTTATTTATTATATTTATGAATCGCCCATCTGGCCAGACATCCAGCCACTCTGAGCGATGTACAATGCAATAAAATGCAGGGGGGAGGGGAACACACACACAGTATAAAACACAATTAAAAATCCTAACCCACCCCATATTCCATATCTTAGGGTCTGTCTTATTTACATTCCAAGGAAATGGCAACAGAATTTGCAAGCAACTCTTCTCATGCTTCTCTTACCAAACTTCTATATCATGCAAAATCCTGTGGGGTATGTTAGGCTGAGAGTTGGCAACTGTCCCAAAGTCACCCAGTGAGCTTCGTGGCCTAGTGGGGGCTAGAACCCGGTTCTCCTGAGTCCCAGGCCAACACTCTAACCACTACGCCACACTGTCTCACCACACTGTCTCACCTCATACCATAACTGGAAGGATGGAAAGAGGAAGTGCAAGTTATCCTATGACTGTTCCCATGTAGCGTGCAGTGTATCTCATTCCCAATATTCCCACTATTTCAGCAATTTGACACCCTTGTCGGAGAAGGTGGCGGCCAAATGAGTGGAGGCCAGAAGCAGCGAATTGCTATTGCTCGAGCCTTAATTCGAAACCCCAAAATCCTGCTGCTGGACATGGCCACATCAGCACTAGACAATGAAAGTGAAGCTATAGTGCAAGAGGCACTTCATAAGGTTTGCCGTATTTTAATGCTATTTCAGTATGGAGTTGGAGGTACAAAACTTTCCCCCGCAATGGGTTAAATCCTATGTTGCACCAGTGGAAATCCACTAGCGTGATCAGGACTATCTCCCTCTCCCTGTGCATCCCTCTGCACTGCCTGAAGATATGCTCCGGAGGGTTTCCCAGCCCCCCCCCCCGAGCAGATTTTGAGACTGCATGGGGGCTTGGGGGGGATTGTCCCCTTCCGATTCCGTTGATGGAACTGCTTCCATCAGTAGAACAACACCAATGGATACAACCCATTCTCTTAACTACAACCTCTTTTAGCTGTAAATATTAATCTTCTCATTAGCTTTTGCAGTAAGGTTCCGGGATATAACATTATGCTGAGGAGTGGTTAAGATAGCCAGTATAATGTAGTGGTCAGAGTCTCTGACTAGGAGTGGGGAATCCCAGCTTCAAACCACCACTCAGCCAGTCACTATCTCTCAGCGCTGTTGTCAGGATAAAATTGGAGTGGGGAAGAGAAACTGGTATGTCACCTTCTTCAGATACTTGGAGGCAGGCCAAAATAAAAAAGTGAATAATGATGATGCTATTCAGAACTTTGTATCAGGTGCCAATGCACATATGGCATTCCCTGGTGCATCCTCCCTTGAAGTGAATGGGGCATCCCTAGTGAGCAAAGGAGTGCCACGTATGCATTGGAACTCTCTCTCTCTCTGGAGTTCCATTAGTAAGCCAGTGGACTGGATGCAATTCTACTGCTTGGTATCTCACATCCACCCATTATCCATCGTGTACATGCATTTTCCAGATGGCGAGGCTTCGGCAGGGGTAGAGTGAATGGGGAGGGAGCTGCACCAGATCAGAAGCATGAACTGTGCTGGGGAACTGGGGCTCCAAAGACCTTCCCCATACAGCTTTCTGTTGGACAGAGACACCACATGGGGAATGAAATGGAGGTGCTGTTATGGGGAAGGAGTTGCCCTCTTGCCCTTGATAGAGCTTTTTTTTTTACTGGCAAACCCTTTTACTCATTTAGATGGGACTAAGGGAGCAATCCTATGGCCCCTGGACAGCATCTGAGGGGCTGTAGGATATTTTGGATTCCTAGATCCGAGAGCAGAGACAGCGCTCCAACCTCGGGGCTGGGAACTGGAGTTCCAACTCCCACATTCACAGGTGGCAAGAGAAAGAACCACGCTGGCTGCTTTCCGAGTAGGGGAGGAGACTGGAGAGGCCAGGATATGAGCTATGCTGAGGCCTCCCCAGCGTCCTCCTCTCCCCTCCGAAATGCTCCAGCTACACGGGCAAAAAAGCCTGTCTCACAAAATATGCAGGGCGGGAGGATGGGGAGGAGAAGATCGCCTCCGGAAGCCTCTGAGTTCAGTTGGGCTTATGAGCATCGCAATAGGATTGCACCCTAAATGAGTGCTGCAGTGCAAGGATTGTACCGCAGGAGAACATACAGCCATGGAGGGCATTCTGTTGCTGTTTTAATGTTAAAAATTCAAGAAATAGCAGGCAGTGCTGGAGAAGGGAGGTAGCCATGCTGCTCTTCAAACATTTGCTTGGAAATGAATACATTTTTAAAAAATATGCATTATTTGTTTAATATTATTTATTGCACTTTTTCACTGCCCAATGTCCCAAGTTCTCTGGGCAGTGTACAATACATTAAATATATATTTTAAACATGAAACAATTAGTAAAAACAGCACACTTATTGAATTTATTTTATTAAACAGCACATAATAAAATCAAAATAGAGCCAGCAGCAAAGAGTAAAAGCACTATAGCACATAAAACCAAGGTAAAGGCAACCGTAAAATAAAAGGGTGCTAAGATCTAAAAGCACGAAAAACAGTTCTTAAAATGCCTAGGAGAATAAAAAGCCTTGAAAACAAACTAAATTTGTTCATTCCAAGCCACCACAGTGGTTCAGGAGTTCAAGCGTTCAAGGGATACACATGCTTATTAAGGATATTTTCCTTTATTAACTAAGCTATTGAAGTACAACTCAGTGACATATCCGCCCTGGATTAATTAAAGGAACCTTTTTATATACATCTCTGCTTGTACAGAGAAACCCACTATTTCTGATTCATTTCACCGTATTCTGTATCAACAAAAGGGTAGATAGGGCAAACCCAAGTATTTCATTCATTCTGTTTGCTTCTCTAAGAGCCTTTTTTCCCATTGCTTTAGGCTCGCCTTGGACGCACCGCAATCTCCATAGCTCATCGCTTATCCACAGTCAAAACTGCTGATGTCATCATTGGTTTTGAGCATGGAAAAGCAGTGGAAAGAGGAACACATGAGGAGCTGATGGAACGAAAAGGGGTTTATTTCACATTGGTGACTTTGCAAAGCCAGGGAGACAAGGCACTCACTGAAACAGTAGTAGAAAGCAAGTATCTTATTCTACATTGTTTCTTATTTTCTTTGGTTCCATTTAGAATTAGGCTATAGGCCTATGCTTAAGAACAAAAGGACACTGGCTTATACCAGGCCAAACTGTTTGTCCATCTACTCCAGCATCACCTGCTCTGACAGGCAGAGTAAAACACATTGAATATAGTGCTTTGTTAGTGACATATATACAGCCCGCAAACAGGTTCTTTCCACACATGCACAGAACAAGCCTGCTTGCCATGCTGTGGTCCATTTTTATGAACTGTCATGATTTAAATAGAATTGGTGCATGCTGAAGCTGATATTATTATTATTTCTTTATTACGTTTATATCCCAACTTTCTTCCAAGGAGCTCAAGGCAGTGTACATGGCTCTCCTCCCTCTACCATTTTTATCCTCACAACCACCCTGTGAGGTAGATCAGGTTGAGGGGTAGTGACTGGCCCAAAGCTCACCCAGTGAGTTTCACAGGTGAGTAGGGATTAGAACCCGAGTCTCCCCAGTCCTAGTCTGGCCCTTTAACCTCTACACCACACTTATGTGTCTCAGCATTCTTCCAAAGCAGATTTTCTGGCCTTTCTCTGCAATACTGTTCTGAAATACTAGATGTGGGACATATATAATCTCAGAAATGCTTCCATTTCTGTTATACTTCATAATGGCTAGTCCCAGTGAAAGGTTGTAGAGGCCTTCAGTTATTGCATCTCAGTGTGTCTTACTTTCATCATGAAGAAACAAAAGATCCAGTCATGTAACATAATGTGTGCTGGGGGGTGCCATTTTCAGAGTGCAGGTGGAAGATCACATGCTTGAACATTTCTGTGTCTGGTTAAATGGTTCTATTCAGCTTTCATCCTGACGTTCTAGCTGTGTATTATTTGCAATGATATTTTGATAGGGGGAAATATGCAACCCCCTACCTGCAGTCTGAAATGGTACAGCCCAGAAAAAGCTGCCCAGTGGAACTGCTCTGATGGTTTCTTCTCTTAGCAAGGTGTTGTCTTGAGCGGTTTCTTGCACTGGCAGTCTGTGCTTTGGCACGCACTTGTAAGTCCAAGAGGCAATTGCTCTTCATAACCTCTTTTTACTGTGTACAGCCCCATGAATATCTGGTGCTTGCCACAGCTTCCATATGGACAGGCATGGGATCACAGCAGGGTGTGTGTGGTTGCCCAATGGTTTGCCAAATATGTGTACCCAAGAGCCTTAAAAACTACACTGCAAAAAGTGTACTTAGGTTAAGATCACACTTTTGTGCTACAGAATGATCAAAATGAACACTGTGGTTTGGCTACAAGATTTAGTAAACCGCTGTACAAAGTCTTTCAACATTGTAATAGATTTGTTTTATGCAGCAACAGCAGCAGCTGCTGCAACAGTAGTAGTAGTAGTAATAATAATTAATAATAATAGATTGAATTTCCTTACCCTCTAATCATGAGCTTCTATGGCTGTATTTTATGGTAGTGGAACCAAGACTTGAGAAAGTGACGTCTTTCAGCAGGGGAAGTTATCGGAACAGCTTGAGGTAAGCCATGTTTCTGTGCCTTTCAATAGGGAACAATGAATAGGGAACAATGAATAATAGTATTTGGATCTGAACAAGGATGTGGGAAAAAAGTATTTGGGAAATTCTACCTATATGAAAAGTGCATATCTGCTTTTGTAAATAAGTGTCCTAAACATGTGATGTCGATGATGTAGAAATGGGAGCAATAAGGAGGTTTCACAATATCCAGTCCATAGTAGTGTCTAGGAAAGAGAATAGCACCCTTGTTTACAAAGAATTGTGTGGCCTTGCCCTTATGTTCTACATATATAGAATCAAGACATCAAACTAACTGTTTTGGAGCACAAACCTTGAAACCAGACCTTGAACAAAATCCTCACTTATTCTGTAGCTGTGGGAGTGGAAGAAGTAAATCACCAGGTCTTGCAGAACCAGAACATAAGAAGAGCCATGCTGGATCAGACCAAGGGTCAATCTAATCCAGCATTCTGCTCACATTGTGGCCACCCTGCTGCTCATGGGAAACCCACAAGCAGGGCATGAGTGCAGCATCACCAAAGGGCTGGTCTAGTTAGCATAAATTATGCACTCCATTTTTATTTAAATTCACTCCAATTAAATTCACTCCAGTGGGTGGAGACACAGGCAAAGTGGGCAGGGCCAAAACTGGATTCTTATCTATTTGATGGCTACTGAGAAGTAAGCAGGACAAGCCTGTGCATGTCTCCTCAGAAGTAAGCAAGATTGAATCACTCAACATCACTTTCAAATAGCATTCCAAATACCAAGCTTTTGCATATCTACTCACAAGTAAGAATGAACAGAATATCTACTCACAAGTAAGCAGGACAAGTCTCTTCAGAAGATAAGAACTTTCTCCTGTTGGGAGAGAAGCCAGGGCTGGATGGGGAACCGTTACAGGCCGTATTTGGCCCATGGGCTACAAGTTCCCATTCCTGTACTAGAATAAAAGCTATCCATCATGAACTGTTGCCATAAGTATGAGACATAATTCTACTCGAGAAAACAGCATGCAATGGTCAGTTTGAACAGGCACCTCTTGGGATTTGATCCTTTTAAGCAAGAATCAATCCACCACCGAGAATTTGGTATCATAAATCTGCTTTAGATAGATAAGTCTCTTAAGCACAGCTCACCAGTATAACTGAAGTGCTTGGCTATATAACCCAATTGTTCTTACAACTTGGGTCTGGGTTGTAAGATGAACATGAACCTCCTTTCAAAAAGAACAATACTGAAGTTGAGATGTATTCCTTTCTGCTTTGTTCTAAAAAAAGAGACTTTTAAAAACTATTCCACAAAAGCAAAAATAATCTTGAACCTCCCGGTGTTCAGCAATGCATGAGCAGAGTTCTAGTAGCCACAAAGGTCAAGATACTGGCTGGGGCATGCTGGAAGTTGTAGGCCTTTTTTCAGTCTAAACTTGCATAGGATTGCACCCTTAGTGAGACACAGCTGATCTTTTCTTCTCTATGGTTGTGTGATCTATGATAAGATGACATAAGAATTTCTGGATTTTACAACTAACCTTTGTAGCCATTAAAGCATATCTTTAAGGGGCCACTTTGGAAGTTATGTTTCCCTTCTTGTGCCTTCAGGATGCAAGTTGGGAAGGGAGGCAAAATACACTACATACTAGGCATCTTTGCAAAGGCTGAATGGTCCAACACAAATCTGAAACATGAAATCTGTCAGTTCACGTGTTACATTCAGCGATTGATATGTGAATTTAACAGTATATGAGTGTGGACTACAGACACCCACATTTCAGGGTAGTCATACAAACTGAAACAACAACTGAATAGCGGTAGGAAATTATGGCTACAATCCTATGCATTCTTACCTGGAATTGAGCCTCATTGAATTTAGTAGGGCTTACGTCTGAGCAAACATGTATAGATTGAACTGGAAATCTCAGAATACAAGTGGAACCTGCAACAAAATGTTGCAGTATGGAGTGCTGCTGTTCAGGATTGCATCCCGATCCTATCCCACTCAGTATTCCAGTTTTCCCCCCAGCAGCCACTCAGCATTCCATGGCCATGGAGCATGCTCAGTCCTTATTGGGCTGTTTTGTGGGTTGCTCTCCTGCTTTAAGGTTTGTTTGCACTTCTGCAAACCACAGGGCTGATACCACAATTTCTCTTGCATGTGGATGGTGCTGCTTTGGCTACATAAATGTTGACACTCATGTGTGGATATCAGAAATAGAGGTAATGATAGTTATATTTTAATAATAGTAAGAACAACATTGACAGAATTATCTGCAGAAACCCCACTCCATATATAGGGCCATTTTATTGTACAGTATTGGCATGTGATGCTATAAACTCATCAAACTGATGTTCGGAAGACTACACCTTTTCTCTTTACTATTTCACAGAGCTTCCCTTCGACAGCGTTCCAAATCTCAGTTGTCAAATTTAGTACCTGATCATCCAATGGCAACTGTAGGAGACCATTCAGAGAGTATCTATAGCATAAATCAGTATGAAGATGGCAGACACATTAAAAAGGTCAGTCATACTTATTATTAGACTAAAGACAAACATCCATTTTGTTTTCCTTTTTCTGGTTCTGATTAATTAATTTCCCATAAAATGAAACACTAAATGTGAAACCCTTCCTTGAAGTTTTTGCTATGCCGCATAAAAAGCAGAATATTGGTATGCAGATGATGTGAACATGAAAGAAAATATTAGTTATCTGAATGAAACTTTTAGGGGGAAGAGTTTTCTTATTGTAGTGTATTATGAGACAAAGCATTTGAGTGGACACAATGTCCTGGTTGGTTTACATGACACGACAACTCATCATGGACAAGTAGCCATGGTTGGTTGTCATGTTATCTGAAGCCAGCCCGCTTTACCCATGAAGTGGCTTGTTTTTTTTCACACAAGCCACCCTGAGAACCCATGGCTGTTCTAGGGTGGGTTTTCATGTTGTCTGAACCCAGATGACTGATTCCACTGTGGGTAAAGTCCGGCAGTGAGCGAGGCATGAGTTGAGGGGCAAAAACCCCTTGCTGCTCTTGATATCATATATTTCATATATCATAGAGTTGGAAGGAGCCTACAAGGCCATCGAGTCCAACCCCCTGCTCAATGCAGGAAACTAGAGGAGGGGTCTCCCATCCAAGTAATAACCAGGCCTGACCCTGCTTAGCTTTCCACACTCAGACAAGCTGAGCCAGTGTAAGCCACAGCCACAGGCCTGTATGATGATCTCGTCCGTGCCACCACCAGTGACAGCCCCTTCAAAGTGCCCAAGTGGCACATTGGAAGGGCTGCCACTGGCTGGCCACCCTTTAAAAAAAAATTAAAAATGTGCCCGAGATGTGCACATTTTTTTCAGTAAGTATTTTAAAATTATTTTTATAGTCAGACTGTATATTGCTGTATATGTCCTTGCAAAAAAAAAAAAAAAACCCATTGCCTTGTCAAAAACCCCTTTTAAAGGGGACCCTTTTCTTTTTTCTTGAAAAGGGGGTGGGATGCACTTTTGTGCTTTCCTGAACAGCTACAGTTTTTTTAAGGGGTGGCCAGACAGTGACAGCCCCTCCAATGTGCCACTTGGGCACTTCGGAGGGGCTGACATTACCTGTCAAATTGGAGATCGCAAAGCAGCAAAAAAGGAAAAACAGTTCAAAAGGGGAAAAAGCTGCGGTGAGCCAAAAAATGGCTTGCGGTCATGGTGAGGATGGGTAGACGAATTGGTCCTGCTGTGGTGGCCCCTGGGATACCAGCTGGAGGACTGAGGGGGAGGGAGGGGAGAACAACCCATGGTGAGCCCGATCGTCTGTCGGGCGCACCGTGGGTTGTTCTCAAAACAACCAACCCACCGTAGCTTATTGCCAGGGTGGTATAGCATGACGTACAAACCTGCCCATAACAATCAATAGACAGATGGACTTGAGTAGATGTTGCCTTAATTATCATGTTATGATCGATTGCTTTGCTTTGTATTTTGGCAGCAAATTTGGTGGTGTGTTGGTGGCAGTGGGGGCCACATGTTGCCCACCCATGCTTTACAAGGACAGGAGCCTGATTTCCTAAAAAAATAAAAAAAAATAAACTGAGATTTAATGATCAATTATTCAACTGAGATCTAATTATAATGAACCCATTGGGGTTTTTAAACAATTGAATGTTAGTAAGATTTTTCAGGTTTAATTCAAGTAATTAGAGCATTTTTCTCGAGTAGTAGCTTTTTCCTTTTGCTCTTCTGCAAAGTTTTACAATCATATTTCTATGGCATATGTGGATTACTTGTGTGTTAATATACTTTACCTATCCTTCCATATAGGCCTACTTTACATATGCAACAGAGGAGATGGAAAACCTGTTCCTGAATTGTATCACTGCAGTTCATAGCTGGGAGATTGCATGGTTGAATGTGTCACATGAACAAAAAAATCCCTTGCATATAAAAGGGTAGCATGGCAAGGAGAAGGCTAGGCATTTGTTTTTCTAGGTGCAAAGCTTTTTGTTTGTTTGTTTGTATGGAGGAACATTCAACCATGTGATCTCCCCCTTGTAAGTTGAAGTGGTACAGTCCAGAATCAGGTTTAACAACTCATCTGTTGTTTAAGTGGACTAGGCCATACTTTACAATCAGGGTGGTTGAAAACTGGTAAAACAGAGTAGATTTCCCCCCACCCTTTCCATTTATGTTTTTAGGGGAACTGCGGATTGTAATCCACTATAGTCATTACAAGCATGGAATAGAGCTGAAGGTGTGGCTGTTCTTTTAACACTTTCTTTTACAAAATTGCATCATACCACCTCTAAAAATGTCAAGTGTCTTGCATACCTAGGATACAAGGTGGGATCTTGGTTATGTACCACAGCCCTGGATTAACCATTAAGCAATATAAGCACGTGTTTAGGGCACCAAGAGAAGGGGGGCACCACAGAGTACCAGAGTACCACAAATTGTTGCATTTGCATTTTCCCACTTATAACAGTTTTATTAAAAAATGCATAAAACAGTGATGAAAATTTGTATTTCTTTCTGTTGCCCTAGTTATAAGTAAGTAATTGGCTTATATTGCTTGCTGCTATTTAGTGTTAAATAAATATAATAAAAAACAGTTCATATTTAATATAGTTGTGTGTTCTGGTGTGGGGGATGGCCTTGAAGAAAACGGAGTTTTTAATGTCTTATTTCACCTTCAGCACTTACTGAGTCTAAATGTCTTGCCAGCTAAGCAATGGAAGGGCCGAGGGGGCACTATTATTGGGCTGTGCTTAGGGCATCAGCTGGCCTTAATCCAACCCTGATGTACCACATGGGTTAGGGTGGATGATGGAATGAAAGTGGAAAGTACAGTAATACCTTGGATTGCAAGCATAATTCATTCCGGAACCGTGTTTGTAATCCAAAACACTCTTATATCAAAGTGAGCCTCTGGCGGGCGTGAGCAGGGCAGATTTCGGCCCACTCGAGGTGATCGGTTACATCCCTACGACTACTTGTCTTGCAAGACCTTGCTCGTTTATCAAGTCAAATTTTTTTTTTAATTTTGCTTGTCTTGCAAAACACTCTCAGACCAAGTTACTTGCAATCCAAGGTATTACTGTAGAAGCAGCAGAGGTAGGTCTAGAATTGGTGCGAGAACAGACAGTTGCTTTGGATAAGTTTTCTATCAACACAATGGGATAAAACTGGGGAGGGGCCATAGCTCAGTGGGACAACACGTGCTTTGCATGCAAAAGGTCTCAGGTTTCATCTGTTGCATCTCCAGGTAGCGTGACTCCTGCCTGAAACCCTGGAGCACTGCTGCTAATCAGTGTATAGATCAAGGATAGACAACCTGGCACCCTCAAGATGATTTGGACTACAACTCCCATAATCCCTGACCATTGGCTATGCTGGCTGGGGATTAAGGGACGTGTAGTCCAAGACATCTGGAGGCAAAAGCTTGCCTACCCCCCGATGTAGACAATACTGAGCTAGGAGGACCAGTGGTCTGACTCAGTATAAGCAGAGAGCTGGCCCAAGACGTTGCTGCCTGAGGTGAAGGACAAGATGGCTCCCCTCCCATTCCATGTACAAAGGCTGACTGGACTGGGCAGTTGAATTTTTCCTTAACACCGGCGATGGGACAGCATGCTCCACCACAGCTGAAGACAGCAAGCTAGCTTAGGGGGCATAGGGCAGGCCATGTGGCCCACAGGTCTCTCCTCTAACACTTTGATGCCACCTCCCAGCATCTACCGGCCCTAATGGAGGGCCAACCCTGAGTATAAGGCAACTTCCTATGCTCCCAAAAGGTAAAGCTCCTGGTGTCTGAAAGGGATGAGAAGTGGGTCCGGGACTTTTGAAAGGGAGACTTATGGCCATATTTGACTCTGCTCCTGCTGCTACTTTTAAAGGGGATGGAAAATTACATTGCAACTGGTCCTTATTTGTTAACAGTACAGCAATGGCACAGGTTTATGATGAAGTGCCCTGGAAAGCTACACACATTAATCCTTCCTAATAAATCTAAGAACGAGTTTGGACATTATGAGAAGCACTGATGAATAGATGGGCAAGTGCATTGCTTCCACTGTACTTTCCAAAGGGGACATGTACAGGTTTCAGATCTGCATACAGTTTACACATTGCTCCATGTATACATGCAGCTCCCTCTTGCAACAATACAGTGGAAGGGTGGAGGTAGCAGAAGGCAGTCATGACTTCTCAGTGTTTCTGAGACCATAAATATAATGATATGGTAATGGAGAGCTTTTCTATATTCAGGATATTTTCTCTTCCTCCTTTTTATTCTTTTTAGGAACTGATGACTGAAGATGAGGAAGAAGTAGAACCTACCAATGTGACCAGGATTTTGAAATATAATGCTCCTGAATGGCCCTATATGGTGATTGGATCCCTGGGAGCAGCTGTCAATGGGGCAGTCAATCCACTCTATGCCGTGCTGTTCAGTCAGATTCTTGGAGTAGGTCATATGATGACCAATTTTCTTTTCCATGTATTGAATACTATCGGTCATTACCCCCTGACATTATGTGGGATGTAAACTGAGTGCACAATGCCGGCACAGTGATTTCATTTCCTATAATTTGGGTTGCTCCACCCCACTCAGCAAAGTCTCCTGACTCTTGGAGCGCTATTTTCAGGAGGCTGAAGGTGCTGCTTTAGGAAGGAAGGGGCCAGGAGGCCCACTTCTGCCCGTGCAGTTGATCCAGCATAAATCTGGATCCAACCCATAATAGCTGGGGAGGGTGGAAATTGAAGACGGGATTAGATATAGATATAAAATGATATCAGTAAGTACTAACTGATTGTGCCAAACTCCATCTCTGTCTGTCACCATTTGTGACTGGCTCTGGCCTTACAGCATCATTTTGCGTCTGGTAGGCTCATTCGTTTTCAGCTCTCTCCAGTGGGCCCCGGGGGCAGAAAATTTGGTACACCCAAAAGTGTGCGTGCATATACACACACACACACACACACACACAAACCCCAGTATATGTGTATTGTACATGTGCACCACTACAACTGTTGTAGCAATGCATGCTATGCACAAGCAAAACAAATAATCTTACTTTCTTAGAACCCCCCCCCCTTCAGACTTTTGCCCTCAGTATGCGAAGGTTGAGGGCGAAGCAGGTGGTGACGACTGACGACAGTTGCCGGGGACAGGGCTAGCATGCATCTCCCTCCAAGTGTTTCTTGAATGGGTGAGCTCGACAGGGGCTATTAAAAATCTGCAATGCGGCCGTAAAACCAGCATGAGCTAGAACAGCCTTCCCCAACTTGGTGCCGTCCAGATGTATTTGTATTGGACTTCAACTCCCAACATTCCCAGCCAGCATGTCCCATGCTGGCTGGGAATGATGGTTGTTACAGTCCAATACATCTGGACGGCACCAAGTTGGGGAAGGCTGGACTAGAATATATAATCACGTGCTTTTTCACATCGTTACAACCATGTGACACACATACTGAGCAAGAGGCTCCCAACGTGCTGTTCACTTGTCTTGTGTGATAGCACTCCAATATTAATGGCATTTTCTTTTCTTTCCCAAAGACCTTTTCCATCCCTGATAAAGAAGAGCAAAGATCACAGATCAACAACATCTGCCTGCTCTTTGCGTTGGTTGGAGTTGTATCATTTTTCACACAGTTCTTGCAGGTGATGACAGCTGAATGCACCTTTCAGGATGGTGCTCTATTGCTTTTTTCTCCTCCCCCTGCCCCCACCCCCCTTTTGCAATTTTTAACATGCTTCTTTGTGGCTACATGCTTAGGTTTACACTTTTTTTTTTTTTTAAAAAAAAATACATTTCAGGGATATACATTTGCAAAGTCTGGTGAGCTGCTGACAAGACGGTTAAGGAAAATTGGTTTCCAGGCTATGCTAGGCCAAGAAATTGGTTGGTTCGATGACCATAGGAACAGCCCGGGGGCCTTAACTACAAGACTAGCAACTGATGCATCTCAGGTTCAAGGGGTAAGAGAGTTTATATAAAGGTAATTTCACGCATCAGAAATGACCAAATCAGTCCAGAGCTGATTTTGTGTGTGAAGTGTAAACTTAATCAAAATGAGACAAAATGATTATTGCTGTTGGCTTATTAGATAACCACAGATCAGAAACTCTGTAGAAAGAAAAGCAGCTGGAGGGGTTGATTTTGAGGAAGAAAACAGCTGGAGGGAAAGGAAAACACATTTCCTCCCCTTCACTGCTCTATTCTTTCCTTCCAAAGCTACTTTACTCTTTAAAAAATGACACTGTGGCACTGCTACATTCATTCACATGCAGTGTGTAGCCTGCGCAAGAGACTAAGGCCCAGTTCTGACTGTGGGGATAATCTTGTGTCTCATTTCAGTTTGCAGGTGGGTGGCTCACCTGGTTTATTTTTATTTTATTAAAACATTTACACTCCACCCTTCTGGTGCAAAAACAGCACTCGGGGCAGCTTACAACATTTAAAAATTACAGTTTCATGAAAACAACAAAATAAAACAATCAACCAAGGAGACAGCATCAGCAGCTAAAACCAAAACATAAAAAGTATTATCTGCCTTATTATATAGCAAAAGCCTGCCAGACTAAAACAGCCTTCAGGAACTGGCAATAAAGTGAGGGAAGGGGCCAACCACATTTCATGGGGCAAAGGCATTCCATAATCTGGGTACAGCCCTCTCTTGTCTCACTCATAGGAACATAGGAAACTTCCTTATACCAAGTCAGGTAATTGGTCCATCTAGCCCAGTATTGTCAACACTGACTGGCAGCAGCTCTCCAGGGTTTCAGGCAGGAGTTTTTCTAGCCCTACCTGGAGAAGCTGGGTATAACACCTTCTGTGGCAATGAAGATGACTCGACCATTTCAGCCCCACTCCATCCCAAATATGTGGCTGATGCGCCTATTTTCAAACATTGTCCCATTTGCCTGGGCAGGAAATATGAGGGTGCTTTGACAACACATTCTTGCTCCATCTTCTCTGAGCTACCAAATGCTGACACGGGTATGGTAGTAGGTAAGATTAAAGCTGTGGGCCTTCCTGAGAGATAGGTTTCCTTCTTAAACAGTTCTGAGGTAATGGTGTCCCAGTACTTAACTACAGGAAAGCTTGTTAGTGATCTGTTTTGGTTTTTCTTTATTTTAAGGCAGCTGGAACCCAGATAGGAATGATTGTGAACTCCATCGCCAATGTCGGAGTGGCCGTTATTATCGCTTTCTACTTCAGCTGGAAGCTTAGCTTAGTCATCGCCTGCTTCTTGCCTTTCTTGGCTTTATCTGGTATGGTGCAGTCTCGGATGTTGACAGGGTTTGCCTCTGAGGACAAGCAGGCCATGGAAGCCACTGGGAGGGTAATTTTTTCTTTTTCTTTTAAACATAATTAAGTTTCATTAAGATGGTGAGTAATTGCTCAAAAAGCCAATTTTGTTAGAGTTAACAGGCATATTTAGGCCTGACAGAACCATAGAGATCAACATATATTTATTTCTGCAGCAGGAACTTCATGGCAACTTTTACATCACTCAAAGTCTCTCTGCTGCTTGAAAGGTGACTTGCTTTAGCTGCCATAGTTCCCAACTGAGGAATCATGGAACTCTGTCTTATTTAAGATTATTAATATTGGGTGATTTTATGACAACTGGTCAAACTTGATCATAAGAACATAAAAAACACCCTGCTGAATCAGACCAAAGACCTATCTAGTCCAGCATTCCGTTCACACAGTGCTGTTTTAGCTGCTGGGAAGTTGTGGGCAAAGCTGTGCTGTTAAGGGCTGATGACCTCTGAATTTTGGCCTGTGGGAAACCTGTGTGCTGCTTTCAGACTGTAGATTTGTCACCAGACAATTGACTAACCACCAGGAATACCAGCCATTACTCAATACAATGAGGGCACAAAGAAAAGGACTGCTTCAGTACTATTGGCAGAGATTTATTGTGCGTCCTGAGAATTTTCTCTAGCTTAGTGTCCAAATGCAAATTCATTTAAGGCTGAAGTCCGATACACACTTACCTGAGAGTAAGTCTCATTTAACTCAATGGGACTTACTTCTGAGTAGACATGCATAGGATTGCACTGTAAGGGTACAATCCTATGAATGTTTAGACAGAAAAGAGTCCTACAATTCCCCAGCCAGCCTGCCTGGAGAATGCTGGGAGTTGTAGGACTTTTTTCTGTCTAAACATGCATAGGATTGTACCCTAAGTCTCTTTCTTCCCCTTAACTATGTCACTATATATAATCTAGAAAATCATATTGAGAATGCTCAGGAAGATGCCACACCCTGTTTATTCTTTTCTTCAATAGACATGAGAGACAAATTCTGCACACACCAGGCTAGGAAAGAGCGGCTCTATCTACACTACTAACCTATATTGGTTTTATTCCATAATCCTGGGAGGTGTGCTTCAGAATAATGATAAGAGAATAAAGTCAGAGATCACCAGTCCCCTTCACAGAACTACAGTTCCCAGGTTTCCTTGAGGAGCAGGAACGACAAGTAAGCCAGTTTGACACTGTCGTGTTGAAAAGCCCAGTAGAATTAGAAAGTCACTAAAACAATACAATATTTTAAAAAAGCAATTTGGGTGAATATCACTTCTTATAGTTCCGTAATAGCAGCAATTGGGAAGTTTAAAGACAGGGAGAGGTGGGCATGTCAAGCCTCTCCAAATGCCTTTGTGGGCAACAAGCACATTTAAATGCAACTGAAAATGACAATGTAGCTATCCTACCTAGCAGCTAGGACAAATGATGCAGAAGCAATATCCTGGTTCATTGCATACAACAAAAGGACAGTGTGTGCTCATGGCTAATACCAAGAACTTGAGATGAAGAATAAGAACAGAACAGGCCAGGGCAAGTTTCTTCTTTGTTTGCTGAACTCACTTGTCAATGTGTACCTATTCAGAAGACATGAACTTCACCCAACAAAAGAGACCATGTTAGGAATTGCAACAGCAGTCTTGCCCAACTGAGCAAAAGCCACCTGTAGAGTAATACTATTTCTTGGATTAGGAAAACTGGCATCAGGCCTGGGTCAGATTCTGAGACTGGCTGCAGCTGTGCGTGGGGTCTGGTCCTGGCACAAGCCAATGAGAATCAGAGGGCCAGAGGAAGAGGACATGGTCAAAGACAGGTTGGTAGTCAGGTTCTGGTGGAGGCAGATAAGGAGCAGGTGCTGAGGACACAATCAGAGATAGGTTGGTGGTCAGGTTCTGGTGCAGGAGACGAGGACCAGAGGTTGTGGGGTAAGGCAAGGCGGTCTGCATGGCCACTCAATGAGACAAGTTCCTCACACTGAGGAGCTGGCTTGGAAGTGAAGTCTTTATACAGCCTAGAGCAGGGGTGGGCAGATGGTAGACCTCTAGACATTTTGGATCTCACCTCCCAGAGTCCCCTGCCAGCATGGCCAATAGCCAGGAATGCTGGGAGCTGAAGTATAAAACATTTGGAAGATCCACTTTCTGCCCATCCTTGGCCTAGAGCAGCCTTCCAACTTGGTGCCATCCAGATGTTTTGGGCTTCTAATTCCCATCAGCCTCAGCCAGGTTGGCCAATGGTCAGGAATCCTGGGAGTTGTAGTCCAAAGCATCTGGAGGGTACCAAGTTGGGGAAGGCTGACCTAGATTACCACTATTGGACTGTGAGGCCAGTTGATTGTATTCAGGCTGACACTGCAGCCTAAGCGATGCCCTCAGTCCACCAGAGCCTAATGTGCCTGGTTTGCCGAGGGATGAGAGTGCTGGTGGCAATGTGCCGAAGAATGGCTGCTGGAGGCCCTGGTTCAAGACTTCCCTTGGTGCCTTATACCAGGAGAATTCAGCGGAGTCCATGAGGACTAGAGGTTTTTAATGACCTGGTTTGGAATTCAAATACACATGTTTTAAAACTATATCTATCTATAATTTATTATTAATTATTTCATTTCTATACTGCCCAGTAGCTGAAGCTTTATATATATATATATATATATATATATATATATATAGTGTGTGTGTGTGTGTGTGTGTGTGTATGCATATATATATACACACACACACACATATAGCTATAGATATAGTTATAGTTGTATGTGTATAGGCTCACCAGAGAGATGGCCCATACCTCTCACACTGGCATCTAACAATTTTTTCTCCTCTTCTTTTTTGGGGGGGATAGATTTCAAATGAAGCCCTCACAAATATCAGGACTGTAGCTGGAATTGGGAAGGAGAAGAAGTTTATTGAAGCATATGAGAAACATCTAGAAATCCCATACAGAGCAGCAATCAAAAAGGCAAATGTTTATGGAGCCTGCTTTGGCTTTGCACAGTGTGTGGTGTTTATTGCCAACTCTGCCTCTTATCGGTATGGAGGATTTTTAGTGGATAAAGAAGGACTTCACTACAGCTTTGTATTTAGGTAAGGGGACACACACACACACACACACACAATTCTTTCTTAAAGAGGACCCATAAGTTCATATGTTCTCATAGACAAATGATAGCTAAATAGTATCCACAAGAATGAAGATTTAAAGAGATTTTAGGCAGTTTAAAGATATTTTAATAATTCAAATAAATAAATAAATAAATAATGGAACCTCTGTGTTAAGAGGCAGTATATCTTTGAATATCGATTACTGGGGACCAGGGGCATTGCTAGACCTGAGCCCATGGGACCTTGGCCTTGAATCTATTTCCCAGGGCCCTAGAACTATTCCACAGAGCCCTGAGTGTCCATTGATGCCAATAGAAGTTTTTTTTCCTCATTAATTCCCACATGGGGCAATTTTCAAGGGGGGACTGCAGCACGTGGGAAGGGTAGAGTTAACCCTTCCCACATGCTGAGATTCCCCTCCCATTCCCGCCCCCCGGCTTGGTAATTAAGCTTATTTTTCCCGTTGGTTTGAGATGATCCGGTTCAGAGTACAAATTAATTGAAACAGTTATTTTATTTGAGATCATTTGAATGAGAAATTAATTGGCTAGCTTTGCCTCCTGTGAAATTTAAGTAAATCCTAGTAATAATTTGTAAACTTGCATATATAGTTATAAATTAACGTGTAGATCTTATGCAGGTTTGTGTCCTATGGGCCAGAGCCCTGAATAAGAAGGAAAAAAGGGTGTGTGTGTGTGTGTGTGTGTGTGCGGGAGAGCTGTTACCTTTATACCTTACTTAGGCGCATCCCATACATATCTGGCTGGCCACCAATGGAAATAGGATAGTGGACCTTTGTCTCAGTGTCGGCTCCAGGTTTTTGCATGCTCTTGAGCAAGGCACTCTCAAGGGGGCCCCCTCTCCGTGCGTCTACCTGCTTATCATCACTGTCCCCAGCTGCTATTGCTGCTCCTTTTTTTCTCACCATTGCTACTGCTTGCACACAGCAAGTGGCATCTGCTGCTCCTCTTTCTCACCGCCGCTGTTGTCTGGGCCAGAGCAATAGGCAGGTGAAGAAGCAGGCTGGAATGGTGACGAGGAGGAACAACTCCAGAGGGCTCTTGTCTTGCCAGTGGGCCCCTGCTGGGGTGTGTGGGCCCTCGGTGGGTGCCCCACCATCCCCACCCTTGATGCCAGCCCTGCTTGGTCCGATCGAGCAGGGCTGTTCTTAAGTGTCCTACAAACGGATAACTTTCCTCCTGATTTCCAGAGTGATCTCCGCCATTGTAACCAGTGGAACTGCTTTAGGAAGAGCATCCTCTTATACACCCAATTATGCCAAGGCAAAAATAGCTGCAGCACGCTTTTTCCAGCTAGTGGATCGGATTCCCCGAATCAGTGCAAACAGTGACGTCGGAGAAAAATGGGTAAGAACAAAGATTAGTATTGTTTGAACCACATAATTGTAGTATTGGGAAGATCTAAGTTCATGGAGTCCACTCCTCCATACTCAAGCAAACTAGATTATAGTGTGGCCAGAAAGTTCTAACGCTTACAGGAAAATCAGAGCAAACAAGGTATACTGGTACCTTGAGGGCACAGAGTGCATTTGATAAAACAAACCCTGCTCCCTTGAACAAATAACATCTGTCATGGTGGGTAATAAAAAGGAAATTGATGCTACTAATAGTGGATTGAATTAAGTTTGCCCAGAAGCATGGTGAATGTGGCACAACTTCTTATCATGATCTCAACTTCTCAGAAGAAGGCATTATATTGGTGATTACTAATAACTTTTCTGATAAAATTTTCTCCTCTCCATTTCTATATCCCTTTCATCTCCAAATTGTCCCTCTAGTCCCCTGTTAAGATCTCCCACTGTGCTATTGTTTTTCAGGTCCTCTGTAAATACAGACATTAAGGGCACAATCCTATGCATGTTGGGAAAGAAAAAGAGTCCTCCAGCCCATGCTGGCTGGGGCATGCTGGGAGGTGTAGGACTTTTTTCTGTCTAAACAGGATTGCACCCTCAGACAGTCAGTTAAATTTCTAGGCCGCATTTCATACAAACTGGTCTTCAAGGTACCTTATGGAAAATAAATGGCGCAATAATTATGGCCAATTAAAAGCCAAAAACAACCGCATTATAAAATTAAAGAATTAAAATACAGGAAATGGCAACTGAAAAGAAACAATATGGGAACGAATCACCTGATTTCACAGGCAGTGATTGCAGCTCCCCTTTCATTTGGTCTGCAACAATAATGTGGTTTTATCAGGAAATCTTTCCTAGGAAGAAGGGGCGGCAGCTATGCTTTCAGCACCCTTGTGAGCCCAGCACCTAGGATGGAACCAACCAGCTTAGCAGTGCCCCCGCTAGATAGCAGCACTGCCTAGGCCACATGCTACAGGGGAAAGTGGAGAAGCAGCCCTTCAGGCCCATTAGCCAATGGGACTTGTGGGGAATGTTTTCAGTCATCTCAAGCGAATCCATAAACTGGGTGGCTTTAGATATAGATATAGATATAGATATAGCTTTCTAGGGTGAGTCCTCCACACCTAATATCTTGCCTCCATCTGGGTAGAGCATTGGTTCAGTCACATCACTATAATTTGCCACCTGATCTTTGCAACTATCGATGCTGGCGCTGGGGAAAGGAGAAGCAATGCAGATACAGGGATTAGTGCTGGCTCCAGGTTTTTGTGGGCCCTTGGGCAAGGCACCCTCAGTGGGGCCCCTCCCTCAGTGAGTCTACCTTCTCACTGCCATTGTCACCAGCTGCTATTGTTCCTCTTCCTCTTTCTCATCATTGTTACCACTTGCGCAGAGCCAGTGAGCAAGCAGAGTGTGTGGCACCTACTGGTCCTTACCACCACCACCATTGTCTGGGCCAGAGTGAGCGGCGGGTGAACGAGCAGGTTTCAGTGGTGAAGAGGAGGAACAACTCCAGGGGGCTCTTGTCTGTGGGCTCCTGCTGGGGTGTGGGCTCTTGGCAAGTGCCAAACAATTACTACCCTTGACGCTGGCCCTGGCAGCGATCACAGTTACTCAATAGTGTAAATGACGTGTTGATTTGGCTTTACAGTGATACCTTGGATTGAGAGCATAATTCGTTCTGGAACCGTGCTTGTAATCCAAAACACTCTTATATCAAAGCGAGTCTCTGGCGGGCATGAGTGGGGCCGATTTCAGCCCTACGTGACTACTTGTCTTGCAAGACCTTGCTTGTTTATCAAGTCAAAATTTTAAAAAATTATTTGCTTGTCTTGCAAAATGCTCTCAGACCAAGTTACTTGCAATCCAAGGTATTACTGTATATATTTTTAATATTAATCAACGATTCTGTACTTTTATCATTGTTATTCACTTTGATTTCACAAAAGAAAAGAGGTGTGTGTGCGTGTGTGCATGCATCGGTTTGTATTATTGCTTAATGGCTACTTCCTCAACAATGAATGTTGATTTTGTACTTCAAAACCTTCTACAACCCGGAAACTGCAGTGATAAATACATCATGAACACCTTTATGAGTAAGGCAAAACAAATATCCACATACTGTCTGTGCAACTTCACTTTTCTTTGGAATAGTGCAAATATGAGGAAGTTAGACAATACTTACAGTAAGAATAGATTAGAAATCCAGCCTCACTTCCCTTTCCTTTTGAATGTTGAATATTTTTTAATGAGAGGAGCAGAAAAGGCTCAGTTAAAACACAGTAAGAGTACAATCCTATGCATATCTATTCAGAAGTTACTCTCATTGACTGGGTTCACACGACATGACAACCCATTGTGGGTCACTGTGTAGTGCGAACCTGGACCTATTTTCCTAGGGTCTCTTGTTCATGGGCAACAAGCCACCCCAACGACCCATGGGATGTTGTACCCACGATGGGTGGTCGTGTCGTCTGAACCCGGGAGACTGACCCCATCGTGGGTACGGGGAATTGGCTACTGACAACAACAACAACAATCCTTTATTACGGTCATAGACCAGCACATATTAAAACATTCTCTGCATACAAGGAGCCCACAGAGAAAACAATATATAAAGTGCAATTGTACAAGTAAATGTATTGGAGCTCGTCCTCACAAAGCGAGAACAAAAAGCTAAGGTAGTAAAACCATTGTACAACTAATGCAACTGAAGTTTAAAACCATAAAACAACTAGTACAACTGAATTTAAAACCATTGATCTGACTAAATTTAAAACTATTACACAGCAAGGAAGAAGATTAAGATACTAAGTTTCTTAAATAAAACGATTGGATTTCTAGTTAAAAGCAATTCCAAACCTATTATATGGGACATACCAACCTCCAGTGTACGTCAATCATAGCAGCACAATATCTCGCAACTAAATAACTAATTTCAGGGTTTGCATCTTGTAGCAGTAGCAAAATATAAAATTGGCTACTGAGATGATTGGCAACAGCGGCAAAAACCCCTTGCTGCTCATGTCATGGGGCTCCTGGGTGACCCCTAGTACCAACCAGCCCAAAAGTGCCCAAGTGGCACTCGGGGGCAGCTGGCACTGGCATCCCACACACCTCGCCACAATCATGAGCCATTTTGGGCTCACTGCAGCTTTTCTTCCCTTCAAACTTTTTTTAAAAATCATATCACAAAAGCTGGCTGTCAAAACACAATCCCCTTTTTGACAGCTATGGAAGGTCCCTTCAAAGTGCTCCAGTGGCACCTTGGAGGGGCTGCCCATCATTGCCAAGCCTTTTTTTTTAAAATTGTCCCTCTTAATTTCACAATATTTGCGAAAATTATTATTTTTAAAAAAATGTTTGCCCACACTTGCGTATATTGGGAGGACCGAGCAGGGAGGGAGGGGGCCAACAACCCATGGTGAGCCTGGTCATCTGTTGGGAGCACCGTGGATTGTATGCATGAGAACCAACCCAGGGTGGCTTATTGCCAGGGTGGGTTAGCGTGATGTGTGAACGTGCCCATTGAGTTCAGTGGGCCTTACTCTCAGGTAACTCAGTATAAGATTGTAGCTAAGAGCAATTTCCAGAGGGGTAGCCTTGCTAGGCTGTTGTAGCAAAACAGCAAAATGTATTGTGGCACCTACAAGACCAGTGTCAAGGTAGGCATGGTTGGGCACCTGCTAAGAACCCACACCCCAGCAGGGGGCCACTAACAAGAGGCCCCTTGAGTTGCTGCTGCTTCTCACCATTGCAACCTGGTTGTTCACCTGCTTCTCGTTCAGGCCCAGACAATGGTGAGAAGGATGGAGGAGCAATAGATGCCTCTGCCTACTTGCTCACTGGCTCTCTCTGCCTGGTGCTGAGAAGGTAGATTCACTGAGAGAGGGGACCCATTGTACGTGTCTTGCCCAAGGGCTCTCAAAAACCTGGAGCTGGCAATGGGTACCTTAAAGACTAACCCAGGTATTATGGCACCAGCCTTCCCCAACCTGTTGCCTTCCAGATGTTTTGGACTACAGTTCCAAAGATTCCTGACCATTGACCATGCTGGCTGGTGGTGATGTATCTGAGAGTCTCGGGGGGGGGCTGAAAGCGGCCTGCTCAGCCCCCCTGAGACTCTTGCAACTTACCTTGCTGCTGCTCAATCCATGCTGCACTGGGGAAAGGAGCTTCAGGTCTCCGGCGCGTCTATTTCCCGTTCCCCTGGTGCTACGTTTTTAGCGTAAAAATCAGGGCAACCCAGCTTGAAACGGCCACAATTTGCTATTCGCGGCTGTTTTAAGCTGGGTTTCCCTGGTTTTTACGCTAAAAACGCAGCACCAGGGAACCGGAAGTGACGCGATGGGGAACCCGTCGTGTCACTTCTGGTTTTTGGGCATTACAAGCGGCGAGAGCAGGCAGGGGGGTGCTCGGGAGCACCCCCGAGAGCAGGTAAGTTCCCGCTTGGTGTGCATTGCTACTGGCTGGGGCTGACAGGGTTTGAAGTCCAAAACATCTGCAGAGCATCGGGTGGGGGAAGGCTGGCAGAAGCTTTCATGGAATGTGGTCCAGTAAGGTCTAAGTGGGGGCTGCTAATAGAGTAGTGTCCTAATATGCATCAAATAGACACCTCAATGATAGCTAATACCATGAGATGAACAAACACAGAGAATGGACTTTCTGATAGAGCAAAGTATGTTTCATCATACAATGCAGGGAAACTACTTCTTTGTGGTCTGTGCATTGCACATATGGGCTCTGCACCTGCGCGGAGGTCCCTTCGGGAAACTTCTAAAGCTGAAGCGTTTTGGGCGGGAACCCCTCCCCCACTATCTCACTGAGCATGCCCTGAGTGGTTCCCGCCCATTCCCCAAATGACAGACCAAACATACAGCACAATCCACGTCATATCTACTCAGAAGTAAATTGCGCTGAATTCAATACAACTCACTCCCAGGTAAGTGTGTATAGGGTTGCAGCCTCAGCAACTTTATTTGTACTTCCCTGTAGTTTAGCATCTTCAAGAACCAGAGGCTTCAGAATTATTGCAGTCACACTCATACAAGTAATGTGAAAAACATTTCCTAGGGCAGGGGTCCCCAACCTTTTTGGACCTTTGGACACATTCTGAGTATGTGTCATGGGCACCGTCACAAAATGGCTGTCATGGGGGCACAGTCACAAAATAGCTGCCATGGGGGTGTGTCCAGTCACAACAGACCAGGGAAACTCACTGCATGAAAGAAGTAAAAGTTGGCTCTAGTATAGTAAAAAAATAATCTCACACTTGCCAGGGCCATACCACAAAAACATGAGAAATGAGCCTCATCTTCATGATTTTTGTTTACATGGGATACCACCAAAACCAGAACACATCTATCAATGCAGGGGTGACCTATGATTTGATGGTGGCGGGGGGTTGGGTTGGGTGGGGGGACCTGGAAAAATCATGAAGATTTATAAGGATCCATGCCTCAGCTCTGTGCCTTTGTGCCAGGGAGGGACTGGGAAGTGCTGGTTTTGTAATTTTTACTGTGCAATCTATAGAGGCATCTTCTCTGAGGTTTTGCTATGTGCAAACTGATGTCAGTTTCACCTATTTCTCAGTTAAAAGCTATATGGCTAATTGATTTTAAAAAACTTAATTGTGACAGCTATAGGAATAGTAGTAAATAGTAATAATTACTTTAATAAAATTCAGTTGAGAACTCAATGAGACCAAGACCTTTCTCTCTATCTTTGTATACTCAGGATAATTTTCATGGAAGCATTGAATTTTTGAACTGTAAGTTCACATATCCTACTCGTCCTAACATCAAAGTATTAAACGGCCTTTCGGTGTCTGTGAAATCTGGTCAGACCCTTGCCTTTGTCGGAAGCAGTGGATGTGGCAAAAGTACCAGTGTCCAGCTTCTGGAACGATTTTATGACCCCGAGGAAGGAAGAGTGGTAAGCAGCTGCTTTGATAGTAAAATAGCACCAGCAAGAAGGAGTTGTTGTTGATGATGGTGATGGAGAGGAGGAGGAGGATTATGTAAGCTGCCTTGGGTTCCTTGCAGGAAAAAAGGCAGGGTATAAATTTAATAAATAAATAAATAAATAAATAAAATTTATCAGTTGCCCTATAGCTGAAGCTCTAAGGGCGACATGCATAATAAAAGCAAATAATTAAAGCAAATGCAAATAAATCAAATCTACAGTTCTCTGTTGATTTTTTGATACGGATTCCAAAACTGGGATTGTTACAAAATCTATGGTCCAAAGTCCTAAGATTCACATGCAAACCTTCAAATAACCAAGGAAAATAAGATCCAGCCCTGCAGCTTTTTCTTTCCTTAAACTGTCCCTCATCCACAGGTGCACTTATCCAGCAAGGGTGGTCAGCATGCAGAAGCAGGATTCTGTGTACAACTCCTCCTACTTAGCTATTTGTACCCCACACATAAAAAGTCACATCATTGGGTTAAATCCTGCATCTCGCATCCTGGCTCTCAAACACAATGATCTTTGTTGGACCAGTTCCACACACACATCCCATAACAGATAGTCATACAAACATAAGAAATGCCCTGCTGGATCAGACCAAATGCCTATTCCAGGATCCTGTTTCTCACAGTGGCCAACTGGATACCTCTTGGAGAGCCCACAAGCCTCCCAGCAAGCAACTGGTATACAGAGGCATACTGCCCCTGAACCTAGGAGTAGCATATAGCCATCATGTCTAGTAGTCATTGATAGCCTCCATAGATGTGTCCAATTCCCTTTTAAAGCCATCTAAGCTATTAGCCATTACCATGTGGCAGCAAATTCCACAGACTTAACTATGCACTGTGTGAAGAAGAACGGAATTCAAAGCAGAACGTGAAGAATAACTTTTTATCCATCTTGAATTGCCCACCAATAAACTTCAATGGGTTACCCAATGTTGAGCTTTTCTAGACAAGGCTGTTTAACCCACTGTATCTACTTCCAGATCCATTGCAGAATTAAGATCAGATCTCTGCATGAATTTATTTTCCTTTCCTGCCTTTCTGTACTTTCTGCTACATAACCTCTAGGTGGCACTATGGTATAGTGGAATAATGCAACTACACTGGTGGGGGCTTTCACTTGCTTTCACAATGCCAAAAAATAATGGATTTTCCCCGCTCCAAAAAACCCTGTGAAAATGCTTTTAAAGCACAGGAGCAAAACTGGAGGGTGACATCATAATGGCAAGTGCATAATAAAAGCCTCATCTAGAAAACCTTCTCCCTATCCACTTTCTCCACACCATGCATAATTTTATAACCCTTGATCATATCCCCTGCAGCATCATGTAAGGTTTAAAAATATATATATAGTGAACATGAGGTGGTTCCATTTTGATTTGGGACTGCAATTTGCGGTCAGGGGAGGTTAAACTTTTCCCTCCTCCACCACGATTCTGACAAAAAAAAATCTCCCACCCTGCACTGCAATTTGTGACAGAATAAAAGTTCCTTTTTATTAGCAGAAGACAGTGGGTAATATCCAATATTAGTCCAATTTAGAGTAGACCCACTAAAATGAATGAGACTTAATTTAAGTCCCATTCATTTCAGTGGGTCCACTCTAAGTAGGACGAATACCAGATACCATCCTTTGAATTTGTAAAAAGGTAGGAGTAGATGCTGCATGTGAAATCGTTGTCTCATATTGGCCATCACAAATTGATGCTTCTTATTGGGTAAGCACAGTTCCACTGAACTCAGTTTGGTAACATATTTTGAATGAACTCAAATAGGAGATTGCATGGAATAAGCTTATCTTGCATCAGAATCTCAGCTGATACAAGCTTATTGCATAGAATCTACCAAACTGTGTATCTGAATTCATCAACGTTCCCTCTATTTCCGATTGTGGGAACCTTTGCTTAGGTAGTCAGTCAGCATTCCACAGCCACTGAACATGCTCTGTTCTTATTGGGCTGTTTTTAAGGGTCTTTCCCTTAAGGATGGCAGCACCCACACACACAAGAGGGAGGTATCAGTTGGGTTGGGTGAACCTCAAGGTTTGCAGAAGTTTAAAAAAACCCAAAAAAATTCAGGAAAGAAACAAAGCCCTGTGGGGGGCAGGGAACACCCTTAAAAACAGCCCAATAAGAACAGAGCATGCTCAGTGGGTGTGAAATGCTGACTGACTGTTGTGGGGGAGGCGGAAAAACAAGAGGGGGACACACAGGGATGGAATGGAGTATCTGCAATCCTGAACAGTAACACTCAACAGTGGAAGATTTTGTTCCAGGTTCCACTTGCATATATTAATAGCGAACTCAGTTCTCCAAATTCTGGTCCTTATGTTTATTAAAAACAGTACCATCCACACGTAAGAGAGGTATCGGCGAGCTTGGAGGAACCCCAAGGTTTGCAGAAGCACAACAATATTTACAAAAAATCCTTGTCAGGGGTGGGGACGGGACTGAAAATATCTGAGTTAGGATTCAGCATGCTCAGTGGGGACAGAAAGCTGACTGACTGTTGGGGAAAAACAATGACAGAAAAATGGGTGTGAGAGGGGGGATGCAATGGAGTGTCCAGAATCCTAAACACGATTACTCCACACTACAGGGAGATGTTATAGGTGTCACTTGTTCAAAATTCATTACCCAAGTGAGTTCTGTGGAACTCTTCATATACTTGATTCTAAGCCTAAAAGCAAGGGGATTATATTCAACCCAGATTCTCGTGAAAATTGAAGTCAGTCAGAGAGCAATCCTACGGTCCCTGGGTGAGCGTCCCAGGGACCATGGGATGGCTCGGAAAGCTCCTTCCAAGGTCAGAGATGGCGCTCCGACCTCGGAAAGGGGGGTCAGAGATCCGCCCCCCCTCCACTGCCCCCTTGCAGCCAGCGTGGAGAGAATCTTGCCAGCTGCCTCTATGAGGTCAGAAAATTGACCTCGGAGAGGGGGGGGATGGGGGTGTCCTGGTGGGGCTGGGAGGGGAGAAGGCTGGAGAGGCCAGGATATGATTTATCCTGAACCTCCTCCAGACTCCTTCTCTCCCCCTCTGAAGCACCCTCGTTCGAAGGGCTGAATAGCCCGTCTAGCAAAAACAGCATAGAACGGAGGATGGGGAGGCCAAGATCGCCTCCGCTGCTCCTTCTGCCCTGCTGACTTCAGCCCAGCAGGGCATGGGAATCTCGGAAGCTTCCGTGTTTGTGGGTTCTGAGCAGCAATTGTGCCCTCCGTTAGCTTAATTTAAGTTCTAAAGTTGAGACTTCCACCCCCAACCCCTGTAGTCCAGAAATAAATATTTTGTATTTTGTGCTTTTGATGTGCAGTTGATAGATGGACATGACACCAGGAAAATAAATGTCAACTTTCTCAGATCTAAAATTGGAATCGTGTCTCAGGAACCTGTGCTGTTTGACTGTAGTATTGCTGACAATATTAAATATGGCGATAACACCAGAGAAATTTCTATGGAAAAAGTGATAGCAGCAGCCACGAAGGCCCAGCTGCATGACTTTGTCATGTCACTTCCTGACGTAAGCATCTTTTTCTTAACTCTGGCAATGTTCTGTGTTGTAAACGAAGAATGGTGACTAGAAAAGAGGTCCACAGGGCTGCAAATCACAGACTCTAACCATGTTCCTCTTTTGGGCAGGTTACTTGTCCTTTGCAACTAGCCACACCTCTCGTGGCAGCCATTTTGTGGTTGTGCCTGGGATAGTTTCTCAAATTGCCAAATGTGCCCATGGGTCAGTGCAGACCTGCCTGAGGTGGGAGAACATGCTGCCGCTGCTGCCGTAAGGGAAGGGGAGCATGAGCCGCCTCCGCATGCTATTGCTGGGTGTGTGTGGGAGTGTAAGCCGTTGCCAGGTGGGGAAACATGAGCCGCCCTGGCAGTCACTGCTGCCACCCACCTTCCCCTCAGTACCTCTCTGAGTGGTCCTTTTTCAGAGCAAGGCGTTGGCATGGAGGTGGCCCTGGAGACCACCGGTGCCGCAGCAGCACAGGTGATCTTCATGGTCTCTTCCCTGCCAATGCCTCACTCTAAAAAAGGGACCCCTCGGAGCAAGGCATTTGGGCTGGGTGGCTCTGTGGAGAGCCATACCAGGCGCTCTTTTGCTGTGGCCTTTGTTGCGGCTGGGGGGTGACCGGTGCAGCTCTGCAGAGCGGTTGCCTGCCTATGCTTTACTCAGAGTGAGGTGTAGGATCGGTGCTGGTGGTGCCACTTTGGAGAGGTGCAGTCGCTGGCGGCAACAGAAGTAACATGTGCCCCCCATACTAATAACCCAACATATATTTTCTGTTAACCTTGCAGTTGAATTAGTCCCCTAACGCCAAATGGAGTAAAGGACAAATTTCATAATCCTACGAGTAGTTCATACCAATAATAAAATAGCAATAATATATTTTTTAATGATCCATGCTCCATTTTCCCAATAAGTGACAACATCATAATTTACTTTCCGTTCTGATGATAAACAGAGTCACTTAAATTACAGCTAATGTATGTCTTCCAGAAATATGAAACTAATGTTGGGACCCAGGGATCACTTGCTCTCTCGTGGGCAAAAGCAGCGCATTGCTATAGCCCGAGCCATCGTCCGAGATCCCAAGATCTTATTACTAGATGAAGCAACATCTGCACTGGATACAGAAAGTGAACAGGTAAATAGGAGTGCAAGTAACTTATGTGGATTAAAAATCATGGACTGAGTGCGATAATAATTTTTATTAGGGCCAGTCAGGGCTATTTCACACTTTCATGCTCTTCCTTTAGTTACAGCAACATCACACGTTAGTGTGCAGCCGTGAACAAGCCGTCACAGATGGAACATTGCAAACCGCACTCTCTTATTAACTCCTATCACTGTAAAGAAATTAGGTTCCCAAAAACACATTTCCAGTAACCCAACACAACCATATTGTGTTATTGTTCAAACATTACTTTTGTGAACTTCAGACTCAAATATTCTATTTACAGATTGAACATTACACCATATACACAGGTTCCTCTTTACATGTCTCCCTGGTCACTCTAACTCACCCCTAATCCATGCTTTGATGCATCTGCTGATACTTTAGTGTCTCTGTTATCAAAATATTTTAATGTTGGCGATCTTTTAATGCCTTCTGTTCTGCCAGCTAGGCAGGGGAGGTTTTCAGATACTGTGAAAGCTCCAAGGGTAATAAAGAAAACAATTGACTGGAGTACCTTTGGGCAGTTTTGCATCTCAGCTGCTCTATCAAGGGAATGCAGCAGTCAGAAGCTGTTCTTTTTTTTGTGCAGCTTACAGCCTGGTTCTCCCAGGTGCAGTTCATACATTACCTTTGCACTATGGTTGCTGTGCTCAAATGACTATGGTCATTTCACTCTGAGGGATTTTCTACACAAGGCATTTATTGTGCTGTTAATCGCTGTATTTATTTTCGATTTCGTTGCAGCATTGAGATCCGAGCTCTACACAAAAAGCTCTTCCTTTCCTGCTTTTCTGCTACACAGCCTCTAGGTGGAGCTCTGCTATAGCAGAATAGCAGAAATACACAAGGAGGCAGAGCGCCATTTCCCCCATTATAATTGAATAGCTCATTTCCCCCATTCTACAAAAAAAAAACCTGCAAAAGTGCTCTGAAAAAAACAGAAGCAAAACTGGGGGATCACGAAATTGTCTAAAGAGCCAGTAAACAACCGTGAGTAAGGAATTGCGCACACAATAAATGCCTCGTGTAGAAAAGCCCTGATTGACTCCCACACCGTATCCCAGGTGACTTAGAGGTTCTGCAGCAACAGGCATGCCATAAAGGTAACATATGGTTACGCTCATACACCCCACTATCAAGTGAGAGGTTTCAGGGGTTCCAGCGCTTACCCAGGATTCGGTTTCCTTATGAGGACACTTGAGACTTATGACATTTCTGTAAGGTGTATTTATACATATATACAGGCTGAGCATAAGACGAGGGTTCACAGCATTAACACTCCCAACTGATTCCTGTTCCCCCATCAGATATCTAGGGGAACCTATACTGCCATAGGATTTGTTGCACAGAGCAAAGCCAGCTCTCTGCCTCCTTTTCAGATGCAGTTCCAGCACAGACTGGCTTCCTGCTGCACAGACTGGCTTCCTGCTACACAGACCTCATTTGCCCCTCCCCTTGTCTAGTGAAGGAAAGAAAGATCAGTCATCTCCCCCCATCACCTTTACCTTCTTGGGCCATCCTAGTTCCCACTGACACACATCACCAGAGCTATCAACTGTCCTTTAAGAGATGTTGCCCCAAGGCACCCACACAGATAGCTCTTCTTACAAAACTCTTAAGAGTCAAGGATTACATAGCTGGAAGGGATCATAGACCATACAGTTGGAAGGAGCCTACAAGGCTATCGAGTACAACCCCCTGCACAATGCAGGAAACTAGAGGAGGGGTCTCCCATCCAAGTAATAACCAGGCCTGACCCTGCTTAGCTTTCCACGCTCAGACAAGCTGAGCCAGCGTAAGCCCTGAACCTCTTTGCAGTCATAGGCACTAGGCTGTGATGGACCCAAACCCATAACAATACAAACTGGATCAAAGAGGACTCTGTGTTCTGCATTGTGAATCACTGAACATGGAAGTGTTTCTCTCCATTTTCTAGTTCTCTGCCTCTCCATGTCTGCCCCACCCAGCTTTTCTGTACCCACCCGAAGAACACACAAGGAGCTGTAGAGAGTTTCTTTATCCCTGTTCACACCTTCCCCACAAGCACACTGAATGCATGGAGTAGGGATGAGGCTCAGAGGGCCAGGATTCCTGATTGCGCATGCAGAGCCAAAGCATGTACAGTTGTGTGTGCATGGGGTTCTGTGCACACCTTCAGCTGACTACATGAAGGCTGTGAGTGCAGAGAGCAGGTACAGTCCTGTTCCCCTCTTCCATGCATTCACTGAAAGTGTGAAGAGGGCTTTTGCCATTGCTAGACAGTGCATTAGTGAGCCAGTGTGGCATAGTGGTTAGAGTGTTGGACTGGGACTCAGGAGATCCGGGTTCTTGTCCCCACTCTGCCATGAGGCTCACTGGGCCAGTCACTGACTCTCAGCCTAACCTACCTTACAGGGTTGTTGAGAGAATAAAATAGAGAGCAGGATTATTATGTAATCTGCCTTGGGTTCCTTGCAGGAAAAATGGTGGGATGTAAAGATAATAAATAAATAAATTTCAAAAACAACCACCACCACACAAGCTATCTAGATGCATACATATTCATTCTGTTCATCAATCATAACCATATTGAAAGACAGTTAACAGAAGCTACCTAGAGATCCTCTGCAGCAACGTGTAGTCCTTCACTCTGTCATTTTCTACCTTGTCTTCAGACTGTGCAAGCGGCATTAGATAAAGCTAGAGAAGGCCGGACCTGCATCGTCATAGCTCACCGCTTGTCTACCATCCAGAATTCCAATACCATCGCTGTCATGTCACAAGGAATAATCGTTGAGAAGGGCACCCATGAAGAACTGATGGCCCAGGAAGGGGCATACTACAAACTGGTCACCACTGGGGCACCAATTAGCTGAGCTTCTGCACTCTCACCCTGTGACACGATTTATCTAATTTTCTTCGGGGATGGGCTAAGACTGGCATGAACATGTGTCAGCAGTCTTTATGTTACACAAAGGACAATGTACATATGCAGGCAAAAATACTTCATGGAAAAAGTGAACCCCTGTTGGCCAAGTTATGACTGATCTGCAAGTTTTGTTTTTGTTTTTGAAGAAAGGTAACATCTACTAGGAAACTGTGATGCTGCCAGGAGAGTGCTCAGAGCCCTTTTTAAAAACAAGCAACCAAGTGCCGTTTCCATCAAAATGATTTTATGTCTAGAGTATTAGCCTCCAGATAAACATCTTTAATGAAGCCAACAACTACAGACTCACAACCCTGGGTTCAGAGTGAAGCTTCCACTTGATACTCTGGGCAAATGGCAGTATCCAGCTACATGCCCCAATGTTAGCTGTCATCGTGGAAATACCGAGAACCGAACATGATGTACGCCTTGTAAGCTGGCTGTGCGTCTCGGTAAAGAAAGGCTATTCTGCGCATGACTGTTCCACATGTGGTGTCATCGAAGGCACTTTTGAGGGGAGCAAGTTCTGAAATACAGTAATTCTATCCACTGCCAATCAGGCATGCATATTCCATGCAGCCAATGCAGGGGGACATATGGATTTGCACACACATCCGCACTGAAGTCCAGCCTGTTGAACTGGCTGGATGTGTCTTGATGTGTCTAGTAACATAGCCCCATTGAAGGCCACTGGCTGCATGTGTGACTACAACCGGGCTATATGAAACTAAGCAATGTCCAAGACATACAAGCAGGAAAGGAATAAGAGTGCAATGATTTAGATAGCCAAGCTGCACCAGCTGGAGCAACCACTGGAAGCACTCTCACTACTGGAGGATAAACACTACACTGGTGGGAGCTCATCAGGATTAGCTAACTAACACAGAGAAATCCAGCCAGAGTTCCAAGCACTGCTGAGAAACAATGCTTAAAGGCATGGTGGATGCTGTTCTGGATATTTTGTTTTTAGTTTTTAAATAAAGAAGCTGTGATACATTGAATCTGTTCATCTGGTCCAGCAGCGTCTGCTCAGTCAATAGCTTCCTAAGGTCCTGACCAGAGGCTGTCCCCCCTCCTGCTTCCTGAGATGGTTTAACTGGATATTGCCAGGGACTGAGCCTGGGACCATATACATTTCAAAGTATGTGTGCTGCCGCCAGGCTATGGCTCTTATAGTAGTTTTACAAGACCAGGAGGGGGATAACTTTTCCTCCAGATGGACCCCTTTATGTGGGTTCCCCAGGGAAAGAATCTCTGATAGATGGTCTCCTGACACACTGTAGTCTGTCCAGCTGCTTGGGGAATTTCTGCGCCCTATTGCAAAATACCCCTCCCTGCAGACCGGACCTAGGAAACAAGAAAGGTGCTTTGGACTTTCCTCCCCAAAGCTCAGAAAAAGAGAACTTTGCAAAACCCTTCTAAAAATCTTAAAACACAAGTGGTAGCTTTGTAACTCTACAGTCTTTCATCACATGGGGAAGAGTTCAGTGAGAAATCCCTTTTAAAATAACGCAGCCAACTATCCAAATATAGTACAGAGTTTATTTGGTGGGTGGGAAGAGAAATATTAGGGGACGACGACGACAGGGAAAGCAACATCCACACATATACACAGAATTCGAAACAAAAATCAAAAAGTCAGTGTAACTTATCTAGTCACATTACCTACTTTCCTAGAGCATATGCTGAGTTTAATGCAGAGAGGATGTTCTGAGAGGGGCGGGGAGAGTGCATCTGGTTTCCAGTGCAATGGTATATAGGAAAGCTCTAGGTACTGAGGGGATCTTTTTAATGGGGATCTCAGTAAAAGCCAGCCCCTTTGCATAGACTGGTGGTTGGTCTGTCCAATACAGTGATAGCCTCCATTTCTGATGTCAGTGGTCTAGCCAGCAAACCAGAAAATTACTTAGTGGCTAGACCCACCTTCTTAATTACTGTGCTTTATGACTGGGTTCCCACGACACAACAAGCAACAGTTTTACTCGCCATTGCTTGTTCCCCGTGTCTTGTGAACCCAGTTGTGGTGACTGATGATTGTGACTTATCGTGGTTGTTAACCATGATAAGTCACAATGGTCTGTCTAGGGTTGGTTTGTACCACGATGTCTTGTCGTGTTGTCCGAACCTGGATGATACATCCCATTGTGGTGGAATAACCAGAACAAGTGAGCCACTTGGCAAGATCAGACATTGCCACTCTTGCCAAGCAGCTGGCCACAGTGCACAAACGGCACTAGTAGGAGGCAGCTGTCAGAGATTTCTTTTGCCTCCGCCATGGAGTGGATCAGGCACCCCTGCCTCCTTTTTTAGAGTAGACCTCTGAAGAGGAGGCGGTCTGCTCCTATTTGAATGCTCCGCATCCCAAGCCGCTGTGGGGATGGAAGTGCTTCCCACTGTCACTGTCCGCCATGCCAATGATAGCAGGAAGTGCTGTCCCTCCTTGCCTGAGAGGTTTACCCTCTGAGAAAACCTCTCCGGCTGGAGGCTGTGATCCAGTCCGCGTGGCTGCTCTGTGCATGGATCAGCCGCAGGGACTGGATCACAGCCTCCAGCTGGAGAGGTTTACTCAGAGGTAAACCTCTCAGGCAGGGAGGGGCAGTGGGAAGCAGCCGCCCTTTCCCAGGAGATCCCGGGAGGGCGGAGTGGGTGGGTGCTTCCCACTGTCACCGGCACCGCTGCACCAATGACCACAGGAACTGCTGCCCCTCTCTGCCTGAGAGGTTTATGCTCTGAGTAAACCTCTCAGGGAGGAGGCTGTGATCTGCTCTCTGGGCTGCTCCATTCACAGAGTAGCCTCGGAGAGTGGAACCGGCACCCCTGCTTCCTGCCTGAGAGTAGACCTTTCAAGGAGGAGGCGAGAGGCTCCCTCCCCCCCGTTGTGCTTCAGGGCACAAGCCCTGTTTGCACAATGGGGAGTCTTTGATGGGAGCTGAAATCGGCTCACGATCACAGCTGTCAAAGAGAGGAGCCTCATTCCTCCCCACAGTATCCCTGGGATATTCCCGAAAGGGGGAAGGGAAGGAGCGAAGTAACCACAATGAGCCTGATTGTCTGGTGGGCTCTTTGTGGTTGCGTCACTGGGTTCCGGCAAACAATCATGGTAACTTACCACGATTGTTGCTGTGTCGTGTGAACCCACCCTATATCTCTAGAAGCCCAAGGTGGCTGGAACCAGTCAGCCTATTCAAGAAAAGGGATTAAGATTTTGTTCACATTTGGGGAACAAAAAAGAGATACGGCTAGATAAAACTGTTCAGGCAGCCCAGCAGAGTGCCAATTGACCAGATACTCCAGGGGGCTCTGTGGATCTATATCAGAAGTTGGTGTTTGTCACACAAGTAGCTTTTACTGATTTTCCAAATGGCCACATTGTGGAACAGCTCCGGTGCTTTTCTTGATAAAAAGCACCAGAAATGGGGGGGGGGGGAGAAACCGGAGGAAAACAGGAGATCAATCTCAATAGGGCTGTTCATATTGATGCTACAGAAATTAAGAAGTCAATAGTAAAGTTACCATGCTGGGATAAAAGCCTTATCTAAGCCCCCAACTCTCAGAGTTTCCAAGATTTGGTGAAGCAAGACTTCCCTTGCAGAAGCAATTTGATTCTTCCTTAACCTTGTTTGTTTATTAGGTTTGTATACCTCCCAACTAGCAAATGCCCTTGGGGTGGTTTACAGTCATAAAACTAAACAACAAAATAACCAATAAATAAATTAATAATAATAATACACTTGTCTGAGCGTGGAATAATAGCTTGTTTGAGTGTGGAAAGCTAAGCAGGGTCAGGCCTGGTTATTACTTGGATGGGAGACCCCTCCTCTAGTTTCCTGCATTGAGCAGGGGGTTGGACTCACCTTGTAGGCCCCTTCCAACTCTATGATCTATGACCTTGTCCAGCTCATTACCAAGTCCAAGCACTGGTTCAGGATAGTCACTGTTTCACCTGCATTTGATGAAAAGGAGAGTTAGAGTTGAGTGTCATCTGCATATCGATGACACCCCGTTCCACCACTCCAGACAACTTCCCCCCATTGGTTTCTCCCAGTTGTTAAAAAGCATGAAGGATAAAATAGAGCCCCAAGGGACGCCTCAACAAGGCAGAACTATAGTCCCCCCAGCACCACCTTTGGGAACTGGCCATCCAAGTAGGAGTGGAACACAGTGAAACAATGTATCCAACTCCCATTTCAGACAGCCTCCCCAGAAGGAGACCATGGGTGATCTATGAAATCTATGAAATCTAGGAGCACCAAGTTACCCAGGACAGACACTAGATTAACAGGTCTGCAATTTCCCATTGACTCCCTCTTTTTAAAAAAATTGATATTACACTGGCTACCTTCCAATCCTCTGGAAAGGTTGCCAGTTTTAGTGATAACTTGCATATTTTTGTGAGAAGATCAGTACTTTCACATTTGAGTCCCTGAGGAATTCTCGGGTTTATGCCATCCAGACTCAGTGACTTGTTCATTTAAAATGTTTCAGATGGCCTTAGAACTTCATCTCTTGTCACCTTTATTTCATTTACAGTGTAATCCTATACATGTCTACTCAGAAGTAAATCTGATTGAGTTCAATGGGACTTACTCCTGGGTAAGTGGGTATAGGATTGCAGGCCTAGTTCTTCAGATGCCCTCTCCTAAAAGTATCATTCAGAGCACAATCCTATGCATGCTTAAGCAGAAAAAGTTCCTACAACTTCCAGCATCACTGGCTGGGGAATGCTGAGAGTTGTAGGACTTTTTTCTGTCTAAACATGAATAGGATTGTGCCCTCAGTTATGGGTCCAAAATCTGTCCAACTTCCTGAAGCCCTTATAGGCCAGCAGTAAGTTACACAGTTTAGTCAAAACATCAACATCAACAGTTCGGCATTTGAGTTAAGAATTCTGGGCTAAGAACCGTCTGTTTCTTAACATTAAATTACTTTTTAATTTAGCAAACAGTTCTCAGATGTCATCCTTTGTCAAGTCATTCTCTGTTTGGCATAGATCTTCTGGTGCACTCCCTGGACAAGTGTTTCTCATAAGGACGTCTCTGCTGTCTGCTGTCAGTCTGTAAATGTAATAAATCTAATCATAAAGTCCTAAACCCCTAAAACTGATACATATATATATATGTATTCATATATGTATAATAATGTTTTATTCTCTTAGTGCTGTTTTTATACTGTGGTGGTTCATGGTGTATACAAACGTGTTTTATTGTTTTACTGTTGCTACATTGAGGCAGCCTGTGGTTTTAAGCAATAACGTCGGACATCCACACCTAGTGGGGAAGACTGTGACCAGGTAACCTGTGTGCCAGCTCAGTCTGCTGTCAGTCTGTAAATGTAATAAATTAATTTTCATTTCTGTGGAAAAGACAGCTCAGTGAGGAACGGCCTGAACCATTGCCTACCTTTATACTTCATCTGCTGAGGCAGCCGTAGGAACCTAGGAACCACTGGTCCATCTAGCCCGGTATTGTCGACACTGACTGGCAGCAGGGTTTTTCAGGCAGAATTCTTTCAAGGTACTAAACCAGGCCCGACCCTGCTTAGCTTCCGAGATCAGACGAGATCCGGCTGTTCAGGGCTGTTCAGATGTCCCAACCTGGTGCTCTCCAGATGTGTTGGATTGCAACTCCCATCATCCCCAGTCAGCATGGCCAGGCTTTCAACGGTGGGATCTACACAAGCTTACTCCTGGGTCATTGTAATGCCTGGGTCACTCACACAGCACATGATGCACTCACCAACCTGGTGCCAGCTCCAGGCTTTGGAGGGCCCTTGGGCAAGATACCCCCTCAATGGGGGCCTCCCTCAGTGAATCTGCCCTCTCGGGACCATTGTCCGCAGCTGCTATTACTCCTCCCCCTCTTTCTCATCATTGCTGCCGCTTGTTTGCTTAGAGAGTCAGGGAGCAAGTAGGCGGTGGCATCTGCTGCTCCTCCCTCTCACCACCCGCATTGTCTGGGCCAGAGCCAGAGCCAGAGGCAGGTGGACAAGCAGGTTGCCATGGCGAACAGGAGCAGCACCTCCAGGGAGCTCTTGTCAGGGGCCCTCTGCTGGGGTGTGGGCCCTTGGCAGGTGCCCCACCATTCCCATGCCATTTCTATCCTTATATTGAAGATTTATTCAGACTACTTTTACTGTGGCTCTTTTTTGTCGTGCAGTTTCCATGCAGTATGGACTTGAGTGTATGCTAACCCCACTCAGTACTGAAACTTCTCCAGCCGGGAGTGGCTTTAGCCTACAGATCCAGTTTGGCAGCCTTTCTTTTCACCCACCTTCACCTTTCCCCTTCAGTGGGGGAGGGGTGGCTCTCTGGGGAGGAAGTTGGGGGTCTGTCCTCCATTTACTGACCATCATCCGCGTGTGGGACCAGCATCAACCATTTATTTTCTCAAAACAGTATTTGACAATGCACAGCTACAGAGACCTGCAGCTGCAGATAACACATTTTTCCTATTAAATTATTCCTGCGCAGGTTCAGAGGGTTGTAGGTACACACTGGAAAATGCTGTTGCTTTTACATGGCTGACCGTGTGCGCCTTTGCAGTCTCACAAGCAAAACAGCAGCAGCTTGGAGAAGAAGTCAGCCTTTCCCCACAGCTTTCCCACCTCCCATTCTCCTGAAGGGCTTTCCTTCCTCCTCATTCTCTCTCCCTCTGCCTTGCTCAGCAAAACGCAGAGTGAAATCAATACTGCTTCCCCCCCTACCCCCTGCCTCCTTTGAAAAAAAATAAAATCTGGTATATATATATTCTTTCATAATTTTATTAACAATTAAGATGGGATACAGTAAAAAGTTCACAGTTTGTTTTGCAGTATACATCTCTGTTTCCCATTATAAAAGCAATAACAAGAAAAACCCATAACCATTTCCATAAAGGACACTCACAATATCTAAAATAGAATTTGGCATAATTTCCAAACTTGTGCAAAGGATGGCGGCCAGTTTACAGTTGTTATCTATCTTGTTTACAAAATAAAGGATTGCCATGTCATATAAAAGGCCTCTGGTTTTGTCTGTTCTTTCTGTAGTTTGAGTTGCTGTGTAAACTTTTCCACTATCGTTGTATGCCAGATCTTTTGGACCCAAACCTACAGAGTTGTTGTTTTGTTATATTTTCGTTTCTATACCGTCCAATAGCTGAAGCTTTCTGAGCGGTTCACAGCAATTCACAAAATACAAACAAAGATACAATAAAATAAAGCATAAAATAACAGATACAATAAAAATACAGCATAAAATACAGATACCATAAAATACAATATACAAAATTTAAAACAGTATAAACAGATAAAACAATCTGAATAAAAACCAGACCTGTTAAAACAGCTAACATGTCCCATCATATACCATTCAATGCCTGGGAGCAGATAACAGTCTTAACCTGGCGCTGAAAAGATGACAGAGTTGGCGCCAAGCGGGCCTCAGTGGGGCGATCATTCCATAATATTGAGGTATTGATCTTCCAGAATCTTGCTAGAACTAATCTCACTGCCACCAATAAGAAGGAAATTAATTCTTTATGGTGTAGCCAGTGATCTCTAATGAATAAACGGACTGTAAGTAAAACTAATAAATGTCTTTATTAGTTTTAAACCTTGTTTGGACAATCTGTTTCCTTTTAAGAGCTTTTTAGTAAGGCTTTAGCAACCCACGTGGTGATAACCAGTTTCAATAACCAGGCTGCGCATAAGGGGGGAAACTCTACTTCATCCTAACCAGCATAGGACTGACTCCTTTTCCCATATCCTCCAACAGTTATCCTCAAAGATATTTAGTAATGCTATTTTAGGGTCACATGGTACCTGTTGAGATGTAATCTTTGATATCTCTATGAAGATCTCAGTCCAATATTCAGTAGTGACTGAGCAAGCATGTGCACCACACATGGTAGTAGTAAGAACCTTTTTGTCCATATCCCCTCCAACACAGTGTGGAGCAAGATTTTGTTATATAAGAGGATTTAAGAGGTGTGAGATGTCATCAATGTATACTTTTCAGTGTGGATTCTTTGATTTGCACAGAAATAAAAAACAATGGTTTTGCAAGCCAAAGAGAGGATCAATCTTTTTCTAAGCTCTGTTCTCCCAGATCTTTCTCTCATGTTGCTTTTAATTCCTCTAATTTACTGGAGGCATGGTCTGCCAAGTTCCAGCATAGAGCAGATATCATTTTTGGCACATATAATGACCCTCTGTGTATTATCTCCTCAAAAGGGGTTAATGGTGTGGTTGCTTGCTCATTGACTCTACTATCAGCTGCAAAATGACTAATCTGTTGTATGTGAAACCAGTTTGTTGTCACCCCCTGCAACTGTTCTTGAATTTGAGTAACTCATGAAGGTTTACTATCTACATAAAGGTCGTGCATCCGATATAGACCTTTTTCTTCCCACTGTGATGGTGGCTTTTACCTTCAAACTGAAGGAGCAGATGGTCAAAAAAAGGGAGAAGTGGAGATACACTGGGTATCAGTTTTGTACACCATCTTTTCCATGCTACTAATGAGCATTTTAGGAATGGATTTGACACTGATTTTATGGCCAGGTTTAATTTTGATGGAGGAATGGAAGACTGCACCATGAAATTGTGCCTGGAGTGTTTAATTCCATCCCTACCCATAATTAATCTTGGGCATTGTGTATAATTGAGATCATTTGCTTCAATTGCCCAGAGCCAAGGGATAACTGGGGGATGCGTGTCTCCTTCCTCTGCCTTGCAGCAGCCTTGCGTTTGCTGCTGTGTAATGCCAGGTCTGTTACCCAAAAAACATCTTTAATCCATTACTTAATCCTGGATGAGGGTGCGGACCTGGCATGTATTATGGAAACCTGGCTGGACAGGGCCGCTGCTCCAACTCTTGGGGCCTTGTGTCCGCCTGGGTTTACGTATGCCCAGCAACCGAGGACGGGGAGGGGGAGTGGCTGTTATCTACCGGGAGTCCTTGGTCCTTACCAGACTCCCTCTCCAGGAGACCAAGTTTATCGAGTGCATGTACTGGAGGTTGGGTCCAAAGGGCAGTCTGGGGATTCTGCTCGTGTACCGTCCACCCCGCTGCACGTCAGACTCCCTGGCTGAGGTGCTAGAGGTGGTCTCCGATGCGCATGTGCTGTCCCCCAGGCTATTGGTGCTGGGGGACTTCAACATACACTCGGAGGCTGCGATCATGGGGGCACCTCGGGACTTCATGGAGACCATGGCTTCCTGGGAGCTGTATCCTGTATCAACTGGACCTACCCATGTAGCCGGTCATGCGCTAGACTTGGGTTTTGTTTCCGGAGAGGGAGGAAATGATCTGGAAATCGGGGATATATACACCACCCCCTTGTCATGGTCAGATCACTATCTGGTAGGGCTGGATTTCTTGGTGCCACAACCCCTCTGCAGGGGTGAAGGACCTATTAGGATGGTCTGCCCCAGGCGTCTTATGGATCCGGATTGATTCCTGAACGCGCTTGGGGAACTGGAGCATGCAAACGGTAGCTCGGTCGAGACCCTGGTGGATGACTGGAATGCTGCAATCACCAGGGCATTAGACCGAGTGGCCCCGAAGCGCCCTTTTCACCTGAACAGAGCTCGCACGACACCTTGGTTTACTCCATCGCTGCGAGCTCTGAAGCGGGAGGTGAGAAGGCTAGAGAGCCGATGGCGTAAATCCCACTCTGAAGATGATCGGACACAGGTCAGAGCTGCATCTTCAGCCTACCAGGTGGCGGTGAAGGCAGCAAAGAAGAATTTCTATGCTGCCTCCATCACGTCTGCAGAGTGCTGCCCCAGGAGGCTGTTCCAAGTGGTCTGGAGCCTGGTCGGTCCAGTTGCTCTGGATCCGTTGGAACAGTCTAAAGCCTCCTGTGAGGCTTTAGCAAAGCCCTTTGCAGATAGAATTGATCGGATTAGGAGTAGGATTCCGTGCGTCGTGGACACAATGGGTGAATGGGAGGAGGCCAGTGGCAGTCCGGTTTTGTGGAATCGGTTCCAGCTTCTTCCTTTTGGTGAAGTGGATAAGGTGCTTTCTTCTGTTAAGCTGACCACCTGCTTGCTTGATCCTTGCCCGTCCTGGCTTGTTATGAGCTGCAGGGAAAAACTGGGTGGGGAGATCAGGGCGGTAGTGAATGCCTCCCTCGAGGAGGGAGCGATGCCATCAGCCCTTAAAGAGGCAGTACTAAGACCGCTTCTAAAGAAGCCCTCCTTAGAACCCCAAGATTTGAACAACTTTCTCCCAGTCTCCAATTTGTCATTTCTGGGCAAGCTGATTGAGCGAGTGGTGGGGGCTCAGTTGAAGGCACATTTTGGATGAAGCTGATTATTTAGATCCATGCCAGTCGGGCTTCAGGCCTGGACATGGGACAGAAACGGCCTTGGTCGCCTTGGTGGATGATATGAGGAGAGCTTTGGATAGGGGCGAATGCTTTTTTCTAGTCCTCCTCGATCTCTCAGCGGCTTTTGATACCGTTGACCACGGTATCCTCCTGGACTGCTTGGAGGGGTTGGGCATGGAAGGCACTGTATTGCAGTGGTTCCGGTCCTTCCTCTCTGGAAGGTACCAGAGGGTAGTTCTTGGGGAGGAGGCTTCGGACCCTCGGCCGCTCACTTGTGGGGTGTTGCAGGGTTCCATCCTCTCCTCGATGTTATTTAACATCTACCTGAAGCCACTGGGAGCTATCATCAGGAGGTTTGGGCTGCGCTGTCATCAATATGCGGATGACACGCAGCTCTACCTCTCCTTCAAGTCCTCACCAAGGTTGGCTGTTCAAACCCTGTCCAAGTGCCTGGAGGCAGTGGGTGGCTGGATGGGAAGGAACATGCTGAAACTGAACCCTGACAAGACCGAGGTACTTCTGGTGGGAGACAAGGGAAGGTTAGGGGATGTTGACCTGGTGCTGAATGGGGTACATCTACCCCTGAAGGACCAGGTCCGCAGCTTGGGAGTCATTCTAGACTCCCAGCTGTCCATGGAGGCTCAGGTGTCAGCTGTGAGCCGGGCGGCGCTGTATCAGCTCTATCTAATACGGCAGTTGTGCCCCTACCTTCCTAGTCATCTGCTCCCATCAGTGGTTCATGCCTTGGTCTCCTCTCGCCTAGACTACTGTAATGCGCTCTACGTGGGGTTACCCTGGAAGACGGTTCGGAAGTTGCAGCTGGTACAGAATGCAGCCGCCGGCGTGATCACATCACTCCAGCGCTCAAAGAGTTGCACTGGCTACCAGTTGTTTGCCGAGCCGAATTCAAGGTGTTGGCGTTGACCTTTAAAACCCTGTACGGCTCCGCTCCACTTTATCTCAAGGAGCACCTCCAGCAACATCAGGTAGGCCGCTCAACAAGATCTGCCACGGACAACCTTCTCCCTGTCCCATCAGCCAGAGAAACCAGGCTGGTGGGGACTAGGAGGAGGGCCTTTTCTGTGGCAGCCCCCAATTTATGGAACTCTCTCCCCAGTGACCTCCGCCATGCCCCTTCCTTGATTAGCTTCCGCCATGCATTAAAAACGTGGCTTTTCAGGCGGGAATATGGGGTGGGTTAGGATTTTTAAGATTTGTACTGTTTTTAATTGTGTTTTATACTGTGTGTGTGTGTGTGTGTGTGTGTGTCCCATGTATTTTATTGGATTGTACATTGCTCAGAGTGGCCGGATGTCTGGCCAGATGGGCGATTCATAAATATAATAAATAAATAAATGATATAAAATAATTGTATATATGAGGGATCCCACACCCACCTTGTGAAGAATGTCTACACAAGACCTCTTTACAAAGTCTTGCTCATTTCCCCTTGTATAAATGACTCTAATAACTTTTGCCACCTACCTAACTCTTTGTCCACCACTTCTATAGGCAAGGCCTGGAATAAAAAAGAGAACTGTGGTAGCAGAGACATTTTCACTGTCGCTATGCAACCTAATCAAGAGAGATTAATGTTCTTCCATCTCTTCATACCTTTTTTTTTTAGTATGTGTTAATACTGGGCCATAGTTGGCTCTTTTGAATTTGGAAATTTCTTTTGTATATTTGAATTCCTAAACATTCCTAAATATTTGTTTTTTAAAGTAAAGCCTGTCAAAGTTTTAATTTGTTGTTGGTGAGTTAGAGACATACTGTAGCTGGACAGCCATCTGTCAGGGATGCTTTGACCTGGATTCCTGCATTGAGCAGGGGGTTGGACTTGATGGCCTTGTAGGCCCCTTCCAACTCTACTTTTCTATGATTCTATGATTCTATGTATTTATACAGAGTATTTCTGATTTAGAGAAATTCATCTTAAACCCTGCCACACTGCCATAATACATTAATACTGCCTGAAGTATCAGGAATGACGATATTGGATTAGTGAGGAGTATAGCTACATCATCTGCAAAGAGGTTTAGGAGATGATGTATTTTTCCTTCTTTCAGATAATGAGAGAATTGGCTCTGATAGCAATTGCCTGAGACTCAAGAGAAAGAGCAAAAAGAAAGGGAGATAGGGGGCATCCTTGCTTTGTAGTTCTATGCGAAAGGATAGGAGCGGTGTCTAAGGGCATTAACTCTAACTACAGCTGTTGAGGATTGATAGAGAGCTGCATATACCCTCCAACATTTCACAGATGAAAATAGGGACACACATGTGAATTTGGAAGAGGTATGGTTAAGCAACATGAAAGTGTGATCAAGAGGGTGTGGCCAGGCAACCAAAGGGCATGGTCAAGTACAAAAGTTATTAGAGCAAACACACAAAATTTTATATACTATAATTATTACATTATTATATTATATATTATTTTACAATATTTTATAACTGGCTTTTGTAATTTTTTTTTTTAACCTTACTTAAACCCTTAATTGTTGATATCTAGTGTTTTTCATGGGTGTGTGTGTGTCAGTGCTTTCAGGGCAATCTTTTTGTTTTAAAATTGTCAGGATTTGCACAAATTCAACAGGTGAAGCTTACCCACCCACCCCACACCCCCAAACATGGAGCTTCAGAGAGAAGGGAAAGTTTATTCTTGCATTTCTTTCTGGCACTGTATCTCACCTGTTAGAGGCACAGAGTAAGCTCTGTTAGGAAAAATATTTGACAATATAAAGATAGGAATCATGTGTTAAATTCCTTCATTCACCTCTTCCTTGGTCCAGGCCAGTGGATGCAGCTTTTCAGCAGGTAGAGTGTGTGTGCGTGTGTGCGCACACACACACACCCTTGCAGCATCTGTCCGTTCTGCTGTCTCTCCCTTCTGCGGCTGTTCGAGCCTAAAAAGAGCTACTTTTTAAGGGGCGATGCCATAGGCAATATCGCAGCTAATCCTGCAGTTTTAACTTAGCTGCAATTTTGCCCATGGCATGGCCCCTTTAAAAAAAGTTTAAAGTAGCTTGCAGTTTCGGGAGGCAGGGAAATTCGGGACTCTGCATGACAAAGTGAAAAGCTGGGATGGCTTAAGGCTTTTTGTGATGGTCCCACATTTTTCGGGGCAGTTGGAGACTGTGTACCTGCATTCATAAAACCTTCCCCCATTTGCATGTTATGAAGCATTTTATTTTGATTTTTAAAAGGCTCAACTCCAACCTATCAAAAGCCTTGCAAGCATCGAGGGTTAGGATCGCTAGAGGTGTTTTAGAAATCTTACTTATGTGTATGGAATTAACTTTAGAAGCCTCCATACTGGATCTGCTGGTTGCCTTTTTGCCATAAAGCCAGCCTGGTCTGGATGTATATATGAGCTCACAAAGGTATTTGACCTATTTGCTAGAGTAGCTATGAAGATTTTCATATCCTGATTTAATAGGGCAATTGGCCCATATGACTGAGGCAGGGATGTTGAAGAGTCCTTGGTCTCGAGTCACGAGTCGAGTCACGAGTCTTTGGACCCGAGTCTCGAGTCCGAGTCCAAATCCTTAGTCCAAAATGGTGACTCACGAGTCACGAGTCACTCCCAAAGCTGACTCCACGAGTCCCTATTAAAATCAATGAGGTTTTTTCCCAACAAAATAAGGCTACTTCAGATGTGTGGTTTAAATAAATTCTAGGCACAAGTATCCCTTTTTATTTCAAAACTCTGCAACTGATTTTGGCAAGAACAGACCAGGCAGAAAAACCCAAAATAACCAGGCAGGCAGAGGAGGCAGGGAACTCCAAAGCAGGCAGGCAGAGGCCTTTGTCTTGGACAATTCAACTGTTGAACTGGTCAAGAAGAGACCAGGCAGACAGAGGAGGCTGGGAACCCCAGACAGAGGCAGCCAAACCCAAAATGCCTGAAAGGTTGCATTTTAGAAAAATGATTTTAAAAAATAAACTTGCTGTGCTTCCTAAAACTTATCCATGTTGCATTTGAGGAACATGATTTTTTCTAAATGTTTGGCCCCCATTCTGAAACGGTGAGATCTCATCACAATTCCACCCTCACTGAACACCCGCTCCACTGGTGATGAACTTGCTGGAACCAGAAACACACTCAGAGCAGCCACACAGAGTAATCTCACATCCTTCTTCTGCCTCTCCCAAGTACGCAACACATCAATCAAAATAAACCTTGACACACTGTTGGGGCTGCACTCCTGGTAGCCGTCCATAGTGGCCGAGCAGCGGCACACCTCGCTTCCATGCGCTCTTCGCCGGCAATCACTCTCCTCTCCACTCCTTCTGGCACAGCCCAGGGATGTTGAAGAGTCCTTGGTCTCGAGTCCCGAGTCGAGTCTCGAGTCCCATTAAAAATATTGGGACTCGAGTCCGAGTCGAGTCAGAGGGGGGACTCAGTCCGACTCACGAGTTGAGTCCTCGAGTCCGAGTCCCCATCCCTGGACTGAGGTAGCATAGAATCCTTGTCCCGTTTAGGAATTACTACAATTCGGGATTCCTTCCATGTGTTAGGGGTCGGATCTCCCACTAATATTCCATTAAAAAGTTCTGCCAACTGAGGAATTAGTAGATGTTTATATTTTTTTGTAAAAATTTGCTGTGAATCCATCAGGGCCAGAAGATTTGTTTGACTTGAGCTTTGAAATGGTTTGACAAATTTCCTCCAAGGAGATTTATTTATTTATTTATTTATTTATTACATTTATACCCCACCTTTTTTCATGCAAGGAACCCAAGGCGGCTTACATAATCCTCCTCTCCATTTTATCCTCATAACAACCCTGTGAGGTAGGTTAGGCTGAGAGTCAGTGACTGGCCCAAAGTCACCCAGTGAGGTTCATGGCTGAGCGGGGACTAGAACCGGGATCTCCCGAATCCCAGTCCAACACTCTCACCACTACGCCACACTGGCTCTTATTTAAATCTATCTTGTTGTGCTCCTCGGATAGGGGTTTGATATTGGTTTTAGCTAAATATCTATCAATTTCTGTTTCTTTTGGCTGCTCAAGGGTGCATGGATTCTTATAAAATTTGGCAAAGGTAACACAGATGGATTCACTTGCTTGTATTATTTCCCCAGTCTCAGTTTGCAGTGTAGTTATTCTGTTTATGACATGTCTTTTTTGAGGGCATTAGCTAGCAGTTTAGAGCTGTTATTGCCAAACTCATATTATTTTTGTTGTGTATATAAAAGTTGCTGTGCTATTTTATGAGTGCCTAATGCCTCCAGTTCTCTCTTTCTCTCTCTTTTTAAGTTCCCTGTATGTTTTTATTGCTCCCTCTTTCTTGTGTAAGCCATCTGGTGTGGCAATTTCAGCCTCCAGTTGCCGTCGCTTGGCAGTTGTTATTTTTCTGAAGACAGCCATTTGACTTATACAGGACCCACGAATAACAGCCTTCATGAAGTCCCAAGCTGTGGCCTGCATTATGCCCCCTGGTTTATTTTCTTGAAAATAATTTTGTATCATATATGTCATCCCCAATTTTTCCTGCCAAGTCCTGTCTCGTTAAAAGGACAGGGTCTAAATGTCATGCAAAGGACGTGGGTTGCTGGCCAAAGATGTTCAACGTTGTTAAAACATGGCCATGGTCTTTTACTGTCATAGGTCCTATGGCTGAGCTTACCAGTTAGACACGGAGGCTCCCAGACAGGAGGATATCATGTGTGTGTATGACGAGGGATTGAACAAATGGTATAATCCTTAATTAGGGTTGTGCTCCCTCCATGAATCAAGAAGAGCATCTTCCCTAAAAAAGATCATATAAAAAATGACTTTGCTGTTGTGAGAGGTGTTTTTTAGGTACACTATTTCCTCTCCTGTCCAGATCTCTATTTCTTATTACATTAAAGTCTCCACCAACTATTACCTCCCCTTCCTTAAAATTATCCAGGTTTTTAAGAGTCTCCTCTAAAAATTTCTTTTGACCTGCATTTGGGGCATAGATTGTACCAACTGTTAGGTTTTTTTTTTACCTCCACATGAATCCTAAATAAAAATAAATTGTCCTTGCAGGTCATGTAATAATTCTGAGTCTCACTGAAAAGTCATCATAGTAGACAATCTTACTGCGACCCCGCCCCTGGACTTAGAGGATCCCGGGGCTAAATAGTGGGTGTCAAACTAAATAGTTTGGAATATCTTTTCAAGCCTTCCCAGTTATTCCCCTTTTCCTTTGTTTCCTTGCCTCATAAAACTACTAACTGGTAACGCAATGAAGTAAGTGCAATTGACTTCAGTGGCGTTTGCTCCCAGCCAGTAATGAGGTCTCCAAGCAGGGCAAGAGGTAGCTGTGCTTGAAACTGAACGATAGGGAAGAAGGTGCATCCGCGTTGGTTGGCAGCGGGGGTAGGAAATGCTTTTTGGTGGAGGAGGAAAGGCAAGCATAAGGTTGCAGCATAAACCCCCCTCATTTTTCTCTGGTTAAGGCAGCCTTCCCCAACCTGGTGCCCTCCAGATGTTTTGGACTACAACTCCCAGTATGCCTGGCCATCACCCATGCTGGCTAGGGCTGATGGGAGTTGAATTCCAAAACCTCTGGAGAGCACCACATTGAAGAGGTGTTAAACAATGCAATTTTTAAAAGCCCTGAGGCAGCAGGGCTCATAACCAAGGCCTGTGGCTCACACTGGCTCAGCTTGTCTGAGCGTGGAAAGCTAAGCAGGGTCAGGCCTGGTTATTACTTGGATGGGAGACCCCTCCTCTAGTTTCCTGCATTGAGCAGGGGGTTGGACTCGATAGCCTTGTAGTAGGCTCCTTCCAACTCTATGAAATCTATGAATCCCTCCCACAGTGCAATGCAAGCACTGTGAAGCCATACGCGGCACAAAATTGTATTACAAAGTGATACACTTCCACTCACGTGACCTTTCAAACTCCTCCTACTTCTCTTGCAATTACAACACTATGCATTGGTGTATGGCACTTGATTGCATAATAAACATACCAGATACGTAGCAGATATTAACGTGTGCTTGCCAAGCAGCATTTGACAAGAATAATAATAATAATAATAATAATATTTTATTTATTACCCGCCTCTCCATCTAGATCGAGGCGGGGAACAACAGAAAATATAAAATACCTAAACTAAAACAACACAATATACTATTAAACATCTTAAAACATCCTAAAAACATCTTAAAACATCTTAAAAACATCCTTAAAAACATCCTTAAAACATCCTAAAATTCCGCCGGATAGGCCTGCCGGAAGAGTTCAGTCTTTATGGCTTTTTTAAAGTCCAAAAGACTGACAAGCTGACGTATCTCCTCCGGCAGGCCATTCCATAATCTGGGAGCAGCAGAAGAGAAGGTCCTCTGGGTAATGCTAGTCAGCCTAGTTTTGGCTGACTGAAGCAGATTCTTCCCAGAGGACCTAAGTGTGCGGGGTGGATTGTACGGGAGAAGGCGATCCCGTAGGTAGCCTGGACCCAAACCATGTAGGGCTTTAAAGGTAATAACCAACACTTTATACTTCGCCCGGAAACTGATTGGCAGCCAGTGGAGTGCTTTTAAAACTGGTGTGATGTGGGCACCCCTAGGTGTACCAGCAACCAGTCTGGCTGCCATATTTTGCACTAATTGAAGTTTCCGGACTAGGTATAAAGGTAGCCCTATGTACAGCGCATTACAGAAGTCGAGCCTCGAAGTTACCAGTGCGTGCACTACCGTCTTTAGGTCTTCCAACTCTAGGAAGGGGCGCAGCTGGCGTATCAGCCGAAGCTGATAATAGGCACTCCTAGCCGTCGCATCTATCTGGGATGTCATTTGGAGCGACGGATCCAGGAGCACCCCTAAGCTGCGAACACAGGGAATACTGGCACAGCAGTGCCTCACAGACAAAAGGGACATCCTCCCCACCATGTTGTTCAGGCAATTTAAGGCATTTTATTATGGGCTAGCGCTAGCCTCTTAAGAGGGACATAGCGTTTGAATCAGGCATCAGTCACAGCAGTGGCTGAGCTGCATGGTGCTTCAGACTGATGGGTGTGAGTCCTAAACAAAGGTTTATGGATACGTTTTACTTCCTCTCTCATAATACTAGAACCCAAAGTGGCCATCCCATGAAAATGATTGGTGGGAGATTCAGGACAGATAAAAGGAGTACTTCTTCACACAGCCCATAGTTAAACTATGGAATTCACTACCACAAGGTATAGTGATGGCCACCACTTTGGGTGGCTTTAAAGGGAATTGGACAATTTCATGGAGGATAAGGCTATTAATGGCTACTAGTCCTGATGGCTAAATGCTACCTCCAGCATCAGAGGCAGTATGCTGATGTACACCAGTTGCAGGGGAGCACTAATGGGAAGCTGCTATTGCACTCATGTCCTACTTGTGGGTTTCCCGTGCGCAGCTGGTTGGCCACTGTGTGAGCAGAATACTGGACTAGATGGACCCTTGATTTGAACTAGCACGATTCTTCTTATGTTCTTACGTTATTCATTATAAAAATTTGATATTCTGAAGCAAGGAGGTTAGTTCCTTTAAATAAAGGGCATTTGACAACTCCAAATCTTAGATATAGACTTGTGGGGAAAAATCTTTTTGCAAATATGCAGTCTGTTGTCATTTCATTTGAAAACATCCATGCTGCCACAAAATTAAATTAAACTTAAACTAGAATTCCCTCGTGTAGCCATTAGCAATATACAGAGAGCACCACTAACAGGGTAAGAATAATTGGGACTGTAACTGGCATGATATGAACAGTATTCCCTGAATCCCCTGCTCTGAATTAGAATTCTTCATGCATTGCAAATTAAGCTCACAAGGTGACATTCCAGAACCTTTCAATGCTTGTTAAGTATTGGTTATTGTTCACTTAACAGGAGAATATCGGAAATGTTTGTGAAAATTACTGACATTTACACCAAGACGGGGTGGTGGTGGTGGAATGCTATGGGCATTGGACAGGATCCTTAGTTGAGAGGGGGTGGGGTGGGGTGAAATCACTCAAGGAGACCCCCCCCCTCTGCAGAGGCTACAGGGTATGTGTCAGGTCAAGCCACCTTCTGACACCAAGCTTTTCTACACGAGGCATTTATTGTGCCCTTGTGATCCCTTATTCACAGTTGTTTATGGGTTCTGTTTTTTAAGAGCACTTTCCCAGGGGAGTTTTAGAGCAGGGAATGTGGTATTATTTCTGAAAGAGAAAGAAAAACTATTTTCCTCCTTGTTTATTTGAACTATTCTGCTATAGCACAGCGCCACCTAGAGGTCATGCAGTGGAAAGGCAGGAGAAGGAAAGCACTTTGTGTAGAGCTCAGATCTCAAGTCTGCGACAAAACCAAAAGTAGACACAGTGATTAACAGCCTCATGTAGAAAAGCTCGCCATTGCCACACCCCTGGGTGGCTAGGCAAGAGTCATAGGAAGAAAATTTTCCTGTGTGGAAATCCACCTTCCGAGGTTTGCTAGTGGAGGGGCGGGGTAGACCAAGCTCTTCTTACAGTGTGCAAGTTGGCAGGACCAGGATCCTTGATCATATGCTATTTCTTTCTGTTTGTGAAGCTGTATCCAGTAAAAGCTGTGGCCTCTTTTCTACCCAACTTCTGTGTCCTGTGCTGTCCCTTACCCACCCCAGCTCCACTCCCACCTGTAGGCACAATGCATTCAGTGCAGACTAGGACTGGAGCATTCAGACTGCAATCCTATACAGACTTACCTGTATTCTATACAGATAGCTATTGAACTCTGTGGGACTTACTTCTGAGTAGACATAAGAAGAGCCATGTTGGATCAGCCCAAGGGTCCATCTAGTCCAGCATTCTGTTCACACAGTGGCCAACCAGCTGCACATGGGTTCCCACAAGCAGGACCTGAGTGCAACAGCACCCTCCTGCCCATGTTCCCCAGCAACTGGTGTACATCAGTATACTGCCTCTGATACTGGAGGTCACATATAGCCATCAGGACTAGTAGCCATTGATAGCCTTATCCCCCATGTATAGGAGTGTGCTATTAGTCAGTTAATCAGATTAATTGTTTTCAAACCTTATAATCAATTAAAAAAGTGTCCTGACTAATCAGCGGATGTTTTAAATTGTTAACTATTTTTTGGTAGAAGCATTTATAAGTACCACAAGAGGCAGGAGCGAGCTTCGAAGAATCATAGAATCATAGAAAAGTAGAGTTGGAAGGGGCCTACAAGGCCATCGAGTCCAACCCCCTGCTCAATGCAGGAATGCAGGTCAAAGCATCTCTGACAGATGTCTGTCCAGCTGCACCTTGAATGCCTCCAGAGTGGGAGAGCCCACGACCTCCCTAGGTAGTTGATTCCATTGTCTTATTGCTCTGACAGTCAGGAATTTTTTCCTGATGTTTAGGTGGAATCTAGGTTCCTGTAACTTGAGCCCATTATTCCGTGTCCTGCAAACTGGGATGATCGAGAAGAGATCCTTGCCCTCCTCTGTGTGACATCCCTTCAAATACTGGAAGAGTGCGATCATATCTCCCCTCAGTCTCCTCTTCTGAAAGCTAAACATGCCCAGTTCTTTCAGTCTCTCCTCATAGGGCCTTGTTTCCAGTCCCTTTATCATCCTTGTTGCCCTCCTCTGAACCCTCTCCAGTTTGTCTACGTCCTTCTTAAAGTGTGGTGCCCAGAACTGGACGCAGTACTCAAGATGAGGCCTAACCAGTGCCGAGTAAAGGGGAATTATCACTTCCCGCGATTTGGAAGCTATACTTCTATTAATACAGCCCAAAATTACATTTGCCTTCTTTGCAGCCACATCGCATTGCTGGCTCATATTCAGTTTGTGATCTACCACAACTCCAAGATCCTTCTCACTTGTAGTATTGTTGAGCCAAGTGTCCCCCATTCTGTAACTCTGCATTTGGTTTCCTCTCCCTAGGTGCAGCACTTGGCATTTATCCCTATTAAATTTCATTCTGTTGTTTTCGGCCCAGCGCTCCAGCCTATCGAGGTCACTTTGAATTTTGTTTCTGTCTTCCAGAGTATTAGCTGTTCCACCCAACTTTGTGTCATCTGCAAATTTGATAAGCATTCCCTGTACCTCCTGATCCAAGTCATTAATAAAAATGTTGAAGAGCACCGGGCCCAGGACCGAGCCCTGTAGTACCCCGCTCATTACCTCTACCCAGTTTGAGAAGGAACCATTGATAAGCACTCTTTGAGTCCGATTCTGTAGCCAATTGTGGATCCACCTGATACTTGTTCCATCTAGCCCACTCTTAGCTACCTTACTAATCAGGATATCATGAGGCACTTTGTCGAAAACTTTGCTGAAGTCCAGATATATAATGCCCACAGCATTCCCACAGTCTACAAGGGAGGTTACCCGATCAAAAAATGAGATCAGATTAGTCTGACAGGATTTGTTCTTGACAAATCCATGCTGGCTTCTAGTAATCACTGCATTGTTTTCAAGGTGCTTGCAGACTGACTTCTTTATAATCTGCTCCAAAATCTTCCTGGGGATTGATGTCAGACTGACTGGCCTATAGTTCCCAGGTTCCTCCTTCTTGCCCTTTTTGAAGATGGGAACAACATTTGCCCTCCTCCAGTCGTCTGGCACTTCACCTGTCCTCCATGATTTCTCAAAGATAATAGACAGTGGTTCTGAGAGTTCTTCTGCCAGTTCCTTTATTACTCTAGGATGCAGCTCATCATGCCCTGGAGATTTAAACTCGTTCAGAGTAATCAGGTGCTCCTTGACCATTTGCCTAGCAATCTCAAGCTGCAATCCTGCCCCTTCAGTCTGCACTCCAGGTTTGCCAGGGGGGTCATAGACCCTCTTTTGGGAGAAGACTGAGCCGAAGTAGGAATTGAACACTTCTGCCTTTTCTTTGTCTTCTGTTATCAATTTGCCATCCTCATTGCGTAGTTGAACCACCAGTTCTTTCTTCTGTCTTTTACTGTGCATGTATCTGAAGAAAGCTTTTTTGTTGCTTTTAGCATTCCTCGCTAACCTTAGCTCATTCTCAGCTTTAGCCTTCCTGACACTATTCCTGCAGTTCTGTGCTACCTGCCTGTACTCTTCCCTTGTAGCCTGTCCTTCCTTCCACTTCCTATACGTGTCCTTTTTTGTTTTCAGGTCATCTTTGAGTTTATTGTGAAGCCACATTGGCTTCTTCTGTTGTCCTCTGCCTTTTTTCCTTTTGGGAATTGTTTGCAATTGTGCCTTTAAAATTTCCTTTTTTAAAAACTCCCACCCCTCCTGGGCTCCCTTTCTCGTGAGAGTCGCTTGCCATGGGATCTTACTAATCATTGTTCTGAGTTTGTTAAAATTGGCTTTCCTAAAATCCAGGGTACGTGTTTGGCTACACTCAGCTTTTGCTTCCGTTAGAATCAAGAACTCAAGTATAACATGGTCACTTTCCCCCAGAGTTCCCGAAACTGCCACTTTATCCACTAACTCGTCTCTGTTGGTTAGAATCAGGTCAAGGGTAGCCAATCCTCTAGTTCCTTCCTCCACTTTCTGTAGGAGGAAGTTATCAACAGCACAGCTCAGGAATTTCTTGGAGGGGCCATGTTTGGCTGAATAAGTCTCCCAACAGATATCAGGGAAATTGAAGTCACCCATCACTACCACATCGTGCCTCCTTGAAACAATGGCAATTTGCTTTTCAAAAGTTCCATCCTCATCTTCTCCTTGAAGAGGCATTCTCCCTTCTTGCACACACAGGAGAAAGTGCCTCTTCTAAGATAGGGCTTGCTCTAATGTGTGTGATCAAGTAAAACAAACAAACAAACAAACAAACAAACAAAAGATGTTCTATGTGTTTTATATTTATGCAGATTTACTTGATTAAAAGTCATAGCATACAATGCAGTAATATAATACAGCAGTTCAACATGGTGTTTGTTTTGTTTTTTAAAAGAACCACTAAATATTGTCCTATAAATACAGTATTTGAAATAGATTGTATGCTCCCTGCGTAAGGGAAAATGTCTTGTGTTTACAAGGTACCTAGCACAGTATTACAGTGCCATAGAGTACAAGAATGGGTAATGTGAGCATATCAGTGTAAAACGTCCAGAAGTGACCAAGATGAGTCACGTCTCCCATTTAGTTTCATGCGCAGCAATCCGATGTGTTTCTACTTAGAAGATTTAGATATAGACTTCTGGAGAAAGTATTTAGTTCAATGGGACTTACTCCCAGATGAGCGTGTATAGGATTGCAGCCTAGTGTGCTACTGTGAGAGTAGCATCATGGTGTAAGATTAGCCTAGAACAGTGTTCTCCAACCTCCAGCGTAGCTGGCTGGGGCATGCTGGGAGTTGTAGGCCAAAAACATCTGGGGACCCAAGGTTGGAGAACACTGGCCTAGAAGAATGAAAACTCATCCATCAAGATTTGCTCGTTTAATACTTTTTATGTTAGATTGTAGTGCTGGAATATTTTTCACAGGCACATAGGTCGTGCTTAGCATGCATGCCGTTTGTTCCAGATGCAAAGTCACACTGTGCAACATTAAGATGGTGAATGACAGAAGGAGTCATCTTTGGGACTGCTATGAATACCAGTGCAGGCTGGTGGCTCCAGTGTCAGTGGGGCAGTGTATCCACCCCGGGTTTTAATCTGAAACAGGTTCAGCACCATGGATAGCTCCTTTACAGTTCAGACTGAAACCCAGAGTGGATACACCACCCCACTGACACTGGAACCACCAGTCTCCACTGCTGCCAACACTCCATTATGTGTTTTTTCCCATCTAAACATCTGCTTCTACTATAAACCTTATAGCAAGTATATATAGTATAAGTCGTGATGCTGACAAAACTCTAAACTAGGCAGTTCATTTGTAGAATCTGTTATGTTCAGAATTCCTGCATGGTAGCTATCTATCAAAAGTTGTTATTAAAATCGAGCAGGGGCGGTGCTAGGTACCGAAAAGATCTGGGGCTCAGGCCTACAGGACAAAAAAAAGCACAAATTTGCATATGCTAATGTACATATGCTCTAAAGTTTCTCTCTCTCTCTCTCTGTGAATGTCTCTTTAAAGGACCCTGTCTCCTAGGGACACCCCACTTTGTAAAAAGGGATGTATGGACAGGGGAAAGGAGGGCAATTGATGTCAGAAAAAAAACCCAAGCAGAAAGATTTGGGGGGGGGGCAGCACTTGTGAGCAAAAAGCCAGCTAATCCAGGGGGATCAGATGCAACAGAGATCATCAGGGCCCCTGTACCTTTATTTCAGCAAGTGCCCATGGACAGCAGGGTGGTGGGGCAAGCCTCCCAGAGATGTGGGACTCCAAATGAAAGATTCCGGGCTCCAGCCCTAGTGAGCCACACCCTAACACTGCCTCTGAAATCAAGATTGATTACAAGCACATGGGTGATCTGCAAAAGTAAAGCATTTATCTTTCATCTATTTTTTACTTTGAAAACTGCCTGCCTGCGCTCTCTTGCAGTAGAACAGGTCTCTTCACAGATAGCCTTTCAGCAGCAATTCTTGGAATGCCCATGTGACCTGACGAGCACATTTTGATTTCTGTTGGGGTAACTTCACCTATCACTAAGTATAAGAGATTGCAGTGGATCTTTTCTCATAGGAATTCAAATATGTCGAATTAGGGAGTTTGAATTCAGAGTACAAAAGGAGCATTAGAGGGGGGAAATGTAGAACTTAAAATCCAGGAAATGTGGGCACCAAATTACAGCTCAGCTATGAACTTCCTGGCCAAAGCCACACATCACACATCAAATTTCTGTATTCTTAAATTCCCCTGTCTATAAACATGGAATAATAGTAGCAACCATCCTTTCAAGGCTGTGGTGGTGGTGAAGAAGACCCAGGAATATTGTTATTCAATATGAGTTGCAGACAAAGCACAGAGCATGTAGGTCAATAAATCTGTTTTGTCTTTTTCTGAGTTAGTTGCTCGATATACCGTAGTAATCTAATACCGATTCAGCTGCATTCAGGGACTTAAAATTACTAAATTAAGTAATTCAAAACTCGACCATGTATGGGAGAGATGTTTAATGTATAAAAGCTGTTTCCATTTTTATCTCAAGATTGCACAGTTCAAGGCAGGGGAGAGCATTGGAATACATAGATAATAAAAAACAACAACAAGCAATGTATCAGTGCAAAAATATGTGCCCTATGGATAAGCCCCAGAGAACAGAAAAAGTAATTAATTACTGAATAAGTAATTAGTTTTGCTTCACATTCTCAGAAAAATCTGAAGACTGCCTTTTACTATTAACTACCTCTCAAACGATTATATGATCCAGATGGCTGGATCATATAACAACAACATAATTGTTACATATTCATCATTCATTTCCAGACTAATTACGTCATATATATAGTACCCAACATTTGCAATATCCCAGTCAGTGAGTGAATGAGGCCCAATGTTCTAGAACCCTGAAATTTGGTACATATATTGTCTAAAACACCCCAATTGCTATAAAAATCTGAAAATGTGACATTTGTACACATCTCCTGTGAAATAGGGGAGTCACTCTGTACCCCCAAATGGTTAAGCTACTTTCAGAAAGCTGAAATGTGGCACTTTAATAAGCCAAGACACCCTAATGACTAGAAAAATCTGAAAGGGAGACATTAAGAACACAATCCTATCAATATCTACTGAAAAGTAAGTCCCACTGTGTTCAACAAGGCTTATTCCCAGGTAAGTGAGTATAGGATTGCAGCCTCAGTCTTGCCTTATAAATGGGAACGAGAAGTGTACTCCTTAAAGCTTACAGTACTAGGATTTCTAGAGAGCTTAAATTTGCCACATATATAGTCCACAAAACCCTGATTAACAGAAAAGTCTAAAAATGGTTGCTTAAGGTTGTGTGAAGTAGATATCAACTCTAGAAGTTGCCAGAAACATAGATCTATGCTTGGCTTGCAGAATACAACTTCCATTTACTAGTAACTATACTCTCTCTCTCTCTCTCTCTCTCTCTCTCTCTCTCTGTCACTCGCACACACACACACACACACACACACACAAAGCAGTGTTGAATAAAAATATACTTTTCCTGGGTTGGAAAAGAGGAGTGGATGGATAAAGCACCTTTCAGTTGCAGATGAGCAAGGGTGGACAACCCCAACAAACTTTGACTGTCAATATTCATATGCAAAACCTTCCATAACTGTTGAACGGTTAGGCAGCCATTTTGTAACACTCTCATTTTTCAATATTTTGCCAATTAAATCGAGGACTTAATTTTTCTGATATGAGTCTCAGTCCAGGATATAAGGGTAGGATTCAGCGGTGTCCCAGTGCTAGCGCAACAGACATTGCACTAACATAAATCAATGCTTGTGCAATGTCAATAGCGCTAGCACCAGGACACTGTTGGATCCTACCCCAAGTGTCTCTTTTAATTTTTAATTTTTTACATAAATAAATACATATTACATATTTTTTATTAGTCAGAAATGTACCCACCATTGTTCAGAATGGAAAAAGAAAAGTAACTGTTCAAGCCTTCAGCCACAGAACATCCTTAGCATCCTAGATGCTCCAGAACCTTCCATGCCAAATTGACTGTAACATCTATGGAAGCTTCTTTTCTGTCGGCTTCATTAGCAAGTGTACACAATATGGAACCAAAGCCACCACGGTAAGGGGTATGGCTGCACTTTTACAGAAAGAAAGGATGTAAAACAAATACTCGGTGTGTGTGGGTATCTTAATAACATCATAAAGTTGCAGTGTAGCTAAGGAAGTGGCTATGCACAAAATCCTGAAACTGGCCTTATAGCCATGTTTACCTTTACAGCTCATGATGAACATATCAGAGTTAATACTGAGTCCCAGCCCAAACAGGGCACCCAAGTTTCTCACCAGTCCAGCAAATGGAGTTGTGTCAATATTGATCCATTCTGGGTTGGCGCACCATTTCTTTGCCTTTGGAACAGACCACAGAAGATCAATATCAATAAGCTTGAGAAGCAGGTAAAAGCCGAGAGCAGAAACAAAGAGAAACACATTTGTCTGGATGTATGTTTTTAAACTTGCTGTTTGAATGGCCGGGGTGTGTTCAAATGCTTCTGCAACCAGCACGCCTGTGAATTAGAAATGAGAAATTAGAAGAGATATGTTTACACACGCCAAATCAATTTCCAGGGTTAACTCTAAATCCAGAAAAAGAGTTGGTGTGATTTTAAATGTAATGCCAAATGTATTCCTCCATGACTGGCAATTAAAATAACAGAATCACAAGGTCAAATGAAATGTTTTATTTTACTTGTGCACATATCTGACTTTTGGATTGGAGAGCCAGTGTGGCGTAGTGGTGAGAGTGTTGGACTGGGACTTAGGAGATCCAGGTTCTAGTCCCCACTCGGCCATGAAACTCACTGGGTGACTTTGGGCCAGTCACTGACTCTCAGCCTAACCTACCTCACAGGGTTGTTGTGAGGATAAAATAGAGAGGAGGAGGACTATGTAAGCCACCTTGGGTTCCTTGCAGGAAAAAAGGTGGGGTATAAATGTAATAAATAAATAAATAAATATAGATAGATAGATAGATAGATAACATGGGGCTTCTCTACATGAGGCACTTATTGTGTGCTCATGATCCCTCACTCATGGTAGATTGCAGGTGCTTTACATGACGCTGTCATTTTCCAGGGCCTCCCCCATGCTTTCCCAGCATTTCCGCAGCTTTTTTCAGAATGAGGAAAGTGCAGTATTATCTAAAAATGGCGGAATGAAAGGCTCATGCATTTTTGCAGTTCCACTATACTGCATTGCCACCCTGTGGTTGTGTAAGGGGCCATTATAGAAAGGCAGGGAAAGAAAAGCCCCAGGAAAAAAACATGTGTAAAGGAGCCGATCTTAATCCCACAAAGAATCCAGAAGCCTCAGTAAAGTGGTGGGTTAAAAGCCTCACATAGAGAAGTCCATGATGTCTGAACTAGACTCTTCCAGGTTCAGTTTGCAGCATTTTTTGTGATTGTGACAGCAGGAAGAAGTGCTGCCAGGACCATGGGGATTGCTACTGGATGCATCTCTGTTCACACGGTGTTATCCACCTAAGTGTGGGTTCAGGGGTAATCAGGGCAACTCAGATATGGTCCAAAATATCTCATATGAATCAGCTTGTGGAAATATAGAGCTGAAAGAGAGCTTGTGGCTCACAAACACCCTGCAGGAATGCTATCTAAAGTTGCTCTTGTCAGAGGGTTGTGTACTTAAAATTCTAACTATAAGCCCTCAGGCAAAGAAGTTCGAATTGATATTAAAATTCACCCACCCCACCCCACACACACACTTCCTCTTAACTCTTACTGCCTCCTTATAGGGTTTGTCAAGTCACAGTGTTGGAGACTTGTGAGAAGACACATACCAGGAAGGATTTTCCTTGCTGTGCAAGTTTTACAGATGTTTTACAGCTTTTCTACACAATGCATTTATCTTGCGCTCATCCTTCCCTACTCATGGTTGTTTATGGGTCCTTTAGACAACATCGTGACCCTCCAGTTTCACTTCTGTGTCTAACAAGCACTTTCAGTGAGGTTTTTTTTAGAGCAGGGAAAATGCAGCATTTATTTGTAAAAGCAAAAGAAACTGCTTTTTCACTTGTGTATTTGTGATATTCCGCTATTCCACAGTGCCACCTAGAGGATATGTAGCAGAAAAGCAGGAAAGGAATTGCTCTTTGTGTAGTGCTCGGATCTCAGTTCTGTGATGAAACTGAAAGTAGATTCAGCAGATAAACAACCTTGTGTAGAAAAGCTCATAGAAATTCTCCCCAGATTTGCCAATCATATGCTCCCTTGGCACTGTGGGCCAAAGTTTATTGACCCCCCAAAGCTGTCCATTTCCTTCCTGCTGATAGGACAAAGACCCTCCTACCCTTAGGCATATGTGAGGTATTGTCACAGCCTTGCCTTTTTCTTGGCTTCTCTTTTTTCCAGCTCCATGCTTCCAGCATGGAGGCCCTTGCTTTTCATCCCCTGTCCTGGTTCCTTCCTTTAGCTCTGAGGTTTCCAATGTGGAGCCCATGAGCACCAATGTGCCCCACGGACACCTCTCTTGGAGCCTGCCAGGCTCCTTGCCCCTCCTGATTTTTATTTTATTTTTAGGGAGTGTCCTGAGGGAGGTGTTTTGCCTGTGCTGTGTGTGTGTTTGTGTTGCCTGTTGGAAGGTGTGTGTGTTAACTAGTTTGTTTGTTTTGGCCTGCTGTGTGTTTTACCTGCGTGCACTTTGCCTGGTGTGGCTGTGTGCTGTTGGCGGCTGTTTTGCCTGCGGGTGGGTGTTGCTCCGATCATCACCAGTTTGTCTTCTGTGAAATGGGTATTCTGTTGTGCAGTGTGTGTGTGTGTGTGTGTGTGTGTGTGTGTGTGAGAGAGAGAGAGAGAGAGAGAGAGAGAGAGAGAATATGTGATCTGGCATTTGATACTCAGACCCCACTTCTGCCTTGTACTGAGTTTCTTGGCCAAGTCTCTTGTCTCTGAGTCCCAACCGTTTGCCTTCCGCAAAGTGAGGGGCCGGGGAAATGTGGGTTCAAAAGACAGAAAATGAAAGCTACCCATATTACCAGCAATGACTCCAAGGATAACTTGGTGTGGGAAATGTGTCGCTATGAACACTCTCGAGACACACACACTGATCTGGATGATCCAGAACATGCTCCACAGGAAAGACCAGGTGAGCCTGTGAAAGAAATGGTGGGGGGGGGAGGGGTAATTAAAACCAAATCCCAAATACAAAGGATTATCCTGCTTTCTTTTTCTCTTCTCTGCATCACCACAGGTCTCTCTTTTTTTTTTTTTTTGCTTTCTCCAGCCCACCCACTGCATCTCCATCTATTAGTTCCTCTCCCTTTGTCCTTCCAGTCTCCTTATGCTCGGCTTCTGCACTCCCTCCCCTGCCCCTTTTCTCTACACCTCCCTGTTTGGTTCAGCAGCAACGGCACCCAAGGCTTCCACTCTCCCCACAGTTTATAGGTGGAGAGTAACGTGGGAAGCACTTACAGTACTTTTGGTTGGAAGAAGCTGGAAAACCTGGTGCCAACTCCATCACATACCCCTCAATCCAGGGGAAAGGAGAAGCAATGCAGATATAGAGAAATCCGTGCTGAGTCCAGGTTTTGGAGGGCCCTCGGGCAAGGCACCCTCAAAGGGCCCCCTCCCTCAGGGAGTCGACCTTCTCACCGTCACTGTCACAACATGCTGCTACTGATGCTCATCGTCCTTTTCACCACTGCCACCACTTGCTTACTTGACAGGCAGAGAGCCCATGAGCAAGCAGGCAGTGGCATCTCCTGCTCTTCCTCCTCCTCCTCCTCCTCCTCCTCCTCCTCACCGCCACCATTTTCTGGACCAGAGTGAGAGGCAAGGTGAATAAGCAGGTTGCAATGGTGAAGAGGAGGAAGCAAGGGGTGTGGGCCCTTGGCAGGTGCCCAGTCATGCCTACCCTTGATACTGGCCCTGATAGGGATGCAGCCATTCACTCCCCCCCCCACTCCCAGTTTTGTTGCGCTTGGGCAAGCAAACAAATGCAGGCAAGGGCCACAAACACTGGGTGTCTGGAATTCCCCCAGAGGGGCCCCGTATGGACAGGGAGGGGGGCACATTCTGCCAGCAGGGTTTAAACTATGCAAGTCTGGTTTATGTTAACCAAATGAGCACCACAGAATCTTCTATATACACTGATGTTTGACCAAAGCAGACTGTAACAAATGGAGCCTAAAAGCCGTGAGTTTTGGAAAGAGACTGACCTGTGGAGATTAATGGCTGATTTATCTTTCTGTCTCACTGTATAGCTGAGGGCCGATGAAACCATTACATACCAGACACACGAAGATCCCATGGCATGTCCCGAGGGGCTTCCTGTGGAAATGACAAACGGAGACTGTGGCAAAATTCCAAAAGGCACACAACATCATCTGTGTACGGGGGCGGGGGGGATATTGGCAACTTTCTTGGGAGATAGGTGAAAGCAAAGAACTTTCAGATGGGGTGGGTTTACCTTTAAAGATTAGCAGGGATGGGGACTCAGACTTGAGGACTCAACTCGTGAGTCGGACTGAGTCCCCCCTCTGACTCGACTCGGACTCGAGTCCCAATATTTTTAATGGGACTCGAGACTCGACTCGGGACTCGAGACCAAGGACTCGTCAACATCCCTGGGCTGTTGACGAGTCTTCTGGCTGTGCCAGAAGGAGCGCGATCACCGGTGAAGAGCGCATGGAAGCGAGGCGCGCTGCTGCTCGGCCACTATGGACAGCTACCAGGAGTGCAGCCCCAACGATGTGTTGAGATTTATTTTGATTGATGTGTTGTTGTGGGGGGTTTGGGTTAGGGTCAGACATTTTGGGTTTGGCTGCCTCTGCCTGCCTGTTTGGGGTTCCCTGCCTCCTCTGCCTGCCTGGTTATTTTGGGTTTGTCTGCCTGGTCTGTTCTTGCCAAAATCAGTTGCAGAGTTTTGAAATAAAAAGGCACACTTGTGCCTAGAATTTATTTAAGCCACACATCTGAAGTAGCCTTATTTTGTTGGGGGGAAACCCCATTGATTTTAATAGGGACTCGTGGAGTCAGTTTTGGGAGTGACTCAGGACTCGTGACTCGTGAGTCACCATTTTGGACCAAGGACTCGGACTCGGACTCGAGACTCGGGTCCAAAGACTCGTGACTCGACTCGTGACTCGAGACCAAGGACTCTTCAACATCCCTGAAGATTAGATAGCAAAGGAATCAATCTTTCTTTTTCAGCAAGGAAAAACAGCTTTGCCACTGCTTCACGTAGTGGCTTACCGGCCCCCAGCAACCTTTGTAATTAGAGACATTGGGCAGTATCCACAATTGCCACTGTGTTCCCACTGCTTCTGTTGTGCTAGCGGGACCCACCACTTGTGCAACAGGAACTAGCACTTCCAACAGCAATCCTGGAAACGAGTGGAAATGCTCATTTCCAGAATGGGATAGGTCAGCGGAGCGTCCTTCTGCAAGCTCTGGTGATCTGCCCTGTTCTGGAAACGAGTGTTTTGTTTGTTTCTGGTCACTGCAGGATCTACTAGCATCCTGCTGCGCTACCAGTGGGCCCTACCTTTGCACCTGCAGCATTGAATACTGTCCAGAATGCCCCAGGAGTGAACAATGCTACATCATGACATAGCATCATTCCCCGGGGCATTCTGGTAAAAAAAAGATGGCTGCCCCCACTGAATGCATCCTGATCCCCATGGGGCATTCTGTTACAAAGGGAAAGCTGCAAGTTGCTGAAGGCAGCCAGGACACCTTCTGAAGTGGTGACAAAGCTTTATTGTTTTTGTTAAATAAAAAAAAGAAAAAATGGGGGGGATGGCACCACCTCTTCTTTATAGGTAAACCCACTCCCAAAAAAGTTATTTAATTTTACCCACCCCTGAAAGATTAACCCAATCTTGGGGGGGGGGGGTTCCCACCCCACAACCCCCACATGTTGAAAAAAGTCTGGGTGGAATATTTCAGCCCGGAACTATCATCTTACCTGGCCCTGTTTCACATGTTATAGGAAACTGCTCAAGACATGGGCTTGTTTGGTTAGGATAGATCATTGTTTCTTGGACCCACCAATATGGACGATGTCCAAATAAAATCCTGCCAGAAAAGAAAACATAATCTTTAATGAGCACACAAACACAAGGCATTATCTAGCAGTATACCAGTTTCTCTAGTATCAATTGTACTCGCTTGATTGCTAGGTCAGAATAACCATCATTTGCTATAGCTTAATTCTTAAATATTTTCCATTTTCTCTTTAAAAGGAAAAATGATAAACTCTTCAAACCTTATGAATTAAATAATAAAAGCAACCACCATTGGTTACAAAAAGATTTCTTATCTCAGCAGACCATAAATCCTATGATTTGTAAGGTTTCCAAAGGAGCAACAACAACAACAACAACAACCCCAAATGCCTTACCATTTAAATATAAGATTGAGCCAATCGCCGATCACTGCTACCCATATCATTTTTGTCCCAACCACTTGACTAATCTGGAACCAGAGAGGAAAATAAATTGAAAAAATATTCCGAGGATCTCCAACATGTGACATGAAATTTAGAAAGCTCTGGTAAGACCTGTAATCCTTCTGCAAATGCTGAATTATTAGCACTCCACTACTGTGGAGGAGATCCATTTCAATTGGTTAAAAAAACTCTACTGAGACCCAGTCCCTCAAATGAAGAGACTTTCCCTTTGCTCTTAGCTGAAACGGGAGAATTAAAACCATGGAAGGGGAGTTGTTAAGAACACAAAAGCAGTGTGTGATGGCTGATTTTTTTCCTTTTATATTGTCCATTGCTGAAGCATGTGACTCTTTCCAAAGACACATGGACCTCCTGGTTTTGGAAAGAGGTTTTTTTTTGTTTCTGTTTGCCATTTTAATTGGAGGAGGGGAAATGAAGGACATGCTGATCTGCAACAAATTGAGAGCAAAGAGGTGCGATGCTAAATATATGTCTTATATAACCATTGTATGAACAGTTGGGCCATGTTTGCTTGAATTTTTTGCACAGCTCATTTCGCCCAAGACTGGACATTAGTAATTTGTACACTTGATTAACTGCTGCTGCTGCTGCTGCTATAAAGACCAGGAGAAATCCATGAATAATTATTCCCAGCAGAAGTCATTAAAGCTTTGCATTTTTATTTGAAATTAAAAACTGCCTCTTATTACCCTGCTCATCACTTTGCGTAGACTCTGCTTTTAAATTGTGATTACAAAGAGTTAGAATACAGACAGCAACAAGAGCTTTATAAATGGTTTTTGAAATGATTGTTCCCAAACAAGTTATTTTCTTTGCATAAGACATTATGCTGGTCACAAACATACCGAGAGTAAGGGGCTGCATGTTACATGTAACAGAGGACTACTGTTAAACATGGTAGTTCATGACAAGATCTTTCCCCTAATCTGTAGGATCATTTACCCCAGCTCATGCCATCATGACAGTTTTCCCCCATCCCCACCAGTAACAATGTGGATTGGGGGGGATCGGGCTGGGCAGAAAACACTTTTGATGGGATCTTGACAAGGGGTAAGTGATCCTTCTCATTATAAAGGAGAGGAGGAAACCTCAATGTAGGGATATCTTTTTAAGTGGCAGACCTGTGTTGTGCACAATAACTGGGTTCACACAGCATGATAAACCATGGTGGTTTATAAGCTATGTTTGTTTTGGAGTAGCTTGTCGTGTTGTCTGAGCCCAGAAGCATGGTTTGTAAACCACGCACAAGCCACTCTGGCTGGGTTCAGACAACATGACAAGTGAAGTCACTCTGAAACAAATATGGCTTAAAAGCCACCAGGCTTATTGTGTTGTGTGAACCCAGTCAATGGGTTGGATCCAGACTAACTCATACTTAGAGTAGACCCATTGAAATCCATTGGGCTTAAGCCAATTGTGACTGTCTTAAGTCCCATTGATTTCAATAGGTCTACTCTAAGTATGACTAAGCCTGGATCCAGCCCAATGTGTAGTTCCTCCCTAAAGTGTGGTATTCGTGTGAAAAACAGCAGCATTGTAACAGAGGTGGCCCTAGCATTATGCATCAGCAACAAATGCCCACCACTTTTGATGTGCTAAAATCATCACAAGATTATTTGAATGTGCCAGTTTTATTTAAGTGCCATTAGTACTGTGCCTTCTGTGATGATAGCTGATATCTAGCCGGTCAAGTAGCCTGTTAATTTTCAAGCTTTCGCTGGACATGAGTACAGTGAAGCAGGAGGGAAGGGGAGAGGTGGAGGGAGAAGCTGCAGTGGAGGGGCCGCCCTGAATTAAGCGACACAAACGCTTCTCAGAAGCCGATCATTAGACAGGCAAATCATGACATGATTTTCAAATCAAATCATGATTTTGACATGACAAATTACTAATGTCCAGTCTTGGGCGAAATGAGCTGTGCAAAAAATCATGATTTGTGCATGACAAAGTCATGCCACCACCCTGGGGGACATTCATACCAAATATTCCCCAACCAGAAATGACAAAGTCAAATTATGGCATGGCTGCATTTGCACAAAACAGTGTGCCAGAATTGCTGAAAATTGAAATTCTGGCTTGCTGGTAATGAGCAAGCGCACTGGTGCACGCAGCATGTCCTCTCCCACTTGGCTCCTCCTGCAGGCAGGAGCAGCTGCAGTAACCAGGAATTTACCAGCCAAAGACAGCTTAGCGTTACGTCCGAATCCAGGCCCTGGCTTAGAATCATAGAGTTGGAAGGGGCCTATAAGGCCCTCGAGTCCAACCCGCTGCTCAATGCAGGAGAACAGATGTGGGCAGCCCAGACAGTCACCCATCCAAGCACTGACCCGGCTCATACCTGCTTAGCTTCAGCATGTGGCCTGTATTATGTGCTCTAAGCCAGGATCTTCAGAAGCCAACCACAAACCCTGGCTTTAAACTCTGGCTAAGCTTTCTATGGCTGGTAAGTCCCCAATTGCCATGGCTGCTCCTAGCTTTAGGAAGAGCCAAGTGGGAGCTATGGATCGGGCACATTGAACCAGCGAGCTTGCTTGCTACCGATCAGCCAGAATGCTCAGCAATTTGGGCTGGCCATTTTGTGCAAGCCCAACCATTGTCACGTCAAAAAAAATGAGTGAGGAAATTGCTGTAGGTTTGGTTGTTTTGTTAATTTTATTTGTTTGCTATTTATATAGCCTATCAAAGGGCATGGCTCTTCACAGAGTACATGAGGCCACATCCCTGCCAAGAAGATGAGGGAAAAGAGGAATTCAGGAAATAATCAAAATACACAATGTAGTGTTAAGTGGAGATTCCAATTAAATAACCTCATGTGACTCTAATTAAAATATGAGGTTTTGGGGGGTGGGGGGATGTTGCTGACTATAGAAGCTGTTTAGTGGAATCGTACAAAACTATCTAATGGACCGTTTCAGTGGGTGAACTGAAAGGACCTCTTCTACAGACAGCAATTTCTTCTTTACTTTAGAATAGATAAATGTGTTTGAAGAGGCTTTTTAGCAGATACAAATCCTACGCTGTTTACCATTCTTAATTCGCTGAAACTATGTGGAAAGGCATCAGAGTGGTGATTTGCCTTTCTAATGATCGGCTTCTGAGAAGCGTTTGTGTCGCTTAATTCAGGGCGGCCCCTCCACTGCAGCTTCTCCCTCCACCTCTCCCCTTCCCTCCTGCTTCAGTGTACCAATAGTGTCACATCATAATCCACTTGAATATGCTCCACCTGGTGGCACAACCGTTTTTTTCCTCAACTAAAAAAGATCAAAATGACAATATATAAACATACCAATATATTTCCACTAATCCATTCAAGAAGGAAATACCTTCGCGCAATTCAGCAATGGTTAAAAAGGTGGGATCTAGTTTCCATCTTCATGATACTGTCTTAATGGTACTGTGTTTAATTTCCAGGGCTGGCTCAGCTTGTCTGAGCGTGGAAAGCTAAGCAGGGTCAGGCCTGGTTATTACTTGGATGGGAGATCCCTCCTCTAGTTTCCTGCATTGAGCAGGGGGTTGGACTCGATAGCCTTGTAGGCTCCTTCCAACTCTATGATCTATGAAATCTATGAACCTGGGGCCTGCCAGGTGTGCTGGACTGCTAACTCCCAGCCAGTTGCCGTCCAACACATCCGGAGGGCACCAAGTTGGAGAAGGCCATTCTAGAGTGTGGAGCTTCTTTTTTTTAGCAAATTGTTTATTTATATATTTAATAGATAGCTAGCCCAAATTATCAGGGCAGAAACCCTGATAACATCCTTTAACGGTGCTTCCACTATCGCCCTTCCTCATTCACAGAATTTCACGGGGGGGGGGGGGGTTGGTTCCAGGCATTGTTGCCCTCTACTCTCCCATGTTTACCTCCTGCTTCTTCCATCTTTTCTCTTACCACAGGAAATCAGTTAAAGAAAAAAAAGAGATTGAATTGCTGCACAAGGCCTTCTGACTGGTAGCACTAGGAGCCCTGTGTCTAGAAGCACCTTGAGCGCCTGTTCACATGATCATGGTGGGGGAAATAAGCTATGGTGGTGGCTGATTTCCCCCCGTCTTGTGTGCCGGGAGGATTTGCATAATTATCCTCGGCAGTGCGGCTTCCCATGTTGTGTGAACTCTGCCAGGATGGCTTGCTGCTGTGGTTGACAAGCCACCGCAGAACCCTACAGCAACAAGCCACCCTGGCCAGGTTCACATGACATGGGAAGCTGCACTGCTGAGGGTAATTATGCAAATCCCCCCAGCTTGTGACTGTCACACACAGGGTGGTTAATAAGTCATAGTGGCTTATTAATTTATTATTACAGTAATACCTTGGATTCCAAGTAACTTGGTTTGAGAGCGTTTTGCAAGACAAGCAAAATTTTAAGTATTTATTTAAAAATTTTGACTTGATATACAAACGACGTCTTGCAATACAAGTACTGTAGTATGGTTTAAATGAAAAACCTTTGTACAAATTTTTTTGGGGGAATTTCGTTTTGATATAAGAGTGTTTTGGATTACAAGCACATTTCCGGAACGAATTATGCTCTCAATCCAAGGCATGACTGTATTTATTTATCTGCAGCATTTTTACCCTGCTCTTCAGCCAGAAAATGCTCCCAGAGTGGCTTACAAAGATTATTAGCCAGTCTCTGTGCTTATGCTTACAATCTAAAAGATATGACACAAAAGGAAAAGGGATTTGGAGGGAGGAGGAAGAAAACAACTCAGGCACCAGTTCTTAGTTACAAGGTTCTTATAGATTTTTTCCCTTTTTTCATTTCTGGCAGGGAAGGGCAAAACAAGCTCCCTGCAGCTGTTCTTTCTTTGGCCGATGTATGGGGCCAGGCTGGTCTCCCCCTTGCCATGATGTTAATCTTGGGAGGCATGGGGTGCAGCCTCCCAGTGGCCCTTGGTTCTCTGGCCGATGGATGAGGCGAGGCCAGAGTCTGCCACCCCAGGGAACTGTCAGTTGGAGCTGTGCATTCCTTCCAGTAGGGAGGGGTGAAGCGAGCTCCCTGCAGCTGCTCCCTCTTCGGTTAATGTATGGGGCCAGGCTGGTCTCCCCTTTGCCATGATGTTACTCCTGGGAGGCATAGGGTGCAGCCTCCCAGTGGCCCTTGGTTCTCTGGCCGATGGATGAGGCGAGGCCAGAGTCTGCCACCCCAGGGAACTGTCAGTTGGAGCTGTGCGTTCCTTCCAGCAGGGAGGGGTGAAGCGAGCTCCCTGCAGCTGCTCCTTCTTCGGCTAATGTATGGGGCCAGGCTGGTCTCCCCTTTGCCATGATGTTACTCCTGGGAGGCATGGGGTGCAGCCTCCCAGTGGTCCTTGGTTCTCTGGCTGTGTGAACCGGGATCTAAAGCACAATATAAATAATATAAACATAAAAACAAGCAATATTCAGAACTTAAATCATTACAACAACAAATAAGATAGCAGAAGTAGATAAAAAAAATTAGTTAAAAGCAGACTACACTAACATGAACCAAATGGAGACTGGAGTACATAATGGTGCAATCCTACCCCTAATGTATGTGTTTGTTTGTGTGTGTGTTTGTTTAATAGATTATATACTGCTTAACAAAAGAATTTACCAAAGCAGTGTACAATACAAACACATAATTAAAAACACAATAAAATACCATATGAAATAGTAAAATATCAGTTTCAACATATACATTTCTAAAAGAGTAACCAGTAGTATACGGTGTCAACAAAAATTTATCTGGAAAAGCTTGGATGAAAAGAAACGTTTTTGGCATGTGCCAAAGCTCACAATCATTGGCACACATGCCTTAATTCCAGGGGCAGAGACATCCAGAGGGTAGGGGCAGCGACACTTTTTTGAGTGGCCGCCAAATGAATCCAGGGCGCATGCAGAACCACCAGAAGGGCCTCCCTTATCAACCGAAGGGTGCTGGCGGGAGTGTGAGGGATGAGGCAGTCTCTCGAATAACCTGGTCCTAAGTTGTTTAGGGCTTCGTACACTGGTACCAACCTTAAACTTGGCCCGGTGGTATATAGGCAGCCAGAACAACTCTTTCACCAGAGGTGTTATACAGTATGTTGGTAATAGGTTGCTTCTCACAGCAACTGAGCTGCTGCATTTTGCACCAGCTGCAACTTCCGGACCAACCTCAAGGGTAGCTCCCCATAAAGCGCATTACAATACTCCGGTCTTGAGGTGACCAGTGCATGGAGCACTCCAGCAAGCTTATCTCTGTCCAGGAATGGCTGCAGCTGGTGTACCAGCAGAAGCTGATAAAAGGCACTCCTAGCCGCTGAGGTCACCTGGGCGAGAAGTGACAAGGAGGAAACCAGGAATACTCCTAAGCTATGAACCTGCTCTGTGACGCCCCTCACCACTCACCACCACCTGTGATTCGCACCCAAAGCTTTATATAGTCAAATCCCACCTCCATACTCTCTTAATCTCCTCCGCTGCCACCAACCCCCTTCAGGGTAACCAACTCAGACCACTCCGTTTAAGTTTTTAAAAGGAAAATAAGTTCATTTATTTACAATTAAGGGTAGGGAACTGGATGAAGTTATTGGATTCTAAATGTTGAAAACTCCCTCCCCCCCTCTCTCAGACAAGACTCCAGCTCCCAGCTCCCAACTCCACTCAGATCACTTCCACAGCTCTCTAAAAACCCACTCCCCCCCTTTCTCTCTCTCCCCCTCTCTTCAGACAGGCCTCTGCAACTTCCCTCCTGAACAGCACCACCCACTGTTTATATCACAGGCTTCACCCCCCCTCACTCTCTCAGCCAATCAGCAGACATCCAACATTCCACACTCCTCTCACACACCCCTCCCCTCACATACTAACTGATATAACGCTTTGTCCATGGGCAGGGGCATGACATGCTCCTTCAGAAGGAGTGCAACCACATCCAGAACAGGTTGCTGACCAATCTCTTGGACCTGAGAGCCACTCCCCCATGACCTCTGTTTTGCTGGGATTCAACATCAGTTTGTGGGCCCTCATCCAGTCCATCACCATGTTAAGGCGCTGACTAAGGACTTGCACGGCCACACCTGATTCAGATGTTACAGAGAAACAGAACTGTGTGTCATCGGCATACTGATGACACCATGCTCCAAATCCTTTAAAGACCATGCCCAGAGGCTTCCTATATATGTTAAATAGCACTGGGGACAAGATGGTACCCAGCGGCGCTCCACAGTTCAACTGCCACTGTGCCAAAAAACAACCACTCAGTGCCATTCTCTTAAATTGCCCCCATAGGTAGCAGTGGAACCACTGAAGCGCAGTGCCTCCAATGCAAAGCAAGTGTCAATCCAGGAGGATACCATGGTCAATGGTATCAAAAGCCAGGGAAAGATCATGCATCTACAGGGTCATATTCCTCGTCCCTTTCCCAGTAAAGGTCCTCCATCAGGATGATAAAGGCCAATTCTATCCCAAAACCAGGCCTAAACCCAGATTGAAATAGGTGTAGATAATCAGTCTCATCCAAGATTGTCTGCACTTGTGCCACCACAACCCTCTCCATTACCTTCCCTAAAAGGGAGGTACTGGATGGTAGTTGTCATAAACCACAGGGTCCAGGCTTGATTTTAATATTGCCTGCTTAAAATCAACAAAGTGATGTAACCACTGATTAGAGTGAGAGGAATGGGTTAACTAAAGAAACCTCTCCTCCCTACTTCCAGCCCCTCTGGCCAGAGCTCTCTGCTGCTCTCTATCTACTTCCTGCTTCTTTGTGGAAGTTAGGTGGCTCTCTGCTCTCTCAACATGGAGGATGCAAATCTGGCTGGCTTGTAGCCAGAGATCTTCTACAATGAAACTAATCTGCCTATGTGCATCCTGCATATATGTGAGTGATCTGTAAGAACTGATAAATGTCTTTAGCTTTAAACCATCTGTGGACATTCTGTTCCTTTTAATAGCCTTAAGAGACAAGAGTTTAGCAACTCACGTGGTGAAACCAGTTTCAATAAAGCAGGCTGTGCTTAAGGAGGAAACTCTGCTTTGTCCTGATCAGTTTAGGACTGACTCCTTTTAACCATATCCTCCAACACAGGCAGGGTGAGCTTCTTTAGGAGTGTTCGTACCAGTGCCTCTTTCAAGGCAGTAGGCACCATTCCCTTGCATAATAACATATTAAGAACACAATGGACTCACCTGGTCACACCACTTGGCTAGTTTTTATTAGCCTCAAGTGTCAAGAGTGGATGTGAATGGGCAGGATCATGTGGGACTATTACAACATAACTAGGAAAGCACTATGTTCTGTTTTGCATCTTTCCACACATGCATATTTCCTGTGAAAATTGGTGTGGGTTCAAGCAGGTGTTTTAACTTAAGACAGAGATTCATGTCATGAATGTGCCTACCATTCTGACATCTGAAATTTTTAGACAGACATTGCATGACAATCTATGAAAATGGGTCTGGGGTTCAAGTTGATATTCCAGCTTGGGACAAAGAACTATGCCCCGAATATGTGTACCAAATGTAATTCCTGAATTTTCATGATCAAGCGGGTTATCATGTTACCAAGAAAAGCAGAAATAAATGGAATTCCAAAATCTTCACTTTGCTTGGCCAATTAGAAGGCTGTACATTTCACTGCTCTGATAGACAGAACTCCTGGGTTAAGTATATTCTAACAGGCTCTTAACTTTTTCCAACTCTGCAACATTTGGTGGGGTGTGGGGGCAAGTGGCATTTATGCTTTTTTTCTAACCAATTTCCTATTTGAGCCACTTAGCTCTGGATCTGGGTCACAGCTGCATTCTGAGCTCAGCAATTCAATTCCTGGCACTGCCCATAACATGCTCAAGATCTGTTCCTGCATGAATACAACTAATTTTAAACTAATTAATCCAGTGTAGGAGTTGCTCTATATTTCCCCCATCTCGGATGTCTATTCATTTGCATTTGCAAGCAATGAATTTTATCCACCGAGCAGCCTATTCATTTCCTTTGGCTGGTCCGCTCTGCCAGTCCCAGTAGTTTTCTCTAGACTTGCACGCTTTATGTAAATGTTGCCCATCTACAAATCTTGCCACTTTGCTGTTTCTCTCCATGAATAACTTTGCAGCATAACTTTGCAGCAGAGTTATGCTGCAATCCTATTTACAAGTTCCTCCTGCTAGGTGGGATAGGATCGTTATTATACCCTGATGAGCCAGGATTAAAAAATAAATAAATCTACATCCTTGTTGTGATACCATTGCCCTGGCAATAGGCTACCACTGATGTAACCAGTACAGTGTGACAGGATGTCACCACTATGAAGGGAGAAACTGGAGGTTGTAATGGAGGCTTAGTCTAGATCCTACACTTGCTCAGAGCTGATCCCACCCCTGTCGCCTGCAAAAGAGGTGGCACATGTTAAAACAGTCCTCTGAGATTCCATGGAGAGCTGCCAATAACTGCCCCAGCTCTTCCCTTCCTGCCCCATTTCAGTCATAACGAAGGATACGATTCCAACTAATTCAGCAGCCAATCATGGCACAGTACCCAGGAGCATAGGTGCCCCAGCAAAGAAACACAGTTCAGAGATCAAGAAACATAGCATGAACTTATATCACTCTGTTCTTGGGTCTGCAGAACCATGAGTGCATGTGGGAACATTGGTGAAAGGGAGCAATTTTGCACAAACAACAATCACTCATTCTTGACAGGTCACATATTTAGTCATGGCTCTTGCCTGTTTTGCCTCTGTTCCCATCTCTCTCTTCTCTCCACAGCTCTCTAATACTTCTTGCCCCTGTCTCAGCCCTTTCACTGTTTGAGGTCTCATCTGCACAAAGACCTACACATAGACCTCAACATGCATACAGAATATAAGGAGAGCCCTGCTGGATCAGACCAAGGGCCTGTCTCGTCCAGCATTCTGTTCACACAGTGGCCAACCAGCTGGCTTGTGAATACCCACAAGTAGGACATGAGTGCAATAGCACCCTCCCACTCGTGTTCCCCAGCAACTGGTACTGAGAGTCATACTGCCACTGATACTGGAGGTAGTATATAGTCATCAGGACCAGCAGCCATTGATAACTTTATCCTCCATGAATTTGTTCAATCCCTTTTTAAAGCCATCCAAACTGATGGCCATCACTACACCTTGTGGTAGTGAATTCCATGCTTTAACTATGAACTGCATGAAGAAGTGCATCCTTCTATCTGTCCTGAATCTCCCTCCATTCAGCTTCATGAATTCTAGCTTCTAGAACTATGAGATAGGGAGAAAAATGTCTCTCTATCCACTTTCTCCACATCATTCATAATTTTGTACACCTATGATCAGTACCCTGGAAATCTGAGAAGCCAATGCATAGTGGGGTGTACACACAGAGGATCTTGAATGCATAGATGTTTGGTTTGTCGAGTGAGGACAAGGACAGCGGACATGATCTCATGCTGCATTTCTACATACTTGGATGGTACACACAGGACTATCAATTGCGGACGTATAGGTGGGAAATGAAGAATCGAGACAATCAGTTGGTGTTTAACTGGGCCATGTTTATTTACATATTTACATACAATGAACTGCAAAGGGATCGAGTGCGGGTTATTCTATTCTGGCCTGGTAGGCCGCTCTGTTATGCACTTGGGCGGAGCATCCAAAACCGGGAGGTGGCGAGGAATTCCGCCGCCTCCCCCTTTTGCACTTTCGAGTGTTGGGAGCCTTTGTTGCGTCGCACCCTCTCGGAGTCTCATGACAACAAGCTTGGCGAGAACAAAGGCCTCACAGGCGTTCCTGACCCCCAGCTGTCTGAGCCTACTGACCCATCCATCTGAGGCATCCTAAAACCGCCTGTCACCTGAATGGTGCCAGGGATGCTCACCTCACCCTATCCATACCCTAACCCGCACTTACCTGCCAACTATCTATCTGTGACCATTTTTTTTGCTATGTGCCCTAACTAAAAATGCTCCCAACCCTGCAGTAGTATGGAGTAGGCGAAACGCGCCCACCCCTCTAAAAGGGATAAGCCAAAATTCCTACTCGGCCCCTTAACGGCAACCAGAGGAGCCCATACTGAATACAGGGCGGGAGGGAGGGAGCTGCGAAGAACAAAGAGGGTGTGGGGCGGTGCTGCAGGCCCTAATATTGGCTCCTGTAACCCCGCCCCCCCTACCTGAGGCGTACCTGCGAGAACTGGTAAGTCTCGCTTCTCCTCCCCCCACGTCCGCAAAATTTCTCCCCGCCCACAGCTGCACGTGATGCGGGGGAAGGTCATACTGTTCAGTAAAAGCCATACCTCTTGTGGCTGTCTCTCTGGTTTTTCTGCTTGTAAGCAGATAGAGAACCTCCCAGTTTTGGGGCATTCACCTCAGAGGTCTTCACAATAGGGGGCTCGCAGTGGGAAGGGGGCAGAGGGTTCTCCACCACTATACCCAACCAGGGCTGAAGGTCTGCATTTTGGACCAATGGAACACCAACAACAGTGAGGGAGGAAGTCCCAGCAACTCAGTTTCCTCCTGACTCCCCACATAATTACTGTTTGTGTAATAAATCAAGCGGGGATCTGCCTGAAGTGTAGATGAACAAGAGATGTTGACAGTTGTTACAGTCCATGTTTGAAGCCAGGGGAGATTAGTAGGCCAAGCAACAGAGTTATATGCTTGCCCCCACCCTGCTACTGTGGGGCAGTGCCCACTCGGGAATGGAGTGGACAGACGCCTCTCTCAGGGGGCTACAGGCATGCACCATGGCAGAGGCCGTGCCTAAGGGTGCCAGGGGGTGTGGCTTCATTCAGACAGGGCAGGCACAACATGTCGAACTCTGACAGCTGTGTAAGTTTGCTTGCAGCCTTTGCTGTATTCAAACTAAGGAGGCCCCTGACTAGCCTTACAACAGTGGTTCTCAACCATTTTTGCCCCATGCACCCTTTTCACCATATGTCAGAATGTCATTCCCCCCTTTCTAAGATTGTCTGACTCAAAAGTTGCATTCCAGATAATATGCTTATAATATATAATAACTATAAATGGAACATTTCCACAGATAAGTGAAATACTTTATTTTTAATTTAATCTGTGCCATTGTGAGGGTTTGAGGCCTACACAGGATTGGGTTTGTTGAGGCCTACACAGGCTTCAGTTTGTTGAAGCCTGAAGGCCCAAACACTCCACGATGGGAGGGGGAGTTTGAGAGTTTTAAGTTACCCAATAGAAGTTTAGAATCAGTTCTCCAGTGCAGGGTCACATGGTTATAACCTTCCATTCCTGGGAAGACTATATATGTGGGGTGTGGTCAGCTAGCAGTCAGTGTTAGAGTGTGTGCTGAGCAGCAGAGAGAAACAGCAGAGAGAGAACAGAGAAGCAGAGAGAGAGAGAAGGAGAAACTGGCTGGCTGGCTGCATAGGAATTAGGTAGACTGAAGTTAAACTAGAGATCATTGGACTGTTTGTTTGTTTTATTTTATCATACCTGCTTTTGATTTAAAACCACTCTATTAAGTAATTTCCCTACTACTATAAGTAAAGTTTGTTGTGTACCCTGGAGTTTGGAGTGACTTATTCACACGCCTACAGCCTACACCCACGTTACTGGGGGAAGCAGGCAAAGGACTGGGTCTTTGGGGAGAGGCAGATATCTCCCAAAGGCAGATCAAGGGGTCCCTGCGGTAGTGGAACCTTGACAGATGGTGGCAGCGGAGCGATCCTGAACAATCCTGTTTGGAAATTAAGCACTCCAAACAGGGATTGGGTTTTACTAATAGAGCTGGTAAAAGCAGTGTGTGTGTTTTGACTTCAGGACTGCAGAATAGGGACCCAGTGAGGCTATTACAATGAGCCAGTATCTCTCTATGAATAAAACTGCCCTGATTGAGCAGTGCAAAAAGGACAATTTGCCATGGGAGGAGAAAACAGCAGAGGAACTAAAAGTTATGCTGATCTCCCAGGCGGCAATAAAAGGAGCTGCACCCTCTAGCCCTAGTGTAGCTGGACCCCAAACAAAAGAATGGGAGCTCCGGGAACAGGAACTGCGGCTAGTGGCAAAGCAGAAGGAAGAAGAGACCAGGTTAGAATGGGAGAAGCTTCGTCAGCAAGAGGAACAACGCAGACACGAGGAAAAGGCGCGGCAGGAGCAACTTCAGGCCCAGAAAGAGCAACTGAAAGCCCAGGAAGAACAACGCAGACACGAGGAAAAGCTGCACCAGGAGAAACTTCAAGCCCAAGAAGAGCAACGCAGACACGAGGAAAGGATGATGAAATTCAAAGAGGAGCAGCCTGTCAGAGTTACCCCGAAGGACTTCACAGCATACACCCCAGGAGAAGACCCACAAGTGTTCCTGACCACTTTTGAAAGGGCAGCACAGAAGTGGGGATTGCAGGAGGGGGATTATATGAAGTTTGTGCCTAATTTAATCAAAGGGGAGCTGGCAGAGATTTATAATAGCATGCCAGAGGAGGAGGCTGTTTCCTATGCTCAGTTCAAAGAAACTGTGTTTAAAAGGTTCAGGTTAGGCCCTGAGTACTTTAGGAAAAAGTTCAGAGGGTTAACACCTCAACCAGGGAAATCTATGGTAGAGTTTGCAACAAAACTAAAAAACCTGCTATTAAAATGGGTAGATGAAGCAAAAGCTGACAACAGGGAAAAGGTGCTAGAGCTTATGGCTCTGGATCAGTTTTATTTTCGGTTGCCCAGAGAAATAAAACTGAAGGTTAAGGATAAAGACCCTGAAACTGTAAACCAAGCTGCAGAAATGGCTGACAAACTGATTGAAAACCGGGAAGGGTTAGGCCCCAGGATTGAGTCTGAGAAGAAGGGGGGGAAATGGGAAGCCCCAAGTAAAAAGGAGTTCAAAAAACCTCCTTTTGATCCTTCTCACCCCAGAGACCGTGCCTGCTATTCAGTGTGGTCAGACAGGCCACATCAAGAGTAGCTGCCCCAAGTTAAAAGCAATAACACCAGCTAACCCAGGTAGTCCTAAACCCGAACAAACCAAGCCACAAGGTGTAGCAAGCATTAAAAAACCCTATAATTGCGGGTTTGTGATCACCAACAGGGAAGAGGTTAATAATCAGTTTAAAGAACCTGTTTATGTAAAGGATAAGACCGTTATGGCAATGTTGGATTCTGGAGCTGATGTTTCTCTGATCCGAGCAGATTTGGTGAGACCTGAAGATTTGGTACCAGGAATGTCTATTGAGATTCAGGGAGTGAATGGTCCCTCCTTTGAAGTCCCAGTAGCAAGGTTATCCATAGAATAGAGGGGATGGAGGGGTCTGTATGAAGTTAGGGTGATGGAACCTCCAACCCAATTTGCCCCTATCATTGTGGGAAAGGATATAATGGGACCAGAAGCTCAAATATGTGTGGTAACCCGCAAGCAAAAGGAAAGGGAGGAACTTTCAAGGCAGGACCAGGTAAAAGCTGATGGGGTAAAAGAAAAGGTACTAGAGGTACAACCCACAGTGATTCCGGAAGGTCCAAAACCAACCCCAGACCCTCCCCAAACCGAAACAACAGAACAAGCCTCCATGCAACCTGTAGACCTGAAAGCCAGTGAAACAACCGAGGCAGGTGGTTCTGTAGAGAAGGCGCTAGAGACCCCTTTTCCTGATTTAAGAGGAGTAGAGGAATTCAAGCAGGGAGTCCTCAGTGATCCTAGTTTGGAGCCTCTGAAAAGAGTTGCTCTCCCTCAAGAGAAACCCTTCTCTGAGGAAAGAAGGGAGCAGATTATTTGGGAGAAAGGATTGTTGTATAGGCTGTGGTTACCAAAAACCCAAGAGTTAACCTGGGAACCACTAAAGCAACTGGTAGTACCTAACCAATTCCGGCTAAGGTTGCTAGAACTAGCCCATGATGTGCCATGCTCAGGACACTTGGGAAAAAACAAGACTAAACAAAGGCTCATGGCAAATTCTTTTGGCCTGGAATTGCTAAGCAAGTAGCAGAGTACTGCAGGTCTTGTGAAACCTGTCAGCGTGTGGGGAAGGCAGGGCATCACAGTAAAGCCCCTTTGCAGCCTCTGCCTATTATAGGAGAAGCTTTCTTCAGGGTGGGCATGGATATTGTAGGGCCTTTCACTAAACCCACCCGCAAGGGAAAAAAGTACATCCTCACAGTGGTGGATTTTGCCACAAGATACCCAGAAGCTGTAGCACTAGCCTCTATAGATGCTCCGTCTGTAGCTGAGGCTTTGCTAACTATTTTTTGCAGAACTGGATTTCCCTCTGAAATCTTGACAGATTGTGGGTCAAATTTCCTCTCCGAGATAATGGAATGTCTGTGGAAATGTTGTGGGGTAAAACACTTGAAAACCACTCCTTATCACCCCCAATGCAATGGAATGGTGGAAAGATTTAACGCCACACTCAAAGGAATGATTAGAACTTATGTAAACACACACCCAAATGACTGGGATGACAAACTGCAACATCTACTTTTTGCCTACAGGGAAGTTCCACAGGAATCAACGGGATTCTCACCTTTCGAGCTGTTGTATGGCAGAAGAGTGAGAGGCCCTCTTGATCTCCTGAGGGAAAACTGGGAAGGTAAACTCGTAGAAAACAAAACCTCTGTGGTGGATTATGTGTTAAAACTTTGACAAACACTAGATACACTCTGTAAACTAGTTCAAGCCAATGTAACCAAAGCCCAAGAGGTGCAAAAGTTCTGGTATGATCAAAAGGCACGCTCTAGAGTATTTGAGGTAGGGGATCAGGTAATGATATTTCTTCCCCTGCGCAAAGACAAGCTTAAGGCTGCTTGGGAAGGCCCCTACACAGTCAGAGAGAAAATGGATAATTTAACCTATGTGGTGGTTAAAGAAAAATCTGAAAAAAGACCAAAGGTAGTACATGTAAATATGATGAAGCCACACTATGAGAGGAGTAAAGTAGTTTTACAGGTGCTGAAGGTGCCAGAGGTAGTATACTTAGGACACAGGGTTGGAAATGGCCATATCACACCTTTATGGGACAAGGTTGAAGCTATCAGAACCTGGGACATACCTACAACCAAGAAATAGGTCAGGTCATTCTTGGGATTTGCTGGGTATTACAGGAGATTTGTTCCCCATTTGGGTGAAATTGCTGAACCTTTGACTGATCTAACCAAGAAATGTAAACCTGACAAAATTGTGTGGACTGATGAATGTCAGAGAGCTTTTGATAAACTAAAGGACATTTTAAGCTCAAAGCCTGTGTTAAGAGCACCTGACTTTGAAAAAACCTTTATTGTAGCTACAGATGCCTCTGAGACTGGCATAGGTGCAGTATTGTTACAAGACTATGACTCTGTTAAACATCCAGTAGCCTACCTGAGTAGGAAGCTTCTACCCAGGGAGAGAAACCTGTCTACGATCCAAAAAGAATGTCTGGCAGTAGTGTGGGCTCTGGACAAGCTCAAGCCTTATGTTTTTGGACAAGAATTTACTTTATGGACTGATCATCATGCCTTGCAATGGATACAAACAATGCAAAATACTAACTCCAAGCTTCAGAGATGGTCTTGGAAGTTGCAGGAATTTCAAATGAATATTGAACATGTGCCTGGGAAGGAGAATGTGATAGCTGATGCTTTATCTAGGAAATAACAAAAAAAAAAACAGTTGCTGTTTGTGTAGGTTAACGTTTCACAATTCTCTTCTGTAAAAGGGAAATTGTTCCACTTGAGAAGGAAGGGGGGGGAAGATGTGAGGGTTTGAGGCCTACACAGGATTGGGTTTGTTGAGGCCTACACAGGCTTCAGTTTGTTGAAGCCTGAAGGCCCAAACACTCCACGATGGGAGGGGGAGTTTGAGAGTTTTAAGTTACCCAATAGAAGTTTAGAATCAGTTCTCCAGTGCAGGGTCACATGGTTATAACCTTCCATTCCTGGGAAGACTATATATGTGGGGTGTGGTCAGCTAGCAGTCAGTGTTAGAGTGTGTGCTGAGCAGCAGAGAGAGAGAGAAGGAGAAACTGGCTGGCTGGCTGCATAGGAATTAGGTAGACTGAAGTTAAACTAGAGATCATTGGACTGTTTGTTTGTTTTATTTTATCATACCTGCTTTTGATTTAAAACCACTCTATTAAGTAATTTCCCTACTACTATAAGTAAAGTTTGTTGTGTACCCTGGAGTTTGGAGTGACTTATTCACACGCCTACAGCCTACACCCACGTTACTGGGGGAAGCAGGCAAAGGACTGGGTCTTTGGGGAGAGGCAGATATCTCCCAAAGGCAGATCAAGGGGTCCCTGCGGTAGTGGAACCTTGACAGCCATACAATAAGGTATGATGTCCTGTAGATTATGTACAATCTGTAGAATTGTAATTTGTAGAAAGATCAGTATTCAAACAGTTTTGAGTCTGTGGTCCCAATTCCCCGCCCTGAAACCCTAAAATCCCCCCCTGGGGGGAATTCCCCCCTGGTTGAGAACCCCGGCCTTACAACCTAGCGCAGTTTGCAGTATTTGGGGTTAACACAATGACCCTTACCACCAGGGGTGGGGGGAACCTCTTTCATCCTGAGGGGGCGAATTGCAGTTCAGAGGAGTTCTTGGGGGCTGTATTCCAGGGGTGGGCGGGGCCAAAGGCAAAGGGAGTGTGGTCACAATACCAAAAAATGACGGCATAATTTTTGCTTAAAGCGCTTCCTGCCGGTTACTGGCCTTAGGTTACTGGGCATTTCAGCCTTTTAGAATGGGGGGGGACTGCACAAAAGCCAGGAAACCACCCAATGATCAGTGCTTGGAGGAAAGAGGGCGTGGCTGTCTAAGGAATCCCAGAGGGCTAGACTTGGCCGGTAGGCCTGAGGTTCCCGTCCTTATCTTAAATTCAGTTATGTCAGCTGCTATTCGTCTAGATAGCAAAACGGAACCTCTGTGGCTCAGAGGCTATCTGCCAGTGGACACCAGTTGGTTGGGTGGGATGGGAAAACTATGGGAGGATGATTGCCTTCCCGCCCTGCTTCTGGGTTTAATAGTGGAATCTGGTTGGCCACTGTGGGAAACTGGATGCTGGAATAGATGGGCCACTGGGTCTGATCCAGGAGGGCTCCTCTTTAAGTTTTTGTGCTCCTAAATTCTCTATAACCTTGACTGACATTTGTTTAAATAGCCAAACAACTAAGGGGGGGGGGGGGAGATGATCTAGAAAAGAAGTTTTCAAAATTTGTAAGCCTTTTCAAGTCAACAAGGATTCTGAGGCGTGTTCTAGGCGCAAAACCATTTCACACAGGTTGCCAATCAGGCCTATTGGATATCACTGTGTCACCCAGTGTGAACTGAGAGTGCATTCTAGAGCTGGGGTGGGCAGAAGGCAAATCAGGATCTACCGATACATCTACTGGTAGATTGTTGGATGATTTGCAGTAGATCTGAAAGGGTTTCTGACTCCCAGTTGTTTAGCAACAGCAACGACAGATAGGCTTTTTCACCCCCTTCAATTAGGCTGTTAGAATCCTTGATCTGTAATAACTAAGATATAGATTTGTACTTGTACAGGCAGGTCATACCAGTGTATGGCATGGAGTGCAGTAGGTAATTGGCTCCACCCACTAAGCTACCATTTTGTATCTGGCTCTATCCCCAGCTACTTTATGCCTGGCTCTAACTGGTGGGTCTTGGGAACATAGGGAGCTGTCCTGTGCTGAGTCAGACCATTGGTCCATCTAGCGCAGTCTTCTCAACACTGACTCTCCAGGTTTCAGGCAGTTTTTCCAGCCCTACCTGGAGATGCTGAGGATTGAACCTGGGAGCTTTCTGCATGCAAAGCAGGCCCTCTACTGTTGAACTATGGTCACTCCTGGACTAGGGGTTCTAGTAAAAAAAAAAACTAAAATAGATCCCACAAGTCTGAAGTTTGCCCACCCCTGCACTATTTATTTATTTTATTTATTTATTATATTTATACCCTGCCTTTTTTCCTTCAGGAACCCAAGGTGGCTTACATAATCCTCCTCCTCCTCTCCATTTTATCCTCACAACAACCCTGTGAGGTAGGTTAGGTTGAGAGTCAGTGACTGGCCCAAAGTCACCCAGTGAGTTTCATGGCCGAGTGGGGATTTGAACCCAGATCTCCCGAGTCCCAGTCCAACACTCTCACCACTACACCACACTAGAACACAGTCAACACTTTGTTGTGATTGCTGATGTCAGGAGTAGATTGGCAACACTGGGCAAGCTTGCTCTCATTACTGATCTTCTCACTGAGGAGGCCCAGTCCAAGGTGTCGCATCCCAGGGTTCCCCAGTCTTCAGTCTGAAAACCGTTGGACTGAAGCAAGAAAGAGAAAATGTTCACAATTACTATACACCTAGATATCAAAGTAAACATTATGTGATAAGTGAGGTCAGGCGTTGCTAAGCAAACGCTAAGCAAGGGGAGAAGAAAAGCCAGCAAAGCAAACTATGTCCCTGGTGGTATTAACTGAAGTCCACTTACCTTTGGTACATTGTGTTGCTGTTTTTTGTTCAAGGCAGCAATAAGGTTCGTTTCAGATATAATAGAGCAGGCAGTGGATTTTTTTTTTCTCCCCCTCTGAAGTGAATACTATTTTCAAACTAGAATTGTGAAGAAGACTGAGCCCATGTTCAAGAAGGGCTCAAATAAACATAAATAATCATGAATTCAAACTCTGTTCATTTGCTTTGTTCAAAATGATCACATTTTGATGAGAATACATAGTAGGAAATCTGCAATACTTGATTTACAGGACAGCATAGGGGGTTCATGCACCTCACCAATAACATCTGGAAATCTATGGGAGGCATATTTCTATTTCCAACTTACTTTCACCAGAAGAATTTCACCAGAGGATCAGCACTGTGACACCACTGCCCCAGCCAGACCCACATTCGATGGGTAGCATGAATAAAGCCCGCATCACCCCTAACAGATGATGTGGGCTTCATTAATGGAGTCCCCTTTAGGCCTGCTCCCCCACTCCCCCAACCAGCAGTGGTCACCTAATCTCAGTCTGATGGTCCTCTTCTTTCACAGGTGCATGGAGTACCTGATGTTGCTACCTTTACCATTGCTCCTTCTCCTGTGCCTTTAACAACAGCCTAGCCCACAGAAATGTAGCAAAGGAGGCTTTTACTGGCATGGATATGAATAGTGGCAAAAGCTTCATATATAAAATATTTGTACATCAGTTGTTGTTAAAGGCACAGGACTGGGGCCAATAAACACAGTAGTAACTAGCTCTATAATTTTCTATCTTAGAGAGCAGGCCTGTGGCTTACGCTGGCTCTGCTTGTCTGAGCGTGGAAAGCTAAGCAGGGTCAGGCCTGGTTATTACTTGGACGGGAGACCCCTCCTCTAGTTTCCTGCATTGAGCAGGGGGTTGGACTCGATAGCCTTGTAGGCTCCTTCCAACTCTATGATCTATGAAATCTATATGCATTTTTTCATTAATCTAAGTCTAACTGTACTTACTTGCATTATATTTGCCATTCGTATTCTTTGTGGTTAAGGAAATGACAACAAAGTGTCTGGGCTTTTCTGTACAAGGTTGTTAATTAATCCGCTGAATCTACTTTTGCTCTCCTCACAGAATTGAGATCCAAGCACTGTATGAGGAGCATTTCCTTTCCTGCTTTCCCACTACATAACCCTTAGGTGGCACTGTGGTATAGCGGAATAGCACAAACACACAAGAGCAAATCATGCTTTCTTTCACCAATCAGAAATAATACCCCATTTACCCTGTTCTAAAAAAAAACCTTGAGGAACGTGCTGTTTAAAAACAGAAGGTCATGATGTTGTCTAAAGAACCCATAAATAACCGTGAGTAGGGAATTATCAGTGCAGAACAAATGCCTTGTGTAGAAAAGCTCTCTATTTCTTAAATAGGTAATGTAGAAAAATGGTACTATTTTACCAAATTCAAAGAGCAAATGGCAAGCCACATTCACAAACATCCAAGCAACTCAATCCTACAACACAATCCTGCAACACAAGCAACTTCTGAGTTCCCACATGGAACTGTATCAAATCTGCTTTTCCAGTGGCTGTCATGCCACAAAGCGCACAAGATGGAAAAGCTGCTGTTGATCTGAATGTAGATCAACATTATAGAAACTGTTTTTATAGCTCCAAAATTCATATTAGTATGTAATACCTTTATTAAGCCAACCAGCTGATCACAAAAAATATGCGAACTTTTGAGCTCTCCAGACCTCTTCATCAAGCAAGATGTTGGAAAAATCAGGTTTGGCAGGAGGGGGAGTGGGGAGTGGGGAGAATGGGAACGGGGAGCAAGCCTGACTTGATGATTTCCCCTGCCTTGTTCCTTAGGGGCAGAACAGATAACAATCACATGACCTGCAGATCCCAAATGTCTGCAGACCCTCTTCACCCACTTCATCTTGGAACTCTGAAGATACAGACACTGTGACTTCACCATCATATCAGTTCCCCCCCCTCACCGCTGCCAAACCTGCTTTTTGTAATATCTTGCCTAATGAAGAAATCCGGAGATTTTGAAAGCTTGCACTTTTTTGATGATCTTTTGGTTGGCCTAATAAAGTTATTACACAAATATGGATTTATAACTGTCAGTAATGGCAAATGACCACAAGGTGGCATTAAATAATTCCAGTTTTTTTTAGGACATAAAAAATCTTCCAGAACACACACTAGCTGGTGTGTTTTTTTTAACAAGAATTATTCAGCAAAACATGCTGAGAGAAGATACAAAAGACTTTTCTCTTATAAAAGTCATGCTATTGTTACTAGCAAGACTTATGGATTTCAGTCTAAACAGAAAGATGGACTTCGTACAATACAAAGCAGTCTAGTGGATTTATACAGAGTTCAAAGAATCCTAGATTGCTACCAGTAATCAGTGCTTACACTCCAAGATAAAATAGGAAAGCAAAACTGCATGCATGTTTCAAATCTAGCTAATTTAGGTCGTATGTTTGCTTTATAAACAAAGTTATGGAAAAGCCAATATTGGTGAAAATGCCTCTGGGCAACGCTAGGCATGTCTACTCAGAAGTAAGCCCCATTGAATTCAATGAGGCTTACTCCCAGGTAAGTGGGTATAGGATTGCAGTTTTTCCTGTTATTAGTCTTATGCAGATGGAATATTACCAGAAAGCTCAAAGGGGGTGCAATGTATCCTACTCCCAATCTGCAGAAGCCCTTTCTGCCACTACAGGATACCACACAACTTCAAAGCAGCTGGCCCTGCACTGACTCCAATGAGGCACCAGCTTCAAGTCATTCCTCTCCTCCCTCAATTGTCATCTATCGGCAGCCATTCCATCTGGCTGCAGCAGAGGGAGAGGGGACAGCAGGGCCCACTCCGTCTGCTCTGTTGAGAGACAGAGTGCTCTGTCACTTTTAAGTACCGGTGCCTGAATTTGCTAATTTTCCTCCTCCGTCCCCACCCCTTTGCCTTTCCATGTGACGTCTTGAGATTCTAAGCTTGTGAGCAGGGGCTGACTTGTCTGCTGCTGTTTTCACTGATCTTAATCTAAGCTGCTTTGAAAGCTTTTTCGGCTGATGTGCAGAATAAAAATGCTTTAAACCAGGGGTAGGCAACGGGTGCCTGGGCACCAGTATGCCCCTGGACACCTTTCTTGGTGCCCATCAATGTGTCCTCCTCTCCCCCTTCCACTTTTTTTTAAAAAAACACAACAACACATTTTTGCTTACTGGCAGCTGGGATTGCTGTGAAATAAATTTCTGTTGGTGCTGCGGGCTCAAAGGAGTTGTGTAGTGTGTTGAGGCTCAGACCCCACCTCTGCCTTGCACTCAGTCAGTCTTTTGAGGTTACTTGTCCTTTGCCATGCCTCCCATGGCAGCCATTTTGTGGTGGTGCCCAGGACAATTTATCAAATTGCCAAATGTGTCCAGGGCCCAAAAAGGTTGCCTAGCCCCACTTTAAGCAAGCAAACAGACAGACAAAACAAACAAACAGGCAGGCAAATAACCTTCCTTGTACTGGTATAGATCACTTCTGCGAACAGAAGCTGTATGCAAGCAGCACTCCCAGACCATGTCCCCAAGAACGCTATAGTGTTGTACTTGTTCTGCACAAAAGCTGGGAAACCACCAGAGGATCAGTGGCAGGGGAAAAGCGGGTGGCCCCTTCTGGGGAACCCTGGGGGGGGGCAGATCTGATCTGCACTCCTGCAGCCGCTTCCTCACAGTGCATATTGCACTGGCATTTAGGGCCTAATGCAACTGCGCGGTAGTAGCTCCTGAGCTTGGGCCAATGGCCTAATCCTGTGGGTCTTGTTAATATACATATTGTGTTGCTCATAAAGGCAATTATTTCTAGCTGTATCTCCTTGTATATATTCCTTTGCCAAACAATGGAGGATGTATCTGCAGAGCCTACACAGGATTCTTAACAAGGTTTGCCCACTGAGGCAAAGTTTTATGGACACCCCTTTATACGGTAGCTTTGGAAACTTTTTTTAAAAAATCTTTCTTCCAGGAGACAATAAATAACGCTCTGTCATTGTCACATAAAACAGATGGTCTTTTAAATTGGAGATCAGCACTCCTAATAAAAAGAACTGAGAATTGCTCACAAAACTCCTTCAGATAAGTGTCGGCCTCCTTTTGTGTACTGCAAATACATTTCCGTCAATGGGAAAATAATAGAGCAGCAAGGAAGCCATTATTGTGTATCCAGTGTGGTCTCTAATCAGCACCTGCACAGAGCAGAGAACTGGAACGAGACATGTTGGCAATTTGCTAGACAACAGGTAAAAATAGAAAAAGAATACACGACACAGGATCCACAAAGTCCAAGGAAGCATACAAAGCAACCCTCCAGAGAGCTGTGCTAAAGATCAATGCATGCAGCAAGGAACTGTTTTTGCAACAGGCAAATGAATGGATTCAGTTCATCTTGCTGTACCCAGCGCTCATTAAGAAGCCACAAACTGCAATTAAAAAAGGAAAAGGATGATGTGTGTATCTTCCCAAACTCAAGGCAGGTGACATAAAATAAATATTCAGCCTATGAGCACTGAAGGAAGAACCAACTTCGGAGGGCACAGTCTTTTATCAGAAAGCCTGCTATTTATTAAAGCAATGCAGCAAGATTTCATGAGGGCTAGCTGTCTATCTCATCCTGGCCTAGAACATGAGTGCAGAATAACCCAGTGCAATCCTATACATGTTTATTCGGAAGTAATTACTATTGTGTTCAAAGGGACTTACCGCCTAGTAAGCATGTTTAGGATTGCAGCCTCAGCAGGGCCAGCCCAAGATATTTTGCCACCTGAGGTGGACCAGCAAATGCCACCCATTCCCCTGCATCTCTCCCCCCCCCCCATATAGTGCACCAAGCTCTAGATCCAGTGATGCCCACTTGATCCACCCTACTGCTGCTCGTCTTGCTTTAGTTTTTGTGGCACCCACAAAACCCACAGGAACTATTTAAAGGAAGACGAGCAGCAGTAGGGTGGATCAAGTGGGCATCACTGGAGCTAGATCTTGCTGCACTATATGGGGGTGGGGGGAGGAGAGGCAGCAGGGAGGGGAATGTGTGGCCCTCCAGATGTTGTTGGACTGCAACTCCCATGATCCCTCACCATTAGCTATGTTGGCACGGGCTGATGGGAGTTGAAGTCTAACAATGTCAGGAGGGCCACACGCTCCACACCACTGATCTACAGGTTCAACCTGCTGCAGAGTGAGGCTTTGGGGAAACTGGGTTAGATGGAGCCTGGAGCATTGCTGGCTGCTTTGCGGCTGTGACTGCAGTTTTTTATGCTGTGTCAAAGTGGGGACAGCGCTCCTAGGCAATAGCCACTGCTGGTGGCTGCTCTACAGCCAGCAGGCACACCCAGGCCACAGCCTTTTCTCCTGGATGGGGGTGGGCAGGTGGCCAAAGGTGGGGTGGACAGGCCTGTGAACAGTTGTGTGGCTCAGAGCTGGCAGGTGGCCGACAACGTTGGTGGATGGGTGGTGGGAGGCAGGATCCACTGCCTCTCCTGACTGGCACGCTGCCTGAGCCGAGACACGCCTTGGCTCACGGAAGGTCCAGCCCTGAGCCTTAGTGACTTGCAAGAAGTTTCTGAAATCAGAAGAAAGGCATGTAATGAGTAAGTGGGCTTCACATTCAACTAACGAACAAATAGGGTTGCCACTATTCGACTTTTTTTTTTTTTTATGGAATAGAATAGTCTTTGTGAACAGACATGGTTGCAAATCTTTCCCCCTATCCCTCTTAGAACACTTCTGCATTTTTGAATGTCGTGAGAGGTAGAAATTTCAGAGCTGAAATTTTCTGCACGTCAACCTCCTCCGTGTCAGAAAAAACTTCACCTGGTGAATTTATGCCCATCGGGCCGCTAATAGTACAGAAGCATACGCTCTCCATCCCTTCTCTGGTCTCTTAGGTAACGAGGGGCCATAGTGAGCTCGGTGGTAGAGCCTGTTTAGCATGCAGAAGGTTCCAGGTTCAATCCCCAGCATCTCCAGTTAAAAGGGGGTTCAGGTAGAAGCTGATAGGAAAGATTTTCTCTGCATAAATCCTTGGAGAGCCACTGCCTCTCAGATTAGACCCTACTGGGCTAGATGCACCAACAGTCTGACCTGGAATAAGTCAGCACCCCTATCCCCCCCCCCCCCCCCGTCTCCCGCTTTCTTCTTGCATTTTAAGGGCACACTTCTATGCATGTTTAGACAGAAAAAAAGTCTTGCGACTCCCAGCATTCCCCAGCCAGCCATGGGAGTCGTAGGACTTTTTTCTGTCTAAACATGCATAGAATTGCGCCCTAAAGGGCAAAAACCAAAGGAAAAGAAGGGGGGAAAGTGGAGACATCTGGTTGGCCACTGTGGGAAACAGGGTACTGCACTAGATGGACCTTTGTTCTGATCCACCAAGGCTCTTCCTACGAGACCAGTGATGAAAGCACACCGTAACGTTTGCCTTTACTCCATCCCTGCCCATTCTCCTTGCAGCAAACGGGCGGCGAGTTTGATTTAAAGAAAATAAAAGAAACGAAAGGCGGGGTCTTAAACGACACTTCCCATCATACCGATCGCCTCTCTCGTCCAATAGCGAAAGAGAATCTCAGAGCTCGACCTTCCCCCTCCTAGGCTACATGCCGCGAACCAATCGCTAGCTCCGTTCACTCCCTCGTTCGCTCGCGCGAAGCCAATAAGGAAAAGAAGCCGTTGATCGCGGGCGCGAAAGTGATGGAAGTTTTGAATCGGACAAGGAATTGGGTGAGTTTAAGGGGCGAACGGACAGGGCGCGCGTCGTCGTCTTTTTCTTGTGCTGCTCGAGGGAAGCCACGGCAGGGGTGAAAGCAAAAGCCTAGCCCGCTCCGAGAGCCACCTGGCTCCCTTGCCAGGCTCCCAGATGTCCCCGTCTCGCCGGCCTCGGAGGGCAGGAGCAGCCTTTCTCTGAATTTCCTTTCATATTGGGGTGACTCCCGAAATGACGTTTCTGCTTTACACTTATTTTCATCATGCGGGCTAGACACTTTTATAAAAATAAACGCTTGCGATTTTCCTGGTAAATAGCCTGACATCATACTTCTAGAATTAAAAAAAAATCTTTTAAAAACCGAATAGTTTTAGGCGAAATAGAAACTTCAGGGGGGATAAATGTTTTAAATAACTTTTGTAAGTATCCTGCTACCGTTTTTATAAAGCTTTGGGGAAAGGAAGTGGATAGTATAGTCATGATACTGTCACTGTCAAAGCAAGGTTGGTCTGTTTCACTTTCTGATGTATTTTGGAATTATTTGCTTTCTTGATTGATTCCTTCTTTTGAAATCCACACACACATACTCATATATACAGACACACCCTGCCAGTGCTTTTACCGTTTTTTAAAGTTGGAAAAGAAACTTACCATTGTCTACACTGTAGAAAACAGCTGCACGGTTATTCTTATACAGTATCTAGGGTTTTGGTCTGTGACATCTAAATGGCGTGGATATGTGAGATTTGTTAATAAGCAGTTATGTTATAGCGTCCCAGCATGGCTGTCTTTAGCTGGCAAGACTTCTGTGTGATTATACTTTGATCTATTTTCAGAATAATGGCCCAGACAAAAGATGATGATGAACTGGCAATACTTGAAAAAGAGATCAACGAATTTTGGACTAAGTTCCAAACGACTTGTTGCAATGAGTCTATTGACCAGACTTTGGGACTGAGAGATTTATGGTATGAGTCCATAAGCCAGCTTTCAGGTAAAATTACTTATGCTTTATTATAAGTTATTGCCATCTTGCTGCCAATTGGCAATTCCCACTACGTTAGGGGTGCATGGCCAGGGGGCTGCATGTGCACCGCCCTCCCTGGCCTTAACTGCAGCCCCCACAGGGCTAGCATTCTCTCCACCCCTCCCCCGGCAATCTTGATACAGATCACTTTTTTCCCCTGCCATTACAATCTGTATCAGGATCTCTGGGGAAGGGGATGGAGAGAAAGCTTTCTCTTTCCTCCCCCAGAGATCCTCATACAGATGGTTCTTTCCCTGCTTTGAGGATGTGTATGTGTGCATCTGTGTGCACCCCAAATTCTGAGCCAGCATCATGTGCGATCCTTGGGGCCCAAAAAGGGTGTGTGCCCTTGCATTACATGGACATGTGATGAAATAGACTGGGGCGCTTGTCACACATGACAAGTGCACAGACAAACACAATTTCCTATACAGAAAGGGATGCCAGGATACAACCTGGAGAAAGGAGTGTACCTTTAAAAACCTGTTTTCATGATAGCTGCAGGTATGTATCCTGCATTTCCCCTTCTATGGCTGAGAAGTAGTTGGGAGAGAGGCTGACTGTAGAGGAGGAAGAGCCAATTTGATCTGCTTGAGTCCCCTCTCAGTTCCATGCCATCTCTTGGCAGTGTTGGGGGAGGGGCTTCATCTGGGTGTAAAGCAGAGGAGAGCAACTTGTGACCCTCCAGATGTTTTGGCCTATAATTCCCATCAACCCTAGCCAGCATAGCCAGTGCTGGAGAGATCATGGGAGTTGTAGGCCAGAACATCTGGAGAGCCACAAGTTGACCACTCCTGCTGTAAAGAAAATTCTGTGAAGGTTCAGATTGTTTGAATAACTCAGGAGAGTGATCTTTATATCTGTTGACTGTTTTGTATACGATTATAAACTAGCACAAATATTTCAGGATTGGGGTGGCAGATAACTCTGTTTTTTAAATTACAGATAAATGGTCCAAGAGACTGAAAGAAGGAGATGAAATAATCAACAAATTTCATGAGTATACAAATGGTACAGTATGAGTCTATTCTTGTCCTAAAACATTTTTGCATGAGCTAATATGTGATGTCAAAGCACACACAAAAAGCAGAATTCTTGAAATAATCTACTAAAAGTGGAATGTCTGGAACAGTTTTGCTTTTAGGTTTCTGTTCACGTCTAAGTAAATAGATAAATACTGTGCAAGTCAGCTTAACCCAGCCCTGGTGTTCTCATTTTCATCTTTGTGATACACAGACAGTTCATCCAAAGGTTTAATTGCGTAGAATTTTGCAAGAGGATTTAATTATGGGCAAAGCTAATTCTCCTGTTTTGTAGCCAAAATATCCCAGATGCACCGATGTCACTCCATCTGCATTCCTCTCCCCGCCCCAGTGCACTGTTTTCAGTAATGGCCACTATCTACTAGGCATTCTTAAGCCTGTGGAATTTGACAGGCTTTTAAGCATGTATACCTCTGTGTTGGATTGTAATTAGTGTGCTTTAAAATAAGGTGAAATATAGACAGTTGGGTTTGACACAGAGAGAGCTAGGTTTGTGATGGGTGTGCAGACCACATGCCTGGTGTGAAGGTTGCGGATATCATGCACTGTTTGGATAGCTTTGTAGATAGTGTTGGGGTGGATTTGGTGATCGTGGTCCATGTTGGTACCAGTGATGTGGGGAAATGTAGTCGTGAGGTCCTGGAAGCCAAATTTGGGTATCTAGATAGAAGGTTGAAATCCAGGACCACCAAGGTGGCTTTCTCTGAAATGCTACCTGTTCCACGCGCAGGCCCGCTAGACAGGTGAAGCTGAGGAGTCTCAATGTGTGGTTGAGATAGTGGTGTAGGGAGGAGAGGTTCAGATTTGTTAGGCACTGGGGAACATTTTGGGACAAGCTGGGCCTGTACAAGAGGGATGGGCTGCACTTGAACCAAAGTGGAACCAGACTGCTGGTGCTAAACATAAAAAAGGTGGCAGAGTAACTTTTAAACTGAACTCTGGCAGAAAGCCAACAGGAGCTGGGAAGATTCCAGTTCAGGTTGAATCATCCCCGCTCGGCCATGAAACTCACTGGGTGACTTTGGGCCAGTCACTGACTCTCAGCCTAACCTACCTCACAGGGTTGTTGTGAGGATAAAATGGAGAGGAGGAGGATTATGTAAGCCGCCTTGAGTTCCTTGCAGGAAAAAAGGCGGGGTATAAATATAATAAATAAATAAATAAGATGGAAAATGTTTCTGAATGCCCAAATGTAGAAGCGTGGGGAATAGACCATGAGCATATGCACTGGCCAGAGATATCTGGGGCGGGACACCATGTATAGGTGTTTCTATGCAAATGCTAGAAGCCTCCAAGTCAAAACAGGAGAGTTGGAGTGCCTGGTTTTAAAAGAGAACCTAGATATAGTGGACATTATGGAAACCTGGTGGAATGGAGAGAACCAGTGGGATATGGTCATCTCTGGATATAAATGTTTTCAGGAATGGAGTCTGAGGAACTGAGGCAAATAGTGGTGCCAAAAGATGTAGTTCCTAACCTTATTGAGAAATTGAAAGTTAATAAATCACTGGGCTCAGATGGTATTCATCCTAGAGTTCTTGAAGAACTCAAATATAAAATTGCTGTTCTAGCAAAAATATGTACTGTAACATGTCCCTAAGATCAGCCTCTATACCAGAGGACTGGAGAATGGCCAATGTCACACCAATTTTTAAAAAGGAATCTGGGAAATTACAAGCCAGTTAGCTTAATGTCTGTTCCAGGTAAATTGGTTGAAAGCATTATTAAAGTAGTAAACATATAGAAAAGGCAAGCCCTGCTGAGAAAGAATCAACATTGCTTCTATAAAGGTAAGTACCTTCTCACAAACCTTTTAGAGTTCTTTGAGACTGTCAATAAACATGTGAACAGGGGTGATTCGGTAGACATTGTGTACTTGGACTTCTAAAAGGCTTTTGAGAAAGCCACTCACCAAAGACTCCTGAGCAAACTTAGTAGTAATGGAATAAGAGGAGAACAGAACAGAAAGCGGAGAATAAGAATAAATGCTAAATTCTCCCAATGGAGGGATGTAAACAGTGGGGTCCCTATGCTTTTCATCTTATTCATAAATCACCTGGAATTAGGAGTGAGCAGTGAAGTGGCCAAGCTTGCTGATGACACCAAATTATTTAGGGTGGTTCAAAACAAAAAGGGATTGTGAGGAGCTCCAAAAAGATCTCTCCAAACTAGGAGAATGGGCATCAAAATGGCAAATGTGGTTCAATGTAAGCAAGTGTAAAGTGATGCACATTGGGGCAAAAAAATCCCATTAAAATGTCAACCCATTGTGTTGCAACTGTGAAAAAGGCAAATTCCACGTTGGGCATAATTAGGAAAGGAATTCAAAATAAAACTGCCTATATCATATTTCCCTTATACAAATCTTTCCCCTTACACAAATCTATGGTGCGACCACGCTTAAATACTGTGTACAGTTCTGGTCACTGCACCTAAAAAAGGACATTGTAGAGTTGGGAAAAGTGCAAAAAAGGGCAACTAAAATGATCAAGGGGCTGGAGCAACTCCCCTATGAGGAAAGGTTACAACAGCTGGGATTGCTTAGCTTAGAAAGAAGGTGAGTAAGAGGAGACATAATAGAGGTGTACAAAATGATGCAAGGTGTAGAGAAAGTGGATAGGGAGACTCCCCCCTCCCCCTCATAATACTAGAACCCAGAGTCATCCCATGAAGCTGATTGGTGGGAGATTCCGGACAGATAAAAGGAAGAACTTCTTCACACAGTGCATAGTTGAACTATGGAATTCCCTGCCACAAATTGGAGTGATGGCCACCAATTTGGACAGCTTTAAAAGGAAATTGGACAAATTCATGGAGGAGGAGGCTATCGATAGCTGCTAGCGTTGAAGGTTATATGCCTCCTGCAGTATCAGAGGCAGTCTGCCTATGTACACCAGTTGCTGGGGAACATGGGCAGGAGGGTGCTCTTGCACTCATGTCCTGCTTGTGGGTTTCCCATGGGCAGCTGGTTGGCCGTTGTGTGAACAGAATGTGGGACTAGATGGATCTTGGGCTGATCCAGCATGGCTCTTCTTGTGTTCTTATGTGCTTTAAAATTAGGTGAAAACACATACACATTCAATCTAGAGTGTGGTGCGGTTTGGACACACATTAATTGCCCTTTAAACAAATGCCTTGAAATGCAGCAAATGTTTGTCCAAACCAAACTCTAGTTCCAGACGTTTTAGACTATAACTCCTGTCATCCCTGCGCCTGTTGGCCATATGTCTGTTTTCACTGAAAGACAACAGCAGTATTAGGTTACACTGTAAATATGATATCATCCAGGTGACGTGTAGCTAGGTAAGCCAGAGGTTATCCTTTTTCAATTTTACATATGCGTGCTCAGTACATTTATTTTTGTAATCTTGAATTTTCAGTGGTAGGGATACCATTTAATACTTATCGTTTACATAGCATTTTAAAGGGTTCAGAGCAGTTCACATATGATAGAGGCAGACACAAATGTTACTCTTTATCAAGCTGAAATAGCATATGTCCCAGTGTTTGTTCTACATTTAATGCTTTCATCTGAGCACCTTTGTTTGTTTGTTACATTTATATCTCACCTTCTGCAGGGAGCCCCAGGCTGAACTTCCTCCTTTCCATTTTATCCTCACAACAGCCCTGGGAAGTAGGATAGGGTGAGAATCAGTCACTGGCCCAAAGTCCCCCAGTCAGCTTCATAGTCAAGTGGGGACTAGAACCCGGGTCTCCCAAATCCCAGTCCAGTACTCTTAATGCTACACCACACTGGCTTCTCTCCACTTGGAAGTGACACCCCTTTCAGTGTGTCACTGGAATTGCTTATGAATAAAACCAGAATTGTAAGTGGGTCTTACATTAAAAGTAAACATCCAGGGTTAAATCTAACATTGCATTAGAGAAAATCCACTAGTGCAACAGGACGTTCTCCCTCCTCCCCCCTGCAGCCCTCTGCACCACCTGCAAATCTGCTCTGGTGGGTTTCCCAGTCTTCCTGAGCAGATTTTGAGGGTTTGTGCGGGACGGGGGAATTCCCCCTCCCACCTCCTGCTTCTGTTCCTGCCAGTGGACTAACACCATTGGATTCAGCCTCCAGTTTTCCCTGTTCCATGCAGAGGTCTGCCAAAAGAACAAATCCATTGAAGAAAAACAGGAGAAATTATCAGAAGTTCTTGCTAATGTTAAGGATGGGGAAAAACAAGAGGCAGACTTGATGGTCAGCATTCAAGAGCTCAAGGAAGAATTAATCAGAAAAAGTAAAAGTAAGTTGCAGTGAAAAAGTTGATACAATCTAGAAGTCTTGGATTGTGCCATCCTGTCTGAGAAATGTGCAAGCTAAGGCCACTTTACATCCAATTTCTACATGGAGATTGTCTCTCCTGTAGTGAAATGTGTACTAAATTCATGTATAATGTAGTCGGCCATTTATTTTATACTGATTTAACAGCTCCATGTATGCACCACTTCTCCATATTAAATGGATGCATTCAGTGGTGTGGTGGAAACTCTGGCACTCTTTAGAGGAGGAGTGATGTTGGCATCTTCTCAAACTGCCGGGGTAATTGATTATTTGCTCTAGCAAATAAATGAGGGGATAACAAGGCTTTCAAGTGTTCCTATTGATTGATTTTATTTATTTATTATATTTATACCCCACCTTTTTTCTTGAAAGGAACCTAAGGCGGATATATTAGAGAGACAAAATATATAGTGTCAGAATGAGAAAACCAATCAAGGAGGGGCCGGATACTTTGATGGGGTGTTTACTTCATGTTAGCAAGATAGTTTGCATTGTTAATTAGAAGCTAAACATTACATTTCAGCTCATTGAAGATATTTTATTTTAAGCTCAGCTTAAAAACTATGTCTTCTGAAGTAAGCAACACTGAGTTCTATGGAGCTTACTCCCAGGTAATGCTGCAATCATTAGGATTGCAATCATAGCCTGTAGACTTAATTGTGAGATTATATTTGTGGTTGGTTTTTGTTTTGGGGTTGCCTGTGTTTGATGATGGAATTTTTAACCAGTGTTAGCTACTTTTGAGTACAAATAAGAGCAAAATGGGATATGGAGATATGTTAAACACACACACACACACACACACACACACACACCTCCTGGGTGTGTGCTTATGGATTCTCTTTGGGGCTGTCGCGAGCTCCTACACTTCAGAATCTACCACAACATCACTGGATACTATCAGAGCACCCATTTGACACAGTGGGACTTAATCCTGAGTAAATATGTATGTATAGGATGACACTGTAAGACTTGCTTTCTAACTTGAGAGGTAAGATGGCCTTAAAAACCCTCTTAAATAAATAAATTAATTAGGTGGTTATATAAAATGGGAAAGATATGTTCACATCAAGGAGGTAGTCAATGTGAGTTAAATAAACAAGCCACATCAAGAAAATGAAAGTTTCATGGTGGCAGATGTATTTTTTTTTTTTAAAGAAACATGAATTGACTCGTAGCTTGTAAAATTCTGATGTTGATGCATCAAAAAAGAAAAGACATAACGATTTTAAATTTACCAAACACGTAAACAAAAATTGACCTTCGGTTTAAAGGCATGGGGGGAAATCTTGATGTTTTGTTTTGTTTAAATCTCAGCTAAAAACAAAGCCACAGAAGAAATGGAGGAAAGACTTTGTAAGGCTGAAAAGCTATTTAAAGAGCGACTTGGGTTAGAAATACGCAAAACCTGTGGTAAGACGGCTATGCATATGTATACTATTTCAAAGAGCGACTAATGCCAGCTTTCTATAACAATAGGCATTTCCCCCCTATAAAAAGTGGTCAACCTTTTGCTGAGTATTGTCCTGGTGCAACAAGAGCCAGCTTGAGTAGAAAGAGGTCTCCATGCAGGTCTGCCTGATCACCAGTACAAAAGGCTGCTGCAGGGGAGAATGCCCTAGCATTCAGCATCTGCTCATGTGCTGCATGTACGTTGTCTAACACAGGGTTCTCCAGCCTTGGGTCCCCAGATGTTTTTGGCCTACAACTCCCAGCATGTCCCAGCCAGCATAGCTGGCTGGGGCATGCTGGGAGTTGTAGCCAAGGTTGGAGAACACTGGTCTAACAGATTATTAACTGTCCCAGTTCTCTTAAGAGGTGGGTGGGAAGTGGTGCTTGCTCCAACTGATCACTACTATCAGAGTTACCAGTGTTGATCTCACCTTACAGGAGTAATGAGGAAAAGAGGATTTTGCAGTTGCAGGCAAAGCCACAAACATGTGAAACTCTTTTCCCACTGAACTGCAGCAAAAAGCATCATGGATTTTATTCACATACGAGGCTTCGGAGATACTTATATAACATAGACTTAGCATCACATCGTCTGTGATTGTGCTCTCAGTTTTCTAAATACAGTCATGCCTTGGATTGAGAGCATAATTCGTTCCGGAAACGTGCTTGTAATCCAAAACACTCTTATATCAAAACGAAATCCCCCCCAAAAAATTTGTACAGAGATTTTTAATATAAGCCGTACTATAGTACTTGTATTGCAAGACGTCGCTTGTATATCAAGTAATAAATAAATATTTAAAAATTTGCTTGTCTTGCAAAACGCTCTCAAACCAAGTTACTTGCAATCCAAGGTATTACTGTACTTTAAACCAGAATACTCTGCTCTTTTCTGAAGGTTACCTTGGTGTATCCAATCATTTAGCACCACCTTGGGTTGTTGCATAGGGGAGAGATGCAAGTTTTGTTTCTTATGGAGTTATTGTTAAACATGCGCTCCAAACGCAGTTCCTGAAACTGAAACGTAAGGTTTTGATTGAGCTATATAATGTACAGCACAGATTATTCAGGGTTAAGTATTTAGGAAACTGATAGCCCTTGCATGATGTGATGCTAGTTCATGTTGCATAAATTACTGGTCGGATCCAGAGCAGACTTTCCACAAGTCCGCCCATTCACAAAGGGGGCTGTGAACCTGTAGAGACCTCTGTCTATGAAAGGGCTTGCAGCCTCCTGCACCACTCTCCCCAGTATTTAATGGTCCCCCAAACATCTAGGTTTTCAGGGGATACAAGAGAGATGCAGAGGGAAATCAGGAAAAAAAAATATATCTCCCCCCCCCCCTTCCATGCTTGCAACAGTTGCAGATTTCTGGATCCACATCACTATCTCAAGCTTAGTTTGAGCAAAATTTGTGAGGACTGGTGCTATATCTAGACAGAGGGGGGAGAGATTGCCATGTCAAGTGATTCCTTTGACTTGTGGAAACATACGGTAGATGTAAAAGAATACTACAACTTGGCAGTGAACCGAAACGCATGCAAATGTTTTTTATCTGACACACTCAGGTGTCTGAATATACTCTCATTCTTTGCATCTAGCTAATCATTTGCAATTTATATTCCGCTGTATTGACCAGAAAGATTTTGACAAGCCATACATGCTTACCCTTTCTATAAATGAAGAGGGAGCTTATGAAGGTAAGTAGAAGGCAATGTTTCATTTTATAGTTTTTAACTGGATTTAAAGAAAACCATTGCACATGTTCATTCTCTGTCTCCCTCCACACACTATAAGAAGGCTTTAGATACTGAATTAATTATAAGACGGATTGCCTTCATTGCTCTCCTCACCCACCCCACCCTTTAATTTCTGTGACTTTTTGCTTGCTTTCTCTTGCTAACTCAATCTGTATATTCCATCTGATTCACTTGTCTTTTCTCCTTGGAAAAATCAGCCAATTCAAGCTGGACTTCTAACATTTGAAACAAGAATTGTGATTGCAGATATATTTAAGATTTACCAACTGCAGGGTTTGAACAAAGTACTAGCTTATGTAACAATCTGCATGTCTGTATATACCCTTTCCTTCAGAACTTCCCTGTCATCTTTACATTCTAACCATCGTTTACGGGCCACAGCCTATTCAAACTAGTTTCAAAAGGTTTTAAACCAGGGGTGTTTAAGCTCAGGCCCGAGGGCCAAATCCAGCCCTCCAGGCTTCCGCTGATGGCCATGCCCCCTTTCCCCCAACTGCCGTTCATTCAGTGGTTTCCCAACTTTTTTCTGCACTCCAAAAGGTTGAAATGCCTCTCCTAAGGATTAGCTGCTGCGAGTAAGAGATTTAAACTAAAATATGCTGGGATTTTTGGTATTTTGGCCCTGCCCCTTTTGCCTTCAGCCCCACCCGCCACTGGAATGTGGCTCCGAAAAGCTTCTCTGAAATTGAATTTGGCCCTTGGGCTGAAATAAGTTGGACACCCCTGTTTTAAACTAACTTGCAAGGCACTTCTTATGAGTTCTTACCCATTCTGTTTTCCCCATCTTATTCCTGCTTGAAGAAAAGTACTGTGCAATTTGAAAGCTTGCTACCCTCCTTTACCAACTTAAATGCCAGTCTGTCCTTGTGTACAACAGGGGCAGTCAGTCTTGTAATTAACCAGTTTGGCTTCTTAAGCAGATACGTAATGTTGGCCGGTGCTGTGTTGCAGAATACCTGGAACTAGAGGGCCACTCACATGGAAGCTATTAGAAGTAATGATACAAAGGAACAGCACTTCTTAAGGGATAGGGGCAAACGTATATTCACATTCCTGTAGGAAGCGAAAGAGATTACTCAAGGACTAATGTGGGACACTCTTTGCAATACCATTTTATGACTGGTATGCCTGAAAATAAGTCTAAATATATGTTGCCACATCAGGATGCGTTTATTTTCAAATTAGAAATGATATGTATCATTGTTTCCTTCTAGTGATCTCTTGTTCTCCTCCCTTGGACTGTATAGAAGAGCTGCAGCTAAAAGTGAGAGAAACCAACAATTTTTCTGCATTTATTGCGAACGTTAGGAAAGCCTTCATCACTTTGACTTTTAAATGATGTGTTGCTATATATGTAAATCTGTCTGTAGGCCTATTCTTGTCCACTTTTCTTTCTAAATAAAAGAATAAAAGTTAGAAGAGATTTTAAGTAGTTGATCTTCAAAATAGTCCTGGGGGAAGTGGGTGGGTACAGGCTACCCGATCATCCCTGCCTTCCAATGAGTCCTCGCAGGAGCTGCAGTTGTAGATCTGTGTTCTTGTTCCCTCTGGCAGGACAAATTTCTAGGTTACCCACCCTTGTGAACGGCATTGTGTCATTAGTTCTTCCCAAAGCTTTCTGTGTTTCATTAAGAGGTGAACATGGATCTTGGCTGTGTCAAACTCAGTATCTGAATGGGCTGTAGTAGAATTTTGCTTCCCCTTGCCTAAGCTTTTTAACAAGAAATAAAAGTCAGTTTTGCTCCTGGTACATGCTAAGACTTGTGCCAGCCAGTGTTGTGGGATCAGGTCACTAGTCATTAAATGAAAAATCAATGTGAGGTTCCCTTAACAGAGCTATCCTATATATGTCTACTCAGAAGTAAGCTCTGTTGAGTTCAGTGGGACTTACTCCCAGGTAAGTGTCTATAGGATTGCAGCCTAAGTGTTGGAGTCACTGCTTTAATTTAAAAAAAAAACTAGCTCAAAAGGAATTTGGTATGATAGTCACTTTTAATTTTTATGGTAGTGTGATAATTCACCAAATGGAAGTTCAGTTTTATGTTGAACCTTTCAAAGCTTTCCTATAAATACAGTCTTGGAAGGGTTAGTTTGGTTTCAGGTCTGAGCATAGAAAGGGTAGGCATTTAGAGATACTTGGAACTGATGTCTCGCCAAAGTGTATAAATTAGCGTCATAAGCTGGACTTGTGATCCATCCCAATTGTGGTCATCTCGCCTGTCCAGTTTAAAGAGAGGTTTCTTCATCCACAGTGAGGCTCTTGTCAGTGGAGGGAATGAATTCTTCCACGTACGTGGCTGGAAAAATACCTTTTTCCCCATTTATAGATCCATACCACCATCCATCCTCTTCCTTGTGGTGAATTACAATTACGTCACCTAGTAGGACAATGTACACCGTGTTACATTAACTTCCACAGTCAAGGACACCACATCCTTACGTAACATAGCTCTAAGGGAGAATTTACACAAGCATCTGATCAAGGTGTTTTTAGAAACCCCTCCCTGTCTGTACAGGTCTCCCCAAAAACGAAAGGGTGTCCTTCCCCTGGAGGCCAAGACAGGGCAACTGTTCTTGAGTGCATCTTGGGCTCTCCTTTGTACTTCCGTGCCTATGCCTAGCTCCAAGGCAGACAGACCCGTATTGGAGCCAGGTTGGGGGGAATTGGCTTGAAGTGGTATAGCGCAGTGAGGTAAGTTGGGGAAGTGGTAGGTTTCACTCCCCTTCTCATGGGTTTTTAACCCCTACCCCTAGCTGAACAGGCAAGCTCTTGTTTAATAAACAGGTGCACTTTGGTTTGGCCCATAGAGATCCAGCACCGCCACATACAGTGCTGGCTCCTAGCAGCCTTTCGCTGGAGTCTATCCACTCCCCCCACAATATCAACTCATTTTCTCTAGCATGGATTCTAGAAACCACTACACAGTTTTCTTTTAATTAGGTGTCTGTCTGGTTTAGAAAAAAAAAATTGGATCCAGACTTACAAGTAGTTGTACTACATAGAGAAGACCCATAGAAATGAACAGAACTGAAGTTAGTCACAACAAACTTAAGTCCCATTGATTTCAATGGGTCTACTCTATGTATGACTAGGTTTGGATCCAACCCAATGGGTGTGTTCTTAATCAGTGAAGAATCAGCAATGAAGAGTTCGTATGCAACCATGGTTACCGTATAACTTTTCTGTACCGCTGTTCTTACGTCAAGGTGACTTTAAAAAAAGACACATGTATTCCTCCCCAATTCAGGTTTTGCTTTAATTTTGTATTTCCAAAACAGCTGGCTATTTATTCATTTGAAGATCAGACCATTTAATTTTTAAAAGCGGGGTGGGTGGGTAAATTCACACATCATCTGTCTACAAAACCTTTTGTTAGCTAGAGACTTCTATCAACTTAATTTGCAAATCTGGTTAATAGCCTTGCCTGTTCTGCCCCGGGACTGGTCAAGAGAGGCAACTTTTCCTATTTGCATTCTTAAAATACTTCTCAGGTAAATGGGCAGAACATAAAGGATTCTGAAACAAATGACACAGAAGCCTTTATTAGCACTGTCAGGCATATCTGACCCCTTACATATGGCCACTTCTTTGGCCTTTTCCAATATTCACTTTTAGCATGGAGTGGGGACGGGGACATGGGCAGCAGCCTTGAAAGTGCTCCACTTGAAATACTTACAACTTTGACCCAGCTTCCCCTAACCTGGTGCCCTTGAGATGTGTTGGACTACAATTCCCATAATCCCCAGCCAAGCATGGCCATTGTCTATGGATTATACCCGCTACTTGGGGAAGTCAGTTCAGCTGAAATCAGAACATGTCACATGACCCCTAAGCATGTTTTACTCAGAAGCAGGTTCCATTGCTTTCAATGGGCCTCATGCCCTAGAAAATGTGCTTGGGGAAAAATCTTAGTAGATCTTGCATTGCACATTAAAAAAATGTTTTAATTGTGGTAATCGGATCCTCAGTGGATTGGGTTTTGCTCCTTTCTCTCTCAAACTAGTTCTTCTGTCGAGAGAAATTAGGGGAGAGAAAATGTTACCTTTATTCAGGCAAAGCTCATCCTCCCTTTCTCTGTGGTAATCATACAAAGCTGTGCAAGTTCCGTAGACTGAATGGTGATTCTCTGGATGCAAAGAAGTTGGCTTTGAATTGCTAATGGCTGCTGTAAAGTACAACGAAAAAGTAATAATATTTACATCAGGCAGTAACAACTGTGTTTTGGTGCTTGTAATGCAGTATTGTTCTTTAAGTAACTACCCAATTATAGCTCTTGAATTAATTTTTTAAGAGGGACAGATTTGAAAACAGCTTGGGCCTGAAGGACCAGAAGTATTTTGTTCCATTTTAGGTATGTTGACTCCATATTAACTATTTACGACAATTGATGTTTGATGGTGGTTTCAGTTTTGCTCTGGCAGTTTTCTTCCCTCTTTCTTTTTCCCTGCAGGTGGCATCCTTACCTCTGTGTAGAAAAAAGCACCATAACTACATAGTCATACCTAGCTTAGTGGATTTTTGTTTGTTTGTTTTATCTTTGTATATTAATTTTTGTTTTAGGGCACAATCCTATGGGGATGCCCGAAACCCTCCGAACTCGGAGGATTACGGGCATCCTATGCAGAGCAGGAGGAGCACGGAGGTGAAGGTCACCTCTGCGCCCCTCCTGCCCAGCAAAACAGTTGGGGGGGAGGGAAGGAGGTTGAGGCATCATCAGGATATGTTGCATCTTGGCGATGCCAGTCTCCTCCCCTTCCTCCCCCCCACCGAAAGCCCACTAAACCCCTTCTCCGAAGTCGCTTTACGACCTTGGAGAAGCAGCAGTATGTTTCTTTCCAAGCGTGGATCCCCAGCTCTGAAGTTAGGGCAATTTTCGGACCTCAGAGCTGGGAATCTGAACAATCCTATGGCCCCCTTGACACTGTGAATTTTCTACATCGCCCTGTGATTTGCTAAGAAATGGTTTTAAGTAAATATGTGCATATCTGGGCTGGCCCAAGACATTTTGCTGCCTGCAAAGGACAAGATGGTGCCCCATGCACTCCATGTACAAAAGTTGACTGGACTGGCAGATGAATCTGTCTTCAACACTAATGATAGGAGAACGTTCTCTGAACTTGAAGGCAGTAGGCTAATTTAGGAGGTGCAGAGCAGGCTGCAAGTTCTCTCCTCCAACAATTCTCCCCTGCTGCCTGAGGTGACTGCCTCAACCTGCCTAATGGCAGGACTGGCCCTGGTGCATATTTTTAAAATCTGTCATGTAACTCCACTATCTCTGATCAATTTGAAGGAACAGAGGATGGGAGATACTTAAGACAGCCTCCCCCAACCTGGTGCTCTCCAGAGGTTTTGGACTACCATTCCCAGCACTCCAGACCATTGGCCATGCTGGCTGTGGCTGGTGGGAGTTGAGGTCCAAGACGTCTGGGGGCTACCAGGTTGGAGAAGGCTAACATAGGAGATTAAGAGAATCACTACGGAAGACGGGAAGAATATTCTTATAATAGCTCCTCAGTTCGTACCCTACTGCTTTAAGAGGAGAAGTAAATGGAGTTATGCCTTTTCCTGGGAAAGCCTGCCAAGCTGGAAGGAGGACACCCCTGCCACACCTACACAAATTGTCATCCTTTCAAAAAAGAAAAATTGAAGTGAAGCTGCCATGAGCTGTTTTGGCTCAGTGGAGCACTCTTATGTTTGCAGTGAAGGGAAGGTTGAGTGAGAGGGGAGTTAATGAGGAATAGGGTAAGGTCTGGTGTGTCATCCAGCAGGCTCAGCCATCCTTTCTATACTTTCATTCAGACCTAAACTTTGAGACCTCTTACTAACTTGAAACATTTCACTTGGTACTTCGTTTTCTACTATTATCTTGTCAGAATGGCAGCTATTTTGCCACTTCTGTGCTTATAAGCTTTTATACATGAGGCATTTATTGTGGAGTCATGATTCCTTACAGTTGTTTACGGGTTCTTTAGATGGTGTTGCGATCCTCCAGTTTTGCTTCGGTTTTTTAAGAGCACTTTCCCGTTGTTGTTTTAGAGTGGGGGAAATGGGGTATTATTTCTGAAAGCTGAAGAACATGGTTTTTCCTACTTGTGTAATTATGATATCCGCTATACCACAGCGCCACCTAGAGGTTATGTAGCAGAAATGCAGGAAAGGAAAAGCTCTTTGTGTAGAGCTCGGATCTCAATTCTGCGACAAAACCAAAAGTAGATACAGCAATTAACAGCCTCGTGTAGAGAAGCTCTGAGAGAGACAAGACGACCAACCTGGTCTGATAGTGAATGAATTATAGTGTTACCTGGCAGGCAGCTTGAGTTAGTTCCTACGTCACTGGTGACCCTGGTGCTCAGCGTTCGCTTAAAGTATCTCATTTTAACTGGACAAGTGATTATCACAGAACTATGCACACAGTCCTGACCGTTTTGGGAAAAAGGAAAGGGTATTATTATTTACCATTGTCTGGTAAAGAAGAAGTGCTGGAAATAGATTTGCTTTTGGCAAAACTTCTGTAAATACAGTCTTGTCAAAATAGATACCGTACTTTAAATATCATTTTGACAAATATAATGTAATTCATCATTGCTTTCTAACCATTGTGTTTTATCTTACAATACTGAAATGATATCTACTGATATTTGTAACAATAGGACACATGGAATGATTTCTAGAGGGGGAAACTAGTCCGAGTTCCTTTTAATCGAGGTCTGCTAGAAAGAAAAATGCCTACTTGTCCAGTATATATCCCCACAATTGATGCGATACGTTGCAAAGAATCTGAAAATGTTTGGTGCAGACAAGCCCAGAAGCTGCAATTGGCTGATATTCTTATGCATGTGTCTACCATGGCTTTGCGACACGTGCCTCCCCTTCCATGCATTACAGCGCTTGCTGCAGAGAGAAACGCTAGACAAATGGAAACTGACCTTTCCTGTAACGCAAGGAATCATCCAGCCTTCCCCAACCTCCAGATGTTTCGGACTTCAACTCCCATCGTTCCCAGGCGGCATGGCCAATGATCAGGAATGCTGGGAGTTGTCCTCCTTTGGAGGGCACGAGGTTAGGGAAGGCTGAATAACCCTTCAACAGAAGCTCTGACGTTGGGGAGGTAAGAGCTGCACATCTTTCTGTTGGGGGCAAAGAGCAGTGATTTGAACTTGGATCGCCCCCTCCAAAGTCAGAGCTCCTCTCCAACCTCAGAGGGGGTGATTCCATCATCATCCCAGGGCTCATGGGATTGCAGCGCCACAGCCCTTAATGTTACCTTCTCTTTCCATTTTGAAATGCAGTCATTCCAGGGTTGTGTTGGTTTAGGCTTCTGTTCGACTTCTGCTAGCACGCTGGCCAACTTGAAGTGGTTTGCTTGCAAAAGGGTAGCTTTCAGGGTCGTCTGTAGTAATACAATTTTAAATAAAATTAAAATGGTATTAGTAAAATGGTATTTTGCTGCACACTGACTTCAGCTGTGTGTCTTAGGGGCAGGCCTTGAGACACACAATCAAGCTCCCAGTTTTAAAAATGCCTTCCTTTTCTCATTGTCTCTTGTCCTAAAATCTAAATTCAAATAAAACTGACAGAACCAATTTGCCAAGTTATTTTATTCCAAACCTGCCCAGTGAATTTCTAATGACTGTGGGAGACCTGGTCATTTCAATTTACACTATTAGTTAAAACTGGAGTTCAGCTAAACAAACATTAAGTACAGACAGGTATTACAAAGGTAGTGTCAATATTAATTAACTGTACCTCATCAAGCTGTGCAGTGATCTCATTCTGATTCTTTGCATCTGAGAACTGGGGAGTCTCTGTATAAGCTTTAAGCAGCCGTTCCAAACCTTAAAATATATATATACGGTATATATTTAAGAAGTGACTGTTGCAGAAACATTTGAAAAGGGCTGTTTAATCTGTACTGTAGGATTCTCGCACACAGAATGTTGACGAATTCTTTCTGTGTTTTTAAATGTCTCTGTAATGAGTTACAGCCCCATTAGAAAATTCCCAGGATATTTACTTATATTAATATTCATATGCTGCTTTTCAGCCCTTTAGGCCCCCAAAGCAGTGAACAAGGCAGCCTAGAAATAATTTTAAATAAAATAGAAATAAATAAATATTGAAATCAAACAACAGACTAGATAATAATAGCAGCAGGAATAATACAATAAAAACAATCATCTGGAGGACCCAATAAAGTGATCTATTCAAGGGGAACAAATTAACCTAAATTAAAGGTGTGTTTAAAAATTCTGGACTTAATTAACTTTTGAAAGATTAAGAAGGAAGAGGCTAAACATGCCCTTAAATCGGGCGTGCAAACCTGTGGCCCTCCAGATCTTTTGGCCTACAACTCCTATGAAGCCCCAGCCAGCATAGCCAATGGTAAGGGATCATGGGAATCGTAGGCCAAAACATCTGGAGTGCCGCATGATGCCCACTCCTGCCTTAGACGCTCCCATTGTCCAGACTGGAATTTGATTATGTTTTTAAGTATAACTGCATGGCTTCCTGAGAAACTCTTGGTTCCGCTGGAGAGAAAAGACGAAAAAGGAACCACTGGAGAGAAAAGACTAAAATCAGACAATTCAAAACATGCGGAAAGCTCAAGGGATCTTTGACTTACAATATTTCAGTCATAATAAATAATACAAAATAGCTAAATTTGTATGATTCATTCAGAACATGAAATTGTATTCATTGTTAATTACAATAATTTATCATTACACAGCCAATTTTCACTATAAATTGACCTACCTCACAGGGTTGTTGTGAGGATAAAGTGGAGAGGAGGAGGATTATGTAAGCCGCCTTGGGTTCCTTTCAGGAAAAAGGCGGGGTATAAATATAAATAAATAAATAAACCATTTGCCTGTTAGTTAAGGATGCCTAGTGCATTTTTCCCACTTTACTTTGATCACCCTCCAGTGCAAAGATGCCTACAGGGAAGCCTCAGCTTAGCTATGAACATTTCTTCCCTATACATTTTCCCTGAGTTCTGGAATATAAGGAGATACCATATGCCAGCCTTCCCCAACCTGGTACACTCCAGATGTGTTGGACTACAACTCCCAGAATCCCCCAGCCAGCATAGAAATTGTAGTCCAGCACACCTGGAGGGTGTCAGGTTGGGGAAGGCTGCCTTATACCATGTTAAACCATTAATTTATGGGCTCAGTATCATCTGGAAGCACTTAACACTGAAGGTGCAATCTTATGCATGTTTAGACAGAAATAGTCCTACAACTCCCAGCATGCCCCAGCCAGTCCTGGCTGGGGCATGCTGGGAGTTTTAGAACTTTTTTCTGTCTAAACATGCATAGGATGCATACCACAGTGTCTAAACATGCATACCACGGCACAGTGTGAAAGCCTGAGATAACCTGTTTTGTCTTGTAGGGTCTTCTCTAGGTCCTTTTGCAGGCGTAGTACTTTAGCTTTGATGGAAGCTTGTCTCCTCTCCTTTTCAATTAGGCTTGTAGAATCTTCCTCCTTTTACAGGGGAAAAAACAAACAAACCAGGCATGCAATTTAGAGGGAAAAGAAAATGACGCATCGAAGCAGAAAAAGATCTTTATTAAAAGCGTGCGCCTGGGATGAAGTACACATCTGGTAATACGCTCAGCTCAAGCGTGCTTTGAATGTTGACGGCACTGGCATTGTCTCCACAAATCGAGTCGAAGTGACAGCATGTTTTAGTCTGCGGTGGCTTCATGCATTAAAAAGGGTTTCAACTATTAGTCTGAAATGGAAAAACACTGATGGCTAGGGAAGGGAGGTCCCCATCAGTGCACTTAAGAAACCAATCTTGATTTTCTATGTGAATAAAAAGGCAGCGGGAGCCTTCCAGCTAGTGTGGACAGCGTTGATGGATGGAAGGGACTCTTGCCATCTAAGGTGAACGCAGTAAGGATAGCAAGCTGTAAATTCACCTGTACATTGCCCCTAAGGGCCTGGCTGATAATTACGTAGTTTTCAGAGAGGCCCACTTTGAAGTGATGGAAGCGAGCAGATCAGGCCCCCTTCCATCGTCTTTTCTGAAGTGGTCTGGTCTGGCAGCAGGGCAGGCCCCATTGCCACAGGCATCAGTTCTTCGCTTGATGCCTCTGAGTTGGCATCAGGGACAACCTGGTACCACTTAGGCCAGCCTTTCCCAACTGGGTATCCTCCAGAGGTGTTGGAGTATCATCCTCAGCCAGCCATTGACCAATTCCATCCCCATGCTTGACCAATTGGTTATGCTGGCTAGGGCATGCTGGGAGTTTTAGGCCTTTTTTTCTGTCTAAACATGCATCGGATTTAAGCATGCAGCTTTAGACTAATAGATTTGCCCTGTGGCCTATATTTGCTGATCCTGAAGCCTCTAGACCCCCCATAATGAAGCACAGACATTGTTATTTACCCAATATTGTGTTGTGTTAAATTACTACAGTACTATCAGTATGAAACAGTTTGATAGGAGGGTTGATATTATTGCAGTTATCAACATTAAGACTTCCTCAGAGAATCAGCAGTTCTATCTATTAGCAGAAGATTGTTATGCAAATGAATCTTTCAGAAGAAGCAGATGGTCAATGAAAGCATTGACAAGCATGGAGATTGTCTGAAAATAAAAGGCTAAAGGTGGCCACTACAACAGAAGATGGTTCATTCAAAATCAATAAGATTCTGAACACCTGATCCCAAATAGCCCAGAAATGGTAAGGAACAGGTTTGTCACCTAGGAATTTGGTATGTGCAGTTAGTAATTTTTTCACAGCTCTGTAGAGGTACTCCACCCCGCAAAAAACAAAGGCTAACACCTACAAATTTGAAGTATTTTCTGAGCTCTGCTCATGAATAATAACAGGTACAGGGGATGAGCTTATCCAAACCAGATTCGTTATCTGGACACCCCAGATCTGTTCATAGGGATGTATGGCAACACATATGCATCACTGTTGAGCCAATAACATCTTGTGATTAAGTGGAAATGAGAAGTTACAATGCTGAAAAAAGCAGTTCTCTATTGCCCTTGTATTATATCTTGGTAATCATGACATTGGATTGCGATGTATAGGTAGGTAGAGGGGAAAACATGGTCATGAAAGCACCTTCCACTGTAATCTGTGTGTCCATGTGGACCTTTGACTCTGATTTATGGCACTGTTTCCTCTGTGGTTCAAGTACTGGCACCACACATTGATTTGTCACCAATCCATTGTGAAGCAAATACTGCACTGAAATTGAAATATTGCAAGCCCCTTTAAAGATCTCGTATGTGGCTGAGTTACTGGTTAAAATGTTCTACATTTGGAGGCTAACCTTGAGCTTGCATTCTTCCTCATGAATCTAAACTTAATTGCAATAGTCTTTCTTGCAAGAGAGAACAAAAACAAAGCTCATTTAGATAATCATAAAAATATTAGCAACATTCAAGTCCTGGCTATTCTCATAGTATTTATCTATTAATATTAATACAAAACTTTCTCAAAGTTTTATCCCAGTGTTCCATCTTCCAACACACTCTCATATGTCTCTGGCCTGACTTGTAGGCCACAGGTAATGGTCTATACTAGCTTCCATCAGCCCTAGCAAGCATAGCCAATAGTGAGTGATCATGGGTGTTGCAGGCCAAAACATCTGGAGGGCCACAAGTTGCCCACCCCTACCCAATGCATATAAGTGTTCTATGTGAGCTCCTTCTCAGTTAAGTGCATGCATGTACCATGTGCACTGGTCCAGGGGTGGTGCTAGTTATCTGGTGCTCAGGCCCACAGGACAAAAATAATAATGTACAAATCTGCATATGCTAACTTACATATGCTCTAAAGTGTGTGTGTGTCTGTCTGTCTGTCTGTCTCTGTCTGTCTTTAAAGGATCCTGTCTCCTAAGGATACCCCTATTTGTAAAAAGGGATGTATGGATAGGGCATTTAATTTCAGAAAAAACCTCAGGCAGGCAGATTCAGTGGGCAGGCAGCAGGAGGTGAAGCACATGTGGGCAAAAAGCCAGCTAATCCAGGGGAATCAGATGCAACAGAGATCATCAGGGACCCTGTACCTTTATTTCAGCAAGTGCCCATGGACAGCAGGGTGGTGGGGCAGATGGCCTCCCAGAGATTTGGGGCACCAAATGAAAGATTTGGGGCTCCAGGCCTAGTGGGCCGCCCCCTAACACCGCCTCTGCACTGGTCCATTCATATGTAATGTTAATAGGCTAGCCACCAATTCACCTGGCCTAGCTACTGCTAATGTTACACCTAAATAGGTCAGTGCACATGGTAACTGCATATAAATGTAAGGCTTGTGCATGAAATGCTTTCACGTGTAAGCGTTTTACCCATGGCCCGCACATAGGTCAAGCCTAAGGAACAGAACAAGGCAGAGATATGCAGACAGGAGCAAACTTGATTCTCAGTGATGCCGGGGTCAACCAAAACAGAATATTTAGTTCCCACGTGAATAACTTCCCCAGAGTGCACCCACTCACTTTCTATCCATCACATAAATGGGTAGTTGTCATTTACCCTTGAGGGGGAAAGTAAAGTGCTGTACTTGGCCACCACTGAGATCACCTGCTCTCCACTGGGAGATCTGGCTCTCTATAACATGGTTTAATTTTATTTATACATTTATGAGTCCTCTTTCGGCCCAAACAGGGCTCCCAAGGCAACATACAGTTAAAACTTGCAACAATTTAAAAACTTTTTTAAAATTTAAAAACTTTAAAATAATTTGAAAACAATTCAAAAACTTTAAAAACAATTAAGGGCGCAATCCTCTGCATGTTTAGACAGAAAAAAGTCCAACAACTCCCAGTACCAGCAACTGTGGAACTCCCGGAGTTCCACAAGGGGGTGCTGTGAGAGAGAAGCATGGCCCATGTTCCCACCAACTTAACCTCTCTTGGTGGTGGGACACGCAGAAGGTTCCTATAGAATGCATTGTGATATATGACACCTCCAGTGGTTCCTGCAGGATACAATCTCTACTGCCACTCATCATGGTGGAGACTTTGGTAATACACTTACATAGTAGTCTGTCAGCAAGAACTCCTGTTTGGTCTCTGCAGCGGGCATCATTGTTTCTTCCACCAACGTCTGCGTGTCCTTGTCAGCATCAGCTTCAGCGACCGCAGCCTGAATCTTCATGTGGCACTAGGATAACAGCAAACAAGATCAGATCCGGGAACAAGTTCTAGCCATATTTAATGGGAAATGAAAGATCATAGAAGTACGTACAGCAATTAGGTTTTGTCCATAACTGGAGAGATGCTGGCTATAACGATTCAACGTATTGCACAGAAGATGCAGTCTCTCCTTTTCGAGTTCTAGAACACTCTGTTTAAAAGGGGGAAAGTAGAACACACAGAAAGGGCAATTGTCAGTAAGCATTACACTGATTGGCTGCTTCAAGGCACATGGAGCCAGGAGAGCAATGCCAGGGCGACAGCTCCCCACAAGTGATTCCTGTTGTGTGTCGGAATGAGTCATAAGAACATAAGAAGAGCCATGCTGGATCAGACCAAAGGTCCATCTAGTCCAGCATTCTGTTCACACATTGGCCAACCAGTTGCCCACGGGATCCCACAAGCAGGACATGAGTGCAACAGCACCCTCCCACCCATGTTCCCCAGCAACTGGTATACATAGGCATACTGCCTCTGATACTGGAGGTAGACAATACAGACAATCAGGACTAGTCATTCCCATGGGTTGCTTTCCAATGATCCCATAAGCTTTCCTCAACCTGGTGCTCTCCAGATGTGTTGGACTACAACTCCTAGCGCCCTAGCCAGCACAGGAATTTCATAGATCATGGAGTTGGAAGGGGCCTACAAGGCCATTGAGTCCAACCCCCTGCTCAATGCAGGAAACTAGAGGTGGGGTCTCCCATCCAAGTAATAACCAGGCCTGACTAACCCTGCTTAGCTTTCCACACTCAGACAAGCTGAGCCTGCATGAGCCACAGGCCTGTGTAGTCCATCACATATGGAGGGCACCAAGTGGGGGAAGCAGCTGAAGCCAAGGACACTTTTAAAGAAATGTGTATGTGGTAGAAGGTGACTGTTCCACAGCAGCACCTATATTTCAGGTTATTAGCAGGTATTATGCAAGAAGTACTTCAGAAGACACTGCTTTTTGGCATTTCATCTTCATTTATATTAAGCAGGTCTTTGATCCTTGTTGTGAATCTTGCTGCCATCCTGTACTGAAAGATGGGCTTTGTGCATTTTTTTAAAGCATGGAAATGTATATGCAGTAACTATGGCCTTGGGGAGTTTGTACCCCTGCTTTTTGTGGTGACAGAAAAAGCCACAGCCCTTCCTGAAAGGCATGCAAGCATTAAAGGATGTAGTTTTTCAAGTTGTGAAGAGGAAGCAGGTATTGTCGGCTTATATGCAGTTGGAAGGGACCCTAGAGGTCATCTAGTCTAGGAGTGGGCAGAAGGTAGATCTGGATCTGCTGGTAGACCTCTGGGCAATCTGCAGTAGAGATCAACATGGATTTCTGACTCCCAATTATTGAATAATAGCAGCGATGACTCTCCCATGTCCCGCCTGCCATAAGTTATACTGCATAAATGAAGAACATTTGGGCTAACCGGTAGGTGGGTTTTTGTGTAGAACAGGGATGGGCAAATTTTGGCCCTCCAGAGGTTTTGGACTACAACTACCATCATCCCTCACCATTGGCTAGGCTGGCTAGGGATGATGGGAGTTGTAAGCCAAAACAGTTGGAGGGCCATAAGTTGCCCATCCCAGGGTTAGAAGGATTGTGAGCTGCATTTAGTTCTGCTACTCAAAACAAATTCCCTGGGCTCAGAATTCTTGGCTCCAGTTGCTGGATCTTGGGGTTCAACTGAAAAACTTAGTAGATCCTGCAAGTCTGAGGTCTGCCCACCCCTGATATAGTCCGACCCCATAGTCAATGCAGGATCTGCTATGCAGGATGGAACTGCAGCATCCCTGACAAAATCTGCTCAAATACCTCCAAGTTCCCAACAGCCAAGAGCCCACCACCTCCTGAGGCTGTCTGTTCCAATGCCAAACAGGTCTTACCATTTGGAAATTTCTCCTAAAGCATGGATGCAGAACCTCAGACCCAAGGGCCAAATCTGGCTTGCTTGGGGGCCAAATTCAGACCTCCGGGGTTCCCCAGATGGCCACAGCCCCTTCCCCTGGACCCTCCCTCTGACCTCCGGTCACTGATCTTTTTTTGTTTGTTTGTTTCCCAGGTTTAGTGCCGTTTTTTCATAATTCTAAAAGGTTGAAATGCTTCTCCTAAGGCTTAGTTACTGGCAGTCAGAGCTTTAAGCTACAAAACTACAAAATACTATTTTTTGTATTTTGCCCCGCCCCTTTGGCCCCATCCCCTTTGCTTTCAGCCCTACCCACCATTGGAATGTGGCCCCTGAAATGGAATTTGGCCCTCGGGCTGAAAGTGGTTCATGGCCCTTGTCCTAAAGTTTAGCTGAAATCTGCTTCCCTACAATTTCCAGCCACTGCTTCTAGAGCTAGTTGCAAGGGGAGGTTCACCCCCATCCCATGATCGATTTCATAAGCCTTTATTGGGTGACAATGCAACCCATCCTCATTCCTCCCGAATCAATGCAATAAGGGCAAAAACAAACAAACTGTGTTACTTCTTCAGCCGTGACAATTTCCCAAAATGCAAGGGAAAGATGTGCCTATATAATCTGGTAAGAGCAGAAGGGTATTGATTTGTCCCTCAAAAGCCAGGTAGCCAAGGATGCATACAAAGAAGTACAGTTAAGATTCAGGGGCCTTTGTACATTAGGGGTAGATTTATTTCCCACATAGCCCTGAAAGCCAATGTTGCCCATCCCTAAATTAATTGGGATGCTTTTGTGGGTGGGGGCATTGGCGTTATCCATGTGCACAAATAGTATTTATGGAGTGCTGGTTGATCACAAAATGTCACTCTGCAACAGTTTCTACTCCACTTTGAAGCATTAAAGACTTGTAAGTGGCTGCAGCTGAAATCTGTAAAGTACCAACCCACTCATCGCACAGGAATCAAGAACTCCCATGAGTAGAAAAAGTTGCAGACATGTTAAGCACAGATTATCTCTCTCTCATTGAAACCAGTCGGGCTTATAAGTGTTTAGTGTTGGGTGGATCATGCCCTTCATTTCTTTTATGTAGGTGTTCCTTTTAACTGAAGAATGCTAAAAGGGTTGGAGTAAATCTAAGCATGTGCTGTAATTAAAAATACAGTAGCTCTCGGTGGAGGTGGAGATGCTGAACAGCATTTAATTAAACTTCTGCTTCAAAAAGAATGATTGAGTGGGAAATTTATGGCCAATTTGTTGATGCTGGTATTTTTTTAAAACACTTTTTTTTTTTTTACCAACTTCTCTATTTTAAAAACAACAAAATGTTTTGTGGATATAGAGCTTTTCTACATGAGGTTATTAATCGGCTGTATATACTTTCAGTTTTGTTGTAGAACTGAGATCCGAGCAGTACACGAGGAGCATTTCCTTTCCTGTTACATAACCTCTAGGTGGCACTGTGGTGTCGTGGAATAATGCAAATACACAAGAGGAAACTGCACTTTCTTTCACTTTCACAATTAAATGCTGCATTTCCCCTGCTCTAAAATAACTTGCCGAAAGTGCTGGTTAGACACAGAAGTGAAACTGGATTCACTAAAGAACCCATAAACAACTGTGAGTAGGGAATGAGGACTGCACGATAAATGCCTCGTGTAGAAAAATGCTTATGCCAGAGTACATTTGTTAGTCTTTAAGGTGTCACAAGATTTTTGATTTTGCTGCAATGGATGTACACCAGCAGAAGTTAGTTCAAACAAATATCTTACAGTATATCTCGTTATATGTTGTTCACAGGGAAAGTATTTGGGGATAGGACAAGGAAGAGTGAATCCTGAACAGCTTTCCTTCCTGTTTTGGACTACAACCATCATCAGCACAACCAATGGTCAGGCATGATGGGAGCTATAGTCCAAAGGAGCTGGAGGAGACCAGATTAGAGAAGGCTGATCTAGAGTTTAGGATGAGCTATTAAATCTAAATAAATATTGGGAGCATTAATGCTGCTATAATTCTCTGTATATCTGTCATGCCAATTCTGTTTCCTGCATGGAAGCCAAGGAAGGTAATAAATTACCCATGATCATGTCAGCTTCTATTGAATATCCACCTCTTGTGGATGATCGTTGTGCAAATAAATGTGACAGTTATAACAATCCAGCAAGCCCCTTTTGGGAAGTGGAAGGCCTTGTGTGTGCTCATCTTTCTGTATTTTAGAAAGCAGGTTGTCATAAGATGCAGAGGGACCTGCTGTTGTGGGGTGGGGAGGTGAGATGATAAAAAGCCCACGATACACACTGTGGTCCATGGTAGGAAATTTAGGAGTTTTATACCACCAAACAGGAGCAGCTAGGCCACAATGCACCATATATTAAGAACATATGAAGAGCTGTGCTGGATCAGACCAAAGGTCCATCTAGTCAACAATCATCCTGTGGCCCATCACTGGAAGCTGCCTTATACTACTGAATCAGACCATTGGTCTAGTCCAGTATTGTCAGCACCGACTTGCAGCAGCTCTTCAGGTTTTCTCAACCCTACTTGGGGATGCTGGGGATTGAACCTGGGGCCTTCTGCATGCAAAGCAATTAATTGCTCCACCGCTGAGCTGCAGCCCTTCCCCTCTTCCTTTGGGAAGCCTAGAAGCAGGACGTGAGGACTAGTGTCTTTGAAGCTTGGCTGCAATATCGCCCTTTTTGATTTCTGTGTTCTTCAATCCCTTCAACAAATAATGTAATAATAGTTTGGTCTACAGCCACTGTATTTTAGAAATGAATTATCTTGCGTGCGAGCTGCTTACATTAACTAGGCTTGTGTCGGCAAAATCCTACTCTATATTTCACTTGATAACAAAGACGTACAAGCAAGGTGTTATACACAGAAGTAACCCAGACCCTCCAGGAAGGCTTCCAATCTATTTGACAAGACTGGAATGGAGGAGATGAAGAAGTCACTCAGGGACTGGCATTTGAATAAGGAAGAGCTGTGTTGTGCCTTAGATCAAATGTTAGTTTAGGGCAGTGTTCTCCAACCTTGGGTCCCCAGATGTTTTTGGCCTACAACTCCCAGCATGCCCCAGCCAGCAGCAGCATAGCTGGCTGGGGCATGCTGGGAGTTGTAGGCCAAAAACATCTGGGGACCCAAGGTTGGAGAACACTGGTTTAGGGACTCATGTTCAAAGCCTTACTCAGCCATGAAGTTTCCCAGGTGGCCCTTAGGTTAGGCTGAGACTTGGCAATTTCCCCATTTTACAGGAGAGTTGTGTGGATAAACAAAATAACTAGGAACTGAGTGTAAAGCATGCATTGAAAAGCATTATACAAATAAGAGCCGTGACGAAAGGATGCATCGGATAGCAAGGAAGAGCAGGTAAGCGGCATACAGGGTAGTTTTGGAAAGGGTCTGAAGAAGCCAATCCTGCAGCAGTCCTTGAGAAGAGGAAGATGATAAGCAGAGTGACAGAAGCTACTCTGTAGAATGCTATAGCTGATTCTAACACTGGGAAGCAAAAGGGGGGCCATAGCCATCATTCATGATGGGTGATCATGTGGGGCAGATCAGGAAAAGGAGACCATTTCTTATCCCTCCCACCTCCCATGCCTCTTGGTACATCCCTCCATGGAGACTCCCAAAAGAACCCAGTGGCTGCAACACACAAGAAGCCTCTTGTCTGCTGCTGGGTCTACATTTCCTCATGACAATGCTAATACTAGAGAAGAAATGGCTATTCCAGTTCCTGAGCCAAGCGGGCCTTGGCGGCTCCCTGGCAAAGAGCCAGAATCATGTGGGCCTCCACTGAGTATTTTGCAAGGTGTGATTGCCCAGAGATCTCCTAGATTAGGATCAGAGTGATATTTCAAGGCTAGGTTAAATGACCTGATGGTGCCAAAGGAAGATATTTTCTTATGAAATGAGTGTATAAGACACCGGGTGCATGTTGTGGGAAGGTTGACTTGTTCTCTGGGGCAGTTTGCTGTGCTAGAATGGCCACAAGTGACATATAGTGGACATATAAAGTTGACTTAGCTTCAGCATGGGTTGAACCATTGGTCCATTTTGCCCGGCTTTCTCTACTCTTAACTGGTAGTGGCACTAGCTTTAGATCCTTTTAATTAAGCACAGGGTCAGTGTCAAAGGTAGGCATGGTTGGGCACCTACCAAGGGCCCACACTCCAGCAGGGCCCCACTAATAAGAGCCCCTCTGGACTTGTTGCTTTGCAACCTGTTTGTTTACCTGCCTCTCACTCTGGCCCAGACTACAGTTGTGGTGGTGAGAAGGAGCAGGAGTAGATGTCACTGCCCACTTGCTCTCTGCCTGTCAAGCAGGCAAGTGGCAGCCATGATGAGAAAGAGAGTGAGGAGCTGGTGACAATGCTGATGAAAAGGTAGACTCACGGAGGGTGCCTTGCCAAAGGGCCCTCCAAAACCTGGAGCCAGCCCTGACTGAGCATGCTGGGAACTGGGCTTGTGATCAGCTGCCTGCAGAGCATGTGCTTTAATACTGAGCTATGGCCCCTCCCCTTTAAGGTTTATATCTTAAGCAAAATAGTTTTTTTTCAGAGTAATTATTCAGGCCTTGATTTTTCATCCTGAACACACAGCTATAAATCAGGAGGTACTTCATTGTCCTCATTGAATTGCAAATAAAAAATAAAACATGGAGGGAAGAGCAGAATGTAGCTTGTTTATATGCTTGAGAAAGTATCGTAATGAACATATACCGCGGCAGCGCAAGAAAAGAACCTCAAATGACTTGCCTGGTGGCAATTTTCTAAAGTGGCTTCCCATTTTAACCTCATTTCACAGGCGGCTAAATTCTTCTTATAATAATCTTCATCATCCTTTGCCAGTTTTGTTGCAGATTTTTCCAGGTTTCTGAGCAACTAAAATGTAAAGATAAATGCAAGATTGTTTTTATTTATTTATTTATTAAAGGGAGATAATTGACTTCACTAGAGACCTTGTTCTCAGGTAACCATGTCAGCAGATACAAAGAACATTTTATTGATGCCCACGTGAGGTCAGGAGAGAGGTCAACTGCTTTATAGCTCACTACACTTTACATGATGACATGCACATAATAACATACAGAAAATTTTGTGTGGGGCAGGAATATCACTCTTGTAGGCTGCGCAATGCTGAATGAGACCCCACCCCCTGAAAGAGACTTAGGGCTTCTCGATATGAGGCATTTATCCTGTGGCTTTACTTGAGGCTTCTTCTTCCGTTTTCATTGCAGGGGGACAAGTGCATCCTTTACACACGCCCCCCCCCCACCCCGGGGTTTGTATTTCTCTGCCTTTCTATATATTCTATTAACCACAAGGCGGCACTGTGGTATAGCTGCAGTGTAGCAGAACCGTGACACTACGCGAGGCTTTTCTTCCAGTCTGAGATGTAATACTGCACTTTCCTCACTCCAAAAAAAGCTGCAAAAATGGCTGGAAAACACGGGAAAGGCCCTGGAGGATGACGGTGTCATGAAAAGGCCCTCCAAACTTCCATGAGTGAGGGATCACGAGTGCACGATAAATGCCTCATGTAGAGAAGCCCTTAGAAGATGGATGCCTGTCATTCTATGAGATTAACACAGTGGTCCCTTGCCCTTTTTGGCTAGTGGGCACATTTAGTATTTGAAAAAAAATGTAATGGGTGCTATCACAAAATAGCTGTTCCATGGGGGCAGGGGGGGTCCATTCACAAAATGGCTGCCATGTTGGTTGCAGTCAGTCACAAAGTCAGTCATTTCACAGTCTCTGGACCCAGGTGGGACACATAAGCATTCTGGGAAAAGGAAATGAAGAAGGCAGGTGGCCGCAAGCCAGGTGCTTCACTTCGCAAATGCCCAAACCCCCAACTTTTAAAATAAAAAAATATGAAGGGGCAGGAGACCTTAGCAGGCACCAAGGGAGATGTCTATGGGCACACTGGTGCCCCTGGGCATCAGGTTGGAGACCCCAGGATTAACAGAAGAGCCTTTCTGGATCAGACTAAAGATCCACCTAGTCCAGCATCCTGTTTCCCCACAGTGAGAAAACAGGTGCCCCAGAGAAGCCCATAAGCAGCACATGGGCAACAGCCTTCTCGCGCTCTCAGCAGATGGTATTCAGCAGAAGCGTACTGCCTCTGAACCTGAAGGCTGTACATAGCAATCAAGGTTAGTGGCCATTGATAGACCTATCCTCTGTGATTTGTCCATTGCCCATTTAAAGCCATCTGCATTAGAAGATATTGCAGAACACGGGTGGGCAACCTGTGGCTCTAAGGCCGCATGTGGCCTTCAGTCTAACTTCAAGAGCTCTTCTGACAAAAGCAATCTGTGCCTAACCCAGCAGCCCACTGGGTGGAGAGAGACAGAGAGAAGTGGGGGGGGGGGGTCAGAAAGAGAAAAAAGGAGCAGCCCTGCCACATGTTGTTGGCTTCAGCCCCACCTACACCCAGCATGTGGCTTCCGACAGATTACACCTGGGGGAAAGTGGCCCGCGACAGAAAAAAAAAGGTTCCCCACCCCCACAACAGAGGATTGCACTCCACCGGGTGTCCTAATGCTGCCGGCCCGGGGGTGTGTGGGAATTTCCAACATGAGAGTCAGAGATTCTTCCACATCCTATGCAAAAAACGTAAGCTGCTATGGTTGCCATTGGAGACGCGGCTGGTCACCAAGGACAAGTAATCTGCCCAAAAGACTGAGTACAGAGGTGGGGTCTGAGCTCCAACACACCAAGTAACTCCAACAGAAGCCTATTTCACAGGAAGCAAACTCTTTTTCTCTCCCCCACCCCACTCTGCCAACCAACTCATCCCACGCCCCCAACCACACATTGGATCACCACCCCATACATGCACGTGTGAAGTGTGTGGCTGTGGCTGCAGGCCCTCACTTTGCTTTGAAGCAATCTCAGTTGCTGGTAAGATCATATTTTAAAAGGGTATAAAGAAATTAAAATTGGAAGGGGATGGGCACCTCGCCGGGGTCCAAGGAAGGTGTCCAAGGGCCCACTGGTGCCCATGGGCACCATGTTGCCTACCCTGGGATTAAACCAATCCTTACTCCTTTCAGAGGCACACACGTGTCTGAATATTTACCTTTTTTTTGGCCTTTGGGGAAGCCAACGGTTGGGAACTTTCTGTATCACGGAAAAGGGCTTCATGATCCTTAGTAAGTTCCTTTAATTTCTTCTTAGCCTGTCACCAAATATGCAGAAATCAACAGGTATGTGTGATTGCGGGGGAAACAGGCAATATTTTCGAGCTGAGCTACAGGAGTGATCTCTCAGACAATTTATTAGTCAATGTCTTGATTATTTTCCCTGCCCAAACTCATCTTTTGTTAATGAAGAAGGTCAGAACAATTTTGACAGTTACTGCATTGAGAGCTGGGAACAACTCAATATCTTGGATTGGTGAGTGCAGCGCAGGGTTTTTAAAAAAGTGTAATTTTTAAAAAAAAATTATTATGCATCCCAACTTATTAGCCATCCCTGAACATATACATTAACCCTTGTGCTTACAAACTCCACAAAAGTATTGAGAAAGACCTGCAATGAGATTCAGACATAGCACAGAACCTACAGAGGCTCATGAAAGGACCACTTAGCCTGGAATTCTTGCGCAGTCAATAATTTCGAAAAGCAAGCAATGGATTCTTTTATATTTGTAGTTTTATTCATTTATTAAAATATTTCTTTACCACTTAATATATTAAGATCCCTAAGTGGTAATCATAGAATAACCTCAGTGACCTGGTCTAGTACAGCTAGGGGTGGGCGATCCGCTGGGACCTGACCCGCCTCTGGCTCGGCAGATGCCACTGCTGTGCCCGCCAAGCCGGGCCGAAAGCGGGTGTGCACCGCGCCACTCATCGGACTTCCAAGTTCCCGGCAGGCCACTGTTTACAGAGAAAATGCCTTAAGATATGTCTCAAATGGCTGCAATCAAGTGCCAGATGGGCAATTAATAAATATAATAAATAAATAAATTACGCAAATTGTGGCCGTTTGGGGCATATCTTAAGGCATTTTCTATGTAAACAACAGCCCGCCGGGAACCCAGAAGTTGCTACCCCGACTCAACTTGGGAGAACATGAGTTGATGCTGGGGAAGAGGTAAGCGGAATGGAGTTCGGGGCTAGTTCGCCGGATTTCTACCTCCCGAACAAAATCCTCGCACATCCCTAAAAAGTTGGAATTGAAACATATAGTTCCACATGCCTGCTAGCTAAATATCTGGTTCCCAATATCTTTTCAGTTCACAGGAACACAGGGAGTGGCTTTGTGCCCCCCCCCCAAGTGTAGGCAGCCTTGTTGGTCCAGTAGGAAAAAGGGCAGAAGGTCCCAAATTCAATCCCCGGCATCTCCAGGTGGGGCTGGGAAAGATTCCTGCCAGTCACTGTCGACAATGCTGGGCTGGATAGTCTGGCCTGGTCAAAACAGACTCCAAAGTTCCAGCCTGTAGACCAGCCTTCCCCCAACCTGGCACGCTCCAGACGTTTTGGACTTCAACTCCCATCAGCCCAAGCCAGCATGGCCAATAGTCAGGAATGCTGGGAGTTGTGGTTCAAAACATCTGGAGAGCATCAGGTTGGGGAAGGCTGCTGTAGACTGACACAAGTGCTTCCAAAACACTGAACTAAATTTCGGATAATGTGGGCCTCACATGCACCTGCTTGCTACAGAGTATAATTTATTTATTTATTCATTACATTTATATCCTGCAAGGAACCCAAGGCATCTTACATAATCCTCTTCCTGCTCCTCTCCATTTTATAATATATTATCGCCTTTGCTGTATAATACTCAGAAGATGATGTATGGAATTGCCTTTTCCTGCCATATGGAGATAACTGCCAGGTTTGTGTTAAACTGCATATCTATATCTATCTGTCTGTCTGTCTGTCTATCGACTCTATCTATCTATCTATCTATCTATACACACCTACATACATACACATACACCTATATAGTATTATAGCCCAGCCAGCCAATACTTTTTATTTGAAATCACGGGGCACTTCTAGTTCTAGTTAAGCACTTCTGAGTCACATTCATGTAAATGCAATCAATGGGAGTTGGTAGAATTCACTTTTGAAAGATCAGCATTGCTCAACCTGGCACCCTCCAGATGTGTTAGGCTACACCTGGGATGATAGGATGATGGGAATTGTAGCCCAACACATCTGGTGGGCACCAGGTTGGAGAAGGTCGGAGCAGTTGATGCCCGTGCACTTTTGCAATAACAAGAGACGGGAACTTGCCTTTATTTGTTGACGCCAGTTGCTGATAACCACTTCAGCTGCCTTCTCAACAGTGTTATCTAGCTTATGGAAGAGAAACACCACCACATTTGAAAAGCAAATCATCATTCCATAGTCAGGTTTTGTTTTCTAGTAACAGAAGTCTCTGAACAAAACTACGTGGGTCAAATTGCTTCTGAGTATACAGCAGCCTAAGTTAATTTAGAGCACAATCCTTTGCATGTTTAGAAGATGGAAAAAAGGCTTACAACTGCCTTTTTTCTGTCTAAGCATGATAGGATTGTGCCCTTAGCCATGTTGAATTTTTCAAGGAAAGCTGGGATCTAAATGTTTAAATAAATTTCCAAAAAATATGGCAGGGTAAAAAGTTAAATCACATCAAAGTTGTAATGTGTTAGGCAGTTGTGTTTCTATCAATGCAGGTTTGCCAGAAAAACACACTGGGTTAAATCCAACAACATCACGCTAGTCTACTAACATAACAGGACTTTTCCCCTCTCTCCTCCCTGCTGCAGCTCTCTGCATTGCTCAAAAATCTGCTTTGGAGGGTTTCCCAGCTCTCTGGAGCAGATTTTGAGAATGTGCATCCAACACCCTAACAAGAAGGCAATCCCACTGTCAAGAAATTAAAAGGAGAAGCCCATCAACTACCACTACAACCCTTTTTGTGTTAATGAGAGTCAGATGTCCTGAGCAAGCGTGGTAACAAGTGAAACATTTTCATTTGTAAGTCTCTCAAGGTGGACTTTCTTGAATCTAAGCAATGCACCCAGATTTGAAAGCAATGATTGCTATCTACTTATTTCATCTAATGAAGGTATTAACAGGGTTGGAAGAACCAGCAATTTTCGAGCTCCCCTAAATTTTTGAAAATCACTTCGAAGTGCGTCTCAGCTCACTTCTGTTTTCAACCTGTTTTTTGGCTCGATTGAATGAGAAAAGGGCGCATTTCTGTGCATATTTTTTTTTAAATGTACCCTTTCTCCCCATTGACTAAAGTATTAAAATGTGTATGCTTTGGGAAATTTGCAATTGCAAATTTGGGAATTTGGAAATATTTTGAAAAAAAAGTGCTCCTTCTCACATTCAGGATTGCAAACGGGACATGTTCGCATGATTTGTGAACAGAAATTAACATCCCTAGTTTACACTAAGGATGACCAAGCATAGCTCTCCAGTGTACCTCATGTTGAGAACCATCCATGTGTTTCTAAGTATGTTCGGCTGTCTGGTACGGGCCGTAGTAAAGAGTCCCTTTCATTCATACAGCTTTATCTTTTCAAAATGTTCAAAGTTGGAGCATATGGGGCTCAAATGTAGGATCTTTTTTTTCAATGAGAAATGCTTGACCATCACGTTACCAAGAGTGGCATTTGTTGCATGATCTAGAGTTCTACCAAACATCACAGTAGACACAAACACTGCAATCAAAATATTGCACTAAATCCGCCTTCCCCAACCTGATTACAACTCCCACCCCAGCCATGCTGGTTGGGGATGATGGGAGTTTCAGTCCAACACATCTGGAGGGTACCAGTTTGAAGAAGCCTGCACTGGATTCTCAGAAAAACCAGGTTACTCGAACTCACTGCTCTTTTCCTTTTCTCGTGTTCCTCCAGGACGCGATTGGTTGGGCTTATTGCTTCTGTCTGAATGGCTTTGCCAAGTTGCCTGGGCAGAGAACATAAAACATATATATCTGCTGCATGAAAATTTGCCTTCTCAGAGATTATTTGCTGGACAACCACAGAGAAAATGGTTATAAATATTCTCCATGCAATCCCAGAGCAAGCCATAAAAGCTGAAATGTTTATTGTACAGGTTTTAAAACCCTTCGAGCCCTCAGCGGACTTTGAAGAATGGACCAGAATGTACTTACCTGTGCAAACCTGATGCAGATTTTATCCCCTCAGAAACGCAAAGCCACGCACTGCAAATATAACTGAAGAGGGAACAAAAAGAAGAACAGCAGCAACACAAAGGAAATGTAGGCATACGTTTTTATTTCTGATGTCAACGTTATGTCTGCTAAGAAACTGGTCACTACAGAAGCTTTACCAATTCTGCATTAATATTTTCGTAAGCTGTAGCCTTGTGCAATTAACTGAGAACCAGACTGGTTCTACAACCATTGTTTTGCAAGAGGAATGACAGGTGTGTTCCTTGCGTCATAAAACCAACGGCATGCATCTTAAAAACTGGGAAGGAGACTTGAAATGTTTGCTAATAGTTTGGGCAAAAGGCCACAAGGCTGCGAGGCAAATCTCTGCTAGGCTCTGGTGTGCAGGTGAAGCATTACAAAAGCAAGGGCTGCCCAATTCTCTCAGATATTGGGGGTTCCCATACCCAACCCATGGCCCATACAGAGGGGTGGATGCAGATTTAGTCATGGTTAGAGGAGGCCTATTGAAATGGATGGGGCTTAGGTTAGTCATGGCTATTGTAAGTCCCATTGAATTCAATGGGTCTTCTCTAAGCTTGATGAAATCTGGATCCAGCCCAGAGCATGTCCTGCTATTGTACAGAATGGAGCCACCATCTCTGTGCATCAGAACCTCCTCCATACATGCCCACTGGGTCAGAACACGTGACTGCAGCCATCTAGCAAGGCAGACTTCCCCTCTCAGCAAGGGTTTCCTGCTAATGGACAGAGAAGAGGAAAGAACCATGTTTGCTTCTAGAGCTCCCTCTGCCATAGAAAGCAGTGGGACAAACCCCCCGCCCCTGCCCCATGTATGCACAGAGCTCTGCGACCCCACAGGAGCAATTTAGAAGAAGTGACTTACTTGGCCTTCATTTTGTCCAGCACTTTGGTGAGCTTGTTGGCCATTTTCTCTAGCCCTTTACCATAAGTGATCTCCAGATTAGCCCTGTCAAGAAAGTAACCAGAGGTTACCAAACATTCACTAATTTCTCTTAAACTCTGCTTGCTTTGGAAAGCTGACGGGGGGGGGGGGGAATGGGAGGTCTCTCTCCTACACAAGAAAAGAGATAAAATCCTAGTATTAGCCTTGGGCCAAATTATGTTTCTTTCTACATATATACCAGATTCTTCTATTAAGAAGGGGTTAACAAAACCATAGAGGTCAGATCCAGCATGCAACATCCCCCCAAAATTGGGCTCGCATGATCAAAGTCACGGAGCAGAACGTACACCACATTGGAGATGCCAGCAGAGCAGGACCTTCCACAAAAACAAGTCCAGACAATGAGAGAAGGTGGCTCGAAGCATGAACTAAACTATGAACCAGGAAATGTTCGGTTTGAGAGACAAAACCCGAAGGCATTACTTCAAGATGTTGCTAGCGGCTACCCCACCCTCATTTTTACTCTAGAGTAGGCACAGGGGGGCCAATCTTGATCAGAACGTACGTACGTGTGTGTGTGTGTGTTGGGGGGGGCTTTAACCCTTCTCCCACCCCACCCTGTTATAGGCCTGATCTGGATCCGGGGCCCCTGTCCACATCATTGTCACCCAACCAAACACCTTTCTTTTGGATGTCTGCGGACACTGTGGTGCAGCCTGTTGTCCACAGGGCTGGTGGGGGCGGGGGCGGTGGTTGTTTTGAGGCCTATGCCTCATTTTTTTATTTGGAACTAAAGTTGAGCAGCCTGAGGGTAGTCTGTGCCCACAGCAGTTTTCTAATGCTTTACAAGCAACCAGGAAGTGAAGTCCTTTGAGTTCTCCTTGCTTGGAGGTCAGGTAATTATAGCTGCTCCTGCTTTATTCCTTTTCCTCTCCTCCTGAATCTGCCCATTTTCACCAGCTCCCTTGGCTGCACTGCCCTGCCTTTCCCAGAGCATTTCACCACCCTGCCTTCCTTGTGTTGGCAAACAGTACTTTCCTCTTTCTGTCCTTCCTAATTAGACCTGTTAGAACTAGTGTACTGGCCCATGTGCCAGGCGCTGGATCTACTGACCAAGGCATTTGTGTAATAAATGTGCACATGTGTGTTTTTGAGAACAAAAATATGTATAGTACAAATAAGGATGTGGAAATTTTTTGTGAGCTGTTTTAAAATTTGTATGTTTTAATCTTGTCATAAGTCATCTTGAGACTTTTTTTAAAGACAGGCGACTAAAGCTGCAATCCTATATGTACTTACTTGGAAGTAAGCCCCATTTAACACAGTAGGACTTTCTTCTGAGTAGACGTGCATAGGACTGCACTGAAAGAAATCCAATAATGAGAGCCAGTGACTGGGTTCACACAACACGATAAGCCATGGTGGCTTGTCACGTTGTCTGAACGCAGCCAGAGTGGCTTGAATCCACTCTGGCTGGGTTCTGACAACATGACAAGCCGCCCCTGGCTTATAAACCACCATGGCTTATCATGTTGTGTGAACCACAGTGGCGAGAGTGTTGGACTGGGATTGAGGAGACCTGGGTTCAAGTCCCCACCCAGCCATGAAGCTCACTGGGTGACTTTGGGCTAGTTGCTGACTCAGTCTAGCCTGCCTCACAGGGTTGTTATGAGGATAAAATGAAAAAGAGGAAGATCAGCCTTGGGCTCTTTGCAGGAAAAGGCGGGATATAAATGTAACAGACAGGTGTGTGGCTTATGCTGGCTCAGCTTGTCTGAGCATGGAAAGCTAAGCAGGGTCAGGCCTGGTTATTACTTGGATGGGAGACCCCTTCTCTAGTTTCCTGCATTGAGCAGGGGGTTGGACTCGATAGCCTTGTAGGCTCCTTCCAACTCTATGAACTATGAAATATGTAAAAATAAAGCTTATATTTTTGGACTTTGAATGACTGTTTGAGCTACTTCTCCCATTTTAGTAAGATTATAGTGCCTAAATCTGCTATGTGCGCATCACACCTTTGATTGGGGTTCCCCTAGACCCGCATTTATTTATTTATTTATTTATTTATTTATTTTAATACAATACATTTTTATACCACCCAATAGCCGAAGCTCTCTGGGCGGTTTACAACAGTTAAAACCATAAAATACAATATAAAATAAATATAAAATTAAAAACCACAGATTAAAAACAAACAGCAGAGCTAGCAGCAGCAGTTACAATAACAGTTAAAAACTACAAGATTAAGATGATTAAATTGCCTGGGAGAATAGAAAGGTCTTCACCTGGCGCCGGAAAGAGTACAAAGTATTGAGCAGTACATGTGTATACACGCAAGTTACCTGTCTGTGTGAATGAGGATATGCGGTATTCTTTACAAAAGGAATGCAGGCCTTAACTTTTCCAAATGAGCAGATTTTCAGAAACCCACTTCTGGCACACACATCCATGAGCAGCACACTGAGCTTTGACAGCAATTATCTGCCATTTTGGAACTGTAGCTCTCCCTGACGCTGCTCCATAATTCATGTTGCTCAGCAGTGCCGTATTGAAACAGACGTCATCTCTCCCAAGCATTCCCCTAATGCACTGTCATGAATCAGTTATGCCCTGTTTGCCCTCAGTGTTCATGTAATTTACATGAGAAAATTGGTTTGTGTCTCTCGGCTACTCCTGCTGGCTTTTACTAGGATGTGATTGATCAAATGGATGCTCTGCGAACGAAGGGCGGAGCAGGACAGGGATGCAAATGAGAGGACAAGCCACCAGGCCTGCCGTGCAGTCAGGAACAATGAGTGCAAAAAACAAACAAGTCTGCACGTTCTGTGGCATAGAAATGTTGCACTGAGGTAAAAGGTGAATGTGAGCCAGTGTGGTGCAGTGGTGAGAGCAGTGTTCTCCAACCTTATGCTGGCTGGGGCATGCTGGAAGTTGTAGGCCAAAAACATCTGGGGACCCAAGGTTGGAGAACACTGGGTTAGAGTGTTGGGCTGGGGACTGGGCAGAACTGTGTTCTAGTCCCCACTCGGGCATGAAGCTCACTGGGGGACTTCGGGCCAGTCACTGACTCTCCACCTAATCTACTTCATAGGGTTGTTGCGAGGATAAAATGGAGAAGAAGAGGATCATGTATGCCGCCTTGGGCTCCTTGGGGGAAAGGTAGGCTGTAAATGTAATAATAAAGAAAAGTGTACAAATGGATCCCTTGGAGGCTATTGATTACAGCCCCTGACCATGCACTGGTTCCGACATGCATGTACTGTAGTTAACGTAGAGTGGCCACTTATGAATCACTTGGCCACCCTAACTTAACCTCTTGCCCTTGATTATTCATCTTGCCCTTGCTTTACTATACAGGTGGTGAATCAGGACAGAAGAGGATGATGATTTGTGTAACGTTTGCCCATAACTGTTGCCCATTGACAGTTAGCTGTCAAGGAAAACCAAAGGCGTGAGTGATATTTGCTTGCGAAAAAGGGGTGCTGGGATTTATACCCCCTTCACAGCAAGATCCTCCTTTTTTCTTTTCTTTTTTTGGCACTACACTGTCCTGAGCTCACTTTCCCAGTTGTTCCTGAGACTTTAGTTGCTCAGGAACATGGAAAAATGTGAGTCACCCTCTTTTAAAAGGAGTTTTGACAGGTAGCTGTCAGTGGACAGTTTAGTGGGGTGGTGGTAAAGGATCTTGCTGCGAAGGGGATCACTTGCACCTTTGGTTTTCCTTGACAGGTCATCTTTTGACAGCTGTCAAGAGAACCCAGTGGGGGGAAAGCCTATTGGGAGCCTCTTTGGATAAAAGTCCAGGGTTGGTACCTGCTGTACTATGACAGCAGGTACCCTCCAGGACATTGACCCAGCTGAGGCTCCCAATTGCCGCACTTACGGAACTGAAATTGTTTCTGTTAAAAAAGGAAACATTTAAAAAACATTGTTTCCCAACCACTGAGAGCCCCTCCAATGTGCCGCTTGGGCACTTTGAAGGGGCTGTCAGACGCTGTCAAAACAGGGATTGCAAAAGCTGGGTGTCAAGCCAGCTTTTGCAGTCTCTGGGTGTGTGTGTGTTAAAGTGACAATAAAGCCGTGGTGAACCAAAATGGCTCACGATTGCAGCAGGGGACATCTAGCCAATCCCAGTCGCCCCCACGTGCCATTTTGGTACTTGTACGGTGGCTGGCACTGGTGGGTGCCCCAGCAAGCTTGGCAAGACCCACGATGGGGTCTGGTCACCCAGATAGGTACCCACGATGAGGTTGGTCGCCCAGGTTCATACAACATGACAACTCATCGTAGGTACAACAACCCCTACTACAACCCATAGGATGGTTTGTTACCCTCAAACAAGCCACCTTGCGGGAATCGGTCCAGGTTCACATGATACTACAACCCATCATTGCTAACAACCCATGGTTGTTGTGCCATGCGAACCCAGTCTGTATCTCTGGGGCTCTAATCTGCAGTGCCTCATTCACACAAGCAATTTACAGGCATTAACAGAATGGGCACCAGCAAACTATTCAGGGCTGTAGCTTAGTGGTAGAGCATGTATTTTACATGCAGAAGGTTCCAGGTTCAGTTCTTCGGCACCTGCAGTTAAAAGGATCAGGTAGCAGGTGATGGGAAGGACCCTGGGGAACTGCTGCCAAGGATAGCAGGCAATACTGGGCTAGGTAGACCAAGGTCTGATGCAGTGCAGCTCCATATGTTCCTAAATTACGACATTTACCAGCTGCTGAAAGGACCAAATGTAGTCCACCTCATTAAAAGTCGGGAGGGCGGCTGCCGCAAGTGAGAGGCTAATTGTGGAACTCGTGCAGAATGGAGATCCATTCATCTTTGTAGGGAGTGTTGCTTATATTTCTCTCTCTTGTTTAGTGCCCAGTTGTAGGATTAGATCAGTTTATTTTTTCAAGTTTTATTGGATATTGTATGTACTGATATTTCTATTATGCATTTCTCTGCCAACGTCGTGGCTATTTTGCATTGTTTTCTATTGTATTTTTTTTTAATTGTTATATTTGTTGCTGTTTGATATGTTGTAAATTACATTTACTGCTGTTCATGTGTTATGTTGTGAGCTGCTTTGGGCACAATTTTGTGGGAAAGCAGCAAATAAATGGATGAGGTAAAATTAAAAATGTAATATTTTATTATCCTGCTATTATGAAAATTATGATGCTATCCCAGCTTATACAAACTGAAGAGAATTGGAGTTTTTTGTGTGCAGCTGAATTTTCCCGTTGCTTTTCCTGTATATGTGGTGAAACAGTTCCACCTCATATTTACAGTTCATCATATTTACAGAAGCAGTGCTTTCATAAAGGCACCTCGTACAAAGGGAGGCCTGGAGTTTATTTAATGATGCCATTTAATGTCCAGTTAATTTAAATAGGAGAATTTAAAATGACCTCCAATTGCTTAAGGGTGCAATCCTATGCATGTTTATATAGAAAAAAGGCCTACAACTCCCAGCATGCCCCAGCATGCCATGCTGGCTGGGGCATGCTGGGAATTATAGGCCTCGGCCTGCCTCCCCCCCCCCCCCGTCTAAACATGTATACAATTGTGCCTTGCAAGTGTTCAATTTTGACTAAGTTAGCCTCCCCCAACCTGGCACCCTCCAGATGTGTTGGACTACAAATCCCATCATCCCCAGTCAGCATGGCCATGGGAGGGCACCAGGTTGGGGAGGCTGCTTCTAGATCATACTCATGTACTTCTGTGTTCTGTTAGAGGTGATCTAGAACTTTAGGGCTCCTTCTAATGTTTTCTGCAGTAGTGTGGGAGCTGCTACCGCATGGTTGTTTCCCACACTGCTCCATAATGTCGGCCTTAGTCCGAGGTCATGTGGAATGAGCCCACGCCACAAAGCCTTCCCATTACATCACTGCCTCTCCTGGGCTGGGAACAAGCTGCATCATGGACTCATCCCATGTGGCCTCACATGTACAATGTTACTGAGCAAGACAGGAAGAATGCATGCTTCAGGAGAATCCATGCCAAGAAAGCAGGCATGGTGAAGCTGTGGCCCTCCAGATGTTGTCGGACTACAGCTCCCATCACCTCTGACCATTGGCCATGCTGGCTGTGACTGATGGGAGTTGGAGTTCAACACTATCTGGAGGGCCACATGATCCCTACCCCTATAAGAAAGGTAATGTCATAAGAATATAGGAACATCGGAGAGCCAGTGTGGCGTAGTGGTGAGAGTGTTGCACTGGGACTGGGGAGATCCGGGTTCTAGTCCCCACTCAGCCTTGAAGCTCACTGGATGACTTTGGGCCAGTCACTGACTCTCAGCCCAACCTACATTACATGGTTGTTGTGAGGATAAAATAGGAGGGGAGGAGGAGGAGGGCCATGTAAGCCGCCTTGGGTTCCTTGCAAGAAGGGAATAGGTGGGATATAGATGTAATAATAAATAAAATAGGAAGCTGCCTTATGCTGAGTCAGCCCATGAGTCCATCCAGCCCAGTATTGTCAGCACTGACTGGCAGTGGCTCTCCAGGGTTTCAGGCAGGAGCCTTTCCCAGCTGTACCTGGAGATGCCGGGGATTGAACCTGGGACCTTCTGCATGCAAAGCAGGTGCTCTGTCGCTGAGTCATTCTAAGCTGGTCCTTGCTACTAAACTTTTACTCCATTCACCTCCTTCTTTTGACAGGAACCACCCTAGTAAGTACTGGATGGGGGTGTAATACTTCAAGCAGCATAAGGCCAGCCCCATAGATACACCGTTCAACCACGCAGGGGATCAGTTCTAAGCTATCTTAAAATCTGTTCCAGAGAGGACAGCAACTCCTCCCTGCTCTGAGAAAATAAATCCGCATTGGAGCAGACAAGACAACTAAACTAAATTCTATCCGGTGGACCATACATACCTCTGTTGAAGAACAGACAAGAGTTGTTTGCAGAAATGATCTCCATTTTTGGAAAATCCTTTCAGATCTTGATATGCCCTGTCATACTGAAACACAACGTACAGTCTGAGATATGTTTGCAGGATTTACAATTTGGCAGTATTTCAAGCCTGCATTAGTCCTGCATGCTCTATGGTTCTGGGAAGAGAATCTGGAATGGGGAGGGAGGGAGGGAGGGGGGAGAGGGAGAGAGAGAGAGAGAGAGAGAGAGAGAGAGGGTGTTGGCATGTTGGCATAGAGAGCCAGCATTACTGGATGAGACATGCAAAGCGATGGTATGCCTTCCACAGGCCAGCTGGCAAGAATGTGGAAGATTTCTATCATTTCTTGATATTATTCCTATATATTATATTATATTATATTATATTATGATTTTATTGTGGGAAGGAATTTTAGAGGGCTGGATTGCAACTCCTCCCTGGAATCTGGCCACGATCTCCACCCAATACAGATGATCTCTACTCACAGGGAAGAGAGATTTTCAAAATCAGCACACCTTCTGCAGCACCAACGCAAACATACACAGTTACACACCCACTCTGTCACTAGGAGATCATGAGTAATTATTTAGATGATGTGGCTCTCAGTTCATTCCTCTCCCCCCCCCCCCAATTCCAAGTTACATTATCTCCTGAAAGTATAATGCAAGATCACCCATCAAATCCATGGGAAAGTGTTGTTATTATTGTTGTTGTTGTTGTTGTTTGGATTTATACATGTTTACCAGATTTAAAAAAAACAAACCAAGCAGTTTACAAAGATTAAAATACATTAAAATAAATACAAAAAACATTAATATAAATGTATAAAAACATTAAAATGCACAACACTATAGTTAATAACACAACTGGACCACACAATGGATCAGGGGAGGCCTCAGTCAAGAGAGGGGTCTTTAGTTGGGACCTGAAGCACACCACAGTTCCATCACACACGCACACACACACACACACACACACACACGAATAATGGAGATTCCCTGTGCTTATTCTTCCCTTTCAGGCTAAAGGCTACTCTCCTGCCCACTTGGTATGCTAGGAATAATAGGATTGCCTGCAGTACAGAAATGAGAGAATGAAAGGAGGTGGGAGATAACTCAGAGCCCTGTGCCAACTACAGGATATACAAGCTGCTCATACAATGGGAACCTGAAGTAATTTAGCCAGTGCCCACTCACAGAGTCAGTCCTCCTGGGAATGCTGACTTACACATCCAGGTTTCCTGACATACTGATGTCTAATTTGTAAGTAGGTAACTCTCCGCTTTAAAGAAGTCAATCCGCAGTGTGATCCCCTCTCTCTCTCTTGGCAAATGGGGGGTGGGAGTATGCCTGGAAGGACACTCTCTGCCTCCATTGCGAGTGTTTTGCCATTTGCCAAGGGGTGAGGGAAGGAATTTGCAGCAAGGGCACTTTTTGTTTCACTGGCAGCATTGCTCTTTCAGAAAGAAAGAACTTTGCGCCTCCTGAAATGTTGCTTTTTACTACAAAAACTGAACCGTGTGACAATTTGGCACAGACCGATTAATTGTAATGCTAGTGTTAAAACAACAGCAACCATGACCAGCACTGAATTCAGCCTGTTGTTTTATTTATTATTATATGGAGGGTATCGATCCTGCGGCCCCTAGACATTGTCTGAGGGGCCATAGGATCGTTCGGATTCCCAGCTCCGAGGTCGGAGACAGTGCTCCAACCTCAGAACTGGGAATGGGAGCTCCAGCCCTCTCCCCCTTGCAGCCGGCGTGGAAAAGAAACACACTGGCTGCTCTCCAAGGTTGGGAAAGCAAGCTCGGAGAGGGGTAGAAGGGAGCGGGGGCGGGGAGGGGAGGAGACTGGAGAGGGCAGGGTACGAGGTATCTTGGGGCCTCTCTAGCCTCCTTCCCTACCCTCCTGAAATGCGGTTGCTAGACAGCCAAAAAACAACAACTGTCTAATGAAAATGCAGAGCGGGAGGAGCAGGGAGGCAAAGATGCATTGGGTGAATGTGAGCCTGCAAGTTCAGGGACTTACGCTCATCTCCATAGGATTGAGCCCTAAGTGTGTGTATGTGTGTGTGTGCATGTACGTACGCACACACACACACACTTTTTCTCTGCATTTCCATTAAAAGAGCTCCAAGCAGCTAACAGGTAACATAAAACAGCAGCAACAATCCATTGTTGCATTTGGGTAATAGCCAAAGGAGAGGGTTTTTACTACAGCTGATTACTGGGGATTGAATAAAAATTATACTTCTCCAGATTTTCTTTAAGAAAACATTTTGTGTCAAATTCAAAGAAAGAGCCTTTGCTACCAGCTTGATCCCAGTTCTGCTGTGTGTTACGAGTGTGAGATGCAGCTCACTAGGAACAACAGCGACATCGATATTTTATGATGGATGCTAATCTTTGTAAGGCCTTGAGCATAGCGATGAGGCTGAACCATACAAAGTAACAAAACTGCAGTACTTGAAGCAATCTGTGCATGTGAGGTCAGGGCAAGTAGAGAAACGCAGGTGGTTCTGCCATCTCTTGCAAAAAAACAACAGAGGCACATGAAATACTTTCACATTTGTAGTAGATATGCAAGGATCAAACAACATGTTCCACTCCATCAGGTGCATATCATCGCCCAAGGTGGGTTGTGTTGGCTTGCTTGCTTCTTTTTACAAAGCAGCTGCAGGAATCTGGATCTGGAGGGGAGGGGGGAAAGTGTGTTCATCATCTCTTTCCCTTCAGGCTGTTTTTCTGATCAAAAGTCATCCCCTCTGACAAGCCTCTACAAGTAAATCCCACTCTGTTCAATGGGACTAGCTCCCAGGAAAATGTGTTGAGGATTGTGGCCTTTGTCTCATGAATATACATATTATCCATGTGCCTATATTTCCCTTATAGGTCAAGAAGCAGTTCAGAGAGGGCTGGTATGTTTTATTTATTTATTTCCACTTTCCCTCCCTCAAAAAACTAGTTATTTAGCCATTGTACAACAGTTAAAACGTAATAATAAAACAACAGAAATCATAATAAATAATTGAAACCCAGCACAACATAAAAACCCAATAAACGCACACCAACACAGCACAATAAAATACAATACAAAATAAAAAGCTAAAACAAGCCATCAGGAGCTAACATCATTTTCGAGAGGTTAAAGTAACAGACCTAAAATGTTTAAAACACCTAGGGGAGAACAAAAATAAAAGTCTTGGCCTCGCACTGAAAAGACAACAATGTAGGTGCCAGGTGAGCTTCCTTGGAGAGAACATTCCAAGAAAGCCCTGTCTCATAGCCATTCTCTTTGGACTGAGGGAGTACTTGAAGAAGGGCTTCCATAGATGACTTTAAGGCATGGGTAGGTACATATAGGAGGAGGTCTTCCATCATGTTCTGAGGTCCCAAGCTGTGTAGAGTTTTAGAGTTTAGCTTTTTGAATTAGGCCCAGAAACAAATTGGAAGCCAGTGAAAGCAAGAAAAGACCAGCACAATATGATAATAATGCCTGGTCCCTGTTAAAACTCGCACAGCCATATTTTTGCACTGGTTGAAGTTTGTGAACCATCTTCAGAAGCAACCCTATCACAGTCATCCAAGGAGGAAGTTACCAGAGCATGGATCACTGCAGCCACTTCCAGATAGGGTTGTAGCTGCCTGTGATACTAGCTTCAGCTGATAAAAGATGCTCCCAGCCACAGATGCCACTTGAGCCTTTAATGACAGCGATGGATCCAGGAGCACCCCCAAACTATGCATCTGGTCTTTCAGGGGTAGTGCAACCCTCTCCAAAACAGGTTGAATCCCCCTCATCTGGTCTGAGGAACCACCCACTAGCAGTGCCTCGTCTAAACTGAACTTCAGTTTGTTATCCCTCATCCACTCTGTTACCACAATACCACAGCCAGGAACTAGTCCAGCACCCCCAGAGCCTCATCTGGCTCTGAAGAGAAGGAGAAATAGAGTTGTGTGTCATCTGCATACTGATGACAACCCAGTCCAAACCCCCTCATTCACTGGTTTCATGTAGATGTTAAACAGCATGGGCGATAAGATGGAACCTTGTGGTACTCTGAAGTGAAGACGTGACAGAACTGAACAGAAATCCCACAGCATCACCTTCTGAAAATGACCATCCAGGTTAGAGTATAACCAACACAAAGCACTCCCTCCATCACCCAATTCCAGCAATAATTCCAAAAGGATACCATAGTTGATAGTACTGAAAGCTGCCAAGGAGTCCTATCTCTCAAGGTGGTTTCAGTGCCATAATCAGGCCTAAACCCCAACTGAAAGAGATTCCAAAAACCAGCTTCATCCAAGAGAGCATTGTTTTGTTCAGCCGTCACATGCTTGAGCACTGTGCCCAAGTAGGGGACATTTGCCACTGGCCTATTACGGTAGTATTAAGATCTTCCAGGTCTAGTGACAGTTTCTTCAGGAGTGGTCACATAAATAAAATAATGGCCCCATAATGGAAACCAGGACCATTCCCTCTCTTAAAGAGAAGTTGAATACCTCCAGGACTGGACACAGCCAGCTGTCCCCTTATTGCCAAATGTAATCAGCAACAAGGGTCAAGCAAACATGTAATTGACTGAACCTTACCAGGCACCTGGGCTACATCCGTGGGCCCCACAAACTGAAATGCATCCAACAATATAGGACCAGTGCTCTGGACACCTTCATGGATTGAACAGTGCCCTGGACACCTCCATGGTTTGACCTATATCAACTGGGAAGTCCAAGTTGAGTTTTCCTCTATTTGCATTCTAGATATCTCCCAACTTGCTTCATCACCCTTACCTCAGGTGATGCCGTCTCCCAAAGCAGTTACTTTATTCCCAACTCAAGGATGGAAAGCGGAATATCGGTGGTCAGCTTAAGAGGTTTAAAGATGTTCTTAAGGCTAATCTAAAAAATGCAATATAAACATTGAAAACTGGGAAGCTCTGGCCCATGAACGATCTAACTGGAGGTTGGCCTTTCACAAAGGTTCTATGGACTTTGAAGAAGCCCGAGTGCAAGGTGAAAGAGAGAAACGTGCTAAGCGAAAAGCACGTCAAACGAATTCTTTACAGGACCATCTTCCATCTGGTAACCTGTGTCCTCACTGTGGAAAGCTGTGTGGATCTAGAATTGGCCTCCACAGTCACTTACGGACCCATCGCTAGAGTCTACACAATATTTTTCTTTAGAATTTCCTCCTTTTAAAATTTTCTTTTTGTAATTTTTTATCCTGGAAGACAGTCTTACTCGGTCACGAGTGATCGCCTACATTAACATTAACCTCAGGTATATACCAAGAAGCTGATGAACATGCTCTGCTAAGCAAGAGCAATTGTAGTAACCACCTGAGACAACTCTGCATTCCACAGATTGACCTGAGCTTCAACAAGGGCACTAGACATACCCCCCTGCCCAAGCCCTCTGGAATCAATCACCTTCTGGGGGTGGACCATCCTAATAGGTCCACCCATCCTTGCAGAGGGAGACAGCCACTGTCAGTCTAAATCTCAACACAGAAAGTGATCTGACCACGACAAGGGACAGATTGAAAATAATAATAATAATCCCCCACTTTCAGGCCATGAGCCACCCATGTGTTGGGCAGATGACATATTGGGGACAGACTCATGGTTGCCATGGCAGCCAGCCAAGAAGTCCTCAGCTGCCCTAGATCTGGTGGCCTCAACATGAATGTTGAGGTCTCCCAGGACAACCATCCGGGGCGGGGGTCTGCAGTATCAAGTCTGAGGCCTTCAGTAAAAACCGCCAGGGTGGTGTACAATAAAGTCATATAAGCAATAAATATATAAAAATTGTACAGAATTATTAGGAGAAATGGTGACCTGACTGAACACTTCCCATCTCCTCTTCTTTCTTTCTTTTCACTAGTTGCTGTCTAGGGAACAAAGAGATTTCTGCCACCCCGTTAACTGAATTATATCCGTTCCACCACCTCAGCCATCCTTTGAGCTTTGTTGTGCTTTCTTTGAGAAGCTGGGGCCGGGAAGAGAAAGCTCACAAAACATGGGGGGGGGGGGAGTGCGCCAGCGAAACACTTTTAAGGATCAATGCCCTAGAGTGTGGCTAGGAAATGTTGTTGTTGGATTGCACCTCATCATCCTTCACCATTGGCTATACTGGCTAGGGCTGATGGGAGTTGCAGTCCTTATTGGTGGTGACCCCCCAATTATGGAATGATCTCCCTGACGAAGCACCATCTGGCACCAACATGATTATCTTTTCGGCGCCAGGTTAAGACCTTCTTCTCTCAGGCATTTGGCAGCATATGATGAGGTTTTAATCAGGTCTTGATTTTTTTCTTGTCGTTGATTGTTCAAAATTGTTTTTAGATATATGTGCGTCGCTCTGTGTGTTGTATGCTTAGATGTCTGTCTGTCTGTATATGGTTGTTATAATGTATTTTTAAAGGTTTTAATCTTTGTAAACCACCCAGAGAGCTTTAGCTATTGGGCGGTATAGAAATGTAATAAATGAAATGGAACATCTGGCAGGCCGCACATTACCCACCCCTGCCATAGGCAAACCACAGTCACCCAGCACACAGCACAAGCGTCCTGAAAACGGCACTGCCAAGCCCTGTTCAAAAGGTCACATGAAGCAAGGTCACTCTATGGTCAGCAACAGGAGGCCCTCAATCTGAATGATTCTATATAATGTCCCCACAGTATCAGCCTTCCCCAACTGGGATGCCCTCCAGATGTGTTGGACTGCAACTCCCAGCATGCAGTCCAACACATCTGGAGGGTACCAGGCTGGGGACAGCTGCCCCACAGTATGCCTGCTTACAAAGAGCTGTGTGAACATTCACTGGCACAAAAGGAAAGAAAGAAGCCTATTCTTTGGGATTCCCCAGGAGCTGAGAGTGACAAATTCACTCTTTCCCACAACTGCCGCCTGCCCTCCTGCCTGTTTTGTGAAATGGCAATGAAAGGTCCCCTTTGGGGATTGGCATCCCAGCTGCTAATCTCCAGAAGAGAGAGAGAGAGAGAGAGAGAGACGGGCCCATGGAAACTCACCGTGCAGCCTGCTAGAGGGTTCCTCATTCTGAACTGTTTTTGTTGCTGCTGTAGCATTTCCACTTTGGCCCAGTTCTGGGAGTTCCACGGGCTGTGAAAGCTCCATCGCAATTAATTAGGCAACCTCAGCAAAGCAAAACAACAGATAATTAAGGGACTATCCCCACAACTGGTTTTATCCTACCCATTTCCTGGTACACAAACAAGATCCGGAGCACTGCAAATTCCACCAAGCACTTGGGCGAGTGCTTTGCTATGTGGATTTGACTCCAGCTATCCTAGGATTGGACACACACACATAGTGTTCCAATTATATTATTAGCACACACTTGGTGTTATACATGGTGGCAGTGTGGTGTAGTGGTTAGTCAGCCTATGACTGGCAATACCTGCATTCGACTCCCCAGTCATGAAACTCCCCATGTGACCTTTGGCCTGTCATGTGTCTCGGCCTTAACTACCTCATAGGGTCATTGTGAGGATAAAAAGGGATAGGTGTGGGAGAACCATGCAAAAGCTCCTTGCAAGAAGGGCGGAGTATACATGTGATAAATAAATAGTTTGCTTTCCCTCTGCTTCCTGAACACCAGACCAAGACCCTCCTTCTAGCAACAAAGTTGGTCATCCTATTAAACAAATGATCCCATACTCTCCAATTGCCCCGAATTTGCCAGGAGAGTCCCACAAACACTTAAGCCATCACGGCTTCTTACTTTGTTATGCAGAGTCCTGATTTGTTATGCAGAGCCAGGAATTCCCCTGCCTCCTCCCTCAAGCTATTTAGCTTAGCTTAGATTTTGCCCATGGACCCTTTAAGCAGGAAGGGAACAGACCTAGGATGTGTGTGCGCGTGCTCTACCTGCTGCCTCTGACCAGACCCCCTGGTAAGTAAGACTCACTGAAGACATTTGTACTTACTCCCGAGTAACTGTGTGTAGGATTGCACTGTTTGTTTTAACTTAATTCAAGTTAGTTAAATTCTGTAAGATTATTCCAGTTTAAGTGTTTCTTTAAATCTAAATTGTGTGAATAGAACACAGAAAGTGCTTTAAACTGGGGCCTTTCCACAATAACAAACAACAACAAAGCTGTTCAGCCCCTCAACGTTACTCCTTGTGCTTAAAAACCAGAGCTGCAGAGGTGTTGGAGCAGAACATTGAAGGGGCTCAAAATTGCAATGTGTCTTTTTGTATTTCCCCACACACACCCAAAAGCTCCCCCTCCTCTGCGTCTCCTCCTTTTCTTCCCCTTCTCCAGCTGCCCTGAAAATGTTGGACCAATCCTGACAATTTTAAAAACAAAAAGAAAGAGATTACCCTGCAAGCACTGACCCCCCCCCCCATGAAAAATACCAGATATCAACAATTAAGGGTTTAAGTAAGGTAAATTAAAAAAAAAATACAAAAGCCACTAATAAAATATTACAAAATAATATATAATATAAAATGTAATAATTATAAGATTTTGTGTGTTTTCCTCTAATAACTTTTGTATTTGACCATGCCCTTTAGTTGCCTGGCCATATCCTTGGCCACACCCTCATGTTGCCTGGCCACACCCTCTTGATCACACCTTCATGTTGCTTAACCATACCTCTTACAAATTCACACGTGTGTCCCTATTTTCATCTGTGAAGTGTTGGAGGGTATGCGATCCAATAAACCTTTCTGCAAAGTAGGTATAAAATAACAGAAGTCCCAGCGGGGGCAGGTCTAAGCGGATGTAAACAGAGCATCCGCACCAATCCCTGTTTTCATAGAAGAAGGCTAGCTCTGCACTGAGGGCGAGTGCACTTATAGGGAGGGGCCATAGCTGGTGTCGCAGCAGAGCCAGGGCTTGCAGAGTCAAAGCACCAGGACTTTTTGACTAGCAGGGATGATGATGGCATCGGCCACCACTGCTGGGGCTTCGCTGTTCCCTCTGAGCTTAGCTGGGAAAGAAATGGATTTGCCCAGCAACAATAGATTGTTCCCTGTTGTAACGAAACGTCTTTTGGGGTGGCTTGGTCTGGAATGGACAATTAAGGACCATTAGCTGTACAAAAGACCTGCTCCTGGTGGAGATGAGAACTGCTAGATCTGGTTCGTTGATGTGGACCAACACAGCTGCCTGCATTTCGGGGCTCTCCTTGGGGGTGTGGCTATGGGGACTGTCATGATGAGTGCCTGCACTTCAAATTTTACCACCACACCACTGGTCACTGGCAATGGGAAAGATCTCCCTCTAGGGATCTGCTGGCACTCTGAGTAGATAACAGTGGTCTAGATGGACAAATAGTCTGACCCAGCAGAAGGCAGCTTCTTGTGTTCCTAGGTAGAACGGGGATAGGACTCTCTAGCATTTACACTGGCCGTGGGGCACACATTGCCAGTGTAAAAGGTCTTGTATCTGTGGAAGATTTTCTGCCATGCCTTCTCTGAGCTCAGTTCCCCCGGGGCCATCCACACACACTCTACTCACTCCTTCTTTCGGACTCTTGAAGGGGAACGGTCCTTCATGATGGAAAATTCACTCCTGCGTACCACCAAGGATCATCCAAACTCTGTTCATGCTTTCAACCTGAACACACATGGGGAGTGGAACTGTAGGGGCAGGCCCTGCCCTATACTTGTTCAGTCTGCTGTCTGAACAGACCCTATTCCACATGCCGATATTGAAGGCCAGCATTTATTATAGCAGTGATCTATGACGAGTTGCATAGGATATGAAACAGGAATTATCCTTGTCCAATAGGTTTTGAACCTGTTATTCAAGTACGATTGAAATGCCGGTTTGAACTGAATTCTTGTCTAAATGGTGGTTGATGTTGATCTTGGTATGCATTACGTATTGCTGCTGTTCCTGTTTTGTATGCCACAGGCTTTTTTTGAATGCATTCTCTTCTGTGGCATTGTGGCAAACAAGGCCTATGCTAATCTGATGCAAACTTTGTGGAAGGATGGAGCCACTTGGGGCTTGACGAGGAAGGGGTGTGCGGCAGTGGCACCTGCTGCCAAGCCTCGCTGCTGCCATCTGCAAAGAATAAGTCAAGGAGGGATGGCCGGGTGTGGGGGCGAGGCAGGAGGGGGAGGAACCATTTTGGGGGTGGCTGCTGCGGCAGCCACACTAAGAAGGGCCTGGGACAAGCACCATGGTGCTCGTGCCGTTGCTTGGCGGGGCTGCAACTCAGGTGAGTAACGGCCCCGTCGAGGAAGGGCAAATGACACCTGGCGGAAGTGCCACTTGGGCACTTTCTGCCAGCTGTCATCCCCTCTCGCTGCCCTCAGTGCTCCCGCACGGTGTTCCCTGGGATACTGGATGTGAGGACTGAGGGAGGACGAGGGGAGAGGCGGTGCCTCTGGACCCCCACTGTACCTGGGCACAGTTGGGGCCCACAGCAACTTCAAACCCACAGAGGTTCCAGAACTTCTGTGGGCTTAAAGTGACGTGCGAAGCCGGCCATTATCTATTCTGAATGATGGCAGCCCTCCAGGGCCTCAGGCCGAGGTGTTACCCACCACTTGCCAGCTGGGAGCCTGTAACTGGAAAGGGATTGAACCCTATGACTCATTCTCCCCACTGCACAACTGTTGCACCACAATGATTTCGCTGTTTATGTAGCTGCTAATTGCCTAAGGATCCCTGCCTGAAAAAGAGAGACATGCATAGTCTCTCTGTTTTATGTCACAAAGGTGCCAACTTTCTTTCTTTCTTTCTTTCTTTCTTCTACATTCAGTTCTTCCCGTGCATGAAGAGGTAGGGCAACCAACTGTTTTGTGAGTTGGAGGCTCCCAGTGGAAAGCCACTGGTAGGCATGGGACTAGTAAGCCCAAAATCATCATCGTAGCTGCTTTAAAAGAGGATTGGCTACATTGGCTATATACAGTGCTATATATTACCTTCAGTATCAGACAGTATTGAGGATACAATAGCACCCCTACCCTGCTTGTGGACTTCCCATAGGCAACTGAGAGCGTGTGGTTAGAGTGCTGGACTGGGACTCGGGAGATTTGGGTTCTAGTCCCCAGGCACTGGTTCTTAGCCTAACCTGGGCCAGTCACTGACTCTCAGCCTAACCTACCTCACAGCGTTGTTGTGAGGATAAAATGGCGAGCAGGAGAAAGACCATGTAAGCTGCCTTGCAAAAGGAAAAAAGGCAGGATATAAATGCTACAACAACAATAATCTAGAAGTATCCATTAGCCTCCAAGGGCGGACCATTTTAATGGGTCCCCCACCCTTGCTGCGGAGAGTCTAAACCTTAATAGGAAGTGATCCAACCATGACAAGGGGATAGGTGTTAATTCCCACACTTTCAGATCATCCTACTGTCCTGCTGAGAAAACCAAATCAAGTGTGTGTCCTACATGCATTGGGCAAACAACATGTTGGGACAGCCCCATGGTTGTCATGGTGACCATGAAGTCCCAAGCTGCTCCAGATCCAATGGCCTCAGCATGGAAGTTGTGATCCTCCAGAACCATCATCCTAGAGGCTCTGTCTGAACACCAAGTCCGAGATCACCTCTGTCAGCTCAGCCAGGGAGACTGATGGGTAGCGAGGTGGGCGATACACCAGCAGAATCCCTAATCTGTCCCAGGTATCCAATGTAAGATACAATCAAGATTGACACCCGAATGGACAGGAAGCCTAATGGAGGAGATAGAATTCCTGTAGACAACAGCAAACCCCCCTCCCCGACCCTCAAGTCGATGTTGGTGCTGCACCAAAAACCCAGGAGGGCACAGCTGGGAGAAACTAACCCCTCCCAGTTCCCCCACCCAAGTCTCAGTAATGCACACCGGGTTGGCCACCTCATCCACAATTAAATTGTGTGGATGAGGGAGATTTTATTTAGGACCAACCTGGCATTCAGCAACAGCACCACCAGACATGAGGACAAGCTGGTCAGACAACCAGGGACCATCTGGTTGGGGGAAGAACCAGAAGAGGAGACAGGCGTGAGGTGTATAAGCCTCCTTCTCTTCAGCTGGCCTGTTAATCCCCCAATGCAATACCTCCCTCTACCCTTAACCACATGTATGGGGCACCCCATCCCTCCCCAGGCTATCTAGTGAATTTCCCAGGTACATATTCAAATTTCACCCACCTCAAACATTAGCAATGGGCGAGGGGAGCTGTCTGTCAGCTGTGGTCCGCTCTCAGTTGATAGTTTGTGAACGACTGCATACACTTACAGGTTTTGTAACCCTACTCAAGTGTTTCAATATGGCTGAAACTTTTGTTTCTCAGACCCGGAGCTGCAGCTATGTGTTTTGGAAGAGGAGAGAATCTCCTCTTCCAAAACACCAGAACTTGGAAAAATGCCCAAGGACTCTCGATAGAATATGGTCAGGTGCGTGCGTTAGCGGAGAAACTAACCAGTCACTTTTGTGTGGCTAGAGGAGAAATAATGAAAGATAACTATGTAACAACTTGGTACCCTTTCTTGATGTTTTTCTCAGAACTGAATGATGAAGATGGACCTCTAATTAATCAGCTGGATTTCTGGCGTAGAAGATTCTAATCTGGCATAGAAACTGACCAATTAATAGATTTAATTTTTTAATTGTATTATTTACAGATGTATGAACAATGCTGTGTATGTGACTGTATTCAACATATTGTTATAATTATTTTGTTAGTGTTGAGGAATCTAACTCTGAACCTATAGTCTGCATTTCAAAGGCACTAGTGTCTAGTGACTAGACCATACCAAGGTACATTAGCAGATTATTATACAAGGAGTTAATTGAGAGTGGTAAGATTCCATAAAGTGTACATCAAATGTAAGCAAGGACTTCAAGCAGCACTGATTTTATTTTATTTTTAAACGCAGGAGGCAGCAGAAACAAACTTCAGCCATCCAATTAGTCAATTGAGCACACACACTTTTTTGCCCCATGCAGTAAGTGTAGTTATTGCTCATTTGTTGAACAAGATCCAGAACTCTTTTGTCACGGGGATGTCACTGCCCACCTCCTCCCAACACTAGAAAAGCAATACTTTCCTGGGAGATACAATTCTTCCCATTGCTAAGGAATTCTTTGTAGTTGCAATGTGGAGTTTGGCTGCAAGTATCACAATATCCTACTGAATAGTGCTCATGGCACCACTCGTAGTGACAACACACATACTGCTTTTCTAGCTTAAAGAATGATTGCGCACCCACTGTAACACTCCCCAGAACTTAGGAAGCCTCACCTAGAATATCTATTATTTATATATAAAATAATTTTAAAGAAATTGATTACAGGTTGTATCCAATCTTGTCCTGTCTGCTGACAAAAGGCTCTTTGATTCAGTGAAGGCTTCTTTTTTTTTTTTATTCCAACTTTTATTTTTTATTCATAATAAAACAAACGAACAAACACAAACACAATAATGGACTTCCAATCTTCTCCACAGCTTAATCAACCACAGTTAATCTTAAAATCTTTTCTGTTAACAAAAAATCACTTCCAGTTATGGCAAAAAAGAACCCTAAAAGGAACAAACACCAGAGGTCTCCACTCTCCCCCAATAAACATCAACTATTTAATCTATTAAATTCAACATTTATGGATACTCCAAAAAAGAAAACCTATAGTTTCATTAAATATTGTTTTCAATTCCAAAATACAGTATATTAAGAATCCCAAAAGTAAAAAGTAACTATAAACTAATTAGCAAATGACCACATACCAAAAGCATTTTGTATTTCCACCGCTCCCGCACTCTCTAGTACCTAACCATCGAATCAACACATTTGTATTATTACAATTACTCATTATTCCTTTCTATCTAAACAGAAATTCCTTCACTTTTAATCTCCAAGATATATTTTTTTAAAGGAAAGAAAAGAAAGATAAGTCTAAAAAATTAAGAAATAAGTGACGTCTGACAGAACAGCAGAAGCACATAAGCCATCATGCTACTTATAGAACAAAAAAAACAAAAGACCTTCCCCTTTAATACTTCAAAGCCTCCACAAAACAACACCCCCAACAACAACAAATTATTATTATTATTTTTTAAATAAATGTTTCCAAACAAACCAAATATAATTATACCTTACTTATAATAATTTCTCTTACATCACCATTAATATTTAAAATTCAAATAAGTCATATAAGCAATCCCTTTACCTTTGCCATTAATATTTAAAATCAAAAAATTATTTATATTCCAACTAGACATATAGTTCAGTATACATCAACCCTTTATCTTTTGCCAATAAAAGACCGTGAAGATAGTCCCTTTCATTGCTTTCCTCTGTCAAAGGGATATTCATTAAGTTCCAGGTTTTGAACCAAGAATGAAATCAGCTTGTTCTGTTGTTTTGTGGTCTCCTGCATACCGATCTCCGGCTCCGCCATCTTAGATTTTAAAAAGTGCGTCACATCTAATTCAGTGAAGGCTTCTATGAACAGACAGCGGAAGGAGATTTTCCCTGATTCCCTCTGCAACTGCATCACCCATGTGTTCCAGAGGTTTGGAGAACCCTTTGGAATAGCTTGGGAGCAGGCACAGGGGCGGCAGAAGGAAAGGGGGAAATTACCCCCCCCCCTTCTGCTCAAAAAAGTCATGATGAAAGAGCCTTCCATTTACGGAAGGACACAACTGGATACAACCCTACATTTTTATAAGTTGTAGATAAAAGCAGCTGCAGAAGGATGGGGCATCTCTCACCTTGCCTGTTACAATGCTGCACCATTAAAAAAAAAAAAGTTATTAATATTCAGATAAAATGACAAAGTAGTTCATTTAACTTCCCTCCACTTTATGGGGAAAAATATAGATAGAATGCATTGGCTGCTTGGAGGTTTTCTTTATGGTTCTTCATGATAACAAAATTATATTTAGTCTCTCTTTCTCTTTTAATCTGAGGAAAGGTTTTGACAAATATTGCTGCGTATGTCCCTGATTTGTATATGAAATGAAATGCCATATTTTACCAAAATGATATCTTGAGTTTCCTTTTAGCTAATTTCAGTTGGTACATCAATTTTTCTGCCATAGCTATTTACCATGGCTCCATGTGACAAGACTTCCACGTCAGAAGTTCTGCAGTTTTCCAGCTTTTAATGATTACCCTGTGAGCTGCCATCAGCAAGTGCCCCACCATTTTTGTGAACCTTTTGTTTTCTTCTTCTCCTCGTCTCTCTCCTACCGGAGGTTGGACATTATCATGGCTAAACAGTCTTTAGATGCGGCCACTCTATTTCATTTATATCAGGGGTGGGGAACATGTGGCCTTCCAGATGTTGTTGGACTGCAGCTCACATCAGCCCTAGCCAGCACAGTCCATGTTGAGGAATAATGGGAGTTGCAGTCCAGCAACTTCTGGAGGGCCACACATTTACCACCCCTGATTTATATCCTGATTTTCTTCGATGGAATTTCAAGGTGGCGTAGATGGGGGTTTCCCAGCCAGCCTCCCAGCCAGGGGCACTCAAATCTGCTTACCTTCAGCAACATTGTTCTATCGAGTGCTTCAGACCAAGGCTTACTGAAGGTTGTGCAGTCCCCTCATCCAGCACTGGAGGACACACACTGCTCCTGATATATATTTTTTTAAAGAACAGCAACCATCTCTTCACACAGAAAATCTCTCTCTCTGCTTTGGCCATACAAGACACATAGACAAGATTTTGTGGGCATGTCCATGTTCTGGCTTTTGTGTGAGTACAGTAAGAGTAAAGCCTGTGTGCATTGGGGTAAAGGCCTCAAAGCCTTCCTCTCTCCGATGTCTCCATGTCGGCCTGAGCAGGTCTTCTTCAAACAGGCAGAAGGCTTGAGTCAGGAGGATTGAGGTGTTGAGGACTTGGGCTAATGGTTTAAGCATATTGAGTGATATTCAACTGATGTGCCTCTGCTGATGGGAGGCAGCCATCAGTGGAATGGGGAAAGGGGGAATTTTCAGCAGTTCCCTCTCCCCTTAGAGAACTTCCAGGCCTCCAAATCTGCTCCAGAGGGTTGGGGCCCCTTCTGAATAGAATGGGAGGTGGTGCAGGGGGCTGAAGGGGGAATTGCTAAAAATCATGCCCTCCTCATTCTGCTGATGGATCCTTTCCATCTGTAGAGGGATAGCACTGCTTTTTCCCCCCAGGAAAGGCTTGACAGTTTGCTTCCAGCAACAGGTTCTGGGGGCTGTTTCGTATTTGGGTCGTTAAGGTATAGGATTAGAAGAGATAAAATGGCTGGATGTAATGTTGGAACAGACAGCCACATAGAGCTGATGAACCAGCTTTAAGAAGTGTGTCAGACTCGCACTTCAGCCCTCTTTTCTTTCAGCTTCCCTGACAGGTCTCAAGCTGCTATATGCCCTTACATGAGAGGAAATCCCTCTGAACACAGTGGAGCTTGCTTCCAAGTAAACATGCCTAAGTTTATACTGCTTAATAGGCAAAAGCGCTGTAGTATTATGAGTAGCCTTATGGTATGTTATCTGGGGTCCAGAAAGAATTTCTGTTTGCTTACATGAGTTTGTCACCCTGCTATTGTCCACTTCCCCAGTAGTTTATCACACAGTGATTACTGAGCAATTGAATTTACTTTCACTGCTCTAGCAGTAACCTATGATGCTCTTGGTTTTGGCTTAAAGTGCTCAGCTATAAAGGATGCTGCTTCATGTAATCAAACCTACTTGAGCCTTTGGATTCTATTTTAGGCCTACAGTTCTGTGGGCTTAGAAAAAGTGTAGGTCCTACAATTAGGAACAGGAAGTGCTGAATGGCACCAGCAAAACCTTTGTGAGCTACTCAGTGTATGCTGCTGTCCTACATGTAATGGACTGGATGGACACTAGAGATAGCAGTATCCTATTGGTACAACAACTGCACAGTGGTGGTAGTGATAGGTGTAAAAAAACCCATTGAATTCTCTGTGCCATCATTCAACTGCAAAGAAGGCAAATAAAGATGCCATTCCTAATAGTGTTTATTATGAAAGTGATTTCAAATCAAAATTCACAATATTGATATTTCAGGAAGAAGTAATTTCTATATTTAAGGAAAGGGGGGAAAGGGGGGGGGACAGAAGCAAAATTCAAGGCTAAACACATTGCTGTATTTCTGACAATGAAATATACCAGTAGGTTATCATAGTTCCAAGAGTTGCTCAAACTGTTGGATTGTCTTGAAAACACAGATGAAAAATTGCACCATTTTGTCCTGACCTGACCCACTGAAGATAACCACCATACAGAGCACAGAATGATGGTTACTATTTACGGTATTTAGAACTTTGCATGCACACTTGCGCGTGCACACACACAAACACTCTGGCATACCAGATTGGTGTTTTGAGATGATCATCATTACCAATAGTTCTAGTCAGCATATCCTATCACTATAGCACTCGGCTAAAATGAAGGCTGAAATAAATATTATCAAATACATACACCCTTTCCCTCCATTAAAATAAGTGGAGGCCATTTTCTAAGTGTAGAATTTTATACAAGCAGAGTCAGGCGCTCCAGTTTCATTGTCGTTACAATCAGAACCTCTGGCAAGTAAATGTGTGCTAAGTAACTTTTCTAAAAACCCAAGAGAACTATTTTAAAAATGCAAAGCTAAAAATGGGCAGTTTTAGCAACATCCCAGTAGAATCTAAAGCAAAACAAAGTGCACTCAACAGCATGTCTAAGTGACACACCCCTGGTTTAACAAGAGCCATTTTGAAGTTTGATTTGTGATTTCAAGGCAACTCTATTTCGAACACTGTGGATTTGGAGTATTTTGGTCATTCTCATAGTAGCATAAAGAACTGTTGTAATTTATTATTGGACATGAGTATTCAGTAATTAATACAATAGGAAATATAATACCAGGCAGTATTTAAATAAAAATAAATACAAAATATTAACAATGGGGGGTGATAAAGAAATCCCGTCTTCCTCTCATTTATGGGAATTACAGAAAGCCCAAGTTAATGGTGTATATATTTTTGAGATGAGAAATATGGACATTAATAGCCCTATATTCAAAATCCTCTGCCATACACTGCCAACGTGGATAGCAGAAGGGATTATCAACCTGAACCACCAGAATATTGTGTAACTTATGCCTTTCTATGTACAAAGTAAGACATTCAAAACAAGCTGGCATTTGGTTACACAAAAATCCGCCCATAGTTTTATTGCAAAATACAGCACACGCGCGCGCACACACACACACGTGATAGTTTCTTGTTTGTTACAACGTGCTCAGCTCTAATAGTGGAATGACTTGAAAGAAAAGGTGCAGTCACAGGACATTTATTTGATGAAGAGCCTCCATGGTCACTGCATGGCTATATACTGTCACATACTGGCGATGTGTGAAAATGAGTGCTTACTCTCCTTTTCATATAATCCCAACCCAGGCTCTCAGGACTTCTATATTAATTAGTTCCTTACAGATCACAACCACCACCTCCACACCCCAAGAAACCAGATTCATCACATGACAGCAGGAGGCGGGAAAACATATAATGTAAATGCTCCATAAGAAGAGCATGGAGAACTTTTTGTGCACATCTCATTAGCAACCAATTGTCAATATTTCCCCCATAAGCAAACTCTGGGCTAGTTCACAGAGGACACTGATGTGTAGACTATGTAAGTGACAGGGTAGAGAAGCCAGCTTTGGACTCCTGCTCCTTCCTCTCCATTGTATATAGAACCTGAAATGCAAACTAGGGCTTAGGCATGTAAGCACCTATGTGAGTAAGCTTCACTCAAGTGTACTGGGGGGGGGGGAGTGGTGGAGGATAGATAGCATGAGTGAAGCCTTCTCACTTAGATATGTGTGCAGGCCCCATGTCACATTCAAGTTTCTGCCTGTGGTGGGGGAACATGTGTGAATCCAAGACTTGTGTCTGCATCCTGCCACATTCACAGTCTGCACGTTGGGTCTTATGTGAACCAACCCTCCAACAAACACAAAAGGAAACTGCAAACTAATTGCACAACAAAGAGAAGAAATGAAATAATCTGTTGATCTAACTCAAAACTGGCAAAAAAGGATACATGTATATTTATTTTGGGCATTTTCAATATGGCACTCTATAGTCTGGACTGAGAATGCAAGCAGGTCCCACACTTCCATCTTCAAATGGATATATGCTGAAGAGACCTAGTCTCCAGACACTTGTCCAATTTTTGTTAATTTTTTTTTAAACACACATTTTCTTCTTTTAGTGTGTTCCATGGCAATACTTAACAGAATAAATTTACACGACAATGGATCTTACTTTCCTATCCCAGGGCTGGCTAATAAAACATTCAGTCTAGCTAAAGGCTACTAACTTCCACGCACTGTTTTTTCTTCATTTTTTTCCTACTCTACACATTCTAGCCACTGCATCTCTCTTATTCTAGTGCTAACAAGGGACCAAAGAGCTTTTACTAACAAGAGCTTGTTAACACATGAAAAAGTTTGAAAATACTAATCCAGGAAATGGAATGCCAATTGTTTCTAGAAGGAGTTTCTGTAATTAATTACATATTTTATGCCTGGATCCATCGGCTCCTTGCAGGCACGACAGTGGAAGGCAAGCATTGAGCTTATGCCCATGCAAGAGTATCCCCATTCACTTCAGTCCATTAAAGTGAATGGGGAAGCCCTCCTTGCAGGCCCACTGGCATACTTGCACACTGGAGCATCTATAGCATTAAACATGAATAATGTTCTATGTCCTTCTGTTTATATTAAGCTGCAAGCCACCATCTTATAGTCCAACTCACTTCAAAGCATGCTTTGTAACAGGCTTCCTGTTACTTGAGACAATGGTCAGGAGCCTTCCTCCCACTAACTCCATTACTGTGTATTTCACTGTAACAAATAAATGTTTAGTGTTGGCAGCTGTCAGTCCTACCCCCCCCTTTAAAATAAAACTAAAAACTGAAACATCTGTTCAGAACTCTTTTCTCAGCAATGCCATTAATCATTTTGAAAGCCCCACCCTCCCAATCAATGTTTCTTATTAACAGAAACTTGAAGGTACATTACTGATGTGTCTTCTATTTTGACGTTATTTTATCCCAGCGCACATGCAGTACCTCACTCAGGCCCATTCAAGCCCCATGCTGCATAGAGGACTCCAGCCTAGCTGCATGAGACAAAGATAAGAGCCAAACCATGATGGCCTCTGAATGACAGCATGGGAACAGAAATAGAAACTCTATCTCTAACTGATATCCATGGTGGCATTAGTATTGTTTTAAACCCCATCCCCCCCAGCACGTACTTCCTGCTCTTTTAGCTCTTGAGTGCAGGGCAGTAAGTTAATGGAAAGATGATTACTCTCACTTCCTTCACTCCATGAGTGCCTTTCATTTGTGTTTCCCATATTAGCACTTCTACAGAGAGCCAAGTCACACAACTATTTTTTTTTTTTCATCTTGTAAAGTAGCTGATTTATCCAGTGGATTCACATGCATGGAAGTGACCCTGCTAAAGCGTCGACACATCAGTTTATGACTTGTCACATCTCACAACTTTCAAAGATGCTTCAGGACACAGCAAACTGAACTCCAGACTGGTGTTGAAGCATTCACAAGACCAGTCCAGCATACCCAAATCCACTGGGAAGGGGGAAAAGTCAATGTGGGCTGGTTTCAAAAATGGCCGTGTGAATTACCCCTCAGTGGGAGTAATGATTAGGGCACAGAGCTTACGGACATTTTCTTCCCCCCACCAAAGTCTCTCATGTATATAATAAAGCCAGGTAAATACTATATCGCTTGAGAAAATATTAAGGACGAAACGGTTGAAGGAGATCTGTGGCAGCAAAAAGGATTTGTGGATCAAAATAATTTCTGATGAAGATTGGGTTCTTATGATTCCTAGCAGGTACTTCCCCACTTCTTGTGATTTACCATCTTTCCCTGTCTGAAGTTCTTTGGCATATGTGTTACTTCTGTGCCTAGCACTGACAGAGAACCAAGTTGCATGGAAAAACTTCCAAAGAGAAGTTTTCTCCTCTGCTGACACTTGCTTTGCCAAGCATAGAAATATATTCTGTGATAGGAATGTCCCTATCTAGGGATCTTCTGGGGAATAAAGAAACCTCAAATATAGAGAGATTAAAGCAATCAAACAAAAAAGAACTAATACTTATCTTTTAGGGTGCTATTCCTGATTATTTCCTTTAGGAACAACACCATACAGGTAAATCTTAAACAGAAAAGCAAGCACAAATAGGTTACAGCTACTGCCAGCTTCATTTCTCTAGGTATTAAAAGGTTTGGATGCTTGTTATTGATTCATATTGGGGCACATCCAGGCAGCAGGGTTTTCCCCGTTTATGTTCCTGGCTTGGGCTCAGTGGCACCAAATATGGCAACTGTTGTGGATTAAGGGAACTATCTCTTCCCCCACACTAACTGTGGAAAGACACTGCTATGAGGCTCGTGCATTCATCTCTGGTCCTGTCAATTGGAATACTGTTGGAATTGGAATACTGTTGGAGTAGTACCGGGCAACTAAGTTGAGGGAACTGGAAGAACCAAACCACCACTCTCAACCCCTAAAATCAGAGCCCCCCAGGTGTGCCCCAAGCACACAATCTACCAAGAACAGAAGCTTTACATACCAAGGAGGGTTGCTTAGAAGCAGCACTTTGGGCTGTGCCCTCAGTGAATCAGGAGTGTATTTGCATGCACTGAAAATAAATCTCAGGCAGTAGAGTAAAATCCTAATTCTCACAAATTGCGTATGAGACAGTAAACCTGTGTCTAGACTGTACCACAACAGGGTGGTACATGATTAAATGCTCCTCCATACAAAACAATGCCCTGCACATAGAAGACCAGCATATGCCAAGAGAATCTAAGAGTTCTAAGCTAGAATATTCCGAACATCTCCTGACATCTAGTTTCTATGTACATGAAATATTTTTGTATGACATGGTAATCCATCAACTGAGACTCCAACTGTGGTCTGAAGTGATATGGTCCAGACACAGGTTTACTACTGTCTAAGAGAATTAGGCTCAGACATTCCAATCTCTCTCCAGTACTTGCCTATGGTCTACATTATTTCTAGTGAGCAATTATTTTCCAACTCTGTTCTTCTTCACCCTTGTTCTAATTCTTCAAATATCAACTTTTGTATACATGCCTATGGGCCCAACTAAGCATTTTTCTTCTGAAACTAACAAAAAATAGGTTTTTTAAAAATGGCATCAGCGTGAAATCTACACAAAAAGTTTATAAACCAAACTGAGATTAAATCTGCAAGGCAGGACTCATCTGCAAGATGAGTTCATCATGCTTGGTGTAAACGTAGCTTGAACATTTGCACAGTCTAATCTAATTTGCCACCAATTTGGAGTTTAAAACAATCCTAAATCCTATTTTACAGTAACTATGGTTTAATATGAACTGTCAAACCAACCCCTTTAGAGGCATTTTAAAAATACCAATGCACCATCCTAAAACTTCACAGTGGGGGGGGGGGAGTGGCCACTTGTGATTGTACTGGCAATTTCTAAAGTCAGCATCTTTCAGCAAAAAGGAAAGAGCAAGAAAATAAAAAGGTAAAAAAAGAAAAGAAGTAGTTTAGAATGAGAGATGAACTTTTATAGTTGTGCTGCAAGAGAAATTCAAGCAGGTACCTACGATATCACATACTGGCTAGAGAAACCAAGCCCAGAAGAGAGACATACCTTTAAACTTGGCAATCCCTTGCCTTGATGAAGTCCAAAAGAGACTCTTGAAGTTCTCTTTCATCTGCAAGTCACCCCCAAATAAGATATAAAATAAATAATATTCAAAGACTACAGAAGAAAATACTGCTCCCATCTGGTCATGTATATATACATACAGCATGCCTACATACATAAAATGGTGTGGCGCTGTCATTCACAAAATGGAAATACGGCAGTGCGCTATCAGAAGCTTTAAATACTCCAAGTGTGTGTGGTTTTTTTCCTCTGATGTTGAGAAAAAGAATAAGGAAAGGGAAAAGGGGGGGGGGACCCAAAACCCAGCATTCACAACTCATTTACTTCCAGTAGCAAACAGTTCATTTTGTTCGTGTATCAGTGTGTAATTCAGGAATTAGTGTTCCTCTGCAGAATTGCCACTGGTGAGATACCCGTTTGTTCCGTTTGCTCCACTCGTCCCGTTGGTGGTGGCTGAGCTGTGGGAGTTCTTTGAATGAGGAGTCGAGGGTTCTTCGTCTGAACTAGACTCAACATCACTTCGGTCATCTCTCGCCTGCAACAGGTACAAGAAAAGGGAGGAGGAAACTGACTGGAAGCTATTGCATGGCAGAAATGGGATAAACCCCCTCACTCATGGAAGTCCGCCCCCAAATCAGAAGTTGGAAAACCATCAAGCTTCAAGCCTCTACTTTTAAGGGTTCTCATGCATTTGCCCTGGAGTGCTAAATTAGACGTGTTGGGGGACAGCTGCGTCTGACCTGTTCACACATAAAATGGGTGGTGGCTGGGTTTGTTAAACATTAAAAAGGGCCCATGGGTTTGTTAAACATTAAAAAGGAGCTGAACCTTTCCTCCTTCCCTGCTTTCCCTTCCTATGCGCCATTATTTCAGGTTTGTTTGCTTTTTTCCTCCCAGCCCAGCCACTTCTGATACTGGAGTAGGCTGGGAGAAAAAGGAGCCGAGTTACAGAATGGAGGGAGGTGGAGGTAAGAGGATTCAACTGCCCTGACCCAGATGTTAAAATTAGGCCCCCAACCCTTGCTTTATAGCTGAACAGGACAAGCACATCAACAAGCAGCAATGGCTACCCCTGGTCACATCTCATTTAGCCCATAGAAGCTTGCTCACTGTTGGTGCCCTGGGCCTCCTCCTTTCCTCCCCATCTTGTGCCTTCTGCCTTGCTACTACCTGCATCTGTGTCCCTACATTTTTGGCCCACTTCAAATCCCTCCATTTTAAAACAAACACCCTAATTCTTCGCCAGCAAAGCCTTCCAAAACAATCTTAAGACTCCCTTGTCTCCACCTGTGTTGACACCTGACTCACCCCAGTCTACCTTCAGTTCTCCTTTATCTACTCATGCCATCACCCTTCATCCCTCCATTGTTCAGATAACTAATTTTATCTGAGGCACACATTGAAGAGGGAGTGACAGGCCAACCAGCAAAACTAAGGTTGCTTCCACAGCAGCTGCTTCCTTGCACTTTCCCATTGTACCTCCATTCACTCTCCTTCCCACCACAGTGAGGAGGGAAACCGCAGAAAGGCATGGACACATGCATGCCTTCTGCTTCTCTCATAAGAACAGCCCTGCTGGATCAGGGCAAAGGCCCATCTAGTCCAACATTCTGTTCCCACAGTGGCCAACCAGATGCCCCAATGGGAAGCCCACAACAGAAACTGAATGCAATGGCACCCTCCCACTCATTTTCTCCAGCAACTGGCATACATAGGCATACTGCTTCCGATACTGGAAGGTAATATATAGCCATCACGACTAGAAACCATTGGAAGCCTTATCTTTTCCATTTCAATTTCCTGTGTCACTAGCTTTGGCAAACAGGGGGTTCATTTCAGCCCAGGAGTCTCCAGCAGACCATTCCTATTTTAAGCCCTCTGGGTAGAGGTCCCATATGATTACCATGTTCTGTGTTACAGCTAGCACACTGTTCGTAAGCAGTCGTAACAATGGCAAAAATACAAATACAATTTGGGAGGGATCACCTAAGCAGTTGTAGAAATGCTACAGATTCTGTGGCAGTTAAGAGGGAAGGAAAGACTGAGTGATGGATAAGAAGCAACAGAGAAATGGTTTTAACTGGGAAGGCAACGGGCAAATCAAGAAGGGGGGCCAGAGAAGCACACTGTATAAATTACATCCTGACCATGAGCAGCATTTGGAACAATATCTAGGAGTAAATTCAGAACAACTAAAGAGAGCAATGCTTAACAGGAAAAGGAGGAGCCTCAGATAAGGCCAAGCGAAGCATGGTGTGTGGTGAGCAAACCTGCAAGTGTGTGAATTTAAAGCAAGTGATGAAATTTGGCATAAGGAATTCTAGCATTCAGGGCCTTCAGAGTCTAGCTGGATGTGCATTCCACAACTGCTTCATGCCCGGTTCAGTAACTTATGCCATGCACATAGAGTTCAAACGGAGGCCACAAGCCACTGACGAAGCTTTTCCATGAATACAATTCTCTGCTTACTGTCACCGAAGGGAATGCTCATGTGACACCTTGACCGAAGGGGTAGAATAACCCCATGGGGCTAAATTCCAGAATGTTCTCACATGGGCTTGCAGGCAATTTCAAGTACTTTCTTGAACTCTTCTCCTCCCAGAGCTTGCAAGTCATTGACAGGGTAGGAATGATGCTACAATTTTCCATGGTTAAGCTCAGTTTGGACATGCCTGAGCAACTGAAGATGCAGCTTTATATTTGCATTTTCCATATTTAAACGTTTCACTCCAGAGCCAAACCGGCATCAGAATGGGTGTCAATAGAACTTTAAATTGATAAGCATACCTAGGAAAATGCTGAATAATGTTTCGCTCTTAATACCTCAAAAAGTATGCAATCTTAAGCAAAGAGAACACGCAGAAAGACAACAACTGAAGGAACAAGGAGAGAAGACTGAAGATACAAAATAAAAAATAGGCATGTAGGTAGGTAAAGTGTGCGTGCTTTCTCCCAGGGAAACTTACATGCAAAGGATTCCACTTCCCAGCCTTCGAAGGCAGCAGAAAGAAAAGAATGAAGAAGGTTTAGGAAGAAGTTACATCTGGTTTGGTGTGAAATAAGTGGCTTCCTACCGGACCAAGAGAACACAAAATGCAGGTCTGAGACAACTGCTAGGTTTACTTTAAGTTCTGAAATGGAAGGTGCTGATGGATTTGGACCCATAGAAACCACACGCTTTGACCCTAGAACCATGTCTTTGAATTCTAGGTGTTTGGGGCTGGTTGTGGTTTCACATTCTGCAAATGCTCAGGGCTACTTTGCACTTATTACATTTTATTTATTTATTTATTTATTAGTTACATTTATATCCCACTCTTTCCTCCAAGGAGCCCAAGGCAGCGTCCATGGTCTTCCTCCTCTCCATTTTATGCTCACAACAACTCTGTGAAGTAGGTTAGGCTGAGAGTCGGTGACTAGCGCAAAGTCACCCAGTGAGCTTCATGGCTGAGTGGGGACGCCTGGGTCCCAGTCCAACACTCTAACCACTACACCACACTGGCTTTTTAAATACAGTGCATGAAAGCAAACAAAAGCATGTTTGCAAGTGCATGGACTACACAGGTACTTTCACGAGAGAGCTGGAATGGATAGCTTCCTGACAAGTGTACACTCAGTGGCAGATATAGGGTTTGCAGCCACATCATGTGATTGTAGTCTTGAGAAGCAAACTGTTCTGCTTCACAGTAAGCAGATTCCAGGGATGAACCAAGGGAAGCCTAAGTTGAAAACCTGTATGGGAACAGTCCATGTTCAACCCAACTTGACCACTCAGATGGTATTAAATATGTGATTTCAGGACTCCCAATGTCTACTGGAAATGTTGCAAATCAATGACAAGACTTTACCACACAGATCGTTAAAGTCAGGAGTGTTGAAGGTACTATGCTGGCAGATTTGTATTACAAAAAAATCATACAATGTATACGAATATTCACTGGAAAACTAGAAGACAAAGGGTTAATCAAGTATCCCAGTTTTTCTTACCTTGCCTTTTGAAATAGCTTTATAGGTTGCCTTTACTATTAGATAGGACCAAAAACAGTGGAGAACTTGAAGTACCAGAAGTAGAATGACAAAGATCGACAAGGCAGGAAAGCCGCCCACCAGTTCTGGCAATTCGAACATTACCGTGTTCAGTATCCTGAAGGAAAGAGAAAAGGGGGGAGGGGAGTCAATGTGGAACTAGTGAACGAGCGAGCGAGCGAGCGAGCGAGCTCATTTATCACTGCTGCTCCTCCCGCCCCCAATCACAGATGTCCCTTAGCTGTGGAAGGAACAGAGCACGCAAGCTGGTAGCTCATGAGTTCTCATCCACATCAACTTCTATGATCTTTGAGATGAACCAGTTAAAGACTGCTTTTACATCCATACAGAATTTACATATTGGTTTCATGGAGGGCAAGTGTACACATTGCTTTCTACCCCGGTTCTTTCTCCACACCCACTCCATTTTTATTTTGTTTATTACATTTGTATCAAAACTTTCTTCCATGATGAAACTTAAAGCTGTGTACACAGGATTTTCCAGGCAGTCTCCCATTCAGTCACTGACCAGACCCACTTCTGCTTAGCTTCCTGAGGTTTGCTGCACTGGGCCTTTTTGTTGATTTGTATTTAAATGCATGTGGCTGGAAGTTAAGACTTGCTCTGGTTTAGAGATCTAGGTTTTGTTTTTATTTTGTAAAGATCCTGCAGTAGAGTTGCTCCTTCCTGTCTTTGCCCCATGGGTAGATAGATGGGCTCACATATCGTTATGGAATTAGAAGGATTTGCCTTCCTCGCTACAGATACTTTTTGAAGGTTTTTAGGTTTCTTTTTAACAAACAACAGGAATATCGCACGCCAAGAAAAGTAGATCTTTGAATGAAACAAAAAGCTACCACAACTACTTCATCTGTCTTCTATTGTTACCAATGCTGTATAAACTTTTTTTCCCCCTTGAGCTGCCGAGTACTACTTTGCTTCAACATTAGTAAAGAATGGCAGTAACAAATCAGTGTTAAGTAAAATGGTAATAAAAGCACTCATGGCTATTATAGGTCTTGTAATATTTATAGTGACTAAGATTTAATAATAAGGTCATTGATGTGCTTGACTAAGGGGAGGAAAAACCCCATGGCTGAAAGCTACCCGAATTATAAATGTAGTAGATCAAATGTAACCACTGGATGGCATGTTTAGCAAGAACTTCAGTTATCTATATTGTCTGGGCTGGTGGCAGTGAAGCCTCTGACACTGATAGGTTTGGAATGTTCAGTTGGTTAGGGAAACAGAAATTCTTCTACTCACCGTGAATTTCAGTTCTCCACGAGTGCAGGCGGCCAGCAAGCTTGGGGTAAGCCCCGCCTCCGGGGCTGGGAAGGCAGACTTTGATCTGAGCTTCCCGGAGGAGGCGGGGCCTCCCCCAGGAAACCCAGTTGAGACTTCCAACGAACCGATCTTTGCAGACGCCCTTGCTATCTTGAATAGAAGGACCGCCGGGTCCGTCTAACAGGCTGCAGGCCTGTGGAAACAAGAGGAGAAACTCCCTCCCACGACCCAAATTAACATGCACCCCGGAGGAGGCCGAACCAGGGCGGGCCTTGCTGGCCTCCTCCACTCGCGGAGAACTGAAATTCATGGTGAGTAGAAGAATTTCTGTTTCTCCTAGAGTGTCGGAGGCCAGCAAGCTTGGGGATGTAAAAAAGCAGTCCATCCCCCGAGTGGGCCTAACACCCATTGCCGGCCTCCTACTGGGGTGAAATGACCTTCTGCAGCACGCGCCTTCCGAAGGCACCGTCTGCTGAGGCAGCAAGGTCGACTTTGTAATGCCTGGTGAATGTGTGGACGGAAGACCAGGTGGCTGCTCTACAGATTTCCTCTAGAGGAGCTCTCTCACTAAAAGCCGCTGATGCGGCCATTCCCCTGACTGAATGGGCCTTGATGCCTTCTGGGATCTGTAGTCCACTGGAGGAGTATGCCATTGCAATGCAGTCGCGTAGCCATCGTGCCAGTGAAGCCACTGACACTTTCTTTCCTAGGGAAGAGTCTCTGAAGGAGACAAAGAGTGAATTGTGTTGCCGGGTTGGTTTTGTTCTATCTAGGTAAAACTTGACTGCTCTCATGGCGTCAAGCGTGTGCCACTCCTTCTCTCGCGGAGAGGAGGGATGCGGGCAGAAGGAAGGTATCACTAAGTCTTGGGACCTGTGGAATGGGGAGTTGACCTTTGGTATGAAGGTCGGATCTGTGCGCAGGACCAGCTTGTCTTTGTGGAAGATGCACAGGTCTTTGCTGCATGACAGTGCCCCTAGCTCTGAAACTCTCCTGGCTGAAGTTATTACTATTAGAAAAATGGTCTTCAAGGTCAGTACCTTGAGTGAGGCCGCCCCTAGTGGCTCAAAGGGCTGTTTTGTTAATGCTTTGAGCACTACATTGAGACTCCAGGTGGGGAACCTGTGGACTTGGGGTGGCCTAATCAGGGCAGCCGCCCTGAGGAATCTCTTAATGTGAGGGTGTGCCCCGAGGGGCGAGCCCTTGGAGTCTCCTAGCACTGAGCCCAGTGCTGCTATCTGGCGTCTGAGTGTGTTAGTGCTAAGGCCAGATGACAGCCCTTCTTGCAGGAACTCGAGAATGTCTGGTGTTTCCGCACCTAGTGGGTCCCTCCCCGTGGCTTGTAACCAATGGAGGAAGGCCTGCCAGGTGCGGTCGTATGTTTTATGTGTAGAGGGCCTCCTGGAGGCCAGGAGGGTATTGATTACCTTATTGGAGTAACCACGCTTGGTTAAGAGGCCCCGTTCAGTCTCCAGACGGTCAGCTTCAGGAACCATGGGTCTTGGTGGAAGATCGGGCCCTGGCTGAGAAGGTCGTGCCTGAGAGGGAGCCTGATGGGCCTTCCGACTGCCAGGTTCACAAGGTCGGGGAACCATGGTCATCTTGGCCAGTGAGGCGCTACTAGAATGACCTGCGCTTGCAGGTTTCTGATTCTCTGAATTACTTTTGCTATTAGTGGAAGTGGAGGGAATGCATAAAGCAGACCCTCCGGCCAGTGACTGGTGAGTGCGTCTGTGAGCTCTGCCTCTCTTGTTCGGTAGCGGGTGGCAAAACGTGGGAGCTTCGCGTTCTGTGTGCTCGCGAAGAGGTCTAGACACGGTTGGCCCATGCTCTTGACTAGAAGGCTGAAGACTTCTGGGTGTAGGGACCATTCTCCTTGGTCCAGGGTTGTCCTGCTGAGCCAATCTGCTTGTATGTTCAAGATGCCACTCAGGTGCTCGGCCCTGATGGAGCTGAGGTTGCGTTGTGCCCAATTGAATAGGGCCATGGCTTCTTTTTGGAGAGCCTTGGATCTCGTGCCCCCTTGTTTGTTGATGTAGGCCTTTGCTACTACATTGTCCATTTTCACTAGAACGTGTTGTCTCGATAGTGTTGGGGCAAATTCTTTCAGTGCTTCACTGCTCTCAGGTCCAGCAGATTGATGGAGAGCTGAGTCTCTTCTTTTGACCAGAGCCCTTGTGCGTTCCCTCCTTGGCAGACTGCCCCCCAGCCTGTTAGGCATGCGTCTGTTGTTAGTGTGACACGTGTGGGAGTCTGGATTGGAACTCCCTGAGAGAGGTGCGCTGGGTGGCACCACCATTTCAGTGCCTTGGCCACTGGGAAGGGAAGGGACAGGGGCGGGTTGAGATTGCGGGCGATCTCGAGCTGGTAGTCTAGGAGGAAGGTCTGTAGTGGCCTGGAGTAGAACCTGGCCCACTGTACCGAGTCCTGGCAGGACACCATCATCCCCAGGAGCTTGGCTAGATCCTTGAGGGGGACCATGTTCCTGGAGAGGAGGTGTGCTGCCAGCCTGCTCGTTGATGTCTGCCTGTCAGAGGACAGGAACATCATATCTGTTGCAGTGTTCAGGGACACCCCTAGATGCGTGAGTACCTGAGAAGGGATGAGGGAGCTCTTCTCTGTGTTGATCAGGAACCCGAGGTTTTGCAGCGTCAACATGGTCAGGTTTGTGTCCCTGATGCTCTGCGAGTGGGAGTGAGAGCGAATCAGAATGTCGTCTAAGTAAGGGTGAAGCTGGACTCCCTTTGAGCGTAGTAGTGCTACTGGGGCCAGCAGCACCTTCGAGAAGACCCTTGGAGCTGTTGAGAAGCTGAAGGGAAGAGCTCTGAATTGGAATTGTTTGCTGCGATAGCTGAAACGCAGGAACTTGCGGTGAGCAGGGCGTATGGGAATATGGAGATATGCTTCTGTTAGGTCTATCGAGGATAGGAAATCTCCTTTCCGCAGGCACTCTTTTATAGACCTGAGAGTCTCCATCTTGAATCTCTGCTTCTTCAGGAAGCGGTTGACCTTCTTTAGACTTAGGATGGGCCAGACTCCTCCGTTCCTCTTTGGTACGGTGAAAAAGACTGAGAATATCCCTTGGTTTCTCTGCGTCTTCGGAATTTTCTCGATCGCTTGGATGCGTAGGAGGTGCTGGATGGCTGCTACGGTTTTCTGATGTTTGACCGGGTCTCTGAGCCGGTGGGTCCTGAAAAAACTCTCTTTTGGCTTCTTCTTGAATTCTAAAGAATAGCCCTCTTGGATTATTTTCAGAAGCCAGCGGTCGGAGAACATCTGTTCCCAGGTCTGTGAAAAGCCGCGAAGTCTCCCTCCCACTGGGGGAGGGGAGCAGTCAGGCGGAGTTGGGCTTCTTGTTTTGGAACGGAGCACCCTTGCAGGGCTTTTTTCTTGTCCTTCGTCTCCACAAGGACGTGCTCTAATGGATCGCCGAAGAGTTGCTTTCCTGCGAAGGGCACACTAGCTAGGCTGGATTTGGTCTTACCATCGACCCCCCAGTTGCGTAGCCAAATGTTCCTTCTAGCAACCACGCTGGAGGCAGCAGCTCTTGCTCCTAGCTGGAAGGAATCTAGTGAGGCATCTGCTAAAAAGGATGCTGCGGTATGAGTATCTCTAATGAACTCTTTGATTTCCCTAGAGTTGGGTTTTTTCTGGAGTATCTTGTCAGTTCGGAGACGTAGTGCACGCGCTACGATGGTAGCTGTGGTGGAGGCTCTCACGGCGGTTGTGGCAGCCTCAAAACATTTACGGAGCGCAGTGTCGGCCCTCTTGTCATGGCTGTCTGGGAGCTCGTCTCTTTCCACAGGCATCAAGCATTTTGATGTCAGGGCGGAGACCGGGTCGTCGACCTTGGGAACTGTCAGCTGCACCATGTCTTTTCTTGCTAGACGGTATAGCTTACTGCAGGCTCGATGTGGAGGTTTAGGGTTAGCAGGTTTGGTCCACTCTTCACGCAAGATCTTGCGTAGGTTCCACGGGATTGGGATCTCGGGATGTGTAGGCAGTTCTTCTCCTGGGAATACTGACTGGTTTCCTACGCTTTCTGGAACTTCTTTGGTTGGACCGCTGCCCTCGCTTTTCAGGTCAACCTCGGACAGAACCCTGGTTATCAACTTGGGGAAGGCTTCTGTCGCGAAAAGGCGCCCTTTGGGGGGCGTGTCCCTTGGTTCGTCGCTGTCATCTGAGATTTCTCCGTCTTCACTGTCGGAGATGGATGCTGCACTTGCCCGAGACGGTGAGCAGCTGGACCAGGTGCTGACAGAGGCTGTGGGAGACCTCTCTCTTCTTTTATAGGTGCTTTTTGTCTTTGCTGCACTGGCTATGCGTTTGATTTTGGTCTTGGGTGGGCTTTCTTCACATTCCTCCCAAGAATCGATCGTAGAGGCTGGAGAGGGTGATCGCCGCCTATGGGGTCGGTCTCTGCTCTCTTGGTCTGCTGCTCTGCTGCTAGTCAATTCGTTGCTGATGGTATGCATAGTTTGCACCATTTGTGCCATCAGAAGACACATGTTGTCTCCCTTGCTCGCCTGGGCATCTTGCACAGTCCCCTGTGACTGTGGTACATCTTGGCGCGTAGCGTCTATGGGTAAGGCTGAAGCGGAAGCTGCATTGGGTTCCATGGTAGATAATTATCTTCCTGAGTGTAAAGGATGAAAAAACGTGAGGTGTTTTTTTTTTTTTAGCTAGCCTACACCCTCTAGTGGCGTGAGGAGGAGGCACTCGAATCTGTTTATCTAAGTGCGCTCGGCTCTTAGCTATCAGTCATGGATGAGGGAGGGTGTTCCCCTCCCCCTTGCCCCTCTATGACCAACGCTCCACTGTGCGTGCGTGTGCAAGCTGTTCTCAGCTGGGCTCCTTGAGCCAGCCTGAGGTGGTTTATGGTGGGGCTTTGTTGGGCCCCAAGATGGCCACGCCCAGCAGCCTCGCACGTGGGAGAGGAGGGACGGCCGGATTGCGCGATGATGGAGGGGAAGGGGGACAACACTGGCTCTAACACGAGGCAGCGGCCCTGGCCAGATGCCCGCCCTCTCATAATGCCGCGCCAAGCGCTGTGGCGGACGTTGGCGGCAGCGACGGCAGGCGCGCGGCAGTAACGCAGGCTAGGGCTATTTACTTTGATACACTGCGTCCGGGCGCCGCGTTGAGACGAGCTCCTGCGCGGCGGCAGCAGCTGCACTTACTTCCCGGCCCCCTCTAAGCCGCGTTGATCTGCGCTGCGGCGGGGGCCCAGGGGGAAAAAAAAGAAGGGGGGCGCTGCTATGCAGTCGCCTCCCCCGTTGCTGGATGGCGCGGCGTTTCAGCCGCGCCGGGCCTTGACGGTGCTCCCATCACCTGCATGGGTGGGGGCTGCGCGGCAGAGCGGCGGACGCAAGTTGACTCGCGGTCGCCGCCGCTGGACGGGGGGGGGAAGGGGGAAGAGCTCTATCCCCTGTCCTACTGGAAGAACCCGGGGGGAAGGGGGAAGAGCTCTATCCCCTGTCCTACTGGAAGAACCCGGGGGGAGGGGAAGGGCTGAGGCGCCTGGGACCCGAATCCCTTCCCCCCCTTGGATGAGCTCAGAGCCCCCAGGAGAAGTTGCTCCCTCCCCCCCGCTGGGCCCTCCTGGGACGGGTGGACATTCCCGCCTTGCTTGGTGGGGGTTATCCCGGGTCAGGCCTTCTGCTTTTCCACCCAGGGTGGAGGCATGAGGCTCTGGGACCCTTTCCTACCGTCCCGGTCTTCTTTGAAGCTTCTTTCTTCTTTCTTTCTTTTTTCTTTGTTCTTTTTTCGCGCTGGAGCAGCGCGAGGTGTCTGCCTCCTTCCCGAGGCAGGAAACTAAACTGGGTTTCCTGGGGGAGGCCCCGCCTCCTCCGGGAAGCTCAGATCAAAGTCTGCCTTCCCAGCCCCGGAGGCGGGGCTTACCCCAAGCTTGCTGGCCTCCGACACTCTAGGAGAATGTAAGAGTTTGCAGGCCAACTTCTGTGAGGGAATAAAAGATATCAGTGTGGCAGGGATTAAGGCTCACACAGAAGATGGCTGAGGACTGGGAAGGGGTCCTGGGAGGGAACTTGGAAGCAACAAGGAGGTTTAAGGAAAGGTACCAGGGAGACACTGAGATGTAAGATGGAAAACAAGACTCGGGGCAAGAAAGGAGCCAATCAGACAGAGATCTGAGGAAACTTTTCAGTGCTAAAGTTGGGGATGTGCTTCTATCTGCTATGGGAGGAAGCAGAGAGGGGTATTGAAGAGGCTGGTCAAGAGATGGTGGCTAAAAGACACAGGATAAAGTTGGCCGTGGCCTGAAATGCAGGAACATGAATGAACAGTGAGTGATACAGATATGGAGTTGAAGCAGGAAGGGAGAAGAGCCAGGTATGAGGGGGCAATGGGAATTTGCAGCATTATTTATTAATCAATCAATCAATCAATCAATCATTAATCAATCAATCATATTTATATCCTGCCCTTTTTTCCTGCAAGGAACCCAAGGCAGCTTACACAATCCTCCTCTCCATTTTACGTTCACAACAACCCTGTGAGAGTTAGGCTGAGAGTCAGTGACTGGCCCAAAGTCACCCAGGGAGCTTCATGGCCGAGTGGGGACTAGATCCTGAGTCTCTTGAGTCCCAGTCCGACAATCTAACCACTATGCCACACTGGCTCTCTCGATTAGAGAAGCATCCCAAATTGCCACAGATGCTGCTGCCACCAGAGCAGCCTCAGCCAACCCCACTGTTGTGACAGTAGCAGCCTCAACTCTGGCACACTCAGAAGCCCCAAGTGGAGCATGTGCTGGTACAGAGCCAGTCCACTCTTCCACAAGGCACCCCAGTATAAACAGGAACCCTGTTCTGTAGAGCCCAAAGCTGAGCCTGCATACCCCCCAACATCTCAGCCAGCATAAGTAGCAGCCACCAATGATGAATTGAGGTCATTGCTATTCCAAGTCACTGGAGTGGGTTGGGGGAAGGACTCAGGGCACGTGGCGGCTACAGTCAGACCAGGGTTGGATCTTCTGCAGCACCCTTCCAGGCAGACCACCAAATATACAAAGTGCACCAAGACAGGAAGGTCTGTGGTCAATGGGCAGGGAGCAAGTGGGTAGCCAAGGGACATAGGATTTTGTCAGCTGTTGTTTTTACTGTCACTGCAATGTTGTGACTAGGCTGCCCTAAGGGAACAATGAGGGTCAAGTAGCAGGGGGAGGTGGTAGGGCTGAATTTCACAAACTGGTATGAATTTTTAAGCCAGCTGTTTAGCTGCTGGCTTCTAGTCTGTTCTATTGCACTTGGAATGAATCAGTCTATGCACCCTACAGAAGGGGCTCAACAAGGCCTTTGCTTAGCTTGAGCACTAAGCAGACTTGTGTCATTTTAGAACCACCACCATAGAATCATAGAATCATAGAAAAGTAGAGTTGGAAGGGGCCTACAAGGCCATCGAGTCCAACCCCCTGCTCAATGCAGGAATCTAGGTCAAAGCATCTCTGACAGATGTCTGTCCAGCTGCACCTTGAATGCCTCCAGAGTGGGAGAGCCCACAACCTCCCTAGGTAGTTGATTCCATTGTCTTATTGCTCTGACAGTCAGGAAATTTTTCCTGGTGTTTAGGTGGAATCTAGGTTCCTGTAACTTGAGCCCATTATTCCGTGTCCTGCAAACTGGGATCCTTTTTATACATCTTTGAAAGGGGGGGAGAGAAAGGGACACCCTATTAGTTCACAGCATCTTTGCTAGATACTGGGGGCAATAACACTTTTTACTGCCAAGTCAAAAGTTACGCATTGCCATGGCTGCCATGCAGTTGGAAAGAGCTACACGAACTTCCAATGACTTGGTTCACTCAGCTGGGCAACTGGAAAGTAACACTAGAAGTGTCCTGTCTGGACTGCAAGTGGGCCCATGGGAAAAGACAGGCTTTTTTTGAGCGGGGGTGGGAGGGGAGAGACAGCTCTAGCTGTAGAAGATCAGAAGGACAGTAGCTGTCCATCAGCCAGCCAAGAGAGCAGATTTAGACAGGCTAAGAGTAATAGGATCTTGGATAACTCCAAGGCCTACAACATGCTCTAACAAGATCCATCTAAGCACCTATGATCCTTCCTCAGTCTGGCTCAGGCTCCACCCTCTCTTGGATGAGTGGAAATCTTTAAAGAGTCAGTTCCCGTGCTTGAAGGCTTGCACTCCATCATCACTTGGTTAAGTCTAGCTGAGTGTGCTATATGTATTTATTTATTTATTCATTTATTTTTATTAGCTTTGGCAGGATATGTATATGTGTTATCCATCCAACCATCCACACAAAATGTGCATGCAAAAGACCCTTGGAGGAGAGGTTATTGGTGGTGGCGGCCCAAGGTATATCAGGGGTGGTCAACTTGTGGCCAGATGTTTTGCCCTACAACTTACATCAGCTCTAGCCAGCATAGTCAATGGTGAGTGCTGATGCCAGTTGTAGGCCAAAACATCAGGAGGGCCATGTTGACTACCCCTGGTTTATTTAATCAAAACCAGAAGCATGTTTCTGTTAGCTCAGGGCTCTCCAACCTTGGGTCCCCAGATGTTGCTGGCCTACAGCTCCCAGCATACCCAGCCAGTATGGCTAATGGCAAGGGATTCTGGGAGCTGTAGTCCAGCAACATCTGGGGACCCAAGGTTGGAGAGCCCTGTGTTAGCCGATCTAGTTATTTGTAGTAACTTCTAGCTTGCATTTGCACATAATCTAAACCAGCCTGGGTCCCTCCTGAGGTTTTGGACTACAACTCCTACCAGCATCCCTGACCATTGGTTAACTGTGGTTAATGTTAACAGGGCTGTTTCAAACAAGCCAACTAGAGTTCAAGCTAGAGCTGTGTGCAAATGGCCTCTCGAAATTATCCACCCTATTTGTGGGCAGAGAAATTGGGGGGACAATTTGACTGAATTTCTCCGAGGCAGGAGAAATTCTCAACAGTTTCTCACAGGTAGGGCTCACCATTGGCAGGGATTGTAGTACAGCTTCTTTCTTTTCCCCCTAAGGGTTTTTGGTCCTTTGTGCTGCCACTGCAAGTGGCAATAGCATCAACAATGCAGGCGTGAGGGAGGCAGCGTTGTGTCTAGCTCCACGGAAAAGATGGAACTGGTGCCAAAATCTGTCCTATAATTTCTGGAAAATTTTCTTCTCCCATGAAAGAGGCTTCCATTGTTTTGCCTCATTCTCAGGGTGTTTTGTAATTTATTTTTGTGGTGCTTTTGAGTTTACCTAATCACTGCGAGGTGGCCAAGGCATTGTGTGTTTTCTTTTTATTACACATCTCTCAGTTGCTCTGCAGCCTCCCGGGCTATCTGTGCTTCCTGATCTGAAAATGTCCTGTGGCAGAAATTACATTATGTCGTCTTCCCATGGCCTTTAATTTAAGTGTGGGAAGCTGAGGAAGCTACAGGTTGCCAGACAGACGATTGTACTATGACAGACAGGACACTTGTGCACACTCCTCGGCCACCTCCTAAGTAAGATAAGCACAAGGAACCCAAACCCAACTCCGTGAGAATTTCTCTGGAATTTTCTGCACCACTGAATTTCTTTTCGAAAGCAATTTCTTTTCTATCAAATTGAATGAGAATGGTCCAAAAAAAAAAAAAGTGGGATAAATTTTTGGCACCACACTAATTCAAATGCTTTGCTTTAGACAAAACTTACTGCACAGAGGAGGGGGGGGGGGAAGAACCGTATTTTAAAAAACAACAACTCGGGATGCATAAGTGGGAGAATTGCTTTAAAGAAACATTGTCCACCTCCTGCCTTCAAAAGCAATAATGTTTCTCAGTGCTACTGCTCTATTATTTCAAGCTTTAAAATATTTTAGAGATGAATATTGGAGAAAAAGTCATTTGAAGTGAACGAGAATGATACCTATGGCTCCTATTTTTGTCTACTACTGCAAGTTCACTTGTTTCACCTTGGAGAGCTAATGGCAAAGTATTTACATGAACACATTATTTTTAAGCTCGGGAAATTGAGGCCCAATTTTGGAAACATTATACAGAGGACGGCAGCATATACAATTTGGACCATTAATCATTAAGATTGTATCTTCTGTTCCTGACAGACCTGGAGGTAATGACACACCTCCAAATTTCACACATTGGCCCAGTTCACATGATCGGCAGGCAGGTAACAAGCCTACAAGCGTTCGGGGTGCCAACAGGTCAACCTGGCTGTTCACACGACACAGCAAGCTGCGCTTCCAAGGGTAATTACGCAAATCCCTCCGGCCTGCAAGCAGCACACGTAGCATAGTTAACAAGCCCCCATGGCTTGTTAACTGCCCGTCGATTGTGCAAACTCAATCACTGGATAGTGTGGTTTATCTGCTGAAAAGCAAGAGGCTTTTAGTCATCTTTCAATTGATTGGAAGTACATTTTTAAAAAGTAGACATTGGACAGTTATTGACTCTCAGGCCACAAACGTAATTAGCAGTGCTTAGTTATTTTGTGTTTTTCATATATCTGGGTCATTCAGAGCTGAAATGGAACATCATTAATGGTTATTCATAAATTTGGTGGCAATTCAGCAGTAGTGGTGACTTGGGGGTGTGGGTGTATGACAGGAGCTGAAAAAAAAGCCAGGGGGGTGCTTCATGCAGCCCGTGGGCTACATGTTGCCAATCATTGAGCCAATTCAACCTTGTAATTTGATGGTCACCTACTTGCCTGGAACAAGTAAAAACTGAATCCTGGTGAACACCCAAGTGGGAAAAATTCACCTGCCTTACATGAGGTACACCTTCTCTATGGAGAGTCCCTTCAAATGTAAAACCAGTTTAAAAAATCTCCTTCTTTTAGTCCAAATACAGATACCTGTATTTAGGAGTACTTTTTTGTCAAAATATGCAAACCAGTTCAGGCCACTGCATGTGCTCATCATGGAAATATTAAATGAGACATGCTAAGGCCTGCCTTTGAAAAAGTCTTGATAGCTCTTCATACACCTTTTTGGTACCTCAAACATTTTTCTTCTTTTGCCAAACAAGACCTACTAATTGGCTTGGTCAAGCATTCTCAACATATTTGGCATAGTGGTGAGAGTGTTGGACTGGGACTCAGGAGATCCAGGTTCTAGTCCCCGCTCGGTGTTCACTGGGTGAACTTTGGGCCAGTCACTGACTCTCAGCCTAACCTACCTCACAGGGTTGTTGTGAGGATAACATGGAGAGGAGGAGGAGGATTATGTAAGCTGCCTTGGGTTCCTTGCAGGAAAAAAGGCAGGGTATAAATATAACAAATAAATAAATAAATATTTGATATTACTTAACTTTAGAAAACAAATGTCTAGATTTCTGAGCAAAATATTTATTTATTTATTTATTTATTTAAAATAATATATAACCACAGATCAAAGTAAACTACATAATTGTTATCTGGCTGGGGATGAAGGGAGTTGTAGTCTAACACATCTGGATGGCACTGGGTTAGGGAAGGCTGTTGTACTTAATGTTTGTTTAAGTTACCACAGTGAAAGACTCAATTTATTATCTCTAGAATTGCTCAGGAAACAAATTAAAACCCAACCACACACCTATATCGACCTGGGGGGGGGGGGGAAGTCACATATAAACAAGCAGGTGTTAAATTGTAATATTCCTGCATCCCACCATTAAAATAATACTTTTATTTAAATTCATGCTAAATCCTTTTTGTGCTAATTCCAGGTTTAATTATTAATTCTGACTGACGCAATTAAATTAGACCAAAGCTGCATAATAGGTACTGATTACACAAAATTTATGCTCTGTTGTTTGATGTTGCTGCTGCAGAACTAGTTTGTCAGCTGGCCAATAACCCAACTCCTATTCAGACACTCTGCTCTCATGGACCAGCTTAAATTTGCAAAAATAATTTTCTAATATAAAGATTGCCATTTGAAACCAATTTAGTTTGTCCTTTAGAAGGTTACTTTTTCATACTCATACATTGCTTAATAATATGCGAATCACTGTCATCATTTCCAAGCATGGACTACTTCACATATGGCATTTTGTTTCCTACACAGATGTAGAAATATATATATACATGCAACCAAGCATGAAGATCACATGATAAGAGCTTGCTGCTAGTAATCACAGGTTCTCCATTCACAGCTTTGCAATTGGATTAGCATACAGATGATCTTTCACATAGTATAGATATGCATATCTTTAGGCATGGAGCAAGGTCTCTCGCCACCTGAGGCAAGAGACAAGATGTGTTGCCACCGCCACCACATCACAACCCCCCCAGCCCCGTCACGCACCCCCCTTACCTTTACTGCCATGTCAGCTTTATGGAAAGCCACACGGCCGGGAAGAAGCAGCCGTGGGGCTCACAAGAGCTCCCTGGCTGCACATGATGAGGGAAGGAGAGGGCAGGCAGTTGCTCTAGGGAGCCTCACCAGTCACGCTCTCACTGCAGCAAATGCCTCAGCAGGAGAGCGGCTGGTGCGACCCTCCAGAGCACCTGCTGGAGGCTGCAGCGGCGGGCCCTGCTGGTGGGAAGTGGCACAATTTCCTGCTCCTCCTGTTCCACCACCTGACGCTGGCGCCTCACCCTGCTTCTTGGGTGGACTGGCCCTGCATATCCTCCCTCCTTACATCTGTGTAGGAAATGTGACATGGGGATATGGCACCAACAGTGAACAACTTCAATATTCATGGGTTTTTCCTGAATTGGATTCTGGACCTTAATCTGGAACTCTTTAATCTGGAAAATCATGGAGGAACCCCCTTCTCACCTCACACCATAATAAAAACAGTGCACACACAATCTGGACATAAAGAGGATCTCTCAGATTTGGAGTTTTTCTACACGAGGCCATTAATCTGCTGTATCTACTTTCGGTTTTGTCACAGAATTGAGATCCAAGCTCAACATAAAGAGCTTTTCCTTTCTTGCTTTTCAGCTATATAACCTCTAGGTGGTGCTGTGCTACAGTGGAATATCGCAATTACACAAGTAGGAAAATATGTTTTCTTTCACAAATAATACTCCATTTTCCCCACTCTAAAAAAAGCAGGGAAGTGCTCTTAAAAGCGGAAGTGAAACTGGAGGGTCACATCATCTAAAGAACCTGTAAACAACCATAAGGAATGATGAGTGCACAATAAATGCCTTGTGTAGAAAAGCTCTCACTTTACTGCAGATCCCTCAATTATTTGAGAACTGTACTCTATTTCTCTTACTGGTCAATCCAGCCCTGGTGACTGCTGTCATGTTTAAGATGTGATTACAATGAGGGGAATTAGCATGAAAAAATGCTGCTGCATTTACTTAATGGAAACAGGCTGATAAAGAAACATAACAAAAAATCCAGGTGTCAGAACACACAGATTTCTAGCACTTCTTAAATGATCACTGAAAAATTGGTCAAGCAGCATGAATTATTTTTGTGTTTGGCTTCTGAAACCCCTTAGGAGGCATTTCAATGGTGGTTTAGATGTTTACACACAAGTAGGCATGGGCCTCAGAATCATGTCCTCTCACCATCATGCGTGGAAAATAACATGTGATTTGGGGCTATGCACGTATCAGTCAGTATACAGAAGATCCATCCAATTTCTATACTCCTTCCACCAAAGAGAGATTGAAGGAAAGTGGAAATTCATAAGAGGGTGATCATCAAGCCAGGAGCCATTTCTTTTCCGCATTTAACTTTTTACCATTACCATAGGCTCAAAACGTATATCAAATAATAAAAAAGGGAGACAATCCTAGCTCCAAACCTAGGTGCTCTTCAATATGTGATATCTGGATTGTATTTCTGGTGCAAACCTAGAACAGATGTAGTCCGGTGAATCTGCACAGTTGCTTGTAACCATTTGCTTCCAGCCCATTTCTTCTCAAAGATCACTTCAAGCAATGTTCCCCAAGAGTCAGCTGACTACTGTGGTCTAACAACCCACAACCCAAATGGATTATTTGGTGTGAGAAAGAATGAAACTATGAAGAGCAACCATAGCCCTTGAGAGTGGCAAGAGGCCACAGTAGGTCAATTAAGAGAAAGGGGCACATTTACTCACCACAAAGGATATAGTCCAAGCCTTGTAATAATGAAAGTAATAGCAAACATGAGGAAGAGGAAATCACACAATCTTTGAAACTTGCAGTAGTTTGCCATTTTGGCTGCCTGTGACAAGGAAGGAACACAGATTATCTCCTTTACAAAACAGGTTAAACTTTTTTTTTTTTTTTTGCACAAATACTAACAGGCAATTAATTGTCAAATATACATAGCACATCATGTGACTCTTCATTGCCCTTGCATCTTCCACTCCTATGTGTCACACAGTATCTCAAGGACAAAAGTTGACAATATCCACTAGAATTTCTCATCTTTTTACATGCTTCTATTACAACATGCCATTTTTATTTCTTAATTATGATAATTTAAAATGTGGCTTTGGTACTATCCACACCATGAGTTGGATCCAATGCTGGTCATCCTCTAGCAGAACGGAAATGGATTTCCCCTCTCCCCTGCAGCCCTCTAAATCTGCTCTGGGGTGTTGGGGGACACATGTGGGAGGTTGCAGGGGGAAGTCCCGTATCGCCAGCAGAAATCCGCTTGTGCAATGTTAGATCTAACCCCATGTGTCTCTAACAGTCCAAACCTAAATATTTATTTATTTATTTATTTATGTTTATATGCTTATTCCCAAGACCCAACATCAACAGGACTTAGTTCCTAGTAAAAAGGAAGACCTTGCATCTTTGCAGTTTCTTTCATCTTTCTGTCCCCTTTGCCAGTTTTGGCACATACATACCAATACATACATACATTCACACACACACATTATGGGTTTCCTACACATATTATTGGTTTCCCAAGCAGTTTCTTCTTTAACAGCAGTGGAACTTCCAAGAAAGCCATGTTGCATGGACAAATATCCTTCTGTGCTTTCTGATCCCTATTCGTCTCTCTATGCTTCCCCCTTTTCTTTGTTTTAGTCTAGCTTCCTGCCCATATATATGTTTTTCACTCTATTTGTGCTTTGCTCTATGCCAGCTCTACCATTTTTCCAAAATCACCCTCCCCACAATATTAAAATCCTTCTTCAGACTATATTTCGGACATTGTGCACTTGACTTTCCCTCATCATAGACCTCACCTGAGTAAGCTTAGCAGTAGTGGGATAAGAGGATAAATATTGTTATGGATCAGGAACTGGTTAAAGAACAGAAAGTAGAGAGTAGGAATAATTGGACAGTTCCCATAATGTAAGATGTGGGGTTCCCCAAAGATCTGTACTGGGGCAGGTGCTTTAATTTGTTCATAAATAAACAAACTTGGAGTTAGGGGTGAGCAGTGAGGTAGACAAGTTTGATGATAACACCAAATTATTCAGGATGAGAAAAACAAAAGGGATCGAGAAGAGCTCCAGAAAGATCTCTCCAAACAAATGAGCAATAAAATGGGAAATTCAGTATAAGCAAGTGTAAAGTCATGCTCAGTGTAAATGTTGACCCAGTGTGCAGCTGTCTTGTAAAAAGTGAACTCTATGTTAGGGATTATTAGGAAATGGATCAAAAATAAATCTGGCAATATCGTAATGCTTTCATGCAAATCTATGGTGTGACCACTCTTGGAATATCTTGTACAGTTCTGGTCACTGCACCTCAAAAAAGATATTATAGAGCTGCAAAAGGCCCAGAAGAGGGCAACCAAAATGATAAAGGGGCCAGTGCAAGTCCCCTACATTGGGGGGCTTTTCAGTTTCAAAAAAAGGTGCATAGGGGGAAGATATGATAGAATTTTACAAACTTATGCATGGTGTGGAGAATGTGGATAGAGAGAAGGATTTCTTCCTCTCTCATAATATTAGAATACAGGGTTACTCAATGAAATTGAATGGTGGGAGATGCAGGTCAGACAAAAGTATTTCTTCACACAACTGTTGCTGTGTGTCCTCACTCACACATGTGCTCAAACTTGCATGTGAATGTCTCATGATGAACATGGAAATAGGAACCTTTTCCAGAAGAGGCCGCAGCTCATGAATTAGCCAAAGCTGGCAGAAGGCACTCCTCATCACTGCATGGAAAGCCAAGGAAAATGTAAGATCAAGGAGATTCTCCAGGCTGCATACTTGCTCCTTTGGGGGAGTCCAACCCTGTTTAGAACAGGCTATAAAATCTCTCCCAGGATAAAGATATTACTTATGCAGACTTTTGCCATGATTCAAATAACTACATGGTATGAAGAATAGTTTTTCAGAAGTTACTTAAAGACAGAGCTCCTATGAACTCTGACATGCAAGATGGTTTATCATCAAGCCTTCTAGGTGAATTATTTATATTCAGAATTTGCCTGGCCAAGTTAAATAAGTAAGTATAACCTAACATTTGCAGTCCAATCCAAAGCATTTTACTCAAAAGCAAGTCCCACTATGTTCATGGGCCTTACTTCCAAGCAAGCATGCACCAGACTGCAGCCTTGGAGATATTTTAAAAAAATGGCCAGTGGTATATACATCTAATACATACATACGTAAAGCAAACATCTTTTGAGACAAATTCCAGTAGAACATAAGCTTTCATAGGCTATAGCCCACTTGTTCAGAACAGTTTTTGTTCTAGGAAGAGACATTTTGGACAGGCAAAGAATTTTTATGGATAACTCTCTCTCACCTCCAACACAACATCAGCTACATCATGAAGACAGAGAGTCAGGCTCCCCACTCGTGTGAAATTGACTGTGTAGGACATGGTTAGCAAAATTACTGTTACGATATGATGTGTAAACATGATGCCAAAGTCCTGGGGTAGAGAAAGAAAGAGAGAAAGGTTAATCATTTCTACAAAATGCCACAGCTACATCTCAGCACATGCCTGAGTGTTCAGTAAGCAGGTTTCAGGAGGCACAGCGAGTGAACAGTAGTGAGCTGTTAGATCAGGGGTCCTCAACCCCTGGGCCGGTCCCGGTCTGTGGCCTCTTAAGAACTGGGCCGCGCGGCACCCGGCCGCCGTGCCACCCAGCTGCCGCACCACCTGGCCACTGCGCTGCCTGGCCGCCGCGCCACCCGGTTTTACAAAAATGCTCGTCGGGGAGGCGAGCAGAGGGACGAGCGGCGGGGGGTGCTCGCCGGAGCTTACAAGCACCCCAAGAGCCAGGACGGGGTGCTTGTCATGCGGCGCGGCGGGCGTGGTGCGCACCACCCACCGGGACGCGCCGCAAGCACCCTGTCCTGGCTCTCAGGGTGCTCGCGAGCTCTGGTGAGCACCCCCCCCGCCACTCGTCCCTCTGCCTGCCTCTCCGATGAGCATTTTAGTAAAGCCGGAAGTGACGCGACGGGTCTCCCGTCGCGTCACTTCCTGGTTCTGCGCCGCACAGCAGGTAAGTGGTGGGCGCCCCCCCCCCGGTCTGTGGAAAAAATTATTCCACGGGACCAGTCCCTGGTCCCAAAAAGGTTGGGGACCGCTGTGTTAGATGACAGAGCTGTGCCAGCCACATGGCCTGCCCTATACCCTTAAGCTAGCCTGCTGTCCTCAGGTGCACTGGAATTTTCCCACCACCATCACCGAAGGTGATTCAACTGCATGTGGAATGGAGAGATGGTGCCATCTTCTGTGGCCGCACCTAAATTGTGGAACTCTCTACCCCTGGAGGCTTAGTTGGCCCCCTCTCTTATGGTGTTTCTCCAGAAGGGGAAACCCTTCTCGATTAGGCAGGTATTTGTTTTACTGGATAGATACATTTTTATCCAATCCCCTCTGTTTTATCTACTGCAACAATCTCTGTTTTTAGAAATTGTATTTAAAAATACTTATATTTTATGTTTTGTTTTAATTCATGTTAGCCACTCTGAGTGTTGTCTAAGCACCAGAAGGGAAGGATATACATTTGTGTATGTATGTATGTATAAACAAAAATATGAACAGACTTGTCCTTTGCCTCATGCAGCAAAATGTCTTGGGCCAGCCCTGCTCTGACTCCTCCCAGCAAGCCGACTAGAAATTAAGAGACAAGGATTAGATCTCACTTAAGGAGCCTTGGCTTCCATCATCTTGAGGCTCCTTGGAGACCCGCCCCCAACTCATTCCACCTGTTATTGCTGTGCTAGAATTCAGACAGGGGTCTTCTGGGTCCTGATGCCCTACAGTTCTGCTCTCCTCCACACAACTCGAGCCATGTGAGACAAGGGTCCCCTAATCACACCAAGAGCAGCAGGTGGAAACTCGTACACAGTTATGTTCATTTATCTTTAAAACACACAAACACACACACACACACACACAGCAAAACAACACACATTTCTCAATGGTTTTCTCACCAAGGAGAATGTAAAACACAGCCCATCATATTGAAGGGCACTTTGCTATTTTATACTCTAATTTCCATGTAGCTTTTCCTCATGGAAGCACTGAAGGGATTGCTTTAGTGTCCATATTAGTTTAAAGAACAGTATCAGAGTATGAAGACAGAAAAGAACTGAAGTAGTTTAATACCCAGAAATCCTTTTTCCTGTCACTTACTCAACCCAAAGTAGCAAAAGCAGCACTAAGCAACAGTACTGTTAGCATGCAATGCCCCCAAAGTCATTACTATGGATTCTACTCAAGAGTAATACATAATCATATGCAAAGGTACAGTCATATCTAAATATTCATCTACTGAAGTGGATTTGGGTACAGGAAAAGAGTAAAGGTGGCTTCTAAAACAAAATAAATAATGTTCATATCCTACGTTTACGTTGGGGTCCCACTTGTCTCCAGTCGAAGGGTCCCATCAGGTTCATTTCCCTCACCCCCATTAGGCAGCAGCAATGCTATCTCCCCCTCCCTCCTACAAAATACAAACCAGAATGTGCAGACAATTTAATCCCTATTTATACTTTACTTTCATTTACCATTTCCAGTAGCTTAACAAACAGGAAACATCTCCCCTACTCCCCTTTCCCATTACATTTAAGGCCATCCATTCATCCGAGGATGAGTCTACCACCATCAAATCAATTAATTATTTTCTCCACGTATCGGGAAACAGCATGTTGCAAAAAAAGAAAAAAAAAGGTATCTCCAAAGCTTTCACAATGACATTCTGTGCTTTGATCCTTCTGCTAACTGTTGACTCCTGCATTTCGATTTTCACTGCTAATGGAAATTAATCTGTAAGACAATCAATCTGAATGGAATAGTTCAGCTTTTTCCTTGTGTAACTTCCATTTTCACACCAGTTAAAAACAAATCTAGATTGTTCTACTCAGTCTCCCCTTATTAAAGCAGAACTAATATTCACTCTTCTTAAACAGACGTGTGCAGGCATCTAGCAAGCTCATGACTGAGCATTGATATGAACCTCAGTACCATATTCTGTGCACTACTTAATCGTATGAGAGCCAGTTATTTCCTCCTGCATGTAACCTTTGCTGTTCTGTAGCTCTCTCAGGGACAGGCATCTATCTAGAGATGAGAGTAAACATCCTCTGTCTGTCTCAAAAATAGAAAAAGTGATTAGATATCTGCGAGCATTTTCTTCAAGTACCCACAAATCTCAAGGGCTATAGAGTTCTTGAAAGGAACACTTGCAAATGACTGGATTGTTTCCCTGCTCCTTTTGCAAGCTAAGGTAAGGGGGGAAGGGACACACAAACCTCATATCTTTGTTTGAAGGGAGGGGAGTAACTGGCAGCAGGAGGGAGCCCATGTCCTGCCTGCCTGTATTGACATTTCTGAGCCATTTCATTTCCTGCAAGGATCATGGGAATAATAGTTTCAGAAGGCTCTGTTATGCCTGTGCAGCTAGTAAGATGGACTCCCGCCACTGGTTACTGACCACTGGAAGCAAAGTTAAGGAGTTTGTTCTCCCCCCACTTACTTTAGTGTGTGTATGTAGGAATCGGCAGGGGAAAGGTAATGAGTGAGATGGAAAACAAGTCCCATTTTGAGTCCAACTGAGACTCAAATTGGTCTAGAGCAGACTCTAAATGGGTGAGAGCCATCTTCAAGTCCCTCTCCTTCTTGAATACTCACTCCATGCCTACATCTATCAATCATTGCTATAGCTAGCATTGTAACAGTATTCACTCTAACAACGTATGACCGTGTTTGGTTCCCAGACTTAAGAGTTTTACCTTTATCCAGATTCACTCATTAATTCCAGTCACCGACGCACAATCCTTTTGCGACTATTCTCTTGTACACCACGGTCTCTACATATTTCCAGGATTCATTGGTGACCTGACCAACGGGATTCTTGTGAGTCAGTGGTGTGCCATTTAACAATATGATGGCATGTGTCTTAACACCACTTGTGGCGACAATAACATCAAAGCAGGGGCTACAATGCATACAGAATTAAGAGCAAGGAATATCCAGGGAATGCTATCTGTTCTAGTACAGTATATATCCTCTCCCCCCCCCCACCTTTCCCATATACACACACAGGCCTTGCTTGCTGATCATGCAGAGGGTCCCAGATTAGATCCCCAGCATTTCCAGGTAGGGCAGGAAAAAGACCTGCCTGAAATCTGGAGAGCCTTTGCCGGCCAGTATCGACAATACTGGGATAGATTCTGACTCAGACTCTGGGATAGACTCTGATTCAGACAATACTGGGTCTGACTCAGTATAAGGCAGCTTCCTATGTCCCTAGGTTTTAACCTGTCCCAGAAACAAAGCCAAAATAAAGCCTCTTATGCGCAAGTTTTAACAACTTGTAAAACTGACAGGTTTAGCACTGAGTGGACTCTTGCACAAGATTTTGAGCAAAGGTGCTAGCTGCTATCTTCCTCTCACTCACAGCTCTTTGGATCTAGCTCACTGGCCATTGCACAGGAGGAACAATACTCTGCACCCCCCAACACTGGGAGGCAACCTCCTATGATGACAGAAATATGTGGGAGAATTTTCCTCTGTCTTTTACACTGCAACATCATGCATTTTCAGATACAATAAGGACAATTAATTGAGAGTACTTAGTGAACTGAATTGGCCTTATGCAGCAACTGCCAAGTGTGAAATTGTGCCTGGGTTTTGTGTTTTTGAAATTAAGACTTCAAAAATTCCTTGGTGGGGCACACCACAAGATATGATGGAACTAGCGGCTTGCTTACAGCCATACTATGAAAATTAAGTATATGGAGACTGTTCCTCTGTCAGATGCCACAAAGTACGGACAGGCCAGAGATATGGATTCCGTTTCTGTTCAGAGTCATCATTGTCTTTAAAAAATTCTACCACTGTGTATTAGCAGGATCAGCATAGCCAAAACAGTTTTTCTTCAAGGCCAACTGAATCAGTCTGGTTATTCTGGTTTTCATCTGGGTATTGTCCCCAGAGCCAGCTAGACCTCTGAGCAGATTGCTTTTTCAGAAAGCTGGAAAAGGAACACACACACACACTTTCCACAGGATAATTAGTAGCTACAGTAAAGGCCAAGCTGCCAAGGCCTTTGCTGAAAACACATGACTGTTATGAATGAATTAAACTTCTTCCCCCTGAATAAATCATTTAATTGAGGTAGCCATTTTCTAAAATCCTTTAAATACTGACCTCAAAATAACAACACTCTAAAAAATACCAGCTGTCATCCTACCAAAATTCAGAAGACACATACGTAAATTTGACTCATGTTAAAGCAATGATATTCCAGGACAACCATAAGCTTCTTAGTAGCCCATTCTCTGCCCATAACTGTTTCTATGTCCCATAGATGCAATCTAGTGATACATAAAAAGAAACAAAACAAACCCCACACACGCATGCATGTGCACGTGCATTCTCAGGCACACATCAGGATACAAGATAAATTGCTGCTCATGCCACATGGTGAAAAAAAAATCATCTATTCAGTCAGGTTATTTTCACAGAATGTTGAGCTGGTAATATGTGCTAGACTGCAGATAGTGCTCATTAATCTTCAGTCAGGCAGAGATAATCTAGTGGAATTTATACCCCACCAATAACTGAAAGAGGCTTTTGAAAATCAGCAGTCAGTTCTATTGGAAGCTATTTTTCTGTCAGGAATATGCTATTAGGGTAAACAACAGAGCACATCTCTGTGGTCCTTCATTTTTACATGGTGAATCATTCCCATTCAAGGATTACACCACTGCTGGACATGATTCAGTACCTCCCCCCACACCCCCTCAGCTAGTTGATGATCCAATCCAAACTCAAGACTGGAGCCATCTCTACTGGCTCTAATAGGCAGGATTTTTTTGAAGTTGATTGACAAGGGCTTGGGACCCTCAATTCTTCCACTGGTTTTCCTGACTGTTGGAGACAGAGTGGCAGACATCTGACTCTGTAATGGACAGAGCCTAAGAGACTGGCTCTTTCTTTTTTCTTACTTTTAGAGAGCATGCCAGTGTGACAGAGGGAGGGGAAACACGGACACGCACACGCACCAATGTAAGAAAAGCCCTGCTGAATCAGATGAAAGGTCTATCATGTCCAGCATTCTGTTCACACAGTGGCCAACCAGTTGCCTGTGGGAAGCCCACAAGTAGGACATGAGTGCAACAGCACCCTCCCATTCACATTCTCCAGCAACTGGTCCACAGAGTCATACTGCCTCCGATACTGGAAGTAATATACAGCCATCATGACTAGTAGCCATTGATGGCCTTATCCATGAATCTGTCTAATCCCCTTTTAAAGACATCCAAACTGGTGGCCATCATAATAGTGGCCATCACTATATCTTGTGGTAGTGAATTTCAAAGTTTAACTATGCACTGTGAAAAGAACTATGTCCTTTTATCTGTCCTGAATCTCCTGCCATTCAGCTTCACTGGATGACCCTGGGTTCTAGCATTATGCTCCTCCCCAGGAAAGAAGATTCCTTCTCTCTGCCAAATTGGAGAAATGCAATGTTTCTGGTAGCTGGGCCTACCACAACTCAAAGCCTAGGAGGACACCTCTGACACCTGAGCCTTCCACAGATTAGGCACACTGAAACACGAGTGGGGCAGAATTGAACGATATAGCCTTGTTCCCCACCCTGCAGCTTCCTCTGGCTCACAAGATTCAAGGAGGCACATTCGCAGCTGAAATTCCAGGACGGAAACACAGTGAGACGGAAACACAGTGACGGAATCAGGATAAGCTGCTCACTTGCACTGACACTGATATGCAGTTAGGTGCAGCCTTACTGCTAGGAAGAATTCAGCTACATACCCTCCAACTGCCCCAAATTTCTGGGACCTTCACGAATACCCTTAAGCCATCACGGCTTCTCCCTTTGTTATGCAAAGTCCCGAATTTTCCAGTGCCTCCAGCAAACTGCTTTACACTTTTAGCTTAACTCAAGAGAAAGAAAGAAAAAAATCCCAACTACCTCAAATAGCAGCAACAAACATCATCATTCCATTTTGGCATTATTGTTCAATCACAGTGTTGTTGTTCTTGTTTTTTAATAAAGTACAATACAGCCCACATGTTTTTTTTCTGAGTGGAGAAAATAGGAGCTTGCAGGGTGGGCCTGTGAACCACTTTGCACACTCAGAGATATCTAAATGTTAAATATTAGTATTACTTTGGCAAACTACTAATGAGAACAAAGCCACCATGGAGGGATTCATTTTTAAAGTGGGAGGGAGATCTTTAAAACAAGGAGTTTCCTGCACAATGTGGGGAAAGTAAGCTGAAAGTTATGTTTGACTGAAATAATGGCATATTCCTCCCTGCTTTACCCCTTCCTACCATTTGTTGTCGCCTCTATATTACATTTTAGATTGTAAGCTCTTTGGGGCAGGGAACTATTCTCTTCAACTCGGTAAAGCACCATGCAGATTGATGGTACAATAATAATAATAATGACAACAACAGCAATCACCATCATCATCATGGGTCTGGATGATTTATTTATTTATTTATTATATTTATACCCCGCCTTTTTTCCTGCAAGGAACCCAAGGCGGCTTACATAATCCTCCTCCTCCTCCTCTCCATTTTACCCTCACAACAACCCTGTGAGGTAGGTTAGGATGATGGTGGCTTCAAAGTGGTCAGAGCCCTTAAACGGTTAGAGCATCCTGGGGTGGGTGGCTATACCCTTGGCCACGCCCTCTTCATCACACCTTCATGTTGTTTAACCATAACTCTTACAAATTCACATGTGTGTCCCTATTTTCATCAGTGAAATGTTGGAGGATATGCAGCTATGATGTAAACTTCCTCAGGTTTACAACACCTGTGTGGTGTACACAGGTCCCCCAACCCCTCTGGCAATCCCCCTCCCCTCTCAGGCAGTTTAAATGTTGCAAATGTCTGAAGACAGAGCTACTTCAGACTTACACAAGTGAATGTTGGCAATCATATTTAGGCGACTATCAGTGTTCACCTGGGTAGCTTTAATTTAAAAAAAAAAAATATTGACAAAGTTTGTATGAGGTTATCAACCTGTCACTCAATCTTTGACAATCACTTTGAACTGTTCTTAAAAGAATTTGGCTAGTTAACAGTGGTAATACCATATGTTTTCAGAAGAATAATCTGTTTTTATGATCTGTTTATTCACTCATTTATCTCTAAGGAATGTCATAAATTCAAATAATTAGAGTTGGCTCCTGACCAGTCAAGGAAATACCTTGACTGGCCAAAGTATCCAAAACATTAATTAGAAAATACTGAACACAGAGGCTGTTATGATAATTGCAGAAACTACTGTTTACTAGCAGACTCCCAACGCCTCCTAGAAACTTCACCGAATTCCATGCCAGAACACACGGAGGTTCCTCCTCTTTACAGCAACATACAATGGACTCTGCGGTAAACCTGACTCTGGGGTATTTGTGACTTAAGTCAAGACAACTGTAGCCCTATTCCGGTATAATGCCCAAACAGGGCTTGTGTGTACATTTGCTTCTTCATAACCCTTGTTCAGAGATATCTGCAGTTATAACATGTGGGTGGGTAAGAACAAGAAGCACGAAGCAAATGCACACACAGGTCACACTGTCTGGGTGTTATGTCTGAACAAGGTTAAAAGTTAACTTGACATAGATCACAACATTAAAACCATTTCAGGCCAATCCATTTTTTAAAAAATGAAATAAAAGCTAGGCTGTTTGTTTTTATAAATAGAGGGAAAGAAGATCGATATTTTCATTAAATATAAGTAGAAATATTAAATATTGTTCAAGTAGAAGGATTATTATTTATGTTTAGGAGTAAAATGCTGTAAGATTTCGAGGCTTTGTGAATTTGTGAGGTTGATAAATAAGAGAGGGGGGAACTTATATATATATATATATATATTGCTGAAGAGAAAAAAGAAAGCAATTTCTTTATAATGATTATATAGAAGATTTGATGTTACTTATACTTGGTTGTGGAAAAATTGGAAGTTCTTTTTAGTTTAATGTCGTTTGGTCTTTGTAATGTATGTTTGTTTGGTTCTTGTTTTGTTCTGCTTTTTGTATTTTGTTTTTATGGATTTTAAAATTTAAATAATTTCCCCCCCAAAAAAACCCCCAAACCATTTCAGGCTAATCCAAACATGTCAGCGCATCTTGCAGCCTGCATACATCTCGCTGCCTGAAAATGTAGTCGCTGTGCATGTCTGCTGCCATTAATTCAATAGCCCTGAACTTCTACTGGAATTCACAGCCAGAAATAAGACTCTGCTAATTCAACATGTAAGTGTTAACCAAAGTGTGCTTACACAGCCGTATTACAGCGCCCTATGCATGTTTTTAGAAACACTGATTACTCTTACCTTTCTTTTGATGTCAATGAACTGAGAAAACATTAGGGACCAATAGCACGACAGCTCAACTATGTAGTAGTAATGAACATCAGGCATCAGTGGCTGAAAGAAAAATATAAAAGTAAGAGAGATTAGAATCAGAGAAGTTAAATAACTCTGAAACAATACAAATCTCTATACAATAGCAAAACCTCAGGACATCTACAGAATATTTCCTACCTGATAAATTTCTAGCAAGTTCCTCTCCTGCCTTTGGAGACTAATACCTATTTCTTCTTTTTCGGTACTGAATGCTGACAATAGTTAATATCCCTTGCTTGCATTGTCAAAATTGTCATGAATTAGATACAGGGCAAATCTCTTAATGAGAGAGTAGCGATTTTGCCTCACTTTGAAAATTAAAACCTCTCTTGTACACATTCAAATATCTCTCACAGATCCAGTTAGCTTGAGACTTATTTCTCGTGATGTTTACTTTTCAGAATGTAAAGCCTCTGCAAAATGTTGACCTTTATTCACACAGGGTGGAGCCAAATACAAAAGGCTAATGACTGGATGGAAATCAGATAGTGACCAAATATTACATACTCTGGGTTGGTGAGACCATCTCCAACAATTCTACTTCATTTTGTGTCTTTGGCTCTCTTAGTTAGAAGCTACCTAATTAAAATCAATTAATTCCCCCTTCCTCCCACACACCACATTTCACACTGTTCTAGATAGTCCTCCAACCCTCCAGAGTAGCTTCCCGCTGCAGGGGGCTGCAGTGGGAAGAAGACATCAGCAAAAACTGTCTTCACCCCTTCTGCTGGTGGGAGCATCCCATGAGTGGAACTCTGCTCATGGGAGGTCTGGATCCAACCCATTGTCTTAGCTAGATAGTAAGTGTAGCCATGGAGAAGAATGTTTTACAGCTGAGTTACACAAGGCATCTATCTTATCCCTGGCTTCATAAGACCCACCTATCCTAAACATGTCTTAAATAATCTGGAGCTATTTGTCTGGAAGGCGTGGCACATTCCATTTTTTAAATTTGTGGTACACTGTGGGCTAAACTGACTGAGGCATGTGGGAAATGGACAGATTATCCTTCCTTTGGTCCCTTCTGCCTCTTATTCTACAAGGCTAAATATATATAGTTCAGTCTTCTTCATAGGCTCATGCAAACCATCTCTTTGTACTTGAACAAAGGGCAGAGGGACATTTGTTAAGACTGCTATTCTTGCAATGAAGATTTTTCAAGCTGACTGATGGTTTGCTGTTATTGAATATGCTTTGACTGTGAACAAAGACTGCTGTTACTAACTGTAATTTTAGCAGGGAACCTTTATTAAATCAGTTTGCTTTTCCAATGCTGCATTTAAGTTTTGTATTGGTTTTTAGAGTACTTTGTAAGCTGTCCTGGAGATTTTAAATTGAAATGTGGGTTATAAATATTTCACTGCATCAATAAAAAATGTAGGATATGTAGCTTGGAGACATGTAAACATGTGCACATTTAAAAACCCATATATAATGTAAAGACATACTGAGAACAATCTTAGCTTGTAATTCCTCAGCCTTAGTAATTCCTCAACCCTAGACACTCCCCTACTCAACACTCCTGGTAAAGATGCGATACGAACAGGAAACCAGGTGAGAAAAATGTGCAGTGCTACACATGATTAGGCTGCCATATTAAGAGTAAATACATACATTTGCAGGATCAGTGCTGGGGACACTAGTCACACTACATGTCTTAAGAACTACCCAACTGTTCTAACAGGCTTATAGAAATGCACCCAATTTCTCAAATAGCATACTAAAAGAAATATTAGATGTTCCAAACTTAGCACACACTCCTCTCATTTTCCATTGGGGACGGGGTGGGGGGAATAATCCAGCATGGTAAACATTTCACTAGATGTATTCAGTATTTTTCAATATTTAAGACAGAAAACTCCATTCACTGCAATAACAGCTTAACACATCTTGCAGGGTAGTTGACCAAACAGGAAAATTTTATGCACCCTCAAGTTGAAGGACACTTTAATGTGATGCAGGTTTCACTGGTATCTCAATGGGATTTCTGTCCTAAGGGCTGTTTCACACATTATACTTGTGTGTGCCACCAAGTGCACATTTGATAGGAAGGTGCAGCAAATACTGGCTCTCTGACAAGTGTATCTGAAGAATATACATGTTTTCAACCACCAGATTGTTGGATTAACATTTTTGCAAACTAGAAAACTAAAAACAAAACAAAACCCAGAAACAAACTAGGCTTGGATCCAATCTGATGCATTATCAGAAGTCACATGGAACAACTGCTCTGTCTGCATTGCCCCCATCAGCTGCAGCCCCTCATGCCCCCCAAAAGCGATTCCAGAGGGTTCCCCAACTCTCATAGGAGGCTTGGAAAAGCCCCCTTGCACCAGCTGATGCTGCCTTGCACTACTTTGGATTTTTAGCTTGGATGCAAACCAGCTGTTGTGCGGGTGGAGGCTGCCCTCCCCCAATTTCTACCTGTGAATAAATTCATTTTTCTTTGGAGATTTTTGCTGCTAACAAGAGGCCGTATTTCATGCGAAGGGGCTGGCACGCACTTATTGCAACCACCTGCGTGTTGTGATATGTATCACTTTACCAGCTGTAGCACATTGTTTACACATGGAAGGGACAGAATGGCGAGGTAAACAGGTTTGTTATGTCTTTCTGGAATCTCGTGTTTTCGCATGGGAAACTAGACTGTGGAAACAATATGAGCTAGTCACATGGTTTGTATGTTCTGATGACGTGCTAACTTTGTTTTTTCTGTCTGAAGCCATCTTAAAGAGAAGCTGGACTGCTTTCTCTCTTCTTCTTGGTTCTGCTTGCTGGACTTTGTTACTGCAACAATGTAACGTCTTTGCTGAGGTGGAGTGAAGCTCAACTTACTCCACTGGATGTAATGCTTGCTATGCATTTAGACTCTGCTCACGGTCCAACAGGGTTATGGGCCCAGACCGGACCAGTCCAGAACCAGTCCAAAACCAGAACCAGACTGGACCAGAACCAGAACCAGAGCGGGTTGGTACCAAAACTGGGACCTGTTTGGCAACAGCTTCGACTCCGGTGATTGCAGTGATTAATGGCAGAAGAGGAAGACATCAAGGAAGAAATATCTCCTGGTCCTTCAACTGGTAAGGGGGAAGAAGGGGGAGAGAATCTGTTGGCTGACATAGACAGCTTGCAGGCAAGTTCCAAGGCCGAGAGCCTAGAGGGAGAGAGCGAGGCTGAAATTTCTGAGGAGGAGGAGGAGAATCCCCCGGTCACAGAAATGGCAGCTGCACAATCCCTGAATCTACAAATTGTGGAGAAATTTTCTGGATCGAACTATGTGCTGTGGAGTTTTCAGATGCAGCATTACTTAACCCATGCGGGACTCTGGTCTGTAGTAATACAGGATCCAGTAGCAGTGGGTGACCAAGCTTAATCTTTGTGGAATTTAGAAAGTGCAGCTTTTTCTGCTTCAAGCTGGAGAAATGGCTTGTGGAGATAGCAGAATGGAAAAGCAGCAAGCAAAGCGAAACAGCTCTGGCCGTAAGTTTGCAGAGAGCCAGGCTGATGTGGCAAACAGCCAAGCTGCAAATAACAAGCAGGGAGTAACCCAAGCCGCTGCTTTAAAAGTGAAAAAATGCTTCACTTGCGGATCTACAACTCATCTGAGACGAGATTGTAGAATGAAAAAGAAAAAGACAAGAACCAAACAGGAAACAACAAGCACACCTGAGGAGGCAGTTAAAATGGGCAAAAGTTTGATTGCACGGGTGGGGGTTTCTGATGTTTGGGTCTTAGACTCTGGAGCTTCTCATCACATGACTAACTCCAGGAATGTATTTCAATCTCTAGAAGAAGATGGATGTCCAGGTCAGCACGTGGAATTAGCTGACAGGAAACATATAAATGTTTCAGCAGCAGGGACAATTGACTTTACTACTTTGGGTCAACCAAGGGCACTGTTTGTTCCGGAACTGGACACAAATCTGATAAGTATTTCCCAATTAGCTCAAAATGGCTATGAAATGTGTTTTTCAGACAGCACATGTGTGATTTCACGTGAAGGGACAGTCTGTGCAAAAGGTGATTTGCAGAATTCTCTGTATGTTATAAATCCATTTGTAACACATGATGAGAGTGTGAAGTATGCAAATTGTAAGCCTCATGATAATTGTGTACATTTATTCCATAAACGTTTTGCGCATGCTAATTATAGGAGCATCGAGAAGATGCTGGGTCTGTGTGAGGGCATGAAAATGAAGCCTTGTTCTAATTATGTGGAATGTGAAGTATGCAGTCAGGCTAAGTCACACAGGACTAACATTCAGAAACACAGTGATAGAGTGAGCACAAGAATATTTGAGCTGGTACACTCTGATGTTGCTGGGCCATTTGAGGAAAGCTATGGGGGAAATAAGTACTACATGACTATCATTGATGATTTTTCTAGATTTGGATTTGTTTATCTTTTGCAGCATAAATCTCAGGTTCGAGAGAGATTTGAATCATTTGTGAAATGGGCTGGTAACAGGTTCAAACAATACCCCATAGGTGAATTGCTCACAGATGGTGGGGGAGAGTACATGAGTACAAAATTCAAGAAATTCTTGGAAAGTGAGGGCATTGGACACAAAATCACAGCCCCAAACTCACCGTTTCAAAATGGCGTAGCTGAAAGACGCAACAGAACACTCCAAGAAATGATGAGGGCTCAATTAGCTGACTCACAGTTGAAAAACCATTTCTGGGGGGATGCACTTTCAAATGCTAGCTATTTGCTGAACAGATTACCTAACACCACAACTGGGAAAACTCCATATGAAATGTTTCATGGGAGGAAGCCAAAGATAGCACACGTGCGAATTTTTGGATGCAAATGTTTTGTTCATATACAGGCTCAAAACAGAACAAAGCTGTCACCCAGAAGCTTTGAATGTTTTCTGCTGGGGTATGATGGACAAACAAAAGGTTACAGGTTATGGTCACCACAACACAGAAAGGTAATTTTAAGCAGAGATGTGATTTTTCACGAGCAAACACATGAAAAGAAACAGCTGGTGGAATTGCCAATGCATTCAATGGATGAGACACAGCTGGAGGTTTCTGAAACAGAACAGGCCACTGAGCAGATATCTGGGGAACAGGAGGGAGGTGAACAATTTCTAAGGCATTCAACCCGAGAACGTAAAACACCTGTTAGATATCAGGATGAATTCCAAAGTGGGAAAACTGTTGTACATAAAGCTCTCAAAATAGCTTTAGAACCTCAAAGTTTTGAGGAAATCCAAGGCATGGAACCAGTAGTGAGAAATGATTGGTTTGAGGCCATGCAGGATGAAATCAATGCCATGCATGTTAACAAAACATGGAGTCTGGTATCTTTACCTGTAGGGCGAAAGGCCATCACCTGTAAATGGGTGTACAAGATGAAGACAAATCACCAGGGGCAGGTGGAAAGGTACAGGGCAAGACTCGTGGCAAGAGGGCTTGCACAAAAACATGGGATAGATTTTGATTCCGTGTTTGCACCAACAACAAGGTATGCAACTGTAAGATTTTTGTTGAAATTGGCAGCACAAAGAAAAATGATGGCATTTCATTTTGATGTAAAAACTGCTTTCCTATATGGTGATTTACAAGAGGAAATCTACATGATGCAACCAAAAGGTTTTGTAGAAAATCCCGGTCTTGTATGTCGTTTACACAAATCCATATATGGGCTGAAACAAGCAGCAAGGTGCTGGAACCAAAAATTAGACAGAGTTTTGATTAGTTTGGGATTCAAACAAAGCAAGGCTGATCACTGTCTGTACACATGTCACACAGAATTGGGACATTGGGTGTATTTGTTAGTCTTTGTTGATGATATATTGCTGATAACAGAATCAGTAAGTCAAAAAGACAAAATTGCAAAAGAATTGCAAGCACACTTTGAACTGAAAGATCTAGGTTTGGTGAAACACTATCTTGGAATGCAATTATCCCAGGATGAGGAAGGTTCTTTCTTGGTTGAACAAAGTGGGAAAATTCAGAAATTGCTGGAGATTCATGGATTGGAGAATTGTAACCCAGTTACCACTCCAATGACTCTTGAATATCAAAAACACACAGATAACACTGAATTTGAGGATATTGGAAAATATCAGAGTGTTATTGGAAGCCTGCTATATTTGGCAAATGTGAGTAGGCCAGACATCAGCAATGCTGTGAACATACTTAGCAGGAAAATGCAAAATCCTTCTACATATGATTGGCTAGCTGTGAAACGTGTGTTAAGATATTTAAAAGGTTCCATGAATTGCAAACTGAAATTGTCATCACACACAGAGGGAGGTTTTTGTGTGTACACTGATGCTGATTGGGGAGCTGCAACAGATAGAAAGTCCACAAGTGGGACTGTGATCATGTATAATGACAGTCTAATTGACTGGTATACACGGAAGCAATCTTGTGTGGCTGTATCTAGTGCAGAATCTGAATTCATCAGTTTATCTCAAGCATGCAATGAGATTGAATGGTTCAAACAATTGTTTACTGATTTGCAATTACCAGTAGACAAGGCTGTTACAATTTTTGAAGACAACCAGGCTTGCATAAGCATGGCACAAAATGAAAAATGTAGGCCAAGAACCAAGCACATTGATGTTCGTTACTCTCATGTAAAGGACTGTGTGCAGAAAGGGTGGGTAACACTCAAATACTGTGCAACAGGGGACATGGTGGCAGATCTTTTCACAAAACCATTGCCTGTAGTAAGACACAGGAAGCTAATGACGGCGCTAGGCCTCATTGAGCAAATGTGAAACAAGATGTACTCAGCTTGTAAGGGGGATGTTGTGATATGTATCACTTTACCAGCTGTAGCACATTGTTTACACATGGAAGGGACAGAATGGCGAGGTAAACAGGTTTGTTATGTCTTTCTGGAATCTCGTGTTTTCGCATGGGAAACTAGACTGTGGAAACAATATGAGCTAGTCACATGGTTTGTATGTTCTGATGACGTGCTAACTTTGTTTTTTCTGTCTGAAGCCATCTTAGAGAGAAGCTGGACTGCTTTCTCTCTTCTTCTTGGTTCTGCTTGCTGGACTTTGTTACTGCAACAATGTAACGTCTTTGCTGAGGTGGAGTGAAGCTCAACTTACTCCACTGGATGTAATGCTTGCTATGCATTTATACTCTGCACATGGACTGTAACTAGGAAATGTATACTCTGTAGAACTTTACTTGCTAAGTGAATAAACAAGTAGAATTAGACCTGTGGTGTTACAGAGTGTTTCCTGACTCCATGGATTAATCTGCAACGGGGAAGCTGGAGGCAGTCTGACAACAAGGAAGCTGGGCTGGTTAAACTGGCACAACACGCTGCGCGCGGGGGGAGGTGAGATCTGGAAGATCTGTGTGTGGAATTTCAGGCGTCTGCTAGCACACAGACAGGATATTAAATCTCCCAACCCACACACACTCTGCTCACGCTCCAACACTGCGTGCCTTATCATGGCTTTTTGCTAGTCTCCAGGCCTTCAAGGTCAGAGCTGACCAGCGCCCAACAATTAGGCTGACTGATTTCAGCTGGATGGCAGTAAGGGGTTTTCAATCCCTCCTCCCCTCCTGGAAGCCGAGGAAGTCATCCAGCCGACTGTGATTGGCTATGGAGGCTCATGTCATACTGGTCAAGGGCCGGGGGGGGGGGGTAGGGTATACAGTTAGGAGGGTTAGGGCTGCTAGGCGTTCTTCATCCAGGCTTCACAAGGAAGGTGTCCTAATGTTCAGACTGCATTTGTGAGCCTGGAATCTGGATTAAGCCTTGTCCCATTGGAAGAACCTTACCTGAGGGTAACGTGTGGGAGAGACTAGAAAGGGTTTATTGTTTTAGTCTGCAGCAGGGTTTCAAAGGATCTCTTCATGCTACAAGCTACTACGGATTTAAATGATACTTTAAGTGCAGCAAATATATTTGATATAGCCCTTGATAATGTGCAATGTCCATTATAGTATCTTGAAATCTGTCTTTGCTCCATTCCCTCTACCTGCACCTTACATTTTTCATTTAAACATTTCTGAATATCAGAAAGTCATACATGCTCAGGAAGCTTTTTCTGTACCTGAAAAGGGTTTCATTCCAAGACCTTCCAACTTGCTTTGCTTCTCAGTAGTAAAAGGTTTCAGTGTATATTTACCTCTTAACAGGTAAACAGTATGCTGCTGTTCAGGATTCCAACCATGCCCTCCTTCAGGAGACTCTGTTTCTTCCCCCACCCTTCCTGGTTTCCATTTTTCTTTTCCAACTGATACTCAATGTTCCGTGGCTACAGAACATGCTCTGTCCTCATTGGGCTAGTTTTTTGGAGGAAGGCATTGTCTCCTTAGGTTTTTAACAAAGTTTTTTTGTTTTTGTTTTGGTAGTTCTGTAATCCTCAGGGGCATCTATGACCATAGTGATACCTCTTCTCTGGTCTCTCAGTGGTCCCTTTTTGGCGTCAATCCTGTTGCACTTACCACCTGAGATCACGATTAGAGGAAGTGACAGATTTTCCTAACTAGAGCCCCCAATTTAGTACTAGAGTCAACAGTGCTACCAATTTACCACTTTAGCAGTAGCACTGGAATGAAGTGTTACTCATTCCAAGATTGGCAAAATTTTAGAATTCAGATTCCTCCTTTTGAATTTGTTCAAATGTTCAAATTTTCCTTCTGAAATTTGAGATTGTTAAAAATTAAATTGTAAGTTCATCTTATTAATGAATTCAAGGCAATTTAAGGCAAGATAACAAATGTAGTCTTCTATACCTTTCCCTGAAACTTGTTAATTAGCAATGCTGGTGAGGTTCTCCTGAGCCAGGCTCAAGAATGGGGCCCTTGAAACCCTGCCTCAAAAGGAAAGTGGGTTCTCTGAGCAGGAATGGAGTTTCTAGCTTCTCTTGTCTTGTCTGTCTCTGCTGCCCTCCTGCTGCAAAGCTATCCCCTTCAAACACACTCCCCACTTTGCTTCCTTCATCATTGGCTGCACGGCAGCAGCAGTGGTAGTTTGTGGAGGAGCCAAAAAGGAAAGCCCCTTTCCTCCTTTGCCTCCCCTTCAACTCCTTCACCTAGACAAACAGCATGATGGTAGTTGTAGCTCTTTCAAGGGTTCCTGGAATTTTAGTCTCAACATTTGATACTCATTTCCATGAAGTAAAATAGCTTTCTTTCTTTCTCTTCCTCTCTCTCTCTCTTTTACCTGATATGGATATCCAGTCCAGCACTGCCTGGTGTTCCACAGCCAGGGACTCTTTAAGAAAAAAAAGAAAGAAGTTTAAATGTTGAGAAATGCAACAGGGTCTTCTGTGCATTTGAATCACAGTCATTCAGCTCTTCCTAATCAAGACCAAACCTAAAAAGGCCAATCACCAATAATGTATATGGTTTACTTACGTCAGTGAATGTGGGGACTGGCCCAAGCTTCACAGAGGCACTCAACACTGAGGAGTCTGGGTCAGATTCTGCATCAGGGAGGGATGATTTAGACTCCAGTATTGCAGTGGAAACCTCACAGCCTGGGACCCTGGTGCAGCCTGACTCTGCAACCGATTACATGACTATGGGTAGTGTAACTTCAGACCTGGCCCGGCTGCAAGATAAGGCTCATGTCACACCCCTGATTTATGGCCTGAGATGGTGGGAACCAGAGAATGAGAGGACTCTGAGGAGGTGGGGGATTGGGTATGTCCCCCAGGGTGAGATGTCAAATCAAAAGAGAGGAGCAGCTATGCCCTCTGCGGCGTTCTTTGCGTTTATGGGCTAAAGGTTCAGGTCCGGAACAGTGGTCAGAAAAGAGGCGTTAAGTAGGCCTACCCTAGTATTTAAAGTAGGCCCTGGCTGATGAGACCTCATGGAGATCAACGTCTTTTATGTTTGGATATCTACCAGGTCCGAATTCTCTTGGTAACTCTATGAACTCTGGTTTATGATAATTTGGTATCGAGTTTATGTATGTCAATCTTTTGCTGGGAACTACAATGCTGAAAGGACTTTATTGTTTTTCCGGAGTAAAGTTGAGGGGGCCCTACTGTGAAGAAGCCAATTGCGGTGTGGAGTTTAAGTGTTGCAAGCTATTTCACAAGTCTTTGGAATGCACATCTGTTAACCTGATCTATGGAAATAAAAGCCTGAAAACTTAACAATATTAATACATAAACCCACCCCAATCCCTCCCCACTCAATCCACATTGGCCCCTCCAAGAAATTCCTGAGTTGTGCTGCTGATAACTTCCTCCTACAGAAAGTGGAGGAAGGAACTAGAGGATCGGCTATCCTTGACCTGATTCTAACCAACAGAGACGACTTAGTGGATAAAGTGGCAGTTTCGGGAACTCTGGGGGAAAGTGACCATGTTATACTTGAGTTCTTGATTCTAAGGGGAGCAAAAGCTGATTGTAGCCAAAAACGTACCCTGGATTTTAGGAAAGCCAATTTTAACAAACTCAGAACAATGATTAGTAAGATCCCAAGGCAAGCGACTCTAATGAGAAAAGGAGCCCAGGAGGGGTGGGAGTTTTTAAAAAAGGAAATTTTAAAGGCACAATTGCAAACAATTCCCACAAGGAAAAAAGGCAGAGGGCAACAGAAGAAGCCACAATAAACTCAAAGATGACCTGAAAACAAAAAAGGACACGTATAGGAAGTGGAAGGAAGGACAGGCTACAAGGGAAGAGTACAGGCAGGTAGCACAGAACTGCAGGAATAGTGTTAGGAAGGCTAAAGCTGAGAATGAGCTAAGGTTAGCGAGGGATGCTAAAAACAACAAGAAAGCTTTCTTCAGATTCATGCACAGTAAAAGACAAAGAAATGGTGGTTCAACTACGCAATGAGGATGGCAAATTGATAACAGAAGACAAAGAAAAGGCAGAAGTGTTCAATTCCTACTTCGGCTCGGTCTTCTCCCAAAAGAGGGTCTATGACCCCCCTGGCAAACCTGAAGTGCAGACTGAAGGGGCAGGATTGCAGCTTGAGATTGCTAGGCAAATGGTCAAGGAGCACCTGATTACTCTGAACGAGTTTAAATCTCCAGGGCCTGATGAGCTGCATCCTAGAGTAATAAAGGAACTGGCAGAAGAACTCTCAGAACCACTGTCTATTATCTTTGAGAAATCATGGAGGACAGGTGAAGTGCCAGATGACTGGAGAAGGGCAAATGTCGTTCCCATCTTCAAAAAGGGCAAGAAGGAGGAACCTGGGAACTATAGGCCAGTCAGTCTGACATCAATCCCTGGGAAAATTTTGGAGCAGATTATAAAGAAGTCAGTCTGCAAGCACCTTGAAAACAATGCAGTGATTACTAGAAGCCAGCATGGATTTGTCAAGAACAAATCCTGCCAGACTAATCTGATCTCATTTTTTGACCGGGTAACCTCCCTTGTGGACTGTGGGAATGCTGTGGACATCATATATCTGGACTTCAGCAAAGCTTTCGACAAAGTGCCTCATGATATCCCACTTTTAGCTAGCTAAAAGTGGGCTAGATGGAACAAGTATCAGGTGGATCCACAATTGGCTACAGAATCGGACTCAAAGAGTGCTTATCAATGGTTCCTTCTCAAACTGGGTAGAGGTAACGAGCGGGGTACCACAGGGCTCGGTCCTGGGCCCAGTTCTCTTCAACATTTTTATTAACGACTTGGATGAGGAGGTACAGGGAATGCTTATCAAATTTGCAGATGACACACAGTTGGGTGAAACAGCTAATACTCTGGAAGACAGAAACAAAATTCAAAGTGACCTCGATAGGCTGGAGCGCTGGGCCGAAAACAATAGAATGAAATTTAATAGGGATAAATGCCGTACTGCACCTAGGGAGAGGAAACCAAATGCAGAGTTACAGAATGGGGGACACTTGGCTCAACAATACTACAAGTGAGAAGGATCTTGGAATTGTGGTAGATTACAAACTGAGTATGAGCCAGCAATGCGATGTGGCTGCAAAGAAGGCAAATGCTATTTTGGGCTGCATTAATAGAAGTATAGCTTCCAAATCGCGGGAAGTGATAATTCCCCTTTACTTGGCACTGGTTAGGCCTCATCTTGAGTACTGCGTCCAGTTCTGGGCACCACACTTTAAGAAGGATGTAGACAAACTGGAGAGGGTTCAGAGGAGGGCAACAAGGATGATAAAGGGACTGGAAACAAGGCCCTATGAGGAGAGACTGAAAGAACTGGGCATGTTTAGCCTTCAGAAGAGGAGACTGAGGGGAGATATGATCGCACTCTTCCAGTACTTGAAGGGATGTCACACAGAGGAGGGCCAGGATCTCTTCTCGATCATCCCAGTTTGCAGGACACGGAATAATGGGCTCAAGTTACAGGAACCAAGATTCCACCTAAACATCAGGAAAAATTTCCTGACTGTCAGAGCAATAAGATAATGGAATCAACTACCTAGGGAGGTGGTGGGCTCTCCCAATCTGGAGGCATTCAAGGTGCAGCTGGACAGCCATCTGTCAGGGATGCTTTGACCTGGATTCCTGCACTGAGCAGGGGGTTGGACTCGATGGCCTTGTAGGCCCCTTCCAACTCTACTTTTCTATGATTCTATTTCACTTCTTTATAAATTACTTCTTTATAAACTACTTCTTTTCATGAATCCCACAATTTTTAATACGCTTCCATCAACATTGATCTATTTGAATATTTTTTCATATACTCTATGTACTGTCGCCAATCCTTCTTAAAAGTATATTTTTTCTTTGTTCCTCTATACAATCTTAACTTTTGTGTCAACTTTTCATTGGTTGCTATATCCCATATTTTCTTTTTCCAACTAGATAATGTCAGCATTCGAGCTGTCTTCCAATTGTTTGCTATTAATTGCCTTGCAGCTGTCAACAAATAGCAAATTAACGTTTTCTCTTTTACATCTCTATTTTCATTCACAAACATATTCAACAAAGCTAATTCTGGTGTTTTACATATCTCTTGTCCAGTAATTTTTTTCTATTTCTTTAGATATCTTACACCAGAACCTGTTTACCTGCCTATATTCCCACCACATATGTATTTGTGTTCCATTATTTATACATCCTCTCTAGCACAAAGGTGATAGATTCTTATTTATTTTTGCCAACTTCACCGATGTCAAATTCCACTTTTGAACCAATTTTAATGCACCCTCTTTTATTTTAGTAGATATTGCCTGATAGGGAAATCTGTCAAAAATTTGCCTCCATTCTTCTTCTGTCTCCTCTCCAATATCTTTTTCCCAGATCTGTTTTATTGTTACAGTCCCCTTAATCTCTTGTTTTATTAGAATTTTATATATTTTGGATATTGTGCCCTTATCTCCTAATTCATATTTGTCTATAAACCTTTCCCATTCTGTTAAATCTTATACTTTGCCTTAATATCACTCCAGTTCTAATAAATTTATTAATTTGCATCCAAGCTAACCATGACACCCCTATATTTTGTGCTCGATTATTCCATATTTCCTCTGTTATAGGGTGCTGCTCTTCATAAAAGTTTCTCATTTGAATCAATCCTATTTCTTTTAATTCATTTTTCCTGACCGCCTTCCCTTTTAAATCAAAATTCGGGTGCGCAGAATTTATTTAATTTCTTAAGATTTTGTTTAATTAATGGGTTTTTTTTAAACTAGGAGACTGGCATGCTGCAAAGTGAAGTGCAGGCCTTCAGCACTATCTTATTTGGTTTCAAAAGATGGCGGTTGTGTTTTAGAGTTCAGACCCCACTTCTGCGATGTAATTAGGTTCTTGGGCAAGTTACTTTTCTTTTAGTTTCAACAGTTTGCCTTCTGGGAAGTAAGTGCTTTGTGACCAGCCATGTCCAGCATGGCAGCCATTTTATGAATCAGCAAGCCTGCCCCATGGCAGCCATTAGGTGCTTCCAGATAAGGCTTTTATCGTGCCATTGCCCTGACTCAATTCACAGAATTTTACAGGGAGTCCAGATGACGTCTTCCACTCTTAGCCCTTCCGTGTTTTCTCACTGCTTCTTCCATCTTTTTTCTTAGTATGGAAAATCCTTTAAGGAGGAAAAGATGGAACAGCTGTACAATGCCCTCTGTGGTTAGTGCTGGGACTCCTCGTCTGGAAGCACCCTATGGTAGTATTTCTTTGGAATGGTATATCAGCTGCGCAAGCTGGTAGTGTAGATTCAGCAATGACCACAAGTCCTCTGCTGTCCATTTCTTATCTGTACTATTCTTTCCTTAGTATATGCTGATTTTTATTTTATTTTTTCAGGGGAGGAAACTGAATCAAAATATCAAGAGATGAATAGTCAGTGTATACAGTCTCCCCGGAATATCCAGTGGCAAAGTTACACCAAGGTGAATTAAGATATATACTGCGATGCATACATACACACAAGGGAACAAGAAAAAATTAAAACCATCCAACAGTTTTCTCTTTCTATAGAACTAATAGTTGAAGAGATCCTCACACAAAAAAAACTTCCTTCCTGATTATTTGCACAAGACTTCTGAATATCCTCCAAGTTCCTAAAATGCAAGCACATGAAGCCCCTTAATTTTTAAAAAAGAATTTGACAACATTTAAAGAGGTTTGTTTATTTTCTTGAGCTGCTAGTATATAAATGCATTACATACAGCACCGATAGGGCTGGTTCAGACATAACAGCGGGAAATCAAGGTGTCCTGCTATGTGAACAAGCTTTTAATTTGTACACCCCCCCTTCCTCTCCCAGTCTCCCTTTTCATGCGACAGAGAAGACTGAGAGCTTCCACTTTCGACTGAACTCAGGGAAATGTGATGGGTTGGATCCAGATTTAGGCTGGGTCAACTACGCTGATTGAAGTGGATTTCCCCACCCCTTCCTTCTCACAGCAGCTGCTCCAGCCTCTTGAAATGCTACACAGAGAGTCAGGAGACACTAACTGGGGTGAGTTGTATGGGGGGGGATCCCCCAAAATCAGGCGGAGGGACCTTCCACAAGTGGATCCCTTCCTCTTGTGGAAGGCAGATCCCGGATCCAACTCCACTTGTTTAAACTATGGTTTGAGAACAAGACAAGAGCTGAAACTATGTTTGATCTTGGCTTGTTCTCACCAACCATAGTTTAAACATGCCACAGTTTTCCTTCCACTGAAAGGCAAAATTAGGATGATCTACTTTATGGCCCAGTTCAGTCAGATATTAGCAGCACACTCTGACGTCACATTCCAGCCTGACAAAAGAATGGAACACACATTGAGACTATGGAAGACAAGGGCTGGCTGAGTTCTCAGTGGCTCCCCCATTGAGTTCTATGGGACAAAGTAACTGCTGCAGTCCAGGACAGTTGAGGAGGGGAGGAAACTTGTCCTCACCCCAAATTCTATAATCACCATTGGCAGAGGTCACATGTAGTCCATTTAATTAAATAATGCCCTGGAATGCAACAATCTGCAGTATGTCTTTGCAGAGATCATAGCAATGTACAAATCCTCTGTCCATCTTGCTAGTCAAAATTATGGACATTTCACTAATAAGCGTTATAATGTACAGATCATTGACTTCTCTTTGCATACTTTATGCACACTATACCAACGCACGCACGCACGCGCGCGCACACACACGGGGAAAGAAAACCTTGGGGTTTTTTCCCTTGAGCTACATATACTCCACAAATAACCTCTTGAAAGTTATTGTGAACTTGAAGCAACCGTCAGGGGATCTGTGGCATGGCTGTCAATCAGCAAACATGTAAGCAATTATGTAATGCAGAGTATGTAAAGATCAAATGATAAATGGAATTAATGAAAAACTTAATTTTTGGCTTGGTTCCCCTTTATTGGGAGGCAGGGATTGGGTAGGGGGAAAATCCTCTCTAGCAAACAGTCAAGAAGTTATTCTGAGCCTGAATTTCTTTCTTGTTGATCTCAGGAAAACTGATCTAGCCTTTCAGATCTGTGGTCTCCTGCACAACCAAGCAGAGGGAAAATCCCCAGGATTTTAAGGTAATGGTTTCTGGAACCTATATTCTCCCTAACCCAACAATCAACACCAAACCGAGGTTGTCTGGTTAAGGTCTTGCAACCAGTCACTAGAGAAAGATGGCACCGATATGGGCCTACCAGTACAAAACTGAACAATTGGTAACTATAACTTTTCTATACATTATAGAACTATAACTAAAAGAAAACTATACGTTTCTACAACTTATAGAAACTACAAGGTTTTCAGCAAACCTTAGCCTTAGCTGAACCACCTTAAATTTTACCTTAGCTGCATCTTCAACTGCCATCCAATTCTCTTTTACCCCATTTCCAGTATGAGGCGTTAATCTTTAAGTATTTTTCCTGCCTCCACCCTGATATTGCCATGCTAATGTCAGCTGTAAGCACTTCTGTGCTTTGTACAGTACCTAGCACAGTGTTGGTGCTAAGTAAATACACCACAGGATTGCTGCAAGGATAACATGGCGATGGTAAGGAGTGGGTGGGGAAGAGAAACAATGACTGGGTTCCTGGTACAGGTGGAACCTTGACAACCTGCAGGGGGACCGATGAGGGAAGAGGGTAGCGGAGATGGCCAGGGAACCCTGCTCTGCCTGATCAGCACAGCTGGGACCCCAGGCAAATTGAAGCCCACAAAGGTTTCAGAGCCTCTACGGGCTTAAAGTGTTGTGTGAACCCAGCCAATGTGTGCTACTCTGAGCTCCTTGAAAGAAGGGCAGCATAAACAAAACCACAAAATCACAACAGCTAGTAATCTAGTAGTAACTGAAAATAAAGAATTTCCGTATGCTGTGGAGACTGTGTTCTGTTGGCTTGCAAGGAAAAGCATAGAACTTGAAGCTCATGCTTGTTCTTGCATCTATGTATTTTTTGTTTTTGTTTTACACATCCACATTATTTGAGAAAACATGAAGATTTTTTTTAAAGGTTGTTCTGCAAACATATACCCTTCAAAACAACTTCTGGGCTACTGAGAAAGAGACATGCTTGAGTGACTGATTGGATGAAGTTGGCCACATCACCCCTAACACTGTGTGTCAGTGAGAGGCAACTTGTGGCCCTTCAGATATTTTGGCATACAGCTCCCAACAGCACAAGCCAGCATAGCCAATGGTGAGGGCTGATGCAAGCTGCAGGCCAAAACATCTGGAGGGCCACCTCTGCGTCTATGTAGCCATGTTAGTTGCAGTCCCCACTGCCCCATGCAAAGCTGCTTAATGCAAGGTAGGGTAAACTGGAGTTGGCGGTAGCTCATTTCACTCCACAAAAGAATTTAGATGAACCTTTTGTATAGCCTTACAGATTACTTCCACTGCATTTATAGAACTGAAGCTACTCAACTATTTTGAAACTGATCATTCACGATAACCCCCTAACATAATTAGTGCTATCTTGAAAATAATAATCTGCTTCTAATCAGGCTAGAAATAAGATACACATTGCCCAATTTTCTGCTTCCTAAATTACAATCACTTCATTAGCAATGGGGAAGAAAAAGAGATGCACTTCTATTGTTCAAGAATACTGTGACACATCCTTAACCAAACTTGCAAAAATAATTTTAGATGGATTATGATCTGTTTTAGCGCAGAAGCTCAAATCAAATGTCACTAACTTGGGAACTGGTCCAGAGAACTAAAACCATCAGGTAGGCTGATATTATTTATTTATTAAATTTCTATACTGCCCAATAGCCAAAGCTCTCTGGGTGGTTCACAACAATGAAAACCACAAAATACAACATAAAATACAGTACAAAAAATTAAAAATTTAAAACTACAGTATAAAATAGGAGTAAACATCGAAATAAAATCTAGCAGCAATACAGAGATTTAAAATACAGTCAAGGATTTAAAACAGAGACTAAAAGACTAAAATTCCTGGGAAAAGAAGGTCTTTACCTGGCACCAAAAGAGTGCCAGACAAGCCTCTCTGGGAAGTTCATTCCACAACCGGGGTGCCACAGCAGAAAAGGCCCTCTTCTTAGTAGCCACCCACCTCACTTTCTTAGGCAGGGGCTTCCAGAGGCGGACAGCTGAGGATGACCAAGTCAAGTCAAACTTTATTTGCATCTAGCCATTGGCCATTGCAATTTAAAACAAATTACAAATAACACATAACACACAATAAATATTCAATGTTCAGAGTAAAACAAATGCTTGCATAAACTCAGTATCACAGCTAAAATCCTTGATATTATCTAAAATTATATCTAAGATTATCTAAAATTATATCTAAAATTATCTAAAATTTATCTAAAATTATGTATTTTGTTGAACTCTAGTTGCTGCCCTCATTTTGATCACAATAGCTATGAATTTTGCTGTATTTGCTGTCACCATCCTATTGCGGTCCTCTAAAAGAAAATTCACATAGTAATCGACTGGGCGCCCTGGATAAGGTGTCAGTAGAGGAGTAATCAACTCTTCTCGGCTAGTTCTATACAGGGAGCAAAAGAGCAGCACATGGGCGATGGTTTCAATGTTACCATCTCCACAAATGCACACTCGATTCTGATATGGAATTCTCCTAAAGCGGCCTTCCAGGACCGCAGTGGGAATCACATTTAGACGAGCTCTTGAAAAAGCTATCCTATGTTTAAAGTATGTAAGCTGTTGTAAATATGCGGCTATATTTCCTGTAGGACTGCATATAGTCAAATTGAGATGGGGATTCAATTTCTTCATTATGGAACAGCTGTTTTGTCTTTCAATATCCAGTAAGCACAGTTTTATAGTTTCTTTGGCTTTAAAGAAGCCTAGGCCTAATAGATATTGAACTGAAAAGCCAGACAGATTTAGCTTTCTGGTTATAGCTTTTTGCCAGCTACTCTCATGAGTATCTCTGACTATCAGGGGAAGCAGACCCGTATCAGTTAAATGCAGCCGCAGCCATAAGGTAAGTGTCCTCATCCAGACCTGTGTTTGTATGGAAATAACTCCAGCCTCCTGTCGCAACGCAGCATTTGGGGCACAATTGGGAACTGCAAAGATTTGTCTTAAAAATTTGGACTGCACTGTCTCCAGTGGTTTCAGATTGGAATTGGCCCAAATTGAAATCCCAAACAATAATTGGGCTACAGCCTTGGCTTTGAAAACTTCAAGGGCTGCAGGGATGAAATTTTGTCCTTTTGTTCGATAAAAACGCAGGAGAATTTGGACACTCCTAGTGGCCTTTTCAATTGCATAAGCTTGCTGGGCTGTCCATGTCCCTGAATGATGGAATATTATACCCAAGTATTTAAAAACGTTGACTTGCTCAATAAGGTGCCCGTCTAAATGCCATTTGTGTAATTTATAACATCTGGAAAAGACCGCTACTTTCGTTTTTTCATAGTTGATTATGAGATGATTTTTTTGACAGTACTGAGAAAATGCCTTTAATAACCTCCTTAGCCCTACCTTAGTCTGTGATAAAATTACTGCATCATCTGCATACAATAGAATAGAGATTTTCTTTGTGGCTACATTTGGAGCATGAAAATTGGGGCATGATAGAAATTCGCCAATATCATTTATATAGATATTAAATAGACCGGGGGCCAAAATACATCCCTGCTTGACCCCTTTAGATGATAGAACTGGGTCAGTCAGGCCACCATCCCTCGTGCATCTTATTTTCAGCCATGTGTTGTTATACAGGCTTTTTATTAGAAATAAAAGTCTTTTATCTATAGAGGTTGCTGATAATTTGTCCCAAAGTCTTAAACGGGAGACTGAATCGAATGCTGCCTTTAAATCAATAAATGCCGCATATAAAGCTCCTTTTGGTTTTTTTACGTATTTGTCAATTAGATGGGACAAAACTAGACAGTGGTCTGTAATTGATCTACCGTATATACTCAAATATAAGTCTAGTTTTTCAGCACATTTTTTGTGCTGAAAAATGCCCCCTCGACTTATACGTGGGTCAGCGCCCCCCCAGGACCCCCGCCGCCACCGCAAGGCACCCCCCTCCACCCCCAGGACCCCTGCCGCAGCCCCTCCCCCACCGAAGCCGCGCCGCCGCAGCCCCCCCAGACACCCCCATGCCACCCCCACACACCCCCACGCCACCCCAGACACCCCCCCACGCCACCCTACCTGCACCCGCCACCGAAGCCCCATTGCCACCGAAAAGCCTCCCTGCCGGTGAAGCCTCGCTCCCGCTGAAGCCCCTCCCCCGCTGAAGCCGCGCCGCAGCTTCCCCAGACACCCCCCACGCCACCCCCAGACACCCCCCCGCCACCCCCCGTCACCGTACCTGCTCCCGCCGCTGAAGCCCCACTTCGGAAGGGGAGGGGCGCGAACGATCCTCTTCCCGCCCGAACCTGCGTTTGAATCGCGGAGGCGCGCCTCGCAGTCCGCCTCCGGGCGGCCAATCAGGAGGCGGGAGGCACCGGCTCCTGCCCGGAGCCGGCTGCCCATTGGCCACGCCCGGGGAAGAGGGCGGGGCGGAGGAGGAGGAGGCGAAATAGGTTACAATGTATCCAATGCGAGAGGCGCAGATTAAAATAAAAAACAACAAGCGGCGCCCGGGCACGTGTGGGCGGGCCGGGCAAGGGCGGGGCCGGGCAAGGGTGGGGGGGCGGCCTCTCCGGTGCAGCGAGCGCTCCGCAGGTGGGGCGGGGCGAGGCGAGCGCTGTCTGTCTGTCTGTGTGCCGGCTGCTCGGACCCGGAGCCAGGCAGCCGCCCCGCCGCCCTCCTCCGCGCAGCAGCAGCAGCAGCAACAGCAGCAGCAGCCCCGCCCCGAGCGAGGCGAGCCCCCGACGGCGTCGCCCGTGCCTCCGCCTGGCATTCCATCAGCATCTGCAGCGAGCCAGAGGCGTAGCGCGGGGGGTGCAGGGGGGGCCGGCCGCAACATCTGGGGGGGGCGCTCGCACTCGCAGCTCTCTGCCCCTGGCGGGAAAGAGGAAGGAAGCGAGCCGGACCAAGCGCCCCGCGTCCTCCCTCTCGTCCTCCGGGGCTCGCGCCCTCGGCAACGCCGGCTGCTGCTGCCGCTGCGCGCGCACACACACACACACCCTAATTGCCGCGCCGCGTCTTCCGTTTGAGCGGAGCAGCGGCAGCAACCGGGAGGCGGGCTGAGCCTGCGAGGGAGCTCCCCAACTCGCTCTCTGCTGCGGCTCCGCCAGCCCCAGCCACGACTGGATTCTTCCAATAGATAGAAGGACAAGACGGGAGGCGAGGGGAAGGAAGAGGGAGAGGTCAGGGAAGTGAGCACGTGTGAATGGCGGAGGACGAGCGAGCGATGGTGGGGAGGGGTCAGGAAAGGCCACCTCATGGCAGAACTGGGTCAACGGGAGTCGCTGGAAGGAGGTGAGACAAGAACGTTTAAAGCAGCCTTCCTCCATCTCCAGATATCTTGCGCTACAACTCCCAACGTTCCTGACCATTGACTATGCGGGCCGGGGCTGATGTGAGTTGAAGTCCAAAATGTCTGGAGGGCACCAGATTGGGGAAGGATGGTTCAAGGCATGAAGCCCATCTCTAGACCCCAGAGGGATTTCAGGGACACGGCTTAATTATTATTTTTGTTGTTAGTTGCATTTTTACTGCGCCTTTCCTCCAAGGTTCTTTCCCGCCTCCACCTCCCTGTTTTATCCTCCCAATAACCCTGCGGGGTAGGTTAGGGGGAGAGATAGTGACTGGCTTAATGGGGATTGGAACATGGTCCTAGGCAGGCACTCTAACCACTTCATCACGCGCACACACACTGGTTCTGATAATGGGTTTCTTGAAACCAAATATTGGCCTTGGCTTAGAGGTGATGACATGTCTACCACTACCTTGTTTCGAGTGCCCTGAGCACCATGGGACCCATAGGCTCTCCCTTCATTTAGGACCTCAGTCACAACTCCCTAGATGAAGCCATCTCAGTAGTTTTGGGGCCATGCACCTCCTGAAATTTTCAGTCCAGCAGCCCTCTTTGTACAGTACCTGCAGCAATGCAGCTGCTGCCATCCCATAGCTGTTTCCATGCCACTCCCTGTAACATGCTCTGCTTCTGCCAATGAGATTAGGGTGGATGGTGTGGTTATGCTTCACACTAGTGAAACCCGCCCTATTGAGAAATACAGGTAGTAGCCTATGTAGTCTGAATGTTCCCTCTTTATAAATTAACATTACATATATATGTGCAAATGACAGACAGGTTTGACAGGTCCTTACTCCCAAAGGGCTTACAATCACAAAACAGACACAGGGAAAACAACAGCGCAAAGGGCAGGAAATGGAGGCAAGGTTAGCAGGGGGGAAATATGCGATTATTTAAGTTACACACATATTTTGATTAATTAATTTATTTTATTTTATTTATTATATTTATACCCCACCTTTTTTCCTGCAAGGAACCCAAGGCGGCTTACATAATCCTCCTCCTCCTCCTCCTCCTCCTCCTCCTCCTCCTCCTCCTCCTCCTCCTCCTCCTCTCCATTTTACCCTCCAACCCCCGTGAGGTAGGTTAGGCTGAGAGTCAGTGACTGGCCCAAAGTCACCCAGTGAGTTTCATGGCCGAGCGGGGACTAGAACCTGGATCTCCCGAGTCCCAGTCCAACACTCTAACCACTACGCCACACTGGCTCTATATTGTATTAAATTACAATATAGTGTTGTGACTATTTGAGGTGACTTTTGAGGAGAGTTCATCAAACTCCTCCAAAACAACTTGTTTCTACTTTTCTCCCCTCATCCCTGGCTTTGCAAAACCTCCAGCTATTTTGCATTATTGTGGGTCTCAAGTATCCTCTCTTAATTTTATGCCATTTCTGTCATATTTTGGGCACATTTCTCTAGGTCAGTGTTCTCCAACCTTGGGCCCCCCAGATGTTTTTGGCCTACAACTCCCAGCAGGCCCCAGCCAGCTACGCTGGCTGGGGCATGCTGGGAGTTGTAGGCCAAAAACATCTGGGGACCCAAGGTTGGAGAACACTGCTCTAGGCACAATTGTCTGTGTGCAAGAAACAAAAGAACGAACAAAATGTCTTGTAGTGGGTACACAGAGGGTTTCTTTAACTAATCTAGTGGAAGAGACTCGAGTGCTAAAATCCACGGGTTAGGGGGCGCAAATTACTTGCCTTGCCCCGGGTGCTGACAACCCACGCTACGCCACTGCTGGGGGTGGCGGCGGGAGTCTCCCCTCGTACATTTCCCACCCTAGACTTATACTGGGGGCAATAAGTTTTCCCAGTTTTGGGGGGTGAAATTAGGGGCCTCGACTTATGTTAGGGCCGACTTATAGTTGAGTATATATGTACCTTGCCTGAATCCAGCTTGCACATCTGCCAAAAAATTCTCGTCATCTAGCCATTCCAGTAACTTATTGTACAGATGCTTTGCATACAGTTTGCTGATTACACATAACAAACTAATTGGACGGTAATTTGCCGGATCAGTTTTTCTGCCTTTCTTATATATAGGAACAACTACTGCTGTGTCCCAATCCTTAGGGATCGATCCTGTTAGGTTAATATGGGTGAATAAGGCTGCCAACAAGGGGGCCCACCAATTAGAATCTGATTTTAAGAATTCTGCAGGGATAAAGTCTATTCCAGGTGCTTTATTTTTCTTTAGTTGAGAAATGAGATCCCTGACCTCATTTGTTGTCACCGGGAGCCATTGTGGTAGATGGTGTAAATCTTCCGTGCATTGCTTAACCTTTGTGTTACTAACCTAGCTGAGGATGATCTTAGGGTTTGGTCAGGTATATATTGGGGGAGATGATCCTTCAGGTAACCTGACCCCAGCCGTTTAGGGCTTTGTAAGTTAATACCAGCATTTGGAATCAGGCCCAGACATGGACTAGCAGCCAGTGCAGATGCTAAAGCACTGGCCTAATATGATCACGTCGGCCAGTCCCCGTTAGCAATCTTGCTGCCCTATTTTGGACCAGATGGAGTTTCCAGACTGTTTTCGAAGGCAGTTCCACATATAATGCATTGCAGTAGTCCAGCCGAGAGGTTACCAGAGCATGGTTAACTGTAGCTAGGCTATCCCTGTCCAGATAAGGACATATCAGCCTAAGCTGATAAAAGGTGCTCCAAGCCACAGAGTCCACTTGTGCCTCTAGTGACAGTTCTGGATCTAAGAGCACCCCCCAAAATACGAACCGGATCCTTTAGCGGGAGTGCAACTCCCTCCAGAACAGGTTGAATATCACTCATCTGGGCAGGCAAACCACCCACTAACAGTACCTTCGTCTTGTCTGGATTGAGCCTCAGTTTATTGGCCCTCATCCAGTCATTATGGTGTCCAGGCACTGATTCAGAGCGGCCACTGCCTCACCAGGATTTGTTGAAAAGGAGAACAGAGCTGGGTGTCATCTGCATATTGATGACAGCTCAGCCCACACCTCCAGATAACCTCCCCCAGCGGTTTCATGTAGATATTGAACAACACTTGCCTCCTGGAGTAGTTCTCAAAACATAACTTAATAAATAAATAAATTTAAAAAATGGTGTACATGCATATTTCTCCCTTAGGAAGACTGTGATAAACAGTCTGGATTTCTTAGACTATTGCTTGGACTAAGGGCTGGTTCACACACATGCATGTGATAACTGCCATCCCTAGTGAAGATTCTCATGTGTAAATGAGCCACTGCAGATCAAAGACCACAGTAACAAAACTTCCATGCATTGGTTTTCAGAAAGTTGCTTCACACATTCAGCCGCCAAATATCAAGTGAAGAGAAATAAAGTGTTACGCAAGTGTTCACAAACCGGCCCTAACAGCTATTTGATATGCTGCTGTTATGCAGCAAATAAGTCTTTATTGAACACCCTGAACAACTGCAGTTTTTCAATAAACTTGAGAAAACTTGAGAATCTGTAGAGAATGAAACCCAATGCAGATATGGAGGAAACACTACAGGTACACTGATGAAAGAGTGCATATTCAATAGCATTAGAAGTGAAATAGAGAAGAACATAAGGCAGGAGGCAGAACATAAAGCAGAGGTTAAGACAAGTTTTTTTTAAAAAAGATGTGAAAAGGACAGGTTGCTTACCTGTAACTGTGGTTCTTCGAGTGGTCACCTGTGCATCACACATATGGGCTCTGCGCGTGCACGGAGGCCGCTTCGGGAAGGTTCTAAAGCTGAGGTAAATTTTGGGCGGGAACCCCTCCCCCCTTCGTCTCCTTTACGCGGGTTCCCGCCCTCTCCCTCAGTTCCCCTGAGACCGCCATCGCGATCCCAGTGCTAAGGGAGAACATAGGAAGAGGTTTCCCCAATTTCTTGGTACCAATACCGAAAATCAAACTCGATGGTGTTACACGGTATCGATCACAGTGAGCCCAAGAGTCCCGGTTCAGTACACCATCGAACTCAACAGTGACACCGTAGCGGGGATGGATGGGCGGGTTGTGTGACTGCACAGATGACCACTCGAAGAACCACAGTTACAGGTAAGCAACCTGTCCTTCTTCTTCGTGGTCTCTGTACATCACACATATGGGCAGAGTAGCAAGCTGACTTACCGGTGGAGGGTCGGTGTCGTCATCATTGTAGGACCGAGGAAAGGACAGCTCTGCCAAATGCATTGTCCCTCCGGGATCGAACATCGACTTGGTAGTGTGATACGAATGTCGAAGGCGTGGACCACGTAGCCGCCTTACAAACATCCGTCAGCGATACTCCTCGTGCGAAAGCCGTCGAGGTTGAAACGGCCCTGGTCGAGTGAGCTCGTACCGAGTTTGGCAATCGCTGCCGTTTGAGTTCGTATGCTAGCTCGATACAGTCTACAATCCACGAGGATAGACGTTGGGTCGAGACTGGTAGGCCTTTGGAGCGTCTACCGTAACAAAGAGATGGGGAGATCTCCTAATGGACTCAGTACGGGACTTGTAGAACAATAGAGCCCTTCGTACGTCCAACATGTGGAGCTGATGCTCCAATGGAGTCGACGGACCTTGAAAGAAAGCTGGTAATATAATGTCTTGGTTCAGGTGGAAGGCAGACACGACCTTAGGAAGGAAAGCCAAATCTGGACGCAACACCGCCTTTTCCTTGTGGAAACTGAGGTACGGTGGGTCGACCCTCAGAGCCGCTAGCTCTGATGCTCTCCGAGCAGAGGTGATCGCGACAAGAAATACGGTCTTAAAAGTTACTAAGCGGAGATCCGTTGTCGCCATTGGTTCGAATGGTTTAGCCATGAGTACCTGTAGAACCAATTGTAGGTCCCAGGTCGGAGTGACTGGCTTAAATGAAGGGGTCATATTTTTTAAGCCTTTCATGAAGCGTTTGACTAGCGGGTTCGAAAATAAAGTGAATCCATCTTGACCATTATGATAAGCTGACAAGGCAGCCAAATAGACCTTTAACGAGCTCGTCTTAAGCCCCTTGTCTTGCAAATGAAGCATGAATTGCAGCACTTGATGGATAGGAGCGCTAGAGTAGGGCACTTCACTCCGGCCGAGGTAATCACAGAAGGCTTTCCATTTTCTGGCATATGAAGCTCTAGTGGATGGTTTCCACGCTTCCTGCAGCACGAGTTTGATCTCCGAAGGGAGAGTGCTCAGTATCAAATTAGCCAGGCAGTGAGTTTCAAGATGGACGGATTCGGGTGCAGTAGCGTGCCTCGAGCTTGAGAAAGTAACGTTGTTGTGTTCGGTAGATAGCGATACTCTCCCTTGGACAGTCGGAGGAGTGGTGCAAACCAGGCTTGCCTCGGCCACCATGGAGTCACTAGGATGCAGTTCGTGCCCTCGGACTGGATTTTCGAGATGACCTTGGTCAACAACGGAATCGGTGGGAATATATAAAATAGAGTCCGCGAGCAAGTTATCAGGAATGCATCCCCGATCGACTCGCTGTCGTGTCCCGCTCTGCTGCAGAAAATGCAGCAAGCTGCATTGTCCGCGGTGGCGAATAGATCCACTGTTGGGGTTCCCCACAGGTGAAAAAGGGACTGTCGAATTCGAACGTCGAGTTGCCACTCGTGGGAGTCGAGTGACATCCTGCTGAGGGCGTCTGCCAGTGTATTGTCCTTCCCCGCAATATGGATGGCTCTCACAGATATATGACGAGGGATCATCCAGTCGAATATACGGAGGGTTAAGTTCGTCAGCCGTAGTGAGCGGGTGCCGCCTTCCTTGTTCAGGTAGGCCACAACCGTAGTAATGTCCGTGACTACTTGTAGGTGTCTCGCAGCAAGTATAGGTTCGAGGGATTTCATCGAGTTCCATACTGCTTTGAGTTCTAGAACATTGATGTGCCTCTCTCGATCCCGCGGGCCCCACTGGCCTTGTGCTGTGTGATTCCCGCAGTGAGCTCCCCAGCCCAGGAGAGAGGCATCCGTCGTTAGCGTAAGCGAAGGCGTGACGGGTTGGAAGGGTAGCCCTTTTGTCAGATTGGAGCGGCTCGTCCACCAGCGAAGAGACTGTCTTATGCTGGACGGAATAGTTAGTCACGTTCGATGGGCATTCATCTCGGAATCGAACGATCTTATGAACCAGTTTTGGAGTTGGCACATACGAAGTCGAGCGGGAGGAACGACCGATATGGCACGAAGCCATGAGACCGAGGAGCCGTTGAATCGAGTGGGCTGTGCACGACGTCGCCTTTTGTAGTTTCGAGGCGAGGGTAAGTATCTTTAGAGTTCTTTCTTTCGGTAGAAAGGCACAACCGACCGTAGCGTCTAAGGATGCTCCGATGAATTGGATCCTTTGAGTTGGGAAGAGAGTGGACTTCTTCTAATTGAGGCAGAGCCCGAGAGTGACCAAAGTGCCGGTAGTCAGGCGGAGGGCGCTCCAAAGTTCCTGAGCAGACAGTGCAACGATGAGCCAATCGTCCAGGTAAGGATAGAGCGTCACCCCTTGGGTTCGTAGAGCAGCGCAGACTACTGTCATACACTTGGTAAACACTCTCGGTGCTGTCAAAAGTCCGAATGGGAGTACCTTGAACTGGTAAGTATCGGATCCGATCTTGAACCTCAGGTATTTATGGCTGTCTCGATGGATCCCTATGTGGAAGTAGGCATCTTGGAGATCGATGGATGCAAACCAGTCGGTCTTGCGGAGGAGAGGCAAGATCGATTGGAGAGTGACCATCCTGAACTTCTTGGGTAGAATGTAGAAGTTCACTGAACGTAGATCCAGGATCGGTCGGAGCCCTCCATCCTTCTTTGACACCGTGAAATACCTGGAGTAAAGGCCGTCCTGTGCCAGGTGAGGCGGGACCATCTCGATGGCCCCCTTGAGTAGCAAAGAAGCGACCTCCTCCCGCAGCGTTTGGGATGGCTGCGTGGTGCGGATGCCAAGGAAAGGTGGAAGAGAATCGAACTCGATCCTGTACCCATGCCAGATAATGTCCAGAACCCAACGATCGGTGGTAATTTTCTTCCATGATGGTAGGAAGAGGGATAGTCGAGTTCCGAACTGAGGTAGAGCCGGAAGGATCGGAGTAGAGATGTCGGTTGTGCCTTGGGTCGCGTCAAACCCAACGTCTTTGAAAGTCGCCTCCTTTACGGGAGCCCCGGTACCGTTGCTGCTGGTACTGACGGCTCGGTGCCCGGGGCTGCTGTGGACGAGAACGACTGTCCTGCCACTGCTGGAGTTGCTGACCTTGCTGGTTCGGAGCTATCGGAGGCGGATATGGAGCCCACCTGCGGCGTTTGAATGTCTTGGAAGATGCTTGTGGAAGTAGGCCCATCTTCCTCGCATTCACTCGGGCTTTCTGAACCGCGTCGAGAGAGTCGTCCGTTTTATCATTAAAGAGGCCGACTCCGTCGAAGGGCAGATTTTCAATTTTTGCCTTGGCTTCCGTGGTCAATGTAGAGGACCTTAGCCAGGCGTGTCGGCGGAGGGCGACTGCACTCACCAGGGATCTCCCATGACAGTCCCCTTGGTGTGTGGCAGTATGGATCTGTTGTCTGGAGGTATTTGTTGCCTCGGCCTGGAAGACTCTGGCTAAGTCTCTCTTCTCATCCGGTAGATAGTCTATCAGACTTCCCATCTTCTCCCAAAGGAAGAGTTGGTACCTAGCCATCGTAGCTTGGTACCCTGCAACCCGGATCCCCAGGGTGCTCGAGGTATAGACTCTTCGTCCAAAGTTGTCTAACCTTTTTCCTTCGGGGTCGGACGGAGTGGAATGATGTTTGCCTGACCTAGATTGTGCTGATTCAACTATCATCAAGTTCGGGGTTGGATGGGAGAAGAGAAACTTAGCTGTGTCTGGTCTGATCTTGTAAAGAGCGTCAAGGCGCTTTGCCGCAGGAGGAGCTGTGGATGGTGAGCTCCACGATCCTTGCACTGTCTCCAGCATCGTCGGGGTGATTGGGAGCAATGTCGGGCCCGAAGATGATTTAGAAACCGCGTTGAAGAGAGGGTCGACCTGTTTCTTCTCTTCGACAGCCGTCTCTAGGCCGAGGGCTTGAGCCATCCGAAGGACCTGGTCCTGGAAGGTGCCCATATCCTCAGAGGGGGATACAGCGGGCTGAGTGGAGACGTTCTGGTCCGGGGATGTAGATGACAGAGACAATGAGATGATCGAGTCTGAGTCAGTCATGGGAGACCCCGGAGTCGACGATCTGCGGGAGTGGGATACGGCTGCTATCGAGACCGTAGTTAGCTGGTCCTCTCTGTCATCCACTTGTGAGGGGAGGGCTAGAGGACGGATCGGAGGGGATATTCTGGGGCTCGGACGTACCCCTTTTTGTCCCGGTGGAGAGCGTCTGGCTTCTCTTCTCGGGGAGTGCCTTCTGAGCGGCGACCTCTCACGGGAACGGTACACCCTGGTCTGGTATCTGTATTCAGACACAGGAGAGTGTCTCCGACGATAGGTGTGACGAGACGCCCGGAAGTCCCTCGAGTCCCTCGAGTCTTGAGACCTCTCCCTGTAGCGCTGGGGGTCTCTACGAGAGTCAGTTGATCTGGAGGATGCCCGGTCCCGGGTAATCAGAACCTCCTCGATCTCGAGTGAACTGGATCGGGTTCGTGGAGTACGAGCCCGTATCTCCCGAACCGGAGAGGCGAGAGTTGGAAGAGCAGTGGTCGGAGGCCTCGAGTCCGAAGGTGAATCCGGTATCTCGCCTTCAGATACTGAGAGTCGTACAGCCTCCCTTGATCCCGAGGGGGCTTTTGGTGGAGAGCAAGGTGGAGGATCCCTCGAGCCCGAGGGAACCTGTGCGGGAGGAGATTTAAGCCCAGCCGGGCGTTCAATGGTCACGACATCCGTCGGATCCGGAGCTATCGTCGATCTCGATCCGAGAGAGACGAAGCCAATTTTTTTGCCAGTCTCCTCGCCTTTTCTTTCCGCTCCTTGCTCTTCCTTTTCTCCTCTTTCTCTCTACAAGCCTTCTTGGCTTTGCTCTTCGATATCATCGTCGCCATGTAGGCCTCCTGAGCGTCCGCTGAGGAGACCGTGTGCGACGGTGGCGTACTAGGCCTTGCCAAAGGGATAGGCTTTTCCGCGGACGGTTGTAGAGCCTTTTTATACAGAATGGCTGTCAATTTGTCCGCCCTGTGCTTCCTCGCTTGTTTTGTGAACGCTTGGCAATGATGGCAAGCGTCCACATTATGGCCCTCGCCGAGGCAGGCAAGGCACAGCGAGTGTCCGTCCGCCGGAGGAAGCTTAGTCCCGCACCTTACGCATTTGTGAAAGGGGGCTTTCGGAGCCATAATCGTAGCGGTGATCCCACGACGAACGGGGGGAAGTTAGCGAAGAAATCCTTGAAAAAGCAGTAAGCTATCTGAATTCTAACACTAGAATTCCAGAACCTCTCGAAAGAACAGCCACACGCGATGGCGGTCGAAGAGGAACTGAGGGAGAGGGCGGGAACCCGCGTAAAGGAGACGAAGGGGGGAGGGGTTCCCGCCCAAAATTTACCTCAGCTTTAGAACCTTCCCGAAGCGGCCTCCGCGCACGCGCAGAGCCCATATGTGTGATGCACAGAGACCACGAAGAAGAACTTGTGTGTAGAAGGAAGACAGCTGAAGGAAAGAGAGAGGCACCTAAAATGAGTGAGCAAGAGAGCAGGTTCATTGGACTCTGCACAAAAAAGTGAAATGGGAGGGGGAAAGCAAGGCATGCTCAGCAAATGAAAGAAGACCAAATAACCTGCTGCAGGAAGCATTACCAGCTTTAGAGAAAAAGAATCCTCAGAGAAGGAGAAGTGAACAGATCTGTAATGGAGAGAAGGCCAGCAAAACTGTAACAATTTCTCCCAAGGTAAATGGAAACTGCCTATGAAAGCAAGTCACTGATGCTTTTATGCAGAGATAGAAAAAATCCTGAACACTTCAACATTTGATGTTGTCACTTAAGACTGCAATATTTTTCAGTTCTGTGCAGACTGCTGTGATATATATAATCGGGGGTAAAGGGGAAAAGAGAGGGCTTTTTACAGACTGGATACGCTGTACAAGTGAGCCCAGTCCTGCAAACCATGTTCACCTTAGAGGAGAACCAATACTTGTCCTCATCTACCAGCAAGGCATACCAGGAAGCAAGTGAGGTCAGTGCTGGCTGGCTGCCCCATGTACACAACTCCCCAGTGCAATGCCACTGGGTTGGATAGATTTCTCCAGTGCTCCTGACTGGTTGCTAAACTGCCAATTTAGAAGAAAACAAGAAGAGCCCAGCTGGCTCAGACCAAAGGTCCATCTTGTCTATCCTCTTGTTCCCTGCTGTAGCAAATCAGATGCCTTCAGAAAACCCACAGGGAAAATATGAAACCACTTACCACTCCCAGTTGTTCCACATACTTTCAGTACATACTTCCTCTCAACTTGGAGGTTCCATATTCTTTTTCATTCCAAACTTTCTATCAGCAAGCCTGTATATGTTAGCAAGTTTCTCTTATTCTAATAATAACATTAAATATGCATTCCGCCTGCACATTTAAACAAGTATTCTGATTAGAACTTCAAAGTGCTTCCTTCCTTCACCCTTTCCAATTGTCTAACACCTGCATCTCCTTGACATACTAATGCTGAAGTACGGCATACATCAATTTCTCATGGTCTCCCCTTGGAGTGCACACAAGGCCTCCCCTTGGAGTGCACAGCTCCCATAATACAGCATTCCAAAATGTACACTGGCCAGGGTGTGCGACTTAGGAATTTGCAATCCAATTGAGAGTTGGGGGGTTGCATAGTGCTGGGTGAAAGAGGCTTGTGTGTCTGCCTGCTGTTGAGCATGTATGATCGAACACATACTTTTAATACATTTTTTAAAGTGGTTGGCTGGTCCAATATGCTCATCCCGCAAAAGATACCATCTTGACCTACTATGCCAACTATTGGAAATTCTATTTATTCAAGAGACCCACAGAGTAAGATAATAATGAAATGAAATTATATATTACACACACACACACACACACACACACACTCCCTTCCCAACAGGGATCTGCAGCTGCCTTGGCACAAATGTATATCTGACTAATTTTGACAAGCAGATAATGTCCATCCTGTTTGTTCAAGAGAAATTGTTCCCACTTTCTATGGCATACAACTAAAGCAGGGTTTTGGAAATCCCTATTGACTTTTTCCTTCTGTTTTGCAGGGTTCACTGAGCTTCACTGTGCCATGCTTGATTAGCATCCAGTGCCACGACAGTACTGCACAGAAGGAGGTAAAAGGAAAGCATAGTGTCTTCACAAAAATATTGGGTGTAGTCGAAGGGTGTGATCTCCCAGAAACTGTTCCTACCCAAGCTCCGATTAAAACTACATGGGAGTTGCACAATAGCACCGCTTAGAAAATTCTACATGGGAGAGGAGCCAATGATCCAACACTCTATAATTGCATTGGGCTCCTACTGCCAGCTATGTGCTTTAACATATACAACTTCAAATATAATGGGTTTGCCCCCAAAATTTCTCATTGCCTTATTACAATATATATTTAAACAAGTTTTTTACACTGTCATAATAGAGATAATGGGTTGGATCCAACCTCCTCAGAAGTGGAAATCCGCTTGCGCAATCGGACTTCCCTGTCCTCTCCTACCCATTGCAACATCCCCATGCACCCAAAATCTGCTCTGGGGAAGGGGAAATCAGTGGTTCCCTTCCACTTGTGGAATGACACCACGGGATACCATCCACTGAAAAAGGTTAATACAAAAAATGAACAGAAATAAAGTTTCAGCCAAATGCATTTATCTAGCACCATGATTACTAAAGAATTAATAGGAGTCTAACTTGGATAAAATTTAACAATAACAGCACAATAATAAATAGCTGTTTCTACTTCTGAACATTTAAGCTATCTAAGCACCATACTCCTCTTCATCCCTGAAGCACTTTCACAACTTGATCCTAAAACATCTTTTTTTTTTTAGCAAACCCTACTGAAATCAGTGGGATTTCCTAGTAGGCAAGCTCAAGATTGCATCCTTATGCATAATCCTAAGTATATTTACTCACAATTACATCCCATTGAATTCAGTGGGACTTATTATTTATTTATTACTTATATTTATTTATCGCCCATCTGGCCAGCAACCGGCCACCCTGGGCGATGTACATAGAATAAATACATAGACTTACTCTCAATAAGAAAGCAGAAAATTGCCATTCTGCTTTATAAAAAGAGCTTTAGATCCTCATGGTTACCCTCATAACAACTCTGTTGAGTAGACCACAAATATTCTCATCCTACAGATGGGTAATGGTAGGCAAGAGGCAGACGTTACTTCAAGGCCATACAATGAGTCCATAGAAGATATAAGATTTTGGATCCAGAACTCTCAGGTCCAACTCCGAGTTCCAGGAAGCAAAATGTCCCCAGCACAGTGCTATTAATCTTTAGACAGACAGGACAAAGATGGGGAAAACATTTGATAAATCAACAGTGTACATCAGATAGGGGAGTGTTAATAGGTAGCAGACACAGCACAGGACATTCTTATTATGAACTCTGCCCAAACTCAGTGCTTATAAAAACATTCCCATTGTATTAGTCTGTTTCTCACTGTGTAAGGGATTGAAATATTCATAACTTTCTGAGGCTCAAGTCTCCCTTGTCAGCAGCCTAGCTGTTCTGCTGAAACCAAAAACTAGGACAATTTATCAACATTAATGTGCAAGAATAGATGGTCCTGGCAACACAGCCAAATATAGCAAAATATGAAATCATACTCTGCTTTGGTAAGCTGAAAAGGAATTTGTTCTACAGCCCACAACTGACTCTGTATTAGATTCCATGAGCAAGCCCCCATCCTTATATGGAATCTTGCCAGAGATATCCCAAAATATTTGGGGAGACATTCTGAATGATGTAATTTACACATTACACAAACTTTATTCAAGCTGAGAATAAGTGCACAATTGGTCATTTGCCAAGGACTGAGGTGGCAGAGAAGGAATAACGGAAAGTATGAAACAAAGGATAATAAGTTCAAGATGGAAAAGCGCTGGGGTGTTGATGAGAAGATACATTGGCTGTACCGAAATCTCCTTTACCGACAATGCAACATAAAATTCATCTGATTTCCAGCTCTTCAGCAGAAAATAAAACTGCACTGGAATTATTTGCAATATTAACTTCAGGTAGAATGAAAACTATCATCAGTGGTCTTGTGTTTTGAGATCACTATACAATATATGATTCTAGAAAGCAGGGGTACACAATCTTTCTGGCCCCGAGGACTGCATTGGGTGTCTGCTGGGGTGGCAGGGACCACACACACACGCACATAAAACTCACACCTCAATCAAGACCCAACCACACCCTCACCCTCCCGCGTGGGAGTTTCAGGGTCAGTGGTGAGCACAAGTTTGGACTGGCTTAATTGTAGACAGACCCACTTCATGCTGAGCTGAAAATGCTGCCCAACTGCCATGGGCCCATTCTCAGCCTGTGAAAATGGGGTGAACATTTCAGCCATTTCTTCTGGGAGCATTGGCAAAATTCTAGAACTTTTCAGGAAGGGTGGCTTATCAGGATAAGCAACAGTGACAGCTTCTCACCCTTATTACCTTAAAGCAGTGCTTCTCAATTATTTTCTGTCATGCCCCCCCTAGGAAGAAGAAAACATTTCGCGCCCCCCGCGCGACTGTAAATAGTATCATTTGTCTATAAAATTGTTATAAGTACACCTCTGCATAACACTGTATCCTTATTAACGTATAAGAGAATAAAAAAAGAAAGAAATGTGGATCAATTTACAACAAAGAATAGCTTTATTAACTGTAGCAGAAAAGATTTAAAGGAGCACAGGATTTAAAGGAACACAATATTAAAAAAAACTTTTAACTGAGGTCAAACAAGCCCCCCTTTACGGAGCCTCGCGCCCCCCCTGGGGGCCCCGCCCCACTATTTGAGAAGCACTGCCTTAAAGTTAAACTTAACTGCTTCGTTGCTGTGAGTGGTGACAGAACTGTGTGATCAGAGTCCCAGCAAGACTGTGAGGGCATTAAAAGTGCCCCCAAAAGAAAGAAAAATGCTCTAGGAATGGTATCTATGGTTCTTGTCATAGAAACCTTGTTCCTAAAGCATCCCTGCAGTGTCCTAGGAAGCAGGCAGGAACCTTTCAGCACTGCTTCTTAGGACACTCTAGGAACAAGGCTTCTATGGCAGGAACCAAAAGTCAATTCCCAGAACAGTTCCTCCTTTTTTCGGTGGCGGCAAATGTTGGTTGGTTTGGGAGCCACCAGACTGGGCTTAAGGGGCCACCTGTGGGCTGCATTTTTTGCAATGTCAACTGTATGAGTCACTGATTGACTTAGTTAACAGCAGCTAACTAGTAAGTAACTTTCCTCACTAGCTGGATGCAAAACTCTACTTTCTGAGAAACTGAAATGTTTTACTTTGCCCACTTCTCCCTGATCATTCTCTCCGATGGTTGCTGTGTACAAGCCTTGGATCCCCAAAAGGGCTCTGCTGAATGATTAGCTGCATCCCTTTATTTCACAATTTCTCTTCATAATTGCCCTTGCATTTTCTTTTGCTACCACCCTCACATCAGAACCATCCTACTGAACTGACTCTCTTAGCCCAAAGAGCAATTTATTCATTTACATGGATTAACCTTCTCTTAATTTGTTTCCACCTTTCGTTCACACAGTCCAAACCACACCAGGTCTTTCCTCCTGACTAAGCACTTTTTTAAATGGTTAGATTCTTTTACTGATTTTGTATTTCCTTTCCCAGGGCATTACTCAGTACTTCTGACCCCAGATGTCTTGCATTTGGCTAAAACACTGATAGCACCATCAATATATTTTGAAAGAACTTGTATGTTAGAGGAGATTTAATTAAGCATACACCTGAAACCATAGTGTTCAGACATTAAAATGTTAAGGAAAAGCTCTAGAAAAACTGTGCCTGCAGCAGCAGGAAATCACAGGCATGGAGGGAACAGCTGGTTATTAGGGAATTAGGCGCATTTAGAGCTGGTGCCCTTTCCTTGGTGGCAGATTCTATATATTTTTCCCTATTCCAGGCAAAAGCTCTGTCAGAAGGCATTCTTTTTTTGGAAAGGGGAAGAGCACAGAGATCCTGTCCCTGAAGAAGAGCATCAGCTTGAATGGCTAAGGACCCAATAAGCAGATGACAGTACTTGTGACAATAGTCAGCCCACCTTGTGAACACTTTTAGCACTACCTTTAGCTTCCTGCCTCCCAATTGAATCCTTTTAGTTCAATACAATCTTCCCCAACATGGTGCCTTCCAGATGTGTTGGGCTACAACTCCCACAATCCTCAGCCCACATGGCCACTGGCCATACAAGCTGACAATTTTGAGAGTTGTAGTCCAACACATCTGGAGGGCACCAGATTGAAGAAGGCTGGTTAAATACTTTCCGGTAATTCCCAGTCATCCTGAATATTACAGCAGAAGTGCACTGCCAAGGTCACAAGCAGATCTGCCACCAGGTTGAGCGCTTCCAGTACCACAAGATTTTCAACACTGACCCTGAATTAAACAACTTGTTATTACAATTAAAATAGGAAGAGGAATACCAATGAATCTTGTCTGAAGAACAAAGACTACTTGCATGCTTCATCTGTTTAACTGATATGCAGCTTCAGCATCCATTGACATCAGTGGGATGTAAGGATCCTAACTGTGCATAGGATGCAGTCTTAGGCTCCAATCCCTCAAAGTGCTCTGCTGGCAGAAGTCCCATTCAGCATAAGGCATTTATCAGTATGTGTGTGTGTGTGTGTTGCTTTTTCCAAAGATTTATATGAACAAAAACTTGCTAGAGTTTTAAGAATCCTGAGAGGGTCTGGATATGCACATTTCTAGCAATCCTCCCTTTTGCAAGGGGGATATCTTTGGGATTGGGGCCAGCAATTGCTGTTTTTTAAAAAATAAAGAATATGACATGTAAGTTAAACTTGACTACTTACTAGTAGGCACTGAAATGAGTACCCAAGAGCTGGTTTCAACAGCCTTCTTGAAAGGCATCTTTAGTGTGAAAAATAATAGCACAGTCATAGAGAAGTTTAAAGAGGGCACAGGAATATAACAGTTTTCTTAATTCCAATCTTGCTTCTCCAAATGCAAGGTTACTGTTTAACTCTGCCCTACCCCATCCTTGCTACTCGTGAACATATCCTGCCCTCTTTATTCACATTTGTCCAGTGAGTCTTGCTCTTTTATATTCTGCACATTGCATGATTCAGAGTTCTGCTGTTTTAGTTTAAATTATACCAGAAAAGATAATGTGCTTATAAAAAAGCTCTCAAATATTTTTTTCAAAAGGGTTTTGTAAATGCAAGTTCAAATCCAGCTTAGAAAAGTTAGCAGAAATGTCAGTTCACATTTTACCAACAACGGCTTAGAAATATGAAAGTATTTCCCCCTCACTCCCTTGTCAATGTAAAGTTTTGTACATGTTTGGCAAGTTATTACAAGACCACATAGCCCACAAAGGAAGTGAATATTTATAGCTTTGTAATTAATAGGGAAAACTAAGGAATAACATGTAAAGTACTCCAAACTAATTATGCACAAAAGAATGGAGACTATTGTATTTTACCTTCAATGAAAGAATGGAAGGACAGCTTTATTTTTATTTTTTTTGGACTAAATTATATAAAGATGGAACCTTATTGCCTTCACTGCCTCTTTTCTGACAAATCTATGTAAACAATTATTATATGAGAAATTATCATTTATGTTATCCTTACATTTCTATTTGAGCCTAAAGTAAAAAAAGAATGAAGAACAGGCCTGTGGCTCACGCTGGCTAAGCTTGTCTGAGTGTGGAAAGCTAAGCAAGGTCAGGCCTGGTTATTACTTGGATGGGAGATCCCTCCTCTAGTTTCTTGCATTTAGCAGGGGGTTGGACTCGATGGCCTTGTAGGCTCCTTCCAACTCTATGATCTATGAAATCCTTTATGAATTAGACAATTACATGGCATCTCTAGAAAACAGCCAAAGCCATACAGGAGAAAAATCCAATAATTTTCACATACACTATAATTTTTAACATCTTGGAGTGCATGCTTAGGATCATTAGATTCCAGATCAGTTCTCTTTTAACTCTTTTTAATGACCCTGTCATACTGTAAAGACAGTAAAGACTGGTCAAAGTCCTTTTTAACATCTTGGAGTGCATGCCTAGGATCATTAGATTCCAGATCAGTTCTCTTTTAACTCTTTTTAATGACCCTGTCATACTGTAAAGACAGTAAAGACTGGTCAAAGTTTGGATATTTTTTTATTCTTTCAGTGCACATTTAAAGCAAAATGGGGATTCTGATCTACCTTGTGGGCTGTTATTCTGAATAAATCAATTCTGAGTAAAGGGTAAATGTGCTGACACTCAACTTCACAACCATGCTCAGGGTCACTCATATTAGTGATAGAATTCAGTATATAGTGAGGCACTGTTGCAAGCCTTTTCAGAATTTTTGGACTTCATAGTTGATTCAGGATAAGTTGATGTATACAGAAGCAATCTTTTAAAGAAGCTTGTTTGGCTATAGCAAATGTGTTCTGAGTTCCTGGCAAATCTTTTCAAGCTTTTATTTTTCTTACAAAGGAAGCAGAAGCAATGACAACTGTTCAACCTTAGCACAACTTTTGTAGATCAGCAACTATTGGCATTTTTGCCCAAAGTATTCCCCCCTCCCATATCAGCATTTTAAGAGTGAGGTGCTTTTGAACCAGAAATATCTGGAACTTTGACTCCCTTGTTTTAACCAAACAGCTACCACAGGTTGAATGTTATACTTGCAAATTGCAATGCCAGATTTTCCATCAGGTGGTTTGTGTGTTGGACAGCTCCCTAACTAGTCTGCCAGCCCATTGCTTTTTCCAGCCTTTCCTTGGGAACAAGATTGCCATATGAGACTTGGACCTAATTGCATACATACAGGGGGTGATTCTGAGTGGACAACCATTGGAGGGAAAGACAGAACTAAACCCATTACCTGTCTGCCACTTTTCCATTACAAATGCCTCCAAACTTTTTCCCTCTCCCCACACAGTTCAAAAAATCTGTGTGAATAAATATACATTGGAAACTCCATGATGGGAAAGAAACTGCATGTGGAGGCTGAGATCTGGAGCAGAGAGGTGGGAGGCAGGGAAAAGATAAAGCGCTCCCTCCCCTCCCACAAACACACATTTCTCCATTCAGAAGTGCCCCTTCCCAAAGATGCTTTTTTAGGGGGGGAACAGTCACACACATTTGCATATAGTTAGACCCTCCAGACATAGTAGGTCAAAAAGAAGCCCAGCATGGATCATCATTTGAATGACAAAACCAATTCTGAAAACTGAAAGGGCTCTACTGTGCTAGAAACTAGCCTCATGTATGTAAACAGGACTTCCTTCAATTTTAATTGCTTTTCAGTTTGTGCCACAGACATGGACTTTAAGTCATGGACACGTTCACCCCTGTGTTGCTCAAATCTAGAAGCATGGAGGTACTCATGCAATATGAATAACCCAATCTTCCCCAAAGATGCAGGTGGAGCTCAGCCTTCAAAGAGTATGGGTTGGTGCCGGTGGTTCCTTGGATAAGGTAAGGGCAAGCAAAGAGATGTAAGGCGTTTGCTCTGGCTCTGGCAATCCTTCTGTGTCATGAAAGCTGAAGTCTCAACAGAAGATGGGGGGCAGACTGATCAGGGTCTGGCTGTAAGGGGATGCACCAACTAACAAAACTCTTTGTACACACAGTGTGGCAAAAGGCCTTTATCAGTAGATCAAGGCTTGCATGGGGATGCTGAAGCAGATGATGTGACAGCAGGTGGGCATCAACATGAGCATAAAGAGAGGACCTGAAGAACATAGTCCATAAAGAACTAGATTGTAGCGGACGAGACCCCTCACTCCAAAGCCCACACCCTCAATGGATACTTCGCTCTCACCAAGTGCCACCTTATATTGGTCACTTCAGACTTTAAGCTGTCTTTTAAAGTTGCGTTAGCCGATTATGTGTCTTAGGTCTTATATGTAGCTGTTCACCCACGTTTGTTTGTCTTTATTAAGCAGTTTGTTTTATTTGATTACTTGAGGTAGGGTGCCCCTCCGTTAATTCACTTCTTACTTTCCTGTCACCAGTCAGACTCTGGAGAATTAGAACTTTGAATAAAAAGGTTGATTTACTGTTCTAACAAAGTCTCTAAACTGATATTCAACTCAGGAACAGATAACTTGGAATTTTCAACAGTTACATTCAAACTTGTTCTTTGCTTAGATCAGGTTAAAGGCAGGCAGATGTTATACAGTGCTCTTTGTATCAATTTGGCTTGGTTACTTGAAAGTTACAGTATCAGACCAGGGAACTTAACTAGATTGTAAGCCTGTGGGCAGGGACTGTCTTGTTAATTGCTGTAAACCGCCCAGAGAGCTTCGGCTATTGGGCGGTATAAAAAGGAAATAATAAATAAATAAATAAATAAAAGAAGGAAGTGAAACTAGGCATTACTAAGTGGGCCAGAAGTGGCTTAAGACGTTGCTTGAGACCCATATATAATTGTAGCTACAAGTCATGTACTAATCATCTGTGCACCCACTGATTAGGATCCATACATTGTTCTGCTAAACTTACTTTAATGCTTTGCTGGCATCACTACATTGCTTGGATGACCTCAGTACTGCAGAACAGGATAATGTGTGGCTTGTGACTGTATATACTGGCTTTGCTAAAAAATATATATTGTAAGATGAACAGCTAAATGCATTCTAAATGAGATGCAACTGGAACTAGTGCAACTGGAACTAGTTAAGACAAGACAAAGCATTTAACGACGATTCCCTGGTTGAAGCAGCTCCAGGATAGTCTGCTTTTTCCATCAGTGAAGGTTTGTTCTAGGTCAGCCTTTCCTAACCTGATGCCCTCCCGATGTTTTGGATTTCAACTCCCATCAGTCTCAACCAGCAAGGCCAATGGTCAGGAATGCTGGGAGTTGTAGTCTACTAGATTGACTGAAAAAGGTAGAGCTCTCACTTCCAACTGAAGATTGAGAGACTGCCATCTCCTTCATCAAAGGTGTTAATTTTACTCATGAACTGAGAGCCACTGTTGTTTGGTAATTCTCCTCTTTTGTGGTTGGAATTTGTGGATGCTTTACTATTTAACAAAATTGAGTTGAATCTTTCTTCCTTTGTGGTCTGGATTTATATTCCATATTACATGGTCCATTAAATCTTCACTGTTTACAGGAGGAAGAGAATAAAGATTTCGCTCCCCTGTTCAGCTTATCTTCCTCAACTGGGAGATGACAGGGAAGATTTGTGAGTGGAGAGGAATATACTACACCTCTGCCCTGACCAGTGTGGTTCATTCATGTCCATGATCAAAAGGCAAGTTAAACACACCAATGGCACTTAATAATGTAGATTAGCCTTTTCACCTGAACTTTATTTTTCACCACTGGTATATCAAAACAGATTTCCTTTCCTTCCTGATTTCCCGTTTATTGTATTCAATTATATTACCACAATGAATATATGTTAGCCCTATATCTAATTATATTTATAAATCTGCAATTAACACATGAAGGGACATAAAAGCCTAAATATTGTGAATGCTTCATTGTTTCCTGTGCATCTTCATTATCCTTCAAAATACCATTCTAGGACACTTTTATAGTATAGTTTTTTATCTTATAGTTTAGAATCATGTAAGAAATTCTATTGAGCTGGGATCATAACAGAGGGCTACATTTCATCTTTCTTTTTTTGGCTATCATAACAATCAAAGTACTGACAAGTTAATCAAAAAGCATCAGTTTAGGTTTACATCTCACATACTAAAGATAAAAGAAAACTCTTCAGTCAACTCTCCAGAGTGATCTAGTATTTGGATAGATTTAAAGCTGGCGCCAGTGTTTCCCACTACTGGAAAGTTTGCATTTTTCTGAACAGTCAATCTGGAAGTTTTGCATCCTGTTTGAGTTCAATATCAGTATATATACAGTGAGAGAGGTGGGTCAAAGTTTAAGCAATTAATAGCCCACCAACATCAAAAGACAATTCTAACAAATGTGTTCCCTGCAATGTGGAGCAGAGTCAAGACACGCTGAAATAATTTAGGCAAGAAACAAGCATTCTTTTCTGAAAGGGATTCTCCCCCCCCCCCCAATTCCACATTAAAGCACTTGCTTATGTATACAGCTATGAGGCTGTTATACAGTTCTGTCATGGCCCAGAACCATATCACTTCTGCATCACAATGGGGAGACCTTCTCCCTGGACCATCTCAGAAAGCAGCTGCTGAGGCAACCCTGGCAGCATGTTCAAAATATGAAGGGGGGGGGGACCGAGGGGCCATGCGTCCTCTATCTCTTGACTCCCAAGAATGGTTCCTCAGATACAAATGACTCCTTCCCACAAACTTTCTCATTTGCAAGCATTGTCCCTTAGCTACCATGCCAGCCACAGAGACAGCAGGAGACATGCCAGTATCATTAGAGCACACATCTCGGGAGCTGAGCACTGCCTCTTAAACTGTGAGCTAATTTCCTGGCAGGCAGAGTTTAGTACAGGCACCTCCTCGCCACACAGCAGTATATTATTTGTCCTCTAGCCTAGGCCCTGCTTGGCTGTCCAATCTTGCCTGGAGCTCCCACAGCACACTATCTGAAGTTTTGTTGCCGGAGTAACACTGTGTCCTCCTCACTGTTGCCTGCCTGCTAAGCTCTGCGACCCGCCTAGAACTGCAGGTATCCCAGATCCTTATACCATCACCACCCCCACTGGACACTGGGCACCCTAAGTTTCAGTTGGGGACAGGTGGGCAGCAGGTACGTTTGGTGCATTTCTTATGTGCCTATCAGGGGCAAAACAAAACACTTAAGCCACTCTATTCGCATTTCAGGTACAGTAATACCTCGGATTATGAGTAACCCGGTTTGCGAGTTTCTCGTAAGACGAGGAAAAATTTGGCATAAATTTACATTTGAAAGACGAGCAAGTCTCGCAACACGAGCCGCTGCTGCCACATGTGGCTCCTGTTGCAAGATGTCTTTCAAATTTAAATTTATGCTAGCAACAGCGAGGCACCAGCTGAGCGAGCGGCCGCCACCTCGCGCTGCTGCACCGACCAGCCAAGCGAGGGGCCAGGAGGTGGGGGCATCCCTGGAGGCGCAGCGCGGCTTGGCTCGGCCGCCGCCTCGCGCTGCTGCTCCGGCCGGCCAAGTGGCCAGGAGGTGGCGGCATCCCTGGAGGCGCAGCCGGGCTCCTTTCTCCCCAAAAGGCAGCAGCATCGGCAGCACTTAATCCTTTCTAAAAAGCACACAAATCCTTACAAATTCTCACAGTATGAACCATAATCTCTCTAATACTGAGACAGGCTGAATGTATTTCAAGCATTTTCTGTCAGGAAACGCTCCCTTCCACCCAACTCCATCACCATCATACCCTCCTCTTTCCACCACTCTGCATGCAGAATTAAAGGCAGGAAAAGAAAAGATTACGCCAAACTAGTTGCTTCCTACACAGCTGTTTAATTACATTACATTTCCTTTGCAAGGGTCAGAAAAAGAAGTGAGAGAGGGAGCCCAGATGCAGCCGGCATTTGCAAGTTGAAAAAAGAACTTCTCCCGCCGCTTCGTACCTTTGAAAGCGGCAGCTCTCCGTCAGTGACGGCCACTTCAATCAAAAGTGTAGGAGTAGCATGTGAAATTCCAAAAGATTATGGACTTTCATGTTTGGCATGTTCCCCTCTACAGCAGGGGTGCAGAAGCAAGACCTGAATTCCATTTTGGAGACACTTTCAGGGGCAGCATTCCAGTGGTGGGTGGGATTGAAAGCAAAAGAGATAGGGGCTCAAAGCATATTTTAGCTTAGAGCTCTCACTGCCAGTAACTAAGCCTTGGGAGAGGCATTTCAACCTTTCAGGATGGGAAGCCACCAAATGGTGGCTGAGAGAAAGGGAGTGGGGTAAGGGAAAGGGGCCCATGGTCATTTGAGGAAATCTAAGCGGGCTGGATTTGGACCGTGGCCCTGATGTTCTTCACCCCTGCTCTACAGATCTCAGTGCAAGAAGCTGGGAACTGTCCCTGAACAGGCTGAGCAGTTATTACTCCAGAAACTTCAAGCAGCATAGGTCAAAGCTCTAGTCTAGGCCATCATAAGCATATATACTAACAAACTATGCTCCAAATATGGACCCTTATGAAGCCAAAATGGAATCATGGTATCAGAAGACTTAAGGGGAACCCCAAGGTTTGAAGTACAAAACATCTTTTTTAAAATCCTAAGTGGGGCATCCAAAAACAGCCGATTGAGGACCGGGCATGCTCAGTAGGCACGGAATGCTGTCTCACTGTTGGGAGGAAAAAAACGGAAGAGACGGTGGGAGGGGGGATGAAATGGAACATCCTAGAAAAGGGCATGGCTCTCTAACACAACAAACAGGACTGCTCCACACTGCAACATTTTGTTGCAGGTCACAGTCGTCCACTACTATTTTCAAAAGGTCTGTGAAGTCCTTAACTTTGCTGTTTCAGGCCCTCGTAAATTCCTGTTATCTTTACTCCTGCCCTCCCATTCCCACTGTACATTTAATTTATTCTCCCGTGCACCCAAACCCATTTGTATATATTCACACATTCGCATTTGCTGCTGCCTAAGGAAATTCGTACCACAACGAAAGAGTCACATCATTTTTTATATTTCTGCTGCTAACACACTTATGAACTTTGTCAGCATGCATGACTCTTTCTGGTGACTTTAGTGAACCATTGCTGTGACACCACAGAATCAAAAGAATTATTCTGCTACTAGAGTCTATGTAAATAAGAAGGAATACAGTCTTATTCCAAACTGGAAGAGAAATTACTCTCCACTTCTAAATATACTTACAGGCTATTAACTCCCCCCCCGCCGCCCCATTTTTCTGTGACATATTGGCAATGACAGCCTACTCAGAACATAATTACTTTATAAAATTATCTTTTGTTTCTCGAAGAAATAAATTACACTAGGGCACTTCAGCAAAGTTAAGGACTTTAGCTATTTATTCCCTCAGAAACCCTCTCCCTATCATCTGTGCATAATTATATAATACTAGCCTTTTAAACACAGCTTGTTGATGTCTGCAAAATTACCATCATACAATGCAGAGAGATAAACACTGGGCTCGCTGTGAATCCTACACAATAAGTTTGGCTCATCCTAGATTGCGCTGTTCCTTCCATTTGCTTCTGAGATAAGAGTATGCATCATTTATCCCTTCCAATGGGATGTGTGCACTCGCTTGTGTACATGTGCGTCCCACAAACCCAGAAAAACAGGGCTCTTGTGCAGAGGTGTGGCACACACACAACACATCTTGCATTGTACAGAAGGGAGAGATTAGCTCACCAACAAAGATTAAGAAGAAACAACACAGCTTTATTTTACCAGATGTGTTTACAGAAAAAAGATTTACTTAGTTTACCTAGCACTAGACTTGCAGACTACAGGCAGTCCCCAGGTTATGAACGAGTTCCGTTCTTAAGAATGTCTTTAAGTTGAATTTGCATGTAAGTCGGAACAGCATAGCGTTCTATAGGTTAGAATCGGCATTTACGCAAATTGCGTAGTATACTACGCTATGTACTCTACGTAAATGACGTAGCGCCGGGGAATCCAGAAGTCCGTTCTTAAGTATGGGGTGTCTGTAAGTCTGATGTTCTTAACTCGGGGACTGCCTGTATTCCTAAAAGCAATAATAGAGGTAGAGAAAGAAGGAGGCAAGGGATTAAGAGTCGGCCAAATTAGAGAACTAATTGTAGACTGCTGGGGAAACGGAGAGGCTGGGCTTAGGAGGCTATACGCAGAAGGGGATTCTTTGCATTCTGATGGCACAGGGTGGCCTGTGTGAGGGGCAGAATGGATTCAGAGAAATAGCAGGAGAAAGAAAGGAAGAAAGGAAGGAAGTCAAAGCTGATTTATTTACCTTGTTCCAAATAAGAGGAACACCTCCCTTCCTGCTTGGCCACAGATACCTGGAAACTCACAGAGGGCACAGACTACTCTTCCAGTCTACAGGCTTTTCGGTAATGAATTGAAGATGGGGCAATCACCCACCGATATATCCAATATATGCAGAGTTGGTTTCAGAGATGACCTAGAGTAGACTAACATGGTTTTAGATGTTTGGTCACAGAAGCATAGGTGATGATCTGGAGACTGAATGGTTCACTACGTTGTTATTAGGGACCCCAGAGCCCCACAAAAAGGCGTGGGATAATTTATTTATTTTTTAAAAAGAATTTGGAATGGAGAGCCTAAAAACGAGGTCTCTCATTAGAGCCTGCCTCGTCCAAGGAAAATAGCAAACAGAGAGAAACAAGGGAACTGAGGGAAGGAGGCAAGAGAGGGCTTTCGAGACCCAGGAAAGCCTCAGCACAATGCCCTACGTAGGGATGCGGGAACGAGCGCTGTTTGAGGTCACCAGGATTCTGACCACTCCTTGCAGTGCCCTCCGCCCTGCCCACTCTTCCTCCAGCTAGGTGCTTCATTTGACAGCGACCAGTTTTATCCCTTTGTGAGCCAAGTTAGCACAGCCATGCATGTATATCTGATTGACTTACCTCTGGGTAATCATGTGCAGCCCCAATTTGGGACCATGGCAATTCAGGAGGGAAGATTTAAGCTTTCCCCCCTCCTGTTTTCATGCCGAAATTCCCCCCCACACACACACCCAAAGAGCCAGTGTGGCGTAGTGGTGAGAGTGTTGGACTGGGACTCGGGAGATCCGGGTTCTAGTCCCCGCTCGGCCATGAAACTCACTGGATGACTTTGGGCCAGTCACTGACTCTCAGCCTAACCTACCTCACAGGGTTGTTGTGAGGATAACATGGAGAGGAGGAGGAGGATTATGTAAGCCGCCTTGGGTTCCTTGCAGGAAAAAAGGTGGGGTATAAATGTAATAAATAAATAAATAAATAAATAAAAACCATCTTGAATATTACTTTGATGCATTTGCAGAAATTATTACAGTACATGGAAAATGGTGAAATGTGTACAGATGTATACAACTCATGTGTAACTTTTCACATGCAGCAACAGCACCTGCATTTTATTCTGTTGCATGTAAACATTGGCTACATGTGCTTCAGAGCTGCAATCCAGCAGAAAACCTGAATGTGTGCATGGATTTGGGCACCACAGCTCAAATTTCCAACTTTGCCTAAAGTTGGCAAAGGTTTATTCTCCCACTATAGTATTGATAAACCACTGATTTTATTTGGATAAAAAACTTAGCACCCCCCTCATATTTTAAAATCAGTATAGCGTCGCATAAGTCAGGGAAAGCCAGCATCAAAGAGGCCTCTTTGACCTTTGAAACTTAGATTTAAAATCCTCCATAGGTTTTCATGCAGATTATGACCAACACTGGCCAGTACAGAGAGAGAAGGCAGTTGTTGTTCTCCAGAAACTTGCAACAACTGAAAATCATTCCATCCTCTGAACATGGAATCCTGGCAAAATTGAAAGCCTGTTCAGATGTTCACCAGAAACAACAAGAAGAAGCATGAAATCTCTCTCTCACTTCCAGGTTATATCTAAAGGGAGCAGGTGCATACAACCTCACAGGGAGATATACATTCTGCCTTGCCTCAGGAGAACATGCGCCTTCCACACATGCTCATATGTGTGGGAGGAAGCAACTATTACTCACAGTTTCTCTTGCTGCTCCTGATAAACATCTCAAGTGGCCCACAGCACCTTGAATTATGACTTCTCTTTGTCCTCCCCACCACCTAGTGCAACCCACCCAAACAACAACAACAACAACACTCCAGGCCATACGCACATCTGAATTCTATGCCGCAGAATCCTAGATAGACAACAGGAAATAAACAAGCTGTTCCCCTTTGCATCCAGGATTACTTATGGACTTCATAATGTATTGATTTTGTGAGTTTCTAAAATGTATTTATAACAATCAGTGAAATGAGGTGAATAACTCTGCAGGATACATGCTGCTACTAAAAGAGCTAAGATAAAAAGCATCCATTAACCACACAACGGTAATCAGCATTCTTGCTAATTTCTCAAAATGGCTTCTTTGGGCACCATGGAAACGTGCCTGGAAATTAACAAGAAAAAAGAAAAGGTTTCTCAAGAATTTGTCCTGACTCAAGAGCACCATTACCAAGAGATTTCAAAATGCACTGCCAGCATTCTATGCCTCAAAGTACAAAGACAGAAACCAATTTTTGGACAGTAAGAACTGAAACACTTTAAAAATGCATACACATACAAAAAAATGGTTTGAGGGCACTACTACTGCAAAACACATAGGTGAATATAGGTTTTAAGCGCAGATAACTTTTCATCTAACTAAGTTACAAGTTAGAACGTATGGAACATTTCAATGGAAACGGGGTGGTATTATCCATATAGGAGTGATGGAGAGTGGTAATTCACTCAGAGGAATACAGTTCATAATATTCGACCAGGGACTGGGAACCTCTGCCCTGTGGAGGTTACCCATCCAGCCCATGGCCCCATCCAACTCACTTCCCAAGCCTCTGTCCCCTGGAGGCAGGCAGGGAAAGGAATCCCCTATGTTATCTCCAATCAATGACCGGAGATAACAGCAGGGATTCTGCTGCATGCCACTCCCTCAATTGGGAGGGCAAGCAGTGTGTCAAATGTTTCACCTGCCCCACATCCTTCCAAAGAGGGGAAGGGGTGGGCAGGTAAAGTTGATAGAGGCACCAGGTGGAAGTGTTCCTCCACCCCACACTTCGGTCAAGGCAGCTACGCTGCATGCAGGCTTTCCCCAGTAGGGGAAAGCCAGCGTGCAGCAAAGATAGGGACTGGATGATGTAAGGGGCACAGCCCTGTCCCTGATGTCATCCAGCCTTTGGAGGCACCAAGGGCCCTGCTCATTGGCCCACCTTTAAGATCAGTTGGACTGACGATGGGGCCTTCTGAGCAGTGGCTCCTTCCTTATGGAGCTCTCTCCCAGGGGGTGTACCACTGACCTGTTTAGTTCAAAAAGGCTTCAAAACTGCACCTGTAAAAACCCTAAAATGCTTTTAACTGATGCATTTTTTGAACATGTTGCTATTTTATTTATTAAAAATATATATACGGTATTTAAAATTATTTTTAGGCCGCTTTTAAGGGTAAAACCCTTATCGTTGTTTTACTACTTTGTCTTTGGAAATGGTTTTATACTGGCTGAATTATATTTTAATGTGCTGCTGTTTTTTTTTTTTTTGTATTTTAAAAAGTTTATTAGAATGTCATATTATATTACTGCATTTTTATGGTCATTATATATATTTTATGGTACCACTTTGTGTTATCTGCCTTGAGGGATGCTTCAGGGACCACCACTCATAAATTAATTCTTGAAGCTCAGAACACTCAACTGAGATGTATAAATCTGTTACTGAGTGGGGTCTCTCCACAGAGCGGTACCGTATATACTCGACTTTAAGTCTAGTTTTTCAGCACATTTTTTGTGCTGAAAAATGCCCCCTAGACTTATACGTGGGTCAGCGGCCTCCCAGGACCCCCGCCGCCACCGCAAGGGACCGCCAGGCACCCCCCTCCACCCCCAGGACCCCTGCCGCCACCCCGCCACCCCACCCCCACCCCCGTACCTGCACCCGCCGCCGCCGAAGCCCCTCCCCGTCGAAGCCGCGCCACGCCGCAGCCCCCCCAGACACCCCCATGCCACCCCCACGCTACCCCCAGACACCCCCCGTCACCGTACCTGCTCCCGCCACCGAAGCCCCACTTCTTGTGGATTCGCGGAGCGCAGCGGAGAGGGCGCGTGGTGGACCGGCGGCTCCGTCTGCGCGGCGCCGAGGCGAGCGATCCGGCCAAAGGCGAGCGATCCAGGGGGGCGCCTGAAGTTTCCTTCCCCCCCCGCCTCTCTCTCTATTTTTCTTCCGGCGGGGGGCGGCGTTTGCTTTCCGTGGATCTAACGCCGTCCCCGCTTGCCCGGGCGCTGCTTGAGCGGAAGGGAGGAAGGGAGGAAGGACGGACCGTCCGGCTCGTCCTTCCTCCCTTCCTCCCTTCTGCTCAAGCAGCGCCCGGGGAAGCGGGGACGGCGTTAGATCCAGGGAAAGCAAACGCCGCCCCCCGCCGGAAGAAAAATAGAGAGAGAGGCGGGGGGGGAAGGAAACTTCAGGCGCCCCCCTGGATCGCTCGCCTTTGGCCGGATCGCTCGCCTCGGCGCCGCGCAGACGGAGCCGCCGGTCCACCACGCGCCCTCTCCGCTGCGCTCCGCGAATCCACAAGAAGTGGGGCTTCGGCGGCGGGAGCAGGTACGGTGACGGGGGGTGTCTGGGGGTAGCGTGGGGGTGGCATGGGGGTGTCTGGGGGGGCTGCGGCGCGGCGCGGCTTCGACGGGGGAGGGGCTTCGGCGGCGGCGGGTGCTGGTACGGGGGTGGGGGGTGTCTGGGGGTGGCGGCGGGAGTCTCCCCTCGTACATTTCCCACCCTAGACTTATACTGGGGGCAATAAGTTTTCCCAGTTTTGGGGGGTGAAATTAGGGGCCTCGACTTATGTTAGGGCCGACTTAAAGTCGAGTATATACGGGTAATTTCTCTCCTGGCCATAGTGAACCATAGATGCACCTGATCAGGTAAGGGAAATAAGCTAGTCGGATGGAGCGGAAATTATTGGCCCGTCTCAGTTCTGTGCACAGATCTACAATGACTTCCTCTGGAACCCTCCCTTAGAGCACTTGCTTTGCATGCAAAAGGTCCCAGTTCAATCCCTGGCACACACACACACACACACACACACACACACACACACACAAACGACATTCTGAATAAAGGACGAGTTAATACTGACAAATTCTTTACACATGCAATGGATCACCCCTTTCTCTCTGGAAAACCTCTAGTTCATTAAGGGCATAATCCCATGCATGTTTAGACAGAAAAATGTTCTATAACTCCCAGCATGCTGGGAGTTATAGCACTTTTTTCTGTCTAGACATGCATAGGATTGTGCCCTAACAGACCAACTTTGCCCGGAATAAATGGGAATCTTGCCAGGATAACTAAGGGCAAATGCATTTTCCTTGAGCACTATGTACTTGAGGAAAATGTACAAGTTTGCAAAGCTTAGTGTCACAGTTAATATTGCCAAATTGTGATCTCGCCAAATACTACTCTGAAAAAACATGCATTTAAGAAATCTCTGATATTATGCAACACTGACAGGGATGTACTGGAAGTACAACCTACCAGATTTTGCATTTCCCGCTCCCCATTTAATTGTACAGCTGTTAGAGATCAGCATGGGAAAATTTAATATCTTCAGCTCAGTCCCTATATCAAGATGGACATCTACAAACAGTGCTCCTTTGTAAACAACTTAAGTAGGAATTCTGAAAGCACAATTGTAATTTTTTTGCCATGTCCTCTCCAGAAGACTTAAAAAAAAAAAAAAAATAGAGATGCTACGCTTTCCCACACTGCTTTTGATCCTACACACATGAAAAAGGCTCAGGGCTCCTAAAATGTGTTATACATAATATAATATATACGGTAATCCAATAACTACCAATAGGACAACTGACGATGACAAGAAAACAATGGATTAGGGCTGGTCCTTGTGGACTGAGCAATATGATGCAAGTTCTCTCACAAAACAAAACAAAAAACGCAACAAATAAAGCAGGGGTGGGGAACCTCAGGTCTGGGAGCCAAATCCGGCCTGCCTGGGGTCCCAATCCGGCCCTCTGGGGTTCCCCAGATGGCCACACCCCTTTGCCCCAACCGCAGACCATTTGGTGGTTTACCAGCTTTTATGCAACCCTCACCCCACACACCCCATTATAAAAGGTTGAAATGCGTCTCCTAAGACTGAGTTACTGGCAGTAAGAGCTTTAAGCTACAATATGCTGGTATTTTTGGCCCTGTCTCTTTTGCCTTTGGCTCCTCCCCCTTGCCTTCAGCTCCACTGAACACTGGAATGCGGCCCCCAAGAGCTTCTCCAAAACTGAATTCAGCCCTTGGGCTGAGAGAGGTTCCCCATCCAGTAAATAAAGGAACGTAATGAGTGCTAAAATGTTCAGAAATGAGCCAACCATCAAATGAAGGCATTTGTTTTCTAAAGTCTACGAGTTCTGACCCCATTTCATCCATGCAAAGATGATAGCTACATGCAAGAAACATCTCCAAATTTAGGAGGTGCTTCCTAGCTCATGAAATGCTGCCTTTGGGGCTCTTGATGCTAATAAAGTCTCCCATCAATATCCTGTAGCCAGACAAGCCAAATAAATGAATAAATAATGAAGAGAAGCGCATTCAGGAAAAGCTCTTCACCCACCGTTACAAGGAAGAGTGAGGAACGGCAGACACCCATATCATGATCTCTCCTTCTTATTCCTACATTATGTTTCTATACCACTTCACCCCATGTTATGATACAACAAAACGGGGGTTTACCACCTGGAAGATCCTCTCCCAATCTCAACAGAATTGCCCAAGCCCTGCTCATATTGGGAACTATTTTGTCCCCAAAATAGTAATGAAAGGGCGGTGCACAGATCCTCACCAGCACTTGCTATCTTGTATGGATGAGCTCCAGACAAAACTTTTACGATACAGTCCACCTGACAGGAAACACCTATTCAGCCTGCCTTCATAGACCAAACCTGAACTTCATGTGTGCAATAAAAAAAAAAGAAAACACATATATGTTTGGAGAACCCCTGGACTGGGCCTAAAGTTTTTTGCAATGGCATAATTCAGGAAAACCATCACTGGCAAGGAGATCTAGGAAGGCCAATTAAGTAGGAAAAAAGCACAAGGGACATTACCACTAATTTCATGATATATGGCTGCCTGACCTAAGGGAGCATTTACTGAAGGCATCTGCAAATAGTGCGTGGCTTTCTAGAAGTGCCTATAAGATGACAGCATGATTCAGGAATATTTTTATCCAACAGCAGTATGAATAGATAACTTGCTTGAGAGGTGTAATAGCCATAAGGCTCACGTTATGACTAATACCAGGAACAATTATGATTCAAGCAAAGACAAAGCATCTTACCTCTTTCAAGAGCCGGGATCCATAGGTGAATATATAAAGATAAAATGTAAATCTCCACCTGCAAATAAAGTAAAATAGATTACTTATTAAACTTGTTGCAAGCTGCCCTGAGAACCTGGTTACTGGACAGCATATAAACATCTGCAGGCATTAATTAATTAATCAATCAATCAATCAATCATTCATTCATTGGGTGAGCTGATTTAAGTCAAGGCAATTTGAATCATTGGCCGGATTTGCCTGTCATGACAACCCACTTTTTAAAAAGATGGTGGACTATTGTGAATGAGGTAGTGCGCTAGGGCATGTGGCTCGAATGCTCCTGCTGTAGGTAGGAGCAGCTAAACAAATCACGAACCTTCTGTCTGTGGTTTGGTTAGCGTTACATGAGAACCAGGAACTCTTGCTTGTTTCTTTCCTGATAAGCCAGAGAAATAACACAAGAAAAAACTGTGGGTTATTTCTCTGGCTTATCCAGGGAGAGACAAGCCGGAGTTCCTGGTTCACATGAAATGCTAACCAACCCACAGACAGAAAGTCAGTGGATTGTTTACCATTCTGCAGGAGTGACTGGACAGCATGCACCAGTGCCCTGCTTTGTACACAACAACCCACAATATAGAAAAACTTGGGTTGTCGTGACGTGTGAAACGAATCTTTGATTTAAATCATGGAGTGAAATTCCCAATTAAAACCAGTGATTTAAAGCAGGTTTGCCACTGATAGTCCTTCACATATTTCTTAAACAATTGTGCAAATGTGATAATTAAAGCATGTTAATTTATAACCCAGTACAGCATTTTACAACATCAAGAAGGGTATACTTCATGAAAATGTTTAGATAACTTGATTTTTTATTCATTAGGAAATAACACATAATACTGATTATGTCTGTGTACATTAACTGTGTTAAACTGCAGCAGCAGTACATTAGGAATGGTAAAAGTAAATTACACACACACACACACACACACACACTCATACACAGCATTTTCTTGTGCACTCTGCTGTGCCTTTCTACTCTACAACCAACCATTCTTTTCATTTATTGTCTCTGTGTCTTAACTAACTCCTTTGCCTTGCTTGGCCCAGCTCTGCCACCACATAAGCAAGAACAAAAATCCAATCCAGCCTGTCCCTTTGTACATGTGACTTAAGTCAGAGAAACAGAAACAGAAAACCTACAACTTTAAAAAGAAGAAGTGGTATTTATGCTAGACAGGGCCATTTTCATGAGAGGAAAAACTGAAATGGATGCTTATGTTTGATTGTAGGTAACTTCATTTTTATGAGACTGTAGGGGTGCAATCCTATAAATTGTGCCCTCAATGCTCATAAGCCTCCAAAGTCAGAGGCTTATGCGCATCCAGTGTAGAGCGGGAGGAGCAGCAGAGGCAATCTCTACCTCCCTGCTCCTCCCGCTCTACAATTCAGCTAGATGGCCGATTTCAGCCATCTAGCTCGACACTTCAGAGGGGGAGGGAAGGAGGCTGGAGTGCCATCACGATGTCTTGTATCTAGGTAGCGCCGGTCTCCTTCCCTCCCCACCCCCGAACTGCCCCCTTTACCCCCTCTCCAAGGTCGATCTTCCAACCTCAGAGAAGCAGCAGGCATGGTTCTTTCTGCACCGGCTGCGAGGGGGGAGTGGGATCAGAGCACAGATCCCCAGCTCCGAGGTCAGAGCTCTGTTTCCAGCCTCAGATTTGGGAATCCGAATGATCCTATGGCCCCCTAGGCACTGTCTAGGGGCCATAGGATCGCTCTCTAAGTGTAGATTTAGCACTTTTGTGATGAGATTTAATTGTAACTATATTTTTAAACAAGATAAATTTAGTACTTTATTGATGATTTAAAAAAAAATATTAAACTATTTTAATTTTCAACTATTATTTCAAATCCACCTGTTTAATAAATCCTTATATGTACTGCAGGAAACAAATATGTTATCTGCAACTGGATTGTTATAGCCATACATCATATATAAGCAAGATTATTTGGATCAGAACTGAAATCAGATCACAAGTTTCATTCTCCCATCATGCCCTGGCTCAGGACAAAAATTAAGCATGCACCTGAGAGCCCAATAAAGTCAAGTAAGGATAGAGCCCAAGTAAGGAGTAAAAGAATGACCATAAAATTAAGCGTGGCAATTCTATGCAGGTTTAGACAGAAAAAACTCTCAGCATGCCACAGACAGCATAGCTGGCTGGAGCATGCTGGGAGTTGTGGGCCTTTTTTTCTGTCTAAACTTGCATAGAATTGCACCTTTAGTTACAAGTATGAATTGCTGAGAAGTGGGTGGCAGACATTGTTCATACAATACAAATAAAAGAAATCATTATTCCTTTTGATGTTAGGTTTGACTATCTCAGTAGGCAGGAGGCAAATGCGGTGGGAAAACAAGATAGCTACAACACAATGGGTCTCTGAATATCTCTGTAAAGTATGTTGCACAACATTATTTTTTCTTCCTTTTCTTTGCTCAGTTAAAATTGTTTAGCTGCAAGTCTAAACGTTGCTGAAGCAGATTAAATGTATGGTTTAGGAATACAGGTAACATCTTGTTCAAACAATGGATTGCAAGCTACCATAGAAGCATTTCTCGAAGTAGGGGACCAGTTTGGACAGATGGGGTAAAAACATCACAGTCAAAAGGAAGAAAATACTGTGATAAGGAACTGTGGGTAAATGTGGACAATTGTTCACCAAGTGGTGAATGCTTTATTAAGAGACATTCCAAAATCAATATAGTGCAATACTTTTCTTAAGCCAACTCAAAGATTACAAAAGATTTGCACGCTTTTGGGATCTCTAGATCCCTTCATTAGGCAAGATATTACAAAAAGCAAATTGGTGTCATGGGGGGGGGAAATAGGAGGGAGGAGAAAAACTGACTGGATGTTATACTCAGGATGTCTGAATAATCAGAGTCTTAAGATGATATGGAGAATTGATGTTTTGAGTATATTGGACACCACAGAGGCTAGTTAAGAAAAAGCTGGCTAGCTCTGCTAGTTGAAGGTGATGTAATGCAGATAATGCATCATTGAGGCATATGATGTGGGCATGCCTGTGGTTGCTTCTTTTTGGTTGGAGGTTACTGCAATGACACAGTCCTTTCACTCTAGGCCCAGTCGCATAAACCCTTTTCAGGCTAAGCACAAACACCTAGTAACCTGAGCGGAGGGTCAAATGAAACCCTTCCCCTACATATGAGGGGAAAGATCAATAAAGTTTAACAAGGTTCTATTTTAAATGTATTCTACTGTGGGTATAAAGGTGTGTGTGTGTAGGTTCAACAGTAATGTAGGTTAATAACGCCAAGCTGACACATAGGATTTGGGTAGCAAACAAAATAAAAATAAGTTTATTTTTAATTCCCAAAATCTTAGTTCCAGGGGAAAAAAAACCCTTCAAACCTGCCTACCCCAACCACCAACAGACAAGACTACAACAAGAACCAGCATAATAATAATAATAACAACAACAACAACAACAACAACAACAACATAGACATAACTCAGTCCCCCTTATATACTCCTCCCCCACCCTTTCTAAGACATCACTAACCACACCCCCTCTTTCAACATTCTATGTTCACTAAACATACTGGCGCTGACATACACCAGGGAACTGAATTGTGAGGTTATGCCACACTTACTGCCCACATAAATTTTGTTCTAGAAAAATATGTGATAACTGTGGATGTTCATAGGCTTTTAAGTTATATTTCTGTGATGCATGGATTAACAGATGGACAGCCCTAATAGTTGCAAAGAAACCTATACGCTGGAAGGATAAACTCCCACCAGCTATTATTCAGTGGACTGAAGATCTTACTGCTCTTGCTGCATTTGAACACGTATCTTACAGTCTGGATGCTTATTTAGTCATAAATACCGGTAGGTCTGCTTATATTAACATGTACTGTATATCTGAAACAGAAGTGTCAAAACATGTTTGTTTGTTTTATATGAATGGTGTTGTGAACAGTTATTGCGACTGTATATGCCTTTATTTTTGTTTTTCTTATGTTCTTGCTCTTGGTGCTATTGTTTGTAGTTTTTTCATCTTTTGTTTTGTTTCACTATAATTGCAAATTTTAAAAAAGATGATATGGAGAAAGAGGAGGGTTTGCTGACATTCAAACTGAGGTCTGCCAAGTGATATGATGGTTTCAGGACCCCCCTAGAACCACTGGGAATAAGAAAGTCACAGACAATTGTTGATCCTTCATTTTGAAAATATAAGCTCCAGTTTTGTCTTCAGTTTTGAGTTAACAGTTGGATTTTGTATTTTCAAAAAAATGGAAGATCAGAAAGCAACGACACAGCAACAATTGTGGTAAATTACCACGATTGTTTGGTGCAACCCGCGAAGCAACCACGATGAGCCGGACAGATGATCGGGCTTATCGTGGTTTCTTTGCCCCTTCCCTTCTTTACCCCTCATTCCATCTGGTGATATCCCAGGGGGCACCGCGGGGAGGAATGTGGCTCCTCTCTTTGACAGCCGTGATCGTGAACTGATATATGCTCGCAGCAGCTGTCAAAGAATCCCCATTGCACAAACAGGGCTCGTACCCTGAAGCACAACAGGGAGGGAGGGGAACCTCTCGCCTCCTCCTTGAGAGGTCTACTCTCAGGCAGGAGGGGGGTGCCGGTTCCACTCTTTGCGACTGCTCCGTGAATGGAGCAGCCACAGAGAGCAGATCACAGCCTCCTGCCTGAGAGTTTTACTCAGAGGGTAAACCTCGCAGGCAGGGAGGGGCAGTGCTTCCTACTGTCATCGCTGTGGCTGCACCAGTGACAGCAGGAAGTGCCTCCATCCCTGCGGCTGCTCAGTGTGTGGAGCAGCCGCAAGGATCAGAGCACAGCCTCCTGCCTGAGAGAAAACCTGTCAGGCAAGAGGCTGTTCTCTGAACTCCATGGGTGCTCTGTATGCAGAGCAGCCGAACAGGAGCAGATTGCCACCTCCTGCCTCCTCTTCAAGAGGTCTACTCTAGAGGAGGCGGTGGGGGTGCCTGATCTACTCCGCGGGGGAGGCGGAGGAAGCCTCTGACAACTGCCTCCTACTGCTGTTTGGGCACTTTGGGGGCAGCTGTCAGCCGCACTCTGTGGCCAGCTGCTTGGCAAGAGCGGCAATGTCCGCTCTTGCCAAGCAGCTTGCTTGTTCTGGGAATTGCACCACGATGGGATGGGTCGTGTCGTCTGGGTTCAGATGACACGACAAGCCATCGTGGTACAAACAAACCCTAGAACAGACCATTGTGACTTATCGTGGTTGACAACCACGGTAAGTCACAATGGTCAGTCCCCATGACTGGGTTCGCACAACACAGGGAACAAGCAATGGTGAGTAACCACTGTTGCTTGTTGTGTTGTGTGACCCTAGTCACAGAATCATATTGTGTAAGAGACATGGAAGATAGCTACACTAGTTCATATACGAAGGTCAAAGCCAGAAAACCATAAGGAAATGACAGACAGACAGGATAAGTCACACACAGGAAGAAGTTCAGAATAGAAACTGGGAGATTCTAAGGAGACAAGAGTCAGCGTCAACCTACATGCTATGTTAATGACACAGTGTCTAGCCGAGCACTTTTAATTCTAGAGTAGGTGTGCACAGCCCTGATTTGGATCTGGACAGCCATGAAAGGGAGAAGAAGGTTAAGCCTGCCCACCCCCAAGCTGTTTGCTTCCCAAAATCCACACCCCTGCATGGGAGTCGAAAGAAAAGAAGCCTCCATTGATGGCCTGAATCAGGGCCACATACAGAAAAGATATGGCTGAGCTACAAAGTATGTATGTAATTAATGTAATGTTTAGTTTGATCCTCAGAGGGTGAGTCCAGAAAAGTCTTTCACTGCGCCATCACCCTGCCTCATTCCCAGCATTATATGGCAGGTCCAGGCAACACAGGAGAAAACTCTCCTGTTTTTCCCAGTACTTCTTCTGCCTTTTTTCTTAACACAAAAACTCCATTAAGTAAAAGATGGAATAGTTGCACAATGCCCTCTGATTGTTAACACTAGAAACCCTCTATCTGGAAGCACCCAGAGAGAACATAAGAGCAGCCATGCTGGATCAGACCAAAGGCAAGCAAGACATGAGTGAAACAGCTTTCTCCCACTGTTGCTCCACAGTGACTGGTATTCAGAGGCATCCTACCTCAGATTCTGGAGGCAGCCATTATACCGTAATTAATAGCCACTGATAGCCTTATCCTCCATGAATTTGTCTAATCGCCTTCTAAAGCCATCCAAATTGGTGGCCCTCATTACACCTTGTAGAAAAGGAAACAAGGTAGTGAGAGCTAAGCCAAGGGGTAGTGGGAGCAGCAGGTAACAGTTCAATGGTGGGATAAGTTATTGGACTGGTGGCATGCTTGCTGGAGATTTAAATGTATGTAGCAACTTCAACCAATACAAACACAGATCATTCTAAACCAGGGCTCTCCAACCTTGGGTCCCCAGATGTTGCTGGACTACAGCTCCCAGAATCCCTTGCCATTAACCATACTGGCTGGGTATGCTGGAAGCTGTAGGCCAGCAACATCTGGGGACCCAAGGTTGGAGAGCCCTGTTCTAAACTAATCATTAGTTTCCACAAATGGTCTCTAGCAATTCATTTGTAGAGGCAGGTGCTCCACCACTCAAGTTGGAGCCCCCAATGCTTCAAATCAGAGAAGATAGCTCTGATCTTTATTTTTATTTTTTAAAATCACATCTATTTAATCTGCAGTTACAGTCACTAACGGTGTGATGCTCTCATGAAATTAACCATACATCTTTGCACATTGTCACCACACAAAGACACCTGTGCAACATTGGGTCTCGCTGGGCCTAACCTAAATGGCATTACACTGAATGTTTCCACAGTCCATATCGAAAGCTGTCCAGTTCATTTTAGACAAGAAGGGAAAAGAGGGAGTATTAATAAGCTAGCATTTAGATTAACTGATAGCGGTTATGGGAGTGAGGGATGAGTGTTCATGTGAATTGCCTAATTTAATAGAAATAAAGCTTGGCCTGTACCACACATTCCTGAAAACACAAGTCCAGTCCATTTGACTGTGTAATTATTATAACTGCCTTTTATTTCAGACTCAGCACAGCCTCTGAGGCAACAATAGGGCAAACTGCTTGTCATTTCACTGAATCGCTGATTATGATAATACATTTGCCTCTGTAGCAGGATTTGTGACTGCAGTAATCTCCTCAAAACAATGAAAGCATAATATTAAAATGATTCCTTTCCTTTAATTATGAATTTAAAACATGCGGGCTAAGATCCCATTGTTCCATGTTTTGGATTATTTATTTATTTATTATATTTCTATACTACCCAATAGTCGAAGCTTTCCGGGTGGTTCATAACAATTAAAACCATAAAATGCAACATAAAATATACTATAGAAGTTTAAAACTACAGTAAAAAATAGAAGTAAAAACCAAAGTAAAACCTAGCAGCAATGAAAAGATTAAAATACAATAATACGTAGATTAAAAACAGAAACTGAAAGAATTCCTGGGAAAATAGGTAGTTCCTTCACCTCGTGCTGGAAAGAGCACAACATTGGGGCCAGGCAAGCCTCTCTGGGAATCTCATTCCACAACTGGGGTGCCACAGCAGAAAAGGCCCTCTTCATAGTAGCCACCCACCTCACTTCCTTTGGCAGGGTCTCCCAGGGAAGGGCCACTAAGGCCACTTAGGGTCTGGGCAGGTATATATGGGAGGAGATGATCCTTCAGGTAACCTGGGCACAAGCACTTTAGGGCTTTGTAACTTAATACCAGCACTTTGAATCGGGCTCAGACATGGACTGGCAGCCAATGCAGATGGTAAAGTACTGGCCTAATATGATCACGGTGGCCAGTCCCTGTTAACAATCTTGCTGGCCTATTTTGGACCAGCTGAAGTTTCCATTCGTTTTCAAAGGCAGCCCCACTTATAATGCATTGCAGTAGTCCAGCTGAGAGGTTACCAGAGCATGGATAACTGTAGCTAGGCTATCCCTGTCCAGATAAGGATGTACAGTAGTTGGTATATCAGCCTGAGCTGATCAAAGGAGCTCCATGTGCCTCTAGTGACAAAGGTGGATCCAAGAGTACCGCCAAACTACAAACCTGATATTTAAGGAGGAGTGCAACCCACTCCAGAACACCTTGAACATCACTCACCTGGGCAGGTGAACCACCCACTCACACTACCTCTGTCTTGTCTGGATTGAGCCTCAGTTTATTGCCCTCATCCAGTCATTATGGTGCCCAGGCACTGATTCAGAACAGCCACTGCCTCACCAGGATTTGATTAAAAGGAGAGATAGAGCTGGGTGTCATCCGCATATTGATGACACCTCAGCCTACACCTCCAGATAACCTCCCCCAGCGGTTTCATGTACATGTTGAACAGCATGGGGGAAAGAACAGAGCCCTATGGAACTCCATATCATAGCTGCCAAGGCACAGAACAATAATCCCCCAGCACCACCTTCTGGAATCAGCCATCCAAGTAGCAGCAGAATCACTGCAGTGTTATACCTCCAACTGCCAACCCAGCCAATCTATCAAGAAGGATACCATGGTTGATGGTATTGAAGGCCACTGAGAGGTCCAAGAGAATCAACAGGATTGCACTCCCCCTGTCCCTCTCCAGGCAAAGGTCATCCAACAGGGTGACAAAGGCAGTTTCTGTTCCAAAATGGAATCACTATTAGTGATTTTATCTTGCCTTCTCCGTAACACTCAAGACTGCATTTCAGAATCTTCTAAAACCAAAAACGTGAAAGCTCTAAAATTACAAACCACCTAAAACAATTGCAAAAATAGTAATAGATAGAGATCAGCTGACCCATCTTCAAACTGCTTCAAAGACCAGAACCATGAGCAGGGGAAGGGGGAGAAATGTCTCCACACCCCCTTCCTGTCTGCACACCTTGAGAGGAAGTCTGCTCAGGGAGTACTTCTGCTGGTGGGAGGTAATACTAGAACCACCTTATTGTTTAATTGAGCTGTTCATTTTAAGTAGGTAAATGGTTTTGGGTTTAGAAATAACACATCTGAATAAAATGGAGAATTATTGGCTGTTGTTATTTAACATTTACGTTTCTTACATTTTGTAGACGCTAGAGCAACCTGCCCAAATCTGGTACCCTCCAGATGTGTTGGCCAGGGATGATGGGAGTTGCACCCCAACACATCTGGAGGGTTCCAGATTGGGGAAGGCTGCACTAGAGCTTGGCAAGAGGGTTATGGGGCTTTCTGTTGGTTATCTGGAAGTCACTGATTTTCCATTCATTTCTTTGAAGTCCCACCTGGAAATCTGACACCCCACCAAGTGAGGAAGGCACGCCTTTCTTCTTTCATGCTTTGGTAGTAAAGTGGGCAGATGCGTAAAACAGGACACTGCTCCAAGGCTCTAGCAGCCTTCCCCAACCTGGAGCCCTCCAGCAGTTTTGGTCTACAACTCCCAGCATTCCTGACCATTAGCCATGCTGGCTGGGGATGATGGGAGATAAAATCCAAAACATCTGGAGGGCACCAGGTTTGGGAAGTGTCATCTATAGTGTAATGAAGACGAAACTAGCAATTTCTCTGCATTAGTTTACAATACAGTCTTTCCATCTAGAAAATATGAAAACATTGTTGCCAAACCTCAAGCATGTCAACCAGCAGGTTTTATCTTCAGTAAGTGAAGCCCATTTATTGTTGTAGCTTTTAAACAAACTGCAATATACTACACATCTGGCAGTTCCAACTTTGCTGATGTGCTCACCATCATTTCATCTATAAAATGTTTGGTCCCTATGATTCCAATGAATCAGCTTCATACAGGCAGCTGTTACTCAAGAAAACCCATTGCAAGTAAGTCAGTCTCAAAGGTCCAACAGTGTTTGGTGTTCAGATAGCTTAGCTGGAAAACTATAATTTGACTGCCTGACGGTAAAGGATGGACTAACAACTCTTCCCCATCAGGCAATTGAGAACTCCAAGCTATGCATCATCAAATTGCATGATGGGTACATGTGACAATGGGGAACAAAACACAACTATTGTGAGCATGCTGCATTCCAGCCTACACTGGAACACCATCTGTGCTTCAGGAGAGAGATTGGGGTAAGGAAGATAACTGCAAAGGACTGGGGAGATTGTCACTCTTCCTCAGGTGATAAGACTATGGAGGCTTATAGGGCACTAAGTACAACTAGGACATTAAACATGCTTAGGACTGCAGCAAAAGGTTTTTAGACTGAGTTTCACTCTGAAGAAAGCTGGGGATGGGTAATAGTTTAAGAAAGCTGTAGTTAGTATGAGAACATTCCTAACAGGAACATATAATTATTTTGTCTCATTGTCACCTTTGGTTAAAAAGGGGGGGGGGGAGGAAAAAAGAGAAGAGTTGTCTGTGAACAAGGAAAGTGATATGTGTGTGCACACCTTAAGCAACCATGCCTTTATCATGACATCTTCAATTATTTTGGAAAAACCTGTTATCTCTTTCTAGGCAGAGTTTCAATTGCTAGCACTTGAATTACCTGTATAGCCTCTTTTAACCAGCACTTACTTAAGACACCACTCTTAAGATGTGTAATAATCAATGAGTAGGAAACAAGCAACATCAGGGAGGAATGATATACCAGACAAAAGACCCATAACTGGAACACCTGACATTTTTATTTGTACTTTAAAGCAACTGCTGGGCAGGTGGGGAAGGGCAGGCCAAATATGATCAGAACACGGGTGCTCAGGCCCCTCCCCAACAGTGGCAGTCAGCTCTGTGTAGTAGTTGGACAATTTAGTTAAGAGATTTGTTATTGTTATTGTTAAGACTGCACATACACTGGGAAGGCAACCCAGAGTACATGGCAACCCAGAGGTTTTTTTAAAAAAATTCTGGGTTGCTGTGAGTGAGCCAGCATGCACATGGCTTGCCTGCTCCGGCTTGGCACCTCCTGCCAGGAGGAGTGGCTAAACAAGCCAGCACCTTGTTTGGTAAAACTCTGGTTTGTCTCTCCCCCCCCCCCCCGACAAGCCAGAGTCATAACCCAAGAACAAACCCTTGGTTGTGAGAGTGGAGGAAATTCACATATGAAGAGGGAGGGGAGGAGCACAGTCTGCCTGATAGTGGAGATCACAAACATTGCATCTTCACTTCACATCCATCCGCTCCTCTATCAGAAAGCGAAAGTTAATCCAAACACAATCAGAAACTGCTCCTGATAAGCTGCGACAATCCTACAGAAGCTGTCACCGAAGTAATTCAGTGGCATAATTGTAGAGCAACAATATATCCCCTCACTCCCACACTCATCTTCCTTTACAGCATGTTAACTTTCCCCCCTCCTACTTGGTTGCACATTTGAAAGAGACCAGCTTTTCGCTCCAGATGCAGAATTTAACATCCTTACCACATGCTAGCTTTATGAAGCCGGAAACAATTCTGATGGCCTGAATTAGCAGACACTCAGATACATGACAGTTTTTGCAAAATAGGAAGAAGCACTACTGCAGAAGGATGACTCTTGTTAAAGTACATGTACGTGATGTAGCAGGTAGCATATACAATGAGAAAGCTTCATTGCCATTTCTATTACGGTTTATGACTGGAGATTTGGCTCACTTCCCACTTCCTTCTTGGCTGCAGTTTTAAGCAGTTTTAATATTTAATGTGAACAGCAGCATCACTTGAGAGTAGCCCTATCCTAAATCTGCATGCTGACTGAGTAGCTTTGAGAACATCAGAGAAAAGTTTAGTAATGCCAAAAAATTGAGCGGGATGGAGAGAGAAAAGATGCAAAATGATACGCTACATTTCTGTAGCTGTATGCCATAAATACCATGCGGCTGGATAGGCAGGCTAGTGTACAGTTGAGCAGGCAAGCGTGTGTACACATACGTAGCTCTAAATTTTATGGCCCCTGTAGTATAAGTCTTCTGTGCAATATCCTTTCAGCACCAAGTTAAGACTGCCCTCTTCCCCGAGACATTCAAAGGCATTTAATGGCATGGGGGGCATTTATGTTGGTCTAGTTGTATTGAAATTGTTTTAGCTGCCGAAATTGTTTTAAATTCTGTTTTAATATTGCATATTTGAATTCCATGCAGTTTTTATTGCATTTGTGGCTTGTGTTTGTGATGAATTGTTGTAAAATGCCCAGAGAGCTTCGGCTATGGGGCGGTATAGAAATGAAATAAATAAATAAATAAATAGTGCAATTCTTTCATAAGAACTTAAGAGAACCTTCCTAGGAAGAGTTTTGCTAACACTATAGGATCTCTACCATCTAGAAGACATGCAAGATAATTGCTTGGCTAGGAAGTACTTTATTTATTTAAAATTATTTGTAAGCCACTTTTAAGGGTAGAACCTTCTTTGCCACAAACTCAGCCAATCCTCATACTGCAGCATTTCACGTTTCCTGAGGAGAAAAGTCTTGGAAACACTAATACAGAACAAGAGTGTGGGAGTCACCACTGGTTCAGTACCCAGCTCCTCCAAAGGCTTTGTGTAATCTTTCCAAAGTTATAAAACATCTGTGTCTTGGTTCCATGCTGATAAAATGAGAGGATACAAATGGTTCCTTTTCTAGGGGATTGAGCAGGAACAGGTGCCTTAAAGATAGCTGAAGAATAATCAGCAGAAGATTTCAGTGAGCAATCTAAGGAATTCTTCATCAGCACTGTTGACAATACTAGGGATAGATTTCACCTAGGCAAGAGAAGCCTTGATAGTGGGTAACAAAGCCACTTTGATAAGCGGTGAGCAAACAAAGTCTCTATAAATGCATATACAGCTGAAACTGAGGTGGATGGTCCAGGCCAGCACTACAAGTTCATGGAAGGCAAGGTCTGGTATGCAGTGTAAGAAGCTTACAATCACTACGCCATGGAAGGCCTTCAGCTGCCGCCTCCTTGTGGGGGCTTTAATGTGTCCCCTTTGTGGGCCTAGGGAGCAACAAGATACAATTGGGAATCTTTGATGCTAAGATTGAAGTGGAAAGGGTTTTCAAACCTTGGGGCTTTCCTGCTCTGAAAAGCAGTGTGAAAAGCACACACTGGAGTGTGGTGGTAGCCACAATTTAAGCTACTTCTAAATCATTCCTGACCTTTGGAATGACTACTCAATGCACAATCCGTCAACCAGATATTGTCCATTCCTTTTAGACGTGATAAAATATGGTTGCAAAGAGTGCCCCGTATTAGCACATTTATACAGGATAATCTACTAAAGATATAGTCTTAGGTCTGTGTCAATTGACCACCTTCTTTACAATTTTTTTTTTACAATGCTGGAATGTCAGCATCCAACTTCCAGGAGCTGAAGCCTACTACTGCTACCTCTGAGTTCCGGACTACATAACCTACAATTGTGAACCATATCACTCCTGGACTTCCTTCCCGCTATTTTATGAGTCTTACTTTAAGACGTTCATTCATTTGAATCTTTGTTTTGCTTCCTCCCTCTCTTCCCCCTCTTCCCTGTTTTTTATATCTTAGTTGCTCACTGATTTTTCCCCACTCCCACAGGGGGCCTGATGGGCTGAGGGCACCACCTTTCTCCCTCACCCACTATGGTATGAACACAGGTCCCACGGTTTCTACCACCTGGTAGGGGAAGTGGGGTTACATATGTACTGTACAGAAGTCTTTATATGGCATTTATTGATCTTGCTAAGGCCTTTGATACTGTAGACCGAACAGCTCTCTGGACTATCCTTATGAAAATTGGATGCCCCAATAAATTTGTGAATATCTTGCGACTTCTCCATGACAACATGACGGCTACGGTCTTGGACAACAACGGCTCTCATGGTGCTCCATTTAAAGTGGGATCAGGTGTTAAACAGGGATGTGTTATTGCCCCAACATTATTTGCTATTTTCATCGCCATGATTTTACATCTTGTCGAGGGGAAACTTCCCACTGGTGTGGGAATTATATATCGAACAGATGGAAAGCTTTTTAATCTCAGCAGGCTGAAAGCAAAAAGTAAGGTAATTACAACCTTCGTTGTGGAACTACAGTATGCTGATGATAATGTGGTCTCCGCACATTCAGAGGATGATCTCCAAACTATCCTAAATGCTTTTGCAGAAGCATACGGAAAACTTGGTCTCTCACTTAACATCAAAAAAACCAAAGTGCTTTATCAGCAAGTGCAAGCTAACCCTTTGGTGATGCCATCTATCCAGCTTGGCGGGACAATACTGGAAAATGTCGATCATTTTCTCTATCTTGGCAGCTATCTTTCTGTTACAGCTAACATCGACAGTGAAATCCAACATCGTCTGAGCTCCGCAAGTGCCGCGTTTTCTCGAATGAAACATAGAGTGTTCGAGGATCGGGATATTTGTAAGAAGACCAAAACACTGGTTTATGAAGCCATTGTATTACCAACTTTATTGTATGCCTGCGAAACATGGACTATCTATAAATGTCACCTCCAACTCCTTGAAAGATTTCATCAACGTAGGAAAATCCTGCAAATTACTTGGGAAGATAGGCGAACAAATGTCAGTGTACTGGAAGAAGCAAAGACTACTAGCATTGAAAAAATGATCCTTCAACGCCAACTTCAGTGGACTGGTCATGTTGTTCGAATGCCTGACTGCCGTCTCCCAAAGCAGTTACTTTATTCCCAACTCAAGGATGGAAAGTGGAATATCGGTGGTCAATATAAGAGGTTTAAAGATGTTCTTAAGGCTAATCTAAAAAAATGCAATATAAACATCAAAAACTGGGAAGCTCTGGCCCATGAATGATCTAACTGGAGGTTGGCCTTTCACAAAGGTTCTATGGACTTTGAAGAAGCTCGAGTGCAAGGTGAAAGGGAGAAACGTGCTAAGCGAAAAGCACGTCAAATGAATCCTTTACAAGACCATCTTCCATCTGGTAACCTGTGTCCTCACTGTGGGAAGCTGTGTGGATCTAGAATTGGCCTCCACAGTCACTTACGGACCCATCGCTAGAGTCTACACAATTTTCTTTAGAATTTTCCTCCTTTTAAAATCTCCTTTTTGTAAATTTTCTTTTTTTTTTAATCCTGGAAGACAATCTTACTCGGTCACGAGTGATCGCCTGACATGACATGACAGAAGTCAAATCTTAATTAACTTTTCACCATACTCAAGCTTTATAAGGAACAACATGCGGGTGACAAACTCCAGTGGAGTTTATATAAACTTGAATTATGTCTATAGATTACTTCCTTCGCTTTTCAGGTTCACCTGCCCCAGGGGCACTTTTGGCATGCCATTCATGCAAGACAAAGAGAATAATCAGATAATTTGTCTTACTACAGTGGAGAAAATAAAGGGGGAAATGAGCCGCAATGCATCTTGAGGAGACTGACTTTTAACAGAGTGCTTCTGTGGCTGAGGAAGAGTATTTTTGGTAGCTCCTCTCCAGATGGTAGTACATAACACATTTTGGTCTGGGGAGAGGAGAAGCAAGGGAGGAACAAAAGTGAGTGAAGGTGTTCAGCCCATGAAAGAGGTAATGTTTATGAAAGAAAACATCATAATCCAATGGTCTTTTCCTAAAAAGGAAAAAAGGAAAAAAGAAAGAGAAATACAAACCTATTGAATTAAAAACTTCCTTTATCTGTCCTAAAACAAAACTCCAGTCAATGAACTGCTATGCAGTGGTGAGAGAGGCTGTTATTCAGCTGGCTTCTTTGACAAGGAGTGTAAGAAGCAGATAAGAGGGCAAAGCAACTTCCAGAAGACACAAGAAACACATTTTCATATTACAAGATAAAAGGTACATCCCCTGCAGCACTCTATTCCCTCAGCCTTCTAATCTCTTGTGGCCAGCGGCTGACAAGAAGCTATGCCAGCAAAGGAAGTTTACCCTTACTTTACTTCACTCCCTGCTAGCACCCATCACACACACACACTTGACAAGGGAGGTCTCCAGTTCTCAGCATAACTGCATTAACATTCCTTTAGTGACCAACAGATGTGATCTCCCTTCTATAACACACCTTTCAAAGGATTATGCTTGAACTGAAGAGTGGTTTCTACAGGAGCACAAGAGCATCAGAAAGGTGGATGAGTTTTCAAAACAAGAAGACATGAAACGCAAGTTAATTATTGAAAAGAAGTTCAAGGGGCAGTCAAATGTAAAGGAATGGTTCATGCGTTCTCACCAGCTTAAACATTTGGCAGCCCTGTTTACGACTTCAGAGGAGAGAGGATGAATGCGGCTGTTTCCCCCTAGTGCCCTTCCTAGGATTTTGCTACAATCTTTCCTGTGGATTACCATTCACTTCCAGATTCTTCTCTTCTACTCAATGGCAGGATTTAAGCAACAGTTTAAGCCCACAGAGGCTCTGAAGCCTTTGTGGGATTAAATTTGCCTGGGGCTCCAGCTGTGCCCAACTAATGATCGAGCACAGCAGGATCCCCTGGCCATCTCTGCTGCCCTCTTCCCTCATCGGTCCTCCTGCAGATATCCCAGGGTACACCACAGTAGCACCGAGTTCAGCCCCCCCCAAGCTGTCATTTGCATTAATCCCCCCCCCCCGGCACAGGGGATTCCCTCTGGTTTTGCTAATTCCTATGGTGCTATCAACTTGGGGTAAATAGCAAATCCCCAGGGATCCTACATGGAGGGGGGAATTGAGGGGGTATCCCCCAAAACACCCTTTTTTGCAGGATCTTGGTTTTTTGGGGGGGGGGCTTGTGCCTCTGCGTTTTTTCCACGCAAAAATGAGGGCAGCCCAGGGGGACACAAGCCGCCGCCCCCAAAACCCAAAGATTCTGCTGCAAAGAGCACTTTCCACTCCACACCATTTTTTAAAAAATGTAAAAAATATTTAACAGTGGGCTACAAAGGTTGTTGTTGGTTTTTTGCATGGACACTGTGTCCATTCAGACAAGTGTCCATGCTGAATTGAAACTTTGTAGCCCACTGGAATTTTTTTTTTACATTTTTAAAAAAAGTTGGGGAGGAGTGGAAAGCACCTTTTGCTAGCCCCCTGGCAAGCGCAGCAGCCCTTTTTTTGCTGCGCTTGCCAAGGAGCTCTGTGCCTTTCTGGCTTCTCAGTGGGTTAGCCTGCCGTCCGGGTTAAGACAACACGCTAAACCTACAAGGGTTTTCTTAACCCTACTGCATTGCAATCCAACACCAGGTTGGCTTATAAACCACCACACAGGGTTCAGACAACACGCTAAGCCACTCTGCCACTTAACCTACGTGCTGTGTAAACCCAGTCAGTATGTAAAAGTAGATATTGTCATGGAACTCACTCGGCACACTGATCCTGCAAGCTGGGTGCAGTGCCACACATGGCTCGAACTTTTAGGAACTTCTGCCACCATCTGCCTACAAGCCCCTTGGCTGATAGCTTGCAGGAAGATCAACAGGCGTTAGACGATCATCCTAGGAATTGGGAAACTGCCAGCACATTCTCTCCAGAAGCACATTCTCTCCATCCCCTCCCAATTTCCCTCCTGCCCAGATCTGGAAACATGCAGCTGGAACAGCTGGAGATAAGCGGTTTCAAAAATGCCACCTTTTTGCAGTACTGGTCACAACCACTACACTAAGTCATGCAAATTATCTTTGAAATATGAACAAACATGAAGAAACACTCCAAAACCGTTAAAAGGTTTTTAAGGGCATAATCCTATCGCAATGGCCATAAGCCCCTGAACTCAGAGGCTTATGGCCATCCTATGCAGAGTGGGAGGAGTGGTGGAAGCGATCTTTGCCTCTCTGTCCTTCTGCCCTGCATTATTCGCTAGACGGGCTTTATTGCCTGCCTAGTTGGAGCATCACTGAGGAAGGAAGGAGGCTGGAAAGGCATCAGGATAGCTCGTATCCTGGCCATTCCATTCTCCTCCCCACCCTCCCGCAACACCCTCTTCTCCCTCTCTGAGGTCGCTTTTCCAACCTCGGAGAGCAGCTGGCTTGGTTCTTTCCTCAGCAGCTTTGATGGGAAGGGGGGACAGAGCTCCGATTTCCAGCTCTGAGGTCAGAGTGCTGTCTCCATCCTTGGTTCTAGAACTACAATAAATCCTATGGCCCCTCAGACACTGTCTAGGGGCCACAGGATTGCTCCCTAAACTGCTGCTTTTTTTTTTTTTGGTCTTATTTTTAATACATTTACAGCTACATTTTAAAATTATTCTTTTCCATGTTTTAGCTGCTTCCTTTTAAAATTCTTTTAAATTATTGTTATTGCTGCTTTTCAGTTATTTTAAATGTGTTTAAAATTTGTTCTGTGTTTTATCACTGGTTTTATTGTTATTTGTTTTTATTATGCATATTGCCCTGAGCGCTTTGGGTATAAAGTGACTAATAAATATTTATTTATTTGTCGCATTTATGGATCGCCCATCTGGCCGGCAAACCAGCCACTCTGGGAAATGTACAACATAATAAAATACAGCATAAAATACATTTAAAACAGTATAAAATTTTAAAATCTTAGCCCACCCCATATTCCTGTCTGAACAGCCATGTTTTAAGTGAGCGGTGGAAGCTCAGCAGAGAGGGGCCGTGGCGGAGGTCACTAGGGAGAGAGTTCCACAGTATGGGGGCCGCCACAGAAAAGGCCCTCTTCGGCTCTTCCTAGTCCCCACCTGTCTAGCTGCTCTGGCTGAAGGGACAAGGAGAAGGCCGTCTCACGGAACTGGTCTCGGAGCTGGTGTTGGACTCGCCCAGGCTCTTGGTCCTGGGCGACTTCAACATCCCATTTGGGACCAGTTTGTCAGGTGCAGCTCGGGAGTTCATGGCATCCATGACAAACATGGGCTTATCCCAATTGGTCTCTGGACCCACCCATTTAGCAGGTCACACCCTCGATGCTGTTTTCAGTTCTGAACAGACAGATCTGTGGGCAGAGGTCATCAATACCTCTGCATTGTCATGGACAGATCATTTTCGGGTTAGGGTTAGTATCGCAGCTACTATCCGCCCCTGCAGGGGTGGCGGACCTATTAAGATGGTCCGCCCTCGAAGGCTAATGGATCCTCTTGGATTCCAGAGAGCCTTGGAGGGGTCTATGGCTGGTACCGTCGATGAACCTGTTGAAGCCCTGGTTGACAGATGGAATCAAGATCTAACCAGGGCTATCGACATGATCGCCCCCAAACGTCCTCTCCGGCCCGCTTCTAATCAGGCACCCTGGTTTACAGAAGATCTCAGGGAACTGAAGCGGAAAGGACGACGACTGGAGCGCCGATGGCGAAAAACTCGACTCATATCCGATAAGACACGTCATAGAGAGCATCTTCGCTCCTATGGGGTGGCAATACGTGCAGCGAAGAAAGTTTTCTTCTCTGCACGCATTGCGTCTGCGAATTCGCGTCCAGCAGAACTGTTCAGGGTGGTGAGGGGTCTAACGCAGACACCTTCCCCCCTGAACCCAATTTTAGAGCCTACGGTTGCTCGCTGTGATGCCTTTAACAATCATTTCACAGATAAAATCTCTCGGATAAGAGCCGACTTAGACGCCCTCATTGTAGCAGAAGCAGACAATGGAGTGTCCAGCAACTCCGCAAGCAGGATTACACTGGATCAGTTTCAGTTGGTGAGTACCGAGGACGTGGACAAGCTGCTTGGCCGAGTGAAGAGGACTACCTGCCCTCTCGATCCCTGTCCTTCCTGGTTGGTTGTCCAAGGAGGAGATGCAGTTGGACTACAAGTACAGTGTATTGTTAATGCATCTCTCCAGGGAGGGAATTTTCCATCATGTTTGAAAGAAGCGGTGGTGCGGCCGCTTCTGAAAAAGCCCTCCCTGGATCCCTTGGACCTTAACAATTATAGACCAGTGTCCAATCTTCCATTTTTGGGCAAGGTGATCGAGAGGGCAGTTGCCTTCCAACTCCAAGCAGTTTTGGATGACACCGATTTTCTAGACCCATTTCAAACTGGCTTCAGAGCAGGATACGGAGTTGAGACTGCTATGGTCGCCTTAGTAGATGATCTGCGCCTGAGTACCGACAGGGGGAGTGTGTCCCTGTTGGTGCTTCTGGACCTCTCAGCGGCTTTCGATACCATCGACCATGGTATCCTTCTGGAATGCCTGAGGGGACTGGGAATCGGGGGCACTGTGCTTCAGTGGTTCCGGTCCTACCTCTCGGGTAGGTTCCAGATGGTGATGCTTGGGGATAGCTGCTCCTTCAAAAAGGAGCTGCTATGTGGCGTGCCACAAGGAGCTATTCTTTCCCCAATGCTATTTAATATCTACATGAAACCGCTGAGAGAGATCATCCGGAGGCATGGGGCGGGGTGCTATCAGTATGCTGATGACACCCAAATATATTTCTCTATGCCTTCGTCAACAGCATCAGCTAAGGATAGTGTGTCTCCTCTGAATAAACGCCTGGAGGCAGTAATGGGCTGGATGAGGGAAAACAAACTGAAATTGAATCCAGACAAGACGGAGGTACTTGCTGTCAAAGGCCACAACCTGGGTTTGGAGGTATGTCAACCAGTTCTGGATGGGGTTACACTCCCCCTGAAAGACTGTGTTCGCAGCTTAGGGGTGCTCCTGGATCCGTCGCTCCAAATGACATCCCAGATAGATGCGACGGCTAGGAGTGCCTATTATCAGCTTCGGCTGATACGCCAGTTGCGCCCCTTCCTAGAGTTGGAAGACCTAAAGACGGTAGTGCACGCACTGGTAACTTCGAGGCTCGACTTCTGTAATGCGCTGTAGATAGGGCTACCTTTATACCTAGTCCGGAAACTTCAATTAGTGCAAAATATGGCAGCCAGACTGGTTGCTGGTACACCTAGGGGTGCCCATATCACACCAGTTTTAAAAGCACTCCACTGGCTGCCAATCAGTTTCCGGGCTAAGTATAAAGTGTTGGTTATTACCTTTAAAGCCCTACATGGTTTGGGTCCAGGCTACCTATGGGATAGCCTTCTCCCGTACAATCCACCCCGCACACTTAGGTCCTCTGGGAAGAATCTGCTTCAGTCAGCCAAAACTAGGCTGACTAGCATTACCCAGAGGACCTTCTCTTCTGCTGCTCCCAGATTATGGAATGGCCTGCCGGAGGAGATACGTCAACTTGTCAGTCTTTTGGACTTTAAAAAAGCCATAAAGACTGAACTCTTCCGGCAGGCCTATCCGGCGGAATTTTAGGATGTTTTTAAGATGTTTTTAAGATGTTTTTAAGATGTTTTAAAGATGTTTTAAGATGTTTTTAGGATGTTTTAAGATGTTTAATAGTATATATTGTGTTGTTTTAGTTTAGGTATTTTATATTTTCTGTTGTTCCCCGCCTCGATCTAGATGGAGAGGCGGGTAATAAATAAATTATTATTATTATTATTATTGTTGTTGTTGTTGTTGTTGTTGTTGAGCGGCCTACTTGGGTGTTGCTGGAGACGCTCCTTAAGATAAACTGGACCGGAGCCGTATAGGGTTTTAAAGGTCAAAACCAACACCTTGAATTCGGCTCGGCAAGCAACTGGTAGCCAGTGCAGCTCCTTGAGCACTGGCGCGATGTGATCCCCCCACCGGCTGCCTTTAACCAGGCGAGCCACCACGTTCTGTACCAGCTGTAGCTTCCGAACCGTCTTATAGAATACATATTAATATTATTATTATTCAACATAATTTGAAAATGGATTGCATATCATATGACAGACAAGTATTGTCCCTTCAATTCAAATCAAAGACCAAGAACTGATGAAGTCCGAAAAATGAGAGGAAACTGACAAGGGGTAGTGACACAACAGAATTATGACATTTCTGAGCACAAACCTGAACAGGGCTTTTTCATTGCAACTTCCTGAAAGCTTGCACAGAGTCTCCATGGTGAGAGCCATAAGACGGGCCAAATTTTAAAATATATAGCTAGGAAATAATACAAAAATTTAGGGCGCAATCCTATGTCCCCCCAACCTTGCCTGGGGGGACATAGGATTCGACATAGAAGCCCCTGAGACCTTGAAAATCTTTTCCAAGGTTGCAGCACCATGGAATGCCCGCCCCTCCACCTCATAGTTGGAGTGGTTCTTTCCGCACTGGCAGGGAACTGAAGACTGTTTTCCATCTTTGGTTCCCCGTGGGGGGGGCATTCCTGGGGGCAGGGAGGGGAGGAATGAGGCTCTGCTGGATTCAGAGGAATCCAGGCAGCGCCTCAGCTTCTACTCCCCACGAGGAGAGGAAAAACATCTAGACAGCCAAAATCAGCTGTCTAGATGTTTTTGAGGGTGAGGGGAGCATGGCAGATATCCTAGCCACCATGCTCCTCCCACCCTGGCATAGGATGCCCAGACTCCTTCCAGCGGGCACCCTAAGATTGCGCTGTTAAAGATTTCCCCTTGAAGTGTAGTTGTCACTTGTGTGTGTCCAATTTTTTGCACACTCTTAATATACCTGCAGTTTCTCCTTTTGCTAGTTTAGATTCCATCAACATTTCAGGGAAATAAACAGATCTTTGCCTTCTGTAAAATTGGCCATGAAATCTTACTATTTTTCTCTACTGTAGCTTCAATAGAATTCTAACATGCAGATATACAGAACAGATATAAAACCTGAAGTTTTAAAGAGATGCCGTAAGGTAATGCCAGGTGCTAGTTCTGAAGTTGTAAACTTTTTATCAGTCTGATTACAAGATGATGTAAGTCAAGAAATCCATTTTCTTGTTAAGATTTAGCTGCTTTAAAGGAAGCTCCACTTCGTGAGGAGAAGCCTGCACGCATTCATTAAACCACCTGTGGGTGTTATCACATGTTGTTCTAGTACTTCAGTATGCTGTACTTCAGTATTCAGTACTTCATACTTCAGTATGCTGATGATAATGTGGTCTCCGCACATTCAGAGGATGATCTCCAAACTATCCTAAATGCTTTTGCAGAAGCATACGAAAAACTTGGTCTCTCACTTAACATCAAAAAGACCAAAGTGCTTCATCAGCAAGTGCAAGCCAATCCTTTGGTGATGCCATCTATCCAGCTTGGCGGGACAATACTGGAAAATGTCGATCATTTTCTCTATCTTGGCAGCTATCTTTCTGTTACAGCTAACATCGACAGTGAAATCCAGCATCGTCTGAGCTCCGCAAGTGCCGCATTTTCTCGAATGAAACATAGAGTGTTCGAGGATCGGGATATTTGTAAGAAGACCAAAACACTGGTTTATGAAGCCATTGTACTACCAACTTTATTGTATGCCTGCGAAACATGGACTATCTATAAACGTCACTTCCACCTCCTTGAAAGGTTTCATCAACGTTGCCTCCGGAAAATCCTGCAAATTACTTGGGAAGATAGGCGAACAAATGTCAGTGTACTGGAAGAAGCAAAGACTACTAGCATTGAAAAAATGATCCTTCAACGCCAACTTCAGTGGACCGGTCATGTTGTTCGAATGCCTGACTGCCGTCTCCCAAAGCAGTTACTTTATTCCCAACTCAAGGATGGAAAGTGGAATATCGGTGGTCAATATAAGAGGTTTAAAGATGTTCATAAGGCTAATCTAAAAAAAATGCAATATAAACATCGAAAACTGGGAAGCTCTGGCCCATGAACGATCTAAATGGAGGTTGGCCTTTCACAAAGGTTCCATGAACTTTGAAGAAGCCCGAATGCAAGGTGAAAGGGAGAAACATGCTAAGCGAAAAGCACGTCAAATGAATCCTTTACAGGACCATCTTCTATCTGGTAACCTGTGTCCTCACTGTGGGAAGCTGTGTGGATCTAGAATTGGCCTCCACAGTCACTTACGGACCCATCGCTAGAGTCTACACAATCTTCTTTAGAATTTCCTCCTTTTATCCCTGAAGACAATCTTACTCGGTCACGAGTGATCGCCTGATGATGATGATGTTATCACATGTTGTTCTAGTCTCCATGCCCGTCAAGGCCAGTGGAACTCCTGCCAAATTAGACTGAATGATGTGAGCAGGACTGTGGTGAGAGCTCTTCAGCTCCCATGCTCCCCTCCTGGAAGCTGAGAAAGATATCCAGCCCACTAGTGATTGGCCAACAAGGCTTGTCTGAGGAAACTATTCAGCCAGCTAGTGGCTGGCTCAGGTTTACCTCTGAAAAACGGTTCTGCTGGCAGGGATGTTGAAGAGTCCTTGGTCTCGAGTCACGAGTCGAGTCACGAGTCTTTGGACCCGAGTCTCGAGTCCGAGTCCAAGTCCTTGGTCCAAAATGGTGACTACGAGTCACTCCCAAAGCTGACTCCACGAGTTCCTATTAAAATCAATGGGGTTTTTTCCCAACAAAATAAGGCTACTTCAGATGTGTGGCTTAAATAAATTCTAGGCACAAGTGTGCCTTTTTATTTCAAAACTCTGAGTCTGCCACTGATTTTGACAAGAACAGACCAGGCAGACAAACCCAAAATAAAAATAACCAGGCAGGCAGAGGAGGCAGGGAACCCCAAAGCAGGCAGGCAGAGGCGTTTGTCTTGGACAATTCAAACTGTGGAACTGGTTAAGAAGAGACCAGGCAGGTAGAGGAGGCAGGGAACCCCAAGCAGGCAGGCAGAGCCAGCCAAACCCAAAATGTCTGAAAGGTTGCATTTTAGGAAAATGATTTTAAAAAATAAAATCTTCACCGGCGATCACACTTCTCTCCATTCCTTCTGGCACAACCCAGGGATGTTGAAGAGTCCTTGGTCTCGAGTCCCGAGTAGAGTCTCGAGTCCCATTAAAAATATTGGGACTCGAGTCCGAGTTGAGTCAGAGGGGGGACTCAGTCCGACTCACAAGTCGAGTCCTCGAGTCTGAGTCCCCATCCCTGTCTGCTGGCCAGGGATTGGCTAAGGAGGATCACCTCACATTTATCAAGGGCCCGAGGGGGTATAAAGCAAGAGGGGCTACTGTTGCCATTCGGTCTTCATTTCGGTCTTTGTCTAATTGTGCTAACTGGCTTTTGGGCCTGTAAGTTTTTTAATCTTGAACTGGGCCCTGTCCTATTGGAAGACCTTTACTTAGGTAACGTATAGGATAGGGTTAGGTATTGCTTTGTTATTTTTGCCTGGGGCATTCTTCCAAAGGGTTCTCTGGTTTCTGTACACCTTTTTACCCTTCCCTATGTAAATAAACATAATCTCTACTTTTAGAGCTATATGTGCTTTCTTCCAGGTAAAAGTGCAGTACTAATTCCAGAGCCTTCTGCTTGGACTACTTGCTACTGTGTAACGTTTCAGGCTTGTGGGGCTGGATATAGAGGGTGTGGGCTTGGACACTTAATTCTGCACCCTAAGTGTGTCGTGAAAAGAATCCTGGTTCAGGCTGAGATGGATGTAATGGGTGGCAGCAGTCTATCGGGTAATTGTTTGCCCACTGCCTACACTGCAGGGAGTTTGGGCAACCCTCTCTACTCCCTTCATTATGCATACATTTCAGTTTTAATTGAGATGTAGTGATTAGGCAGTTATTTTGTATTTTTAAATTTCCATTTTCTCAGCATCACAAAAGAGCAATTTATATACCAAACTCTGTCATTCAACACACAATGGAACACACTTGATTTCATAACAAATTTTGTTCAAAGTTTGTATTGTTACCCAAAATAAATTCCAATTGCTGCCATTTTGTAATTTTTCAATGTAGGCTTCTAAAAATCTTTTGGGTAACTGTTAGCCCCAATGTTATCTTACCCTCACAATTTCATCAAAACAATGAGGCTCCAAGGGCAGGTCATATGCTAAGTACAGGCCTGTGGCTTACGCTGGCTCAGCTTGTCTGAGTGTGGAAAGCTAAGCAGGGTCAGGCCTGGTTATTATGTGGATGGGAGACCCCTCCTCTAGTTTCCTGCATTGAGCAGGGGGTTGGACTCGATAGCCTTGTAGGCTCCTTCCAACTCTATGATCTATGAAATAAGGAGCTGGCACAAGCCATCTTGGCTTTCACCCTTGGTTTTAGGGTCAATCCTAAAGTGTATTTCTTAGATACAGACAGATTTATACATTTTTGTATGGTTTTTATGCTGTACTCAGCCTTGAGGGGGTTTTATCCTTAGAGGCGGACTGAAAATAATTTAAAATGAATTAAATAAATAAAATTGGGATCCAGCAGGTTAGAAAACAAACACTCAAGCAAACCAATTCTTCTCCAATTGCCCCCAAACTCGGGAAATCTCTCTGACTATATACAGTATACACAAATGCATGCAATAAAGCCCCAATGGCTGTTTCTAGGCAAAGCACTCCCTTGTGGAGGGTGTGTGTGGATTTTGTAGCAAGTTGTGGGGAAGGCAATGCTTCATCCTTCCTTAGGGTGCCATATCACTGGAATTCTCCCTCCCTGAAAGGGGTTCCAAACTTACCGTAAATTTAACCTCCCAAACAAGTGCCTGCAACTTGTGGAGTTGGGAGCATTATACCAGAAAAACAGCTAGCAGAGGAAGAGTGTTAGTTCCTCCCCTGGGAGGGGCACATGGAACCTGCCCTCTTCCATTAACTCCAGGAAGGGATAGACACATAAATATAATTTCTTTAAGCTTTATTAGGTCTTTGACAGTTACTTCACTGTAACTATTTCAAAGAAATCATAACTTTGTCAGGGAAGGGAGCTCCACTTTCCTTCTCCAGGAAGTCTCTTGGGGGTACAAATTTCTGGGGGCTGCTTTTCCAATGCACTTGCCCAATGCACTTACAGACTTTCCTGTTCAGAAGCTGCTGCCATCTGTGATCTTCCCCACTCCTCTTTGCTGCTGGTCCCTTCTGCACGGTGCTGCCAGCTGTCCTTTCTTCTCCATCCCTGCCTCCAAGGCAGCATTTCACTTCCTTTTATCCACCACCCCTCCTTCCTCAACCATCGACAGCTGCTGCATCTTTTTCACCTTGGACCGGCTGGTAAGCAGTCAGCGGCCTGTGATGACATCAGATCCTGGTGTTGGCGCCACTCACTGCTGTCCTGATTGGGTACTTTCTTTACAAGGAGGGGAGGGACTGCACCAGTGAGCCCCAGCCGTCTGTCACAAAGAGTCAAACACTGCCTCCTTCCACTGTAAGTCACCCCTCCCTAAACTGCTTTACCTTTTATTAAAGAGTTTTGTATGTAACATGTACCTTTGTGTTTACGAAAGCCAGGTTAGTTCACAAACATGTGGCAAAAAGTTTAGGCTAAAAGCTTCCATTGACTTGTCAAAATTATATGGCTGTATGACTACATTCCCCTTTTTTCTGTTGCTTATAAATCAAAGTTCATCTTTTTTTTAAGGTACCATAATATGCTTTCTTCTGTGGTCTCACAGGTCACTAACCAGGAAACAACAACACAGGACATGAATATTACAAAAGCCCTGAATTAGAAACAGTGTTCAGCTGAAGATAGCAATTTAAGGGCGCCTTCAACTCCAGAATACTCTGGAATACTCAGAATACTCTGGAATTTTAATCCTCAGCTCAAGTAGCTTGTTCAGGAGTTATGCTCCTGCACATTTTATGAAGACTGTTTTTTATCATTGGCTTCTGAACACTTCCAATAGCGAGGGAGACTCTGAAGCTGTAAAAGTGGCAGTTTAGGGATTGGGCCCACTCTTCCTACAGAGGAGGATCTGGGAACAGATTCTGAGGAAGATGGGGAGGAGGAGGAGTTGGGAAGGAGGGAAGAGGCACCTGAATCTTCAAGGCCAGCAGACTTAAACTCAACAGGCAGGGAGGATCAATTGGTGTCAAATTCCATGGGAAAGCAGTCTGAGCTCTCTGATTTGGAGGAGGGTGAATCAAGCATCACTACCCACCCCCAGGGTCAGATGTCAGCTAAAGAGGATGGACCAGCTGAGGAATGTCAGGTGCTCCAAGAGAATAAGGAACCGCCTTAGGGGTGTGGGTAATTTGAGTCTGGAAGGGAGGTGCAGTTCCCAGTTTGGAATCAACTTCTCAACAATAGGGCAATCTTCCTTAATGGCTAGTATTCTAACTAAGCTTGTTTCCTATGTGATTGACTTTGCAGCTCACTTCTTTTGTCATTCTAAGCCAGTTTGCTAGGCTGGCATCTGTCCTAATAAAGCTTTTCCATTAGAAGCCAGTGTGTGGCTCTTCTTGGAAGGAGGAGGGGGAAGTATGGCCCGGACATGCAGGGCCAAACCTAGATTCTAACGAATGTTGCAAGTGCAAGTATTGCCTTTCAACCCTAGCAGGCAAATCGTATTTGGCACACACAAAGCTCTTCTGTGTCTATTGGATGCCACAACATCTCTTTAATAAGGGTTTGTCTAAGTTGGCTAATTGCTGGAGGTGTAACACAGCTTATGCCTCTTTTAACTATATTTTGGAAATGTCCAATAGTTGCCTCCTTTTGGGAGGGGGTTATTATATGGATAAACCTTGTATTGGGACACTCTTTAATATTTACGGATGTATATGTCCTCTTACGTTATCTACCTGCTTCCTGTAAGTTAACACATGGTCAGCACAAATGGATTCTCGGCACCTTTTTGACAGCTAAAAGCCTGATATTACAACACTGGAAGGATAAATGCTCACCTCCTATAATGCAATGGATTGAGGGCCTAACAACGTTTTCAACAGTTGAATGGGTGGTGTATAGACACCACTTGCAAATGGACACATAGATGGATATTAGGCCTGCCTGTGTTGAAGCTTATGTATAATTCTTAGAAAGCCGTATTTTCATACACACACACACACACACATACATTCTATGTATGCATTGAAATTGACATTCAAATCTATGTAGCTACATTTTTTCTTTTCCTCTTTTTTGTTGAATTTTTACAATACATTTTTTAAAAAATACTTAGCAATGCTACTTCATTGGTTTTACCATAAGACCTTTAAAATTGAATCAATATTTGTTTTTGTTCTCTAAAATATCAGATGCAGATATACTCCACCTCAGTGTTAGAAGTGAGATGGGGTGCCATCCCACTTTTCAGGCAGACCTATAATTATCAGAGATAATTATTCAGATGTCTGTAATCTAATCTGGTCTAACCATCCCACTTCCTTTTTTCTTTCACCTCAGGAACTGCTTAAACTGTCCTAATGATGTGCTTGCATGGTGGTGGCCATAAGCAGAGCCAAAGGCGGTGGTGGGAATCCTCCCCTCAGATAAGTAGCTTTTCCCACCCTAACCCCCGCAGTCGGACCCCTGTGAGTAAGTGAATCTTAAACTGGAAAATTAAAATAAGGCTTCATTCCAAAGCACGCTTCTTTGAAAATTAACTCAGTCAAAATCAGTAAGACTTACTTCAGAGCATTAATGTGAAATATCGTTAATTCTCTTTCAGAAATCTAACATGTGGGGCAAAGTTTCCCCCCTGAAATGCACTTTGCTCTGACTCTGCCTGCCCCTGCCCCAAACAAGTCCAAGAGCATCCTGGTTCACCAGTTACAATGGCTACTACTGCTGCTGGCCGAGCTGCCCTTCTACAAGCAGTGGAATCTTCGCACCCAATCCTACATTCTCTGAATGCATAGCAGTTCATTTAGCTCTGTAATATTCTAAGCAGTTTTTGTTGTAAATACTCCTTCCCAGATTAAGCCCTAATACACTAACAAAAATCCTCTTAGCAGGGAAATGTAATTCCCATTTTGAAAAACAATAGGCTACAGCTGAGAAAGCTGAGGAAGTGCATGAGGATCAGCTCCTGAGATTTTTAGGCAATGTGAAAGATACCCCTTTCCAATGAACTAGCTAGAAATGAACTCCAAAAGGAAGAGATGGAAGCTAGCTTAGAATTCTTTGACAGAGAAAGATACCAATGATATGCATGGATTTAAAAAAAATAAATCATGAAATACATTTGATTAGTTTCCCAATCTCTTAGTTGATAGGGGCCACTGTGGAATCATACCATTACTAGGATCTACCCAATGGCCAGAAGCCAATGCACTGGCAAATCAATTGAAACTAGACCACAGGAAGGATGGGTGAAGCAAGTTGGACTATCTCTCATGCTTATTACTGACAGACACACTCATAACTGGTGAGGGGGGCGGGGAGAGCTTCAGACTAGGAAAGCATCGTTGGGGGAGGTAGCAGGAAACAGGTGATTTTGATCATTTCCACACTCCTACAAGGAGTCTGGCTGGGGCCAAAAGGCTCCTTTTAGCTGTTAGGATAGTATTCCCCAACCTGGCAACCTCCAGATGTTTTGGACTACAACATCCAGAATTGCTCATGCTTGCTGGGGATAAGGAGAGTTGACGTCCAAAATATCTGGAGGGCACCAGGTTGGGGAAGGCTGTGCTAGCAACTAGGCAGATGTCAAACTGGCAGTCATCCATTGGCTAAATTTGGCCCATAAGTCTCACACTTGTATAATGCCCTTCTTTGGCATACAGGGCATTATCACCATATGAAGTAACTTCTTCTAAAATTTAGCCACGGCCACTTTGTTAGCTTCAGAGCCAGTCTTGTACAATAGCTGAACTGGGTTTGTATATGGGAAATAGGTTACACAACAAATATATTCTATTGTACTCTGAGTTCCTTTAGGTAACTATAATTTACATCCATTTTTTCCAGCGGTATTCAAGATCACTTTTCAATCCACATTCACTCTGGTTATTAAGCACTATTGTACTGCGCTCCATTTGAGAAGAGAGGGAACAGTTTATCCTTGACTTTTTTTTTGGGGGGGGGAAGCAAACACTATAGCAATCCAAAGAATCCAGGATGCACAGGGGGGAGAAGTTCCTTACGAGCTCTCGCAGAACCTTCGAAGAGTGCTTGGTTTTTCTTGATTGCGCCTCTGCCGAAACCAACGCTGAATACTGCGTACATCCCAGTCCAGCTGCTTCGACAGTCCTTCCAGCCTCTTCTCATCTGGATGCTACCAAAGGGGGGGGAGGGGGAAAAAGGAGGGTAAAGAAGTTACTCCTAGGCTGACATTTCACAAGACACATTCGTATCAGATCCCAATGCTAATCAGCAACATGTACAAGGATCCAGTCAGTTAAAATCCCAGCTTGGCTATCAAGTAGTTAGAGTGTTGGACTGGGACTCAGGAGATCCAGGTTCTAGTCCCTGCTTGGCCGTGAAACTCACTGGGTGACTTTGGGCCAGTCACTGACTCTCAGCCTAACCTACCTCACAGGGTTGGGTTGTTGTGAGGATAAAATGGAGAGGAGGAGGAGGATTATGTAAGCAGCCTTGGATTCCTTTCAGGAAAAAAGGCAGGGTATAAATATAATAAATAAATAAATAAATAAATAAAATCAACTCTTTGGAATTGCTTTTCAGGGGAGGCTGGTGACTCCTGTGTCAGTGGGGATCCTTATCCACTGCAGCTTTTATTCTGAGCTTCATCCATGGTGCTCCATGGTGGTGAACCTACTTTGGGGGTGGAGTACAGCACCATGGATAGCTCCTATAAAGCTCAGAATAAAAGCTGCAATGGATGAGGAGCCCCACTGGCATAGGAGTCACCAGCCTCTCCTGCTTGAGGCAAGTTAAATAATCACCAGCCTTCATTTTCTGTTTCTTATTAAAAGAGAGCAAGAGAGACATTTTAATCTTTGCACACCTAAACATATTACTTGGATACCTGTCCCACTGAAATCTGTTGGGTGTTTTTACAAACTAAGGCTACAATCCTATGCACACTTACCTAGAGTAAGCCCCACCAAATTCAATGGGGCTTATTTCTGAGTACACATGCATAGGATACACTGTAAGAGTGCTGTTGTAAAGGCAGCTCTGGCAAACAGCCTCCAAGTTTTGCAATCTCTTGATACAGCCAGACATAAAACGAACTCTCTTAAATCCAAACTATAGATTTAGAAATATCCTTCGTTACACTTGCACCAGCTTTAGAATGGGTGGATGGAGGGGCCGTGGCTCAGTGTAATAGAGCACCTGTGTTGCATGCAGAAGGTCCCAGGTTCAATCCCCAGCATCTCCAGGTAGGGCTGGAAAAAAATCCTGCCTGAAACCCTGGAGAGCCACTGCCAGTCAGTGTTGACAATACTGGGTTAGATGCACCAACGGTCTGACTCAGTATAAGGCAGCTTCCTAAGTTCCTATATGGAAGACACCTATTTGAATGTGCCCCTACAAACAAAAAACCATCTTAGCAATACAGGCTGCAATCTTAAATATGGTTACCCATGAGTAAGTGCCCCATGATTTATAACTGGTGCCAGAAAATGAATTTATCCCTTTATCTCATTCCCAGTTATCAACCCCAGAAGGCTAGTACCAGCTTTGTAACTAGCAGCCCACTTTTCTAAGGCCTAGTTCAAATGGTACCTCTGCAGTAGTTCCAGGTTTAATTGAGCCCCTGGTGGGCCAGCACAGATAGCTGGCAGGCTGCATTTAAGTATTGAATCAGAATGAGATTATTTGCATGGGGAATAGGGCTTCCTAAATCCAAGGCTAACTTGCATAAAAAAGTGTGAGCAATTACAGACAGATTTTAAATGGAAGCACAGAGCAATAAAGAACGTGCACAAGCACCCCCTCCCTTGTGAAGGGGGAAAAAGTGGGTTTCAGAGAATATTCTAACACACCAGGTCACTGTATGCACCTTGCTAAGCTTTTTATCAAAAGCTAACCATAGCAGTACCAGTCTTGCAATCTTTCTATCTGATCAGGAGACTCCAGCAAGGATAGAGAATGTGCAAGGACACCTGTGCTTTATCTAGGAAGAAACAGGACTAACTCCATGATGAACAATCCAAGATCCAAGATGAAAACCACATGATTTTGAAGAGGGGGAAACCAGGAGCAGAAAGGCAAACAACAATCCGAGCATTTCTCATTACTTCACCAAAAACATACAAAGTTCTATTTATTTTATTTTATTTATTTATTATATTTATGAATTGCCCATCTGGCCAGACATCCAGCCACTCTGAGCGATTTACAATCCAATAAAATACAAGGGACAAACACACACACACACACACACACACACACAGTATAAAACACAATTAAAAACAGAACAAAACTTAAAAATCCTAACCCACCCCATATTCCCGCCTGAAAAGCCTACGTTTTTAATGCACGGCACAAGCTAATCAAGGAAGGGGCATGGCGGAGGTCACTGGGGAGAGAGTTCCATAAATTGGGGGCTGCCACAGAAAAGGCCCTCCTCCTAGTCCCCACCAGCCTGGTTTCTCTGGCTGATGGGACAGGGAGAAGGCCGTCTGTGGCAGATCTTGTTGAGCGGCCTACTTGATGTTGCTGGAGGCGCTCCTTGAGATATATTGGACCAGGAGCCGTACAGGGTTTTAAAGATCAATGCCAACACCTTGAATTCGGCTCGGCAAACAACTGGTAGCCAGTGCAACTCTTTGAGCACCGGAGTGATGTGATCACGCCGGCGGCAGCCTTTAATCAGGCGAGCGGCTGCATTCTGTACCAGCTGCAACTTCCGAACCGTCTTCCAGGGTAACCCCACGTAGAGTGCATTACAGTAGTCTAGGCGAGAGGAGACCAAGGCATGAACCACTGATGGGAGCAGATGATTAGGAAGGCAGGGGCGCAACTGCCGTATCAGATGGAGCTGATACAGTGCCACCCGGCTCACAGTTGACACCTGAGCCTCCATGGACAGCTGGGAGTCTAGAATGACCCCCAAGCTGCGGACCTGATCCTTCAGGGGTAGATATATCCCATTCAGCACCAGGTCAACATCCCCTAACCTTCCCTTGTCTCCCACCAGAAGTACCTCAGTCTTGTCGGGGTTCAGTTTCAGCATGTTCCCTCCCATCCAGCCACACACTGCCTCCAGGCACTTGGACAGGGTTTCAACAGCCAACCTTGGTGAGAACTTGAAGGAGAGGTAGAGCTGTGTGTCATCCGCATATTGATGACAGCGCACCCCAAACCTCCTGATGATAGCTCCCAGCGGCTTCAGGTAGATGTTAAACAACATCGGGGAGAGGATGGAACCCTGCGGCACCCCACAAGTGAGCGGCCGTGGGTCCGAAGCCTCCTCCCCAAGAACTACCCTATGGTTCCTTTAAAAGCAAGATTTACCTCTGCAAAGTCAAGAGACAAGGGGATGCATCCAATGGTAGTCTAACAGCCCCATTCGCTTCAATGGGTCTACTCTAAGTAAGAGTAACAGTGGCCATAATCCATAGTCATCGACAGCAATGTATCTTGGGGAATACTCTATCTAATGCAAGTCTCATTACACCAAACAAATTCAAAATAAATGTCCAAAATGGGAGGGTGACAGCAGACCCCACACCTCTACAGTTCTGCATGCGTAAGCCTTTCCAGTTACTTAGCTAGCATTCACTAGGCTCTCAAGAATAGTCGGTGCATATTGACATTTGCTTTCTCTAATGAGTTTCACAGTTCAAAGAACAGAATTTAAACATGTGTAGTATTTTATTTTTATTATTATTACTGAGCTACATTTGGAGGCACAGCCAACCATTTCCTTTGGACACTTGCCATAGAAAGTCTAGGAACAGAGTTATTTTTTTCTCTAAGCATCTAAATACCCTTGATTTATTTACATTTTAACAGAGGGTTCCTTACATGATTACTATTGAGCACTTTATGGCAATCAGAGGAATAAGGATGTACAAAGGCTATAGAAAGGCATTTTATGCAGACAGTGTACAGCGGATGAGACAATCTGGGTTTGCTTGAACTACAGATAGAATAAACCACACAGTTTCTCCAAATTCAGACATTCCAAATAGAGCCAGTGTGGCGTAGTGGTTAGAGTGCTGGACTGGGACTCGGGAGATCCGGGTTCTAGTTCCCGCTTGGCCATGAAACTCAGTGGGTGACTTTGGGCCAGTCACTGACTCTCAGCCTAACCTACCTCACAGGGTTGTTGTGAGGAAAAAATGGAGAGGAGGATTATGTAAGCCACCTTGGGTTCCTTGCAGGAAAAAAGGTGGGGTATAAATATAATAAAAGAATGAATGAATGAATGAATGAATAAAATAACAGGAAACTGCAGTTTACTCTAAACTGAAAGCAGAAGCTTTCAATCTCTTCCCCTCACACATGGAGGGGAACCTGACCATAGCACATTTCTTGTAACACCAAACTATGGTGGAGGGAAACTATGGTTTAGTGTTGCGTCTGAACTGCACCAACCCATAATGTAACTCTTTAAATAAGCGATTTGCACAGATCCCCAAATCTACAAGTGTGTGCTAATGGTTTGTTTTTTGAAAAAATTAGTCACATCTGGGCCCATTGTAAAGAATGTGTGCATTCCATATGTAACATTTATTCTGGGTGCACAGTACTTCAAATATACTAATCAAAACTTTATTTCCCCCCTGGTCTGCATTGTCAAAATGGAAAGAATTAACAAAATACCTCTCTTGATTCTCCAACGTGACAGATGAAAAAAATAGTGCTGACTGAAGTCTCTCATCTTTTCTCCTCCACTTACAATGGAGTTCAACCCAAATCCTGTTTTTTTACCTTCTCCACTTCTCTATGATATTTCTTTTCAACGCACCAGTTTTCCTGAAAGCTTTAGCAAGTTTTAATTTCCGTTTCTGTTCTATAGAGCCAGCCAAGACATGTCTGAGGTGAAACAGCAAATGTCCACCCCCGCAGGTTGAGTTGCATAGTATCCTGGGCTGGCCAAGCTATTTTGGCACCTCAGGCAAAAAATGCCTCATGCGTCTCTCCCTGGGAGTAAGTGTGTGTGTGTGTGTGTGTGTGTATATATATATATATATAGAGAGAGAGAGAGAGAGAGAGAGAGAGAGAGAGAAATGAACAATGAGTGGTCCTTTCATGGCACCCCAAATCAGCCTACCAATTTATTTGTTTAGGAAAATCTGCACTATCTCAGGCACTCATATAGACAGCATATACAATTCCATCATGTATCATGTGCTCTTAATATCTTGGTTTGGTGTAAATCCTATCTACACACAAGGTAAAGCTTAAGGGCAATATAGCTTTGAGTGGGCAAACCTATCACAAGAGTAATAGGCTGCTTCAAAGGCTATTCACCTCCCTATGCTGAAAGTAACTTGACTTGATTTACATGGAGGTAGCCTCCCTGACATAGGAAGTAGAATTGGAAGAGAAAATCAAATGCATGCAGTCTAAGAATACAGCTTTCACAAGCCAGAGCTTGCTTCTTGCAGCTATGGTATATTAATTAACTGCATTATGGAAGGGAAAGGAAGATAATTATGCAATCCTACAGTGCTTATTTGCTAACTGTTTTAAGGCTGCAATCCTATACACACTTACCTGGGGGTAAGAGCTACTGAACTTAACCAGACTTACCTCCGAATAGATACTCCTAAGATTGGACTTTAAGGAAGCCATGTGGTCTGCTCAGTTTTGGTGGAAGGAGATACAACCAGGCTGAGAGATGGGGTTAGGCAAGAGCTTGTGCCCTGAACTTCATTCTGTTTACCTTCCCATTAAAGCGATCTCTCCACCTTGAGAAGGCAATTTTCTCCCCTTCAAACCGGTACCTCAGCTGAGAGATGGGGAGGGGTAACAGGAAGGCGAAGGGGTGCTCTGTACACAGAGAGCCCCATCAACTGGTGGTGCCAAGTTCTGTGCATGTCTCTGATGTGAAAATGGGGGGAAGTGCAGGCTGCTGCTCATTCCAGTCCTTCCTCTTTCCCTTCCCAGGGGAGACACCTTGGAGCAGTGGCAACAGATGATGGCTGGATTGAAGCACAACCAGCCAGCTTCCAGTGGCTGCTGTAGTCTGTCACCAGTGCTGCGCTCTTCCTGCAGCTAAGATGCACAGAAACTGAAGGCAAAGCCTGTGGCCACTCCACAGCTGGGCCTGGAAGGCACCTGGCTTTCTTGTGGGCTACAGGCAGCAGCGGGTGGGCAGGCATGGAAGTAGACAGCAGTGGGGAGGGGGGAGCTGACTGGAGAAAGTGCCTGGCAGCGCCAAGCAAAATGGTGGTGAGTTGTAGCAGGCAAAGGGAGGTCCAGGCACATAATCTGCCACTCCTTCCCATCCGCAATGTGAGATAAGCAACCTCAGCATGGCTCACGGGAGGGCTGGGCCTGCTCTTCTGACATCCTGTAATATTTGCTGTTGTAACCTTTATAAAATGATGCCATGGAAATATAAAATGTACAAACAAGCTACACTTAAAACGCTCTGCAACTCTTATGACATACATCCACAAAATGGCTGCTGCCCTATGTTTCAATTCCTCAGAACTGCTTCCCTCCATGCACCCACCTATGGAACATAACACATGTGGCTTTCTTGCTCACATGATATACAACTTGTTCCCCCAGATTTTATGGTAACAGTCCCGTAAATTTCAATATGGTGTGCAACCCACACTCCAAGCATGGTATTAGGATTGTTATTATGATGGGCCACTGTTTACATTCCAGCAACAGGAGCTGGGATGTTCTCAAGTCAAATGGAATTATCCCGGTCCAGGACCGTAAGCACACAGCATTCTCAGGCAGCTGCCAAGGCTACATTGTTGCTGTTGTCTGTCCTGGGCCCCTTCACCTTAAACAATGTGTTTTTTCCCACCATTCCAATGGGAGCTGGATAACTGGGTTTGGAGCCATCACTTACCTTTCTTACAGTGGTACCAATATAGCATCACTCCCATGGCATTGTGGGAAATTTAAATTTAACTGGCAGCTTCCACTACTGTTGCCCGTTGCTACACAAGTAAGCCTGCTTTGTGGGGGGCGGGGAAGCGCACCCAGAGGGCACATTGCTGAGGGCACCCTCAGACTTGAATTATGTTCCATTTTTGATTAGAATCTCTTTATTTTTCCAAAGTAAACAAAAAAAGGATTTTAGATAAATACAGTACCTTTGTAATTGCAGTGAAGACCTTTTCGAGAATAGCATTAGGCTGAGCTTTTTGTGGTCCATTGGCCTGGACTTTTAGGCCTAAGGCACATGGCTTGGCTATAAACCTACAAAGTTAAAGAGAGAGAGAAAAAAACCCATTAGATGCAAATGGTCAGTAGAGCTCACTGCGACTCATTCACATAGTGGGAAAGCATGATTTCCCATTATGCCTGAAATAAGCCCTTGTGTTGAGAGGATAAAGAGGATATATATTATATTATGTTTTATCATGCTGTGAACTGCCCAGAGAGCTTCGGCTATTGAGCGGTATAGAATTGTAATAAATGAATGAATATAGGAGATGAGAACTTTGTAGAAACAATTATAAATAATAATTATAAAATGTTACAGAGGCTGATTGTCCACTTCTGAAGCCTTAAATTACTCCAAAGATTCTTGTGTTTCTAGCTGAAGATTTCAGGACATTAAAAAACTGGGAACATTCATCGCTGCTGCACAGTTGTAATTTAAACGGAAAAGTTCACTATTAGAATTATTTGAGTCAAATGGTGGGCTTAAAGACAGAAAAAGAGAACACCAAACAAGTATTTAAGCTCATTTACAGAGAACTTCAACAAAAGCAGCACTTAGAGAGACAAGAAAAAAGAGCCCAGTGGGTGGACGGGGTGGGAAAGTGAGAGTCACAAGAGTTTATCTCACCAGCATTGTCAAATACACAAAAAGAAAATAATTTCAGCTTTAGCAAAGAATAGCAGTATCCACATAACCCACCACAGATAAATACACATATAAACAAGACTGTGTCAGGGCATTCCTGTGGACAGTTTATCTCTCCCATCAGCAGTCTCTTGGCTGACTGGGTATTCTCTCTGTCAGAGCTCTCTCTGTGTGCTTAGTGTTGACCTCTCAGCTGACAGAAGCAAAACACAGACAAATTCAAACTTGATAGCAAGGACGGTGCCCAAAATAAACTACGTTCAATTCATATGCTGGAGTAGCTCGATTAGGGAAAGTGACCTTCGTTTTTGCTCAGTGTCTTCAACTGCGGAACCTCCTACAGAGTTTCCTGGCAAGACTCCGGTGGTGCCTTGAAGAGCTCTGTGATCAGCAGCAGCTGATAAATGCTCTTCTCATCCAACAATTTAGTCTACACTCTGGGAGAAGCTTCACCTTGACATATCAGTGTTAAAAGCAAGAGAGCCCTGCCTTGGGGGGGGGGGGGGGAAGCTGGCAATCCTTTGTGTAGAAGAAACTGAGGTCCAGAAAAAGTCTACCACTGAGCAACATTTATTACAAAGTTAATGAGTTGCAGTCAATAAGTCAAACCAAACATTGTAGTGAGATCTGTTAACAAATGTGTGTATATAGCTAGGACCTGGGACTGGGCAAGATCAGGAGGGTACAGCTAATGTGGGTGGTTTAAAGAAGAAACTCGCCATATCTATAAGCTGGGATGAGAGCCTAATCATAGGCTGAAAAATGTATATTTGATGCTGCAATAATAAGAGGGTGGGAGAGAGAAGAAAGGTGGCAGGTGGGTGGGGGATGGGAATCCTCGACCTTATTAGACATTAAAGTAGCAACTCCCTCTCACACTGGGCCCATGTTTCTGTGTACATAGTAACCCATTGGGCAGGCCTCGGAGCTTAAAGGGCCAGAAATTGTACTCCACTGAGAAGACCCTGAGTATAACTAGTGTATCAGGCCCAGAAGATCCCATCTGCAGCTTTAATTCCAAGCACGATGCGTGCAAGGATTTTTCCACAAATGCCTATGGAAACATAGTTCCTTCCCAAAGAGAATTTTGGGAAAGATATGCTAATGCAGCCTCCCCCAAGCTGGTGCCTTTTAGATGTGTTGGACAACAACTCCCATCATTCCCAGCCAGCATGGGGGATATATATTCAGGCTGCAAGACCTCTGTTTGAAAGCATCTGAAAATATGTGATAACCATCACAGATGTAACTGGCAAGAGCAACAACTATAGCAAACCCTTCAACACTTTGAAACTCATTTGTCCTTCTGACAGGCATAACAGAAGTAAACTCTTATTGTCGTGTAGGCTATGTAGTTGTATAAGTGCACTTTAGTCTATAAGGTTTCCCAGATGAGCTTCCAGCATGAAAGAGAGGGAGAGGGAGAGACAGAGACAGACCCAGTTCATACACAACAAACAACCCACGGTTAACAAACCGAAGGTTGTTTGGGAGCGCAAGGAAGCTAAAGAGCATGCTGGCTCCCACCCACTCACCTGCTTCCAGTGTGCTAAACCATGGGTTATATCTCTGGGTTGTTTCTCCCTCAATAACCCAGAGTTCCGTGTTCAGATACAACAGAGAACAACCCAGAGATGGGGAAAAAAGAAAAGAGAGAGAGAGAAAAAAGAACAACCAGAGATGGGGTGTCCTTGAGTTGTTTAGCGCAGCAGAAGCAGGCGAGCAGTTGGGAGCCAGCATGCTTGCTCACTCCCATGCGCTCCCAATTAATGCATGGTTAATCATGTGAAGTGGAGTGTGTGACTCCGTTTGCACATAATGGTGGAAATTCTGGATTAATTAACATACAATTTGCCACGTTCTGGGACTTCCGGTGGGGGGAATGGCGGACTGACACTTTCAGAAATAGCTGAAGGTACAACCTGGCTTAAAAAACCAGCTAGGAGTGATCCCAGCCGGCATATATCTTCCTGGACCTATAGGGGAGATCTAGAGATAAGCCTTTTATACTCTAAGGGTTGCTTTTTGGTGAGTGTATCTGCCATTTCGACAGTTTGCTCCTGGGAGAGATCCGGAGTGAAGGATTTACAGCTTGCTCAAATATCACGGTTGGAGACCTGAAAGGACATTAAAGTCTGTCTACCTCCAAAGATTTAGTGCGTACAAATCTTCTCCAAAGATTTAGTGCCTACAATTATCTATGAACAAGAGAGTTTTTCTCTGCAGCGAAGCTAAAACTCCTTACGGTGAACTTTCCTTTTTTTTCTTGAAACAGTTAGAGAGAGAGAGAAAAATAAATAAAACAGAAAGAGATATGGGATGGATTTAAGGACATAAGACTCTGGGCTAAAAACTTTGCTAAATTTTAAAAGCTATACCTTGTAAAAGAGGTTTGATAAGTTCTGATACTTTTGATAAGGTTTGATACTTTTCACTTGACGAATGTGCTTATGAGAAAAGGCTGTTACACAAAGGGATTAGTTTGTCCTGGGATTTTCGTTTCTGCTTATGTTATCAGTCTGCTGCGGTTTGGAAAACTTTCCATAACAACAGATAAAGTGAAGTTCAGTCTGTGATTGCTGTTGCTATGGAGATGTAGACTGTGACTCCTGGATTGTATTGATTGTACTGAATAATGGCACAGTTTAAGAAGAATGTCACACCCTCTCTGTTTTATAACCTACTTTTACAAATGGTGAAAGAATTTGAAAACAGGATTGATGCTTTTGAAAAAAGACCGGATAAGAGGCTGGCAGAAACAACAGTGGAGATTATACAAGAGGTTAAATCATTGGAGAAACAGATAGAAATGGAAGATTTTGGAAACAGGATGGATACTGTACAAGAAATTTAAAAATTGGCTATTCATACAAAACAAATATCTGATAAGGGGAAAGTCACTTGTTGAAATTGAGAGATAAATATTATCGCTTGAGATTTAGAGATAGGATAGGATCATAGAGTTGGAGGGGGTCTACAAGGCCATCGAGTCCAACAGGAATCTAGAGGGTGTGTGTGTCCTCCCATCCAAGTAATAACCAGGCCTGACCCTGCTTAGCTTTCCACACTCAGACAAGCTGAGCCAGCATGAGCCACAGGCCCTACATCAGATATCTCTGATCTTGATGATTCAAGGGTTACACTGGCTCATTTCAATGGAAAGAAAACAGCAGATCAAGTCCTCCACCAATATCCATTTATTGGAATGGGGACAACGATGACAGGGTTACAGATCAAGCATTCCAGCAATACTTCTTTACTGGATGGAATGGACAGGGTTCTCTTAAAGCAAAAGCTCAATGTGACTTCCAAGAACAGAGAGTCTGTCTTCTTCACTCTAAAGTTGAAACAGAAAAGGATTGCTTTTGATAGAGGAAGAAGTGGATGATTCTAAAAAGAAGAATGGTGGATGAATGTTGGACTAGACAGACATGATTAAATTTATGTTATGATCTCCTTACGTTTGAACGAATGGGGAAAAGATAGAAAAAGAAAAAAGAGTTCTTTCTTGGTAACTATAAAGCAAAAGAAAATATTGTTAAAAGAAGGTCATTAATGTCAATAGTTTTTTTTACTACTTATGTTAGAAAAATTTAAAGTATACAAAAGGTTTTAAGATATTGAATAAAATAAGTTTGAATTTGAAAGGGAAGTATGAGTAAATTATTAAGTCTAGGATTTTAATAGAAGAATGGTTGATGTAGCCAGTGGAGCCAGCAGAATAGGTTTTTTTAAAAAATTATAAATCCTAGAAAGGCTTAAAGTAGATAAAATGCTTTAAAATATATAAATATTTGGACAGAAGGTCTGAATCTATAGTTTCAATTTTAATTTTAAAGAGAAGGTGGATAGAATGATGTATTTTTGTTATACGCTACTGGAGAAGTTGGCTAAAATGTATAAATGCAATTTGGGTGCTTGTGACTAACAAGATGGTACATTGTATATTATGGATGAATGGTTGGGGAGCCATTTGGGCTTGGCAGAGATAAACTTTTGTCATTACTTTCGAGAAAAGTTATCATCTATGTTGATGGTTGAGTGGAAACTTCTAGTACATCTTTTGTAGAAATTAATTTGCTTACCTGTGGGTCTGATAAATAAGAAGACAAATTTTGGACAACAGAAAAAAGAGAAATTTCTTTGTTATTATAGAGTAAGAATAATTATTGTTACTTATATTTGCTGTAGAGAAAACCGGAAGTCCATTTTAGTTTGATTTATTATTGTATGTTTTTGTAGTGTTTGTTTGTGTTTTTCTTTTAATATAAATAAAAAATTGAAAAAAAACCCACAAAAATAATTTGCCACGTTCCACGTTCAATATCAGGGATATTCAACCCCTGAGTGAGCCAAGCGGAAGTTGTTACATGACATCCAAACCTGGACACTATAGGTTAATCATGGGTTAAACAACCCAGAGTTAACTTACAATTAGTAGTTAGGTTAACTGTGGTTTGTTTAACCCTAGATTAATGTCCAAATTTGGACATCACGTAGCAACCCCTTTGGTTACTTCAAGGACTGCCTCCCCCTATACCAGCCTCCTGGGCCACTACGATCTTCAGAGGAGGTCTTGTTGCCTGTGTCACAGCCTATGGATTTCCATTTGGCCACAACATGGAGATGAGCCTTCTCTGTAGTGGCGCCCACCCTGTGGAATGATCTCCCCACTGAGGTATGTCAGGCCTCAACATTGCCGTGTTTGAAAAAGTATCTATTTATTTCAGCTTTTCCACAGCCATGAGCTATGTTTGAACCAACCTCTAATATGGTACCATTGTGTATTTTTTGTATTCTTTTTTTTTAAATCACTTCGGGATTTATTCAAATGAGAAGCATTATATAAATATTGCTAATTCATAAATAAACAAATAATTTCAGATTGCTCCCAGGAGATAACAAAACCTCAGTTCTGCTTGCTAATATGCTTTTTGACAACTGATGCTCATAGCAGTCTAAAGGCTGCTCAGTTTTTAATTTAAATACTCTAGCTTAAGACTTAAGACATATGTCCCTTCTGCTCTGTAACCTTCAAAGGTCTTCAAGAACTCATAAAAACGAGATCTAAGAGCTCTTTTCCATTTCTCATTAGACATTTTCTCATACTCAATTACTGACTACACTTTACCAGAGATTGTACTCCACAGAAGAGATCCTATTTTCAGCCCTAATTCGTAGCACAATGCAAGTATCTTTTCATCTAGGCAAGTATCTTTCCATAAAACGCAACCCAGCTATGTTGGTACAAGGAAAATCGCTTTACTAACACAAAGGTTTCAATGAAATCAAATCTCACAAGGTAAAATTGGTGCTGGATGTGCTTAAGAGAGCTGGCCTGGGTCTACCATCATTTTACAGTTATTAATTCCACAAACGCCTGTGCAGACATACCACTACTTCATCTTGGTTAGGAGACTGAGAATATACGCCAAGATCCTCCCCATTCTCTCTCAACAGGGAAGCAAACACTACCTCATTTCCAACTGCAGGAGCCCATAATGTGCAACATCGACCACATTACACATTATCTCCATGGAGGAATATGTATATTCCATGACAGTCCATGTCAGTCCAGTAAGTAACTCTGTAAATCAGGGGTGGGGAACCTGTGGCCCTCCAGATGTTGGGACTCCACTCCCATCATCCACAGACACCAAGACCAATGGTCAGAGATTATGAGAGATGTAACCCAACATCATCTGGATGTAACTGTAACTTTGTCAGTGGGTGACAGCCATAAAGAGCCTATAGCTAACACCAACTGCCATGGAAAGAAACAATTGATTTTGTGCATATCACAAAAACTGTCTGCTTTATATCAAATTATTTTATTATTTCTTAACACGCAATATGATTTCCTGAAGAGCAAAGTAATGGAGGAACAGAGTGTCTAATGAAGAGAGCCTCTTTCCCATATGAAATGGCATTTCTATTGGTATTTTAAAAAAGACACACTGTTCTTTTCCAACAGCTTCATAGCAGATTTCCTCACATCGCCTACATTCTGTTCTCTAAAGGGCAGGCTTCTGTTAGGGATTTGTAACTGATGATATTCTGGACTAATCAGGATTTTAAAAAAATCTGTGACAGTTATCCAGAAAGAATTTAGAAAAAGTACTGTAGGTCACCAGATGAGCTCAAGGATCTCCTCCCCCATACAAAAGTAAAAATTTAGGCAAAACAAAAAACTCCACAACACAAGCAAATCACAGTATAATCCTTAGCCATTGTAAATGAGTACTTTTGAAGTCACTGGTAAAATCAATGGTAGAATCCAATGGAGCGCTTATGCCCCCCGCCGATTCTCTTCTACCCCATCAAAAGCATTGCAGAAGCAGCCCCCACTGCTTGTGCAATGGCGATTTAGCGTGTCCAGAGCAATCCAATATGAGCGGAAACACATAAGGGAGTTCCGCCAACCTGCTTCCTTCCAGAAACGAGCATTTCCACTTGTTCTGGGGCTTCCCCTAAGAAGCACTAAATCTGCCCTGCGTAAGTGGTGGGTCCTGCTTGCGCAATGCAATTGGCAGGACCCACCACCTGCAGAAGGGAATTGGTGGGGCAGAAAAGAATCAGTGGGGGCATAGGCGCCCTGGTGGATTCTGCCCCAGGTATTTCAGATATATTTCCAAGACGTTTTTGTATGAATGTAGTCTAATTCACAAATGCACTTAAGGATTAGATTTGCAGAATGGACTTCCCCCGGCACCGCCTTCTGGGGGCGGGGAGAAGTTTGCGTGTGGGGGAGGGATGAGGTGTCGGAATACAGCCAGGCCACATTGACCAAGCCAATGGGCTTAAGCGGAGTGGTGCAAGACACCACCCACCTCCGGTAAGTCTGCTTAATACTCTGCCCATATATGTGTGATGCACAGAGACCACGAAGAAGAAGAACAGGTTTCCTACCAGTAACTGTGGTTCTTTGAGTGGTCATCTGTGCATTCACACAACCCACCTGCCTATCCCCGCTGGTGTCACGTCACTCTTATCTCAGCCGTCTCGGGCCCGGATCCCGTACAGATGGACGTAAAATCTCTCGGTCCCGAGACTGCATCGCGGTCTCGAGGAACTGAGGGACCGGGCGGGAGCTGCGCCAAGGGACATGCGTGAAGGGGAGGAGCTCCCGCCCGTTTTCTTGGTTTTCAGCTATTAAGTCTTCCGAACGAAGAGCCCATATATGTGTGATGCACAGAGACCACGAAGAAGAAACTGGAGGGCACCGGGTGGGAGAAGGCTGTCCTAGCAGATGGCTATCCTGCCCACCGGTCCGTAGCCTGTATCCCCCGTCAAAGTCCATTCAGTTGCTATAACTGCCATTTATGTTCTTGACCTTCTAAACACTACTCAACTATTCTTCCATGTCTCCCATATCCTTGGTGCCCACAGCACCCTTCAGACATTATGGCCGCCATGTTTAGCTGCCCCACTCTCAAGCTTGCCATCTATTCGTGCTTTTAGTCCCGCACAACCTGCAGGCCTTGAAAGGAAACAGCACCCCATTACTCCCTGGACATACCTGTTCATACTTAATATACAGAGGTCACTAACACACACGTGCACACACACACACCTCACACACATACCTGGCCCCCTACGGTAAGGAGGGGAGGGCAGGCAACCCCCTATGGTTGAAGTCCCAAGCTATTTAGGATGTTATAGGCATAGCAGATAGTAGCCTAACCTACTTCATAGGACTGTTTCAGGATAAGAAGTAGGGGGGAATATATGCAACCCTGCGTTTTTTAGAAGAAGGGCAAGGTTAAAGTGTAATAAATAACATTAATTTTAGTTGCGAGCAGGCGGGTACAGGAGGTTACAGCTGCATCAGTGTGCTGTATGCTTTTGACAACTGATCTTCGCCAAGATGCAGGCTGCTTCATTCCATACTTGCTAGGTCTCCAGACAGTCACCTTGAGTGACTGCAGAAGCAATTGCACCTGTCAGATATGAATCACAGTTGCCAAACCCAGATCCAAGTGGGAAAATGTAGCCACATTATCAGAAATCCAAAGCAGCCATCAGCCAGGTAACCAGTCTTTCCTTTCCCTTCCAAATCTATTTCCCCACATCTTGCACAGGGGAGCTGCTGCAGCCCCATCCTTTTCTATCCATCCTTTTAGTTCATCACACACACACACACACACACACACACACACAACCTCATCAAAAACCAACCACCAAATGTATTCCTACTGGGCTGTTCCAACAACTTTTGAAATTTAGAAGTCGGGTTCAAATACTGACATTTGGCTAGTATAATCACCACCATAAGAGCATACAGTGTTTGTATGTTAACACTGTTTGACTGCTGGCTTGCCACCTAATTCACCCTCTCAACAGTCAAATATATTATTACTAGCCCACATTCTTCTATTAATGTAAAAGAGCACATCTTAAAATAACAGTGCATATTAGTTAGAACAACAGATTTTAGAATAGCAAATACAGATGCATTACGAACACAAAAATACATACTTCACAGCCAGCTGGTTAACATCTGATGCAGTATCTAAAAATAAATAGCTTTTGAGGTCTAAGCTTTCCAAACCATGGGGGCGGAGAGGAAACATTTGCTCATTTGTAGTGGTTTAAAACTCATACTTCTAATATATTTAAGATAGTATGAACCAGTATTTTATAGTATGTATCTTTAATATTTCCCCATTTGCTCTTCTTTAGTACTATGGTTTTCGCATAAATGATCTGCAACTAAGGAACTTGATACCCATTCCTTTTGCTATGGGAATGTCACCAGAATGGGGCCCTCTTTAGCATCTTATCCTCCATCCTCCAATCACCTGGCATATTACTGCTTTAGGCAAACTCCATATCCCAATTGATCTTGTCTGACGTGGCAAGTACTTCCAAATATTACAGAAGTGGAAGGAAAATCCATTCCAAAGTTAATTTGGGGTAGGATTCATACGGTAAAATGGGTACCCTACTCTCCAGCTCTATGGTTCAGTTCAGATGTGCAAACCACCACATGGTGACTACTTGAAGTAGAACTATGTACGGCTTCTTCAAGTGGCAAGCTGTCTGCATGACGTTGTTCACCCTGAGGTTCCACCAATTTTCACCACACAGCTGCAAATGTGCATGTGGCTGTATGGGGGCTAGAGTGGGGAGAGACAAACCATCCCATCAGTGGCTTGTCACTTATTTAGAAATTCTTTGGAATTCTTCTTGAAGAGAGAAGAACAGATTTCCTACCTGTAACTGTGGTTCTTCGAGTGGTCATCTGTGCATCACACATATATGGGCTCTCTGCGCCTGCGCAGAGTTCGTTCGGAAGACTTAATAGCTGAAAACTAAGAAAACGGGCGGGAGCTCCTCCCCTTCGCGCATGTCCCTTGGCGCGGCTCCCGCCCGGTCCCTCAATTCCTCGAGACCGCGATGCAGTCTCGGGACCGAGAGATTTTACGTCCATCTATACGGGATCCGGGCCCGAGACGGCTGAGATAAGAGTGACGTGACACCAGCGGGGATAGGCAGGTGGGTTGTGTGAATGCACAGATGACCACTCAAAGAACCACAGTTACAGGTAGGAAACCTGTTCTTCTTCGTGGTCTCTGTTCATCACACATATATGGGGAGAGTATTAAGCAGACTTACTGGAGGTGGGTGGTGTCTTGCATCAATGAAGGACTGAACGTCCAACTTGTAATGTCTGATGAAGGTGGACGGGTTGGTCCAGGTCGCCGCCCTGCACAATTCGTTGAGGGAGACACCTTTTGCGAAGGCCGTGGACGTCAACTGCGCTCTGGTTGAGTGTGAGCGTATGGTAGTCGGTAAGGGGCGGTTTGCGAGCTGGTATGCCAATTTGATGGATTCTACGATCCAGGTGGCAAATCGTTGGTTAGACACTGGGGAGCCGGCTGTTCTGCCTCCATAGCAGATGAAAAGCCGCTGCGTGGTCCTGAAAGATTTCGTGCGGTCCACATAAAAGGCCAGCGCCCTGCGTACATCTAACGAGTGTAGCAGCCTTTCCAGTTGTGATGACGGGGACTGGAAGAATGCTGGCAATATTATCTCCTGTGTGAGATGGAAACTCGATACCACTTTGGGTAGGAACTCTAGGTCGGGTCGGAGGACCACTTTGTCTTTGTGGAAGACCATGTATGGCTGGTCTACTCGTAGCGCACATAATTCGCTTGCCCTCCGTGCGGATGTAATTGCTGTGAGGAAAGCAGTCTTTAGTGTTAGTAGGCGAAGGCTGGTTGTCGCCATGGGTTCGAAGGGTGGTTTCGTCATTGCCTGTAGTACGAGTTGGAGGTCCCATCCCGGTGTAAGCGATCGTGTCATTGGCATGAGGTTGCGTAGTCCCTTGAGGAATAACTTTACCCACTGGTTTGTGAACAGGGTACCGAGCGGGTTGGGCGGTCGGTGCGCTGAGATCGCTGCCAGGTGTACTCGTATCGATGCGAGAGACAGCCCTCTGTTGGTTAGGGAGTGTAGGTATCATAGGATATCTATAACTGAGCATTTTTGTGGGTCCATCCCGTGAGCAGTGGCATATGTTGTAAAGGATGCCCACTTGTTTGCGTAAGATTTACGGGTGGATGGTTTCCTCACTGCCCGTATAATTTCGGCCATTTCTTGTGGCAGTTCGTCCTGTGCGATCAGTGTATCTTCCACGCAGTGAGGTGTAGTGGTTCCGGTGAGGAGTGTACCACCGAGCCCGACCTCTGTGTTAGTAGGGTTCTGTGTGGTTGAATTCTGATGTGGTTCCCTTTCAACAATTCTAGTAATAGTGGGAACCATGGTTGCCTCGGCCACCACAGGGTGATTAGAATGCAAGGTGTTCTTTCTCGAGCAATCTTTGCAATGATCTTGTTTAGGAGTGGTAGTGGTGGAAAGAGGTAATGGAGTCTGAAGTTCCACTGGACGAGGAAGGCGTCGATGATTGATCGAGGGTCCTTCCCTCCCCTGCTGCAGAACTGTTGGCATGCTATGTTCTGGGACGTGGCGAACAGGTCTATGTCTGGTGTTCCGAGTGTCTGAAATAATGAGCTCCTGACCTTGGGGTCTAGGGTCCATTCGTGCGGGTCCATGAAGTGTCTGCTGAGTTCGTCCGCTAGGACATTGTCTTTGCCCGCTATGTGAATTGCTGTGATTGTGATGCCTTGTGTTAGGATCCAGTTGAACAGTTCTAGGGTTAGGTGTAGGAGTGTGGCTGATCGGGTGCCACCTTCCTTGTTCAGGTATGACACCACTGTTGTGTTGTCGGAGGCGATTTGTATGTGTTGTTTGGCTACGCAATGTTTGAGTGCTTTGAGGGAGTGCATGACCGCTCTTAGTTCCAACACGTTTATGTGTTGGTTTCGTTGCTCGTTGGTCCAGAGGCCTTGCACTGTCCAGCCGGAGCAATGCCCTCCCCATCCTGTGAGGGATGCGTCTGTAGTAAGTATTGCTGTCGGTTCCGGAGGGGTGAATGGGACCCCGACTGCGAGGTGTTTCTCGTTTATCCACCATTTGATGGAGTGTCTGACTTGGTTTGGGAGGCGTAGCTTGAACTGTGGTCCGTGCTTTTCGGGGTCGAAGGTGGTAATGAACCACTGTTGCAGTGGACGCATATGGAGTCTGGCTAGGGGGATCACTGCAATGGCCGATGCCATGAGCCTGAGCAGCCTCTGGATTGTGTGCGCTGAAGAAGTCGGCGCTTTGCTTATGCGTCGTGCTGACGACATGATTGTGAGTAGTCTTTGTTGAGGTAGGAAGGCCCGACTGAGGTTTGCATCTATTACGGATCCAATGAATTGTATGCGCCGTTTTGGTTCGAGGACAGACTTTTTTGAGTTGATACAGAGCCCGAGTTCGCTTAATAGGGCGAGTGTGGTTCGTAGAGACACGGCGAAGCGTTCTTTGGAAGAGGCGACCACCAACCAATCGTCGAGGTAGGGGTAGATTTTTATTCCTCTCGTTCTGAGGTGTGCACAAACAGGCGCCATGCACTTTGTGAATACCCTTGGGGCGGTGCATAGTCCGAAGGGTAGAACAACGAATTGGTAGGCTGTGTCGTCGAGCGCGAACCTGAGGTACTGTTGGCTGTCATGGTATATGGCTACATGAAAATAGGCGTCTTGAAGATCTATTGACGCGAACCAGTCCGTCCGAGTGATGAGTGGTAAGATAGACTGTAGTGTGACCATTTTGAATTTCTTTGGAGTAATGAAGAAGTTTACTCCTCTGAGGTCTAGAATTGGACGTAGTCCCCCGTCTTTCTTTGACACCGTGAAGTAGCGGAAGTATAGTCCTGCTGCTGCGTGTGCCTTTGGGACGTGTTGTACTGCTCCCTTTTGTAGAAGGGTTTGCACTTCTTCTACAAGCGTGGGTGTTGCTCTTGTGGAGCGGGTGCCTGAGAACGGCATGTGTGTGTGTGTGTGTCGAATTCTATTCTGTAGCCACTGCTGATGATCTGGAGGACCCACCTGTCTGAGGTGATGTGGTCCCAAGCGTGTAGGTATCGCGAGAATCTGTCCTGGAAGAACGGGCGCGTTGTTGTCAATGCTACGGTCGGGGCACAGTAAGCGTCAAACTCGACGCTTTGCGAATGCGGGGCCTTTTTTCGTGCCTCTGAAGCGGTTTTGTTCTATGGGCTGGCGTGAGCCCGGGGGTTGCTGTTCTCGGGTTCGACGCTCGTTGTTCCTGCAGTGTTGGTATTGGAATGGTTGGTTCCGGTTTCATCGCCTTTGTCTGTACTGTTGGGTTTGAGGAGGAGCTAGTCCCATCTTTCTGGCGTTAGCGCGTGCTTTTTGTACCGCATCTAGCGAGTCGTCTGTAGATGCATGAAAAAGGCCCTCACCATCAAAAGGTAAGTCCTCTATCTTTGACTTGGTCTCTTGTGTGAGGGATGCTGATCTTAGCCATGCGTGTCTGCATAGCGCTATCGCTGCTTTCATAGACTTGCCGTGGCAATCAGCTTGGTGTCGCACAGTATTTAATTGCTGCTTAGCTATGCCTGTCACTTCTGCTTGGAAGACTCTTGCAAGTTCTCTTTGTTCTTCTGGGAAATGGTTGTACAGGTTACCTATCTTATCCCAGAGGAAGAGTTGATATCTAGCCATCATTGCTTGATATCCGTCTACTCTGATGCCCAGAGCACTGGACGAGTACATCCTTCTATCGAAGGCGTCAAGTCGTTTGCCTTCCTTGTCAGATGGCGTGGAGTGTGATTTCCCGGATTTGGACTGCGCGGACTAGACTATAATCGAGTTCGGCGTCGGGTGCGAGAGGAGGAATTTTGTATCTTCTTCTCTTACTCTATACATGGATTCAAGTCTTTTGGCCGTGGCCGGTATAGTAGCTGGGGCCCTCCAGTTATTTTTAACTGTATCCATCAAAGTGAGAGGGAGTGGTAGTAGTGTGGGAGTTGACTCGGTGTCGGTGACCACATCGTAGATCGGGTCCCTGTGTTTGGGTTGCTTCATCTTGGCCTCGATGCCGAGGGCCTGGGCCATGCATTGGATGTGATCCATGAAAGATCCGAGATCCTCGGATGGTGATGGCGCTGCGATGGAACCAGTAATCGGTTCTGGTGATGATTGGTCGGAAAGCGGGGAATCGAATTATTCCGAGTCGGACCCGTACTCTGAGGAGGAGATGGGCCTCCTCCGCAGTGTCGAGGTTTGGCTTGGTGGTGGTGGTGGGCACGGTCTTTCTGGAGGTAATGGCGTCACTATTGCCGCTTGTAGGGAGCCTCGTCGTGGTGGCACCAGGGGTGGTGACAGAGACACCTCGCGGGGGAGGTATCTAGGTCGTCGTACTCCGTAGTATCTGGAGGCAGTGGAGTAGATGGATCCGGTCTCCGGAATTGGGGACCTTGATCTGCTACGGGATCGACTTCGATGAGTCTGGATCGTGGCCGGTGACAGGTTGGGGTACCTGTCTACCATGATGTAGGTAGACGGGTCCACCAGTATTTGACTGGACTCAGCGGTCTGCATCTGACCACCGGTCTGGGTTGCTCTGACTGGAGAGTCAACCAGTTCTCCCTCCGAGATCGATACGTGGGGCTCCTCTGGATTCAATGGTCCCGTTATTGGGGATCGCGATCGATCTCGGTCTTCTTCGGAATGGAGCGCCTGAGTCTTAGGCATGGAGTTCGACGCCGGCCTCGAGGACGCCGAAGGGCGACTGGGCACGGGTGAACTTGGCGTGTGGCGTGTCGACTCCACTGTCCGTGTGGGTGAATGTAAGGGTTTTGCCACTTTGGCCTTTTTGGCCTCTTTACGCCTCTTTTTCCTCTCGGCTTCATCCTTGTTCTTATGTGGCCGTTTTTTGGCCTTATAAGGGGATCCAGAGATCGACTTACCGGGGGTGGCCGGACGGTCGGTAGTAACCGTATGAGACGGTGGTGTTTTATATGCTGGCGCTTTTTGTGCGTCAGTCGATGCCGAGGGGTGGGTAGCCAGCAGGGCTTTTTGCCGGAGTTCTGCCTTTAGCTTGTCTGCCCTATGCCTGCGTGCCTGCTTTGTAAAACCCTGGCAGTGGTGGCATGACTCGACTATGTGTCCTTCTCCTAGGCAGAAGAGGCACAGTGAGTGACCATCGGCTGGTGGGAGTTTTGCTCCGCACCTAACACACTTGCGGAATGGCGCTCTAAGCTCCATTTTCTCTTCAGCGTTCTTCCCAAGATGGGGAGAAAAGCGAGGGAAAGAGAGGCAGAGGTAAGTTGAAGTTTAGTAGTTTGAAGAAAGTAGATATAAATATGTTTTTTTGTTGTTTTGTTTTGTTTTTTAGGAGAAAGGTTTAGGAGAACAAAGGTTAACAGCAAAGGTAAGTTGTAGAGAGAGAAGCTTCCTAACGACTGTTCCGCGAAGCGGTCGAAGAGGAACTGAGGGACCGGGCGGGAGCCGCGCCAAGGGACATGCGCGAAGGGGAGGAGCTCCCGCCCGTTTTCTTGGTTTTCAGCTATTAAGTCTTCCGAACGAACTCCGCGCAGGCGCAGAGCGCCCATATATGTGTGATGCACAGAGACCACGAAGAAGAAGCTAGAAAACTTGAAAGCTAGAAGATATTTGTTTAATAGTTTCTGGAATCAAAATGTTCACAAGCAAACAATGTTTGCTTCTTGGCAAAAGTTTACGCCAAGTGATTTGTATTTATTACAATTGTAACAATACAACAGCACACCAAATTCCCCAACCTTTGAGGAGCATGACAGTTGGCTTTATAACTGATACTGTAAGCAGCAGAAGCAAAGAATTAAGAGAAATATTGTGGATAATTTCTTTGACATTACAAGTAGCAGATGTCATGCAAACGACATGCATTTTTATTGTGTGTCACTATCACTCCCTCTAATAGCAAACTTGAATGGTGCGTACTGATAAGTGGTGCTAAATACGGAACCACTGAGAAATGAAGGAGATATCAGCATGCTCAGGAGACGCTCTTCCCCTCCCAAAACAGCCCAACATGGATTGAACATGCTCAGTGGCCATGTATTGTTATGTAAGTTGAAAACAGGGTGGATAAAAATCAGTGTTTTTTTAAAAAAACATTTTTAAAAAATTAAATTGGATTTATAAAATTTAATTTTTTTTTTAAAAAACCATAAAATTCTAAATTTCTCTCTCCTTTAAAAAATAACATAGTTACAATTATATCTCACCATAAATATTCTAAACCTACACTTAGGGCACAATCCAATCGGGATGCCTGTAGCCCTCCGAACTTGGGAGGATTATGGGCATCCTATGCGGGGCAGGAGGAGTGTGGAGGCGAAGGTCGCCTCTGTGCTCCTCCCGCCCTGCAAAGCACTTAGATGGCCCATTTCAGCAGTCTAAGTGCGGCGTTTTGGAGCAGGAGGGATGGAGGCTGAGGTGCCAACAGGATACCTCGTATCTTCTTGCCACCTGACTCCTCCCCTCTCCTGGAATGCCCCCAAAAGCCCTTCTCCAAGATCGCTCTTGGACCATAGGATTGCGCTGTTACAGTCTCATAAAAGAATGGCTTTGCAACACTCATACACATTGATTTACCTAACAATCAAGCATGGACATTCAATTCAGTTTTTCATCTCATGAAAATGCCTCTGTCCAGCCTAACTACCAGCTCTTACTTCTTAAAAGTTCTGGGTTTTCAGTTTCTGTTTTTCTAACTAAAGTTACACATGCAAAGACACAGGCTGGATAAGACTGGCGTGTTTATGTGGAGGTGGTTAAATACATGGCTTGTAGTCATGCTGTATAGTTTAAGGTGTACACTTAAAATGTCTTTGGTGTATACCTAAAAATGTGCAAGATTCCTAGAAAGTGAGTGCATAACATTGAAGAGGAAACTCTGTCAGAACTCAACAGGAGCGCTTTATTAAAATATACTCATTACTCATTTCAAATCTACTTTCTGACAGGTCACTAAGTTCATTTTGTGCATACTTTAGTACCCAAGAGACACTAGGGATAAGAGGACTCAAGTTCGTGTAAATAAAAGTTTGGCACTTCAAAACATAGGCAGATTAAAGATGATTTTTTAAAAAAAATTCTCATCAGATATGCGCAGCCTCGTGCTTCTTTTGAAAGGGGGTGGTATCAGCTCCAAGATAAAACCACTTTACAGATCACATCTCGGTAGTAAGACTCAATGAACCCGCCAAGTTATTGGTTTTTTTTTAAAAGGTTGCCATTTGCCACTGTTAATCAATTTAACCTTTTCATGCTTGTTTCAAACATTTGTCATCATTATGGAAGAACACATTCCTATCCAAAACGTAATTTGGCAAGCATCAGAGGAGAGAAGAGCAGGAAATGGAAGGGCAGTAAAACAACAACTAAAACCGTAACCTCAAAATCAGTCTCCAAATTGTACCAGCTTACATGGTACAGTACTGACTATTTGATACCAATACCAGGTAGGTATACCTTTTTTTCCAGGTTGTGTAACTACATCAGTGTGCTACCATGTGAATTCTGCCCCAGCAACCCATGGAACATTCCAGAGGATGCTAGAGCTGCTATTACAATGGTGGGGAACCTCAGGCCCAGGGGCCAAATCCAGCTATCCAGGATTCCCCAGATGGACACACCCCTTCCTTTGGCCCCACCCTCTTTCCCTCGACCACTGAGCATTTAATGGTTTTCCAGCATTTGTACAGTTTTTTCCCCCAGTGTAAAAGGTTGAAATCTCTCTCCTATTAGTTATTGGCAGTAAAAGCTTTTAACCATACGTGCTGGTATGTTTTGTATTTTTAGCCCTGCCCCTTTTTGTCACTGGCCTCACTCACCATTGGAATGTGGCCTGTGAGAGATTCTCCGAAATTGAATTCAGTCCTTGGGCTGAAAGAGGTTTTCCACCCCTGCGCTGTTATATGTCTATGTTAGTATGTAGGCCAGGTCTTTGTTAGAGGCTGGCAGCTGAGCACATTCTATCTGGCATAATAGTTGCCATCACTAATAAGCTGGGACATAAGCTGGGATCAGCACCGGCAGAAACAGTTCTGCTGGGAGAAAGGGAAGATAGGAGTCATGCCAGAGAAGTACCATGAGCTGAATGGAACAAGGCAGGTTGCCCACAGAATGCATGGGACCAAGAGTCCGCAGCCAGTTTGAAAACGGATCACCACCAATCAGGGTCCTAGAAACCCTGAAAATGACAGAGGTAAGTTGTACTGCTTTTTGAGACCTTCCATGATGGCAGAGAGTCTGAAAGCTCTGTTTCTGGATCTATCATCCAGATCCTGACTGACATTCAATACATTCTTCCAGAGATAAATGCATGCAGAGCTGCCTGGCACTTTGAATTGTATTCATGAAGGGTAATAAAGAAAACTAGCAATGAAAGAAATGCAAGAACAAATCTCATTTGCAAACAAGGTATGTAACTTTAGAGCAGGGGTCCTGCAGGCACCTCCAATGGCACCCGCGAAGGGGTCCCCAACATGGTGCCTAAGGGCCATGGTGCCCACAGCCTTTTCTCAAATTCCCAAATGTGCCCATGGATCCAAAAAGGTTAGGGACCCCTGATTTAGAGAATCTGTCAACTACCTTTTAAATATTACAGCACTGCCTGCAGTAGATAAGTGAGTATAGGCCTCCCGATATATCTAATAGGAAAGATTTTTTAAAATATTGCTTGGTAATTCATATTTAATTCTTGTTTTGTCACCAATATTCAGTTTTTCCTGAGAAGTCTCCTATATTGCATCACATTTAAAAATTAAAGTATTATCCTAGAAATACAACACCTACATCTCATGCAGGAGTGGGCAACTTGTGACCCTCCAGTTGTAGATTTCATAGATAGAGTTGGAAGGAGCCTACAAGGCTATCGGGTCCAACCCCCTGCTCAATGCAGGAAACTAGAGGAGGCGTCTCCCATCCAAGTAATAGCCAGGCCTGACCCTGCTTAGCTTTCCACACTCAGACAAGCTGAGCCAGCGTGAGCCACAGGCCTGTTTTTTTAGCCACAGGCCTGTTTTTTTGTTTTGTTTTGGCATACAACTCCCATAATCCCTCACCACTGGCTATGCTGGCTAGGGGCTGATGGGAGTTGTAGTTCAAAATATCTGGAGGGCAACAAGTCCCCCCCCCCCACACACACATCTACATAATGTAAACTTCAGGTGTGGAAAATTGCAACTGTTCCCTGAAAAAGAAAAAGATAAAAAAGGGTTTTCAACAATTACTCCTCAAGAAAGCTGAATTAATGCCCTTGCTTAGGGCTCATATTATACAAAACATTATTTGCTTCACTTCTTGCCAATCTCTGGCAATATCCACCTGTGGAGAAAGCCTGAGCATACATGATGAATGAACCCTGACCCAGTTTCCCCTTCTGCTGACAACCCTGCTTTCCCATCCTACTTGCATAATCCCCACCCGGGGGGGGACGGGACAGGAGACACAGTTCTGGCAGACCGGTTGTACGTGAAGGCATGTGCATAGTTGCATCTGCATACTACATATCCTCAATAGGCACATTTACACCTACCCTCCGGGAAGGGCATAAACATTTTCGAGGGTGGGGGGGGCAGTCTCAAAGAGCTGCAAAGTACCCCAAAGTACCCAGGAGATACCAGCACCCAAGAGGTGCCACCACCCCGCAGGGCGGAACCAGCCCACCTAGGTAGCAAGAGCGGGGAGGAGGCTGAGCGAGGGTAGAAAACCAGTCCTCGCAGACAAAGGGGTTGTTGGGCACAGGGTGCAGGCTTGCACGGACCAGGTCTCTGACTCCAGTCAGAACCACGCAGCTTCCAACCCCGGGCAGGGTGCCCGGAGACTGGCTACATAGACCGCTATGCTAGCTCCGTAAGTCCGATTCTCTGATGTATAGTTATTCTCTGTATTACGCTAAGCCATACCTCCGATGTGTATTGAAGCTTTCCACTTTGCTGATTTTTATGAACTCTTTTATGTTTAGTGTGAAATTCCTGGTAGTCTATTAGTTCCGCTCCATTAAAGGTGATATAAACATAGTATTTCCGTCTCAGTACGATTCCTTGTCAATGGTTAGTCGCGGCTGGATTTAAACTGCACAGGAGCCGCATACAGTGTAATATCTCGGTACTGATTAACCTGTTAGGTGCCGAACTCACGCAACGGACCGGTTTTGGTCCTCCACACCACCCAAACTCTTATTGTCTATATTCCTATTCTTCTCTCGCAAACCCACTGTATCCATTTCCCACATTCTTCTTCCTGTTTTGCATTCTGCCCCTTTCTCTATCTGCCACGAACAAACAACATTCTTCCACTCTGGGCTCAGGACAGAGCCAAACATGACTTGACTGACTTCATACAATCCTTTCAGGTGGCTGTATCACCTCAGATTTCACACAGGTAGCTTGTACGTTAAGTGCCATCATGTCAAAATCACATGGAAAAATTAACATACAGACATTTAAACTGTTCACATTTTATTTATTTATTTATTTATTATATTTATACCCCACCTTTTTTCCTGCAAGGAACTCAAGGCGGCTTACATAATCCTCCTCCTCTCCATTTTATCCTCACAACAACCCTGTGAGGTAGGTTAGGCTGAGAGTCAGTGACTGGCCCAAAGTCACCCAGTGAGTTTCATGGCCGAGCGGGGAATAGAACCCTGATCTCCCGAGTCCCAGTCCAACACTCTAACCACTACGCTACACTGGCTCATGGATGACTGTATATTCAAATATGTTATTTCCCTCATGAAATTTGAACCTTCTAGTCCTCCCCCCGCTCTCTCACCCTCCCTGCATTCTGAGATTACTGTGAGCCCATACAAATTGAGAGAAATGTGCAATAAAAATGTATACCCACCCAGAAACATTTCCTCCGTTTCAAGTGGATATGTTCGGTTTAATGTCCAAAATCCCTGTTCTCAGTCTTTATTACTGAACATAATTACCTATATACAAGAGTCCCATGGGGAAGCTCAGCTAAAAAAGTGTGAAACAGAATGGATAATTAAGTTAATCAGTTAACTTAATTAACTTCATTAATTAAATAATCTGAATGTAAGCATTTTAGCCCTACAGTCAGGTTGTAAACTGAATCAATGCCTTCTACCAGATACATTGTTAAAGGAGGCTTTTCTATATAAATGAAGGACCAAATTGATCATTTCTCGTAATGTTAATATTTACACTCTATCTTACCAAGCACAGGCATTTCATTTTCACCCCATGAAAATACAGAGATGCGCGTACAAGCAAAACTCGAGCTATTCTCCAAATTCTACCTCAAAGCTCGTTCCGTCTATATCAGACTACCATCTCAGGCTTTTTCTTTCTGCTTGAAAATTTGTGCATATTTCTCCAAATGTACAAATCAATTGTGCACATCTTTGAAATATATGCATTCTTCTCTCATTGATGAAAGTGTGTTTGTGCGCATTTTTCAAAGGCATAAATTTTCCAAGTGCATTTTTCAAATGCACGCATGTTGTGAACACTTTTTTTGTCTGTGAATCACATTGCAAGCTCAAAAATATACAGACTTCAGGTCTGTATTCAGCCTGGGAAGTTTGGTCTGGGAGGTGAGAACTGGGTAAATCCTGATCAAAAATGAACTGAAACTACTTTCTCATACATCCCTATTAAAGTGCTCTGGTTTACCCAGTGACTATAAGACCTTGCATCAACCTATCAGTCTCGGGCATTTCCTTTTCCTTTGGACCTTTCTTTTCGTGAGGAGGGGGGGCTGGGCCAAGACAGAGTGAAACAGAAAGGAGCAACACTGGATAAAAGAGAAGAAACGGTGTCCAGTGTGCAGGTTCCTATATTCTCATATCTAACCCCACAAAGCATCAGGGGTACTAATCATAAGAAAGACCTAATGGGAATATTTTTAAAAACATATCCTCTATAGGCAAAAAAAAAAAAAAAAAAAAAGGAAAATGTGCAAAATGTATACATTGCAACAAAGAGATGCACATCCTGGTTTTAAGATTGAAACAATAGTGTAAATAATACTCTGTTCAGAGTGTAGAAAAGATAATCAATAACCTATTGAACATAATAAAACAGGAGATGTTTTTAGGAATATGATTTGGGATGCTTTTATGGCATATCTTAGAGGGCAATGTATTGTATGTGCTGTTTTGGAGGGAGAGAAAATGACAAAGTGCCATAAGAGGCAGAAAAATGGCAAGAGGTGTTGGAATTCAGATGCCTGCTTAAAGTCCTGTGAGCTTTACCTGTGTGCCTGCTACCTACAATCTGCATTAGCTTCCAGCACACAAATAGTAAATTCCACCCACAGTGCGACTTGTAGCTCTCCTGCTCCCTTCCTTGCAGCAATCAGGAACGACGCTTTGCTAGACTAATTGTTTTATTATATTTCATAAAACAATTACAAACTACAAATATATACAGAGACAGTTCTGAGAGTATAACATAGACGTCTGAAATTAGAAGAAGAGAGACGAAGAATCAGAAAGCACAGCAAACATACACACCCAGCTGTGCCAGAGAGCCAATGGGAATCAGGACAGGCATATGACAGTATAGCAACTGTCATATTATGTGACACCCACTTTCTCCTACTAGATGTCCAAGGACATCTAGATATGGAAACAAGGAACACCTGTTCCAAAGACCTTCAGCATTGCAATGCTGAGGTGCCGGCTGATTAAGTTTTACTGAAAGTAAAACTTTCAAGCAAGCACAAGCTTGATAATCCAACAAGAGGTACAAAAGAGAAGTTAATGTATATAGGCCAAGGCTACATTAGACACGTTTAAAGATAAATGTAGGCTTATTGATACACATTGTGCAGCTAGGTCATTATTATATCAGAGGCCAATTTTATTTGAATATGGAAATAAATCAGGAAAGTTATAGGGTAGACTGCTGGCAACAGAGAAGCAATTCACGGCAGGGACAAGAATTGTGAAGATGGATACTAATTTTGCATATCAGGGTATTGCCAATGAATTTGCCAGTTTTATGAAAGGTTATACAAAACAGTATGTCCTCAATGCAGGGAGCAATCCTATAGCCCCACAGACAGCGTCTGAGGGGCCATAGGATATTTCTGATTCTCAGCTCTGAGGTCGGATACCATGCTCCGACCCCCCGACCTGGAAAGAACCGCACTAGCTTGGTTCGGGAAAGTGACCTTGGAAAGGGGTAAAAGGGGGTATTTTGGCGGGTGGGGAGGGGAGTAGACTGGAGAGGCAGAATACAAGCTGTCCTGAGGTCTCTCCAGCCTCCTTCCCCCCCCCCACTCTAAAATGCTTTCACTAGACAAGCAAAAAAGCTCATCTAGTGAAAATGCAGAGTGTGAGGATGGGGAGGCAAAGATCCCCTCCACCGCTCCTCCTGCCCTGCATAGCCATGGTGGCTTAGCATGTCGTGTGAACCCAGTCAATATATTTTATAGAAAAGGCATTAGAATAGAGTATAATAGGTATTTTTTACAGAGGTTTTCACAGTATTTGGTTTTAGGGAAGAAATGATCAATTGTATAAAAATAAATAAAAGCCAATAGTGAGAACTGATGGCTCTTATCACCAAAATAAGCCTCTGAGTTTGGGGGCTTACAAGCATCGAGGGCACAACCCATGGGATTGCACCCCCAATGAATTTCACCATTTTTAAATGGTCTGAATATCCCAAATGTACCCGATTCCATAGAACAGCCTTGAATAATCCTATTATATTACAGTAAGAAAGCAATTCACACCTTGTAAATAAATCAGGCATTGGAACCAGATGGCTTTCTAACAGAGCTTTATCAAACATCCTGGGATAATCTGGTACCTATTCCTATTCCATGGGAATTATTTAATTATATTAAGCAGATCAATAGGATGCCTGGTACCTAAACTGAAGCAAATATTGTTGTAATTCTGAAACCTAACAACAATTTAGAAAGACCAGAATTCTACAGGACAATATCACTGTTGAGTACAGGTTTCAAGATTCTAATCTTTCAATGGTGGGTCAATTAAATAATGTCTCAATCTATAGTCACACTGATCAGACAGGGCAAAGCAAAACAACAACAAACTCCGCCCAAATATTATGGGCCACATTACATCCAATGCTGCAGAAGCAGATTTCTGCTTGTGCAACAGAATGTTACCTCCCTCTCTTCCCCCTGCAGCCCTCAAATCTTCATTGGAGGTCCTCCCCCACTCAACCCTACACAGCAGATTTGGAGCGGCAGGGGGAGGGAGGAGACTCACCCTGCCCTGTTCCATTGATAGAAACCTTCCATTGCTGGAAAGACACTAGTTGGATTGCACCCTATCAATTTTTCAAAGATACAAAAAGAACCACCGATAATGGGAGGGTTCACATGGCATGATAAGCTACACTGCATAGAAAGCTACACAGTATGGCTTATGAGCCACCCTACCCCTGATGCGCCCGGCAGATGATCAGGCACATCAGTGGTAGGGTGTGTCCTCCTCCCCCTCTCATTCCTCCTGCAGGTATTGCAGGGGACCCCATAGGAGCAGCGAGGTTCCCCCGCTACCACTTGTCAATGGTGGCGGGGAGGGGGGTGAACGGGGGAGTGGCTATTGCTTCAGCCTATGCATGAGTAGATTGAAGCGAGTCTGCCACCCACTGCCAAGCAACCCCTTTCTGCTGGGAACAGGCTATTGGGGGGGGGGGGGACGAGCCGCGCTCTGCTTGGCCTCCTCTAGAGGAAGCCAGTCAGAGCATCTTCCTGCCTGCCACGGTGGCCACGATGGCGCGGAGAACCTCTGACAGCCATTCTGAAGTTCTGCTTGGGCACTTTGGGGCGACTGGCATCAGTGCTCACCAGAGCCGCTTTGCTAGAGTGGCAAACCTTTTTTGCCGCTTTTGCCAAGCGGATCTGTATAGGTTTGACTCCCCCCCCCCCCAATTGGGTCGTGTTGTCCGTGTCTGGATGACACAGCAAGCCACCACGAGGCAAACAAACCCTACAACAAGCCATGGCTTGTCAGGGTGGCTTATAAGCCAAACTTAAGCCAGCCTGACAAAGTCGTCCCGGGTTTGGACAACACGCTAAGCCACTGTGGCTTCGAAGTCACACTGGCTTAGCGTGTTGTGTGAACCCAGTCTTATGTTTTATAGATACCGAAAAGGCATTCCACAGAATAGAATATAATGGATTTTTTTAAGCAAAGGTTTTGACAGTATTTGATTTTAGGGAATAAATTATCAATTGTATAAAAATATATATAAGTTAATAGTGAGAATTGATGGCTTTTATCACCAAAATTATCCAATCTATGTATTGCAATATTGACAATAGAGGGAAGATTAGATGGATAGATGAAGGATGAAACAACAGATTAAGGCAATGGCATGTGGATGTCATTGCCTTCATTATAAGGGGCCCCATCTACTGTTTCTAGAAACTCAAAATAAAAGATATTAACAGGTTCAAATGGGAAAGAAAAGAATAAAGTACTTGGGGATCATGTTGACAGATAATTTGCCAAGAAGAATAAATGACAATTTGGATACTCTGATCCCCAAAATGCAGAAATACCTTCAGCAATTGAGTACTGGGCACTTGCCCTGGATAGGACATATTTCTGAGAGGGGGGAAATGAAAAAATTATCAGTTTACTTTTCTATTTTTAACTTTACTATTAATTGTTCCGGGGGGGGGGGGGAAGCCAAACCTATACATTTGTATTAAGAAGTTTATTAACAACAAGCTGGCTAGAGTAGAACATAGAGTAGTTTATTTCAGTCAACTTAAGGTGGATGTCTGGCAGTCCCTAATATAGATCATCATAATCATGCAGTTCTTCTCACTGCTTTGTATCAATGATTTAACGGGGAGAATAATTGTTGGGATATCAAACTGTTTGGAGTACAAACTCCTCTGTCTTCTTAGATCTGCTTGGGAAAAGATGAAAGGAAATCAGTATTAAGTAATTGTGTACGTTGTGATTATGCAAACATGAGACAAATATAGATTGCGACTTGCCCCATATATATCACCTTTATATTCTGTAATGTTTTCTCCTTGATTTACTGTCACAAGAAAAAAATCTTAGTTTGGACTTTGGGCTGATAATCAGATGCATATGATAAAAGAATTAACTGAAAACTTGTACAAAAAACCTGATATTTGGAATTTATCTCAAAAATATCTCAAATCTTAACCTGTTCATTAGAACTGAGTAGAAACAGAAATATTTATAATAGAGTAATAACTTTTTGAAAACATATTGTTCAGTAAGCCACCACAAGAAAGATTATCACAATGTACAAGTAAATTTCCTGGGGATTTGATTCTTGGACAGCCTTTGATTCGTATCAGAGAAGCTGAAGAAGATGGAAGCCGAAATATTTTGCTTTAAGATTTTTCTGTTTTGTCACTCTATTAAATATATGTGTGTGTATGTGTGCGCTCACGAGTGTGGAAATTAAAGTTGTTTTTTTAAAAAAGGATCACCTGTGACGACAAACCCCCCTCAACACAGATTATTGAAAGCTAAGTGCTAATGTGGCCCTGTAATTATAATTAAATTATAAATGTGAAGGTGATAGGAAGAGAACTGTTGCAAAAGCTGTATGTGTCCTTAGCACTCCAGCAATACAGATGGGCATACGCTTTGAATCGTGTCCTGTCTTGCAGAACAGGTGGCATAACACACACCCCCTTTCAATACCAATTTCAACATTTACTTTAATCCGTAACACCCTAAAAAGAAAAGACTGCATTTTTCTAATTGAAAACATGAGTACATTTCCTGCATTAAAACCCCCTACAGATTTATACCCAATTCAGTCTGCTCTGCTGAACAGATTGACAGAACTAGGTCAAATCTTTCTCTAGTGGCTCTAGCCAATCTTTGTCAATTCGCTGCACCTCCATCTCCAGGAATTTTTTTTTTAAGTACGTATTCATTCCAGACCGCATGGTTCCCATATTCAGATCCTGACATATCATTGTTCCATGCAGAGGTAGATACAGGACTACAAAGAAGGAAGCCAGATGCCAGTGGGTTCTTTTTAGTGCATAAATCCCAATCTTACTGTCTGTTCTCTTAGCACTAGACATTTTTTGTTAACAAATCAGCGATAGCATCACTTAGAAAAGAGCAGGAGGGGTGGGGGTGGGGGAAGACATGTTAGAAGAGAAATTGCTTTTTTAATGGAGGTGACTGATAAAAATCCAAGACAGCAGATGCCAATTAGCTGATTGAACAATTAAAAAAAAAGAACTGGCAGCCAATTCTACATAAAAGAGGCTTTAACAAATATTGTGAAGATGTATGTATTTTAGAGTTGTATTTAAGAGCTAGATCTGGGAAAGGGTAGTTCTATATCATTTGAATATTTTTTTGTTAGCAGAAAAGGGCTGGGGGGAGCTAGTAAGAGGTTCGGTTAGCACAGGAAAATCAGAGGGTGGGCCATCACCCAAGCAGAGAGCTAGACTCCATGGCTAGGCTCTCCAAATTCTGTACTAAGTGTTTGAGTACTATGTCACAGCTGCAGGACTTGGCGGTGTGGAGGGAAACTATCACAAATACCTGAAATAGTAGGGGCATTTTACACCTGTCAGGCAATAGTCTCCGGACAGGCATTTTGTGCCCACCTGTATGCAGACAGAGTGGAGCTTAGAAGGTGTCTAAGGAGCTTTAGAAGGATTTAGCTATGTGGGAGGTTTTTCAAGATAGCTTTAATAAGGCATCTTTCTGGAGGGAATCCATGAATGAGATTAGAAGCAGAGTTGCAGGTGCACTGATTCTGCAGAAGGTTAAGTTTTGGATTGTACTGGAGGGGACCGTGGTACACAGAGCAACAGACTCAGGACTGGGTCACACTCAAGACTTTACTGTGCAGTTGCAATAGGAAAAGGAGAGGTTTTTTTCAATAAAGGGACTCGTTTGGGTGGGTGGGCTTTGATTGCAAAAGCAGCCTAAAAGTATTAATCACCCTTTCCCCTAGTGCTGTTTCTGCAGTCACCTCTGCATTCCACCGACACAGTATTTCCTTTTTTAAAAAAAAATATATCCTGAGATAACAATGTGTAGTTTGGGCCACAGGGCTGTTAAACAGTGCTTTAAACTGCTGCATTAAAAATAACAAATAAATTAATGTGGAGTTGTTTAAAAAAAAAAAAAAAGGTGCTGCAGTAAAAGTGATCACCACCACTATTCCAACTGATCCGGTCACCATCTGCCAATGCTGGTTTGGTTTTCCAGCCAAAAAATACCCCTCATGACATGCACCTCAGGTCACAGTTTCATTCAGTTGCCCCCTCCTGGCCCAAATTCAGTGCTTAATTGCATGAAGCCTCATGCCGCAGTGACCTGCATGCAGTCACCTGTACATTGCATTTTTGCTCTAGCAAAGCAGCGCATGACCATACTAAGTCAACCCTTAAACCAAGCAGTGTCTCACTCTTATTTTTCCTACATCTATGGTGATAATTGGCTTTATTTCTGTCACTTAGGGCCAAACTAAATGTTCATTAAAGCATGAATAGTGGAGCTATGCGTGCTAGCTTTCTCTAAGAGAGGAAGATTTAAGCTTCCGCTCACCCAATATTCCACCACCACCCCATCATGCTATAAATATGCAATCTTGTTATGTTAAGGGTCTTCAGTTGGAGTTAGAAAAGGCTAGGCTTCCTTTCTAGATTCCATGCTGCATTTTCTGCAAGGAAAGAACCTCCTTGTGTGTCTCTAAACTAGTTCGCTCTTGCAGATGCCCCAGGTAAGACTGTGATTGCCAGCCCCACACTTTCTGCCTCCCTCCTCCTAACTCCAGATATCAACTATCCCCATGATTCTAATCCCCACTCTTTTCTCCTCCCTCCTAATCCCAGATCTCACTTTCCCCCATGCTGCTCCTAATCCCCAACCCTAAAGCAGTATACAAGGAAAAAGAATAGTGGAAAATCCAATTTATTTGATCCTTTAGAATAATCACTGATTTTTATCCACCCTGAAGGGGGTCAAGATACTGGATCCTCATATCTAAGTAGAATGGGCACTCCAAAAGAAAGTGAACCAAATCCTTTATCTTCTGGCATCCAACTGGACAATGTCTATCCATCCTATGTTGGCCATCATATAGTCCGGAGTCCCCTAACCTCCATTGACTGCAGGGTGTTTAATCTGCATTTTGTTGAGAGCCATCTAAAACCAAATGGGCAGATAAAAGACAAATATGGGAGTTTCCTGTCCTGAGGGGGGCTGCAAAATCTTTATTCAGTATGTTGGAATGGCACTTGTCCACTAGTATGGTGGTAGTCTAAAAATCAGCATCAATCAGACATCTTGAAACTTCCAGATGGGCAGCGCTGTAGCCTCTTGCAATCAAATAGCCCATGGAAAAGCCAGATTAGAGATGATCTACATAGGATACATAAGATCATATTATGTACATAGGATACATAAGATCACATTATTTGCTATTTTCATCGCCATGATTTTACATCTTGTCGAGGGGAAACTTCCCACTGGTGTGGGAATTATATATCGAACAGATGGAAAGCTTTTTAATCTCAGCAGGCTGAAAGCAAAAAGTAAGGTAATTACAACCTTCGTTGTGGAACTACAGTATGCTGATGATAATGTGGTCTCCGCACATTCAGAGGATGATCTCCAAACTATCCTAAATGCTTTTGCAGAAGCATACGGAAAACTTGGGTCTCTCACTTAACATCAAAAAAACCAAAGTGCTTTATCAGCAAGTGCAAGCTAACCCTTTGGTGATGCCATCTATCCAGCTTGGCGGGACAATACTGGAAAATGTTGATCATTTTCTCTATCTTGGCAGCTATCTTTCTGTTACAGCTAACATCGACAGTGAAATCCAGCATCGTCTGAGCTCCGCAAGTGCCGCGTTTTCTTGAATGAAACATAGAGTGTTCGAGGATCGGGATATTTGTAAGAAGACCAAAACACTGGTTTATGAAGCCATTGTATTACCAACTTTATTGTATGCCTGCGAAACATGGACTATCTATAAACGTCACCTCCAACTCCTTGAAAGATTTCATCAATGTTGCCTCCGGAAAATCCTGGGAATTACTTGGGAAGATAGGCGAACAAATGTCAGTGTACTGGAAGAAGCAAAGACTACTAGCATTGAAAAAATGATCCTTCAACGTCAACTTCAGTGGACCGGTCATGTTGTTCGAATGCCTGACTGCCGTCTCCCAAAGCAGTTACTTTATTCCCAACTCAAGGATGGAAAGCGGAATATCGGTGGTCAATATAAGAGGTTTAAAGATGTTCTTAAGGCTAATCTAAAAAAATGCAATATAAACATAAAAAACTGGGAAGCTCTGGCCCATGAACGATCTAACTGGAGGTTGGCCTTTCACAAAGGTTCTATGGACTTTGAAGAAGCTCGAGTGCAAGGTGAAAGGGAGAAACGTGCTAAGCGAAAAGCACGTCAAATGAATCCTTTACAAGACCATCTTCCATCTGGTAACTTGTGTCCTCACTGTGGGAAGCTGTGTGGATCTAGAATTGGCCTCCACAGTCACTTACGGACCCATCGCTAGAGTCTACACAATTTTCTTTAGAATTTTCCTCCTTTTAAAATCTCCTTTTTGTAAATTTTCTTTTTTATCCTGGAAGACAATCTTACTCGGTCACGAGTGATCGCCTGACTGACTGAGAGTTGGAAGGGGCCTACAAGGCCATCGAGTCCAACCCCCTGCTCAATGCAGGAAACTAGAGGAGGGGTCTCCCATCCAAGTAATAACCAGGCCTGACCCAGCTTAGCTTTCCACACTCAGACAAGCTGAGCCAGCATGAGCCACAGGCCTAAATCAGGTAGCCCACGATTCTGCCCCCATATCTTCATATGCCATTAGGACAAAAAGAGGCCTACTGAAAACTTATCTTAAGCCAGAAATAGACAGCCACCTTCGGAGATAAAGTTCCCACTGAACAACAGGCTGTGTCCCTTCGGAGAATTGCTTTCACGATGGATCCAGGCATACCCAGGGACCTAGACAGACATTCATGCTGTTCCAATTCCAGGGCCTCAATATCTGAATGAACCCACACAGGGGCCCCATATAAAAGCTGGGGCAATAATTTGGTTTCAAATAGCTCAATCAGGGGTGTCACTAACTTCCCACCTGGTCCAGCCAAGAAATGAAAAGTAGCATTAACAGTTACATTAGCTGCTAGTGCAGTGGCAAATGAATGAACCAGGATCCAACATTTTTAAACATCACACCCAGATATTTATATGAATCAACTTGGCTGCAGCAATTTCCACCCGCATTTCTTTCTTTTCTTCCAGAATACCAGAAGTTTAGTTTTAGAATAACTTGTAAAAGTCACATAGTACAATATGAGCTTAAGGCTCCCAGACATGTGTGGTTCAAATTTGTTTTGAGCTCAATTTTCCTTTCTTCTTTTTTACTATTCAGCATGTTCCTCAGCTAAATGCTGAGATAGCAGATGCCCTGCCTCATTTTCAGCACCAATGGGCAGACAGGGTATCAAGAGCAACACCTCCTTACTTGTGAAATTATGGAATGTCAAGGTTGACTTGTATTTGACTTCATCCTCCAGGGACAGGCACCTGCAAACCTGAGCACATTACAAGAGAGAATAATTTAGTTATAAGTATATTGCTTGTAGCATGAAAAATGTCTCCCCACTGCTCTGAAACAGTTTGGGCAATTTTATCTGGTGCCTCCATTCACCATGGGAGCAGAAGCACAAGAATTAGCTTTCGGAATGAATGAATGAATGAATGAAATAAAAAGAAAGAAAGAAAGATAAGAGGAGTTACCACTCACCTTTCAGATTGCAGTGAATTATACTACCATATATTACTTTTCAACCTGATAGCAGCCTATGCATTCTAGAATTAGGCCGTCAACACTTTGCCCAACCTACTCTCACTAAGCCACCCTGAGAATAAGCTACTATGGGTTGGTTGTTCGCATTTTTAAAAAAATGTGTTTAGCCTCCCACTGTGGGTAGAACAACCCCTACAACAACCCATGGGTTGTTGGGGTGGCTTGTTACCCATGCACAAGCAACCCTGGGGAAATCGGTCTGGGTTCGCACAACATGACAACCCATCATGGCTAGCAACCCACAATGAGTTGTCGTATCATGCAAACCCAGTCTGTGTGTCATAAGCTACTTGCAGGAGATGTGACGAGACTTGCAGAAGTATGCATAATTGGCCAAGAAATCTAGCAAGACATGAGCTCAACACTGCACTATACTAGAGAGAGCAGCAAACTGTTGCATGAAGCAATGTGGTCATAGATAACGACAGACATAACCTAGAGCACCTCCACAAGAACAGCTCTGCAGGAAATTGTCACAAGTTCACAGGTAAATGGTATTCTGAAATGAAATGCTAATCACAATCAATCCACACATTAGAATGTGCGGCTATCCCTATCAGTCCAGACAGATTAGCAGGACTGACACCGGAGATGGAATTTAAGTCATGCTAGAAGAAGCAATGGTTTACCGTCAGAGCTGGGGCTGCAACAGTAACATGGAGACATGGAATCCATTCATCAAAACACTGAAAATGCTTCAGAGACTAAGCTGCATATAATTAATGTAACTTCCCTAAATATAAGCACGCAGGTCCCATATTATCAGTAGAGTATTCCTATGATCTGGAGTATAATACATATCTAGTAAAAGTAATCCAAGATCCCGATTCAACCTTTAAATAAAGTTGTTATAGCTCATAAAATGCATAAAATTCCAAACAGGGGTCCACTGTTTAGTCTGTACATGCTATAAAATGATTAGCAAGCAGCTGTCCGTTGTTTAATAAGAATGCAACTCCTTCTAGGACTTAACAAGGCCCAGTAACCAGCATCATCAGCCATCTGCCAAGGCCCACTCTCTGGCAAGGAGCCACTGCCAGCTGCTGCTGTGGCTTCTGCCTCCACCTTCTTTGTATGTGTGTGTGTGTGTGTTTCCCTTTCCCTTTCCTTTCCCAGCCTCAACTGGGGCTGAAAATGTGAGCTGCCAGTACCACCTCCTCTGCCCTTCCCAACACCATGGTGCTGACTCCAGGAGCTGCCACTGCCCAACACATGGCATTCTCTGCCCTGCTCTGATCAGCCTTTACCATTGGTGGCTAGCAGTGGCTTGCCTGCTCAGTATAGTTGGTGTTGGGAATATCTGGAGGAAAGGGAAGAGGAAGTAGCAAAGGCTCACCTGCTCAACAGCAGTTAATGAAGGGGAAAGCAGCTGCCATAGCTCAGTCAGGGCCGGCGCTACCACTAGGCCAACTAGGCGGCTGCCTAGGGCGTATGGCTAAAGGGGGCGCAGAAACGCTCCGCTCCTGCTTCGCCTGTGCCCCAGACCCACGCAGACACTCGCCCTCTCCTCCTCCTCCTCCTCATCCTCCTCCTCCAGGAACGGACGAGGAAGGGAGGGCGCGGGGCCTGCGCTCCACTTTCCGTGACGTGTGTACGGAAGAGGAGGAAGATGGGAGCGAGCAAGCCTGATCTCGTGGCAGCAGCGGCGGCAGCAGCGGCAGGAGCGCACGAGGCATCAGGCAGCCGGGGCTCGCTGCGCTTGGCGCGGATCTGGGCAAGGAAGCCGAGCAGGAGAGCGGCCAGGCAGGCATGGGGCAGCAGCAGCAGCGCCCGTGAAGGCAGCTCCGCGCGGGGCTGCTCGCTTGGCGCCGAATCCCGCTCTGCTCCGCCTCTTCCACCTCCTCCGGGCAGGCGGGCTTGCCTCTGTCCGCCAGGGCGCAGCTGGAGCGGCTGGTGGCTGCTGATCCGCCGCAGCTTGGCGCCTCTTCTCGCCTTCCTGCCTTCCTTCCTCCCTTCCCGGGCCGCGGAGGCTGGCAGCAGCAGCAGCAGGAGGAAGCTCGCTCGCTTGGCCGACTCTTCCTCGCTGCCGCTGGGACTGCTGCCGCCGAGGGAGGGAGGGCTCAAGTCGGGGGGGCGCTAAATATTTGAATTTGCCTAGGGCGGCAAACTGCCTTGCACCGGTCCTGAGCTCAGTACACATAGGGGAGCCTGGAGGCCACTGTAGAAGGATGCCTGACAAGGCACAACACCCATGTTCCACAACCTCACCCATCCATCTTGTGTCATGTACTAAATCAAATAATATGCTGAGCTTGAGAAGGGCAAAGCTAGTTATAAAGTAAGAAGGGCTTAACTGCTTAACTACCGGTAGCTAATTGTCACATCACCCAATATACTCAACTTTGGATGTAGTAGGATCTGGCTGGATTGACCAGCCACAGGCTACAAGGTAGCCACACACACACACACACAAAATGAGGAAGACATTCATACCTCATTGACTACAACAGGAATTAGGGGATAGCTAAGGTCACAGACAAGGCTGCCACCTAGAAAACATAAGGTAGCACCAGTGACAACGTTTTGTAAACAATAAGTGAATCAAATTAAGCACCCATGCAAGTTCAGCAACAGGACACGGATGCCAGGACCCTAAAGACCCTTCCTCACAGTACAAGCAACATAAAAATAATCACTTCATAACTTTTTTAAAATTAAAACCTTAAAATCAAAGCCAGTTATTGAACTACAAAGTCACCAGGGGCATGGGGCTTACTAAGTGGATTCCATGAAGCGCTGCCCACTGGGTGTTTGTGTGTTTTGTACAATTAGTTCCTGGCTCTTAAGAAAGAAGTCTGTTCCCCTGAGGTTAGGTCAGTCGATTCAGAGAAGAAGAGAAATATGAAGAGAAGCTATTCAGGGATGTGGTAGAGCAGTGTTCTCCAACCTTGGGTCCCCAGATGTTTTTGGCCTACAACTCCCAGCATGCCCCAGCCAGCAAAGCTGGCTGGGGCATGCTGGGAGTTGTAGGCCAAAAACATCTGGGGACCCAAGGTTGGAGAACGATGTGGTAGAGGTATCCTGTTCCCATGCAGTCTCTTTGATTGGCGTCACAGAGAACAAGAGCACAACATTCCAAGTAAGAGGAAAATAATCATATAGAACAGCATTCCCAGTCTGGTACCCTCCAGATATTTTGGATTACAGCTCCCATCAGCATGGCCAATGGCCAGGGATGATGGAGGATGTAGTTCAAAAAATCTGAAGGACACAAGACTGGGGAAGACTGCCAGAGGAGGAACCCATTCCTCAGATGACGGTGCTATTCTCTCGTCAAGGATATGCCTCCGGCTGTCAGGGGCTCTTGGTAGTAGTAAAGATTTAATAATTCAGAATAGAAGAAATGGGTTTCTGATGGGTATATATTGGTTTCATGGCTAGTTGCCTGCCTGCTGTAAAGCTTGCAAACATCACATACCATGTAAATGCAGTGCAGTGGAAGAGTCAATGGATGAAAAGTCTAGCCAAAATTGAGAGAAGGGGGGAAGAAGAACACAAACTTTGGCAAAATAAATATAAATTGATAAGAAGGGAAAAGAAAAAAAGAATTTGAGAAGTATCAGTTTTAATATTCTTCATATCAAAATATGAAGACATAAAACAAATGTTTATTTAAATATGTTAGAAGAAAACAGGCAGGGAAGGGAAACAGTCGGATTATTTGGTGACAGAGTGAAAGGATTACCGAGGGAGGATAGCAAGATAGCTTTTCTGCAATCTTAACCTTTTGCATCTATCTTCATTGTCGGAACTGCTTTTTGTCGGGTGTGAAGTCTAGGGCTACTCTATAAAGTCTGATGACATAGACAGTGTCCACAAAAGTTTAGGCTGGAATAAATTTGTCAGTCATTAAGGCAGGGGTCACCAATGCGGCACCCACGGACACCTCCAATGGTGGTTTCTCCCTTCCCTGTCCCAAGAATTCTTGCTATAACCTCTGCTGCTATTAAGTTTAGGGGGGAAATTGGCTCATCCCCTCCCCTCCCCTCCCAATGTTGCTCAGCTGACTGGCCGGGGACAGTTGACCACCAGGAAAAAGGGGGCTGGGCTACAGATAATCTTCATCTACAGCCCCACCTGCTGTACAGCAGTCCCCAGCTCATCAGCGGGAAGCTAAAGCCAAACCCCCTCTTCCCCACTGCTCAGCTGTGTGAAAGGACAGAGGGCGTCATGAGTTGTGTGTGTGTGCATGTGCATCTGTGTGTGTGTACCGGTATGTATGTATGTTTAGATGGATGAGGGGTGTGACAATCCATTCTCTCTCTCACTCTCCCTTCAGTTGTTGAGGAGCAAAGTGCAGGGGAGACCTATTGCCCTCCTAACCTGCTTGCGGGCTTCCTGGAGACATTTTGTTGGGCACTGTGGGAAACAGGATGCTGGACCATTGGCTTCATCTAGGAGGGCCATGATGAAACCAGGTATTAAGCCCAATCATATGGAAGGAACCAATATACCACAAGAATGACATAAGTATGGGAGATTATGTACGGTAGTCCTCCGGGGACACAAAACTCTGAGCATTTCCCCCCAGTTCTTTCCACAGCCTATAAAGGATACAGCTTTCCCTTTTCTCCCTCTTCCATCAGCTATATTAAAGATTTAGCCAGCTTTTCTGAAGATCAATTCCTCATTATTAACCCTCATCTAATTTTCTGCCTTTGCAGTCTTTGTTTCTGGAGCAAGCACTGCCTCCCCCATATAACTTCAGTGTTACAAGGCTTTTGAGAAGCAATATTCCCTTTGATCGGACAACTTTTCATTAAAAGCTGCTGGACTAGATTTTTAAAGTTCAAAGGTTAATAGTGGGAGCAGGACTGGTGCAGGGCAGTTTGGCGCCCCAGGCGAAAAAATATTTAGCGCCCCCCCTCCAAAGCAGCAAAAAAACACAACCCTGCGCCGCCACCACCAACCTACCTTCCCCCCCGCCCTGGCTGCGGCGGCGGCGGCGGCTGCTACGGCTGCTGCTGCCTCCTCCTCCTTCTCCTCCTGAAGTGACGCGATGCGATGCGACGGGACCCCCGCACTTTTTTTTGCCGGGGAAACCAAGGCAACAGGGCTGTTTAAGCCCTGTTGCCCTGGTTCCTCCAGCCAAAACAACGCGGGCGGGGCTCCGGAAGTGACGCGACGCGGAGAAGGTAGGTGACGGGGGGGTTGGGGGGGTGGCGATGGCGGCGGGAGGCGCAGCGGCAGCGAGCGGGCGGGCGGGGGAGGCGCAGCGGCGAGCGAGCGGGCGGGGGGAGGCGCGGCGGCGGGTGGGAGGGTGGGGAGGCGGAGACCTGGCGGGGGCGGCGCAGCGGCAGCGAAGAGGAGCGCAGCGTTTCCGTGCCCTCTTCAGCCGCGCGCCCTAGGCAACCGCCTAGTTTGCCTAGTGGTAGCGCCGGCCCTGAGTGGGAGGGGGGAATAAAGGAGCTGCACCGATTCTGATGAATATATCCTTACTAAACACACCTGAGTTACACGTCAGAAACTCTCTTTTTTTAAGCTTAAAGAAAAAGCATAACTTCCTAGGTTAGAAGTCAGATCCACTGATGTCAACTGAATTATCATTTGAAGATAGCACCTAGGAACCTGAAGTATTTTTTCCAGCCCTGTCCCAGGTTGACTATTTACAACTGAATATATGTACAGTATGTATTTATTACATTTATATACTGTACTGCCTTTCCTCCAAGCTGCTCAAGTTAGCATGCATTGCCTCCCCTTCCTAGTTTATCTTCACAACAACTGTGTGCGGTAGGCTAGCTTCATGGCGGAGTGGGATTTTTAAACTGGGCCTCCGCTGGTCGAGTCCAAACCTCTGACCACTACACCACACCGGATCTCAGTTTAATGCTAACATCTGATGCTTAACATTCCTGCTTCCAGTCTTGAATAAGAGGCAATACTGAAACAGTGAGTTCTCTTAGTATCTCCTCCCTCCTGCATGAAAGAAAGCATAAGGACAATGCTAAGCAGTTTGCATCTGCACAAATCTTATGTGCAATTTGGCGTTTGTAGGAAGAGTATCTTAAAGCAGGGATAGGTAACCTGGTGCCTTCCAGATGTTTTTGGACAACAACTCCCATAAGCCTCATCCAGCATGGTGAATGGTCAGGGATTATGGTCAGGCAAGTTGTAGTTCAAAACATCTGGTAGGCAACAGGTTGCTAACCCCGCTCTTAAAGCATTATAATTAAGCAGGCATTTCCACAGTGGAAAGCAGAGGTGAGTCTTTGATAAAAAGTCTACAATCCTCTGCACACCTACGGTATTTAGGAGTGAGCCCCACTGAGCTCAGCAAGACATACGTACTTCTGAACAAACATGAATAGAATCTCAAATGCTGAAGTACAGTAATTCTGTCAAATGCAACAAGTCCTTCTTACGTATTTTCATTTCTAAGGCATACTCCCCCCCCCAAGTGTGTGCTTCTGCTACATTTGTATTAAATAATCTAAGCAACTAAAAAGGTTAAGGTACAGAACATGAAATGCAATACCATGGGGAATAATGAACTGAAATCACACCTGGTCATGAAGGCACCTGAATAAACAACAGGGTGAGGTCAGCACCATTAGGTGCTGTACCCACTTCCAGGGCAAAGGGAGAATTGCAAATGAAGCGTGAAGAGGGGGAAAGTGCAATCCTTTAATTCTGCATAATGTTAAAGCAGAGTGTCAAGTGTATTATAACTAGATGATTTTGGGCAGGCATTGAATATCTGGAGAAAGACACACAGCCTGATCCTACACATTTTACTTAAAAGAAAATCCCACTAAGTTCAACAGGACTTACTTCCAAATATGCATGCATAAGATTGCAATGCAAATATCATTACTACAGAATGCTAGCAATTGCAATTAGATTACAGTCAGTGAATAAATTTCTTCCGATATCCAACTGTATTAACGATTAAAGCAACAGGCAGACAATGGCTGTGTTTGGGCAATCATAGGTCAGCTTAATGAGGCAAGATACAAATGTAGCCCCTTCTCTCTTTCTTCTGGCACATGGCACATCTGAATGCAATGTGGAAATCAGCCAATAGTTTTGATTAACCATAATTTCCCATTTTCTCTGAACTGGGAATCTAGAGTAACCAGCTTCAGAACAAGTCAAGATCTTACACCATGGTTGGTATTTGTCCCCGAGAAATTGGCAAAAATGTACAAAGGCACCTCGGGTGCATGTTGGAAACGTGAACAGCAAGAAGGAACTTTTTACCACATGTGGTGGACATGTAATAATGCTAAAAAAAATTGGATACAAATTCATTCATTAATTCAATTTTTTTTAAAGATTAACATTCAATTGAAACAAGAGGCTTTTCTCTTGGGAATAATGGATAGTCAGTTGGAAAGAAGCTATGGAACTTTATTTTTATATATGACAACAGCAGCGAAACTATTATATGCACAAAAATGGAGTTTCACCATTGCCTACAACGGAGGAATGGTTGGTCAAGATGGTGGAGCTGGCAGAGATGGCCAAACTTACGTCATTGATTAGAAAAAAGACAACATCTACGTTTATTGCAGAGTGGAAACCTCTAATTGACTTTTTGCAGGGGTTAGAAAACAATGATTTGCTTATCTGTGGTATTGTGGAATAATAAGATGAACTGCCAATAGAAAAAAAAAAATTAAGAAGATGATAAATTTGTGACAATAGAAAAAAGAGAGCTTTTCTTTTTTTGATTATTGAGTAGAGAAATTATTTCTTACCTATATTTGCTGTATTGCTAAAATGGAAGTCCATTTTAGTTTTGTTAACTGTTAATTATTGTTATATGTTTTGTGTTGTTTGTCTTTTAATATAGAAAGAAAAAAGTAAAAAAAAAAAAGATCTTACACCATGGGAAACGCTGGTTAGTTGCACTGCACTGCATTCAGGTGTGCTGCAAAGGGAGAGGAGAAGAGGCTACATGCAGGGCCAATGGCTCATGCATATCTCAGCTTGTTAAGCTCATTAAGCTTATATATGATCATGTGAACAAAGCCAATCTGTTCCGTTGAAAATGCCTTCTTAATCATCAATACCACAGACTGAAGGTGCATATAAAAGGCAAGGCCTCAACGTATAGAGCGGTTTCCATTTATGTGTTTATCAGCTGGTTCACAAACTCAAGTATCCATCATTTGACTTATCAATATATTTCTCACAGCTGAATATAATCCAATTGTAAGCCACCTTGAATAGTGGCAGGGTTTAAATGTTGGGGGGGAAATCTAAACTCCACTGAAAAAGCATTGTTTGAGGCAAATACATAGCGATAAGAAAGTTCTGATGCCGGGTGACCTAAGAAAATGGCTCCACTCACTAGCCAGACCCTGCCATAGAAGCCCTTGCAAGTTCAGTATTATGGGTCAACCACCAGAGCGTGCAGAAGAGACAAAATTCTCACCTATACATAGTGCTTTCTAACTTGCTTGAAACTGATCTGGCCTCTTTTTGATCTTGCAGTTTTGATATATAAACTTGACATCCGCACATTAAGACTCGAGAAGAAAAATATTTCTAATAAAAAATAGGTTAGCACAACCTCCTTTATAACTTACCTTGGAGGAAGAGGTAAGTTGTCTTAAGACATTATGTATTCTATAATGCTGAAGAGGGGAACATGTAGTCTCGAGCTGAATCTTAGGATATCATTTATAGTAATAGAAAGCCAGGCACTGTTGGACACACTTTGAGGGCTGGTACCTCACCTGTAGTCTGAAGTGGCATCATGCATTCTATTACATCCGCACTCTACTCATTCTGCTACATATGTAGATATTCAGGCAAATATTTAAGCCTCGTTTGCAATGAGCTAGTAAAACTGCGACTGGACTGTATCACTTCAGACCAGGGTGGGAGATCACATGACTGAATACTCTTCCACACAAAAATGAATAACACACTATACATAAGCCTCTTCAAGTATTCTCTGTAAGAGATTTTCCAAATGTGTGAGGGCCAAAACTGGGGACAGGCCTCATGTATGCTGGTCCTGTTGTGACATGTAGCACAAACACCAGCTGTGGCACATTGTTTACATATGTAAGGTACAGAATGGCTGGTAAACAAGTCATGTTTAGTCTTCTACTTCCTGCCTGTTTCTCATGGGAAAAGTAGGTGTGAAAGAAATACGAGCTGGTCACATGGTTTGTGTGTTTTGGTGACGTACTGACTTGTTAGGTTTCTGTCTGTAGCCATTTTGGAGAGAGGTGGAATTGCTCTCTTCTTCTTCTCTCTGGTCTTCTGACTAATGCTTGCTATGCATTGTACTCTGCACATGGACTGTAATTAGGAAATGTATTCTCTGTAGGATATACTTGCTATAGTAAATAAACAGGTAGAACAACAACCTGTGGAGTTTACAGAGTTATTTCCTTATTACTGGGATCTGCAAGGAGGAGGCTGAACTGGCTGACATCCGATACGCTGGAATGCTGCATGGAGTGGGAGAGACAGGTCTGAACTTCTGTGTGTAGATTTATGGGCGTCTGCACACGGGAATAGGATTTTAAATCTTCCATCTCACACAAGTGAAGCGCTCTGCTTTTCCACGAGGCTTGCGCGCCTGCAGGGTTCTCTGCACCTTCAGGGTTGTGTGCCCAGAAATTCGGATTCAGCGGGACCTATGGACCAGTGCCAGAACCGAACGGAGCCAGTTCGGGACAAGGCTGAGGGTAAACGCCGGCAGCAGCAGCGGGACCTGTTTTCCAGCAGCTGTGTGTCAACAGCTTCGACTCCGGGAATGCAGTGATTTATGGCAGAGGAGGACATCAAGGCAGAAGAGAAATCTCCTGGGCCTTCGTCCGGTAAGGAAGGGGAAGAAGAGTGGGAGGTGTATGCTGAGGGCTTACAGGCTCTGTTCAAAGCCAAAAGCTCAGACAGCGAAGCCGAGAATTCTGGAGGGGAAGGAGGGGGAAATCCCTGTTCCCGGGAAAGCGGCAGCACCAGCTCTAAACCCACAGATAGTGGTAAAGCTATCTGGTTTGAACTGTGTATTATGAAACGACCAGATGCAGCATTGTTTAAATCATGCGGGGCTCTGGAATGTTGTAACACAGGATGCAGTTGCAGTGGGAGACCAAATTCAGTTTCTGGACACTGTAAAGCAGATCTGGGAGTAGGATCATACTTGCGTGGAAGCTGTACCAGTTGAGCTGACAGGCAACCAGATCAGAATCTGACCATGGAGTATGTGTCAGGCAAGCTTCTCTCTGAGTGGGAGAAACGGAAAGGCAAGAAAAGCAATGCTGGACGTAAATCAGCAGACAGCGCGGCTGACGCAGGGAACAGCCAAGCTGGGAGTAGCAGCAAGCTGGTGGGAGTTACCCAAGCGGCAGCTTTAAAAGTGAGAAAATGCTTTTCTTGCGGGTCGACATCGCATCTTAAAAAAGGCTGTAAGAGCAAGAAGAAAAAGACCAAAAAGGAAGCTACCAGTACACCTGAGGAGGCAATTAAAACGGGCAAAAGTTTGATTGCTCGGGTGGGGGTTTCCAACAACAACATGTGGGTTTTGGACAGTGGGGCATCACACCACATGGCAAATTCCAGAGACATGTTTCAATCTCTGGATGATGGATATACAAATCAATTTGTTGAACTGGCTGATGGAAAGCGAATCCAGGTGACAGCTGCAGGAACAATTGACTTTGCTACTTTGAGTCAACAAAGGGCACTGCTTGTTCAAGAATTGGATACAAACTTGATCAGTATATCACAATTGGCTAATGATGGATATGAAATATGTTCTTCTGACAGCAACTGTGTAATTTCACATGAAGGGGTGATCTGTGCAAAAGGTGATTTGCAGAATTCTCTGTATGCTATAAATCCATTTGTAACACATGATGAGAGGGCAAAGTATGCAAATTGTAAACCCCATGACAATTGTGTGCATATTTTCCACAAACGTTTTGTGCATGCCAATTACAGGAGCATCGAGAAGATGCCGGGTTTGAGTGAGGGTATGAAAATGAAACCTTGTTCTAAGTATGTGGAATGTGAAGTATGCAGTACAGCAAAGTCACACAGATCTAACATTCAGAAACACAGTGATAGAGTTAGCACAAGAATATTTGAGCTGATACACTCTGACGTTGCTGGACCATTTGAAGATAGCTATGGGGGAAATAGGTACTACATGACACTTGTGGATGACTTTTCTCGTTTTTGTTCTGTTTATCTTCTGCAGCATAAGTCTCAGGTTCAAGAGAGATTTAAATCATTTGTTAAATGGGCTGGGAACAGATATAAACAATATCCAATAGGAGAATTACTCTCAGATGGTGGGGGAGAGTACATGAGTACAAAGTCCAAGAAATTCTTGGAAAGTGAGGGCATTGGGCACAGAGTCACGGCCCAAAACTCACATGGTGTAGATGACAGTCACAACAGAACACTCCACGACATGATGAGGGCTCAATTGACTGAATCACAGGTGGGAAACCGTTTCTGGGGGGATGCACTGTCAAATGCCAATTACCTGCTGAACAGGTTACCAAATACCACAATCGGGAAAACTCCATATGAAATGTTTCATGGGAGGAAACCAAAGATAGCACACGTGCGCATTTTTGGGTGTAAATGTTTTGTTCATATACAGGCTCAAAACAGAACAAAGCTATCTCCAAGAAGCTTTGAATGTTTTCTGCTGGGGTATGATGCACAAACAAAAGGGTACAGGTTGTGGTCACCACACCACAACAAGGTAATTCTGAGCAGGGATGTGATTTTTCATGAGCAAACAAATGACCAGAAACAGCTGGTGGAATTGCCAATACATGCAATGTCTGAAACACAGCAGGATGCTTCTGGGACAGAACAAGCCACTGGGCAGATATCTGGGGAGCAGGAGGGAGGTGAACAATCTCTTAGGCGTTCAACCCGAGAACGCAAAACACCTGTTAGATATCAGGATGAATTCCAAAGTGGGAAAACTGTTGCACATAAAGCTCTCAAAATAGCTTTAGAACCACAAAGTTTTGAGGAAATTCAAAGCATGGAACCAAAAGTGAAGAATGATTGGTTTGAGGCCATGCAGGATGAAATCAATGCAATGCATGAAAACAACACATGGAGTCTTGTATCTTTGCCTGTGGGGCGCAAAGCCATCACCTGTAAATGGGTGTATAAGGTGAAGACAAATCACCAAGGGCAGGTGGAGAGATACAGAGCAAGGCTCTTTGCAAGGGGGTTTGCACAAAAACATGGGGTAGATTTTGATTCCGTGTTTGCACCAACAACAAGATATGCTACTGTCAGACTGTTGTTGAAATTGGCAGCACAAAGAAAAATGATGGCATTTCATTTTGATGTAAAAACTGCTTTTTTATATGGTGAATTACAAGAGGAAATCTACATGCAGCAACCAAAAGGTTTTGTAGAAAATCCCAGTCTTGTATGTCGTCTAAACAAGTCCATATATGGGTTGAAGCAGGCAGCTCGATGCTGGAACCAGAAACTAGACAGAGTTTTGATTAGTTTGGGATTCAAACAAAGCAAGGCTGATCACTGTGTATACAAATCACACAGAACAGGGAAACTGGGTGTATTTGTTAGTCTTTGTTGATGATATATTGCTGGTGACACAATCAGTAAGTCAAAAAGACAAAATTGCACAAGAAATGCAAGCACACTTTGAACTGAAAGATCTAGGTTTGGTACAACACTATCTTGGAATGCAATTATCTAAAGATGAGGAAGGTTCTTTCATGGTTGAACAAAGTGGAAAAATTCAGAAATTGCTGGAAATTCATGGGTTGGAGAATAGTAACCCAGTTACTACTCCAATGACTCTTGAATATCAGAAACACACAGATAACACCGGATTTGAAGATATTGGGAAATATCAGAGTGTTATTGGAAGCCTGCTATATTTGGCAAATGTGAGTAGGCCAGACATCAGCAATGCTGTGAACATACTTAGCAGGAAAACGCAAAATCCTTCTATGTATGATTGGCTAGCTGTGAAACGTGTGTTAAGGTATTTAAAAGGTACCATGAATTGCAAACTGAAATTGTCATCACACACAGAGGGAGGTTTTTGTGTGTACACTGATGCTGATTGGGGATCTGCTACAGATAGGAAGTCCACAAGTGGGACTGTGCTCATGTATGACCAAAGTTTAATTGAATGGTATACACGGAAGCAATCTTGTGTGGCTATATCTAGTGCAGAATCTGAATTCATCAGTTTATCTCAAGCATGTAATGAGATTGAGTGGTTCAAACAATTGTTTGCTGATATGCACATACCAGTAGACAAGGCTGTTACAATTTTTGAGGACAACCAAGCTTGCATCAGCATGGCTCTTCATGAAAAAAGTAGGCCAAGAACCAAACACATTGATGTTTGTTACTCTCATGTAAAGGACTGTGTGCAAAAAGGGTGGGTAACACTCAAGTACTGTGCAACAGGGGATATGGTGGCAGATCTTTTCACAAAACCATTGCCTGTAGTAAGACACAGGAAACTAATGACGGCACTAGGCCTCATTGAGTAAATGTAAACAAGATGTATCACAGCTTGTGGGGGGATGTTGTGACATGTAGCACAAACACCAGCTGTGGCACATTGTTTACATATGTAAGGTACAGAATGGCTGGTAAACAAGTCATGTTTAGTCTTCTACTTCCTGCCTGTTTCTCATGGGAAAAGTAGGTGTGAAAGAAATACGAGCTGGTCACATGGTTTGTATGTTCTGGTGATGTACTGACTTGTTAGGTTTCTGTCTGTAGCCATTTTGGAGAGAGGTGGAATTGCTCTCTTCTTCTTCTCTCTGGTCTTCTGACTAATGCTTGCTATGCATTGTACTCTGCACATGGACTGTAATTAGGAAATGTATTCTCTGTAGGATATACTTGCTATAGTAAATAAATAGGTAGAACAACCACCTGTGGAGTTTACAGAGTTATTTCCTTATTACTGGGATCTGCAAGGAGGAGGCTGAACTGGCTGACATCCGATACGCTGGAATGCTGCGTGGAGTGGGAGAGACAGGTCTGAACTTCTGTGTGTAGATTTATGGGCGTCTGCACACGGGAATAGGATTTTAAATCTTCCATCTCACACAAGTGAAGCGCTCTGCTTTTCCACGAGGCTTGCGCGCCTGCAGGGTTGTCTGCACCTTCAGGTCCTGCCTCCAACATCCCCATGTGCACCACTCCCTCAGATCCCCAGCCTTGCTGCGTTGAGCAGCAAGGTCCAGAGAAAGAGTGAAGAGGACTGTAGGAAACTATGTGGCAGAAAAGGGTACAGCCCAGACCCAGGCTTACCACCTCATTGAGAATTAGGCCATAGTGCTCATACAAAACTACCTCAGTGCAAGTTCTTTCACCCCAAATAAGCTTCATTGTGTACTAAGATGTGTGGTAAAATAGTCATCTATGTACAAGAGGCTGTCTCTGAAAAGTGTTTGGAAATTTACCTGATCCAGAAAGTGACAGCCAGGTTGCTAAGTGGACTTTCACCATGGTGTACCTATTTCACTAGTTCCCAGCTGGTCTGGGGGCTCGATTCAAAATGCAGCTTTTAACCTATGAAGCCCTAAACAGTTTATAAACCATCTTTTAACCTATAAATTTCTCCAAAAATAAGGTAACTAGAGGACAACATTGTCCTGTATGAACCTGACTGGCAAATTCAGCAGAGGCCCTTGGGCACCTTTTCTGTTTTGGAGTCCAGACAGTGAAACTAAATATAAATATGACACAGGCCTGTGGCTCATGCTGGCTGAGCTTGTCTGAGCGTGGAAAGCTAAGCAGGGTCAGGCCTGGTTATTACTTGGATGGGAGACCCCTCCTCTAGTTTCCTGCATTGAGCCGGGGGTTGGACTCGATGGCCTTGTAGGCTCCTTCCAACTCTATGATCTATGAATACTATGAATGTTCACCTAGCACTGTTATTATTGTCTTTTAGATGCCACGATAATGCTATCCTGTTTGCCTACACTTTTAACTGCTATTTAACTAAGGATGCAATTGAACTTGGAGTCTTACAAGCATTGAATGCAGAGTAGGAGGAGTGGCAGAGGCGATCTCCGCCTCCCCGCATCTCCTGTTCTACATTTTAGCTAGGTGGCCATTTTCGGCTGTCTAGCTGAGGTGCTTTGGAGGGGGAGGAAAGGAGGCTGGAGCGCCATCAGGATACATAGTATCCTGGCAGCCCCTGTCTCCTCCCCTCCCGGAGACCCAGAATTCCCCATTTACCCCCTCTCCGAGGTTGATTTCCTAGCCTTGGAGAGGCAGCTGGCATGGTCCTTTCCACGATGGCTGCAAGGGGGGGGGATCGGAGCTGGGAATCTGAATTATCCTATCCCCCCCCAGATGATGTCTAGGGGCCACAGGATCACTCCCTTAATTGTCTTTCAGGTTACATATACTGTTTTATTGTTGGCATTTTATATTGTTAAAAATCAAATAAGGTGCCATTGTGGTAGAATGTCAGGATAAAAATCCATTTAAATACATTTGTGTGGACTATTTTTTTAAATGCAGTTATTGTACAATAATTACAAAACTATAAGAGCTCATGTGGTTACCCAAAGGAGTTGAGCTTTTCTGGCTCTTTCTTCAAAAAGAAAGACCAGCATTGATAATAAAATCTTTTAGGGAGCAATCCTATGTATGTTTAGAGAGAAAAAATTCCTACAAATCCCAGCATGCCCCAGCCTGCGGTGTGCTGGGAGTTGTAGGACTTTTCTCTCTCTAAACATGCATAGGATTGCATCCTTAAGGTCTTACCATATAGCATAATAGACTAGAGCCTTGTTCTTTTCAACATAGGTAAAGCAGAAGATGGGCCTAGTTCAGCCATAGCAATCTTGGTCCAATAAACCATTATTGGATTGGGACTGTTGTATCTGAACCAGTCCTAAATTTTTACCTCCAATCTAAACTGTTCCTAATTTAACTCAATGGATTTGTGGAGAAGAGCCTATAAAGGCTGACTGAGTACACATGTGTTACATTACAATTATTGTACCTGACCTAGTTATACTATGCCGATGGCCCAGTTCAACTTGATACGCTCAGACGGGAGTTGTACAGTTGTACAATGAACACTGGCCATTTTCACAAGTGTCAATTAAAAAAAAATCTTTTGCATTCCTGCATCTGTAAATCAAATGAGAAGCAACTTCAGTAATACAAAGGGTCTATTCTAGTTGGTCTCACATAAATATTCATAAGTGACACATTCCAGACTAAAGGTGTTCTTTATGTCACTTGTGAAAATGCCTGGTTTTGTGGTCTTAAACAGGATGTTAATACACTCTGCGCTGCTAAAAGCACATATTTCAGGATTTTTTTAAAAAATCTGTATTTTTGAGAGACAGCCATTGAGTAACATGAATGCAATGCATTGTCTGCTAACTCTAGCAGAAATGTTTCACAGGTTTCTTTTATAAAAATTCAAATCGTGTTGTTTAAAGGCAGTTGCCTAAAGCAGTTATAAAAAGTAAAACCAGTTTTAATTACAAGTTGGTTGAGGAGAGGGAAGTTTTTAGTGTTGGCTTTAATGTTTTGTGATACCGCTTTTTGCTGTATACCACCTTGGTGGTTTTTGCAGAAAGGTGGTATAAAAATACTAAAAAACAAAACAAATAAATGAATACAACTTTATAAAGTTAATGCTGAAGTTTCACCATTGGCTAATTGCTCTTCTACCCTAAACTAAAGCTGCTGTGCTCACATTGCATGGCACTATATCAAACATCCTTTTCCTATGTCAAGTTTTTTTCCTTCAGAACTGACCAATAGAATGCATTGAAAGGACAGAAATAGAAACAATACGGCTGCATCCATGTCACATTCCCCTTTCATGCATGAGGGAAAGAAAGTAGAAGACTCCATTCCATGTTTGAGTCAAGTTATTGTTTGCCCTTTTGTTCAACCCCGGCCACTGGCTTGTGCGTGGTTAACAAAACAATGCTGCTGGGTTCAGACAACATAACAAGCCACTCTGAAACAAACATGGCTTATAAGCCATCATGGCTTATTGTGTTGTGCGAACCCAGTCACTGAGTGGAAAAGCTGCAGGAAGACGAAGAGTGAAGCACACACTTTCTCTCACTGCTTCTCCATTCCAAATTCCCACCTCCTAAAGGTACTTCTCGGGGGGGGGGGGGGGAATAAAGCACAGAGGCTCCCTTACATGCATTTGTGCATCACATGCAGTTAGCATCTTAGGGCCAAAACCACACATGACACAGAGATCCATGAATCACTCTCACGGGTTGTTTGTGGTTTTTAACAAATTAAAAAACAGCCCGCTTTGAATATAAAAATAGAGGGGGGAAAGGATTATGCACCCTTCCCCCAGTGCTAATGCATTTCATTTCCCTCTAAAAAGAAAACACAAAACCCAGAATATGTATTATGGTCCTCCTAGCATCACTCACGTGTAGTTCATCTGCAAAGTCATGCAGCTTAGTGTCCGTATCTTTGCTCAGACTAGGGGAAAATCTACACTAGTAAACAAACTAAATCTTAGCTGCCATTGTTCCCCTCAAGGAACTCTGGGAACTGCAGTGTTGTGTGGTTCTGAGAAGATTGTTAGGAGATCCGTATCTTCATCACAGAAGCTCACTTCTCAGGATTGTGTATACAAGAGCCATAACAGTAATGGTTTACAGCTTGACAAAGTACTCCCTTATGTGACATTTTTACCTCTTCACACTTTTCAAAGTCATTCCTGGAACTCTGCAGCCTAAGAATTGGTTAGTTAGTTCAGATCTATGCATACATTTAAGTGCCACTATCACTGATGGCTTCTTGCTCCTCCCTGCCCCATTAAGGCTGCCGGGTCACTGTACTGCCATGACATTTCCTCCTCAGGCTCTAGTCTAGACTCTAACCTAGCATGCCTATATACCCCTGCCTTCCTCCTCCCCCTCCCCACCGCTTCCTGCCAATAGTGCAGAGCTTCCTGTCTCTAGGCCCCATGTGTAGTTTTTACCCAGTCCTACTTTGTCCTCCTCAACTCCATCTCTTGACCAACCATCGTACCCTTGTGTTCCTGCTTCACAAGGCATTCCCTAGTTTGTGCAACTTCCATTAGCCACCCTGTCTCTTGACCAGCCTCCGTAGTACTCCTCTTCACCTAGCATACAGCGCCTCCTGATCTTACAGACTATGAAGCTGCTTAGGTGCCCCACTCTCATTTCAATTCCCCTTCTCCAAACCTCATTCTCTCTAACCCTTCCATCAGATTCCTCTTTCTCTAAGGGCCAAAACAGACATTACTTTAAATGTGTGTCTAGCAGGTATTTTCACTTTAAAAGGCACAGGTGGGGTGGGGGGGAATCTAGATCTTAAACGGTCCTCTACCCCCTATGCTAGGGTCCCAATAGAAACATTTACAGTAATTGAGTAATTTCCTGCATTGAGCAGGGGGTTGGACTCGATGGCCTTGTAGGCCCCTTCCAACTCTACTTTTCTATGATCCTATGATTCTAATGTCTGTTTTGGCCCTCAGGCTATTTTTACTGGGCCTGAAAGTCTCTCAGTCACAAGACACCAACAAGAGCAGGACTCTAAACAGCGAGGAGCACCACTCCTCTCCTAGATCCTAAAAATGAGATAGAGTACTTCAAGGCAAGAGCTACAAGACAGAGATAGTCCCCACCAATGTCCTATGGTTACATGAAGCCACCACCCCCTCCCAAGCTCAGCCCCACAGGTGAGGAGATCTGCTCTGACCTCAGTATGGTTCAGGAAATCCCTAAAATTAATTCCCAAAGAGGTAGCTCCCACCCAAGGCTGAACCATCACAAATAATTTCTGCATTATATATTGCCTCTAAAGTAGTTATCCCCAGAGGTGGATATTTTATTATTTATTTACAACATTGATATATTGTTCCACTTTTAAACAGATTCTGGAGCAGTGAACAATAAAAGATAAAAAGAATAAAACACTATACTAAAATAGAATATCAATAAAAACCTGTGGCTGGTAACACAAGGAAGGTTTCTTGTAATAAAGATGTTTTCGGGAGGTACTGAAAACAGCACAATGCTGGTGCCTCCTAACCGCCAGAGGCAGGGAGTTCCACAGAAATGGAGCTGCCATGTTGACACTTTGACCTACGACTCCCATCAACCCTAGCCAGTATAGCCAATGGTGAGGGATGATGGGAGTTGTGGCCCTCCAGATACTTTGGCCTACAAGTGGCCCACCCCTGCCCTAGAGAGAGAATTCTAGATACATTTCCCCCCCAAATGTAGGCAGGGAAAATTGAGCTCGTTCTCTATAAAAACCAGCAATATGGACTGTGTAAAATTAAATATAGACACTCCACTGTTTTATGAAATGGCACAGTCAAAAAGGAGTATTATCTTCAGAAGGAAATATCTGGCCTAGCTATCTTTGTAAACGGATGCAGCATTGGGTAATCATGTTGCTTGGGGTACACTCAGTTCTGGGTTCCTCAATGTGCCAGATCAATAGAGTATTTCCTCTTTATTGGTGAAGAACAAAAGAGAGATTATAGGATGCTCAGATTAGCAAGGGAAAAAGAGTGGATGAATTGCTCTGTTCCAAATGGGGAATACCAGTAAGCAATAAAGAGCATGTTTGGATAGACTGGCAAGCAACATACCACCAGACCAGATTGGTTTCTGTCTTACACACACAACCAGTTTATTTTTTTATTAACATTATACTAGTGTGAGTCCTGTTTTGTAACAGTTGCACATTATCCGATTCCTACTTTATAATCATCATCATCATCATCATCTAATTTCTGCTGTCATTCAAAAACTAGGATCTGCAAGGACAGACGCCTCCAATGAGTCCCAGAGAGAAGATGGGTACTCTGATGATGGATTACAAGGAGCATTAAGAAAGAGAAGAGCAATAGCTGCAGTCCCCAAATGACCTGCTTGAGATGAAGACCCCCCCCAAAAAACCCTGCAGCAACAGGCAGAAGTGAGTGACCCGTGGCACCTCACTGTTGGACTGGCAGGAAACACTGCTGCCACCTACTTGACAGAGAGGCTGAGAACACTAGGAAGAAGAAAAGGCAAGGAGGCACTGGTAGCAAGATCACAATCGTACACGCCTTGCAAGCCTTGGCTGTGATGAGAAGGCTTGCCCTGCATGCCCTCCTGACCACTAGCACCAAGTGAGCCTAGCAGCCAGAGCTCAGACTGGTGGGGCTACCATGCCAACTGAGTCCTTCAGCCAGGCAACAGCCTGCATCTTTCTCTCTGCATTTCTTTCTCAGGCAAGGCAATCCTATGAGGGAGGGAGAGGGGATCGCCTTTTCCAAGGCCCTGTCCGCATGGGGAGTGTTCCTTTTTATTTGGCTGTTTTCTTTTTCTTCTTACTTCCCATTGATACCACTTGGAGGAAAGTAAACTATGCCAGCTCCAAGGCTGGTATAATTCTTCCCCTATTCTGGGGGCAAGTTGGGGGCATGGGAGGTCCTGTGGATCCACAGCCCTTCCCAGCATGCCCCCCCAGAACACCTCCTTTTTGTGCGAATGCTGGCTGCAGACTTTTCTGCAGGTTCAGGGAGGATGGCTTGCTAGAACGGGTCCTCCCTCTCCAACGGCATACCTCTTTCTCCACCCATCCAAAAAATCCTATGGCCCCTGGTATACCCTCTTAGGGACCACAGAAATGTGCCCCCCCCCTCTTCAGAACATCCATCTACCTTTTCCACCTGCCACTGTTGCTCAGAGGAGTGAAACTCTTTTTTATTATTATTATTATTCTCAGGGGTACATGTGCAAACATTAATATGTTAATGTAAAAGAGAAACTGAGAAGGCCTGCCATCATACGTGAGCCCTTTGAGGCACCCTTACTGTACTGGTGAAACTGACGAAGGGTTCCAAGAGTTCCATTCCATGGCAGAAGATGGGGCAGGAGCGGAGAAGAGACAGGAAAGATAATGGCAGAGGAGGGAAATTAATGCAGAAAGGGGGGCTCCACACCATCACCAACCACTCCTTTGTACCAGGTGAGACAACGGCACTGTGTAACATCTAAAAGCTTTGGGTTGGTATTTTGATAGAACTAAAAAACAAAAACAAAACAAAAATCACTATAAACCAGCACCTTAACACAACAAAACAAACACATACACGAACAAGAATGCAACAGTTTGGGAGGAATCTCACCTCAGGAATAAACAAATGAACAAATTGTGTCAATCCTGGAGAAAAAGGCTAGTGCAGAAGCAGCCAGAGTGACCTCCAGGAAAACTAGTTGTCAACAAATAGACATTCTTACCATGCAAGACCTTCATTCTTTGAGTTGGCTTATGTTTACTAAGTGTGACCATTCAGGTTAGTATTTAAGAAACATGATACTAGGTAGATCTAACACAAGCTACAACTTTTAAATGCTCCCAGTTAACTATCATGACAATTAGCAATCTCTATTATTTTTGTCTTTTCAAAAAGAAAACTGATCCACTGTGTTTGCAAATGCATCCTTTATACATCAACTCCTCGCTTCAGCAATAGTAGGGAAAGCAGAAAGGAAAGAGTGCCCGCTCATCCAACAGGCTTTTACCTATAGTAAAGCATTTTTTTTGGAGTATCAAAGAATACAAATTAACAGAGATGCCTAGCTTAACTAATAAGAGATATTGCTTATTAAATGCACAACACATGCACATTTTAATATATTGTTTGTTTCTCAACCCCAATTCTCCCTTTGTCTAAAAACCTACAAACTAGGTCAACATTACACAAATTACCTTCTTTAGTCAGGTGTTCCACATGGAATACCACTCTGAGGGTTATTTAGGACACATTTTGAGCCAGCAGGAGTCACTAAGACCCAGCATCGTTACCTGTTCCAAATACAGTAGCTCAGGCCTGAAATATGAAATTAAGGGTATGAGTACCCATGAGCATGCACAGAGTACCTTACCTCCATTATGGAGTGTCTACAGCTTACTCCCTCACAACTGTCTGTGATATTAGACAGCAGGTTTTTCAGGTCTGACGGCCTAGGTTCCAAGCAGACTTGACCGAACCTGCTATCATTTTAGAAATGAAGCAATGAAATGTGGCTGTTTAAAGTAAGTTGGGAGAGCCAAGAAGGTAAAGACTTCTCATTTTCAAAAACATCTGAGTCTCCATAGGGTCCATTCCCCCTACCCATCTGGTACTAGTAAGGCTGCCAGTCGTTGTCAGTGCCTTGGAATGCCACCATGCAGGCACACTGCCCACCACAAAATCGCCTGCACTGATCACACCAGCTGGGAGAAAGCATGGACAAGGTGGTGGTCAAAAGCCAACTTCAAGCCTCTATAGCTTCATGTGCGCAGGTTTTTTTGTTTTTAAATCTACAGATCAAGCGGGCACACTGGAGTCCAGAGGTGTGAACATGGAAACCACATTCCTCCCCCACCTATTCTTCAGAGAAGTTTGACCTGTACGTCCCACAATCCCAATCCATGAGGTTGTAGGGGTCACAAACTGCAAGCCCTCTTTCCCCCACCCCACCCCCAATACCTCCAGAAAAAGAAGAGACAAAGATCCGCCAAAATAAACCAACCAACCACCCGAGCGAATGAGGGAGGGAGCAACTGTTTGTCGCGGAAAGAAAACGGGGGTTGGAGGGGAGAGAGAGGGAGAGAGACCTCTCCATGGGGGGCGGTGAGAGGGGGCCACACACGAAACAGCGAGCCACGTCTCACCTTTCGAAAACCATGCGGATCATGAAGATGCAGAAGGCCACGGGGAAGGCGAGGTAGAGATCTTCTACCTGAGGGAAGGTGGCTTCTTCGGTGCTCTTCAGATCCGCCCAGGTGACATTGTGTGGCAGCCAGAACCTCTCATTCCAGAACCAAGCGAGGATCCCTGCCATCTTTGCTTTGTCTGCCTCGGACTGATCCGCTCCCCCGTCTCTCTCGCTGGCCTTTTCTTTTCCGTTTGTTGCTGCCGCTGACAAGGATGCTCAACCGTGTGCGTGTGCGTGCGCCTGCCTTAACGTGCCTTATATCCGAGAGCGGCGACAACCACCGCTATTGATGCTGATGCTCTAAACCCCTCCCTAAGAAGCAGCAGGAGCCGCCGCCAAGCCGGGCCCGCCCAGCCTTCCAGCTTCCCTCCCTGGAGGCTTTGCCCACACAGCGCTGAGAGGGAAAGGGCCGCCCCGCCCGTCACACGTTACTTCAGGACGCGCCCTCTGATTGGCTCCTCCGAGTGTCAGCCAGCTGGAGCCGCGCACAGTCCTAACGCTCCCGCCGCAGCTGCTTCCCGGCTGCTCTGCGTGCGGACGCCGCTTCCAAGGCACGGAAGGCTCTCCACTTGGGGGCGGGGATTGCCTCCCTCTTTTAACTCTGAGTTGTTGTTATTGTTCATTTCTATATCGCCCACTAGCCGAAACTTTCTGGGCAGTTCACAACCGTTTTATTTGTTGTTGTTATTATATAATTTTAATTAATATTTACCAATGTCTGACTGAATTATTTATTATTGTAGGTGTTATTTATAAGTTGCCTAAAATATCTACAGGGCTCTCTGGTCTTCAACATAGTGCCTGTGGGCTCCCTTGCCCTTTCCAATTTTTATTTTTTTGCTTAAGATTTTTTAAAAACTTCTTTAAAAAAAAAAAACCCTGGGAGGTTGCTATGCTACATAGCAAAGTGCTGCCCTCCAGTGCCGTCTTTATTTGGGTACAAAAAGAGTGGTTTTGTGTTTTGGAGCTCAGACCCCCACCTCTGCCTTGTACTTCAGTTCTTGGGCAGGTTATTTTTCTTTTCATCTCGTCAGTTTTCATTCTGGGAGATGAGTGTTTTGTGACTGGTCATGGTCACCTTGGTAGCCATTTTATGAATGGGCGAACCTCCCTCTCCCATGGCAACCATTTTGTGAGAATGCCCACAACACACTCAAAATCCCCAAATGTGCCCACTGACCCAAATATGTTGGGGGACCCCCAATCTAGGTACAGTAGGAAAACTAACATAGGTCCTCCCCTCAGGCTTATAATCTTTTTTAAAAAGTGATGCAGAAGGAGCAATGGATGGGGAGGAAAGAGAAAAATAGCAAATCCATGGAGCCAGTGTGGCATAGTGGTGAGAGTGTTGGACTGGGACTCGGGAGATCTAGGTTCTAGTCCCTGCTCAGGATGAAATTCACTGGGTGACTTTGGGCCAGTCACGGACTCTCAGCCTAACCTACCTCACAGGGCTGTTGTGAGGATAAAATGGAGAGGAGGAGGAGGAGGAGGAGGAGGAGGATTATGTAAGCCGCCTTGGGCTCCTTGCAGGAAAAAAGGCGGGGTATAAATATAATAAATAAAATAAATAAAGATAGATCTATTCAGAGCTATTAGTCATGATGGCTATATGGACCCTCCATGATCAGTAGCAGTGTGCAATAGCAAGACAAGCTGTGCTTGGGGGCTTCTGGAGGCATCAGGTAGGCTTCTGTGGGAGGCAGGCTGCTGGACTAGATGGTCCTTTGCTTGGAATTAGTAGGACTCCTCTTATGTCCTGTATAATAATTAAATTCTCAGACTCCCCATATGTACTTTGACACAAACACCTATCAGGGACCTAAACTGGGTGTGTATAGAATCATAGAAAAGTAGAGTTGGAAGGGGCCTACAAGGCCACCGAGGCCAACCCCGTGCTCAATGCAGGAATCCAGGTCAAAGCATCCCTGACAGATGTCTGTCCAGCTGCACCTTGAATGCCTCCAGAGTGGGAGAGCCCACCACCTCCCTAAATATGGATAAAGTACTCCATGCAGATAATCAAGGGATGAGTCATCAGTGCAGCTTTCAGGTCCAGACCTTGAGGAAACTGCGGGAACTTTAAAAGTTGCAGAAAAGAGAATTTTGTCAGGTGCTGCTTAGCCTGTTATTGCAGTGTTGTAGTGTAAAAAGCTGTGCCGGATTAAATTCTCATTTCCATGCTACTTGTTATGATATAGGACTTCCATTTACAATGGTATGAACCTACTGTTCTCAGAGTCTAGCCTGAGCTTGCAACTATATGCACCATGGAGGGGAAATCTAGATTAAAGTTCCAGGCAGGGCCAGGGGCCTACCAACCCTCCATCAGTAGCAACAGTGGCTTCCACTAAGATTGCAGCTGAGCACAGGTGTGGGCAAAAAACCCTAGATATGTTTCTCCCTGCATTGGGAAAATTAAAGGGAAATTTACAGATTAGATACCGTGCTGCCAGAGTAGCTCCTGCTAAAAGAAGAAATACTTGGTCTGTAGTTTAATCATCCCAATTCCTAATGATGCTTACTTGGAAGAAAGTCCATTTGATTCCAAAGTAACTGATGTCCAAGTATATTTAGAGTGTCCTATGTCTACTCAGAAGCAAGTCATGCTGAATTCAGTGGGTCTTACTACTACTCCCAGGTAAGTGTGTAATAGGATAACAGGCTTAACAGTGCCCACAATAAGGCTGCCACTGCCTCCCATGCTTTGCCTTTAATAGCAGTCTGACATGCAGAAATTTAGTAGGTAAAGGTTTTTGTGGCACAAAGAGTGATGGAGAAAACCATTTTTGAGTGTCAGGTTGCTGTTAAAGCCAACAGAAGCAGGAGTGGGACATGCGTGTACCCTAACAGCCAAAGAGTGACACATGATTGCTGACTTCTACCTGTATACACAGAACATATTTATCAATGTTTCTTTTATTTTTACTAGTCTTTTACTATTCTTGCAGGATTCTATGGCAAATGGTGAAAACAAATGTAATGTAGGAGAACTTGCAATCCATTCTTCATCACAGAATAAGCCTGGTTTCATTCCTGCTTTGCAATTTGACTGACAGATATGCATACCATCCAACTGTGTGCTGGTTCAGCTGTGAGTTCTTTCCCTCCACTTGCCTGCATTTTTAAGGCACCATCTCATTCACTGCCTCATTAATTAACAAAATGAAACTTTTTTTTTAAGTGCAAAACCATTCTGGGGATTTGGGGGAGGGATTGTTAGTTACATCATAAGCACTGGCTAATCAGTGCTATGCACAGTTGGTTTTTGCTGTAAATGTTTTAGACCTTGAGCCTAGAAAGAGAAAATAAGAACATAAGAAGAGCCATGCTGGATCAGACCAAAGGTCCATCTAGTCCAGCATTCTGTTCACACAGTGGCCAACCAGCTGCCCATGGGATCCCAGAAGCAGAACATGAGTGCAATAGGACCCTCCTGCCCATGTTCCCCAGCAACTGGTGTATATAGCCATACTGCCTCTGATACTGGAGGAAGCACATAGCCAGTGAGAACTAGTAACCACCAATGGCCTTCTCCATGAATTTGTCCAATTCCCTTTTAAAGCCATCCAAATCTAAATATGTTTAGATTTAACAAATGGGACCCTGCAACAAAAATGTTGCAGCATGGAGGGCTTGTGTTCAGGATTCCAGCCACTCCCAACTTTTTAAATCTGTTGGGGGTTGGTCTGGGGGTTGGGGTGGACATACTTGTACCCGCTGAGTTGTCATTGCACCGTTTTTCTTAATTTTTCCCCTTATTTTTTTTTTTCTTTGGTAAGAAATTTACCACATATTTTGTACTGTTGCAGACCTTGGAGCTAGATATGGGCAACACTGAGAAACATAAGCCGCTTGTCCTTGGTGGACTTTTGGGACCTCACCAACTCGAGAGCCAAAAGAGCGCTGAGTCAGCAACTTTTCCACAGCTTCTGCTTTTAAAGCGGGCTGCGATTTGTGTATTTTTTTTTAAGCCATGGAAATTTGCATGAATTCCATCCGCAAGTTGCGCAAATTGTGGCTGGAATTTACGCAAATTTCCATGGCTTTAAAAAAAAATAATACCCAAATTGTGGCTGCTTTAAAAGTGGAAGACCACATGCTGGCTCGACTTGTGTCAGAATGAGTCTGCGCCAGTGCTGGGTTGACGGGTCAGAATCTGGGGGGCTGAGCCGGGACAATCTTGACACCCCCCCCAGCCAGATTCCTTGCACATCCCTACTTGAAGCTACTCTGAGATTGCAGGTACCTCCCTTGTGTCTGGTGGTGGCACAGTTTGGAAAACTTGGATCTGTATTAGAAGGAATTATACACTGATGGTGTGTGCAAATGAGACCCACAACCCTAAAAAATGTTTCATATCACTTTTCTCAATTCTTTTTGGTATCAATTCTCAGTAATCTAGGTTATTCTGTGTTGTGACATGTATCACATTCACCAGCTGTGGCACATTGTTTACACATGGAAGGAACAGAATGGCTGGTAAACAAGTTATGTTTTGTCTCCTACTTCCTGTGCTGTTTCTCATGGGACGTTAGGCTTGAGAGCAATACGAGCTAGTCACATGGTTTGTATGTTCTGGTGACGTACTGACTTGTTGTTTTTCTGTCTGAAGCCATTTTAGAGAGATGCAGAACTTCTCCCTTTTTCACTCTTGTCTTCTGACTAGTGCTTGCTGGACTAATGCAATCATGTAACGTCTTTGCTGAGTGGAGTAAACTTCAACGCTCCACTGGATTAAATGCTTGCTATGCATTGTACTCTGCACATGGACTGTAACTAGGAAGTGTATACTCTGTAGAATATACTTTGCTATTCAAATAAACAGGTAGCTAAATAGACCTGTGGAGTTTACAGAGTTATTTCCTTGCTACTTGAAGTAATCTGCAAACGGAGGAAGCTGGGCTGGTGTCAGATTACATGGAGCTGGCTGACAACCAAAATGCTGGAAAGCTGCGCAGGGAGAGGGGGAGAAGGATCTAAACTTCTGTGTGTGGATTTATAGGCGTCAACACACAGGAATAGGATTTTAAATCTTCCATCTCACACACGCGAGGCACTCTGCTTTTCCTCACGCCCTTTCAGGGTTATGGGCCCAGAATTCGGGACCAGTTGGACCAGTGCCAGAACCGAACGGAACCAGTTCGGGACCAGGCTGAGGGTCAGCGCCAGCAGCAGCAGCGGGACCTGTTTTCCAACAGCTGTGTCAACAACTTCGACTCCGGGATTGCAGTGATTTATGGCAGAGGAGGACACGGACATCAAGGCAGAAGAGAAATCTCCTGGGCCGTCGTCCGGTAAGGAAGGGGAAGAGTGGGAGGTGTTCGCTGGGAGCTTGCAGGCTCTGTTCAAAGCCGAAAGCTCAGAAAGCGAGGCCGAGAGTTTTGGAGGGGAAGAGGCGGAAAATCCCCCTGTTCCCGGAATGGCGGCAGCACCAGCTCTAAACCCACAGATAGTGGAAAAGCTATCTGGCTCGAACTATGTATTATGGAGCTTCCAGATACAGCATTATTTAACTCATGCAGGGCTCTGGAATGTTGTAATACAGGATGCAGTTGCAGTGGGAGACCAAGCTTATAATGAATGGAAGGAACGAGATGAAAAAGCAAAGGCAATTCTTTGCTTATCTGTTGAAAGTTCGCAGGTGCCATTTATTCAGTTTTTGGAAACGGCAAAGCAGATCTGGGAGACCCTACAAAATATGTACCAGATGCAAACGGCAGGTAGTAGGATCCAGGGATGGGGACTCGGACTCGACGACTCGACTCGCGAGTCCGACTGAGTCCCCCCTTTGACTCGAGTCCCAATTTTTTCAATGGGACTCGAGACTCGACTCGGGACTCGAGCGACCGCCGCCACTCACTGTGAGAGCTGGACTGACCCGGGTTCAAAAGCTTCCCTAGCCAGTGACCCTCAGTCCCAGTCACGCAGACGGAAGGAGGAGATAACAGCAGTTAATAAAGATTAAAGAGTTTATTTGTAAGACCCAATTACATGGGATTAAGGCAAGCAATGCATCTCTTACTCACTACATCATTGCAGATACAAATCCAATACCCCAGTGGTAAGGCTAGATGAAGTGAAGTCCAGAACAAGAGACAAGTCGAGAAAGACGAGAGGAGTGAGAGGAGTGAAGCTATCAACAAGTGTGTTAGCTTTATACCACAGACCCTGCACCTATAAATAGGATATTACTCACCCCAGTTGTATAACCTATTCATCAACATGTTTACCCCAAATCTGTCCCAAGGTTGCTGAGTCATATCACCTTGAGACTATGTCTGGTGACCGGAGCCTTGTGTACTTCATCTCAAGAGACATCCTCCATGTCAGGTGATAATCCTGATGTCAGGTGATAATCTCGTTCTGCCTATGCAAAACCTAACATCCCCCTGCTTTTGCATTTGTCGCAGAACGTGGTTATTTACCTCATACAACAGCAACAGCTTTGTTGACATCTGATGCTGTTCCTTCATCTATGGACTTTGATAAAAAAAACTTTTGCAGGAATGACTTTACCTGCCAGAAATTTGAATCACCATCAAATCACTTCTGATGTATCCCTCCTCATGACACAGTTTTATTTGCAGACCCAAAACGTTGTGTATTGCTATCTGCCTGCAGCATAGCAATCCTGCCTTGGTTTCCTGAAAAAACTGTAATAGGATTTTCACATCAATCCCAGCATCATTTAAACATCTTTTTACTATTTAAACTATTTAAACAAATGCATTCAGTTCAGCTTCAGTTGAACTCTAACTTTTAGATGATTGTTTCTAACAAAATCAATCAAACAAAGTATGGTTATAAAAATAACAAACTTCAGGTGTGTTCTTGTTGTTCTTACTATCACAACCACAACTGGCATTTCTGTGAATCTGTAAGCCACCTGTGCTCTGACTTGTAAAACTTAGTCTGAAGTGTGATGTTCCCTCCAGATAACACACAACTCCTTTTCAGAGCTCTCCAAGCATGTCCTGTTGGTCTAACAGTCTGCCTATTACACTGACAGCAATATCTGGCCTTGTTGCTTGTACAGTAAAGCTCAACAGCCCAATGCTCCTGTGTAGCATTCAAATTGCTTTTCCATCAGCATGTGCTTGAAAATCCTCAATTATTTGGAGTCTCTCACTGAGTTAACTTTCTCCAAAATTCTCAATCACATCCATGATATTTCTCTGGTTTGTTGCAGTAAGATACTGCCCTCTTGGTTTTCTTTCCCTCAACCTCTATTTACAAATAAACAGTTGATCCACCACCAAGCAGTTTCAATTCAATGAAATTTCAAACCCTGGATCAATTATATCATATTGCTTTTATCTGTCCAGAAAAAACAATAGATCATCCATTTAAACAAAGTACATACAGTCTATGTCCCTGTTCCTCCTGTTTAACAAACAAACATTGATCTGCCTCTCTGTGCAAATCTCAATTCAGCAATGTTTGAGTTCAAAACAGAATTCCAGCCTCCAGCTGATTCTAACTTTTCTACAGAAAAATATTCTCAGTTTTCCAAAGACTTCCTCTAATTTAAAATGCTTATGTTCCAATATTTCCAACTGTGAAATATTCATACATTTCTCCACATTCTTAAACATCAGTCTAACTGTTTCAAAGCAAATTGTTGTTGCACTCATCTCATGATTATCCAGCTCCTTTTAACTTGAGCAAAAATCACAAGCAACCAATCTTGCTATTTGTCATATAACCTTTTCCAATCTGGTTAGTTTTCATTTAAAAAATCTGTCTGGTAACAATGAGTTCCATGGACTGCTGTTTGTTTCACCAGCTTCCATGTTTTGTTCTTTATCCAAAGAATTCAACTCAGCTTGCATAGCCTGAAGCTATGGTTTAGCTTCCTTAACAGACAATTTTTCACCTCTTTGAAATTTTGAAGTTTCAAATGGCTTTTCCTGCAAATTCATCCTGATATCTCACAGGTTGTTTGACTCACCTGTTCCTTACCTCATCAGTTATCAGGTTCCTGTTCCAATAAATTTGCACCAATGATGAAAAATCATTTGTCTAGCCTCCTCTAAACCAAATGTGTATCAGAGTTTGTCAAATTTACCTGACTGTCTTTCAGCAAATGCTTTTCTATTCTGACTCTGACCTTGATGCATCTCCTGCATTAACAGAATTAATTTTGAAAAATGATCTCATCTTTTCATTCAGCATTATACTCAACACTTCTAGATAATCTCACTATCCAAGTGTTATTCATGTGAAACACAATATTCTCATTTTCTAGAAAATCTCATGTAAGGTCCCTTACAGATTTCTTCTAACTTTGAGGTGTATGTACCTACATATCAGATCCAAGATCCTGAAATGTTTCTCCAGAAGATTCCTCCTTCTACACTACTTTCTATAAGGTGTACAGTTCAGCACAGAACTAAAACTTCTATCATGTACATAATAAAAAACATTTAAGAGCTTCTACCCAAACCTCATTAACCAAATTAGTATTACCTCTTCTGAGTGTTTGTTTACTCTTCCACACAATCCATGTGTTCAATACCACATCCTGTTAGAAATGCATCTAAATATGCACTGAATTGAACTTCCCCCCTTATCTCAAAAGAAATAGGTAACATGGGTAATATGCTTGTTTCTCACCCAAGCACAAAACACCTTGACTCTGTTCAATACTCCAGCTTTCTATCTAACATGTACACAATCTTGTACCTCGTGTATTGATCAATTAACATCATGAAATAACGTGCCTCTCCTCTAAAAACCATCAGAGTACCACAAGATTACCAAGAACAAATTTAATGAAATGAACTGGTTTTCCAGCTTGCCTTCCAGTTTACCTGTTGAAGCTAGCATACCTTGTTTATGTGCACAAAATTACCTTTCATGTGAAAATTACAATTTCCAAATGCTTTCCCCAACATAGTTTGCATTTTCTTTCACAGGCCTGTGAATCTAAATGACCAAACATCATGTGATATGCATGCATGTACATGTCATACATATAAGCATTTAACCTTTTTATAGTTGCAACAGTACAACTTTCCATTTCTTTATTTACATCATTGCAGTATATAAAAGAAATAATCCATCTCTTAGCTTTGCCATATAAACATATGGCAAATTCAGTATTTCACATTTTGCTACAGAAAAATCCACAATATACTCAAGTCATATATACATTCAGTACATTTCCTGACATTTCCAGAGCATATATTACACTTTCTTGAATCCAAGTTATCCAAACTTTCAAGAAATACAGTTTCAAAAACATGATTGTTAAACTCCTGACCATTTGCATAGTCCTCTTCCTGCTTATTTATGTCCAACACAGAAAGCTTCGTTTAAACAATCCACTGTTTTCTGCTCACAACAAAATAATGTCCATTTTGTTATGTCCTGGGTTAAAACACAAAGTTTTTCCCATCAGCAGTCCCCCTGCTGATTTCAAGCTCCTTTCTCCTGTGATCCCACATGAAGAAAATGAAGAACAGCATCACATTTTAAGCACAGCTTTCTCTGTTCAAAACTGCCGCGCTGTTTTTCTCCTGCTGTTTTAAAACCACGCCTCCGCTGGTTTAATACAGCCTCCCGTGTAGTATCAAGTTTCCCAAGATACGTTCCTGTCACATGTGACTTTGCTTTGCTGCGACACACGCTCCAGACGCTTTGCCCACGTCAGACGTAATCCACGTCGTTTGTAATCCAAGCCACTTGTTGATACAATGCAAAAGATAGCTGATCCGCTGCTGAGCGAAGAAGCAAACTGTAAAAGAAATATGATCCTCCTGCTGTAGCCTTGACTCAAATGAGTAGACACAGAGCCTCCTGGAGATATTTCCTTGCCCAATACAGCTCCTTAACAATCACTCCAGCAAGCTGTGGAAAACGAAATCCTTGTGTCCAGCGTTGTTCATTTTTCAGCCTAGTAGCTGCCCGAACCGGCACCCACGTTCCAGCTTCTTCCAAAACGAAAAATCCTTCGTCTCTCTGTCCTGCATTCTTCAGTTGTGCTGCATTCCAAGCCGCTGCTATCAGCATCCAGCTTTAGCAACACCGCCTTCCCGGTTATTTACAAACCGTTCTTACAAATGTTAAACAATTCCTTTAACTCTATAACTGCCGAATTTCTCCGTACTGCGTCCCTGGGCTTATCTGCCCCATCTGAGATAACAATCTTATCTCTGCTGATTATCTGGGCCCATAACCAGATGTGAGAGCTGGACTGACCCGGGTTCAAAAGCTTCCCTAGCCAGTGACCCTCAGTCCCAGTCACGCAGGCGGAAGGAGGAGAAAGCAGCAGTTAATAAAGATTAAAGAGTTTATTTGTAAGACCCAATTACATGGGATTAAGGCAAGCAATGCATCTCTTACTCACTACATCATTGCAGATACAAATCCAATACCCCAGTGGTAAGGCTAGATGAAGTGAAGTCCAGAACAAGAGACAAGTCGAGAAAGACGAGAGGAGTGAGAGGAGTGAAGCTATCAACAAGTGTGTTAGCTTTATACCACAGACCCTGCACCTATAAATAGGATATTACTCACCCCAGTTGTATAACCTATTCATCAACATGTTTACCCCAAATCTGTCCCAAGGTTGCTGAGTCATATCACCTTGAGACTATGTCTGGTGACCGGAGCCTTGTGTACTTCATCTCAAGAGACATCCTCCATGTCAGGTGATAATCCTGATGTCAGGTGATAATCTCGTTCTGCCTATGCAAAACCTAACACTCACGTCACCGTCGTCGCTGTCTCCCTCGCCGCCACCCACTCGCAGCTACCGCCATCGCACGCCACGCCGCCATCATGCCGCCATCGCACGCCACGCTGCCGCCATCGCACGCCGCCACCCGCGCCGGTCCCGTCATCACTTCCGGCGCGGCGGAAGTGACGCGACGGGACCCTGCTCCGGCGCGCTTGGCCGCCGCTGCTTTAAACAGAGCGGCGGCAGCCAAGCGCGCCAGAGCAGGGTCCCGGCGCGTCACTTCCGCCGCGCCGGAAGTGATGACGGGACCGGCGCGGGCGGCGGCGTGCGTTGGCGATGGCGGCGTGGCGTGCGATGGCGGCTGCTGCGAGCGGCGGCGAGGGAGGCGGCAGCGGCGGTGAGCGGGTGGCGGCGAGGCTGGTGCGGCGGCAACAACTCGAGCGGCACGGAGAACACTCTCCGCGCCGCTCAGAAGAGCGAGATCGGGCCGCGCCGCTGCCGCGGAGAACTACAAAGCCAGGGAGGGCTCATAATGCGTCCCTGGTGCGGCAGCGGCGGCAGCAGGAGCAGGGACGAGGGAAGGACCCGCGTATGGTAACTGGGGGCCGCCGCGGCGGCGGCCCATGGAGGGAGTGGGAGGGTCTCCGCGGGAGGAAGGGCAGCTCTTCTTCCTCTCGCGGAGACCCTCCCGCTCCCTCCATGGGCCGCTGCTTTGGGAGTGACTCGGGACTCGAGACTCGAGTCACCATTTTGGACCTTGGACTCGTGACTCGACTCGAGACTCGGGTCCAAAGACTCGTGACTCGAGGCCAAGGACTCTTCAACATCCCTGGTAGGATCATACTTGCACGTAAGCTGTACAAGTTGAGCTTACAGCCAGGTGGATCTATGCCAGAACATCTAAGCATAATTCGGGACATGTTTAACAGGCTTAGAGGACAGGGGATGCAAATTGAACCCCTTCATCAAGTCTCTATTCTGTTATCCAGTCTGGACTCTTCATATGATACAATTGTAACATTGATGGAGGGGCAACCAGATCAGAACCTGACAATGGAGTATGTGTCAGGCAAGCTTCTCTCTGAGTGGGAGAAACGGCAAGGGAAGAAAAGCAATGCTGGACGCAAATCAGCAGACAGCGCGGCTGACGCGGGGCACAGCCAAGCTGGGGATTACAATAAGCTGGGAGTTACCCAGGCTACAGCTTTGAAAGTAAGGAAATGTTTTTCTTGTGGATCTACATCGCATCTTAAAAAAGACTGTACTTTTAAGGGCAAGCAGAAGAAGAAAAAACCCAAACAAGAAGCTACCAGTACACCTGAGGAGGCATTTAAAACGGGCAAAAGTTTAATTGCTAGGGTGGGAGTTTCTGATGGCAATCTGTGGATTTTGGACTCTGGGGCCAGTCATCACATGGCAAATTCTAGAGACATATTTCAGTCTCTTGAAGAATGTGGGAATCAACACGTGGAATTAGCTAATGGAAAGCGAATCCAGGAAAGGAAACCGAAGATAGCACACCTGCACATTTTTGGGTGTAAATGTTTTGTTCATATACAGGAACAATTGACTTTGCTACTTTGGGTCAGCAAAGGGCACTATTTGTTCCAGAGCTGGATACAAACTTAATTAGTATTTCACAATTAGCTAGTGATGGTTATGAAATATGTTTTTCTGACAGCAACTGTGTAATTTCACATGAAGGGGTGTTCTGTGCAAAAGGTGATTTGCAGAATTCTGTATATGTTATAAATCCATTTGTAACACATGATGAGAGGGCAAAGTATGCAAATTGCAAACCCCATGACAATTGTGTGCATATTTTCCACAAACGTTTTGCGCATGCCAATTACAGGAGCATTGAGAAAATGCCAAGTCTGTGTGAGGGTATGAAAATGAAACCTTGTTCTAAGTATGTGGAATGTGAAGTATGCAGTACAGCAAAGTCACACAGATCTAACATTCAGAAACACAGTGATAGAGTTAGCATAAGAATATTTGAGCTAGTACACTCTGACGTGGCTGGACCATTTGAAAATAGCTATGGGGGAAATAGGTACTACCTGACACTTGTGGATGACTTTTCTCGTTTTTGTTCTGTTTATCTTCTGCAGCATAAGTCTCAGGTTCAAGAGAGATTTGAATCATTTGTTAAATGGGCTGGGAACAGATATAAACAATATCCAATAGGAGAATTACTCTCAGATGGCGGGGGAGAATACATGAGTACAAAGTTCAAGAAATTCTTGGAAAGCGAGGGTATAGGGCACAATCACTGCCCCATACTCCCCATTTCAAAATGGCGTTGCTGAAAGAAAAAACAGAACACTCCAGGAAATGATGAGGGCTCAATTAGCTGAATCACAGGTGGGAAACCGTTTCTGGGGGGATGCACTGTCAAATGCCAATTACCTGCTGAACAGGTTACCAAATACCACAATCGGGAAAACTCCATATGAAATGTTTCATGGGAGGAAACCAAAGATAGCACACGTGCACATTTTTGGGTGTAAATGTTTTGTTCATATACAGGCTCAAAACAGAACAAAACTATCTCCAAGAAGCTTTGAATGTTTTCTGCTGGGGTATGATGCACAAACAAAAGGGTACAGGTTGTGGTCACCACACCACAACAAGGTAATTCTGAGCAGGGATGTGATTTTTCACGAACATACAAATGAACAGAAACAGCTGGTGGAATTGCCAATGCATGCAATGTCTGAAACACAGCAGAATGCTTCTGGGACAGAACAAGCCACTGGGCAGATATCTGGGGAGCAGGAGGGAGGTGAACAATCTCTTAGGCGTTCAACCCGAGAACGCAAAACACCTGTTAGATATCAGGATGAATTCCAAAGTGGGAAAACTGTTGTACATAAAGCTCTCAAAATAGCTTTAGAACCAAAGTTATGAGGAAATACAAAGCATGGAACCGAAAGTGAAGAATGATTGGTTTGAGGCCATGCAGGATGAAATCAATGCAATGCATGATAACAAAACATGGAGTCTAGTATCTTTGCCTGTGGGGCGCAAAGCCATCACCTGTAAATGGGTGTACAAGGTGAAAACAAATCACCAGAGGCAGGTGGAGAGATACAGAGCAAGGCTCGTTGCCAGAGGGTTTGCACAAAAACATGGGGTAGATTTTGATTCCGTGTTTGCACCAACAACAAGATATGCTACTGTCAGACTGTTGTTGAAATTGGCAGCACAAAGAAAAATGATGGCATTTCATTTTGATGTAAAAACTGCTTTTCTATATGGTGAATTGCAAGAGGAAATCTACATGCAGCAACCAAAAGGTTTTGTAGAAAATCCCAGTCTTGTATGTCGTCTGAACAAGTCCATATATGGGTTAAAGCAGGGGTCTTCAAACTACGGCCCGCGGGCCGCATCCGGCCCGCCGGGTCTTTTCATCCGGCCCGGCGGCCGATCAAGAGTTGTGAGGGAAGAGGGGTAGCTGAGCCGGCGGGGGGGGGCATGGGCCGCCTGTCGGGCCGCCTGCCTGCCTGCCTGCCTGCCGCCCTGCATCTCCTGTGTGGGGGGGAAGGCTTAGCCAGTAGCGGGGCGCAGGCTTTACTTTATCCGCCTCGCCGCCCGCTGGTCCCGTCACATCACTTCCGGCGCGGCGGAAGTGACGCGACGGGACCCTGCTCCGTCGCGTCCATCCTGGACCCCGCCCGCGCTGTTTTTCAAAACTGAGCGCGGGTGGAGTCCAGGATGGACGCGCCGGAGCAGCGGCGGCGGCGGACTCGGGCGGTGGCGGTGGCCAGGTAGGACGGCGGCTGGGATGAAGGCGGGAAGCGGTCGGTCGGTTGGTGGGAAAGCGGGAAGTGGCGGGTTACGGTGGGTGAGTGCATGGGCGGGAAGCGGGAAGCGGCGGGTTATGGTGGGCGGGCGGGCGGGAAGCGGTGGGTTATGGTGGGCGGGCGGGCGGGCGGGAAGCGGCGGGTTACGGTGGGTGGGCGGGAAGGTGGGAAGCGGCGGGTTATGGTGGGTGGGTGGGCAGGAAGGCGGGAAGCGGCAGGTTACGGCGGGCGGGCGGGAAGCGGCGGGTTATGGTGGGTGAGTGCATAGGCGGGAAGCGGCGGGTTACGGTCGGTGGGTGGGAAGCGGCGGGTTACGGTGGGCGGGTGGGCGGGAAGGCGGGAAGAGGGCGGGCGGGAAGCGGCGGGTTACGGTGGGTGGGCAGGAAGGTGGGAAGCGGCGGGTTATGGTGGGTGGGTGGGCAGGAAGGCGGGAAGCGGCAGGTTACGGCGGGCGGGAAGCGGCGGGTTATGGTGGGTGGGTGCATGGGCGGGAAGCGGGAAGCGGTGGGTTACGGTGGGTGGGCAGGAAGGTGGGAAGCGGCGGGTTATGGTGGGTGGGTGGGCAGGAAGGCGGGAAGCGGCACGTTACGGCGGGCGGGCGGGAAGCGGCGGGTTATGGTGGGTGAGTGCATGGGCGGGAAGCGGCGGGTTATGGTGGGCGGGTGGGAAGCGGCGGGTTACGGTGGGTGGGTGGGTGGGAAGCGGCGGGTTATGGTGGGCGGGCGGGCGGGCGGGAAGTGGCGGGTTATGGTGGGTGGGCGGGGGGGCTTTACCTCATCCGCCTCGCCGCCCGCTGGTCCCGTTGCGTCTATCCTGGACCCCGCCCGCGCTGTTTTTCAAAACTGAGCGCGGGCGGAGTCCAGGATGGACGCGACGGAGCGGCGGCGGCGGCCTCGAGCGGAGGCTGTGACAGAGGCACCGGCAGCGGCAGCAGCGCGCAGGGGACCAGGTAGGATGGCGCCGGCGGGTGGGGTTATGGCAGCGGCGGGGGGGGCTATGGCAGCAGCGGGGGGGTTATGGCGGCGGCGGGGGCTTACGGGGGCGGGGGGGACCTGCAGTGGCGGCAGGGGCAGCGGGGCGGTCTTGCAGCGGGGTGCGGGGGTCCTGCGGCGGCGGCAGCGGGGTGGTCCTGCAGCGGGGGGTCCTGCACCAGCAGCGGCGGCGGGGGCAGTATGAAGGAGGCGGCACAGGGGAGTCCCAGTGAGTCCGGCCCCCCAACAGGCTGAGGGACAATGAACTGGCCCCCCGTGTAAAAAGTTTGAGGACCCCTGGGTTAAAGCAAGCAGCTCGATGCTGGAACCAGAAACTAGACAGAGTTTTGATTAGTTTGGGATTCAAACAAAGCAAGGCTGATCACTGTCTGTATACAAATCACACAGAACAGGGAAACTGGGTTTATTTGTTGGTCTTTGTTGATGATATATTACTGGTGACACAATCAGTAAGTCAAAAAGACAAAATTGCACAAGAATTGCAAGCACACTTTGAACTGAAAGATCTAGGTTTGATACAACACTATCTTGGAATGCAATTATCTAAAGATGAGGAAGGTTCTTTCATGGTTGAACAAAGTGGAAAAATTCAGAAATTGCTGGAAATTCATGGGTTGGAGAATTGTAACCCAGTTACTACTCCAATGACTCTTGAATATCAGAAACACACAGATAACACCGGATTTGATGATATTGGGAAATATCAGAGTGTTATTGGAAGCCTGCTATATTTGGCAAATGTGAGTAGGCCAGACATCAGCAATGCTGTAAACATGCTTAGCAGGAAAACGCAGAATCCTTCTATGTATGATTGGCTAGCTGTAAAACGTGTGTTAAGGTATTTAAAAGGTACCATGAATTGCAAACTGAAATTGTCAACACACACAGAGGGAGATTTTTGTGTGTACACTGATGCTGACTGGGGGTCTGCTACAGATAGGAAGTCTACAAGTGGCACTGTATTAATGTATGATAACAGTCTAATTGACTGGTACACTCGCTAACAATCTTGTGTGGCTGTATCTAGCGCAGAATCTGAATTCATCAGTTTATCTCAAGCATGTAATGAGATTGAGTGGTTCAAACAATTGTTTGCTGATATGCACATACCAGTAGACAAGGTTGTTACAATTTTTGAGGACAACCAAGCTTGCATAAGCATGGCTCTCCATGAAAAATATAGGCCAAGAACCAAACACATTGATGTTCGTTACTCTCATGTAAAGGACTGTGTGCAAAAAGGGTGGGTAACACTCGAGTACTGTGCAACAGGGATATGGTGGCAGATCTTTTCACAAAGCCATTGCCTGTAGTAAGACACAGGAAACTAATGACGGCACTAGGCCTCATTGAGTAAATGTAAACAAGATGTACTACAGCTTGTGGGGGGATGTTGTGACATGTATCACATTCACCAGCTGTGGCACATTGTTTACACATGGAAGGAACAGAATGGCTGGTAAACAAGTTATGTTTTGTCTCCTACTTCCTGTGCTGTTTCTCATGGGACGTTAGGCTTGAGAGCAATACGAGCTAGTCACATGGTTTGTATGTTCTGGTGACGTACTGACTTGTTGTTTTTCTGTCTGAAGCCATTTTAGAGAGATGCAGAACTTCTCCCTTTTTCACTCTTGTCTTCTGACTAGTGCTTGCTGGACTAATGCAATCATGTAACGTCTTTGCTGAGTGGAGTAAACTTCAACGCTCCACTGGATTAAATGCTTGCTATGCATTGTACTCTGCACATGGACTGTAACTAGGAAGTGTATACTCTGTAGAATATACTTTGCTATTCAAATAAACAGGTAGCTAAATAGACCTGTGGAGTTTACAGAGTTATTTCCTTGCTACTTGAAGTAATCTGCAAACGGAGGAAGCTGGGCTGGTGTCAGATTACATGGAGCTGGCTGACAACCGAAATGCTGGAAAGCTGCGCAGGGAGAGGGGGAGAAGGATCTAAACTTCTGAGTGTGGATTTATAGGCATCTGCACACAGGAATAGGATTTTAAATCTTCCATCTCACACACGCGAGGCACTCTGCTTTTCCTCACGCCCTTTCATTCTGTTCATTGTATGTCATACCAGGTCACTGAGTCTGTCCTAGACAAGGCCTTTCCCTCCTCTTTGTTTACTCCACCTCCAAACCATTGTACTGATGTGCTTATGGTTACTTACTAACACTATAAATAGCAGAAAGGTAAAGTCAATACATTTTCACAACCCAGTTCAGCAACTCACTTTGAGTCAGGTTTGGCTGCCTTTATCCTGCTAACCGCATTTCCTATTTTCCCAAGATCTATATGGATACATCTATTGGTGGAGCTGGGAGTTGCTAAGCAGAGTCTAAAGACTAGATGGGTGATTAATCTTTGCTTAGTATATTTTAATATCTATGTGATATTTGGTCAAGATGTGACCAAATTGCACCTTGGGGAGACAAGGAAGTGTGGGGAGCTTTCGAGAACTCCCCAGCATAATACAGCATGGCCACACAGAAGTGGCAATTCAATTACTATTGCACCTAGAGCAATAAGCATAATAAGTAAAGTTACAAACGCACAAAGTTGTTCAAAGCTTGTATCTCCACTTTAGAGATTAAAATCTGTATATGCGAATGGTAGCTGTTTTATTAAAGTACCCGTGATACATGCTCAAAATCCCAACTGTGCCCACCAGCCCAAAAAGATTGGGAACCCTGGGTTAGATTATCTTCAAGGTTCCTTCCAACTCTGTGATTCTATTATTCTACCCCTTTCCCTGTGGAGGTTGTAATAATGTGCGGGGCTATTTGCTCTGCTCCATGTATGACTCCCCACACACCCCAAAACAATTCTGCTGAAATTGTGGCTGGGTGGGGGAGATAACCAGGAGTGATTTTTTGCATGGAAAGACTCTGAGCTCAGCAGCTGTGTCGTCCGAACCCAGCGAGGAGGGCTTCCAAATCACCCAGGAACCCTAGAACAAGCCATGGGTTGTGGGGTGGTTTGGAAGCCACCCCGCACTGCCCACCTCGCCGTGTTTGGACGACATGGCAACCTGCGCCTGGCATGGATAATTATGGAAATGAGGCAGCGCGTGACTAGCACTCAGAGCGAGGAAAAGAAGCTACCGTGGCTACTTTTCCTTCCCTCATCCTACAAACCTGGCCAATCTTTTCCCACCAAACTTCTCACTGACCCGGTTTCCGCTCCCATAGCTTGTTTAAACCTTGGGTTAGTTGTGACCGTGTGGGAGTGAGTGAGCGTGCTGCTTCCCAATTGCTCACCCTCTTCCGTTTTGCAGAACAACCCAGGAATACTCCATTCCTGGGTTATTTGCCATGATGTCTGAACCCAAAACTCTGGTTTTAACCCATGGTTTGTTGTTGGGTCATGATTACTGGGTTTAAATAACCCAGAGGTAGTGCTTACGTCTGAACCAGGCCACTGTCTCTGTGACACTGGAAGCCCCTGTGTTTGTTTTAAAACAAGGGGGAAATGGCTGCTTTAAAATGACATTTTCTCCCTGCCCAGCTCACTTCTGGTACTGGAGACGGGGAAGACAGGTAAAAACTAAAGTTCAAAGCAGCCAAGCAAACCAAGGTAAGGTGGGGAGAGTGGGCAACATAAAAAGTAGAAACCCCCCCTCCTTTGTAGGCAATGTTATATTTTCTTTTTTAAAAAACAGAGCCACTCTGAGGGGCCCAGAAGTACATTAGGGAAGAAAGGAGGAGGGGAAATTGTCCTTTCCCTGCCCACCCAGCTATGTCCCATTCCACTGAGGTGGATAGAACCTAGCAGAATATATAGACCAAAAAAGCACCAACATGTAGATAGTTCGGTGCAATTCTGAGTGTAGCCTACAGCAGAAAAGTAATGATTCTGTGGAGCTAGGAGACTTCAGTCTTGTCCAAGATGGTAGGGAGTTGAATTTCTGTGTATAAATCAGCCTCCCTAACCAGGTGTCCTCTAGATATTTTGGACTATAACTCCCATCATCCCTGACCACTAGCCATGCTGGCTGGGCCTGATGGGAATTGCAATCCGAAACTTCTGGAGGGCACCAGATTGGGGAAGGCTGGTGTTAGTTATGATATGGCTGTTTCTAGCAGAACTCGGGAGGCTTATGAGCATCCTATGTGGGGTGGGAGGCGCGGCGGAGGCGATCTTCACCTCTCCGTCCCCATGTCCTGCATCTTCGCTAGATGAGCTTTTTTGCCCACCTAGCGAAAGTGTTTTGGAGGGGGAGGAAGCTGGAGAGGCCTCAGGGTGGCTTGTATCCTGGCCTCTCCAGTCTCCTCCCCTCCCCCCCCCAAAACACCCCCTTTTACCCCTCTCCAAGGTCACGTTCCCCACCTCGGAGAAGCAGCCGGCGGCCCGGCGCAGTTCTTTCCACGTCAGCTGCATGGGGGAGTGGGGTGTGTGTGTGTCAGAGCTCCCAATTCCCAGCTCTGAGCGCTCTGTCCTATCTCGGAGCTGGGAATCCGAAATATCCTGTGGCCCTTCAGACGCTATCTAGGGGCCATAGAATTGCTCCCTCCAGGCAGAAACTACTGTGATGTGAACATAAATTCTTGGTGCGGGTTTACATAGCAAGGTCAAAGCCTTTATACAACAAGAGACAATTGTTCAAGCTTGATGTGTTGACTTGTCCTTGCAAAGTGTCTGACTATCTTTGAACCTCTGAACAAGCCCAGAAAGAGCCCTTTTGAAAATGAAAAGGTGATTCCATTTTGAAAAGCACAGCAGATGTGAGTCATTGGGCTCATGAATCCATTTTGCTGGAGGAATATGCATGGTGAAAAGAAAATAGTCATGCTTTGTATCCTTTCTTGCTTCAGAGATCATGACCAATGTTTTTGAGGCTGGTGGGCGCCCCCCCCCCCCGCGCACTCTACAGTTACCACTGAATACAGATACTGGATTGCATGCTGTTAATTGCTGCCCTGCCACTTTTTTGTTCTCCTGCCTCAGCTGCCTTCATCCCTTCAGCACTGGCTTTTGTTGTTGCATTTCCGAAAAATCTTGCTCTCTGAATGCGGATGAAGTCTAAACTATAATTTGTAGATTTTTTGTGTGTAATGCTAAACTTCTAGCCCAAAGAAGCCTGGAGCAGTCTGATGAAAAGCCTGATTGAGTTGTAATCCCAAAATATTCTCAATGCAATAATCTGTAGGCATTTGGCATATCGCTTGGGTTGCAGCACTTGTATGTAGGATGATTTCCCAAGGGCTGCTTGGGTTGTGTGGGAAAGAGTATTTGGTAGTGTGTGCATGTGGGGGCAGGGAGGAGAGAAGGTGGGGGCAGCAGCCCTAGATGGGATCCACACTTTGTAAACACTCCCAAGGTGTGCTTTTTAAGCTCCCAGATCATCTCATAGGCTTTGCTCCTAAAAGCACATGGAGAAGAGCCCCTAGCAAGTACATAATTTCGAACTGAGCACAACGATCAGGAGATCAGCAGGAAAATAACAACAAAACAGTTGCAAAAGATGAAACTAGAGAACCTGGGGAGAACGTTTGTGGGGAACACGTGGTGCTCAGAGGGGGACTAGCCCACTTAGCAGCTACTTTTAGGCTACAGGGGGAAATGAGCTAGCCAAAATTGGTGGGGGTCAGAAAGCAGGGCTTTTAGGGTGTGTCCGTCCCTTAATGAAGTCTACCATTTCCCCCATCTTCTTAGCTCTGGAGACAAGTCAAATTACTCATTAGCCTGACGAGCTGGGGCGCAAGGCATTTCAATCGTGTTTTTTCAGTGGTGGTGTGTTGGTTATGGAACACCCTGTCCAGGCAGGTGCAACATTCAGACACCAGGTGCTTTTTCCACCCCTCAAAAGCTTTTAGTGGGTGATTGGTGGTTGCTGTTTTTTGGATTGTTTTTCTACTGCTTTACTTGGGGTTTGTCATTTTTAAAAATGGTTTTACTGCCTGCTTTGTTGTTTTTGTTGTGTTTTGATAGTATTGTAAGCTGCTTTGGATACACACACACACACACACACACACACATTATAGGAATATGGTATGGAAATATTTTATATATAAAATATAATAAATGGGGAAATTATATAAAGGGGAAACAGAAGCATACATATAAATCTTTCCCACTGAAATCAATGAGACTTAGAAGAACTTAATTTTATTCTACTCTTGATTTTTGTTTTTAAAAATGTTATTGAAAGATATTACACAAACACAGACTAATTTCCTGAGCAACACATTATGGAGGCAAAACTTCCAAATCTTTTATTATTTTTAAAATTTATAATATTTGTAACTTGCCCCCCATGGGTTGGACCAAGGGTGGCTTGCAGAAATTTTGTCAATATCTGCTCAATCTAAGTACAGTAATACCTTGGATTGCAAGTAACTTGGTTTGAGAGCGTTTTGCAAGACAAGCAAATTTTTAAATATTTATTTAATTTTTTTTTACTTGATATACAAGCGATGTCTTGCAATACAAGTACCATAGTACGGCTTAAATTAAAAATCTCTACAAATTTTTTTGGGGGGGGACTTCGTTTTCATATAAGAGTGTTTTGGATTACAAGCACGTTTCCGGAACGAATTATGCTCTCAATCCAAGGCATGACTGTATTAAAATTGGAAGATATGGGGGGGGGGCAAACTAAAACACACACATTCTTTCTGCTCAGTGATGTTTTCTTCTCTTTGCTACTTCCCTTGCACAAAAATAAAACTCTCTCATGACATAGAACTCTGATTTTTTAAAAAAGAAAAGAAAAGATGTATCAAATACACTGTATTTGATCCACAAAGAGCTTGTTATGAAAAGGAGGGGTCTAGTCCCAGCACCTTCCAATCCACAGTAGGTGGATATGGCAATGGTTACAGTTCACTGATCAAAACCAAATGTTGATATAAATTAATTCTTAGGCAGGGGAAGAGCTCTTGCGCTTGAGAGGACTGCCCACTGCTGGAGTAACCAAGAATTACTGTCCAGCCTATGGAATTATTATGTAGTCTTGATTTATGAAAAGCTTTTAACTATTTTAGTGTTCCTCCCAACCCAGGTACTATAAATCTTGAAGTACATAATCTGTTCAGTAATGCTTTTTGCTGTACTTAAGGTTATGAGAGAAGCTGAATTAATTGAAAAGATTAGGAAAATTAGATGCTCATCACAAGATAGGAAGCCTCAAATGAAGGGTTATATCCAATGGTGGCCTCGCTCCAGTGCAGGGGTAGGCAATGTGGTGCCTGTGGGCACTAATGTGCTCCTGGACATCTTTCTTGGCACCTGCCGAGATGCCCTCCCCTTCCTACTTTTCAAAATTAAAATTAACACATTTTCTTACAGACAGCTGGGTTTGCTTCAACACAAGGTGAGGGTCTCCAGCTGCTGCCATCTTCATTTCCCATGAATGCCTCTGGACTACACAGTGGGGCTCAGAGACGTGTGTGTGTGAGAGAGAGAGAGAGAGAGAGAGAAAGAGAGAGGGAGAATGTGTGCATCTTATGGGTGGTGATCCAGAATGAGAGAGGAGAAGTGATAGCGGTGATGAGTTGGCTGGCGGCGGAGGAGAGGAGAGAGAAAGTGTTTGCTTTCTGTGAAAGAGGTTTCTGTTGGTGCTGAAAACTGCGGGTTCAAATGTATGTTGTGGCTCAGACCCCGCCTGTGCCTTGTACACAGTCGTTTGAGCAGGTTACTTGTCCGTTGTGACTAGCTATGCCTCCCATTGCAGACATTTTGTGGTGGTGCCCTCAAGAGTTTCTCCAATTGCGAAATGTGCCCACAGGCCCAAAAAGGTTGTTTACCCCATACCCCTGCTCTGATAGAGAATGCTTCTCACACAAAGCAGGACACCTACTTTTCACTTACCCCCCTCCCCAGTCCCCACACACAAACCCTTACTGTAGCTCTCTGCACCATATTCCATTCTGTTCCAGAGGGCCTCCAACAAGCCTCAGGAGCAGTTCTTCATAAGGTGCAGGAGACTGAAGAGTAGGAGAGCTTGGCAAAAAAACAGGTGACTTAGCAAGTGGAAGTGCTTGCCTCTAGTCCAGGGATAGGCGACCTTCTTGGGCCGTGGGCACATTTAGCAATTTGAGAAACTGTCCTGGGCACCACCACAAAATGGCTGCCATGGAAGGCATGACAAAGGACAAGTAACCTGCCCAAAAGCCTGAGTTCAAAGCAGCAGTGGGGTCTGATCCCCAACGCACTAAACAACCAGGTTGGGGAAGGCTGCTGCAGTGCAAAGCTACCACTGGATACAGCCCAAGGACACAATCTGAAGGAGAACAAAAAGGTACGTGCTTTGACTGCCTTCTAATTCCAGACTGCTAAAGGAAATCTTTTAGTGGGAATTTTTTTTTGTCTAGAGTGCCTATTGCCAATTTTGTCTTGTTTAATTCTGTCATGTTTTTTTTAAGAGTATAAAAGTAAATCATGTGAGATTTCTGCAAATGCTGAAACCACTCCTGGAGGCCATTATACAAACATTCCTTGTACTCGGACAACCCATATTTGTAGAGCTAGTGCGGTGGAAGAAATTCCTCATATTTAATTGTGTTGTGTTATCCACAGTGAGGTTAGACTTACCAGTAAAAGACTTCTTCTCTTTCCTCAGTTCCCTAAGTATATTGACCCCCCTGGTCCAATCTTTTGAAAATAGAGGTTTTGTTTTGGGCAGGGGGTTGGCAAATAAAAGGACAGGCACACCATAGAATAACCCCTTTGCACTGAAAACGCAAGACAGTGGATTGAATCCAAGGGTTGCACAAGCAGAAGGCCACTCACAGGCTTTCACGCCCCCTCCCCCACAGCTTGCTTTGCACCCCCTGAAAACCTCTACAGCTGATCAGGGACTGTTCTGAACAACGTGGGCTATTTTAGCATTCTGTCCAGTATTGACATCAGGCTGACTGGTTCATAGTTCCCTGGATCCACTTTAGGAATTAGCTTGTTTGCAATAAATGTTTAGGGTTCAATCCTAAGCATGTTTAGACGGGGCGGGGGGAGTCCTGCGGCTCCTAGCATTTCCCAGCCAGCCATTTTTTTTCCAGTCACTAATATTAGTCTGTGAAATCCAGTAGGGAATTAATTTTCTCATATGCAACCGAAAACCCTATGCACACTAAACACATGTGGCAGAAAACTAGAGACCATAAAACTCCATGCACGGGATCTAAGGAGGGAAAGTTAACTTAAATAGCACACTTGGGGACTAAATCGAGGAAGGTTATGTTTACAAAACTAGGCCATGGCCATGCACACCTGGCTCTGTTCTAGATGGGCTGGATTATGGTTTCTGGAGCACAGTGCTGGAGCTATACAAATTAGGATTCTAAGACTTCTTGGAGAGAAAGATTGAGAGAGGGAAGAGAATTACGTAGTTGAGAGGAAGAGAATTCTGCAACCGTTAGCTTTAGGACATGTGCATAGCCCAGTGGCTAGCCTGCATGTTGGCTCACAGTGACACAAAGGGGTGGGTACAGCTATAGGGAAAGCTAATTCACCATATCCACACAGGTCCTGGCATCTCATCCGCCTGTTCCTAACATAATTAGCCACACCAAAATGAATGCCCCCCAATAGGAATTGAGGGAGGCACCTAAATCAGGCGTTGGGTGTGATTACACCTAGCCAAAGAGTTGCATATTCTTCCCACGGTGTTGAGTATGACTGGCAGAGATCCCCACACTTGGGTGCGTGCAGCACTACAGGAAGATCCCATTTTGATTAGATTTAGCAGGGGGATCCACCCTCTTAAGGCTGGTATCCATCCTGGCCAGGAATTACTTGCCCTTTGTTTATATTTGTTTTAAAATATTCTATAAAACCAGAACTCTAGTGCCCATCGTTTTAGTTGTTCCAGCCATTATCGTTGGCTCTCTTACCCTTAATACTTTCTCACTGAAATCACCTTGCCGAAATCAGTCTCCAAGCCATGGAACTGGGGTTTTGCCAGAGGGCCTCAGGAACCCAGTACACTTGGTTCTGGTAGCATAAGTCCTGCTTCTGCTGAAGTGGAGGCCCGGCACACAGCAACTAGGAGTCCTGCCCAAAGGTGTTTTCCCTACGGGAGCCGCAGGAGTTGCTCCGCTGCCTTCGCACACCAGCTTCATCTTCAGGACAATCCACTGGGATCCCTGGAAAGGTATCTTTCAAAACTCAGTCCTACTCTCTAAAGATCCTTTCCCTACCAATTCTGCTTCCAGACAAGCTGCTCCCCATGGACCTTGGGTTTTTTTTACGCAAAATCACTGCTTTTATTGGTCACTGAAGCAAATCTGACAGGGTCTGCAGGGGGCGGGGGGGCTGCAAAAAAGGCTGGGGGGGCTGCATGCAGCCTGTGGGCCATGTGTTACCCACCTTTGATTTAGCGGAATGGTTAATGAAGCTTTATGACATTTATATACTGCTCCATATCCCGATATGGAGATTCTGGAGCAGTGAATAATCAAAAGATAAAACAGATAAAAGGAATAAAACACTATATGAAAACAATACCAATACCAATGTGGCGGCTCAGGCAAGCAAGGCTTCTTGGAATAGAGATGTTTTCAGGAGGCACCAAAAACAATGCTCCCAAGTTGTTTAGGGCTTTATACACTAGTACCCAAACCTTAAGCTTTGAGGTGGGTGCTTTGAGAATCTAGACTTTCACCACCACCACCACCACAGTAAGGGCAGCTGCCCACTTTATACAGCAAACATGTACACTGCAACAAACATGTAATGTGTGGATGACATGTATCCATGTCCATGCATCTTTAAAACATCGGCATACATTGGTCTGAACTCCCAGGCCCAACCAGGGTTCCAGATGGGCATATACAGTGTTAAGAGAGGCATGTACCTAAACGTATATCATCACACCTTTTGACATTTGCCGCATGCATTGTGGAACTGCCATAATTTAAGCCATGGCACTTTCTTAACTTAGATATAACATGCTCTGAGCAAGTCCACCATCCTGCCACAGGAGGTCACTGTAGTAAGCTAATTATCGTTTCTAGAGCCATGTGTATGTTGCAGTTATGGGTCTCTGAAACCTCTTTCGTGCTGAATTCAGTGGAGTTAGTGCCTGCTACCACAGCAAGAGCAGGCTCCATGAAACCCAGTGCCTTCAGTCGACAGATAACTGCTGAATCATTCACACCAAATGAATTGCTTCAATTATAGACATTCCAAAACACAAATATCTGTCCCAGGGAAAAAGATGGGCACATAAGTCGCAGTTGCCTCTGGAATAAAGCATACCTAACGCTGCGATATAAGTCCACAAGAACATGTTAGATAGACGAACTCTGCTGATGCCACTCCATTAAAACAACAAAAATACATATGATCCTATAAAGAAAGACCAGATAATCACCTTTTACTGGCATTTATCAACTACATGGTGCAATATGACCTGGATTTGTCATAAACCCTTCAGGTTCTGTTCAACCTTGTAGATTTCTGCTCACACAACAGGACTTCCTCTCCTCCACCACTGCACCCAGAACCCTCCAGAGCGTGTGTGTGTGTGTTTGTTTGTTGAGGGGGGGTGCATTGGGGACTGCGGGGGGAAGGAGGAATCTGTTCCACCAGTGGTGTCTGTTAGTTGGATACAAGCCTTAGTCTTATATATATAGCTGCCTACCTTTTGCTCCTAGAAGTAACTGCTGATTACAGAATAGACAATTATTATTTATCAAAAAGGCACTGTGCAAAGGCATAAAATTAAGCAAGGACCGTTTGATTCATGCATTTTTAAAGAGACCTTGTGATTTCAACTCCGTCATCAACTACAAAGAGGAGACCGCTTACTTCCCCACAGTGAAGATGATGTGCTGCAAGAAGAAATTAAGCCAACACATATTTTCAGTTTGCAGATAAACTTTTGCAAATGTTAAATGCATTGAGGAGGAGCGGGACCTTGCCCACTGGCTTCACTATGTCTCACCAACTCCGCCCCCAGCTTCAGCACGTTCAGGGAGCCATCTGCAAAATGGTATCTATGCACGTGCTGCTGCTCTACTTGCCTGAACAGGCTTTTAACTGCAGTAATTTCTTGAATAAATACTACCTTTGAAAATCTACGCCTGCTTTCAAAATGACTAATAGTAAATTTGACTCTGGTCAGATAAAATGAATTCTTTTCTTGAATTCTTGAATTAAGTTGTTTACTGTTTCACGTGTACCATACTGTAAACCATAAACACACACACACAACCTGGTCAGCTCTGGCTATGCAGGTCATGCCATTACCGAGTTCTTCCACTTGGAGGAGTGGGCTTGGTCTGCGCACACATGCGCGCACACACGGCACAAAAGCTGGGAAACCACCAAACGATTGTTGGGGAAGGGGGCGGGGCCAGGGGAAAGGGGTGGGGCCAGGGGAAAGGGCAGGGCCAGGGGAAAGGGCGGGGCCATCCAGGGATTAGTACCCCAGGAGAGCTGGATTTGGCACCCAGGCCTGCAGTTTCCCACCCCTGTTCTAAAGCTTTTTGCTGAAAAGACTGGAGCGGGAACCACAAGACCATGCATTTCCTAGGAGCCTTGACGGAATGGGTAGGTGTCTGAGGGAAGAGGGTACAAGGAAAGGGAAGCAAAGCTAACTGCAGCTAGGGGTCTGAGAGACCCAGGGCTTCTCTACATGAGGCTTTCAACCTGCCACTTTAGTGAGGCTTCTGCTTCCACATTCTTTGCAGGGTTAAGGTCGGTTCCTTTACACGTGTTCCCCCCCCCACGGGGGGTTTCTTTCTTTCTCTGCCTTCTATATGTTCCATTACACAAGCACAAGGTGGCGCTGCAGTATAGTGGAATTGCAAAAATACATGAGCTCCTCATTCCAGTACATTTGGCCATTTTCAGATAATACCGGACTTTCCTTGCTCTAAAAAAAGCCACAGAAATGCTTGGAAAGCACAGGAGAGGCCCTGTGGAGGATTATTGTGTAAAGCATCTGCAAACTACCATGAGTGAGGAATCACGAGCGCACGATAAATGCCTCGTGTAGAGAAGCCCCAGATCCCAGCTTAAGGAAGTCTGTCTTAAAACCGAAGTTGAGAAATGTTCCACGTGGAAACAGTATGAGGGTGATAGATTGCTATGGGTGTCATGTGTAAACATTGGGTGCAGGCTCCTATCCGTAATGGCTGTTAATGACTGCTAATGTGTTTAGCAGGTAGTGGTGGTGGCACTTTGCGAATGGAACTTTTTTTTCCAACCAGAGCTTGGGATTGCACAACTCAGAATTTACACTGAGAAGCTTAAGATAGTGACTAAGTAATCAGAGAGACATTTTCAAGTTCCAGAGTACCATTCTTGAATACCAAGGAGTTGCTTCTGGTCAGCAAATATGATGAATGATCGTTCTTAGGCCCTGGCTGATCCTCAACCACTGCTGAGCCAACCACCAGGACAAAATAGAGATTGCAGAGTCAAGGCATATCTCAAAGATAAGAGGACAACTCAGCTTCCTGTTAATAAGGAAGAGAAGAACCTCACTGGCATTCACTTCTGAACGCAACATCTGAACATTTTCTTTTGATGAATAAATAATAATGGCTGAGACACGTCGTGACTCTTCCATTCAGGGAAGAGCTGCTGCTATTTGCAGAAGGACTTTCAGTCCAGTGGAGGCTCACGTCAGTGGAAGGAGGGGAGGTAATTTTTGACAGTCCCCCCTCCCCCTTGCAGACCCCTGCACCACTTCCACATTGTTCCAGACCATCTCCTAATCCTCCAGAGCAGATTTCCAGCAGCACAGAAACTCCGGTTATAGAAACATAGGATCCAAGCTGAGAATAACCTATTATTATTATTATTATTATTATTATTATTATTATTATAATTATTATTATTTACAATGTGTTTATTACCAGAACATAAGAAAAATATACAGTTTCTCCTTTTAATTATGGAGTGCCCTAACTCCCAGCAATGTAGGCAGAGACAAAAGGTTGCTCAGATTGAACACCAACCCAGCAAGGTAGGCTGCCACCAGTCCTTACATCCAACTCAGCCTGAGCCAGGGGACTCTCAGACCATACTGGACACCCTTAAGGCTTATGAAACAAGGGCCCAAGCCAGCACCCTCTATTCCAAAACCCATGGCCTGAAACCTTAAACAGTGGCAATAAACAAGAGGAAAGCTCTAGACTTAGTACAGTAATACCTTGGATTGCAGGCATACAGTAATTCGTTCCGGAACTGTGCTTGTAATCCAAAACACTCTTATATCAAAGCGAGTCTCTGGCGGGCATGAGCGGGGCTGATTTCAGCCCGCTACACCCGCTTGAGGCGAGCGGTTACATCCCTACACTTGTCTTGCAAGACCTTGCCCGTTTATCAAGTCAAAAAAAATTTAAATTTTTTTGCTTGCCTTACAAAACGCTCTCAGACCAAGTTACTTGCAATCCAAGGTATTACTGTAGTACTGAGGCCAATTGGAATAAAGCACACACATTCAGTTATGATAGGTGGTAAGTTTATTTACAGAAAAGGAATAGCATACAAAAGAACCAGAGCTAGGTTTACAAACAATACTTACAGGGCAAAACCACAAAACTAACTAAACTTGTCTATATGTACCAGCAGCATGGGCCTTCAATAGAGCAGGACCTCAGAAAGCGAATGCTCCAAAGCAAACCTTGGGAGGGCAAAATAAAAGCAAACCAAGAACAAGGCATCCTCCCCCTCACTCCTGCCACCCCTCTGGTTTTATACCCAAAAGCCTTTAGCAAATCTGAGGCGATCCCTATTAGCCAATCACGAGCTAGCTGGAAACAATCTCCCTGGCTTTCTGGGTGGGTGGGGTGGGGGAGAAAGTTCTCACCAACCGTCAGGCTCAGCTAAATTCGTTTATCCTAATTAGTGAACGTTTTACTGTGGCCTTGAAGCTTGGGATGGCACGAGATAGTACACCCAGGTGGCCTAACAAAGACGCGCAGGCTCAGCCTTATGGAATGGAACTATACAGGCTGCTAAAACACAAAAGAATGGATTTTTTTTACAAATTAATATTAAGCTTCTTATATACCGTAATACTATAGATTTTAGATGCATAAAAGATTCCACCAGTCAAGTGCTTTCACTTGTGATAGGATTGTGTCATACCATTATACTGTTTTTCAGTGTCCTTTTCCAATTTATCTCTCTGTCTGATTCCATCCAGATAAGGCTTTTTTGGCACCTTCACCCTGCGTCTTTCATGGAATTTAATGGGGGGGGGTGTTTCCAGATGACATTGCCTTCCACTCGTAACCCTCCTGTGTTTTCTTCTGATTCTTCTAATCTCTTCTTCTTCTTCTTCTTCTTCTTCTTCTCTTCTTCTTCTTCTTCTTCTTCTTCTTCTTCTTTTCTGATTCTTCTACCTTTTTTTTCTTACCAGAGAAAATCCATTAAGGAGAGAGAGCCAGAATAGCTGCTAGTGCCTTCTGATTGATAGTGCCTGGAGCCCAGACCCTGGCTTTGTTTTCAGAAAGTTGACAAAGCTCAGCCTCAGCAGGGGTTGTGGGGAGGGAGTGCAGTTCCTGGTAAGTAAACATGAATGAAAGGAATGAAACTCACATGCTAACTTTGTAGTCCTTTTTAATAAAAACAAACGAACAAACACAACGGTTTGAGTAAAATGATAGCTGATTATTGATCGGCAAGGCTGGAAAAGAAATACACAACATAGTCAGATCACTTGAAATGTAGGTAACATCTGCTCCCTCATTGTAATTGCATTTGATATTAGTTATTAACGAAGGTATGAGATGACTAACACAAGTATACCGTACGTGTTAAGATCCCATAGCAACCACTCCCATTCTGAGATGAGGCTCTGTTCTGATTAGACATCTGTCCACATCGTGAAATCTCGACTTTCCCTGCCTCATATTCTATCTCGTGTCTGGAGGACAACATTTTCCACAGTCTCTTTGTCTTCTGCATGGAAATTAGCCAACTTCCCTTGGACTGAGCTGACCTTTCCCACTGGCGAAGTGTATGTAAGATCATCACAGCAGCCAGAAGCTGAAAAGACCTGCTTAGTAACCAGGTCCAATCACCTCCAAAAGCAAGGCTACAATTCTGCAGCCCCAGCAGGTATGTCTGGGAGGACCAAGCAGTCGAGAAATTGGAGACGGCAGAAGAAGCAGAGCTGTGCTGGGGAGACCCCAGAGAAGCGGCGCGGCGGTGTTAGTGAGAGAGCTGACGTGACCGGGCCACTGCCGCTGAGAATCACAGTGTCTGTTCCAAACAAAGCAAAACACTGCACGTTGCAGGCACTGGATGTGGAGACACTCTGCCTGCAAGATGCATGCTCAGTGAGACTGTTGATCAGCCATGATGGCTGGGGATGATGGGAATTGTAGTCCAACACACCCGGAGGGCGCTAGGTTGAGGGAAGGCTGTCTTCTCTGAAAGTTAGCACTGCAATATGGGCTGCTGCCCTGTCAGCTGGGTGTCTGGCTTTTGTTTTTTTTACCCATCTGTACATTAATTTTAGTGTTTTGCTATATTATTATATTTTTATCTTTGTTTGTCAGCCATCCTGGGAAAGTTGTTGCTGTTGTTTTTGAAGGAGGAATAAATATCATACAGAGACCCGGGAATCTCAGGACTCGAGGGAATCGGTACGTAGGGATGGACAGATTTTGTTAAATCTGTTCTGCCTGTGTTTCACCGATTGTCAGGCGTCTCATTCTGTCGTCCGTTCATTGATGGAGTCAGATTCGCATTAGTGCTAGTGTGCATTCATCAGTGCGAATTACCGCAAATTAGGGGGAATAAATATAATAAAGAGATAATAGAATCATAGAAAAGTAGAGTTGGAAGGGCCAGGGGCCTATAAGACCATCGAGTCCAACCCCCTGCTCAGTGCAGGAATCCAGGTCAAAGCATCCCTGACAGATGGCCGTCCAGCTTCACCTTGAATGCCTCCAGAGTGGGAGAGCCCACTACTTCCCTAGGTAATTGGTTCTATTGTCTTATTGCTCTAACAGTCAGGACTCAGGACATTTTTCCTGATGTTTAGGTGGAATCTGGGTTCCTGTAACTTGAACCTATTATTCCGTGTCCTGCAAACTGGGATGATCGAGAAGAGATCCTGGCCCTCCTCTGTGTGACAACCCTTCAAGTGCTGGAAGAGTGCGATCATATCTCCCCTCAGTCTCCTCTTCTGAAGGCTAAACATGCCCAGTTCTTTCAGTCTCTCCTCAAAGGGCCTTGTTTCCAGTCCCTTTATCATCTTTGTTGCCCTCCTCTGAACCCTTTCCAGTTTGTCTACATCCTTCTTAAAGTGTGGTGCCCAGAAGGATGCAGTACTCAAGATGGGGCCGAACCAGTGCTGAGTGAAGGGGAATTATCACTTCCCGCGATTTGGAAGCTATACTTCTATTAATGCAGCTCAAAATAGCGTTTGCCTTCGTTGCAGCCACATCGCATTGCTGGCTCATATTCAGTTTGTGATCTACAACAATTCCAAGATCCTTCTCACTTGTAGTATTATTGAGCCAAGTGTCCACCATTCTGTAACTCTGCATTTGGTTTCCTCTCCCTAGGTGCAGCACTTGGCATTTATCCCTATTAAATTTAATTCTGTTGTTTTCGGCCCAGCACTCCAGCCTATCGAGATCGCTTTGAATTTTGTTTCTGTCTTCCAGAGTATTAGCTGTTCCACCCAACTTTGTGTCATCTGCAAACTTGATAAGCATTCCCTGCACCTCCTCATCCAAGTCATTAATAAAAGTAGATACTGTTTCTACATGCAGCTAGCTCCGATGAACCACTGAACTGCAGTTGGCAGCTTCTCAGTGAAATAACTTCTGGCCCTGGGCTAACTCTGCCCACCCAGGTTGGCCATTGGATCCTTCTGGGCAGGAAGGAGAATAAAGGGCTTCCTGTTCCAGGTGAGCCTTGCTTGAGCAGTGTTTCCTTCCTAAGCTCTACTGCCCGGGACTCCAACCTGTTTGAGTCAGTGGTCACATTTTGATTTTGAGAGTATTGCTGGCACTCTCACAAAATGGCTGCCATGGGGGACGGCTTACCTATTTACAAAATGGCTGCCATGACATGTACTTCCCAGAAGGCAAGCTGGCAAGACTAGAAGAAAAGTAATATGCCCAAGAGCCTAAGGACAAGGCAGAGGTGGGGTCTGAGCTCCAAAGTGCAAAACCACTTTTTAAAACCCAAATAAAGATGTCACTTTGCTTTGTTTAAAAGCATACTTAAAAGAATCTTAAAATAAAAATCAGGAGGGCAGGGGAGCCTGGCAGTTGCCCAGAGAGGTGTCCATGGGCACATTGGTGTCCATAGGCACCATGTTGGAGACCTCAGCTCTAGTGTATCCTTGGATTTTCTTTGGCCCTGCCCCCTGGTTTGTACTTTAGTCCTGACTTCTGGCTTCTCTCATATTATCTGGTTCATATGGGTGGTTTTAGAGAAGGACCTACCTAGGCATCGCCCCCAGATCTTTTGAGCAGTGCCCCGAATCTTTAGAACTGTCCCAGCCATCCTCTGCCTTAATACAAGGCAGCTTCTTCCCTCTGAACTCAGCAGCATTGCAGTTACTAGGAAACCTTAGGATTTACTCCCCTTGCAGATTATTCAGTTGTTACTAGAAATTTAATACTGCAACATTTGGTGTAGATTTTAGGATTTCCAGAATTTAGAACCCAAGAACCATAAAAAATGTGTTCTAGAATCCCCAAAATGATCAAAATAGAATATTTGAAATAAAATGAGCCACCTTTGGTGGCGGCTGTCTCTGCCTGCTCACCTGGTCCAGGGACCAGGAGCAGCAAAGCAACATCCCCCAGTCCTGAGGTCTCTCACAGTGCTGTTGTGCTTGTTGGTGATGGGGTGTGGGGAGGAGAGTGAGTGCAGATTTACTCAGAAGTAAATCCCACTATGTTTAATAGGGGTTACTCCCTAGTAATTGTGTAAGTTTGCAGCCTAAGAGCCTGGGTTATTATAGACTACAATACATTCCCACATTCTCCCTTGCCAGTGTTCCATGGTCAGTCAGTTTGCAATTAATCAGTAAATGTATAAGGTGCCACACAGCTCTTTGCTGGTCCCAGCACTCCATCCTCCCCATCTGGATTTGGGCCTGAATGACCAAGGAAAGTGTGGGCACATGGAGTGTAAGTTTTAAGCAAGCACAATTTGGGACATTGCACAATTCTGTCCTGAAAGCAAGTAAGAGGTTAATTAGCTTGGTTTTTAAAAATAAAATTTAAATTATAGTAATTATTTCTAATTATGCACATATATTTGCATATGCAAATTAGCACATGCAAATTTCTGCAATTTTTTTTTTGTCCTATGGTACCTAGCGCCGTCCCTGATCTGATTCCTGGCTCACCTCATTCTGTTGCGCATGGTCCAGCCCTGGCAATTATACTGAGTTAGACCATTGGTCCATCTAGCTGACTGGCAACTGTTCTTCAAGGAGGTTTCTGGAGGAGACCTTTAAAATGACAGCAGCATAAATCAATCAATCAATAAATCAGCACAATAGGTAAGAGACCAAAGCTTCTAAAATACAAGATCACCCTGAGGAGCAAGCTCCCAAGGTACAAAGAAGAAAGAGTGGAGAACACTGTCTATGCAAAAAGGATTTTAAATTGGTGCCATAAGCATTTAGAAAACCACATTTAAAATGGAAGCTCCCATATGCATAATTCAGATCCCCCCTTCAAAATGCACAAGTGGGGACCCAATGCTTTCCCAGGCTCAACTCATGCATTTGGAAGGGAAGAGCTGCAGTTTAAACATGTGGGCACCCCTCATGATGCTACACGCATATAATTTGACTCTGTTCAAAGTACAAAATAGATCATATGTAGCACCCTTGCTTCCTGTGAGGGAGGAAGCAAGAGACCGACAGATATTTATCTCATCACTTCAAAATGCCTTGTGCTTATTTCAAAGAGTTTACACAAGCAATTGCAAGACTTGCAAAGCACATGGGTTGGCATACAAATTTAATGATCAACAGATTCCGACTCACGATGCCCTATTAAAAGCCATAAACAATGTTAAGTCACGCATAATGAAGAAATGTTGTAATAACTTACATTCCAGAGCCTGGTATCTCATTAAAAAGAGTGGCTCTATTTATGTGGCAAGCGAACGGAGCTATTCAGGTTGTTATCATTTCACATGTTGTAGGGTTCACAATTTTTGCTCACAGATAGAGGATTTTACTAAGTCACGGCTACAAAATAAATGATACATCTACATCGTCTAATTGAATTGGCAAGAATATGGGTGAATCCTGGGAAAACTAATCACACTCATGCTCTGATCAATAAAGTGTGGCTAAAAATGTCTCAGTGCTGATTAGGAATGCTTGGCACAAGTTGGGGAGACCGAACTGCAGGGCTTTTTTTCTGGTGGAACTCACCGGAACTGAGTTCCAGCACCTTTTCTTCTATTAATTGCATTACAATTTAATTGCCATCTACTCCGGAGGAAATGTAATCCAAGAGTTCCGGTACCTTTTTCTCCAGAAAAAAAGCACTGCCGAACTGTATCCTTAGCACACTGACTGAATGAAGGGATGTGTTCAAAGCAATTCTATCTGGGTCAGGCAAAGATCTCTTTCAGAACCTTGTGGTTCTCCTAGACAACCTGCAGAAGATACCATCATATTTTCATGGGATTATAGGTCAAATGGACCATTCCAGGAAGCAAAGTACTTGAGGAAGTGATTTCACATACCCCAGTATGATCAGAAATGAATGGGGACAAGCCAGGGTCAGAAAGGAATGGAAACAACTGCATATGTGGTCAAGTTGGATTTCTCTCTCTCCCTATATAGCTTCCTTTTTTACCCACTAAGCTTGAATGGTGGTGTGTTTGTGTGTGTGTGAGAGAGAGAATGGTGTGTGATGAGTAGGTGAATGAGCGTGTGTCTATGTTTGTATGAATGTGTGTGTGAGAGAGTGAATGACTGTAGCTCTGCATACTTTGCCCTTTGGCCCATACCACTTTGGCTTTGGTCCCATCCACTACCGACATTCAGCCCTGACAGGTTTCCATGGAGACAATGCAGTCCTCCAGGAAAAAAAATAATAAAATCCCCCACCCCTGCACTAAAGCAGTCATTACGCAGTTTGCATGTCACAGTAAGCCACAGTGGGTTAATCCATCTGTGGGGCTCTGAGACATGTGCTGGCTGCCATTCTGAATATGCCATGGTGGGGTGTATGCAAACCTGAGCGTTGTTGGTTATTTGAGGGTTAAACAACCCTTGCATGACGTTAGAACAACCCATGGGTTATCTGAGGGTTGTTTAACCCTCAAATAACCCACAGTTCACCACTCCCCTGGTCCATCTGGTCAACAATCTCCCACGGCTAGCTCGAATAAGCCATTAAGGGCAGGGTCGAGAGAGCATGTGGTGTGTCGTACAGATGCCAGCATCTTGTCCAAATGCACAGGCTCCAAAAACTGAAACTGATCCCACAAAACAGGATAAAATGATGCACTGGACACCTCAACAGGTACTGCACTGCACCAATAGCAGTGTTCAAGTCAGCATGGAGGTGAGTGATTTTATCCTTGAAGTGTCTTGCAAACCCATCACAGCAGGCCTCTTAGGGTTCCAGTAATGGGTTCATTGGGTTAGATGAAAGTAACCCCCGAACCACTCAGAAAAGCTCAGCTGGAAAGTTACTCGAGGATGCAATGGAGGCAGCAAAGTAAGCCTTCTTTGCTGCCTTCACCACCACACAGTAGGCATGATTATATGCAGGGCCGGTGCAAGGCAGTTTGGTGCCCTAGGCAAGATCAGATATTTAGCGCCCCCCCTTCCCACTTGAGCCCTCCCTCCCTATTTCTGGCGCCCCCTTTAGCCCTGCGCCCTAGGCAGCTGCCTAGTTGGCCTAATGGTAGCACCAGCCCTGATTATATGCTTTTACGCGTGCTCGGTCACCTTCATGACGAGTCTTGCGCCACTTACGCTCCAGCCATCTTCTGACCTGTTTCATTGTCCGGAGTAAACCAGAGAGCCTTCCAGGCTCCACAGTGCCAAGGAGGGCACTTAGGAGCAATAGTGTCAATGGCCCATTGCACCGCACCATTCTTTAGTGTGACAAGGGCTTCGACAGAATCGCCGGCTCTGGCTACTGAGAAATCCCTGGAGCATTCAGGAATCCCTTGACTTCCATAAGTCTCCGGGGGCAGACCATCTTAATCGGTCCCCCACCCCTGCAGGGCAGGACTGGCACAATGAGACCAAATTTCACCAGGAAGTGATCTGACCATGACAATGGGGTGATTTCTACCCCCACAATATCCAGACTACCCCCTCACACCCAGAGGCAAAAGCCAAATCAAGGGTATGCCCTGCCTTATGAGTTGGGCTGGTGACAAACTGAGACAGCCCCGTGGTTGTCATGGAGGCCATGAAGTCCCAAGCTCATCCTGCTAAGGCAGCCTCCTCACCATGGATGTTGAAGTCTCCCAGGACCAAGGTACTAGGGTTCTCCAACACCACATCTGAGACCACCTCAGCCAGCTCAGTCAGGGAGTCCATTGGGTAGCAGGGTGGGCAGCAAACCAATAGCATCCTCAATCTGTCTCTTTGGCCCAACACACGGTACAGGCCCTCATAGCCTGCCCCAGTGCAGAGAGGTCTCCCGGTGAGTGAGATTGAGCTTTTATGGATCACGGCATTAATTCATTTACCGGTACTTCAAAATGTGGTAAGCCAAAGTAAGCAGACATCCAGTGCCCCACAAAGCAGAATGGCAAGACAGCCTCCAAAGGCAGCAGTTTGTGAAGGAGTTTAGACAGGAACAGCTTGAATGCCGGCAAAACCTATTCCCTTCTCTCTTCAGTGGAGTATTTCCATTTGTGCACATACTGAGAACCTGCAGCCAGTTATGGCTTTCCAGTGAGGATGCACACAGTAATTTTTTCATGTACACATACACCAGCCTGTACACTTTTAAAAGTACACTTGTGTAGGTAAAAATGCTAAAGGTAATGCAGCTCATAGTCATAGTCTTAAAGTTCTCAATGAGACAACATAGGAAGTTCAACAAACATAATGCAACAGACTCCCCCCATCTAAACTTTTAACATATACACCCCAAATCTCCTTCCAAAACAGTGTTAGAGTGGAGGGCAGCAGGGTGGGATTCACCTCTGAGATCCCAGATTTCACTAGTCCAGATTTGTAGTACTGAATAGATCACCCATTTGGTGCTTATTAGGTCCAGATAATTCTGATGTACAAAGGGATGGAGGAAAGGAGATGAGAAGGAAGGAAGGAAGGAAGGAAGGAAGGAAGGACAGGCACAGTGACCCGGTTTGCACAATCACTGCAGCCCACTTCAACCTATTCTTGTGTTTGGGAGTCTTCTCCCACCCCTCAAAGATCTCTCTCAGTGCTTCTCATACTCTTAGATTGAGTTTAGGATCAACTTTGGTTCCCACCTTTTCATCACCCCTCCCCGCCCCTCAGGAATTGTTCTATCCAGCCAGCATTCCACCCAGTGTAGAATTACCAGGCTGACTTCTGAGAGAGGCCCAAACAACTTCTGCTCATGCTCAAGAAAGAGCACAAAATGGCAGACCAAAAACAGGAAGTAGACCCAAAGTGGGAGTCTGCCATTCTTTCCTGTGCATGGAATTTGCTCAACGTTTCTGCTATAGCAGTGTTCTCCAACCTTGGGTCCCCAGATGTTTTTGGCCTACAACTCCCAGCATGCCCCAGCCAGCGTAGCAGGGTGGGGCATGCTGGGAGTTGTAGGCCAAAAACATCTGGGGAGTCGGGGACCCAAGGTTGGAGAACACTGTGCTATAGTAATTTCCATTACAGTACACCCTGAACTGCTGTGGAATTTCCACTTAGCATTTTCTGCCATTAGATACATCAAGAAATTTGAAGTTGTTGTGGGTGACTGCAGGACAGAACCCTAATGCTTTGAGGTGCATTTTCCAGCTCATGTGTAAATCACACTAACTGGGGTGTACAAGGAAGAGAACTGAGAGGACAAACTAAAGTGCTTCAGTTTTCAGGGAAGTTAAATATGACACCTTCGGTGAATAATAACCTTGACTTGGCATGACCAGATCTTACATCCCTATGACAAGAGTTACTTCAAAGAAACTGTTGAGTCTACCCATACAAAAGACTTAAATGTATAATTTGTTGACAGAGGAAATGCCACGTAAAACTGGCCGAGAGTGCCGACAATGCTATAAGTGCCAACAGTGCTATAAATCAATACAGCTGCCTTCCTTGATTTATGGTGTGTGTGTCAAAACTTCTGGTCAGGACCTGAATATGGCTTATTTAATTAGTCTACTTGATCTGTCTGGAAACAAACAAGCAAACATTGGGAGTGTTTGCGCACAACAGCAGGAGATCGTGGATGAATTAACCCATGATTTGTGCAGATGCGTGCTGTGCACAAGCCGCTTCCAGTTGGCAGCAACAACCTATGAAGACCCTGTTCGTAGGTTGTTAGCGTGACATCGAAACCCAGACACGTTGGGTTGTTTGTGGGTTAAACAACCCAAAGTTAACCAAAGAACAAACAAAACATGGGTTAACTTTGGGTTCTTTAACCCACGAACTACCCAAAGTGTCTGGGTTCGGATGTCATGCTAACATTACAACCTACGAATGGGGCATTTGTAGGATGCTGCAAAATGGAAGCAGTTTGTGTGTGGCATACATCCCTGCAAATTATGGGCTAATTAACCCACAATTTGCCACCGAATGCCACTGTTACGTGCAAATCAGGTCAGAGAGTAGAGGTCTGTATAATGTCCCTGATGTAGAGCTATGCTCAAATGTGCTAGTTCTGTAATCTCGCATTTTCAATACCCCTTTATAAAGACATTTGGGTGGATTTTAAAGTCTTGATTCTCCACCATCTTATGACTCCGCAGAAATTAACCCTTCCATTTTAAGTGTTCAAATTTAGTCTGCATCCTCTGCACACGTACATGAGAGTAAGTCTCATTTAACTAAGCAGGATTTACTTCTGAGTAGACATGCATAGGACTGTGGTGTTAAACCTCTAAATGAGTAACTTATAGACCCCCATGCACCAAATGAATACAAGCTTCAGATATCAACAGCTAAACTGGCAGAATGGAAAATAAAAAAACAAAACAAACCCCTATGATAACATTGAATGCCTATACACCAGTGCAAAGGATTGGGATCGAGCTCTCAGTGAAAATAAATTGTTAAAGAAAATACTGTGGCGTAGTGCTTAGAGTGATGGGATTAGGACTGGGTAGACCTGGGTTCAAGTCCCCACTCAGCCATGAAGCTCACTGGGTGTCATCATTACCCCCCTCCAGGAATCCTCCTCTGAGGACGAGTGTGACTCACCCAGGGCCCTGGACAGAGTTCAGACACTGCTGCTCCAGACGGGGCCGACTGGGCAGCTGAAGAGCTGGCAGGCCCCTCTGGCATGACCCGTGGGAGTTCCCCAGCCCGGGAGGAGTCAGAATCAGAGCTGGAGATGGTGCAGGTCCCGAGTCCCAGACAGAGGAGGAGGATGAGAAGGCAGGAACAGATGCAGGCCCCTCGACGCAGCGTCCGGCTGCAAACCAGGACGTCGGCCTTGTGAGGCTTTTGTAATCAGCCTGCTGCTAAAGAGCTCCAGCTGTGGGACGGGCGTGCCCCGGCAGCAGGCAGTAGAAAAGCACGCACTCACTGAAGCCTGGGTATTGGGAAACAACGTCTTCCTTGACTCTTGTTCCTGATCCCTGACCCTGACCCTTGCTTTGAACCCTGGACTCTACTTGGACTGACCCCGACAATGGCTTTGCTTGATCCTTGGACTTTTGTAAGAACTTTACTGGCTAAAATCTCCGGATTGTCTGACTACGCTCTCCCGGTTCCCTGCTACATTCTTATCAGCTGGACTTTTGGCAGTGCTCCCAGAAGCAAAGCCAGCTGCTGGCTGCTGGCCAGCCCTAAGCAGGATAGTGGGTGACTTTGGGACAGTCACTGACTCAGCCTCATAGGGTTGTTGTGAGGATAACATGGAGAGGAGGAGGACCTTACCTTATAAACTACCTTATATAAGGAAAAGGCAAGATATAAATGTAACAAATCATCTCCACCACCACCACAATCACAATAATAATAATTTTAAGGATATTGACCTGCATTAAATACAACATAATATCCTACGTTAATCCTATGTACTTCTGTGTAGGAAAAAGCATGCATAATGCATGGAGATTGTCACATATGCCAGTTGCATACATCTATTTCACTGCATGAACAGATGGCAAAATAGCAGAGTACAATCATTGTAAAATTTTTGTTGTGTATGTTCCACCGCTGGCCACTGGAGGGCTCCAGTAAACATGTTTCATAGATTTCATATATAGAGTTGGAAGGAGCCTACAAAGCTATCGGGTCCAACCCCCTGCTCAATGCAGGAAACTAGAGGAGGGGTCTCCCATCCAAGTAATAACCAGGCTTGACCCTGCTTAGCTTTCCACGCTCAGACAAGCTAAGCCATCGTAAGCCACAGGTCTGTACCTTAGCTCAGAGACATGTCTGTCTTCTGGATTCATGAAATGGACTGACAAACACAAGAATGTATACAACATTGTATGCATTTCATACATGGGAGCTACTGATACAAGGAAAATGCCATTTTTGAAGAGGCCCTTATTGTGTATAGGTTCAAGGATTTTCTCCTTAATTTATGATATATGCAGCTGGTAATAAACAATTATTAATAAATTTAAGATTTAATACATATCATCATGACAATGTACCGTATTTTCCGGCGTATAAGGCGACTGGGCGTATAAGACGACCCCCAACTTTTCCAATTAGCGAGATCTGAGACCCCCACCGCCGCCACCGCCGGAACCCCACCACCTACCTTCTCCGCCCCGCCCCCACGCCCGCCCCCGCCACCGGAACCCCACCATCTACCGGTACCTTCTCCGCGCCGCCCCCGTGCCCGCCCCCGCCACCGGAACCCCACCACCTACCGGTACCTTCTCCGCGCCCGCCCCCGTGCCCGCCCCTGCGCCACTGGAACCCCACCACCTACCTTCTCCGCGCCACCCCCGCGCCCGCCCCCACGCTGCCGCCGCTGCCGCCGCCACCACCGAAACCCCACCACCTACCGGTACCTTCTCCGCACCCGCACCCGCGCCGCCGGAACCCCACCACCTACCTTCTCCGAGCCGCTTCCGGAGCCCCGCCCGCGCTCTGTTTTGGCGGGAGGAACCAGGGCAACAGGGCTTAAACAGCCCTGTTGCCCTGGTTTCTCCCGGCCAAAAACAGAGCGCGGGGGTTCCGTCGCGTCACTTCCTCTTCGGAGGAGGCGGCGGCCAGGGCGGGGGGAAGGTAGGTGGGGGTCCAGCAGTGGCGGCAGTGGCGGCAGCGGCGGGGGGGGACCCGGCGTATAAGATGACCCGGTGTATAAGACGACCCCCGACTTTTGAACAGATTTTCGAGGGTTAAAAAGTTGTCTTATACGCCGGAAAATACGGTAATTGAAATTTTTTATTTCATTATCAGTCACTGGAATTTTTTCAAATAAAACCTGAAATATTCTGGTCCATCATCATTCATTACTTATGCCATTAGGCACCTTTCAAAAGTTCTACCTGCACACTTATAGGTGAGGTAGGTTAGGCTGAGAGTCAGTGACTGGTCCAAAGTCACCCACTAAGCTTCATGGCTAAGTGGAGGCTAGAATCTGGATCTCCCCAGTCCAACATTCACCACTACGCTACACTGGCTCTCTAATAAAATAAAATGATGACACACAAGGAAAAAGAATCAGGAAGGAAGAGAGGGAAGGATAACAATGATAAAACATTATTCCAAAATAGCGTAACTATTTAGCAACCTAAAATTTAGAGGGGGAACTCCTGCACATATCTCTGTTCAAAGCATATTATCCCATCATTTTGCCCACACTGAAAGCTCTTTTGCTGACAGGTGGCTTAAAGCCTTTGTTGTACACTGTTCTCTATGGTATGAGGAGGCAGGCATGACCACCTTCCTTTACCACTGCAGCATGGATGCTTCAGATAGTCTGTCCTGCTGAAAATCAGGTCTATAATAGCACTTGGAAGCATGGGTGTCCACAGGAACAATTCTAGGGTGGGGGAAGGCAAGGGATTTTCTACACAAGGCATTTATCGTGTGCTTGTCATTCCCTACTCGCTGTTGCTTATGAGTTCTTTAGACAACGTCATGACCATCCAGTTTCGCATCTGTGTGTAACCAGCACTTCTGCTGAAATTTTTTAGAGCAGGGAAAATGCAGCACTTATTATTATTAATTTCATTTCTATACCACCCAATAGCCAGAGCTCTCTGGGCAGTGCACAGCAATTCACAAAATGCAAAACACAGATACGATAAAATTCAGCATGAAATACAGGATAAAATTTCAATATACAAAATTTAAAACAGTTTAAACAGCTAAAACAATTTCAGTTAACTAGACCTGTTAAAACAGCTGACATGTCCCATCATATGCCATTAAATGCCTGGGAGTAGAGGACAGTCTTATCCTGGCACTGAAAACATGACAGAATTGGCACCAGGTGGGCCTCAGTGGGGCAATCATTCTATAATCTGGGGGACGCTGCTGCAAAGGCCCTCTCCCTTGTTGCCACCCTCTGAGCCTCCCTTGGAGGTGGCACTCGGAGGAAGGCCTCAGATGTGGATTGCAGTGTCCGGGTAGATTCAGGTAGATTTAACTGTGAAAGTGACAGAAAGTGCTATTTCCTCTTGTGCATTTGTGCTATTCCATTATACCACAGTGCCACCTAGAGGTTATGTAGTAGAAAAGCAGGAAACGAAATGATCATCATATAGAGCTCGGATCTCAATTGTGTAATGAAACCGAAAGAAGATACAGAGGATTAACAGCCGATTAAAACAGCCTTGTGTAGAAAAGCTCAAGGTCTATGGCTTGTAACCACAGGTTGTTGACTTGACTATCCACAGTCTTTATATGACTGAACCCCACACACCATTGCATGGTGTGGAAGAGAAGCAAGAGAGAATGGTGGGCTGAGCCTGTTGGTGATTTACTGTATTGTATGGGATTATACATTTCAGAACAAACTTCTAACAAATTGCTTATTTGTCCATTTAACAGCAACAGAGTAAGGCACTAGGACAGGGCTCTCCAACCTTGGGTCCCCAGATGTTGCTGGCCTACAGCTCCCAGCATACCCAGCCAGCATGGTTAATGGCAAGGGATTCTGGGAGCTGTAGCCTGTAGGCCAGCAACATCTGGGGACCCAAGGTTGGAGAGCCCTGCACTAGGAAGACATACAGCTTCAATTTGTCCATGGAACATCAATACTGTAGGACTCTAAACCAAATTAAAAACTTGTAAGCCTGAATTTCACATTTTTATCACAGAATCTGCCTTGGGTGTGGTGAATCCCAGATATAAGGTCTGAAACCAGTCAGACTTTTTTTTTGCTAATGCTTGTCAGTCTATAACATAAAGAAGAATATAATACAAAGTGGATTATTCTTAAACAAAAACTGGAGTCTTTGAGGGTCTTGGCCAAAATAGTCAATAACTTCTTTTACAAGTAAATCCTTGGGATAGGTCTTCAACTTTTCTCTATGGACACTCAACAAACACAAGCCAGACAATCGATCTTCACTCATTGTCGAATGTAGCCATGCCATATCTTCACTCTGAGCAAAGTGCTAAAGGATCGTTCAATTGTGCATGTTGTAACTGGGAGGGAAAGTGCTGTAAGGATGGCCATTTTAATAGCAGGGAACAGTTTGGTGTGGCCCAATAGCTCAGTAAGGGTCATGTTGTATATGTCACACAATGATGGGTGGCGTAGTGGTGAGAGTGTTGGACTGGGACTCGGGAGATCCAGGTTCTAGTCCCTGCTCGGCCATGAAACTCACTGGGTGACTTTGGGCCAGTCACTGACTCTAAGCCTAACCTACCTCACAGGGTTGTTGTGAGGATAAAATGGAGAGGAGGGGGAGGATTATGTAAGCTGCCTTGGGTTCCTTGTAGGAAAAAAGGCGGGCTATAAATATAATAAATAAATAAATAAATAAATAAATAAAATGGGTGTATTTCTTTGGTACATCTTTTTGCCCCGCAAGTCACAGCAGTGATTCAGTACTGTAATAACCCTTAGGTGTGGACCTGGCCCAGCAGGTTACCCACAGAGATTTCCCAAGGCTCAGCCTAGACCCAGTACTGGATTAGCTGCTAGAATGTTTTCTGCCCACCTGAAGAAAAGCATTCTGCAATTACAAGCATTCTGCAATGTCGTGAACACGTTATTTACCATACTCAAAACAAATATTTTAAAGAAAAAGTTTAATCACTGTTCTGGGCATGAGGGTGGGGAGAAAGAGGAGTGTGTGTTATTCACCACCAGTGATGCTATGGGCCCTATCTTATGGGTGTCCTTTGCACTCATACAAACATCTATTTCAGGGGGAGCCACTCTGGGTTAGTTTTAGCTTTTCCCAGGCACTGTTGGAAGCACGACAAAATCCTGAAAAGCTAGTTTGACCAAAGACCACGGTAGAACATGTGTACCATGAGCAATAACAGCTCCACAACGTTGCCTCAGTCTCCAAAAGGTTATCACCTATACATAGCTGCTGAGACAATAGTCAGACAGGATCTGCTTGAAGTTGCAGTCCTAGCCAGCTTGTTCCTTTAGTGTGTGAAGTAATAGCCAAAAGTGTCTCTGGGCCCAGAGGAGGCAGCTCCACATCAAAAGGCCTGAGCATGGAGGTCCAGGGCCGCCCACCTGTTTAGCCCTTTGAAGCCTCTGGGATCCTCACTTCCCCTCTGCCTCTCCTCTGGAGCTCCCACCCCATTCCTTCTCAAGCAGGGTATCCTGTCACTCCCCTTCTGCTTCTCCGCCTTGCTGCTCAGATGCTTCACCAGGCATTTCCTTCCTAGTTCCCTCGGGCAGAAGATGATCTCTTCCTCCAAGGCCGACATCTGTTTATTTCCCCCTTGTCTTAGGAAATGAGCCTTCTTCCCTCCTGGATGGAGTGCCCCCATTTACCCCTTGCACCTCCTGGGGAGATGGAGCAATCCCTGGTTTCCCGCCATGCCACAAGGGCTTCTGCTCTGCTGCTCCTTTCCCTCACCTCCCATTGCTTGGCTTCTGCAGGCCTTTTTAACCTGGCCCAGCTGATCCCTAGCCCTGCTTACCCTACTTTCAGGCTTTGTTTCAGGGTGGCCCTCTCTGTGACTGGCCGGCAATCCATGACCTCATTTCTGGGTGCCACCAACCACAATTGGGCCTTCTGCCTTCTTGTGGGGCAAGCAGGAAGCTGTTGCAGCAGTGAGTCGTCCCCACAGCCTCTGCTCACGATCAGTGTCCTTCCTTTACTGACTTTGACATCCTGATCATCTAGGGGTGTGGGCCAAGGCTTCCAGATCTGGTGATTAGATACTCCTTTTATCATGACTTAATCATTCTGATGCTATTGCCATATAGTTCTTTAAGTAAGGTGATGAGGCGGCATTAATCACATGGCCAGCTTGAAGTGAGAGAAGCTTGAGATAAGTAGTAGTGAGAGGGCAATTGTGTACGGGGGGGGGGGGATAATTTAAAATATTGTGGATAACCTCTTTAACTGAGAATCATATACTACCTTGTCTGTCTCTCTGCCTGAACCAAGTTCAGGGTAGCCACTTACCCGGTGGGCTTCTCTACATGAGGCCACTTTACTGAGGCTTCTACTTCCAGATTCTTTGCGGGATTAAGATCGGCTCCTGTACACATGCTTTTCCCCGGGGGGTTTCTTTCTCTGCCTTCCTATATCTTCCATTACACAACCAAAAGGTGGCGCTGTGGTGCAGGGCAATTGTGAAAATTCACGTGTTTGTTTTTAGCACAATTTAGCATGATTGCCAGATAATGACTGGGCGCACACAACACTGATAAGCCATGTTTGTTTCAGAGTGGCTGGTCCTGTTGTCTCAACCCGCCAGAGTGGCTTGTGCATGGTTAACGAACCATGCTGCTGGGTTCAGGCAACACGACAAGCCACTCATTCTGAAACAAACATGGCTTATTATAAGCCATGGCTTATCATGTGTGTGAACCCAGTCATTAACTCATTTCCCTCACTCTAAAAAGAAGCGCAGAAATGCTTGGAAAGCACAGTAGAAGCCCTGGAGGATGACAACGTCATGTGAAGCACCTGCAAACTACCGTGGGTGAGGAATCACAAGGGCACAATAAATGCCTTGTGAAAAAAAGAGGAAATGCATCACCAAAAAGAGGATTAAAATGATAGATATTTGCATAACATTTGCATATGCTAAGGTATACGTATAGATGCAAATTTAGCAATAATTATTATAATTTTGACAGAAATACGATACATCTCACCATATAGTGAGGAGGACCGTGACATTAATACGGTTCTTTATCTTTAAACCTAACTTGGACTAGACCTTCAAACAGAGCAGCGGTGAGAATCTTGTGGCCTTCCTGATGTTCTTGGATGGCAACTCCCATCATCCCTTGCCATTGGCTGTACTGACTTGCAGCTGTGGTGGGAGCTGCGGTCCAACAACATCTGGAGGTCCACAAGTTGCTCACCCCGAAATAGAGGATGCCTTCAAACAGAGGACTGTCCTCTGAAAGCCCTTCAAATAGAGGACTGTAAAGTAGGACACGTGACCCCACAGACCACATTGCTGGCATGAGCCAAAGACTAGAGGTGTCATTTAAAAGGTATTTTAGTAGCCTTGGCGAACCTGTAGCCCAGCCTTCCCTAACATGGTGCTCTCCAGATGTTTTGGACTTGCAACACCCATCTGCCCCAGCCAGCATGACCAATGGTCGGGAATGCTAGGAGTCCAAAACATTCTGGAGGATACCAGATTGGGGAAGGATGCTGTAGCCTCTCCCTTGGAAATGAGCAAGCAACACAGATCACCTCAACACTAATCCAGATTCCAACTGTGTCAGGAAACACAAAGCAAGAACTCTAAAGTGTGTAGCCCAGACAAGTGGCCCTGGCCTCAGGGTCATTAGGGGATGAGTGGAGAGGAGGGCTCAGAAAAACCCATGCGAAGGAGATCGCTCAACATCACGAAGGGGGGTGAGCCCCATATCAGGTGAGTGAATGACAGCCAATTCAAAACCCATGCATAGCAGATCACTCAAGGCAGTGAGCCTAGCCACATACTTCAAACTCAGTGAATCCAGGGAGAGGACTAAAAATCCATAGATAGCAGATCACTCATGGAAGTGAGCAAGCTAAGAGCTTCATACATTGAGAGCCAGCGTGGCGTAGTGGTTCTAGTGTTGGACTGAGACCCGGGAGATCCGGGTCCTAGTCCCCACTCGGCCATGGGTGACTTTGGGCCAGTCACTGACTCTCAGCCTAACCTACCTCACAGGGTTGTTGTGATGATAAAATGGAGAGGAGGAGGAGAACCTTGTAAGACACCTTGGGTTCCTTGCAAGAGGAAAAAAGGGATATAAATGTAACGTAATAATAAAAATAAAATAATAATATAAACACACAGCCTCTCATCCCCTCTCATTCCTGTGCACAGGGCAACCCCAGCCCCCCCCTTCTCCCTCTTTCCTTTATTTCTAAACTCCAGTCCCCGCTCCTTCCTAAATGCCAACCCTCCCCACTTTCTAAATGTGTTTAGGGCTGCAGCCTTGATTGTTGGAATCCGCTGGGTGAGAAACAGAGTATAAAAAACAATGTTCCCCAGCAGCAGCAGATGTAGCAGCGTAGCAGCAGTGTTATCACAGTGGCTTAGGCTAGTCCAGGCAGAAAGTAAAACAAAACACAAGCCAGTTTTCCTTATCAAAAGATTCACTTAAAGCTATGACTTGAAAATAAAACACAGGAACAAAGCATACACAGAGTGCAGGATACAAAAATTACAGAGAACAGTAAGTTAGACACAAAAATGAATGACTGTCTAACCATACACAACTTTCTCCTCAAAAACTCCAAACCAAACGCCTAGCAAAACTCCCAACAAGAATACATTATCATTGTCATGCTTATATACAATATGTACAGGCATCCCTATTGCATGAGGTAATGCCACCTGCATACAATTAAGACTCCCGGCTCCACCGTCCTTGGAGCCATCTATGAAAAAAACCATAACTGGGGCAAAGGGGAGTGAAGTCTACCTGCAGGCTTGTGGCTTACGCTGGCTCAGCTTGTCTGAGCGTGGAAAGCTAAGCAGGGTCAAGCCTGGTTATTACTTGGATGGGAGACCCCGCCTCTAGTTTCCTGCACTGAGCATGGGGTTGGACTCGATGGCCTTGTAGGCTCCTTCCAACTCTATGATCTATGAATACTATGAAGTCATTGCTAAGACCTTGGACAGAACTCAGTCTATACCTGTCTCCAAGGCTAGCTTTCTTGCCCGAAGGCAAACCCAGAATATTGAAACCATATTCGGACATTGATCTCCACCTGTTCTCCACTGCCACACACGCACCAACACCTCTCGCCTCAACTAACCCGGGCCGGCTGCTGTCGGGTGGCCTGGGCTGCTGCTCTGCCTGCAGAGCTCTTAGCCGCATCAGCTGCAGGGACCTCCTTTCCAAACAAGCCAGCCCAAAACATAGTGTGGGTGACCGAGTGAGAGGTAGGTGCATGTGTGTATGTGTGTGTTGCCTCTACCTTTTCTTCCCAGCACTGGGCAATTGCATGCAATGGCTCAAGGAAAAGAAGAAGAGGCGGCAGGACGGCACAGCAACAGTGCAATTTTTATTTTGAATTAGGAGGGAAGAGGAGGTGTAGTGGCCCTTCCAGCGGCCTGGAGATTTCAGCTGTTTGCCCAGAAGTGTGGCTCTGGGCCCTGAAGCTCTCAGCCGTACAGAAACCGGATGTGGGAGGCTGGCACTTTTATTTGCAGCTAGCTTCCCAGTTGTTTTGTTGTTATTTTATAAAATAAAAACTAGGAGGGTCAGGGAGCCCGGCGGCAGGCACCAAGAGAAGTGTCTGTGGGCATATTAGTGGCCACGGGCACCACGCTGGAGATGCCAGGTCCAAGTTGTCATCGGTATGTAGATGACATGCACCTCTACCTCTCATTTCCTTCAACTAGTCCCAGGGAGTCCGTGGAAACTGTGAACGGTTATCTGGAGGCGGTTGTCATCTTTATTTTCCATTTTATGGTTTTAATGGTCACTGATATTTTGTATTATTTGGAATCATATTTGAACGCTCCTGTTTTAGCTAATTGTATTATATATTTTACTGTTCCATTTTGGGGGGTGGGGGGAGGTTTCCTACCTTTAAGGGTGGTATAAAAATATTTTAAATAAACACATAATAAAGTATATTTAATTGAGACTGGTAATATGGTTCCAACAGCAGTAGAATTGGAAGTTGAGTAGCATCACCGCTATTCCTTCATTTCGTAAGGTACTGTGTCCTTGGTGTGAATTACTTTTCTCCTTATAACATCAGGCACCATGTTTAACTTGTGCTTTCAGACGTGCACCAGGCCTCCATCCATTATTGCAATCGGACTAGATAAACAGGAGCTTGTTCTTCTGATATCATATGAAGTAGCCATCCTCCAGATTGTGATGAGAGCAAAGCGAAGCCAGCTCAATTGGGAAACGCTCTGCCACCCCTCCCACTTCTCTGAGAGGGCGGGGCTTCAGGGAGGGGCCTCATAGGAAGCCTCCACCGGCTGGGTGGAGAGACCTGCTGGGCTGAACTGGTTCCCCATCTGTGATCTAGTGCCTCTTGTGTGATCTTATGTGCATTGCAGCTGCTTCAGTTGTCCCATTCACTTCAATGGAGGGAACACCTCTGCAAAGGAAAGTGTGTGTGGCACTTCCCTCCATTGAAATGAATGAGGCAGTCCTTGCAGGTCAGACTGCCCTATCTGCACACTGGTAAATTGTTGCAGGCTGAGAGATAAGTTTTTTGTAACATCAAAATGGAAATATTACCACGGTGGAGAAAATCCATCTACAGTCATGCCTTGGATTGAGAGCATAATTCGTTCTGGAAACGTGCTTGTAATCCAAAACACTCTTATATCAAAACGAAATCCCCCCCAAAAAAATTTGTACAGAGTTTTTTAATTTAAGCCATACTTCAGTACTTGTATTGCAAGACGTCACTTGTATATCAAGTTAAAAAAAATTAAATAAATATTTAAAAATTTGCTTGTCTTGCAAAACGCTCTCAAACCAAGTTACTTGCAATCCAAGGTATTACTGTATATTAATGGGAGATAAAACTTATAGTTTATTTATGGTCTCTTTTGTCTACAAATAGTCTACTTTGTGGTGCTGACTTACCAACCCTAATTACACAATATAATTCACTTTTCTATACAAAGTCAGTTTGTCATATTATGTACAGTATATAGAGGATGGGATATGAATGTAAAAGATGTTGATCCTTCTTCTAATTGCAATACATATACCATTATTTAATTGTTCAATATTTTACTTCTTTCAAACAATGAATTTATGAAAGGCAATTAATATATAAGCAGTCAGTACAAACAGCAGCCTTCTATGCTCAGCTTTCTTTTTCAGTGGTAGAATTAGAAGATGCAAAATAGACCATTTGAAAGTACTATAAATTCCAGCTACTTGAATATGTGCCAAGCAGAAATGAAAGTCATCCATAATTCTAGAATGATATGTAGCAGAAGAAGCAGAAAAAGAACCCAAACACATTTGCTTGACTAAATATACCCTCATCTATGCCATTTGTGTTAGCATTTTAGGGATAAGCATTTTCTTGAAGTTGATGTCTGAGTCTTATAAAGTGGTTCTGCCTTAAGAACATAAGAAGAGCCATGCTGGATCAGACCAAAGGCCTATCTAGTATAGCATCCTGTTCACACAGTGGCCAACCAGATGCCTGTGGGAAACCTACAAGTGAGTGTAATAGTACCCTCCTGCTCATTTCCCCCAGCATCTGGTACACAGAGGAATACTGCCTTTGATAGTGGAAGTAATATATAGTACTAGTAGCCATTGATAGCCTTATCCTATCAATGTGCCTTCCTCATCAATGTGGCACTGCAGCCTCTGACCACTGCTGTTTGCAGTGGTGCACCCACATTCACAGCACAATCCTATGCATGTTTAGTCAGAAATAAGTCCCAATGATTCCAGTAGGACCTTCTCCCTAGTAAGCATGCACAGCATTGCAACCATAGTAGTAGAATTGCCTGGAAAGCCTAGTGTGGAGAGTGTTCTGCCCCAATTGGGCATTATCTTGTTTTATTATGTTGCCCCCTAGGCTGTGTATTTGTAATTGCTCTAGTTTATTCTCTGTGTATCTGTTAGCAACGGATCAGGCCTTGGTGCCATGCATTGAGTTGAGGATTAGTTGTCCCTAGGAAGAGTTTCTATCCAGTTTGCACCAGCTTTTCCTCAGTTTGGAAGAAACCTCCCTCAGGCTTGGTTCTCTGCTGCTGCTCTGGATTGCAGCCTGAAGGCCTGGCGTTGTTTATTGTTAGTTGTGTATTGCTTATGTTGGGTTTCAGTAGTTTTGAGTCATACAGAAGTGGATTGCATGTGAATGTAACTGCCTGGATAGACACATAGACCAACTTGTGTTGAGGTCCAGAGCAAGAGGGGACCTTTAGGAATCATCTGAAGGGTGAGACAGAATGGGAAATGGGCTACACCTGGGAAGTTCTCTCAATATGCCGCTTCACCACACTTACTTTACTTTTTACTTCTTAATCTCTTAATCCAATCGGCTCTCCCCTCTGTCTAGAATCCATCCGTCCCTAACACTATGCTCCACTGCCCCACGGATTCAGCTCATGCCCCTCTAGCGGCTTCCAATTTGTGGACATATAAACATGATGACTTCTAAATTCCACCTGATACAGAGATGCTAGCTCATTATTTATGTATTTTATTGCATTTATACCCCGCCTTTCCATAAAATACGCCCAAGGCTGTGAACCGCAGCAAAATCTGCAATAAAAACAACATAACAAACAGTACAAAATTATCTAAAAATCAAGTAAGAGTATATAAATGTGAAGGACTGCAAGCGGTCCTTTATCTCAAGACGAGAGTTCAAAGGTGCAAAACTGCCAGCCTTGGCTCTGCCGGCTTGACACTGATTCTCTCAGGGCTTTACCCTTAGTCTATACACTGGATTTAGCACTGAACCACAGAGGAACTACACACACCGTGTGGGGTAGAACCAGGAAAGTTTATTTAAGGTAAACCGATTACAATAAAAGGTGGGAAATGAGGGAAGGGGGAAAAGGTGGGGAGACACTTTGGTGTACACAAGTAGAGCTACAAAACAACAAAACTAGTTCCTTTACTATATCAACACCCAGGCACTTACTCTTTGCCTGGGGGCCTGCTCTTCTTAGGGCCTGCCTCAGCAAAAGCCCTACTCCGTGCTCCTTCCAGTCTAGACAACAACAACCAAAACTCGGTTGTCTTTGGCCAATCAGGATGAACTTCATCTGGGATAGGCAGGGAGGGGTGGCTCCTAGGTGTCAGGCGGCACAGGGCCATCAAAGGAAACTATGTACATTTGCAGGAGACTATCAGGCCCAAAGTCATCAGAGGAACTACGTACATTTGCATGAGGTTCCCAGCCTCCAGCTGGGATTACACTTGTTTACACATGTGCGGTGGAGAAGGGTCTGCTTTTCTTCACAATAAAAATAGCAGCATCATTCAATTAAAATACAGATTAAAAATACAGAGCTCAGCATAGCTCAAACATGTTTTAAGTAAGGGCAAAACTAGATGAGATGCAAGAATCTGCCATTGGAACTCTTGATGTTAAAAACAAACCAAAACGCAGCTGTTGCCTCCTGCTGAATTGGATTGGGGCCGTGACCTTGGGGGAAGTTTTTGTTTTGTTTGCTCTTTCCTCTTGCATCATTTTATCAATCTAAATCACTCCCCTCTCCCAAGCTATTTACCCCACTGGGAAAAACATACAACTCTTGCAATTAGCAGCTTTAGGAAAGCAATTTAGAAAGGGAAAATGGCATGAGGTGGGAAGGACTATCTCCCTTCTTCAAGCACCATAGTTTCAACCCAATTTCTTTCCCTGTTGCTTTCCCTGGTTTTCCAGGTAAGAAAATATCAGGTTAATCATGATCACCCACATCTCATCTAGTTTGGCCCTAAGTACAATGGATCATCTAGTACAATGGCTCCTTTATGATATTTGATTTCAGTAAAAACGAGTAAAGTTTCCGGAAGAGTAGCCATATTTGTGTGCTGCTGCATAAACAACAGAGTTCAACAAATAGTTAAAGACCACCACATTTATTGTCAGATGAGCTTTCATAAGCAAGGGCTACTATTTATTTATTTATTTATTTCCAATGTTAGATGGATAGAGAAGGCATTGGATATGACACACACGGAGCAGAGGCAGTGAGACCGTTATGCAAGGAGCAGGGCTTTTTTTCTGGTGGAACTCACCGGAACTGAGTTCCAGCACCTTTTCTTCTATTAATTGCATTACAATTTAATCGCCATCTACTCCCGAGGAAATGTAATCCAAGAGTTCCGGTACCCTTTTCTCCAGAAAAAAAGCACTGGCAAGGAGAGATTAAAAAATAAATAAAAGGAACATCTCCTGACAGTGGAGATACCATACAAGAACCAATCAATAAATCAGTCATGAGAAAAGAAGCTGACTGTATGTTAAAAGACTGCTGCTCATGGTCTAATAGAATCCCGCATTCCACAATTGTTTCTGGGATCCTCTGAGCTGGGCTCATCCAAAGCCGGTTTGGGGACATAGAAAATTAGCTCTGATCTGATTAGGGGCTTCTGGGTTGTATCCAATGGTGTCCTTCCAGAGGTAGATTGAGTCCCCTTTCTGTCCCTTGCACATACACACCATGCACACATTGGGGGAGCCTCCGGACACATAAGTTTGGATTTAGCTCTCTGGATAAAACGTTATAAATCTTGGGAAACAAAAAGACATATTTAAATCGGTTAATAAACAAAACAGAGCATCCAGGTCCAAGCTAGTAAGTAACATAGCATCATCTACACATCAATTTACAGTTTTTTCTTTTTAAAAACCTGAATGAAAATGGAGGAGTTGGCTGGTGTCCACCAAGTGGAGAGCAACCCATTTTTCTGTGTTGATTGATTGTATTTTCCCCAGACAATCGTTGGCAGAAAAGTAGTCTTTACTAACAATGACTGTATGTAGGTTTGACATGCACTTTTGCAACATGATATCAATACCAACTACGTCAAATTCTTATAGCCCAATTGCATGTATGTGTATGAAAAAAAGTAAATACCACTGAGCTCCACAGGGAAGTAAGCATTCATAGGTTTGCAGCTATACACTTATTCCAGTACCTTTTGTTAATTTGCATTGGCCGGCATTCCTAATTCACATACGTTAAAAGTGTTTTAATTACACCGTTTACAAGTAAATAGGGAAATCGTATAAAATACTGTAAATAAATAAATATATTTATTTACTCAATAAAATGTTTTTAACCATTCATACAGGATCCTCAGGGAAGCTAACAATCATATCTTTACATATATTTTAAAACAAATTGTGACAAAAATACTTTTTGTCATAATTACAAATAAACGTCAAAAAGCAAAATTCAGTACAATGATGCAAGAGGAGCAACAAAACCATACAGGGCCAAAATGAACTAACAGTTTCCCTCCAGGTCAAAAGCATGTTGAAAAAGAGAAAAGGGGTGACCTATCTACTTTTGACCACGCCCACTGCTGGCTTTGGCCCCGCCCACCACTGACATGCAGCCCTGGAGAGATTATCTGCAAGGCAATGTGGCTTTTGACAGAAAAAAGGTTGCCCACCTCTGGTTTAATCAGGAACAGCACAATCTTATAGGGATCTGCTCAGAAGTAAGTCCCATTGAGTTGAGGTTTAGGAGGACTGCAGGCTAGAAGCTGCAATCCTATACCTTACCTTACCCCTCAGTAGACACATATAGGATTGCACTATAAATCACATCCCTTCTCCCTTGAATGCATTTGAAATGGCAGCACCAAGCATTAAGTGTTATTTTCTGTAGTGAGTCTTCATGGGGAAGAACACTGCCATGATAAATTTGTTTTTGCAATCCTACAGATGCAGCAACCCCAGAATTGGGAGGGCAGAAGGGGGTGAGGAGCTGAGCTGAGAGCTAGTATATGGGGGGAAGCAAGAGGGAGACAGAATAGAGGTTGAGCAGGAAGAGGCTGGATGAATGGAAAAAACTGAAATTTTGTAATATTTGTAAATTGCGTCTTTTCAGTATAGTTGGGACTCTTTTGTAATTTAATTTTTACATTTAATGTCAGACCACCTTGACCCCGCCCAAGTGTAAAAACACTTCTAGGGTCCCTGTACAGATGTATATTTTTTGTGAACAGCTAGAATCTCCTGACAGGGATTCTGTTTTTAATACCTGCCCATCAGGCAGAAATTCTTCAACTGCAGGATTTTGTCAACTGGCAGTTGTTTTAGTGCCTTTATGCCCTATTTATTTTTAGGGACCTTAAAACCATTAGCACCCCACTCCCAAATAGTAACTCTTTTCACCTGTTGAATTTCTGTCTGTCATACAACTGATAAAGACACAAACTAGTATCTGTCAAGAAAAAATGGTGACAGCCCCAGGAGCACAAGCCACAGAGGATGTGAATCAGTGATGTCCAATTCAAACTAAGGTTGCCTTATATACACACGGAAACAGAACCAGTGAGGGTGGGTGGCGGGAATTCACAGGAATCTTCAATCAAGAAAACTACAGTGATTTCTTAGACATGCTCTCTTGTTCGTGAAGCCTCAATAAAAATTACAAAAACTAAAGGTAGCTGTGCTGGCCAAAAGAAAAATGTCAAAATCCATATTAGGTAATACCTTTCTTAGGCCAACTCAAAGGTCACCCCCCAAAATGCAAGCTTTGGAGATCTCTTCATCAGGAAGATGTTACCAAAAAGCAGGTTAGTGGGGGAAGGATAGGAAGGGGAGAGAGAGAAAGGCTGGTTTGATGTTGAAGTCATGATAGCAGACATCATGACCTTAACATTAAGGGCACAATCCTACACATCCCCCAGTCAGCATGGGAGTTGTAGGTCTTTTTTTCTGTCTACACATTGCCCCCTCAGTCAGCCTTCCCCTCCTTTCCTATTACCCCATCCCCCACCAATCTGCTTTTTTTAACACCTTGCCTAATGAAGAGATCTGGAGATCTCAAAAGCTTGCACATTTTTGGTGACCTTTGAGTTGGCCTAAGAAAGGTATTACACTAGTATGCATCAATAAAGATTTGCTCTGCTTAAGAACTTCTGCTTACAAACCCTTGACATATCTATTTAGCAATGTTATTCCCACCCACTTCCTATTCTAGTTCCCTTTTTTATGGTATACAAGGGGACTGCTTTAACATGGCCTTCCCAATGCTTGGTCTATTTTATTAGGAACCAGGATTCGATTATCATTTGTTCTCATCTGTGTCTGTGTTGCTGTTGAGCTTCCTGATCCCTAAATGATGTCCAGCCAGCGTTATTTTGACATAACCTTCAAATATCTGTCAGTATTAGTAATAAGCAAAATGAAAGCATAAGGTCTTTCAGAACAGGGTTTATATTACACTTTTAATAAGTGAATGTGCTAAAGTACAACCCAATTAGGGCAGACAATAAGAGTTTGAAGAAAGAGAGTACTAAACACACACATTCCAGTTTTCAATAGCTTTTTTGAAATGATGATGGTATATTCCTTATTGGGGATAATATAAACTCAATGATGCAGAGAAAGGATACCAAAAAACTGGCACTTGGATTGAAAAAACAATAGAATTAAAAACCTTGCAGTAGAAATCGTATAATTCAGAACCAATGCTGCTTTTTTTATCATCACTGTCACACCTTAACATAATTGGAGAAGTGCTATAAAGATTTTATCTAACTTGTTTCAGGCTATTAAAGCTGTGATTTCCCAACCAGCATAGCAGTACTGAGTCCTGTGTGTATCACTTAGCAGTTGAGATGACTTAAGAGAACATGTGTACCTCTGCAAGTACATATGTTCAGCTACCTCAAAACTGTTCAAACAGAAGAATATTTCCTTCATGTGCATAAAACGGATCTGCTGGGCTGATATGAAAAAGCAAATACACATGCTGATGTCAAACGGAAAGACCACACTTACCTCACAGGAAATTGACTGATACTCAAAATCCCACACATTTGGCCCCTTCGTTCAGGGCTAGATGACAAACACAGCGATAGCTAGGTATTGGCTCCAGGATGAAATGTAGTTTCCCCCAATAAGACTCTTGCCTTTTTGGTAAAGCTCTTTCCAAAAATAAAATAAATTTGATAGCGGCGTCCCAAATAATTTCCCTATTGCTCTGAATGACTATAACGGTTTCTGCCAGATTTACAGTGCAATTGTACGCATGCCTGACTTACTTCTGAGTAAACATGCTTAGGATCGCACCGCACAACTTCTGCTGGGTTCAAAAACTAGACTTGCAATGGCTTGGGAAGACACACTTCTTGAACTTCACTGGAGTCATGCCACAAAAAAACCCCTGTGGAAACAGTATTAAAAACCGAATTGTACTTTTAGACAATTGTCTTGTGTCATTGTCCTTCGTAACCCCCATTACCTAAATCTGGCCCTGGTAATAACATAACTGTGTGTGAGTTATACAGTTAAGCACATATGCAGTCTACAGGATGAACCACATGCACAGAGAGGCGTTTTCCTTTAGTATTGGAAGCAGCTGGTACCTAGAAAGCAGCATTGCTGAACTCTCTAAGGATGCGATTGGGCTGGCAGAATACATATGGCCACCTATCTCATCTGTCCAGTTATGGAACTGATTGCAGGGTTGCCATGAGTAAAGCCAGATTAAAGAACAAGAGGATACTTGTCTCTAAAGGACTTCACAGGTATCTTGTCTTTTATTAACACTTTTTATAAAGTTACGGTATACTATTCCTTATACAAACATATGCAGAAAAAATAGGCACCTGCCACTGAATGACATCTAAAAAAACAAAGTGCTGGGTCTCAAGGCATGCATGAAGCTCACCCTCTGACTTGGAAACCTTCACTTTTGTTTCTAAATAAGTGGCAATCTGCAGATATTACTCAACAGTAAAGAGATGGCACTCTGCATATGCTCAGAAACACAATTTTTCATATTGCCAGAGCTGTGCCCTGGGACTGGTGACTTGTTTCTGAGATTACCCTCGTACTTGCCACAGTGGGCTGTATCCAATGATAGTCTAACTTAAGTCCCATTCATTTAAGTGAGTCTACTCTAGGACTAATATTGGATGCAACCCAGTGTTTGCTTCACTAGAGGCCAGCATTCCATTCCGCTTCTTCTTTTTTTTTTTTTTTAAATGCTTACAAGCTGACTAACATATACAGTAGCCCCACACCTGTGAACATGACCACTGCTCCGCTGTCATGTGATAGTGGAACAATAGGTAAGTTTAAATTATGGGCTACCATATTGGGTATGACAATTCTCAGAAAATCTTTACTATAGTACGTTAACGGAGCATACCAATGAATTCAGACCTGCCAATAGATCAATTTAAATGAGAACGGGGGGGGGGGGGGGGGGAAGAAACCTGAAATGACGATGGAATGAATGGGCACATACAGATGGATATCTTTCACAAAAATTAAAGGTTAGACTGGAGGATTTTAGAGGAAAATGAACACAATGTAATGTGAACCACCACTTTTCAAAATCTATTTATAAAATAATGATTCACCTTCATTAAACTAGACACAATTCACTCATAGGTAGAAAGAAAAAAAAAAGAGATATCCTATTCTATTGTGCAAACAATGTCAACTGGAATTTAAGGACTTCGCAAACAATGTGAAAAATTGCTTTCCAATTTTCGTACCTAAATTAAATGGAAAAGTTATACTGAGCAGAATGCATGGTTTAAAAATGGTCTAGGTGCTGTTAACAACATTCACAAGTGACACTGCAAAGACTTAAAAGGTATTTTTGCCGGCACTTATGGAAACACTGTCATCAAATGCTGTGTGCATTTGTGTAAGGCCTAAGTTTTCAACCTTGCACATGCTAGAGCTTGAAGTCTAGCTGATTATCTTATTGATCTAGTATGTATATGGAATATTGGCACAGCATACCTTGCAAGCAAACAAACCGTTCATATAATGCTCCCCAGCTCCAGAATGTACATTAGGGGTGCAATCCTAAGCATGTTTAGACAGAAAAGACAGCCTACAACTCCCAGCATTCCCCAGTCAGCATGATGACTGGGGCATGCTGGGAGTTGTAGGCTTTTTTTTTGCCCTTATAGTAAGGACATCTTTCACAAGCTAAATGTCTAGAGCAGGGGTGGGTGGCAGAAACCAAGAGCTTTGACTCCCTCCCTTTCGAGTATTTTAATTACATCACATCATCATCAGGCGATCACTCGTGACCGAGTAAGCTTGTCTTCCGGGATAAAAGGAGGAAATTCTAAAGAAGATTGTGTAGACTCTAGCGATGGGTCCGTAAGTGACTGTGGAGGCCAATTCTAGATCCACACAGCTTCCCACAGTGAGGACACAGGTTACCAGATAGAAGATGGTCCTGTAAAGGATTCATTTTGACGTGCTTTTCGCTTAGCACGTTTCTCCCTTTCACCTTGCACTCGGGCTTCTTCAAAGTCCATGGAACCTTTGTGAAAGGCCAACCTCCATTTAGATCGCAGGATGAAGCTCTTATGCTCCCGGAAATCAGGAAAGGAACACAACCCACCTTCCACTACTTCCCTCATAAACATGAACTGAAAGGAAAGTCAGTTGATTACCCACACTGAACGCGAAAGAACTATTCAAGAAGAGTGTATTGAAGAGAGACTGATCTGAGTTCAGTTAAGCAATATTGAGCATGGCTCCTATGGTAGGCTAGGGGCTGCTTGGCTCCCCAAGTTTTTGGAGCCTATTTCTCCCTTCTCTAAAATGAGAATTAGGTACACATTGCACTATAAAATGCTCCTTTACATCCGTCGCAGCCCAATCCTATGCACGCCGACTCGATAGCAGATTTTGCCATGTTCAAAGGGGCGTACTCCAAAATAAGGCTCTACAGCACTTCCTTGAGAGTAAGTCCCATCGGATCACCGGGACTCGCTTGCGAGTAGACGGGCACCAGGGGATCGGGGCTGTTACAAGTCTTTGAAATGTTATGCCTGCTCAGCTTGCTCAAGAACAGTTCGCAAGCCTGTTCCAGATCCTTCTTTCCGGGGGTGTGAGTGAGTGACTATTCGTATTCACTAATGATCAAGGGTTGTCAAGTCGATCGATTCGCGATTTTAATTTCGTCTGGCTACTCCTGCATCGTACGCGTGTAGCAGCAGCCAGCGGCAGTTCCTCGCTTAGCCTCCGCCCCCTCGGTGCGCTCCCTCCTCCCCCGCCGTGTGGCTGGCTGGCTGGCTGGCAGGCAGGCAGGATGGGAGAGAGGGAGGGAGTGAATGAGAGAGCTGCAGATGAGGGTTAAAGGTGCTGCCGGCAGGGAAGTTTGAAGAAGGTCGCTGCTTGTGCGCTCCAGCAGCATCATGGCGGAGCAGAGCGACTCGCCCGTTCACGTCCAGCCGCCGCCGCCGCCACAGCAAGCGCCTGCTGCACCGCCTCCGACTCCTGCTCCCGCGCCCCAAGCCATCGGCTGGCCCATTTGCCGGGACACCTATGAACTGCAGGAGGTGATCGGTCAGTGGCATAGAGGGAGCGGTTCCTGCCGCTGCGGGAGGGGTGGGTGACTAAGAGGAGAGGAGGCAGGCAGGGATGCCTCGTCAGCCGGCTTTGGGGCCTACCGGCGTTTTGTGCTTCTGAAGCCCGGAGGCTCTCATTGCGGCGGATGCGCCCAGCACTGCAGTGCCCGATGCTGCTGCAAACTTGACTTCCTCCTCCTGTTCCAGGCGCTGGCGGCGGCCACTGTTGAGCACCTTTTCCCTCTTCGTTGCAAGCAACGTTCCACGAGGGGGAGGAGGGGGGTTTCGTTCTAGAACGCTCAGGGCCAGCTCCTTGCCTGCCTGCTTTGAGGGGTGCGGCATCAGCCCTCCCAACAGTATTCCCCACGCTCTCGCCACCCGACTCGCCTCGCCCTCTTTCTCTCATGGGAGTTTTCTCCTAAGTATTGTGGCTCCTGCGAGCGTGAACCAGGTAGCCTCGAAGTTGCCTTAGCACTCCCCCCCTTCTTTTTGGAGAATTGTAGCTCTCCCACCCCTCGCTTTTATTATCACGCCCGAGCGGTGAGATGTAACTAACCACTGGCCTTTCCTCATCGCGTCCTGCCCCCGTTACATCTTCTCTAGCCCAGCTGCAGCGTCTCACCGTTATCCAAAAACCATGTATCCGTTTTAGATTACTTTCTGCAAATCTTCCTGCCGACGGACTTCAGTTTCGGCTCTCCTTCCCCCCTCCCAAATCGTTTAATCCCTGCCCCACCCCTTTGGCTTAATATTTTATTCCTTCACTCTTAAGCAGGGTTCTTTTCTTTTTTTATTTGAATGGCATCGCTGTTGCTATTATAGCTTAACATTTTCATTGCGGTCCATCCCCCCCCCCCTCCGGCCAGGTTAATGTAAGGATGTTGGCCTAGTCTGCTACATTAATTTTATGTAGAAGTGATGTTGGCACAACATCCCATTTTCATTTATGTTCCTGGGAGGTTGCTTACAAAAAGCCAAATTGGGGGAAGGAGAAGAGGTTACTTGGATGTTTGGGCATTAGTTGGTTTGCACGCTAGCTTGTATATAGATAACTCAGCTAAAAACCTGCAAGTACAGCAGAAACTCTAGGCTAAATCCAGGAGAACGATGGCGTTGTGAGCTAGGCCATATCCAGCTCACAACGGTAACTCCAGTTGGGTTAGCACTGCCTCCGGATCATCTTGCAGTTGTTTTAATATTGATGGCCACCAGCTGCTGAAATACTGAAAATGACATGGGGGGGGGGACAAGACCCAGCTTTCCCTGCACTGCTTTGACTTTGGCACATGTCCTTTGGGAAGGTACAGCTGTTCTTATTCTGAAGCTAACAACTATTAAGGAGAAACCATATCCTTCCCCACCCCCTCTTGAATTTCTTAGCAGTTTAGCTTGCTCTTTGTCATCCTTGTGCCTCATTTGCCCTGTCACAATGACACTAGAATAGCTGACGGATGTTGTGCAAGGTGTTTAACTATCCTGTTTTCTGCTCTGGCAGACATCTCCAGCAAATCTCTAACTCAGAGTGTGGTGGTCTGCAGATGCACTTGTGGATTGGCAGCAGCTGGAGGATTGTAAAGGGAGAAATAATTACCTTGTAAAACTGCTTGTGTCCTTCTTAAAGGCTTAAGCTGCAATCCTGTACACACACTTTCCTGGGAGTAAGTCCCATTGAACTCTGTGGGGTTTACTTCTGGCTGGGTAGATACAGGATTGCACTATTGTTAATTAGATGCTTGCAAACATTCTTATATAAGCATAATTGCTTTTTAAGATGAAAACGGCCAAGAGAACATTACAGGGATGGTAAGATAATAATACCATTGGCACCAACCAATGTTCACAATGTGGCATGCAAGCTTCTAAGTTACATACAACTTTCCCTCAAGCTGGAATTCATTGGAAAAAAGAAATATAAAGGGGAAATTATTTCTGCCTGAGGGCATGGGATAAGACCTTTTTGCCTTGGTTTCAGCCTTACAGTGGCTATGGAGAAATCTCTTGCAGAGTAATTATGTTAGAACCATACGTCCTATTAAAGACCTTGCCTAGGAAGCCAATGGAAGATCTGCCTTTGGAAATATAAAAGCCAGCTGCCAGCCCTTAATTGGTCACTGGCTCTAATTGGAAGTTACAGGTCTCTTGTAAGGTAGAGAACAGAGGCTGTGTGGTAGTAGGAGTTAACAGGCCATTTACAGTTATGCTAGTATAACTGGAAGCCACTGAGAGGATACTATTGCAAGGGATCAGTAAACTGCTTTCTTACAATGAAGTCCTAAGCATGCCTACTTGGAAGTAAGTTCCATTGGGTTCAGTGGAGTGTGTTCCCTAGTAAGTGTGTTTAGGATTGTGGCCTGAATTCCTCATTTATAATGATCCTTCCAAAACCTTTAATATATTCCAAGTTCAATCCAGAAAAAGCTAAGCGTGCCTAAGTCCCAGTGATCTAAGTGAATTGTAGAGTGTATTTATTTAAATCAAGGTGACTTAAATCCAAGTTTCTAATTTAGATTTACTGAACAAGCATGTGTATTAATTGGTTGCTGTAACAATTAAAACATTTCAGTTTGTAACTGAAGAGAACCTTTGTACAAATTAGGAACATAATCTAAAACTACTTGTCCTACAGTCCATATGCTTTTTGTGCTACAGAATTTATATCCTTAAACTAGGGAGCTGTTGTGAAATTACAGATTTCTGTTTGTGCTATCTTTGTACACACAAGGACGTTATGCAAGATCACTTACTTGAAGACTAGTAGTGCAATCCTACACTTCTATACTCAGAAGTAAGTCCCATTGAGTTCACTGGGGCTTACTCCCAAATAAGTGTGCATAGGATTGCCGCCAAGCTACAATCCTAAACTTGCTTTGTATATAGGGAGTAAGTTCCATTGAGCAGATGCATAGGATTGCACTGTAACTGCCCAGAGATTTCCAGATTCACAATCTGGTAGTTACTGGGCAGAACAGGGAAATCAAATGGCCTTGCTGTTTGGTTGACAGTCTATTCATTTGCACAGTAATAAATATTAATAATGTTTGACCCCAAGTGTCCAATACTTCCCCCCCGATTTGTTCTGTCACAGAGGAAAGCAGGCATTAACTGTTTGATAGAGGGTCATGGATTCAGTCTTTGAGAGATCAAGTGCAGACTTTAACATGTTGATCTTTGTATTCACTTCTGATTTCATTTAAACCAGGCACTCTCTTTAAGGGATACTTAATAATTGAACTTTTAAAACAAACCTTTTTTTAAATCTCTCAATCTTAATCCATCTCTGTATATGTCATGCCTTGCCTTACAAACAAGGAAGATGAGGACCTTGACTAGTCACCTTAAAAGTTAACTTCTTCTGACATAAGAGTTTTCTCTGAGCTAAATATCTTCAGCTTTCAAAAAAAGGATAAACAAATTAGTATTATCCTGAATGTGAAAACAGATATGAACTCCTGCTGATCTTAGTTTGCTCAGGACTTTCCGTAATTAAAATGCTTTAAAATGCTCCATGAATTACATTATACCATGCTGATGTTATGATAGAGATAGACACTGGAGGTAAAAGCATTGATTGGTGCAATTAATCAGTGCATTGATAGCAGGTCGAACATGTGGATTTCTTAATCTGGGCTTAACTTGAAGCGATGTCTTGCAAAAGGATGTTTGGTGGTAATGGCATTGGTTTGCTTTGCTATAACTGATCATGTGTATCACTATGGGGCTTACATTTGGAAGGATGTTCCAGATGGATCTTAATTTAATCCAGAGGATTGTTGCTTTGAATTAGCCTTGCAGATGAGTAGAGAGCACTGAACAGGCCACAAAAGAGTTTATTAATGCAGACACAAGGTAGTTGAGCTGTGAGTTTGACAGATCATTTGTCCTGGTAGAGTGGCTAACTCCAAGGTTGCTTTAAAAGCATGTTTGTTTGCTTGTTTTTGGTATAGTGTAACAATCGCGAGTCCTGACAGAAGCATATTTGACAGGTAAAAGTGCCAGAAGCATGGTATTTCATTTCTACAGGTCTAATCCAGATGGCACTTAGTATACCAGTATTTTTTTGTTCTCCATATGTAATAACTTGTAATGGCTTGCAGGTTGGCATTACATTCATTTCCAATGATGGTGGGTGGATCTAAGCCTCAGAACAGGGCCACACAACATTTGGATTAGCTCTTAAGTACCTTATACTTAAAACAGGGGTGTCAAATCTCAGGCCCTCTGGGGCATGGACATATGGGGAACCCCTTTCCCCCAACCACTGTTTGTCTGGTGTTTTCCAGGCTTTTGCGCAGTTCTCTCCACCTCTGTGTGCCCCCCCATTCTAAAAGGCTGAAGTGCCGCTCCTAAGGCTGTTACTGGCAGAAAGAACTTTTAAGTGAAAATATGCTGGTATTTTTTGGAATTTGAGCCCTGCCCCTTTTGCCTTTGGCCCCGCCTACTGCTGGATTAATTCCCCTCCCCGAGAACTTCTCTAAAATTGATTTCTGCCTTCAGGTTAAAAGAGTTTCAACACCTCTGGTTTAGAACAAGAGTGTGCAGTATGTATGCACGTACTGCAGTGGTGAGACCTAACCTATTCTGGGCCGTCTGTTTGCCTCAGGCAGGGGTGCCAGTTGCCTGTAGACCTGCCGTGGCTGACTTCAAGAGTCTCAACACCTGTACTAGTGTACATCCAGTAGAAGAGGGATAGGAAGCAGAGGGAAAGGAATAGGGACACATAACTGGGCCCACGATCCCATACATCCCTGAGTGCTTTTGGAGGCTGACAAGCACAGCTCAAGAGGAGATTGTATATATTTATACTTGGAAAATCAATACCCCAGTAGTAATCAGTCGCTGTAATATCCAGATTTTCTATATGCAAAGGGCTTGTGGATCTGGCTCAATTTAGTTTGAAGAGCAGAATGGCTACCAGCATCCAGGTCTCCTGTGGATCTGGTTGGTTGTTCTGCTTCACTTTTGCTATATTACTTCGGCATGATTTCTAAATCTTGTAACTCCTCCCAGCAACCCCACATGAAAATCCTCATGTTCTCAGGATCACCAAAACTGTACTCTGGTCTGGGATACTGTACTGTTGCATCCAAGGGCACAAATTGAGCACTGGGGCTCATAAGATTTCCCCTCAGAAACTAGATGAAGAATGGTGGTTTGTTCAGGTTGCCTTTTCTAGGAGTTTCCCCACATAGTAATAGCTCCTTGCCTGTAGTTCTCTATAGTTACTTGAAGAGTTAGTGATTTCTCTTGTGGATTAATGTGCAGTCTCCTAGGGAGTTGTTAATACAGTTAGCAGACTGGTAGGTTGCTTGCAGCTTAAATAGGAGGTAACAGCAGTCTTCTATTTTAGGCTTTGGTTAAACGCACAGGAGTGACTTTGGGAGGGGGGAAACTATGTGCTCTCAGCCACATGCATTCAAGCTGGGACTAGATTACTTCTTGACAATCGTGTTATGATTTAAAGTGTAGCCAAGCTACATGTTTGACAACTCTCATTAACCTTCCCATCCTGCAAGAAACATCTGTTTAGTTTTTACACAGATGTTCATCTGGATTTAGTTGAGTTGTTCTGCTCATGCGGGTAAAGTTAAGCAAACACCAATGTACATACCTTTTTTTTATGAGGGTGCAGTTCAAGTAAACTTCCTGATAATGTTCAACTTGCTTGCAGGAATAAAACATATTACTCTAAGTAATGCAATTTTTATTTTCGCAGATACTTTAAAGCTGCAATCTTCATATGGAGTTGTTCTGCCAAGGTGATGAGGCTGTAAGTGTGAGAACAAAGGAAAAACAGTATTCTGTGCTCCTATGAAAGTTGTTCAAGAGGGGTTTCTTAGCTCTGTGCAGTTTATACTGTGTGTGTGTGTGTGTGTGTGTGGGGACAAGAGTATGTTTCTCAGTTTTCCCTCGGAGGAGGGTTATGTTCAATGATGAAATCGTATAAAGATGTCCCAATAGTCACCTCTGTTTTCAGGATATAGTAGTTGCTTTGAAATTGGTAGAGGCATCTTGGGAAGAAAAAGGGCAGGATCTGTTTTGGTAATGATCTCATGAACAGACAGTTGAGAAAGTCTGTGCCTCTTCGCCTTAAAGTAAGGATGAAACTTCTTTTTAATAATTTCTGTGAATAGTCCAGGACTTAAACTGAAGTAACTATGTGCAAGCATGGCTTGAGAACTGCAGGATGTTATCTTAGTTTAACTATTCACATGCTCTGTGAATCTTGTGATGGCTGGTATTACTGTTAAAGACCCAGCTTTATGGTGCCTAAACTTTAGATGAGGGTCTTAAAATAATAATCTGGCAAATAATTCTGTACTTGTTTAACTACATTAGCCTTGCTTATAGTTTTGTAGTGGCATTCAGTGCTCACTTAGGCAGGCGTTGTTCTCCTTGTCGGTTAGGCCATGGCTGTGAGGTGGAGGCAGTAGTATTTATTTATTTATTTATTTCATTTCATTTCATTTCATTTTTATACTGCCCAATAGCCGAAGCTCTCTGGGCGGTTTACAGCAATTAACAAGACAGTCCCTGCCCGCAGGCTTACAATCTAAAAAGACACGACACACAAGGAAAAAGGAATGGTGAGGGAAGAAGGGGGAATATAGTAGGTGCAGCTACCACAGTAGAGGCAGTCCCCGAGTTAAGAACATCCGACTTACAGACAGCCCATACTTAAGAACGGACTTCTGGGTTCCCCGGCACTATGTCGTTTACGTAGCGTACATAGCGTAGTATACTATGCAATTTGCGTAAATGTCGATTTTAATGTATAGAACGCTATGCTGTTCTGACTTACATATAAATCTGACTTAAAGCCATTCTTAAGAACGGAACTTGTTTGTAACCTGGGGACTGCCTGTACTGCCAACTCCCCCCCCCCCCCCCGCTATAGGAAATTGCATTCCTTTGGCTGGAAGTGGCATGGCGGACAGTATGGTTGTGAGAGGCTGGTCAGGTACAAGCATAGTTGGCCACTCGGTTGCTCACCTGAGAAAGAGTCACTCTTGATTCCCAGCAAACTGCATGGCGGTGCTGTGAGTTCAGTTGCTACCTTTCTGGCAATCTCTGCTATGAAGAAAAGCATGTATGTGTTAGCAGTTTGGGTTAGACGGTAAATGGCTCAGAAATATACTCACAAGTTAATACAGTACTTTGGTCTTAAATCTGCCACAGCTTCTCTCTCGCCACCCCCCACTCCCAGCATTTCATAAAACTGGCATTTCATAATGTTTGAACTGTTGATTCCCCGCTGCTGCCACCCACCTTGGAATCTTCCATTTACTTTAATGTTAAATTTAATTGAAGCTGTATTGTACAACTATTTGTTTTAGTTTTAAGCTTCAATTGAATGTTTTTTATAGCTTTCTGGTGCTGTTCCTCTATACCTGTTGAATCAAAATAATCTACAATAAAGTTGCCAGACTATAATGTGGCAAATTCAGGCAGAGTGGAATTGCTTTGTATGTCCTTCTGTCCTTATTTTACAGTAATAGTGCATTTTTTTTCATATTGCCTAACTTCTAGTGTTCTCTCACCTTCTGGTGACCGAGGCTTTTTTCCTGTGTGTCTCGGTCCCTTTTTTTAAAAAAAGGTTTGGATTAGCTAGACATAAAGAAATATAACTTTTAGGGCTACACACGTCAGTTGTATACTTGAATCTGGGTGCAAGCAAAAGCCATTGTGTGTAGCCTAAAACCCTCTTCATCTAGATTGCCTAGATTCACTTGGGAGAATACTTGCTGCTGGTGTACCTATGGGTTATGGCAGATGTGTGTAAAACTAATGAAGTTGTAGATTCAACTTTGAAGTAGGCTGTAACTTGTGTACATGTAACTGGTATACATAGCTTGCAAGGAACAATTAATTTTTTTAAAATGCTGTTTAACAAAAGCCTAGACTTTTGTTTGAGTATACTTGTTGTCAGTGTGGATTTGGACATTACTAGCTTTGCAAAGATTGGATAATGCAACCGGATTCTTCTTCCTGACAGTTGCATCTGTAACTAGCTGCAGTATCCTTACTAATTATATTGTCTGAGGAAGCTACAGCCAGATGGAGCCGGCTCTGGAAGGGCAACTGAATATCCAGTCGTATGCTGGAGGGAAAGGGTCATCTATCCTGGGATAATAACTATGCCGGGATAATAGCTATCCTGAATGCACCCTACTTTCAAATGTGTCTGTGTGCATAACTCTCTTGTTTAATAATACTGTAATAAGTAAGCATAATAATACAGGCAGTCCCCGAGTTAAGTACATCCGACTTACAGATGACTCATACCTAAGAACGGACTTTCGGGTCCCCCGGCGCTACGTCGTTTACATAGCGTACATAGCGTAGTATACTATGCAATTTGCGTAAGTTATGCAATTTGCGTAAGTTACGCAATTTGTGTAAATGCCGATTCCCCCCCTCCCCCCGTAGAATGCTATGGTGTTCCGACTTACATACAAATTCAACTTAAGGACATTCTTAGGAACAGGGACTGCCTGTACTGTACCTAGTATTTACAGTAATACCTTGGATTGCAAGTAGCTTGGTCTGAGAGCGTTTTGCAAGACAAGCAAATTTTTAAAATAAATTTTGACTTGATAAATGAGCAAGGTCTTGCAAGACAAGTGTAGGGATGTAACCGCTTGCCTCGAGCAGGCATAGCGGGCCGAAATTGGCCCTGCTCATGCCCGCCAGAGACTCGCTTTGATATAAGAGTGTTTTGGATTACAAGCACGGTTCCGGAACGAATTATGCTTGCAATCCAAGGTATTACTGTATATAGTGTTTTAAAGCAGGGATGGGGAAGGTCCCTCTCCAGATGCTGTTGGACTGCAGCTCCCATCAGCCCCAGCCAGCATAGCCAATGGTGAGGGATGATGGGAGTTGCAGGCCAGGAACATCTAGAGGGCCACAGCTTCCCCAGCCCTGCTTTATTACATGAGCCTATTTGGAACACACTCCATCTCAGTAATCCTTACAGCAACCCTGCCAGGTAGTTCACTGTCATCCCATTATGGCAGGTGGCGGGGGTGGGGGCTGAGGCTGGCTTGCCAAAGGCCATCCAGTGAATTCATGCATGGCAGAGGGGAGAATTGAATGAAGGGCTTTTTGGCTCTCAGCTTCATTGGTGCAGTACAGTGGCTAGCAATCTAAGTTGAGAGCGCATACAGGTACTAATAAGAGTAAGGTACTAATTATCATACTAATAAGAGCAAGTGCACGGTGCGGCTGCGACGCATGTGGGGCATGTGCGGCCACCATCTTGAATCTGCAGCCCTCAAACTTGGGGGTTGTGTCGTGTGAACATGGCGAGCGTGGGTTAAATCAGCAACCCTCGCATAACCCACGCTCACTGGGTTCGCCCGACGTGACAAGTTGGCACCTATGCATATGCAAGTTGGCACCTGTGCATATGCAAGTTGGCACCTATGGGCTCTGTGGCTCATTGTGGATTAATAACCCACAACAAGCCACAGCCTGTCATCTGAACCTAGTCAATGACTGGCTTAATTGAGATGCTGCTAACAAGCACAGCCAGTTGGCCGCGTAATAGCTTTGGTGATGGTGCTCGATAACAACATCCAATATAGGATTCTACGTGTGTAGTGGGAAATGCAGATGGGCTGTTGATATGAATACTGCCTACATCAGCCTTCCCCAACTTGGTGCCCTCCAGATGCATTAGGCTACCACTCAGCATGGCCATTGACCACACTGGCTGGGGATGATTGGAGTTGTAGTCCAACATATCTGGGGGAGCACCAGGTTGGGGAAGGCTGGCCTACATGTTTCCCCCTACATGAGTAAGGGGAATGCTTCAGTTGAATGCTGCTATCAACTGCTGCCAGCAGAGTGATTGCACAGCCATTTTGCGGTTGTTTATAGCACAAATAAGCACCTTGTTGTTTGGAATATTTGGGCAGAGGGGAAGAAATACTTAAATCTCCCCCCCCCCCCCCGATTGTTTATAGAAGTGCTTTTCTTTTCAGAACCTTTCAGGGTGTTCTGGAAAGAACCTGAGTGAAGATTTTAGTAATCAGTTACTCACGAAGTAGGTGGCAGATTAATTGTTACGGCACCTGTGGGGTTAATTTTTCCACTTTATTCTCGGTATGTTACCTGACTTGTTTAGTTGGAGTGCACTGTATGCTAAATTAATACCGGTTTTATTCCTGTTGTATGATTAATACTAACCTATAATTATCTCATTAGACTAATTACATCTCAATATTCTGTGGACAGATGCTGCTTTGTGAACCTTCTGATAAGATACGAAATCCAGAAGTTTCCAGAGAAGTGTGATTAATGCCGGGAAAGAAGCTTTCCAGGAGATGTGATCAAATGGCCTCCATCTTGGTGTGTGTGTTAGATACATACTCCATCTTTCTACCTAACAAGGCGCACAAGGTGGTTGTTGTCCTTGGGCCAGCACTGATTGGTGCCAATTTATTTAATTATTTATTACATTTATACCCCGCCTTGTTTCCTGCAAGGAACCCAAGGCGGCTTACATAATCCTCCTCCTCCTCTCCATTTTATCCTCACAACAACCCTGTGAGGTAGGTTAGGCTGAGAGGCAGTGACTGGCCCAAAGTCACCCAGTGAGTTTCATGGCACCCCATGGTGCCCCATCCCCATGTGATGAAGTATATATGCATATGGGGGTAGCAGAAGCTTTCTTTCAACGAGATATTGTCCTCGGGTGACAGACTTTGGGTGCCATTAAGGGCCACAGAGTGGGAGATGCAAACTCTCATGAACATCTGTACAAGACTTATGGAAATGGCCCAAGAGCACTACTTACACTGCTTATTTCAGTGGAGCTTGCTGAGAAGAACATCATTATTTATTTATTTATTTATTTAATACATTTTTATACCGCCCATCATAGTAGATGGTGCCCCGTGGCAATTAGCTTGGAAGGATGTGCTACTTGAATTTTCCATGCAAGACTTCCCTGTGCTGGAGCAGCCTTGCTCCAGAAGGATATTGTGCTTTTTCTGTCCTAGCCATCTGGCATTGATTGTAGGCCCCCTGGGCAGGAACCTTCTACCTCCTGTCCTCTATACAGTGTCTGTGATACTGTTGAGAATAAATGGCAGTACTGCTACTACAAGCAGCGAAACTTGCATGGAATATACAGACTGCCACACCCATATCAGGTCATAAAAAATACAGTGCCAGAGGGATGGGTGGTATGCTGGTGTACTAGATATGACATCATAAAGATGCTGGAATGAAAGTGAAAGGCAGTTACTAGTTAGCTTGTAAAAACTCTTGACTTGGTGATCCTATGCAAATTTACTAAAATGTTTGCATAGAAATGCAGCCTAAATAATTTATGGTGGCACAGTTTTCAGCAACAGTTTCAAATTTTGAATCTTTTAAAATATGATTCTCTTTCTCTGCGGGCTGTTCAGGTTGCTTTAAAAAAAATAAATCTTCCTAGCATTGATTTATTCTGACTTAAAGTTGCCTCTTATTAAGAAGCCATGAGAGCAGAATGCTTCATTCTTGTGTTGTATCAGAAAAACCTCAGTATTGGTTACCTCTCGCTCACCTTTTTTAATACTCCAGTTTCTATGGAATATTTTCTAGATCTCCAAAACTGCAGCATCTTGATTAACTTCTTGTCGTTGCTAAAGTTTAGATGTTTGTCTTTATATCTTAAAATAAGCCAGTGTGGCGTAGTGGTGAGAGTGTTGGACTGGGACTCAGGAGATCCGGGTTCTATTCCCCACTTGGCCATGAAACTCACTGGGTGACTTTGGGCCAGTCACTGACTCTCAGCCTAACCTACCGGTACCTCACAGGGTTGTTGTGATGATAAAATGGAGAGGAGGATTATGTAAGCCGTCTTGGGTTCCTTGCAGGAAAAAAGGCGGGGTATAAATATAATAAATAAATAAATAATGTAACATTGAAAAAACCCAGGATGCAGAAGATTATAGGAGGTGACATAAGCTGAAATCCCATACCCGTTTACCTGGAAATAAGTCTCGTTGAAATCAATGGGATTTCCTTCTGAGTAGATATGTATAGGATTGTGCTGTTAGTCTAGAATAGGGTCATTCCATGTAAAATCAACCAATGAATTTACCTGACCGTCACTGATTTTGGAAAAACTTGGTGAACTTGTTGGGTCTGCTGAGAAAATAAGCTGCTCCAAAAATTAGATTTCTGGGACAAAAACTTTTGGAGATATGGCAATCAAAAATATGAAGAAAAATGTTAATTTTTGTGTGTCGGACAACATTAAAATTACAGTAATTCCAGTTCTACAGAACCTAGAAAGTTAATCATGGTGTTGATGGAAAGCCTTTGAAATGCTCTTTCATTTGATATGTAACATAAATGTTTTTTTTTGGAATAAATATATATTCAAGGTCAAATAGTAAAATTTGACCTTGAATTCTGCAAAAACTAAAAAAAAATTCTCCATAATTTTTCTTTTAGTATTTGATCTGACAGTGCTTAATACATGTACCAATTTTCAAAATGGGGTTCTTAACAGAAAACGAGTTACATCTTTTGGGGCGCTCTGTGTGTATGTGTCATAGTTCATATGAATTGCTATCTCACTGTACATATCTTAAGAAAATATGCATTATCACTTAGGTTTTGAATAAAATATTGTGCACAAGTACAAGCTACCCTGTCATAATTGTGCAGCTCTGAATTACCGTAGGTATTCTTTTTCACAATAGCATACTTCTGACATTTTGTGTAGAATAATGATACTTCCGCTGGGTGGTCATTCTGGTATGAAATCAATCAAAGAATATTTCCAACTGAAAGCAAATTGCTTAAGATTTGGTGAACTTGTTCTGCTTATTAAAAAATAAGCTTCAGGGCCTATTGTTTTCAGAAGAATGAGGTTTAAAATATGTACTTTTAAAAAGGTACTCATACCAGTCATCATCCATCAGGCGATCACTCGTGACCGAGTAAGATTGTCTTCCGGGATAAAAGGAGGAAATTCTAAAGAAGATTGTGTAGACTCTAGCGATGGGTCCGTAAGTGACTGTGGAGGCCAATTCTAGATCCACACAGCTTCCCACAGTGAGGACACAGGTTACCAGATAGAAGATGGTCCTGTAAAGGATTCATTTGACGTGCTTTTCGCTTAGCACGTTTCTCCCTTTCACCTTGCACTCGGGCTTCTTCAAAGTCCATGGAACCTTTGTGAAAGGCCAACCTCCATTTAGATCGTTCATGGGCCAGAGCTTCCCAGTTTTCGATGTTTATATTGCATTTTTTTAGATTAGCCTTATGAACATCTTTAAACCTCTTATATTGACCACCGATATTCCGCTTTCCATCCTTGAGTTGGGAATAAAGTAACTGCTTTGGGAGACGGCAGTCAGGCATTTGAACAACATGACCAGTCCACTGAAGTTGGCGCTGAAGGATCATTTTTTCAATGCTAGTAGTCTTTGCTTCTTCCAGTACACTGACATTTGTTCGTCTATCTTCCCAAGTAATTCGCAGGATTTTCCGGAGGCAACGTTGATGAAACCTTTCAAGGAGGTGGAAGTGACGTTTATAGATAGTCCATGTTTCGCAGGCATACAATAAAGTTGGTAATACAATGGCTTCATAAACCAATGTTTTGGTCTTCTTACAAATATCCCGATCCTTTTTTTCAAATAAATATACAGAAGTTTGACCTTGAATAATGACAAAAAAACTCCTTTTGTTTTAAATAACGTTTAACATCCCTGGAAACATGTACTTAATTTCAAAATGGGACTCTTACTAGCATAGTTATTTTGATTTACTTAGATGTGGGCTTGAAAAACCATTATTGTGCATAGATGAGATTTTCCATTTTACTTTTATATATGCTGATCAGATTTTATGCAGTTCAAATATTACTTGCTAACATTTTGTTAACAAGTCCTAAATTAAGGAGCTTTTCATAACAGTAGTTTCTAGTCTTGAAGTTGCTGCTTGACACTCTTTGTCTGTTAGTGTATAGAAGTGCCCTGTTGGGCAACAAGGATCAGCTTTTGTCAAAACATCTGAAGATGGTATCCATAGGACATCTTGTTTATCTGGATACATAAATGATTTTGCTGGTCCAGCTGGATGAAGAAAGCTCACTAACACTTCTGCTCTCTGATCATCTGTTTGTAAAACACAACCTAACCACCATTGTGAGATATAAACGCATGTAACAAATCCTCGTATTTCTTGCAATTCCAGTTCTCCTTCTTTAATAGTCACTGTCTCTTTTCTGGATTCGCATTGAAATGAATATCTTTTAGTAGCAACAGTGTGTTTTGTTAATGGAATTACAGTGTGAATTTTCTGTGTCCCAGGAATCGTCTTGAATTCTCGAAGCGACATTTCAGAAGCTTTTCTTCCACTTCATAATCTTTACTTGTGGTGTATTGAAATGCAACCTGTGTGATGTTCTCCTTTGCCCAATCAAAGAGCTGACGAGGGGTCATGATTTGTTTTTCATACGGATGCTGCAAACTTGCTCGAGCAGCTAGCCTTTTCACAGTGCCACCCAAACCATCACAAGGCCCTTTTCCATGCGATGTGGCAAAGAAGTGCCATTCTGCATCGATACCGAAATCTGACTTATGCTTACTTAAGTTGTTGAAGTTTTTACCGTTTTTATACTGTGCTGCTGCACCATCAGGGAAATAATAGATCTTAGTTATGCTACCTGTAGAAATGGTGTGCAGGAATTCAACAATTTGAAAAGTCATGAACACATTGCAGCAGAAGTGGGGTCAGCACTTGTCACGGCTTCAAGCAGGCCTGCCTTTTTCTTTCTTATCAGAATCTGTGTGAATAAAGCTTGATTTAATGTAGACATCCAAAGAGATATATCTCTGTGAAGGTTTGAGGCCTACCCATGCCTGGTTTGGTTTCAGCCTGAAGGCCCCGGAAGCTCCGGAAGGGAGGGGGCGGGCTTAAGTTTAATTTCCCTCCAAAAAATTCTGTTTTAAGTGTGCATAAGGGGGTGAAGTTATTGTAGGGAGGTACTGTGCATGTATAAGAACATTCACATCTTCTGAACTGTTCGGAACCCCGTTCTGGAAATCGGTACATATACTCAAGGTAAACATGGGTTATCTGAGGAAAAAAATCAGCAAAAAAAACCATTTGGTTTTTTGGAATTCAAGGTCAAATTAAAGAAACTATGCAACCTGTGTGATGTTCTCCTTTGCCCAATCAAAGAGCTGACGAGGGGTCATGATTTGTTTTTCATACGGATGCTGCAAACTTGCTCGAGCAGCTAGCCTTTTCACAGTGCCACCCAAACCATCACAAGGCCCTTTTCCATGCGATGTGGCAAAGAAGTGCCATTCTGCATCGAAATGAAAATTTTATTTCACATGCATGCTTCATGTTACATATCACATAAAAGGGTAGTTTGAGAGCTTTCATATGACACCATGATTTACTTTCTAGGTCAATTCTGAAGGAAGTTAGGATACTTTTTGTGTAGTCATAAATGCTGAAAAATTGTGTTTTGGGCATTTTTTGAGCACACTGTACTTTTGAACCATGAGGTATAATGACCTATAATTTGGTGTATGTTCATTTCTCATGCTGGTCTACCAGTATGCCAGTTTTTTTAAAAAATTGCAGATGGTAAGGTAAATTTTTCATTTTTTTGGTTTGATTTTACATGGAATGACCCAATAGTTGATCTTGAGTTATTGGTATAAGTGGCATGAAGCATGCTGTCATAGTTGTTCGGACCTCTTTGCTGTAGTCTGCAATGCCTTGGTTCTTCTTCGTAGTCTCTGTGCATCGCACACATGGGCTCTGCGCCTGCACTGAGACGTTCGGGATGTTTCTAAGCGGAGGAAAATTGGCGTGAGCCCCTCCCACATGCGCGTGGGTCCAGAAATCCTAACTACCGTTGTAATCCTGTGACTTAAATCGATCCATGTTCTATTCCAACCCTTATTAAATGAGGCCCTGATTAAGTTTGAATGTATTGGTATACAGGTTGGTAAAAAGAGTTTTTGTGCATTGTCTTTTAGGTTTTCCCTTTGGGACGACTTATGCCTGGAAAATGTAAGGGGTGAATTGGCCCCTTGGGTGATTTATTCTACTTTTAAAACTTTGAGCTCTGATCTTATGCTCTGCTGGGGAGTGGCAACAAAGGATGGCATCCAGTGCTGGTCTCGAGTGCTGACACATGTCCCATTCTGTTGGTAAGTGTTCATGTGCCCTGGCAACTTCTTGCCACTGTTGCGGGAAGCCTAAAGCCCCTCACTGAGGCAAATTTGTGCCATAAAATGTCTGTAACGAAAGAGTAAGTGGGCAACTTGTGGCCCTCTAGATATTGTTGGACTACAACTCCCATCATGCCTCACCATTGGCTATGCTGGCCAAGGGTGTTGAGAGTTGTAGGCCAAAATATCTGGAGGGCCACAAGATGCCCACCCTTGGAGTTGGTACTGGGCCTCAAGCCTGCCTGGGAGTTGCATGAAGTGTCCTGGAATCTCTCCTCCTTCCCAGCTACGCATGTGTAGATGGGTTGTGATTGGGTCAGTGGGGAGGGACTAGAACTCTATAATACACATGTATTTATTGTTTCTGGAAGTCTGTCCTGGCACTGAGAACAGATCCCAAGCTGAACCCTGCTTGTGCCTCATCAGCTACAGAAGGGAGTATGATCAGGCTTCCAATGCTCCGATGACCGATTTCGTTTCCTATGCCATGGTTACTCCATGCTTTTTGTTTCTTTTCAGACATGGTTGCGGATGTCTCCCTTAGAAACTTATTCCCTATGCTGTGGGTGCTTCCAGGCGAAGCTTTTAACTTGCCATCAACCTGCCTCTTTCACAGAATTTTATCGGGGGTCTAGACATCATTGCCTTCCACTCACACCCCTCCCACGTTTTCCTACCACCGGTTCCGTCTTTTTCCTTGCCACAGAAAATCCATTAAGGAGAAAAAGATGGAATACCTGCACAGTGTCTTCTAATTGACAGTGCTAGTATCCCTTTGTCTGGAAGCACCCCATCTATGTGAGGCCTGTGAGTTCGGAAGGTGGGGGAAGAGGAGGAACAATTTCTGGGTTTAAATGATTTATTATACATTTCATAGTTTTGTTTTTAAAAAATAACTAATGTTTGTTCAGCTGTTTCCATCCCTTAAATTCTGTTCTATGGGCTGCAACTCAAGAGGCCTTGGACTAGGGTGAATTCTGATGCAGACTCTTTGGGGGATAAATGAATAAGTGGTTTCTCCTCCCCTCTTATGCACCTCCCCTCCACTTGGGATTGAGACAAACTCATTAGTTAGGGCAGAAGTTTTTTGTTTGTTTTTTCAGTTATCCACTGAGGTGAAAAAAGAGAAAAGGGTAAAACTTCTCACTTCTAGAATGTAATCCCTTGCTGCCTTAATATAGTGCATTTTAGTTTTGGTAAGCTATGCAGTGAAAAAAGAGGGGAGGCTTCTGCTGGCAGTCAGCCTGGAAGGCTAATTAACTAGAGGAGGGCTAGTATTTTTCCAGTACCTCTCTCAGGGGAGTGGAGAGAGAGCTACATTTAGTATAATTTTTATAAAAGAAACATTATTTCAAGATTATTTTCCCAGTAAAGCTCCTCCTTCTCCTTGCTTTTAGCAAACAAGCTTCACTGCAAGTAAGTGAGGCATGGATGTTGAATGTCCTAAAAAAGATTAAGTAGTGAATTCAAATATGTATATGATCTTTATTCAGATTTCATACCTATTAAGTGTATCTGCTTAAGGTACAGTACTTATTTTGCACTCTGTGTACCAGCTACTAGCATGTGCCTGATTTGTTCCTATTACTGCAGCATATCGTTCAAAATGTGCCTATTTAGTTGCATATCCGAAATTTAAATTTCTGTTTATTGTTGAGATGTGACTAGCAATCTATGCTTGACAACTGGGAAACCTTGGTGTTGGGCGCTAGAGCTGTATGATGACTGAAACCATACAGATTTGGAACAACTTCCATAGGGATAGTCTGTTGCAGCAAAACACCCACCCACCCAGCTAAGAACCTTCAAAGACTAACAGCTTAATTATGGCATAAGCTTTTGTGAACTAGAAGCCACCTCATTAGATGTATGGTAGCCATCTCCTGCATTCTCTAATCTGTAAAAGCTTATGCCATAATAGTCTTTAAAGGTGCCACAAGACTGTCCTGCAGATGGCTCCCCATACAGCACCATGTGGTCATGGGTAAAGAAAGGATGGTGGGCCAGATGTTGTCTGTGGGTCTTACATTGTCTGCCTCCCAAAGGATGCTTGATGTGGTGTGTGTGCGCGTGGAGGTTAGTGTATCACACTTGTGCGGCAGGCATCTAAGGCTTCTGTAACTGTTTGACAATTTAAATATTGCAGTAAGATTCAGAAGAGGCAGTGTCTCTGATATATTAAATCACAGGCTGGGGCAGGGATGTGTGTGTGTATACACACATACATATATACACGTTCACACATATAGGCACCCCCCAAACCCCCCCCCAACAAGCCAGCATATTGAGTAATGCACAGAAGATACCCTATGCTAGCAGTTTTTATTAGCATTAATTTGTTTCTTGGCCAATTCAAAATGGGCTGTGATCTTAAAATCATCAAGATGAAACCAGCCATGCTTCCAATAACCCTTAACAAATATTGGAAAGCCCTACTGTTCAGGCGATTGTGATAGGCTTAAGTAGAATGGATGGGGAGATTTAATTATTTTTCTCTCCTCTTCCCTCACCCCTCCAGTATGTCGAACAAAACTACAAATTCACACATTTGCATATTTCCATAAAGGATTGGCAACCTAGTACGTCCCTAATTGCTAAGGCACATTAGAATGCCTGCTTCCTGTCTCAAAACTGTCATAGAACGAGTGGAGAAAAACTCTGCCCATTAACCAGTCTGAGGGAATATATCCAAGATCATGTAATACAGATTAATTACCCATAGTGTATCCTTGACTACATTCTATCAAGATGGTCAAATTGTGATTCTCCCCCCTTTCCCCATCCAAACTTTATTTCAGCATATGGTTATGGGTTGAGTGAGTGTGATTGAGCCAGGGTTAGAAACTATTCTGATTTATTTACTGTGGGATTAAAAAGGTGTCACTATTTGCCAGTGACATTTTTTTGGCTAAACCAAACATGATTGGGCAGCCACATTTGTTCTTGACATAAAGTGGAGAATCTGGTTTTGTTTTTATTTTTTAAAACAATAGAAAGATGTGTGCTGGTGCGTGGAGTTGAATGCCCTCCTCACCTCACCCCACCCCACACCCGCTGCTGCTGTTGTAATTCACTCTGTTGCTTGAAATACTTTTATCCTCAGCCTCGATTCAGGCCAGAGAGGAAAGTGCTATAGGTGACTAGACATAGAGGTCTCTGAGAGTTTAAACCAGGGTGGGTAACATGTAGCCCACGGGCTGCATACAGCCCCACAGCTCCCCAGTGCCCCTGACATTCAAAAATACCCCTCAAAATCATATATATATGCAAACAAAATGCTGTCCAGAGCTGCTACAGAGAGCCAAAATGGTCAAAATTAGCTTGTTTGTAAGCTCTGTAGCAGCTCTGGATGCCATTTTATTATTCTTATTATATTATTCCCCCGCCCCCCCCATTTTCAGCACCCATGGGATGTGTCTGTGTGGCCTGCAGGAGGTGGGCATCCAGGTGGCAAAAATAGCTCCGGACCTCCCAAAGTTGCCCACCTTGTTTAAACATTTGCAGCCCACACTTTTGTCTTTTTTTTTTTAAACACCTTGACCATAGGTTACAATATCATTACAAAAGTTAACAACCTGCACAAAAGCAACAATAATGACAAAACTAAAAAAAACCACGGTAAAGCGGCAGCAGGGAAAATCCATTTAATAATCGATGGGCAAAATTTAGAGGTCTAGGTGAATAAAAAATATTTTAGTGTGCCTTGGGGGAGATAGTCCACCATTTGGGTGTCGTCACTGAGAAGGCCCTCTGCTCCTATTGCCACCCACCTAGCTTCTGAAGGTGGGGGTACTAGGGACAGGGCCTCCAGAGAATATTGTAATGCATGGGCAAGTTCATATGGGAGCAAATGTGCTCCTTGAGATAACTCAGCCTTAGACCATTTATGGCCTTAAAGCTAAGAACGAGCACTTTCAATTGCAATGGGAAACAAACTGATAGCTACTGGGATTCATTAAGCATTTGTGAGATGTGATTGGTGAAATTCAGATAGGAATCTGGCTGCCTTATTTTTAGCCAGCTTGTTTCCAAATGGGACCATTTGCAAATCACCTTGGAGGTTGCCAAAGTATGAATAATGGTAGAAAGATCAGCTATTTCAGGAAGGATTTCTACTGGAACACCAACTAAAGTTGGTGGATTCAGCTTTCACTTCCTTTTGATGTCAAAATAGAACCATCCTGCTGTATATGTGAACGGTGCAGACAGAAGAACAACAAATGTGGCTGTCCCCGTCATATCTAGTTTGGCGCTGAAACAAAGGTGAAAACCTTTTGAGAGTTGGCATTTTAATTAATCTTGAATTCTCTTGCTATCCGGAAATGCATTTTTTTTTAAAAATGGAAGCGACTCTTACAAAAATATCTTGTAGAAAACCTTTAAACTAAAAGTTTTGATATTTTTCAGAGTATTATAAAGCAAATGTAAGAGTCCCAAACTCTGGTCAGTTTTAACTTTTGACAAAAATAATTCCTAACATTTTAAGCTGGGTCACAGTTTAATGGGAAGCTTAACATATTGGCAAATGTTACTGCAATTTTAGGACAGAACAAAGTGAGACCTCTGGTACAGTAATACCTTGGATTGCAAGTAACTTCGTCTGAGAGCGTTTTGCAAGACAAGTAATTTTTTTTTTACAAATTTTGACTTGATAAACAAGCGACATCTTGCAATACAAGTGTAGGGATGTAACCGCTCAGCTCGAGCGGGCGTAGCGGGCCGAAATCGGCCCCGCTCACACCCGCCAGGGACTCGCTTTGATATAAGAGTGTTTTGGATTACAAGCACAGTTCCGGAACGAATTATGCTTGCAATCCAAGGTATTACTGTATCTTAATGATTAAGCAAAGCAATCCTAACCCTTGAGATCTAGTTTGCTGGTTAGGATGAGGTGCAGGGGAGCTTCACCACTCGTGGAACAGAAGTGGTAGTGGACCTCGCTGGTGTATGGGCAGCGTTGGGTGCTGCCCCAAACTTGCACCCACCAGCTAAAAAAGAAAGAACATGCCTCTTCTCTCCTGGCTAGCATGACCCAGTAGGGCTTTGGTAGATCTGCTGTTACATTCTCCCTCAATTCCACTTTGGATTACAATGAAAGGCAGTATCCAAAGCAGGACTTCCTGCTTTGGAAGCAGTAAAAATAAATACCTGTCAAACCAACACGTTGCTATAAACTTTCATCAGTTTGACAGTGCTCAGAACTTCAAATATCCCAGAGACCAGATTAATTCAGTAATGGAAATGGATTAATGCCCTTCCCTTAATGGGAAGATACAGGAATGGGCTACAGCTATATAGGTAAATTAATTAGCTTACCAATGCAAGAGTGTTTGTTACCTTCAACACTGTTTTGTGAACAGTCTCTGGGCTGAATCAAAACTAATTCATGCTTTAGTTAGTCCTTTTTTAGTGACTAATTGGGACTAAAGTTTTGTCCCATTGAAATCAGTGAGACAAGTTAATCATAACCAACAAATCCCATGGATTTCAATGGGACTAAAGTATGCCTAACTTGGTCTGGATCCAGCCCACTGTAATTGGTTTTACGTCTGAGGTTTAAACTAATTAAGATAGTCTACATTCATTGCATTTCATTTCCCTCTAATCCAGGGTGGGCAACTTGTGGCCCTCCACGTGTTTCAGGCTACAACTCCCCATCAGCCCTAGCCAACATAGCCAATGGTGAGGGATGCTGGGAGTTGTGGGCCCAAACATCTGTGGGGTCACAAGTTGCCCACCCCTGCTTTAACTTCACTGCTAACCTCCCTCTCTCTCCCCCTCCCTTTCTCTCTCTCTCTCTCTACACACACACACACACACACACACACACCTACCTATGTGTGTATATATACCTGCCAACTCAGGGTAACATTTCATGCATCTGATGAAGTGGACTCTAGTCCACAAAAGCTTTGTTTATATATTCATTCAATTTATGACTTGCCCTTTAGCCGAAGCTCTCAGGGCAACATACATAATGGAAGCAAAACCAATTCTATCAATGATAAAAACAACAACAACAATAAAGCTTATGTCATAATATATTTGGTAGTCTTTAACATGCCACAAGACTTTGTTTTTGATGTATGGGAGTTGACAAAAGAGTGAAAGGAGGCAGGGTGCAGACATGGCAGTGAATAGAGGCAAGGCTTTGAAAGGATTGGGTGTGAAGGGAGAGGAAGAAAGGGTCCAAGGGAAAGAGGTGAGAGCAAAGCCAGATGGAGCTGGCACTCGATGAGTTGCTTGACGATATCTCAGTTTTACGGCCACAATTTATACCCATTCATACCATTTGGTGGGTGTTTCTTGTGAGTCTATTATTCCCATGCTGTCATACATCTCAGAAATATGGACAACTATGGAAAGATATGTGATGGGGGAGGGCAAACACATCCTAAGTTCTCTTGAATGACAATGAGCCTGTATAGATAATGGATGGAGAACAGGAAAGAACAAATAATTTCTTGAGCCATATGATGAATGAGTATTTATTTTGGTATTTATATGCTGCCTTTCAGGCTAACTCTCCCAAAGTGACTCACAACATATTAAAAGATTAAAAATTCACTATTAATATTACAGCCCATAAAACTGCAGTCTGAAAATATAACTGTATTGTGACAGCAGCAGTTAAACAAAAATCAGCAGAATAAAACAGTATAAATAGATTTAAAAAGCAGCAAATAATATTAAACAGCATTAAAATATCAGTTAAAAGTAGTTTGAAAAAAGGTATTTAAAGCCCATTTAAAAGTTATCAATATAGGGGCTGTATTATCAATATAGGGGAGAGAGTTCCATAAGCTTATGGCTACCACTGAAATGGCCTTCTCTTTAGTACTTGCCAATCTAATACTTCCTGATGGCAGACCTGCAAGCAGGGCCTCAAAAGGCCAACCTTCCAGTAACTTGGTCCCAACTTGATAAAAATTAAGTGAAGATATTAAGGTGGCTTGCCCATATTAAGACTTTCTACTGAAACAAATATTTTATACAGATCATCAGTGGGTAGAAGACTCGAGTGATCACGACCAGGGATTAGTTTCCTGAAGTGTAAGATACTGTATTTGCCATGAAAAGGGTGGAAGGCAGGATCTGTGCAGATATGTTAACCTCACTTGGTGATCTACACGGAGAAGGGTGACAAGCGCAAGATTTGCTGCCCTATATTGCCACATGTAGAGCCTACATAGAATCATAGAATCATAGAATCATAGAAAAGTAGAGTTGGAAGGGGCCTACAAGGCCATCGAGTCCAACCCCCTGCTCAATGCAGGAATCCAGGTCAAAGCATCTCTGACAGATGTCTGTCCAGCTGCACCTTGAATGCCTCCAGACTGGGAGAGCCCACGACCTCCCTAGGTAGTTGATTCCATTGTCTTATTGCTCTGACAGTCAAGAAATTTTTCCTGATGGTTAGGTGGAATCTAGATTCCTGTAACTTGAGCCCATTATTCCGTGTCCTGCAAACTGGGATGAACGAGAAGAGATCTTTGCCCTCCTCTGCGTGACATCCCTTCAAATACTGGAAGAGTGCGATCATATCTCCCCTCAGTCTCCTCTTCTGAAGGCTAAACATGCCCAGTTCTTTCAGTCTCTCCTCATAGGGCCTTGTTTCCAGTCCCTTTATCATCCTTGTTGCCCTCCTCTGAACCCTCTCCAGTTTGTCTATGTCCTTCTTAAAGTGAGGTGCCCAGAACTGGACGCAGTACTCAAGATGAGGCCTAACCAGTGCCGAGTAAAGGGGAATTATCACTTCCCGCGATTTGGAAGCTATACTTCTATTAATACAGCCCAAAATTGCATTTGCCTTCTTTGCAGCCACGTCGCATTGCTGGCTCATATTCAGTTTGTGATCTACCACAATTCCAAGATCCTTCTCACTTGTAGTATTGTTGAGCCAAGTGTCCCCCATTCTGTAATTCTGCATTTGGTTTCCTCTCCCTAGGTGCAGCACTTGGCATTTATCCCTGTTAAATTTCATTCTGTTGTTTTCGGCCCAGCGCTCCAGCCTATCGAGGTCACTTTGAATTTTGTTTCTGTCTTCCAGAGTATTAGCTGTTCCACCCAACTTTGTGTCATCTGCAAATTTGATAAGCATTCCCTGTACCTCCTCATCCAAGTCATTAATAAAAATGTTGAAGAGCACCGGGCCCAGGACCGAGCCCTGTGGTACCCCGCTCGTTACCTCTCCCCAGTTTGAGAAGGAACCATTGATAAGCACTCTTTGAGTCCGATTCTTTAGCCAATTGTGGATCCACCTGATAGTTGTTCCATCTAGCCCACTCTTAGCTAGCTTACTAATCAGGATATCATGAGGCACTTTGTCGAAAGCTTTGCTGAAGTCCAGGTATATAATGTCCACAGCATTCCCACAGTCCACAAGGGAGGTTACCCGATCAAAAAATGAGATCAGATTAGTCTGACAGGATTTGTTCTTGACAAATCCATGCTGGCTTCTAGTAATCACTGCATTGTTTTCAAGGTGCTTGCAGACTGACTTCTTTATAATCTGCTCAAAAATCTTCCCGGGGATTGATGTCAGACTGACTGGCCTATAGTTCCCAGGTTCCTCCTTCTTGCCCTTTTTGAAGATGGGAACAACATTTGCCCTCCTCCAGTCGTCTGGCACTTCACCTGTCCTCCATGATTTCTCAAAGATAATAGACAGTGGTTCTGAGAGTTCTTCTGCCAGTTCCTTTATTACTCTAGGATGCAGCTCATCAGGCCCTGGAGATTTAAACTCGTTCAGAGTAATCAGGTGCTCCTTGACCATTTGCCTATCAATCTCAAGCTGCAATTCTGCCCCTTCAGTCTGCACTTCAGGTTTGCCAGGGGGGTCATAGACCCTCTTTTGGGAGAAGACCGAGCCGAAGTAGGAATTGAACACTTCTGCCTTTTCTTTGTCTTCTGTTATCAATTTGCCATCCTCACTGCGTAGTTGAACCACCAGTTCTTTCTTCTGTCTTTTACTGTGCATGTATCTGAAGAAAGCTTTTTTGTTGCTTTTAGCATTCCTCGCTAACCTTAGCTCATTCTCAGCTTTAGCCTTCCTGACACTATTCCTGCAGTTCTGTGCTACCTGCCTGTACTCTTCCCCTGTAGCCTGTCCTTCCTTCCACTTCCTATACATGTCCTTTTTTGTTTTCAGGTCATCTTTGAGTTTATTGTGAAGCCACATTGGCTTTTTCTGTTGCCCTCTGCCTTTTTTCCTTGTGGGAATTGTTTGCAATTGTGCCTTTAAAATTTCCTTTTTTAAAAACTCCCACCCCTCCTGGGCTCCCTTTCTCGTGAGAGTCACTTGCCATGGGATCTTACTAATCATTGTTCTGAGTTTGTTAAAATTGGCTTTCCTAAAATCCAGGGTACGTGTTTGGCTACACTCAGCTTTTGCTTCTGTTAGAATCAAGAACTCAAGTATAACATGGTCACTTTCCCCCAGAGTTCCCGAAACTGCCACTTTATCCACTAACTCGTCTCTGTTGGTTAGAATCAGGTCAAGGATAGCCGATCCTCTAGTTCCTTCCTCCACTTTCTGTAGGAGGAAGTTATCAGCAGCACAGCTCAGGAATTTCTTGGAGGGGCCATGTTTGGCTGAATAAGTCTCCCAACAGATATCAGGGAAATTGAAGTCTCCCATTACTACCACATCGTGCCTCCTTGAAACACTGGCAATTTGCTTTTCAAAAGTTCCATCCTCGTCTTCTCCTTGATTGGGTGGTCGGTAGTAGACTCCAACCGCCATGTTCGCTTTATTCTTTGCCCCCTTTATTTTAACCCAGATGCTCTCAATGGGGCTGCCAAGCTCCTCTTCCTGTATCTCTGTGCAGAGATACGTATTTTTAACATACAGTGCAACTCCACCTCCCTTTCTGTTGCTTCTGTTCCTTTTGAACAAGTTATACCCTTCAATTGCTGTATTCCAGTCATGGGAGTCATCCCACCAGGTTTCAGTTATCCCTATCAAGTCGTACTTGCCCTCATGTATCAAGAGTTCAAGTTCGTCTTGTTTATTGCCCATACTCTGGGCATTAGTATAGAGACATTGAAGACTATGTGCTTTATAGTCCGACTTTCCCCCTACATTTTGTGGTAGACTATCAATGGGCACCGCTGGAGCTGTTCTCTCCATTGTGGCATAGAGGCCTTCTTCCATTGGTACCCCCGAGTTTATGTCTCCCTCCCCTGTTGGATTCAGTTTAAAGCCCTCCTGATTAAGTTCCTCATGCTGTGTCCAAACACATTCTTCCCAGTCCTTGTGAGGTGCAACCCATCCCTTGCCAGCAGTCCATCTTCCAGGAAGTGTAGCCCGTGGTCCCAGAATCCAAATCCCTCACGTCGGCTCCACCTTCGTAGCCAGTCATTCACTCGGAGTATTTTTCTTTCCCTTTCTATGCCTCTTCCAAGTACTGGAAGGATGGATGAGAAAACTATCTGGGCCCCGAAGTTCTTGAGTTCCCTTCCCAGCTCTTCAAAGTCTGCCGTGATTTCTTTGTAACTCCGCTTGGCAGTATCATTTGTACCCACGTGGAAGAGAAGAAAGGGGTATGTGTCGGTGGGCTGCATGAGCCTCGGCAGCTGCTCTGTCACATCCTTAATCCGTGCCCCAGGGAGACAGCACACCTGGCGAGTCCATGGGTCTTCGCGACATACTTTGGCTTCGATCCCCCGCAGGAGGGAGTCTCCCACTACGAGTACTCTTCTCTTCCTCTTGCTGTAGGCCTTGGTTTGATTGCCTCCAATTGACTGACCCTCAGCCTCTTGCTCGCTGTCACGTTGGGTGCCCGGTAATCCGTCCTCTGCAGGCTGTCCTCTGCTCTCGTCCTCAAGTACATGGAAGCGGTTCCATAGCTCCACTGCTTCCACAGGTGCAGAGTGTCTTGTAGTTCTTCTGCTCCTAACAGTCACCCTTTTCCAGGGAGTTCCCCCTACGTTATTTTCCCTTGCCTCTGCAGTCTCCGACTCCACCTCATCCTGCAGTTGCCCTTCTGGCCCCTGTACTGTGCTTTGGTGCTGTAGATCCACCGTTCTGTCTAAGAACTCCTCGCTTTCTCTTATGCTCCTGAGGGTTGACACTTGCTGCTCCAGTCCTCTGACCTTTTCTTCCAACAGCGTGACCAGCTTGCACTTGTTGCATGTGTAGGCCATGTCGATCTCCGGCAGGAAAACAAACATTGCACACCCCTTGCAGGTCACCACCACTGCTGAGTCCTTTCCTTCCATAGTGCTCTGTTTCTGTCTTCCTAGAATATATATATATATATATATATATGTGTGTTTTTTTTGTTTTTGTTTTTTTAGGGACCTCCCCCGCCGAACTCCGCTGCCAAACTCCTGTTTGCTCTCCCTGTGCGCTCGCTCTGTTCGCTCGCTCTCTGGGAGCCTGCTTGCCTTTTCACAGTCCCAAAAACAGCTGGAGCCTCTCTCCTGTTGTGCTCCTGCTCAGCTGGGAGTCAGGAACAGAATGAGCTCCCAGGCCACGCCCTGCAATCAGCCCCACTTCCTGCAATCAATCAGCTGCAATCAGCCCCAGGTAGTTGCAGTCAGCAGGAGCTTCTGCTCAACAGAATGAGCTCTCAGGCCACGCCTTTCCCTTGCAGCACTTGTTGTTGTACTACTCCTCTGCCAAACTCCTGTTTTCTCTCCCTGTTCGCTCGCTCTGTTCGCTCGCTCTCTGGGAGCCTGCTTGCCTTTTCACAGTCCCAAAAACAGCTGGAGCCTCTCTCCTGTTGTGCTCCTGCTCAGCTGGGAGTCAGGAACAGAATGAGCTCCCAGGCCACGCCCTGCAATCAGCCCCACTTCCTGCAATCAATCAGCTGCAATCAGCCCCAGGTAGTTGCAGTCAGCAGGAGCTTCTGCTCAACAGAATGAGCTCTCAGGCCACGCCGTTCCCTTGCAGCACTTGTTGTTGTACTACTCCGCTGCCAAACTCCTGTTTTCTCTCCCTGTTCGCTCGCTCTCTGGGAGCCTGCTTGCCTTTTCACAGTCCCAAAAACAGCTGGAGCCTCTCTCCTGTTGTGCTCCTGCTCAGCTGGGAGTCAGGAACAGAATGAGCTCCCAGGCCACGCCCTGCAATCAGCCCCACTTCCTGCAATCAATCAGCTGCAATCAGCCCCAGGTAGTTGCAGTCAGCAGGAGCTTCTGCTCAACAGAATGAGCTCTCAGGCCACGCCTTTCCCTTGCAGCACTTGTTGTTGTACTACTCCGCTGCCAAACTCCTGTTTTCTCTCCCTGTTCGCTCGCTCTCTGGGAGCCTGCTTGCCTTTTCACAGTCCCAAAAACAGCTGGAGCCTCTCTCCTGTTGTGCTCCTGCTCAGCTGGGAGTCAGGAACAGAATGAGCTCCCAGGCCACGCCCTGCAATCAGCCCCACTTCCTGCAATCAATCAGCTGCAATCAGCCCCAGGTAGTTGCAGTCAGCAGGAGCTTCTGCTCAACAGAATGAGCTCTCAGGCCACGCCTTTCCCTTGCAGCACTTGTTGTTGTACTACTCCGCTGCCAAACTCCTGTTTTCTCTCCCTGTTTCGCTCGCTCTCTGGGAGCCTGCTTGCCTTTTCACAGTCCCAAAAACAGCTGGAGCCTCTCTCCTGTTGTGCTCCTGCTCAGCTGGATGCACAACCTTTTCAGCCCCCAGGGGAATGATGAAGGCTGGGGGGCGGGAGCAGTGTCACATCCATGCGGGCACACACACAGATAAGGTGAAGTGGGTAGTATGCCATATTAACCAGTCCTTAAATCAGGGGTGGCCCATTGTATGCCAAAACAAATGGAGGGACATAACTCCCATCATCCCTCACCATTGGCTATGCTGGATAGGGCTGATGGAAGTTCTAGGCCAGAACATCTGGAAGGACACATCTTGCCCGCCCCTGCTTTAAATATATGGATAATAACAGGACGGTTGGTGCATTTACAAATTGGGTGATGATATGGCTGGAAAGAAGATAATGAAGTTTACTTAGGGTACGCTGCCGTTCATCATAAATATATTTGGGTGGTTTAAAATAAAAACATAAAATACAACAGGCATGAAATAATGGTAAGGTTGCAGCAGAAGCAAAGGAGTTTTGTTTTTTTTAATTGGGAAAAGCATATTACCAAATGCTGCAGATGTGACTGCTGGCTTTGTATTATAGGGCAGCCTTTATAAACCAAACTACTGCCAAACCCCAAACCATAAGGGGGCCATACAGAAAGAATGTTTCTAAACCTTGATTATTTTATAGCATTTTGTTTCATTATATTAAATGTTCTTCCTGTTTTTATTTTATTTTATACTTCATGTATATATGTACAGTAATACCTTGGATTACGAGCATAATTTCGTTCCGGAACCGTGCTTGTAATCCAAAACACTCGTATATCAAAGTGAAATTTCCCATAAGAAATAATGGAAACTCAGATGATTCGTAACCTGCCTCCTCGGGCTCCCTGCTTGGTAGCTGGTGCAGCTCCACTTGTCTCCCTGCCTGGGAGCTGGAAAAGCAGCCGCTGCTGGCATAGTTTATTTCCCTCCCACTGGAATCCATAAGAAGGAAATCTTTTTTTCCTTACTGCTCTCAAAACAGGAAACAAAAAAAAGAACCCCCCCCCCCACACACACACCTTTTGCCCTGCCAGTGCAAGACTGACAAGGCATAGGAAAAGGCAGTTCCTCCCCCTTGGATTCTTTCTCTCCAGCCCCTTGCATTTCCGGCTCCCAGGCAGGGAGACAAGTGCAGGCGCCCGCAGAGCGGCCGCTCGCTCGGCCAGCACCTAGCAATGCTTTGTCGGCTCCCGGGCAGCACCTCCACTTGTCTCCCAGCCTGGGAGCCGGCAAAGGGGCGCGCGACGCTAGCCAAGCAAGTGGTCGTGTGGCGCAGCGCTGCTTTTCTGCTGCATGTTAAATACAATTTTGCATAGAATGTGCACGTTTTTAAAATGCAAATTGTACCTGGGACTGGGGGCAGATAAGTATCAGGCTGGGGGGGGGGGGGAGGCTGTAGTGTATGGTCCCTAGGGGTTTGCTCCAGAGATCATAGGACTTTTTTTGGATCTCCCTTTCTGAGGGCAGAGAGAGAAGGAGCTCCAATCTTATAAGCCTCCTCTGTGAGGCTGCAGAAAGGTCTGCAGCTGATGCTGTTCCAGAGTTGAAGGGGGAAAAGGAGGGGCTGTGCCCTCTCATTTGCCTGACAGGGGGTGGGGGAAACTACATCAGCCTTGGAGCTGGCATAGTTTATTTCCCTCCCACTGGAATCCTTGGGAGGGAAATCTTTTTTTCCTTGCTGCTCTCAAAACAGGAAACAAAAAAAGAACACCCCCCCACACACACACCTTTTGTCCTGCCAGTGCAAGACTGACAAGGCATAGGAAAAGGCAGTTCCTCCCCCTTAGATTCTTTCTCTCCAGCCCCTGGCATTTCCGGCTCCCAGGCAGGGAGACAAGTGGAGGCGCCCGCAGCGCGGCCAGCACCTAGCAATGCTTTGTCGGCTCCCGGGCAGTGTCTCCACTTGTCTCCCTGCCCAGCGAAGCTGTGAGAGGCACCGGCCGAGCGAGCGGCTCGGCTCGTATTGCGAGACTGGGCTCGTGTCGCAAGACGTTATTTATGCAAACATTTTGCTCATCTTGCAAAGAGCTCGTAGACCGGGTTACTCGCAATCCGAGGTATTACTGTATTGTGATGGCCATTGGCTATAAACAATAAAATTCTGAGTCTGACTGCTGGCTTTGTTCTAATGCTTTCAGATTTGAGTTTAAAAGGATGCAAGGTTGTGAACATTTTGTACTGTGAGAGGGTGAATGAATGAAATGGGTTAACAAAAGTGGCCAAAGGCTTTGTTCTTATAAGTGAACTTCAAGAGGTGGTTGTTCCAGGTTTGCTAACCTGAGCTAACAACCCCTGTCTACACAGATGAGGAGTTCAGTGTTTCAATGCATCACTGCTGACTATCCTGAGTCATTTGCAGGTCATGGTATTTCCTGGTGGAACAATGAACTACATCACCAGAGACAGCCCTGTGTTTGCTAACACAATTGCTTTATCTTTCATTCTTGGATGAGTCAAGAACACTGGTCTTGCCTGTGAGTGGCTGTCTTTCAGATGATCTTATCATCTGATTATGTAAAGGAAGGTTGAAGTCAGTTCAGGGGTGCTTATCTTGGCTTAACAAGTGCATGAGTGTAAAAAAAAGTGTGGGGTGTAGAAGGAAGTGATGTTACATAGGAGAAACTCTCTGGATGTTCAGAGTATTCAGCTAGTTCACCCTTCCCCAACCTTGTGCCCTCCAGGTGTTTTGGATCACAGCACCCATCATTCCCAGGCCACAGTGGCTGGGGCTGATGGTAGTTCAAAACATCTGAAGGACACCAGGTGGGGAAGTCTGAACTAGCCCATTCCACCTGACACATCCTGGCAGTAATGCCTGGAAACAATACCAGACAGAAAAAGTTAGTTTCTCTACTACTACTGCTTATTTTCTTTAGTACTAGCTGTCTTCTAATTCTAGAACTTTCTTCCACCTTAGAACTAACATGGGGTTCCCAGGTGGTCTTCCATCCAGGCACCAACAGACCTAGACCTACATCGCTTCAGCAAGATGGCTGTCTCACGTGCCTTCAGATGATGTGCTGCTCTGTCTTAGTTTACTTCTAGTTTCATTTCATATTTAGAGCCACTACTTCACCATATCTTTCATATCAAACTCTTCAGGTAGGAAGGTATTTGATGATTAAAGGAATATTTATAATCTACCTGGGCTACTGGGAGAGCCTCCAGATATACATAACTTTAACAGCATGTGTGTGTTGTGGAAGTGTGCTTGTTGCATTTTGGTCAGACATTGTGCTGGTTCATACATGATGCTAACCCATGGACATGGTTAACTTCTGATTTGTTGCCCTACCCGGGGGATGTCTGGCAAACAATCAAACAAACCATGGTTTGTTTTCTCAATCCCTGGGTTATTTGTTTCCACCCACTCCCTCCCTTGTTTTAAGTATTTAAAACAAGAAGCATATATTATATTACAGCAAATGCAACAACAGTCAATAAAATGTTGTATCTTGTTCTCCTTCCCAGACTGCAATAAAATTAGGACTAGGTTACGTAGGGTATTAGTAAATTACCCTACTGTGTAACTGCTATGTTAGGGACGGGCTGTGGCTCAGTGACAGAGAACTTGCTTTGCATGCAGAAGGTCCCATGTTCAGGTCCCGGCATCTCCAGGTAGGGCTGGAAAAATTCCTGGCTAATTCCTGCCATTCTGTGTTGACTGTACTGGACTAAATAGGCAGCTTCCTATGTTCCTATGTATGGTGTCTGAGAGGCCTTGTTTACTTGAGAAATGGGTGCAGGGGTAGAGCTTTGGGTTTGTATATGAAATGTAGATGTTTGTCCTGAACATATAACCTGACAGCTTGATTCTGATCTCTCAGCCTTCAAGGCAGATGCTGCCTTGTGTTGTGTATCACATCTTTTCTGGTTCCCTTCGTAGATAGGTGTGAAGGTTGAAGATAGAACAAAGAATATTGCCCTGAATATGCACAATGTAATATGTAACAAAAACTTAAAATTAGCCTTGAGAATGTGCATTGTGAGGTGTTTATGTATTTTCAGTTCCGCTATATGGCATGGAATTGTGGACTTTAACACAGACTACCATAAGAAAGATAGAAGCATTTGAAATGTGGATTTATCACAGGATGTTACGAATTTCATGGACTGAGAAGTTGACCAACAAAGAAGTATTAAAGAGATTGTATAAAGATCAAGAAATTATAAAACACATAAAATGCAGAAAACTATAATATTTGGTCATATAATGAGAAATGAAAAATATAGACTGTTGCAGCTGATTATAGAGGGGGAAATAAGTAGGAAATAAGTGTAGGAAGAAGAAGGAATTGGCTGAAAAACCTTAAAGAATGGTTTGCGGGCAACATAACATCATTGTTTAGAGCGGCCATATCTAAAGACTGTTTAGCCATGATGATGTCCAACCTGCAGGAGGAGGGGGAGGGGGAGGGGGAGAGGAATGCACAACCTTAATTCAGTATGTCGGTCTGCAGGGCATACATTGCATGGTATTCTATCTTACATTTCCCTGCTCTTTCTTTTGCCCTCTGAAAATAGGTTTGTTCCAAATTTTATTCTGATATCTTAACTCTGAATGTTATTGTGTTACAAATAAATGGAAAGACAAGTTTACAAAACAGACTGCCAAGTGGATGATTTTAAACTAGAAGTCCCACTTTGCTCATCCATCCAATAACTCAGAGAGGATCTGAGCAATAAACTAGTGTACTCTTAGCCAATAATGTGTCCTTACAACATCCACTTGGAGCATGGAAAATGTTCAGTTCCAGCAGTCATGCATTCTTCCTCTTTCTTAACATTGGTTAAGTGAATCATTTTCCTATTGCATCAAAAGCTTATGTAATCTGTTACTAGATGGTGAATGTGAGAAGTTAAACGGTTCCCCTGTAGGGTGGAGGCCTGGAGAAAAAGAATGCACAATGGCCTCACATGCCAACAGATGGAAGAGTGGAATATTTCCATGTCCTCTAGCTTAAACAGGAAGGGGCCTTCACAAGGAGGATGATTTGATAGGTGTTAGAACTTCAAACGCAAGTGGAAAATCAGTGTCATATTTGGTCTGTAAAATGCAGATGTTCATGGCTGTGGTTTAGCTTGATGGGCATCCCCCATTTTCATGCAGTCTGGTTTTGACTCTCAAGTTTATATTCCTGGGCTAAGGAATAATTATTCTTTTTGTCTTCTATGGAATTTTTATGGTTTTATCTGTGTTACCATCCTACTCACCTAAAGCAGAGGAAGGCAATGACTCAGCAGACAACTAATAATACAGTGGAATTATTTTTAAAAGGAGCGCTCTACCCCCTAGTGAACACTTCAGAAGCAGTAATGTGTGGAGTGTTCTGTTTTCCACTGTACTTATTTCAGCTGAAGGTGAGAAATGGATCCGAGACAGATGTTTGAAGGAACCAGTTTCAACTCCACATAGTGTAGCAGCATTCCTGAGTCTCACGGTGGCTCACCTGTGACACTGTCTGGGTCTGCATAGTGCTCCCCATTGCCCAGAGAAGCAAATGTGCGAAGAGGCATTTCAGGTTTTCTTTTTAATCCACACACTTCCATTTGCAGGACCTGTATTCTCTCTTTCTTGAACTTAAAAAATGGAACATGAGGGAGAATGCCTAATAATCTCCCTTATTAACCTTGTGCTGTCCCATTCTGCTTCTCAGCCGATAATGAGAACTGCCAGGTTTCCAGTCTGACAAAGACTACAAGGCCTTCACATCTCCAGGGAACTGTTCACATCTTCTACATGAAGGCCTAATTTCATGGACATACCTTCTCCTCCTCTTCTGCTTCTGCAGAATTTCTTCTGCAGTTTCCTCATGGATATTTCATGTGAGTCAGGGGATCGCTTTCAGGAAAAATTTCTTCTGCAATTTCCCCATGGACATTTCATGTTGTGAGTCAGGGGATTGCTTTCAGGAAAAAAATTCTTCTGCAATTTCCCCATGGATATTTCATGTTGTGAGTCAGGGGATCGCTTTCAGAAAAAAATTCTTGACTGAGAGCAATAAGACAATGGAACCAATTACCTAGGGAGGTGGTGAGCTCTCCCACTCTGGAGGCATTCAAGGTGCAGCTGGACAGCCATCTGTCAGGGATGCTTTGACTTGGATTCCTGCATTGAGCAGGGGGTTAGACTCGATGGCCTTATAGGCCCCTTCCAACTCTACTTTTCTATGATTCTATGCTTTATAATATATTGTAAATAGCTACTCTTTTAAGGATTTCCTGCTTGATCACCTGGAAGCAAGGGTTTTAAATAAATACAATTTTTGAATAGTTGGTTCTGCTGTGCCATACTTTGGTATGTCTGGACAGGTGGGATTATATATATAATCCCACCTATATATATATAGGTGCATGCCCACTATATATATATATATATATATAGTGGGCTAGTGACTGTTATAGACATATTTGCAAGGCTGATGGATCCTTCCCTTTACAATTCTAGTTCCTTTTTTTCAGCCACTCCTTTTCATCCTGTTAAACTGGATGCCAGTCTCATTTGTGGTTCATGTGCTTGTTACAGGACTATTGGCCGCAGTAATTCTGAGGCTACAGGAATTTCCAGAAACTCACTTAGTGGTATTATGGTGGCATGACTAGTCCTGCTTAGCTGCTAATACATTCTGTATACCTGCCATACTTCATCTAGGGGAATTCTGCTAGTTCCCTAGATCTTTAATAAGTACATACAGTCAGCGCAGAATGGCATGTGCTCTCCATAGTATGAATTAATGCATGGAAAAATTGAATAGACTTGAAGAGGAGATTGCTATGGCCTCCTGCTCTCCAAATTGTACTAGAACGGGAAGAGGTGGGGACCTGAGCTATAGAAGAGGAATGTAGCTTGGTGGTCGTGCATGTGCTTTGCATATGAAAGGTTCCAGGTTCAGTCCCTGGTAACTTCAGGTAGGGTTGGCTGGGAAATGCCCTCTTATCTGAAACCCTGGAGAGCTGCTGACAGTCAGAGTAGGCTGTACTGAGCTACATGGGCCAATGATCTGACATGGTATAAGGCAGCTTCCTAGGTTCCTGTGAGAGAGACTTGTACTATGTCTCCACTATATCTCCCCACTAGGTGATTCTTCCCCTCCCTCAAATCACCTTATGATTAAGATTCACATCAAATTGGCATCAGTGTTGTATTGTAACAGTTCTTTACTAGTCAAAACTGCCCAACCGTTTGCTTGGGTTTCTATGTTCCAGAGTTTAGTTAAGATCTGTGAACCAAGCCCCTTAGCACATATTGAACCTTATTAACTAAACTGTGTTTCACACACTTCTGTCTCATGGTGAGCTTTACAGTGAGAAAAAGGTTCGTACGAATAGGTCTGGAGAAGAATACCAAGTAAAAATAGGGAAGATATTACTAAGCCAAGAATATTTTTTGTTTGTTTGATAATATTTATATACTGCCTTATTTGCTAAAAAGCCATCAAGTCAGTGTACAATAATTTGAACACAACAAAAAACAAGAACATTAGTAAAAGAAAAACATTAAGACAACTACTGGTACATAATTTAAAAGGCTAAATTGAAAAGACATGTCTTCACATCCTTTCTAAAAACTAGGAGAGTGAGGCCCGATTGTAGTTCTTGAGGGAGCACATTCCTCAGTTTGGGGGCAACACTGGAGAAAGCCCTTTCACATGTGCCTCTGCAGATAAAGGTGTGCTCAAGAGGAGCTTCTCCTGCGGATCTTAACTGGGCAGGTTCAAAACTAGGCGGTTTCTTACAGTCTTGCAAAAGAGCCATGTGAAGGAGGCTGATCTTACACCAACCCTCCAGGGTAGGCCACAGTCCCAATGTTCCCTGGACTGGCACACACCTCCCAAGGTCCCATACACCAAACCGGTGTAGCAGCCCCAACCTTCAGACAAGGAACACACACCAAGATTAATTTGGAGACTTTATTAAAAAGTAAAAATACCAAGTTAGTCAGTGTAGGGTCTCCAAGTGTCCAATATAAGTAAAATAATCCCTTATAAGAAAGGGCTAAAAGAAGGTAAGGGAAAAGGGGTGAGGTAGTTGTTGTGAGGAAAAGGGAATGGGAATAAAAAGGGACTCTAAAAGAATATAAAAACAAACCCTAAGAGTCTGCAGGAACAAAGCAAGCCAAACCAGGCCTAGCTTTTCCTAGCTAATCTGTCAGAGTGGCATACCTGCCCAGATGGAACTTCCCAGCATCCACGCCCCAAAGGAAGAACCCTGAAGCCTTTTCCCCTAGCTCCTTTATTGCCACCAGGGTCCATTTTCCCGCCCAGCGTTCACCAATCCTATCTTCCTGGCTGGCGAAGGAGGGCCCCCCACCCTTTCTCAGCTGTAGACACTTTCTCATGACTTCATCCCAATTAACACCTGACCTTGCTTCTCAGCTCTGCAGCTCACCCTTATCTCCCAGCTGCTCCCAACCACCCTCCCAGTACATTCCAAAAGACTACAGTAAAAATCCGTTAGCTAAACAGCAATAGGGGGGAAGGGACATCTAACAGGGTTTCTCTAAAGTCCCAGCTACTACGAGTCCCATCTTAACAAGCCATATTGAGAAAATGTGGGAAGGTTTAAAGACATTGATACACTATATTATGTGAAAGTTGAAATATAGATGTGGAGCTTGGAATTGGCTGCCTAAAGCCTGTGATGCAGTTTGCAAATCAGAGAATCTAATTGGCTTGGTGACGATAAAATAAAGAGGAATACTTTTAGTTAAACGTCTCTCTGTTAGATATTGGAAAAGGACATTTTGCTTCAGATTTTGTATCTGATAATTTGTACTCGGTCAATACTGCTGTATTTCACAGGTTGGTCACAGGGTTTAGAGAAAAGCTACTGAACGTTGTGCCTGCAATAGAAATTCCACCCCATGTGACTATACAGGAAACCAAAAGGTTGCAGCCAAAGAACTAGCTGGTTAGTTGAAAGTGATGTATGAAACACTCCTTCTCATTTCAGCTCATTGCCTCCTTGGTCCCACTTCCTTTAGGCAGCATTTATCTTGGTGATCATCGCTAGTACTCCTATCCGCCCACACTTTGCCTTCCTTCAAGTCTCCTTCTCTATTGCCTTTTCTTCCGGTTTCTTTCTCAGTCTTTTATATTAATTTAAAATATTTCTATACCATCTTTCATCAATGATTTTAAGGCAGGGTACAAAAATTAGAAGAGTAAATGCATACAAAACAGTTGACAGATAAAAGCACACTTAAGTCAAAGTTTAAAATACATGATAGTAAAGTTCTAAAATGCTTGGGTAATTAAAAAAAAAAAAAGGATTTTCTTGGGGCCTAAAGTTGGCACCTGGCATATCTCTCTTGGGAGAGCATTCCATAGCTGAGATGCCACTACTAGAAAAGCCCTCATAACAAACATCAGTAAACAGGCCTGTGGCTCGCACTGGCTCAGCTTGTCTGAGCATGGAAAGCTAAGCAGGGTCAGTCAGGCCTAGTTATTACTTGGATGGGAGACCCCACCTCTAGTTTCCTGCATTGAGCAGGGGGTTGGACTCGATGGCCTTGTAGGCCCCTTCCAACTCTATGATCACATCTGAAGGAGGTGGTATTTGGAGAATGGCGCTGGCCAATGACCTTACCACGCATGGCGCTTGGTATGTGGGCATTGCCTACTCTCTACCTTTCCTCCATCCCTCTTGCTTCTGGGCTCCCAGATGGCATGAACACCAGTTCAGCCAGCTGGTTTCAGAGACTTCACTGCTACATGTGCAATATAATATAGATTAGTGCCTTGCTAAAATGTTAGCTGGCTCTTATCTGCAGCTGTCACACAGTATCTTAATTCCTCAAGCACAATTCTTTTTTTGGGTGTGTGTCTTTTTATATCACTCTCTCCTACCCTGCTGGTGCAGTGTTGGGAGATGCCAGTGACTGAGTCTTAGTCATGTCCTGCTCCTCTGGGGCAATAGATGGGAGTTTGCTTTGGTCATGGTGCAATAGGCAAGTCAGTATTTTTTTGCTGCTGGTGGGAAGGGAGCAGTCCCCTTCCCTTCTAGTGCCTTACTTGCACCTTGCCTCTTTTCTTTGCCTCATCTGTCTTGGAAGATAGGACAGGGGTGTGCGTGCGCGCGCGCGCAACTGTTTCTACCTGTTGTGGTACACCTTCTGCAAAAAGGTGTAAAAGATAAAATTGCTTCTCTTTAGCAGTAAAAGCTGTATATCTGGCCTGGTTTTACTGTTGTAGGCTTGATAGGCTGCCCGCTATGCAGGGGTCTTGCATTTGTCTAGGCAGTATGGAAACTCTATCTGCTCTGTTAAAATTAAGCCCCTTAATATGTAGTCTCCTGCAGTGTGGGCATGGCAGCAATCCTGTGCGGCATCGGAGACTGCAACAAGCAGCTTCTAAACTCTACCTGGCCTGCTCTTGCCTTTTTTAAATATTCTGTTTGAGCGAGGAAGAGGTCTGGATTGAAAGATGGGACAAGAAGAGATATCACTAGAGTGAACAAGCAGGCTAAGATGAGCTTGAAACAAGCTGTAGCTGTGAAAAAAACAAGCAATTTTTTCTTCCAAAATTGATAAAGCAGCCTATTTAGGGTTTCCCCCCCACTTTTTGCAAGAGCCTTAACTGTTAGACAAATGGGCTTTGTGTGCCGTAGAACTGAAAGAACAGAATGTGATGGAATCTGAGCACCAGGCTCTCTGCATTTGGAACTTGAAAGCTTTGTGTCCTGGTATTTGATAGGCGATGCTTCCACTTGGGCTGCATGGACATTAACATGAGCAATCAGTGTTAGGATCTATTCAGTATAGCATGCCTTTCTTCTTTACTGTTGACACATAATGTTTTTTTCTCTCTTTCCTCTCCCACCACTCCTGGAGGCTCATGTTCTGTGAATTCATGGGAGTGGGAATATCCCAGGATTTTCTTGGCTTTGCTTGCCTACTGTACAAATACACACACTCTGTTGTAGACAGATGCATCCTGGGAGAGGAAAAGAGATATTTTTCTTTAAATGGGAGAGGAATAGGAAGATGCTTCTTTTAAACTGTTATCTGTAATGAACAACACAATGTTGGAGAACATTGAGGAATTAGTACGTGTGTTAACTAATCCAGCTTTTTCTGTGAACATAAGAAATTGCCTTATACTAAGTCAGGCTATTGGTCCATCTAGCCCCAATTGACAGCTGCTCTCAGGGTCTGACGGAGGTGATTAAGTACTTAAATATTAGGAATCTGTATGAAGTGCACATGCAAAGTGCTGGACACATGGTTCTATTTCTGCAGCTGTTGTGGGGGGCAGGTGTGCATGGAAAGAGCAGAGAATAGCAGTAGAGGAGTAATAGCACAGGTAAAGGGTGGGTCGATGTTTGGTAAGGCTGATGTAAACTCATGGTAAGCCATAAGAGTAACCATGACCTAAGAGAATGTCTCTTGCTTAGAGTGTTGCTAATCTTGTGGTAACCATAAGATAAGTGAAACGGAAAAAGGAAGACAGCTCAAAAAAGGGGGGGGGGTCTCAAGAAAGCAAAAACCCTCACAAACAAACCTGGTGTCAAATGGAGAATATATTGAATGCAAATGCTCAACTTGTCTTAACAGATGTTTGTTTATTTCTTATTACAGTCATGCCTTGGATTGAGAGCATAATTCGTTCCGGAAATGTGCTTGTAATCCAAAACACTCTTATATCAAAATGAAATCCCCCCCAAAAAAATTTGTACAGAGATTTTTAATTTAAGCTGTACTACAGTACTTGTATTGCAAGATGTCGACTTGTATATCAAGTAAAAAAAATTTAAATAAATATTTTAAAAATTGCTTGTCTTGCAAAACGCTCTCAAACCAAGTCACTTGCAATCCAAGGTATTACTGTACATTTATATCCCACCTTTTTTCCTCCAAAGAACCTAAGGCAGCTTACACGATCCTCCTCCCCATTTTATCCTCACAACAACCCTGTGAGGTAGGTTAGGTTGAGAGTCAGTGACTGGCCCAAAGTCACCCAGTGAGTTTTATGGCTGAGTGGGGACTAGAACCTGGCTCTCCCAAGTCCCAGTCCAACACTCTCACCACTACGCCACACTGGCTCTCAATGTTGTCTTCAAGGGCAACTGTAAATAATGATAGCTGCATAATACAGTTAATTGGAAAAATGAACATAAATTGCACTCCAAATCAAAATTCAAAGGCAATTAAAAAAGGGTTAATACTGGGCTCTCCAACATGGTATCCATGAATTTTAAGAATTTTGTTTCCTAAGACTTTTGTACAATTATTTTTTTAACTGGGAGTTTGCCATGGGGCAAAGCAAGGTATTGTCTTCCTGCACCATCTTTATTTGGGTTCAAAAGGGTACTTGTGTGTATTAGAGCTTACCCCCATCCCTCAACTTGTAATTATGTTCTTGGACTAGTTAATTTTCTTTTAGTCTCACCAGTTTGCCTTCTGGAAAATGACTGTTTTGTGACTGGTCATGCCTGCCATGGTAGCCATTTTATAAATGAACAAGCCTTTCTCCCATGCCATGGTAGCCATTTTGTGATAGTGCCCATGACATTCCTTCAAAATTAAAAATATGCCCACCATCCCAGAAAGGGTGGGGGCCCTGCTGCTAACTTGTGCAATATTGGTTGCCACAGAGACAAATAATGTTGTCGTTCTTGTGATTCTTGGGTTTATTTGCTTGGAAGCATCAGATTATTTTGTTGACATACGGTTGTATCCAATGTTAGTCCTACATAGAGGAGGCCCATTGAAATAAATGAGATTTAAGTTAGTCATGGCCAAAGTCTCCTTCATTTCAATAGGTCTGCTCTAAGTAGGACTAAGATTGGATACAACCCAGAGATGGGATGTTTAGCTCGTTAGTCTTACCAATTTCAGTGCTACTTTTTTGCATAGATGGATTGAATGTGGCCATGGCAAAAATATTTTCACAGTTCACAGTATACACACTGCACTGGCAGTTTATTTCAGTTTGCCCAGCTATCTCTTCTACTTAAACACCAAAAATGGTTGTGTGAATTGTTTGTGAAGGGGCAGCTAGCAAAAAAAAATGTTTGTGCTGTTGACATTGGAAGTAGCGTTGCTTTTGTGGGTGAAATGGAGCTGTGAATTTTGCTTCCCTCTCCATTCTCCCATGTTTCTAGAAGGAAAAAAAAATTGTGCTGCTTAATTTTGTAGGCAAACAATGGAGAGCAAACACTATATACAGGATGTTTATTTAAGTGAAACCAAGGAACTATGTGACAATTTAGGGATGGATCACTGCAAGACAAACTTCATTTTCTAAGAGTGTTCTGGTTTGTGTGCTGGTATGATGATCTATTGTTTTAATTTGAATCTGCTAAAGAAATGAAATGGGCAAGGATTTTCTTTTGCCAGCCCTAACCCAAGGAAAGGCATTTGGTTTAAGGGGGCAGAGTTATGCAAATATGTTTCTCCTAAAATGGCTGACTGGGCCTGCAGTCACATAAACAAAGGTGATCATTGTTAAGGTCCTTCTGTAAAACAGTGTGCCTTATTTATGTACCCTTTTGATAAAATCAGAAGTAAATGCAGTGTTTGCCAATCATCTTAGTGCCTTGGCATTCATTAGCCTGGTGAGATCCGGTTCTGTCTTATTACTTTCTTAGCAGTTGGTTAGAATACTGTCTGCCTGGGGGCAGGGGGCAGGAAGTTTGAATCAGAAAAATTTCCAGAAATGTTCTCACTACCCTGATTGATTGACTACATATTTATACCACCCAATAGCCAAAGCTCTCTGGGCGGTTCAGAAAAGTAAAAACCCAAAACTTTGAGATCTGATTTAGCAAGTTTGTTTTACACGTTGGCTAAACTGAAAAAATGTGCCATATTATTTTCCCCCTCAACAGTGAAAAGTAGTTGAACTGAAATACTTGATTAAGGTGGGGGGAATCAATAAACCATACTGACAGTGCAATCCTGTATATGTGTCTACTCGTAGGGATGTGGGAATCATCAAAACTCAAGCTCACCGAAGTTCTCTGAATTCCATCTTGAAGCTCGTTCCAACTCGAATCTGTATCCGATTACGAGCTTTGTTTTTTTTCTTTTCACATGAAAATACATTTGTATTTTTCCAAATGTACACACAGTTGTGCGCATCTTTGAAATGTACGTGTTCTTCTCCCACTGATTAAAGCGTATGTGTGCACATTTTTAAAAAGTGCACATTTTTCAGATGTACACATGTTTTTTTTGTTTGGTCTGTGAATCACATTGCAAGCTTGGAAATGTACGAGCTTTGACCTCAGATTGTGTCCGAGTCCATGTTCAATCTGGAAGGTATGAACTGGGTATATCTTAAAATGAACTGAAACAAATTTTCCTACTACTCAGAACTAAGTGCACATAGGATTGTATCCTTACAGCACAATCTTATTGCATCATGTCTACTTGGACGTAAGCCCCATTGGGCGTGCACACTTATCTGGGAGTAAGTTCTATTAAATTCAGTGGGACTTACTTCTGTTGGCTTAAGTGTTTTGCATCCAAATGCATTCAAAGCTTTACTTGGAAATTATTTATTTGGAAATTATTTTTGTTGGAATACTTGTAAGTACTTTAAGAAATGACAACTAGCATACATTTATTTATTTTATTATATTTCTATCCCACCTTTTTTCTTGCAAAAGATGCCTAGGAGAATTAAAAATGCCAAAATGTTGGCCCCAGGCATGTCTCCTTAGGGAGGGAATTCCACAGATTGGGCACCACCGCTGAGAAGGTTCTCTCTCTGATTGCCGGCTGCCTTATCTTGGATGGCAAGGGCACCTGGAGGGGAGACCCTCTGAAGATAATCTCAGTAGATGGGCAGGTTGGTATAGGACCAGGTTTTGCTTCAGGTACCTAGATCCTAAGCCATGGAGGGCTTTAAAGAAAAGTACTGGCACTTTGAATTGCACTCAGAAAGACTGGAAGCCTGTGAAGTTCTTTCAGAACAGGCATGATATGTTCCCAACCAGTTGGTCTTATAGCAGCTGTATTTTTGAAGCAACTGTAGTTTCTGAACAGTCTTCAAAGACAACCCCACATACAACATGTTACAGTAGTCAATTCTCAATGTATTGTATCCGTTTGTGACCTTACTAATTTAACTTGATGAAGCAATAATTTTCTGTGGAAAAATATAGCTGTGGGAAACTTTCCGGCCCACATACTGTTGCCTTCCTAAAAAAGCAAGAGGGCTAGATTTATAAATCTGAAATATCCCTGAAGGCTCTAGGCCCTATAGGCATACCCATAGCTTCAACCCTGCCATTTCTCTACCTAATGCTAATAAAATTATGCAAAGGCAAGACTTAACTAACACTAAAACCTCATAACAAACACACTTTTAGCTGTTTTGACTACAAATTTATATCTCAAACTGGCTTTTATTCAGAGGAAGAGAAATTATGCTAGCTTGTGTTGAACCTTTTTCTTTCTTTCTTTCTTCAGTACTGAGTGAGTGAAGGGGATAAAAATACAAAACAAACCCAGATGAATTCCTGATTCTGATGAACTTATTTATTAACCTAAGGAAAGAGAAATGGAAGTGTATGCTTTAACAAAGCAAGGGACAATCACCCAGGTTCTCGTTTATTTTGTTGACTGCAGTTTGTTCTGGGATGTCCATAGAAAGTATTAGAAATGTGTGAAGTGCAAATGTCATAATGATGGGATTAATTCTAAGAATGCTGTCAAATATCCATTGAAGTGTATTCATTTCTTGCCTGGGGTGTTTTTGTTCAGTTGTGCATAATTTGGTCCATAATCTCTAAGGTGGGGCAAGTGACACACTCATGTTTTGAGAGAACACCACCTTTGGTGTGAGCTGCCCAAATTGCTTTTTACTCTAACAAGGATCTGGAAAATGTAAAGTTGGAATAATTGGCTGAGTGAAATGAGGCCTTTGCTTTAATTCTGGAGTGTTTAGAATAGTCCATTGAGCACTGAAATATCAGAGTAAGAGTTGGTGTGTACGTTTGGGATACAATTTTATCTCACAAATTTGAGTACCAACTCCCTGCTCTTGTGCCCCCACTCCAATTTCAAGGGTAAGCCAAGGAAAGGTGTAAGATATGCTGGTGCATTCGGATGCAATGCTAACCCATGATTTAGCCTTCTTAGATCAAGTCCGGAAGAACTTTGGCCTCATGAGCTCCCTCCTCACATTCCCCCTTGTCGTGACTAGAAGCTTCTGATCCTGTTCCACCTGAGCACAACAAAACAGGATTGCAGACCTGCCATGGTTTTAGCAAACTATGATTTTGTTGCTAAACCAGGGTTGGAAGTTTCTAGTCATGAGCATGGGGAAAGTGGGAGGGAGTTCATGAGGCCCAGGCTCTTAGGGATTATTGTAGTACCGCTAAAAAATGGTTTAGCATTCGTATATGAAAGCCTCCATAGTGTAATGCAGTATCTGAAGAGAGATATCTTTCTGACTTTGTGCCTTTATTAGCCTAGGTCACCAAGGAACTTGGGGGAAATAAGAAGGCATCTAATAGAGATCTATAAGAAGGCATCTAATAGAGATCAATAGGCATCTTCTAGAGCAGTTTTATTATCCTCACAGTAACAAAGATCCGACAAGTAGTAAGGGAAAAATACTGATGAGTAGTAAGGGGAAACGTAAATGTTTATGAGGAACTGAAGGATGGAACTGTGACCATGTTGACATGTGGAGTTACTAAAACTTAGCATGTGGAATACAGTCATGCCTTGGATTGAGAGCATAATTCGTTCCAGAAACGTGCTTGTAATCCAAAACACTCTTATATCAAAATGAAATCCCCCTCCCCAAAAAATTTGTACAGAGATTTTTAATTTAAGCCGTACTACAGTACTTGTATTGCAAGTCGTCGCTTGTATATCAAGTAAAAAAAAAGTAAATATTTAAAAATTTGCTTGTCTTGCAAAACGCTCTCAAACCAAGTTACTTGCAATCCAAGGTATTACTGTACTACTTTCTTGAAGTCAGCCTTCTCCAATCTGAAGCTCTCCAGATGTATTGGACTACAACTCACATCATTCCTAGCCAGCAATGGCCAATAGCTGGGAATGATGGAAGATGCAGCCCAACATATCTGGTGGGCACCAGGTTGGGGAAGGCTGTGCTAAAAAAGAGGGAATTAGGTGGCCCTAAGTTGTTCATCTTCATTTTTCCACAATCCTATGCATGTTTAGACGGGGGGGGGGGGAGTCCTACAACTTCCAGTATCCCCTAGCCAGCCAGCATGGCTGGCTGGAACATGCTGAGAGTTGTATGACTTTTTTTCTGTCTAAACATGCATAGGATTGCACTTTAAATGAAGTAGATCAGTAGTATTTCTATACCTCGTCTGTGGGCCTTGGGACTGTGGCAGCGGCTTGCCATAAGGCCACCTAGTGGGCTCACAGCTGAGATGACTTAAATCAGAAACTTCCAGTGTCTCCCCCTTAGCCACTATGCCCCATCAGCTTTTTGCCAGTTGCTTCAGTTGATATTGCATAACATAGTTGTAGTCCATTCTAGGAAGATTAAAACTGTTATTCAAAGAAGGTCCCTTCTGGCCATTTAATTCAGTAATAATGGGTTTTGAGTTTTAGCAGCTTTTGTCTGTGTTCGGCTGGTGCAGTGAGCATCTTCTCACCATATCAGTTTTTTCCACTCTTTTGGTCTCTTTCGGTCATCACTCGACTTGACTTGTTCATGGCTGGCAGTTGTTTGTGTTGCTTTGAAGCAATTAGCAAAATAATGAATTCCTAGGTCTGTGTGCACTTGGGACAAATGAATACTCAGTTTCCAGCCGTGCTCCATAGATGTTTATAGACGTTGACAGCCGCAGATTTCAGTGTGGCAGGCTTGTGGAGAGGCCGAGAGGTAACGTTAAGGAATTAATTCTATTGCCACTCTTTCACTGACTTGGTTGAGAAGCAGAATTTAATCAGTACCTTTGTGAAAACTAGCTTTTCTTCCACAGCAGAAGAATAAATGTCTGCTTGTTTTACACTAATTTGTGTAGCAAACTAGCTCTTTATTGTGTAAAATTTTTTTTATTTTAAATTTTAGAATCCATAAAAACAAAATACCAAGAACAAGACAAAACATCAAACTAGCTCTTTATTGTGGTGTCTGAGTTCCATCTGCTCAGACTGTCGTATGCGAGTAGATTAGAAAACCTGGTTTTTTAAAAAAGTTGCAGCATATTTATAATAAACTGAGACTTCTTAATTTTGTATTTGCAATTGTGGTAGTTCCACAAATATTTTCTGCTTTCCTATTTGCTCCCCTTCTCCCTCTCATTTAATAATGACCAAACCACATATTACTTTAAAGATGCAGCTAATAGCGATGTCTTCTTCTTCTTCTTCTTTTTTACTCTAGAGTTAGCACAGTCGGCTGGATCCGGATTGGGACCCTAGTGTAGGGTAGGGTGCTTTAACCCCCCCCCCCCGCCGCTGTGGTTCTGATCTGGATCTGCTTCCCTGTGCTTACTCTAAAGTAAAAAAAGAAAAAAAAGACACGCTGCTAATGACGTCTTTGGGCCCAGGTGTCATACTGTAAGCTTTTGATGCTTCTGTTTTCTTCCAGAAAGGGGGAAAGAGTGAAGGTAGCAATAATGTTAAGCTAGAATTTTGTTGTAGTACTTGCATTTGTAATACTTGCTGTTGGCTGAATTGCAGGCCTAGGCCCACCTTTTTTGGGGTTTACCAGGTAAGTGTGACTGACATGGCAAAGTCTCCATGTAATGATCCTAAAGTTATTTTTTTTAAATCTGTGTGTGGTGGTGGTGTTTTTTTAAAATCATGTCCACTTCTTTGAAGTCTGCCTTTAATTGCTGCATCTCTGGGGTGGGGGAAGCTAATTGTTCCCAAGATAGAACACTCAGTTGCCTGGCACTTTTCTCAAGCTGCCAATCCATAATACTGTTTCTGATCTAGCTGATCCTGAATGCTAACTCTAACCTATAAATATTAAAACAGGCTCGGTTTTCTGGTGGGGAAGGTAGCCAGCTACTTCAGGTAAATGAGAAGCAGCTTGTGTGCCTCTTTCACAGCACAGTTGTATCCTTTTACATCTGGAAGATCCGCTCAATAAATGCCTTTGGGATTAAACAGGAAGAACACTATTATCTTTGCCAATGGATCATATGTTCCCCTGTCAATACTACCTTCAGCTAGCAGGAATGGAATACAGAGAGCTACTGCAGAAGTTGGCTGGAGTCTGCAAAACAGTAACACCGTGATGAGTGGATGGCTTAAAAGTCCATGCTGTGCTTCCTCGTCAAGCAAAGCAGTACCAGACATTTCTGCTGGTAACTAAGATGAGTGGAGTACATCCTGTTCCTGTCACTTGTAGGGCACTAGAGCTGGGCCTTGAAGTTCCTTGCGTGTTCCTTGCGTGGCAGTTTTGAAATTGACTTGCCAACATCGAAACAAGTTTGGGAACTATTTCACATGCCTGTGTTTTATAACTGCAACAGAAAGTGATGACTTGCAAGTGTGAATAGGCCACCACAGATAGACAGCAATCCCACATCATTTTCATTGGAGTCTATTCACGCATGTAGCTGCCAGCGAGTCAATCAAATGTAGAAAAAGCAAGTGGTGTACATGCCTGTGCAAATCAGCACATCGACTACTTGCAATGAATTTGTGTCAATATTTTTGAAAGACCATAGTTTGTATGTGCTGTAGGAACATATATTTAAAGGACAAATCTGCAGGTAACGATCTTTGCATCTTTTTTACGTGGTCAGACTTTCTTATATGTGATTCCATCATGGTATCAACCCCCCCTGCCAGGCATGGCTGGCTTTCACAATTTCTTTTGCTCTTAGCTTGGCCACATGAGGCTTAAACTACTGAGCTTAGAGCAGCTGACACAGACCTTAACAGCTGCACCGCTTTCTCCCACTGTGAAGCACAGGCTCCTCAGACTGCAAGTGATCCACAAAACATCAGTGGCTGCAATATTGTGGTCATCTATGCAGTGTAAAGCCTCTTGTGGGTGGTTCCGGGCAGGGGGCTGTGCTCCCAGTGGAATTGAGCCACACTGCTGAAATGCGTGTGGACTAAAGGCATCACTGGTGCTTCACAGGGTGTGACGCTCAATCTTGGCATACAAGGCAGTGGATCTATCTGGGCACACAAGACAGCAAAGTTGTGCAAGCAAAGAAGAAATCTCTGGGTCTGGCAATATAGTTTTGGCCCCAGAGAGGAGGGAAAGGCAGGAAGCAGATAACTCACATCAGGTGGCATGCCAGGTAAACCCTGGGAGATCCTTAATGTGTGTTGGGTTCTGTGGAGAAGGATCTCAAGAATCTCCAGAGTGTTGCAAGAATGGTCATGAGTGCTCAAAGCGTATTCTGATTCAGTGGCAGTTATAGAGTACAGGGAGATTAGAGTAAAAAGGAAATGACTTTGGGTGTACTCAGGACAGGATGAGGTACACAAGGTTGGGCGGGGGAGGGCAGAATTGTAAACAGTGAGGTCAAAGGGAATTGAAATGCCGAAAGTACAGACAGTGATAATTACTTTATTTATTTTGGCCATTCACGAAACAGCTGTTGCCTGATAAGACGTAGTGTGATTAGCCCTCCCCCTTGTGCCTGTTCAAACCACAGGCATTGTAGTTCAGTAGTTTCCCATCGAAATCGGCTTACCAATGCAATGATGTCTGTGTTTTCACACAATGACTGTTTTGTGAGTGGCCACAGTTAAAGAAATTATCACTGCCTGTACTTTCAGCATTTCAGTTCCCTCTGACCTCAGGCATTATATAATTCCCACTCCCAAACGATGTGTATATAAATCTGCCAGCTGAGGCTAACACTTCATGCATCTGATAAAGTGGACTGTGCCCATGAAAGCTTGTGCCGTAATCAATTTGTTAAGTGGGAGCCAGTGTGGCGTAGTGGTTCAAGTGTTGGACTGGGATTCGGAAGATCCGGGTTCTAGTCCCCGCTCAGCCATGAAACTCACTGGGTGACTTTGGGCCAGTCACTGACTCTCAGCCTAACCTACCTCACAGGGTTGTTGTGAGGATAAAGTGGAGAGGAGGAGGAGGAGGAAGATTATGTAAGCCGCCTTGGGTTCCTTGCAGGAAAAAAGGCGGGGTATAAATATAATAAATAAATAATAAATAAATAAGTCTTTAAGGTGCCACAAGACACTGTTGTGTGTTTGCCGGAACAGACCAACTCAGCTACCCCTCTGGTGATCAGATTCACAGCATCCCACAACTGCTATTCATTAAACAAACACAGACAGACAAACACGTCAGGAGAGGAGTCGCTTGTTACAGTGCAATTTGGTTCTAAGAAGTTTAAGTGCTTCAGTCTTTAAAAAATAAAATAAAATTGTCCCATCACTTATTAAATGGGACTTGCCTGTATATATAGGCAAACAGATTAACTTCTGTTTGTACTTGTAAAGTTACCCAGGTCACTTCCCCCTAACTCCTTATGCTCTGGAAATAGGTACAAAATGAGTGAGACTCTTCCAGTGGACAGTAGGCGCAATCTCCTGTCCTGAAACCTTTGCCTCTTCTATTGCCACTGTTTTAACAAGATGGGCACAACCTACCCACCTTGATTCAGAATGGGCCTGGACTTTCTGAGCTTTTTCAGAAAACTCCCTAGAAAACCTCAGGAAAACCAGACTGATTTATGAAGTCCCTGGCAGCCTTCCTTGCCCCTGGTTTTTCTCGTCTCCCTTCCCTTTCAAAATCACATACCATCCTCCAAGCTCAATGGATTGTATCTGGAGAAATTAACTACGTGTCCCAGCATTCCGGGTGACGATGGAGGCTTTTGAGCATGCTCAGAAGCCTCCGTGTTGTTTCCAGGGACATAATAATAATAATAATAATAATAATAATAATAATAATAATAAACGTTTATTTATAACGCCCCTTATACCAAAGGGCGGGACAAATAACATATACAGTAAACATAACAATACAATAAAATAACCAACACCAGCCACTTACTATGCAGTATCAAATCCCAGCAACCACCACATTAGCCCAACCACTCATTCTGGCTGACTAAAAAGATAAGTCTTTAATCCCGTTGGAAAGCGGGAAAGATCCTCCTCCAATCGGAGGTCCATGGGAAGCCTGTTCCACAAAAGTGGAACCAGGTCCTGAAAGGTTCGCAGCCTTGACAAGGCAGAGCGTGTCGGTGGGACCGCTAATAATCCCTGGCCCACTGATCTTAAATTCCTACCAGGAACATACCAGGAAAGCCTAGATGATAAGTAATGAGGGACATTAGAGCGCAAAGCCTTGAAGGCAAGAACCAATAATTTAAATTGGGCCCTAGTCCGAATGGGTAGCCAATGAAGATTCCTACGGGCCATAGTAATATGGGAGTATCGGGGCAAGTTCAGAACAACACGAACAGCGCTGTTCTGAACCAGAACCAGTGGAAGAAGCACAGAAGAGGGCAAGCCAGCTATTAAGCTATTACAATAGTCCAAGCGGGATACCGCCAAAGCCTGAACAAGCAGATGGGCTGTTTCAGGAGACAAAAACTTGCAAATCCTGTGAATGTTCAAAAGGTGAAAATTACATGCCTTAGCAGTCCTATTAATAAAAGGACGCAAGGACAAACGATCATCCAGCAAAACACCAAGGCTCTTGGCAGCTGAAACCGGGGCCACCACTGAGCCCTGGATATGCAAAGAAGGACATAATAAGGGAGCTGACACACGATCAGGTTGAAATACCAGAATTTCAGTCTTATCCATGTTCAATTTCAGATGATGTGCAGTCATCCATGAGGAAACGCCTGACAGGCATTCCGTCACGGACTGCCACACTGCAGTATCAATGGATGCAAAGCTTCGATATATCTGTGTATCATCTGCATAGGTGTGATACTGAAAACCCCGATCAGAAACCAAACGTCCAAGAGGACAAGTATACAATGAAAAAAGAAGAGGACCCAAGACTGAACCCTGTGGAACTCCCACTAATAACGGGAAAACATCTGAAACTGAACCCTGAAACAAAACAGAACAAGAGCGATTAGAAAGGAAGGAACCAAACCAAGATAAAGCATTGCCCTTGTTCCATAATGGAACTTCAAAGGTGCCCCCCCTCTCACTGTCCCCAGCTTTCCCCATTGTTGCTTTCTCCCTCTGCACCCCCCCTCCCTGCTTACCCAACCTTGCCTTACAAAGGAGAAGGGGGAAAAAAGATTGGGGATAGTTGGCACCAAGCTTAATGTGAGGGGAGGGGGAGAGCAGCTCTGCTTGTGTTTCTGAACTGGGTGGGTTTGTTTCTGACACACCCCAAATTCAAACATTCTACATTATCCCTCTGTTTATATCCCTGAAGCTTGCAGACTGCTACTAACAGGGGCGGACATTCTCCCTGTTAGGAGCAGGAATGATAACAATCCTGAACAGAAAAGCCCGAGAGCAGTCCTATCGGTGTGCAGATAACTCTTTCCTACACTCGCCCTTCTATCATTTCTGTATCTAGTATAGAATTGTAGGGAACAAAAGACTGCAGCGGTCTGAAAAATAGCTGATTTTTCCTCCTTCCTTCAAACTACAGTACCTGTGTAAATACACCCACAGGTAACTGCAATGCACGTGCAGTCCACTAGTTCAAAGGGAGTGCAACTCAATTAGTATATGGTTTGCTGAGCCTAATGCTTTTAAGTGCATAGGCCAGCTTTTGGCACCCGTTTGAGCCCTAGTACTCAGTATCCTGTAATAGGAGTTACTTACCCTTTAAACGTCCCCTAAATGTTCTTTACCACCTCTTTGTGCTTATATAGCCAGTATGGTTATGGGATTGGAAAACTCCACCTTTATGCTGCTATTTAAATCCACTGTATTTCTCATTAGGTTTGTGAGACTGGAATCCAAATACTCAGGACCAAATCCAATGAAGTAAAGCAAGTTGTGGCCTCATTTGTAGGGACCCACTGTGTAGAAAGTAATCTAGTGAGCTCTTCCATCTTGGGGTTGTTTGGTAATCTGTACCATCCTGCTAGGTGGTAAGGAACATTTTACCTCATAGTGGGTGCAAAACTGGGGTAGAATGCCTGGTAAAATGGTTGTCTGTGTCCCTTTGTTTGAAGGGTTAGCCATGAACCAAGTATGGTCTTGCTGAATTTGCTGTTGCTGCTGCTGCTGTTGTTATTATTATTTTCATTTTCATTTTTATACCGCCCAATGCATGTATGCTGAAGTGTCCTGTTAATGTTAATATTCTACAATTACAGATTAGGATTGTGATCTAAAGTACCGGTATGTATGCTTGGGTGTATTGCAGTAACGTTTCTCCAGTGTGCAAACAGAGCTTCAGAAACAGTGTGTTCCCAAGCTTGGTTGTCTGCTTTTCTTTGAATGGTTAAAAAATATTGGGGAGAAAATGGTACAATTGATTGCAGTGTATCAGAGCACTTGTTCCTACATTGTGGTGTCGGTTTTGTCTGTGTATTTTGGTAATATAACTGTGGATATGCTGAGCTAAAGCTTTGTCTTCAAAGTATGGCAGGGTGAAAATTGCATACAAAACATCGTACTTCTAAATAAGTAAGCAAACATCAATTAAAACATAGACAATAACTTCCAGTCATGAGGTATTGTGTCAGTTCTGTTGTCGGATGGGAGGGAAGAGCACCCTATTGTTCTGCATTAGGCACGTAACTGAATTCCTATTGTAAAGCATTGTAACAAAAGGCTTTTTATGCACATGTTGTATTAATCTGGGATATGTCAATTTCACAGACAGAGTGGAACCTAGTGTTTGAGAAGGTCATTTGGGGCATCTCTCAAATGTGTCTGCTCACTGAATTGGTAGAACACACACACACACACACACACACACACACACACACGTTCTACCAATTCAGTGAACAGACACATTTGAGAGATACCCCAGTATATAAAAGGGGGCTTAACAGAAGCATCAACATCTGATTTATTAACTAAGCAAGTGTTGTGTATAGGAGTACTGAAGGTTGTGTGCTCTTTTAAAACTTGGTTTAACCACAGATGATGGTGATGGTAATGGTAAAGTGCTTGCAAAATCTTCCTCTTTGCTTTTACAAATTACTAGCTTGCCTCAAAGGAAGCTTGCCTCACTTGGAAGCTGCTGTGTGGGATGTCTGCTTCTAGCACAGACTTAACCAAGGAACTGTATTTTCCTAACTGTGGGTTCTAGATTTTTTTCTACTTTCAAAAAATAATTTTGGTGGTAATAATTTTATACAATGCTTCCATATGTTTGCAGTTAGGGGTGCAGTCCTATGCAGAAAAAGTCCTACAACTCCCAGCATTCCCCAGCCAGCAATTGAGTTGTAGGACTGTTTTTCTGTCTAAACTTGCATAGGATTGCTCCTTAAAGCAGTTATGCCAGCTTCTCATGCAGTGTCTACGGCAGGGGTAGGGTCCTCCAGATATTGCTGGACTGCAGTTTCCTCCAGCCCTAGTCCGCATAGCCAATGGTGAAGGTCAATGGGGGTTGCTGTCCAGCAACATCTGGAGGGCCACAGGGTCCCCATACCTGGTCTAACATTTCAACAAATCTACGGTATATCCTCATCAGCTCTTTGTCATCTATTAAATAAAACAACCGTTTGCCTAACTGTCACCTCAAATGGATTCAAATCTAAAATGCATTTCCTTCAAGATCTGCTTTATACATTAAGCTTTTGTCTGCAATCAGTTGGGTAGGTAGGTATGTCATTGAAGCTGCAGTTAAGAGAGTCCAGGGTATGCAATCAGAGGCAGAAGTTGTGCAACTTGAATATAAGCCCGCTTGCTTGGGCTGACCTAACTCTCTCTCCACTGAGAGTATGAAAAACTACTAAAGAGATTAACGCTTACCAAAATAAGCTTGTTCAGTGTAAGCGTTTCAGCTGGACTGTTCGATCATACTGTTTTAGGTGCTGTTCTATAGCAATTCTAACTCTTCTTAATGGTGGATGGGAAGAATAGTGTGAGGCCAAACTTTTTCTAGTAGCAAGGGGAAAGCTGAAGAGGGGGAATGAACCAATATATATTGTTGGTGTCCAGTTGCAGAATGTTGACGCATCTCTTTTCGTTGTTAAGCTGTCTGCTTTTGAAATACCCAAATGTATGCTTAAGAAGATAAGGTGACAAATCTGTTTAGAAGTAACCAGACTCTGCATGGAATATTTGCACACTATTACAGTGGTTTTCAAGCTTTCTAGCTTAGAAGAACCCCAGTTTGTTCAGATTATATATTGCAGAGGATTCTGGGAAGGTTGAGTGCATGTAGCCAGTTCATAGTGGGCCAATTTTCATGACACAACAGTCCAGCGTGGGTTGTTTAAGCCACGATGAGGCTGTGGCACGTACAGGGTGCATGTGGTTGCCATTTTGCATATCCAGCCCCTGCTTGGAGGTTGTCATGATGTGCAAGCATGGATTATGTGAGGCCTGAACAACCCTTGCATAACCCTAGAACAGACCATGGGCTATGCGAGGGTTGTTTAACCTTTGCGTAACCCATGCTTGTCGGGTTTGCATGACACGGCAACCCCTGGGCGGGAGTTGGATATGCAAAGTGGTGCCCCTGTGGCTCATCATGGGTTAACTAAGGCATGATGAGCCGTGCTGTGTCATGTGAACCAGGTCACAGGGCTTTGCCATTGCTTTATGTGAACTGGGGAGTACCCCATAGTGCAGGTAGGAGTGGGATGACTTCAGTCTTGTACAGTTGACTCTCTCTTCATAGAATTCTTGTTACACAAATACATGTTAAATTTTATGAAGAAAAGTGTGGACTCGAGATTGCTTAACCATTAAGGCATAGCTCATTTGTCGTGTGTGATCTTGAGTATGCACTGTTGCTTAATAACGCAAGTGCCTTGCTGGACCAGACCAACGTTCTTTGTAAGATTCTCAAAGTAAGCAGATGGGCCACCAAAAATTGACTCACCAGTGGCCTGCCTACATTTCTGAAGACCTTACCCTACAATAAACATAAAATGCTTACTGGTAATTAAAAAAAGTATTCTTGCATCCTGTGGCTGTGCATTGCAGGGAAAATGGGGAGAGATGGCCAAACTCATCAAACCTTGAAAGCCATTGCTGATCTCCACATTGTGGAAGCCCCTGACAAGCTCCTGAGGAATCCCAGGGTTTTGTGAGACAGTGAGACACAGTTTGAGCATTGCTGTAATAGACAGCTTTAATCATCTTCCTTTCTTCTGTCTCTTCCAGGTAGTGGTGCTACAGCTGTGGTCCAAGCAGCGTTATGCAAACCCAGGCAAGAACGTGTAGCAATAAAAAGAATCAACTTAGAAAAATGCCAGACCAGTATGGATGAATTACTTGTAAGTAAAAAGCAGAAAAACTTATCTATTTATATCCATAAATGTGCATACTAGGTTCTGTAGTGTTTGAATGATACAAAACAGATTCATAAAAATTAAATAGTGCTATTCAAAGATTTATTTTTCTGCCCTCAAATGTTGGCTCCCCCCTCCCACATATGACTTGCTGTTGCTTCTTGTCTAGTTGAAAGACCAAAGTCTCCAAGCCCCTGATACTTGCTGAAAAAAACCTTTGGTTAATAGCATTTAAAGGAATTGAGAAGAGATCTTCCTTCCTTCCTTTTTTAAAACATCTAAATATGTCCCTGTAGTTTTTTCTTTTCTTTTCCCCTTTTGACTCCCTGGAATATGTTAACACTTTGTTAGAGGAGATTGCATCCTGCCAAGGCTTAAAATTAATACTGGGAAATGTACAAAACATAATGAAGTATCACTCATGTGGCCATCATAACAACACTTATTGTTATGTGTGCAGCAGCCTCACTTCCCCCTGCTCAAATTAATGGCTAGATGATTCCTGGATTTCCTTTCATATGCATTGCTGCCTGCCCATGGCTGCTGTAAGTGCAAGGGAGAGTGTGAAAAGATGAGAAATCACAGAAGATATTTGAAAATGAGCGCTCCATAGCACAATGGGCAGATAAAATGTGTCTAATATTCTCAGTTGTGGAAGTGACGCATTGCTGGCTACATCCCAGCCTCTTTGCAGAAAAGAGCTTACTTCAGTTTCTCTTCTGCTTGGGGGCTTGGAGCTGGTAACAATTTTAAAAATACACATAAAATGTCTATTTATTCTTTTGTAAACAGACTAGAACCAAACCATACACTAATAGTGCAAGCTTTTACATGTCAACTCAGAAGTAAATCCCACTGAGTTCAATGGGAGTTACTCCCAGATAAGTATGCATTGGATGGCAGCCTAAAACGCTTTCCCATAATCAGAAAAAGACCACATAGATATATTTGCTGAAGGCTGTAATGAATGCTTAATTCTTAACATACATTTCTTCTCAGGTTTTGTCTTTAATGACATGAACATTCCACTTGCAGAGGCTACAGATCTGCAGTTAAACTTGATTTTTGAGGCTTTGGAAGTTACTTTATTATTCCGTGTCAGTGTGCAAGGTTCAGATGTGTTTGGATAGTTGTTGTATATGAGTTAATGCAGCTTTATGGATTCATAATAATTTTTTGTCAACTTGTTTACGATCAGAGATATTTTGGCAGGAGAATAGGGACCCCACTGATCGAATAAAATATTTGGAAATCTTTTCTTCGTTTTCCCCCATTCCCTCCCCCCCCTCGTAAAAAATAGAGCCTACAAGCTCTATCTGTTGAACTACTGTTATTGAGTAGCATTTCAGCTGCCCCTGTTTAATACAAATAAGTATTAAGTATTAATTACAAAAGTATTAATATAAAGAAGTGAAGCAAGCACAGGGCCTGTTTAAGATATGGCCATTGCCTTGTAAACATTACTTGCTTGTTTATGAATCCCCCCCAACCCCAAACCCCACCCCCCAAACTTAAAAGATTAATTTCAGTGAGTTGCTACGAAGGTGGGTTCTCTTGACAGGTTGCATCTGTTTTGGCTATGTGGGTTTTTGATGCCATGTCATCCCTACATCTTCGTTGTATTGTAGGTGTTCTCTAGCAATGTGCCCATAAGCTTCAAGAATCCAGTACTTAGGCCCATGCCTTAGTTTCTTTCTACTATCTACCTCCTCATTGTCCCAGGAATGGCCACTTTATTCCATTTCCTCTGGATGAGCAGGGCTTGTTTTTTCCCTTGCTCAGTCTTCAGAGTACTTGTGTGTGTGTAGTGTTTCATCTCTGTGTTTTGCCAAATTCATTAATTGGAACAACCTGTCCTGGCAATTTGATTTCATTGTTTTGCAGTTGAGATGTCACATGTCTGCTGTATGGCAGGGCATTTAAAGAGTTTAATTCTCCTGCTTAAGGTGCTTCATCTTTTTGAAAGCAAAAGCAGTGTACACACACTGTAACATCTTACAAGGTTTTTCAAAACCTTATATTTAAAGGAAGCAATAAAAGAAACCTGCTTCAGGGATGGAAAGTGGGGGGGGGGGGAATGTATCTTTGTTGCATCACAGGCACCCATCAGTAAATGCTGTGTGTAACTGGCATTTGCTAAAAGTTTGAAGGACTAATTTCTCAGACCTTGATCATGGATATGGAAAGGTACATTTCTGAATTAAATATGGTGAGTCCACTTGCTAAGCAGCCCCTCTGCTGTCTTAAATGTTATGGCTCGCTTTACCTTTTGGAGGCAATTGGCCATCTTAGGCATAAGAAAAATGTCTCTTGTAAGTGGTAAACAAAGTTTAAAAAAAGGAGGGCTTTGCCTTACTCAAAGGATGGGAAACAGTCCAAAGGTGCAAGACAAAACAAGTGTGTTGTACTTAAAAATTCAAATGTTTTGAGCTATCCCCTTCTTCAGGGATACTTTGAACTAGGATTGAGGGAGAAATGTTCACATTTTAATGTGAGGTTTGTATTTTTGATCCACTATGGAAACCAAATCCAGTTGTTCTTTAAAATGTACACTTTTCTGAATTTTGCAGTGGAGTTCTCACAGCAAAAAATGCTTGCAAAAATGTGTATATTGGGCAAAAATGCATACAAAAATGCATTTATTAGGAGAAATGTGCACAAAAATACTTATGAATTATCATGCACCTAAAAATAAAAGTTCTGAAAGTTCAGGACAAACCGAATTTATGACTGGAGAAAACCTCAAAGTTCGACATGAACCGAACTTAAGATTGGAAAAATGGGAAACTGAGAGAAACCAAAACTGACAGTCGTCCATCCCTACTTTGAACAAAGAAAAGACATATTTAAACCTAAAACAAAACGAGAACACGTTGCATAATAAGTACTAATTCCAGCGTTCTGTCTCTAGGATACAGAAAACCTTTTTGGGAAAACATACTGCTGATTAAAAAATATATAGAACACATTGCTAGTATCCTTAGACAAATTGATTCACAAGGAAAGTGTTCATGTAGCTGTTATAATGAAGCACAAAAGATTAATGGCTTTTGTCTCTAAAGTTTCACCTTGGTTTAAAAATCCTTCACTTGCAACTGGGGAGAGAAATAGCTGTATTTTTCCTGAAACATAAAGGGTGATACCCAATTAAACCTTCCCACCAACAGAATGGCTTCTGTCAGAGGAATAATTCTTCCTCCCTCTGCAGTCCCCTGTGCACCCTCAAAAATTTGCTTTCTAGGGTTGAGGGACAATAAATATTGTTAAAACGTAAAGTTGTTTCCTACCAAAACCATTTCATCAAATAATGGAATCAGTGGCCAGTTGATAGGTCTCCTCTGCTTTGCCTTTTTATGTTTTAAAGAAAGGTCTTATTCTGAAAGTTCTCCTTTAGGTTCCAAAATTTATTCATCTCGAGGTTTATAGCTTTCAGTTTTTCAGAATATTTGTACATATATAATCTAAGCCATTTTCTTCCTCTCTGTGAGTACTAGTTTTTAAAAAATGTCCATTCTAGAACATACTTTATTTCTCAAACTCTGCAAATGTATCCCCCTCAACCCCAGTTGAATAGTTAGAACAATTTCTAGAGAACGTTTTTTTCCTTGTCAAAATACTGTGTCATATTTTGCATTACTTATAGAAAGAAATTCAAGCCATGAGTCAGTGCAACCATCCCAACATAGTTACATATTATACATCTTTTGTGGTCAAGGATGAGCTTTGGTTGGTTATGAAACTGCTTAGTGGAGGTAAGTCTGTGTACTATAACGAAGATAATGTAGTACTATATTTGTATTATCTTACCTATTTATTTATTTATTTAATTTATACCCTGCCTTTTTTCCTGCAAGGAACCCAAGGTGGCTTACATAATCCTCCTCCTCTCCATTTTATCCTCACAACAACCCTGTGAGGTAGGTTAGGCTGAGAGTCAGTGACTGGCCCAAAGTTGTTGGATTCCTTCAGTAGCCTTCTTTTATTATCCTCCACTTCAAGGTTGCTTTTATGCTAGTGTAGCACTTCATCTAAAACTCTTCAGTAAATCTCCAATAATATTATTCATAAATCTTCAATAATAGTATTGAATTTATATCTACAGTAGATTTTTTTAAAAAGTTGTTTCAGTTTCTAAACAAAACTTTGCTATTCTAGGGCTGAGCTGAAAAGTTGGGTGGGGGATAGGATACTTTTTTGGGAAAAGGTTTTGTCTGCTGTGAAAAGCACCTCATGTTTTGGCGATCCTGGAAGTGCGGAGAGTGCTGAGGAAGTTCGGCAAAAATGTTCCCCACTCCAAGATAATGCTGATGCCCTTATTCTGAACTGGCTAAATCTGATTGGTTATATAGTGTCATATGATATTGCCCTGCTCGCTATGTGATTTGGCTAGGATCCTTTCCCAGGAAGAAGTAACCCTGGTTTTAAAGAAACACATGGCACTGAAGTATCTGTCAAATGGGCAGCGAAAATGTGATTGTGTCTGTTCAGATAGCATTTTGGCCTATCTGAAAGCACAACTTCCATGTAAAAAATGTTCATGGGAGAACTTTCAGCACAGCCAGCTCTATACATATGAGAAGGTTTAGATTGAAAACTAGAAACACCTAAGTATATATAATTGAACTTGATTTGCAAGATGATTCCTAAAGAGATTTACCTCCCTTTCTCTTCTGTAACCTTGTTTTCTCCAATTCTAGGCTCAATGCTGGATATAATAAAGTATGTCGTCAACAGAGGAGAGCACAAGAGTGGTGTTCTTGAAGAATCAATAATAGCAACAATTCTTAAAGAGGTTTTGGAAGGCTTAGATTATTTACACAGGAATGGCCAAATTCACAGGTACAGGCATGTGTCTTATGTGTTGCTACAGTGCAATTTCTCATTCACGATTTACTTCCTTTCTGATTGGTCCCCAGAACTTGATGATTTGGCTATTGTTGAGGGGGAGCAGGGAGAAAATGATGTCAGGACAAAATGCTTCATTTATTTATTTATTATATTTATACCCCGCCTTTTTTCCTTCCAAGGAACCCAAGGTGACTTACATAATGCTCTTCCTCTCCATTTTTATCCTCACAACAACCCTGTGGGGTAGGTTAGGCTGAGAGTCAGTGACTGGCCCAAAGTTACCCAGTGAGTTTCATGGCCGAGTGGGGACTGGAACCCGGATCTCCCGAGTCCCAGTCCAACATTCTCACCACTACGCCATGTCCTGGTAGTCACATTGGCTCTCTTCCCTTTCTTCAGGGGTGGGCAACCTGTGGCACTCCAGATCTGGCCTATATATCCCAGCATCCCTTACCATTGGCTGTGCTGGCTAAGGCTGATGGGAGTTGTAGCCTGAAACATCTGACAGCCACAAGCTGCCCACCCTGCCTTACCTAATCTACATAGTTAAGCTGGGGGAAACCGTGAACCTGGTTTAGCTGTTGATTTGCTGTAGGAGGCTGGGAGCATTGTGAAGGGCACATTGAAGTTCTGTGTGGTATGAAAGGAAGCTTTGTTCTACGATCTGTAGCAGTGCAGAGACTTTTAGCCCAGCATGTAATCTAAATGACAAGCTTTCAGTGAGTGGCATAATACAAATTTTTCACAATTTCATTTGAAAAGTGGCAATTTCTCTATTAATGAGAAGATCATATAATCAGCATGTTTTGAGTAGTTTTTAATTTATCCTGTGGCATGTTTCTCAACAAAAATTCCATTGAGTGTGTTCGTATCCTCGTTTACCCAAACTTAAATACTTCCTATTTGCTCACGTTTATAGGGATTTAAAAGCTGGTAATATTCTTCTGGGTGAAGATGGCTCAGTACAAATAGCAGGTAATAATCATTATCATTAAAGCTTCAAAATGTGTATGGAGAATCTGAAATGTGCTAAGAGATCCAATTAACATTTTTAAAAGGTTAAAAATCATCAGATTGAAGAGCATGGTATTCATTTGGCAGGTCCCACACTAAAGCATTCAGTGTTCTTAGCAAAACTTTTCTGTGGTACGTGTCAATTAATTTTGCAAGGTATATAGAGCTAATGTAGGAGTAGTGGCTAAGGGTGTGAGCTGACAATCCTTTGTTCAAATTTCCCTTCCTGCCATGAACTTACTAGAGGGTCTTAGGTAATACCCCTCCTCCCTCCCTCCCTCCCCCCCTCTCTCTCCCCCCCTCCCCCCTCTTTTTTCAGTATGGGGATAATACTAATCTTGCAGGTATGTAGGGATGATTACAAATAGAACAGTGAAGTGTGTTTTACTGTTCAAAATATTGTTAAATGAAGTATTTATTTTTACTATGGCCTCTGTCAGTATCACACAAGCAGACTTCCCCTTGCTGTCCTCCCCAGTGCAGGCCTGCGGCTGCCCACACACATCCAGACCTCCTCCAGATGGTCCCCCAACCCTCTGGAGCAGATTTGGGTGGGCAGGGAGCTTGTGGGGTGTGGGGGGAGAATCCATTCCGCCAGAGGTTTCTGTTCTGCTGGTGAACAGACAGCATTTGATACAGGCCTGTGGCTTACGCTGGCTCAGCTTGTCTGAGTGTGGAAAGCTAAACAGGGTCAGGTCTGGTTATTACTTGGATGGGAGACCCCTCCTAGTTTCCTGCATTGAGCAGGGGGTTGGACTCGATAGCCTTGTAGGCTCCTTCCAACTCTATGATCTATGAAATGAAATCACCCCATTAGTCCATTGCTCTAATGAGAAGAAAAACCAGATGCTTCTTTTCCTTAGCATTCAAGAGTCAGGGAAAGTTTTTCATTGACAAACCTTGGCAGTTCAAATTTGTACATCTCTTATATGTTATTTGAAGAAAGATTCTGCCAAGTTAATTCAGCATGGCTACTAATCCGTCACATGATCTGTATTTCACAGTAAGGAAGGCTGTATCTTTTTTATGCTTGCACGTTGGCACAGAGTTAAGATGTTAACAATTGCAGTAAGGAACGCTGAGTTCTGTGACTTGTTTAAATGGTGTACGTCTTCTTCGTGGTCTCTGTGCTTCACACACATGGGCTCTGCGCCTGCGCAGAGGTCCTCCGGAAAACTTCTATAGCTAAGGCGTTTTGGCGGGAACTCCTCCCCCTACAGTCTACTGGGCAGGCCTAGAGGGGTTCCCGCCTATTCCCTCAGTTCCTTTCGACCGCCATTGTGGCAAGTCTCTTCGGAACTTCTCTTCGTTAGAAGACTACTCTTAAAGGCGTTTTCTCTAAAAATCCTTTATCTGATCTTTCTAAATTCGTTTTATTTGTTTCACTTTTTTAGTTTAGCGAGAATGTCTCTTAAAGGAGCTTTCCGCAAATGTGTCCGTTGCGGGTCTAAACTCCCCTCAACAGATGGACACTCACTTTGTGTTTTCTGCTTGGGTGAGGGACACATAGTGGAAACGTGTCCTCACTGCCAAGCGTTTACAAGACAGACACGCCGACAAAGAGCAGACCGTCTCAAAGCTGAAATGTGGACCAGGGCGCTCCGGGCGGACGCCCCAAGCCCCACGGCGGCTGCTGGCCCAAGTACAATTGGCCAAATAATCCCACCAAACCGTTCAGGTGCGGTGGAGGAAACCCCCGTCATGGGGCGCAGCTTAGCTATTGCTAAAGCAAAAAAACTGGCAAAGAAGGCAAAGACCAGTTTGGCTAAAGGGAAGGAAAGGAAAAAGAAACGCCATTCAAAGTCGCGGGCCACGCCCACTTTAACTTCGCCACCATCAAAGTCGGCTGACTCAATGGTACGGCCTCCGCCTTCCCCACCGAAACTGTCCACATCGATCCCCTCGATACCGGCGGCTGCCTCCACATCGATCTTGGAAGGTGAGATCAGGGAGGGATCTCCGCCTGCAGCTGCTCCAACAGAGGATCAGCCTACATTACTGGCTCCGGGACGGAGTTCTCCCCCTGTCTCCAGCCCGCGACATCGCGAGCGGTCTCTATCGACCCACTGCTCGTCTCACTGGTATCGATCATGATCCCCACTCTCTGAATGGGACCGTGAATCGAGCTGGGCTAGAAGATCTGACCGAGCCTACTGGGAGGAGTATGTGTACTCTTACCGTGATCGGTATGGAGACAGGCTCCGACATCGCTCCCCGCCTCGACGGCCACCGTCAACATGGTCACGGGGAGATACCCGCTACTACCAAGAACGTACAAGCTGCGCGCCATTGGCCTCGTTGGGTAGGCCGCCGTCGCCAACACTTTCGGATCGCCCTCCCTTACCTACCCAGCAGGCATCAGCGCAACCTCCACCGCTTCCACCGCGTTCGTCACCGAGGCATCGCTCCCCACCCAGAGCGGTGAGCACCTCCCCCAATGATTACGAATCAGACTCAGTGTCATCGGTATCGAGAATCCTCTCTGAGCCATCACCAGATCAATTGGTCTCTTCCCGTGATGCCCCTTCTCCGTCAGAAGGAATGGGTCACTTCGCCGACAGGGTGCACCGCATGGCGCAAGCCCTAGGTCTCCCGACTCAACGCGAAGAGGAACGGGTCCAAGACCCAGTCTTCGATGCTGTCCTCACCGAAGACTCACTACCAACGGCAATTCCATTCTTACCGACCCTGTTAGAAACAGCTCGTCAAACATGGAGAACCCCGGCAACGCTTCCTCCAACAGCGAAGTGCCTTGACAGTATGTACAGAGTCACGGAGGATGATGTAAAATTTCTTTTCACGCATCCCCCACCAAATTCCATCATAGTGGAGGCTGCGCAAGGAAAATCAGCGAGACAGCCGGCGCTTCCTCCGATTCTGCATAGGACAAGACGCCTTCCAATTCACGGTGCTCCCATTTGGCCTGTCGACGGCTCCGAGGGTGTTTACCAAGTGTGCAGCAGTTGTCTGTGCTCACCTTCGCTCCCACGGGATTCAAACTTACCCATACCTGGACGACTGGCTATTGGTAGATTCGACACAGCAGTCCCTATCTCGAGCCATCGACCGTACCCTCGATCTCCTTCGAAGCTTGGGTTTTTACGTGAATTGGGAGAAGTCAGTCCTATGCCCATCGACATCGATTCATTACATTGGAGCGTTCCTAGACTCTATCCAAGCCAGGGCATTTCTCCCACGGGACCGTGTCGAGAAAATACCCAGATTGGCAACAAAACTGTTCGAAGCCCACCGAGTAACTGCCTTTGCCGTTCAGCGTCTCCTGGGTTTTATGGCATCGACAGTCGCAGTGGTTGCCTTCGCAAGACTCTGAATGCGTACTCTGCAGACATGGTTCTTGCGTGCCTTCGATCTAACCTTAGACGCGCATCACACTTACCTGGTTCTGCCACACCACGTCCGTTCCTCCCTTCAATGGTGGATGGATGCTACTCACCTGTCTCACGGATTGCCCTTCCAAAAACCTCTCCAACCAGGACCTTAACAACCGACGCCTCCCTTCTGGGTTGGGGAGCCCATTCAGGGAGTCAGACGGTTCAAGGTCGTTGGTCCGGTCACGAGCTCAACAGACACATCAATTATCTAGAGCTGCTAGCAGTGTGGAAAGCCCTTCAGGCTCTAGTAATAGACCTTGCGGGTCACCACATACAAGTCGTAACAGACAATACAACGGCAGTAGCATAAATCAACAAACAGGGAGGCACGAGGTCCTCCCGTCTGAATTCACTCACCCAACGTATTTACAACTGGGGCCTGGGCGATCCCAAAACGAATGACCCTAACGGCGATACACATCGCGGGGAAAGACAGTCTCCTGGCTGACGCACTCAGCAGATTAACTCAAACATCCCACGAGTGGCAATTGAATCGGTCGGTACAAGCCTCCATCTTCCAAGCATGGGGGACACCAATAGTAGACGCCTTCGCGACGTCGACAAACACAGCTTGCAAAATTTATTGCAGCAGAGCAGGAGCGGAATCAACATCGATAGGAGATGCCTTCCTCATCCGGTGGTCCGGGCTCCTATTTTACCTATTTCCACCCATTCCACTCATGATCAGAGTTATAGCGAAGCTACACCAGGATCGAACAGACTGCATCCTGATAGCTCCATGGTGGCCGAGGCAACCATGGTTCTCCAGCCTCCTTCGCCTCAGCGCAGGTCTCCATGTCAAGCAAGCTACCATGTTACCTGAATCTACTCAGCCTCGACGCGGGTCGTATACTCCACCCAGACCTGAAATCTCTCCACCTCATGGCGTGGAGAATACAACCTCGACATGGACTGACTTACCACCAGATGTAACAGCCATATTAGTAGCGGCGAGGAGGCCATCGACACGTTTCTCTTATGAGAATAAGTGGGCGGCGTTCTCCGCTTTCTCCAAGGCTCTCGATCTCGACCCGGTTAACTGCCCCATATCGACTATCCTGAAATTCCTACATTCACTTTCACAGAAGGGCCTCAAACTTTCTTCTGTGAAAGTATATCTCGCAGCGATCTCAGCTTATCGCCCTCCAATCGAGGGACGGACTGTCTTCTCCCACCCACTGGTTCGACAGTTTCTCAAAGGACTGCATAATCTCTTTCCACCAAACAGGACTCTGCTTCCATCGTGGAGCCTGTCTGTAGTCTTATCGGCACTTACTGCACCTCCATTTGAACCGCTTGCTACGGTTGATACTCGCCTACTTACATGGAAGGTCGCATTTCTCGTTGCTATCACATCAGCACGTCGTTCTGGAGAACTGTGTGCACTCCGCATTGATGCACCCTACTTAACCTTTCACATGGACAAAGTAGTTCTTTACCCTGATATTTCATTTCTCCCAAAAGTGATCTCTGACTTTCATGTCTCGTCTCAACCGATCTCTCTGCCGGCTTTCTTTCCGTCTCAGTCGACACCGATAGAACGCTCTCTACATAGACTCGACGTTCGTAGAGCTCTGCTCTTCTACAAAGCACGAACGGAGTCTCTCAGGAAGTCCCCTCGCCTCTTTGTATGCTACGGCAAACGGAAATTAGGATCTCCTGTCCTCCCAACGCTTTGCAAAATGGATCGTGGCCACCATTCGCCTAGTCTATGACTTAGCTAAACTTCCCCTTCGAGACTCTGTCAGAGCTCATTCTACTAGGGGGATAGCGACGTCCACAGCTTTCGGCAAAGGAGTTCCATTGGCTGACCTTTGCCGTGCTGCAACTTGGTCGTCACCATTGACTTTCGTCAGACACTATCGGCTCGATGCCAGAGCGAGGTCGGACTGCGCCTTCGGCAGAGCTGTTTTGTCCTCCCTTATGGGATAAGAAACACCTTCCCTCCGCCGGTAAGTTAGCTTGGTACATCGTCCATGTGTGTGAAGCACAGAGACCACGAAGAAGAAGAACAGGTTGCTTACCTGTAACCGTGGTTCTTCGAGTGGTCATCTGTGCATTCACACAACCCACCCACCGTCCCCGCTACGGTGTTTTATACTATTAGTACGTTATGCAAAACTCTTTATATGTCGATACTGTGTTACGACTTATCCTTCCGACATCAATAACAATGTCAATACAATACTTAATCAACCTAAGTCTCTCGGTCCTGGGGCCACAATGTCGGTCTCAGAGGAACTGAGGGAATAGGCGGGAACCCCTCTAGGCATGCCCAGTAGACTGTAGGGGGAGGGGTTCCCGCCAAAACGCCTTAGCTATAGAAGTTTTCCGGAGCGCAGGCGCAGAGCCCATGTGTGTGAATGCACAGATGACCACTCGAAGAACCACGGTTACAGGTAAGCAACCTGTCCTGTGACTTGTTTAAATGGTGTACGTTGCTGTGCATGTGTGTGTTTGCATAATTTTGCTTTGCAAGACAGAGTGGTGAAGAGTTTGACAAGCTGCTGAAGTCCCACCTCTAGAACAATGGAAATCTGCTTACCAGCACTCCAGCTTCTGGCTCTGAGCCTTCACCAGGTGTTGCCCTACAACTTGGAAGCTTATTGCAGTCTTAAATGCTTGAAGCTTCTGACTGATATGAAATACAATTGCGTGTCATGTGTAGCGTATCTTGGCTTAAAGAGCTTCGTGCCCACACACGCAGCCCGTTCAATCCTCCCTTCACGACATGAGCAATCAAACCAGCAAGGCTCTAATTAACCATAGTTTCCTGTTTTGGATGAAAGATGAAACTATGGTTACCAGCTTCACAAGTATATACATTGAACCAAAGTTTGAGTTCTGGCTTGACCTGAACCATAGCTTCCCAGTTGGGATGAAGCAGGAAATCATGGGTAGTTAGTTTCTGAAGGGGTAGCCATGTTAGTCTATTGCAGCAAAAACAGCAACAGAGACCCTTGTGCCACCTTTAAAGACTGCCAGAGTCCACTTCATCAGATATATCAAGTGTAAACCTAAATTGGCATACACACGGGGTCAGGTGAGGGTAATGGAAAAGAGTGAGGTCAAGTCAGGGAGACGAAATGCAAAAAGGACAGATGTGATGATTATGTAAATGGTTACAGTGGATAAAGTTATAATTGATGACAAGGCAGCGTTGGCGATAACACAGACACCCTGGCAATGGTAAGCTAATTAATGCATGTAGTGTGATTTAAAAAAAATCCATAATCTCTATTCAAACTGCAGGTGATAGAATCATGGAGTGAGGGGACTATTATTAAGCCAAGATACAATTGTCCAGAAGTGTCCCATTGTTTTAGGGTTAACATAAGTATAGAACAAAGTCTGCCTAATATATTTGCGGTTCCTTTTTTTGCCCTTCCTGTGTATATACACGACTTTCATTTATTGCTTTGAGTCCACAGCCGTGTGTGTGTGTGTGTGTGTGTGTGTGAGAGAGAGAGAGAGAGAGAGAGAGTATAGCAACTGCATTAGTTCAAAATTCTGGGAATTCATTCTGTGTTGGGAACTTGAGGTTCAAATAGGAATATTAAGAACTAACCAATGTTGAATGGTGGTGGTAAGCTCTTAAATTATTGGTCATATTTCTGTTGGAGAAAGTGTGTTTATGACCTGAGATTTATGGTGGTCTGGTCTCCACCCCAACCCAACCCACTTCCCCAATAAATCCTAATCTCTTTAATTCTTTACTTTCCCCTCTCCCCACAAACATTCTAGCAACTCCTAGAACTCTTGTCATTTAATATGCTGGGAAGAAAATGAGGGTCTTGCTTGAGTAAAACTAAATGAAACTACTTCAATTGGTGTAAGTTTGTTTCAAGTACCAGTGAGTTTGAATTGGTTGCATAAGCAGAGAAATGTCATTAGTGGAGTCTAAAAAGATGCTGATAAAGATTCTTTGCATCCAGTGAAAGTGAGTTATGTTCTTCTGATCAGTCTCACAAAGAGCTTCTTGATAAAGCAGCTCTTTATCTTTCTAGAGGGCAGCATTTTCTTCCTTCGTCTTAAGCTTGAAATTCCTCTGCTCTCTTACTATTTCAGTTCTGCTTGTAGACTTCTTGATATGAATCTCTTTGGAAAAATCAAGGCAATTCAGACCACAAAAAAAAGAAAGAAAGAAAAGGCATGCACAGGCTTTGGGGATGCAGTGTATTTTTAGCACACTTTTTTTTCTTAAAAAGGCAGCTTTGTAAACAGTAACTGACTGGGTTCACATGACACGACAACCCATAGTGGGTTGGACCAATTTCCCCAGGGTGGCTTGTTCATGGGCAACAAGCCACCTCAACAACCCATGGGTTGTTGTAGGGGTTGTTGTACCCATGATGAGTTGTCATGTTGTCCAAATATATATGGCTGTATATGTCCCAGTCAAAAACCACCCATTGCCCTGTCAAAACTCTCTTTTTAAAGGGACCCAGAGTTTTGACAACTATGGTCCCTGGGAGAGCATCTCAGGGGCCACAGGATATTTCAGATTCCCGAGCACATAGACAGTCCTAAGATCTTGGGAAGGGGAATCTGACATTGGATCTTTCCCCACTCCGCTGCTGCTGCTGCTGCTGCAGAAAGCACAACAGCGGCTGCTTTCCATGGTTACAACAGCAACCTCAGACAACCTCACAGAGGTTGAAAAGCTGCTGTTCCGGTAGGTCAGGAAGGGAGAGGCCAGGATCCATGAATCCTATAGGCTCTCCATCACCTGTCCCCACCCATGGCGGTAGTGAGCAAGATGGGCTGTGGTCCCTGAGACACTCTCCTAGGGACCGTAGGATTGCTCTGTTAGTTGGCCTAACTAATTTTTCCGCATGTGTATTTAATCTTTAACACATGAGTGCACTCTTGCATGTCTTAGCAGAGCTTCAAGGTGGATGTAACTGTAATGTTGATGAGGTATGTACACACTTATTGATGGTCTTCAAAGGGTCATTACTCATTGGGCATTTTTGTGGAATAGAAAATAAATACATCAAATATATGAATGGTACACGTATATTTCATAGTAATCTTTCTTTTTTAAAAAAATATGTGAAAGTGGGTGCCCAGTCTTATAGCTTGCCATTTGTACAGACTTCAAAAAGAAAAGCTGTTTTGAAGTGCCTGCACACCCTTTTTAACATCAGTCAGTACTTATGTATTTTCATGTATAGGTATTTGCATCAGAGTACCAGATACCTTGAAGTGGCCTTTCATATTCTTTTTTAAATTGTACCAAAAGAGAGTGGTAAATCTTCAAGGTTCTGCTGCTTCTCTTTTAAAACAAAGGAGGCAAAACATTAACATTTAATTGGTTGCAAATCTGTATAGTAATCGACTACAAACTGTCATACCTGTCGGTGTGGGGCCGATTCACATATGAGTGTACCTAATTTAGTACTGCAGCTGAATATGTAATGATCTCTGGCTCTTCCAAACATGCAAATTGTTGTTTGGTGTCCTAGTTATCAAGTGATGAACATGCATGTGTGACCTATGCTTGGTTTGGCCTAAAATTCTTTTGAATTGTTACCCTTCCGCTTCCCATTCAATGCTTGTGGTGATTTCCATGAACGCCTGGTTACCACTATAGGAAGTGGTCCATGTAGTCCAGAATCCCTTTGGTCTGAGCCAGTTGCGTGCAGGGCTGCTTTTGGCTCATACTGGCTCAGCTTGTCTGAGCATTGGAAAGCTAAGCAGGGTCAGGCCTGGTTATTACTTGGATGGGAGGCCCCTCCTCTAGTTTCCTGCATTGAGCAGGGGGTTGGACTCGATAGCCTTGTAGGCTCCTTCCAACTCTTATGATCTATGAAATCTATGACCGCTTTATTTCCACGCACAGCTGCTACACTTGACTTGCCACACTTGACATCTTAATCAGTTTCTCCCACAACCCTCACATGACTGTTAACATTCTTTCTCTGATCTTGCAATTTCATACGTAACTTGAAGCAGAATATGAAATAACTGTGTAAGCTTCGCCTTTTTGCTCGTACTCTGTTGAAACTTTGATGCATGCCTAAAAATACCACTCCTTAAATTCTCAATGGAGCATGTAGAAATGCTGACCCAAAATTCTAGTTTGAAAGAAATAGCCTTCTTGTTAGTGTCTGTGGGTAATGTATGTTTTAATACATAAGGCCAAATATTAATGAAAGGTATGATTCATAAGCAGGAGAGGCATCGTATGAGCTATAACACTTCTATAAACTGCAGAGTGTTACACCTACTGAGAAAACACTAACTTCACAGCTTCGTTTAAATAGAAGCTTCATATTTTTTATGTAGAATCAAAGTTAAAATAGCATAGTTACCTCCGTATGCTAATCAAAGGATTTCTGTCTTTTCTATTCCTAGACTTTGGTGTTAGTGCATTTTTAGCCACAGGAGGTGATGTTACCCGTAACAAAGTAAGAAAGACGTTTGTTGGTACTCCATGTTGGATGGCACCTGAAGTCATGGAACAGGTACATAAATTATGTTTCTTGTGTGATAGCTTCAGCTAAGCATTTTAGTACTAAATTAACTTGTCTGTTTTATGTTTTCCTGCAATAGGTGAGAGGCTATGACTTCAAAGCAGACATTTGGAGCTTTGGAATAACAGCCATTGAATTAGCAACAGGAGCTGCACCTTACCACAAATATCCTCCAATGAAAGTAATTACATTTGGAAAACTAAGCATAAAATGTTGCCAAAAAAGTAATTCAAGTCTCTTACATTAGTTCTAGAACTTTGAGTGGAACCTGCAACAAAATGTTGCAGTATATCATTACCCAGTAAAAATAGTGGTTCTGTTCAGGGTGCCAGGTAGCCATGCCCTCCTCCATTATACTATAAGCTATAAGGGACTGAAGCAGGGCAATTCACTCTCTTCTTTTCTCCTGGAGGACCACCAAGTATGCTCAGTCCTCACTGGGCAGGGTTGTTTTTTTTTTGGTGGGGGTGTTGCTGCTTCCTTTTGGGATTAAAAAAAAGTGTACAGGGAGAAAAAACCTCACGTGTTCGACAGCATGCGTGCAGTTGAAAAATATGCATGTAAAAATGCATCCTTTTGAAAAATGTGCGCACACATACTTTAATCAGTGCAAGAAGAATGCATACATTTCAAAGATGTGCACAACTGATGTGTACATTTGGAAAAATACACACAGATTTTCATGCAAAAAGAAAAAGAATAATCTGATACAGACACAAGATGGAGCAAGCTTTCAGGTGGAATTTGGAGAACGTTGAGCTTGAGTTTTGCTTGTACTCACATCTCTGCTGATGGTTAAAGTTTATGTTAAAGGCTTGAAGCTAGTTTTCAAGACCCTAGTTAACAGCAAACTTTGGTTAGTATTAATCATAGTTAATCATGGCTAAGTCCAGCAAGAGGCATTTCACACCAAAGTATACTGTCCTGCAGTCCATTCGCAATCCATCTTTTGAGAGCGTGGTGATGAACAACCCCCTCACAACCACTTAGGTTCAATTTGGATCTTTGAACTTGCTGTTCATGCTCAACAAGCCGCCACCCCTTTATATCTGACTTCAAAAGATCTAGTATATATTTTATAAAGTGGTGTGGCTAATTCAGAGCCAAGAACCTTACATTCTCCACCGCCCTCCGCTTTCCTGTATGTTCCTAGATTATAGACTGGTATCCATGACATAGCACTTCTAAATGAGTTAAGCAGTCATTCGACTTATTTGGCTGAGACCATTTTTCTTACTAACTTTGGTTTTAAAATAGGTATTAATGCTGACATTGCAAAATGACCCTCCAACATTGGAAACGGGTGTGGAAGATAAAGAAATGACAAAAAAGTATGGAAAGTCCTTTAGAAAACTAATTTCACTGTGTCTTCAGAAAGATCCTTCTAAAAGGTATGTTTCTTTAAAAGAAAAAAAAGGGGAGAAAATAACATGTCCTTTTTCTAGAGATGGGCAATCTTTCTTGGATTAACTCAGAAATTATCCGATTTCTTCTATAAATGAATAAAAATAGGAAGATCTCAGATAATTTTTCTGAGCCAGTCAGAGGGCTCAGGAAAAATTAACCATCTTTCTCCACTACCCCTCTCCTATCCAAAAGCCATCACCCACAAGCTCTCACCTCCAAAATACAATCACCCTTCTCTTTCCTTACTTTTTAAAGTGCTGATGGCAGGAGCAGCAGTGGAGGCATGTGGTGAGACATGTGGAGGGTTTCCCCCCCTTCCCTCCCTCCCCCTCCATTGCCCTGACATGCTGAATACCAGAACCCACCTCCACCCCCTGACGTGGGGGAGCATGTGCAATGTAGTTCTCCCAAATTTTACTTCATTTGTTTTGAGGAGGGTGACAGAGACTGGCGGCTAGATGAAACTCGGAATTATTATCTCAAAATCTGAGCTGCTGGAGAAGGATTTGGGGAGCTTTAAAAGCTCACCTTTCATTCAGTTGGGTTTTTGTGAGCTGCTAATGTTTGTTTCTGAGCCTGGCTTTGGAGAACATCACCAGCATCTCTACTTTTATCTTAGTATAGTGTGTCTATAATGCAGGAATGGGCAACTTCTGGGGGTCCAGGGGCCAATTTCCCCACTGTGAAGCCACTGCCAAATTTGCTGCTAAAATCCCAGTGATTGTGCTGTAAAACAAGCCACTGGGGAGTGTGTGCCTTGCTTTACAGCAAAATCACCTCATTTTTTCCCCTGCTGCCTCCGCAGCAAATTCAGTGGCGGTAAGAGGCGGGGGCCACAAAAAGGGCCAGGGGACCCACATGCAGCCCGAGACCCGTGTTTTGCCCACCCTGCTGTAATGTATTGGGCTTTTCTCAAGATACAAAGAATATTCCATTGGTTCCCTGCCAGTGATCTTATTTGGATGAATTCACCATCCCAATAATTGCAAATAAAAAATGTGCTGAAATAAGCCATGTATCCCCCCCCTTTTTTTTAACCAGTGTAAATAGAGCAGTTGTGATCAAAGCTGAGAAGTGTGGGGTCTTGTGCTAAAAATGAATAGATGAGTTGTGAATGTGCACAAGCTAACTGTGTAGATCTTCAGGAGTCTCTGTCTGGGGACCTATTTGCATACTGTCTCCAATTCTTTGGCCTTTTACTTTCTCTGATTAACTCTAAATCCCCAGTGCACATGCTTTAAGCAAAGGTTTGCCACTTGGCAGCAGATAAAACTGTGTTTAGTTATTTAGTCTGAAATGCTCTAGAGAACCCATTTTTTTATTAAGCTGCAAACTGTGCCCAAATGGCCTACTATTCCAGTGTTGGATTAAAATAAAGCAGATGAGCAGTTATCTTTTAGGAAACACCATCAAGGCTATCCATTTTAAAATAAAATAAAATAAAGGATATAGTGCATAATTTTGCTTAAGTTACAAAAAGCATGATGGATATTTGTCTGCTAATATAGTTTGGTAACTTGGATAAAATTCTTTTTAGTCCCATTTTAAATATCTAGCAGCCCACAATATGTCATTCCCTGCCATGAAATGACCCATTTTCATTTTGATTAGCTGCACCATCAAAATTCTAGGGCCTGATCCATGCCCCCTGCCCCACTGCAGATTAAGAGCTGGTCTAATTTTGTTTTAACCCTTTATGTACACCTCGTAGAGTGTAACTAATCTAGAACCTGGTAGCTCCTTCCCTACCATGTTGCAGAGAATGTTTGCTGCACCCCCTGGTGGCTGCAGTTGGGTGGGTGTTGTTAGACAAGGCACACCTGGGCATGTGTCCCAGATCTTCTGAGCTGTGCCCCATATCTTTTGAGATGTCCCAATGTTATCAAGCGCCTTTTCCCTCTGAGCTAAGCAGCCTTGAAGTGACTAGGAAACATTAGGACTTACTCCTTTGGCAGATCAATAGAGGGTGTAATATGAAGGCAGAAGCCTTTTAAACTATAGGAGACACTGCCACCTTTCTTCCACTCTCTGCTTATTGTTTCATTTTTTCGTCTCCCTACCTTTCTGTTCTTACATGGCTACCGCTGGGAGCTTACTCGCAATGAAAGTTTGAAGAGGGAGGAAGAAGGGCAAGAAGAATTCCCTATAGAATACTGGTATTTCATGCAGCACCAGATTTTACTGCCCCCCCAAACTGGAACTTTTGGGTTCTACAGAAGCTCAGTAGGTTCAGCACAGCAAGGGATTTATTAATTAGCCTCCACAAACTTCTTTTATATCATGGTCCTGTGCCCTGGCTCTTTCAAACACCTAGCAACACCCTGAACTGAGGAATGTTGCTTTAAATATAGAACAGTCATGAAATAGGACTGATCAAAGGTGAAACCATCCCTATTTCAAACAAAGGAATCTATATATGCTATGACGGCCTTCCCCAGCCTGATGCCTTCCAGATGTGTTGGACTACAACTCCCACAATCCTCAGCCAGTTGTAGTCCAACACATCTGGTGAGCACCAGACTGGGGAAGGCTGTGCTATGGAAAGAGGATACTGTGAGTGGATCTTTCAAGAGAAGTATATGTATTGGATTGGGGAGATGGGCTAAAGTAAGGTTTCTTGACTGAATTGATACAATCAAATCTTAAACTACAAGATTTTTTTCTTCCTCTTTTTTTTTAATAAAAAAAGCCATGTCCAAACTCTGCTAAAAGGAGGTATTGCTGCTACTTAAACTCATTTTATTGGTTTTCTCAGTGTTTGTAAACAGATACACATACCCAGACCTACTCCCACACTCTTTCCCCCTACTATCCAGGTGGCCATGCTTCTAAGTGTTGGTTTAGATCAAAGGAAGAGAGAGGGAGTGGAGATGGAAGACCTCAAGCATGGATGGGTCCTATCCAGCTGTTTCAATAGCGCCACAATTTTCTCATGGGACTGCCAAGATGGCAGTCTCCTCTGCTCATGGGTTTTATTGTGTTTCACTACTTGTAGTAGTAATTGCTGAGTCACCAGAGTGGCTTTATCTACTGTATTTGAATTGCTCTGTGTGTGAAGAAATTTGAATGCCTATGTAAGTAATTTCTAGATAGAATAAAATTTTTGAAAGTGATCAAGGTGAAGTGAGGTAAGTCAGACTGATCGCTATCTCAACGTCCTCCCAAATTGGTGCTGGTTTTTTCCAGGCAGGTCCAGAGGGCTGCAGATTTTCATTTGATTCCCTTTGGCAACCTGCCAAAGATGTTTACAGTATAATCCTATACATGTCTACTCAGAAGTAAGCCCCACTGACCTCAATAGGGTTTACTCCCAGGAAAGTCCAATAACAAATTGTGTTACCTTTTTACTTTAAAATATCATGAGCTAAGTTAAGTATACAGAACAGGGCAGGAATATCTGTTTTAAAGTATCTATTGTTTCCTACCTAAACCAGTAAGTTGGGTAAAAATATTAAGGAATAATTCTGCACATTTCAATGAATGACTGGCACAGTCAATGCATTTGTAACAAGCTGTTTAAAGCAGCTTTTTGATCAGGAGGGTAAACTAGAAAACACAAGTTTATGGATTCTATGGCATTTTACCTTTTGAGTCCTATATATAAAGTGTAATTATCTTCTTTTTTTTTAATAGAAAAGCTTATGGTATTGAAATTAAATACTTTTTTTCATCCTGGGTACCTATCACCAAAAAATACATTTAGCCACCAGAAGTCTATTGTTCAGAAAATTCTAACAACGTCTAGCAATGCTAGTCACATAAATGCTAGTGAAGAGCAGTGTCCAGGATCGTATGTATTGGAAGAAGTCTTTCTGTGTCATCTCTGTTCTAAGTTTTTAATCTGTCTTTCAGGCCTACAGCAGCAGAACTTTTAAAATGCAAATTCTTCCAAAAAGCAAAGGTAAAATACTTAATTCTACAAATAAATCTGCTTTGCCTTAATACCATTGTGAATTTTTGTACTTTCTTGGGGCTGGCCTTAATTATAACATTATTGATTTTTCCAGACTAGAGAATACTTGATTGAAAAACTGCTTACAAAGACACCTGACATAGCACAAAGAGCAAAAAAGGTAAGGTTCCTCATACTTGTATTCCTTAGATAGTGGAAGTCCCAGTGAGCCCCTTTGCAAAAAAGTATTGCTCTAGACAATTAGGAGTTTAGGAGCAAGCTGTACTGATGGTTGGCATTCAGAGCATATTCAGATTCAGTAAATACATTTTAGAATTCAAAATCCCAAGTGTGAAATACATGGCAGATACTGCCTACAGTGCTGAAAATATTGGGGGGGGGGATCTGGATGATTAGAGAGGTTTGGGACAGTTCAGCCATGCTGAACAGACCAGTGCAGCCCCTAAGAGCAGAGCTGTTAATCTGTTGCGTGGCAGCTGGATTCAATCCTGACAACCCTTCTTGTGCCCCAAGATCAGCACTAGGACAGGTACTGGTAGTGGCCCAGCTTTGTGCTAGGCAGGGAGGGATTTGATGTCCTAGGGCTGACCTGAGTCACCAGAATTTTATTGCCTTGGCTGGCAGCCAATTCATGTGTTGGAAGAATAGACAGCATAGTGTGTGTGTGTGAGGGGTGTGTGTGTTAAAGCAGCAAAGTGGTAATCTTAGAAACGTTACATTTGCTGGATGCATTCCTGAAATAGATTGATGGAATCTGGGACTTTTTCTGTCTGCAAATTTTGGATTTTAATTTTTTTTTAACAAAGCTGCTGTGATATTTGGAAAAAGTAAAAAGCTCTTTCGAAATCTGACTGAGGGAAGGAAAAAATAATAATTGTGGGCCTACTTGCAGAGTGAGGGCCAAACTAGACATTAACTGAAACCTCCACCAGTCCACATCTCTTCCCCCTGTGTCCCAGTAATGTCTAGTTCAGCCTTCCCCAGCCTGGGTCCCTCCAGATGTTGTGGACTACAATACCTATCATCCCCAGTGGAACGGGATTATGGAGGTAGTAGTCCAACATCTGAAGGAACAAAGGTTGGTGAAGGCTGGTCTACTTTAAGTTGATCTATTACACTACTTATTGGTGATAATTATACTAAATTTGAAAGCTAAGACATTCCAATGTTTTTCTTCTCCACCTAGATAGAATAAGGATAGCAGGCTTATTCAAGCGTTGTAAATGCTGTAACGAGCAGGGCTGTGGTCTTAAACATTTGAAAAATGCTGCTTTTGATTTGGTGAGTGGGGAGAGAAGTCTTAAATGGCATTTCCCTCCAGTAAAGCTAAACCAAGTTTTTAAAGTCTAGAAATTACCTTTAGCATTTCCTTGCTTCCTGCTCCGCTCTGTGGACATCTGCATAGCTGGGGTGCATGTGAGAAACGCTGAAGGTGATGATGTCACATTACATATCTGCTTGGACTAGACATTACTGGGACACCAGACGGATGGGACCCACACCTTTTGGGTAATGTCTAGTTCAAGCCTTTGTGTCTCCTTGGAAATAGGGAGATAGAAGAAATTCAAGCCAACCTGGGCTCAAAACTTTCTGCGCCTGGTGTGTTATGACAGAATAACACTTACCACACAACAAAGCCATTGTCTTTTGACCATTGGAGGCACTTCAAGTTTTAATTTAATTTAAAATGGTATAAATGTTCTTATGGTTGTACTTTTGGTGAAGGCCATGAATAACCAATTTAACTTCACATCACTTCCTCCACTCAGCCTATGATCTTTGGGATGTACTCCCTCAAACCCTTCCTAACTTCATGATCACTTACATCTTCAAATATGTATCCCTTTAGTGGTGGTCCCTAATAGAGGCATAGCAAAACTGCTTTCAGTAGTTTTCCACACATTGATTCCAAATAGGGAGGAAACTATTGATAGCAGTTTGTTATGTATTACAGGCAGATAAGGTGTGTGTTCAGAGTTGGCCACTAGATGGAGCTAATGGATTGTTCATTATCTTTCCCCAATGGGCCAGTAGATGCATTCTCATTAAGCAACTCCTGATTATGGTAGCAGACAGTTCCTTGCCAAATGATTTTTGAATGTCAGCAGACAGTTGACCTGTTACCTTTTAGTGGATGAGTAGCAACACTGCTTATTGGTGATAATTAGTCCCAAATTTAAAAGTGAAGACACCCAATGATTTTCCTCTCCACCTAAAGTAAGGATAGTAGGCTTATATTCAGAGTTGTAAATGCTATAACCTGCTGCAAGGCTGTTGTCTTAAGCAGTTGCAAAATGCTGCTTTTAATTTGAGGGAATGGAGAATTCTTCAGTGGAGCTTTTCACTAGTAAACCTAAATCAAGTTTTAAAAGCCTAGCAATCAGTTATTCAAGAAGTGTTGTTTTTCCTTTTCTTTAAAATAGACATCTAAGTATACATCTAAAAATAGAACAAGACTTTTTTTTAGCTTTCTGTTAGTAGGAAAGGTTTTATGGGCAAGTAAATGGCAATATTACCCGTTGTGGATCATTTTCTCTTGTTACATATTTTTGAAGGTGTCTGTTGGTCAGTTTACAATGGAGGCAGGGAGGAGGAAGAAAAGAGGTTATTTTTCAATTTGAAAAATTGAAATAAACACAGGGCATGGTCCAGCCAGTATTAAGCAATTTCAAGCCTAACATTCCAATGGGAGAGATTTAAGCATGGGCATAATTCTCCCATTGAATTAGTAGGACTTGAAAGTGCTCAGCTGTGGCTGTATCATGTTGTTTATTTTTAACAATTTGTGTGCAGTGTCTTGTTGAAGATGAGATCTGTGCTGCAAACAAACACTTGAAGGCAAAAAGGAAAGGTAGCTGATGTTGTTGTAGCTTAAAGGACATTTAGTTAACATTTGGCAGGACCGATGATGCTCATGATTAATTATCATTTGCTGGCTCGGGCTGGTGGGAGTTGTAGGCCAAAGTCTCTGGCGGGTCATCTTTCACCCTTGTGTTACATTGCCTCATTGCTCTTTCCCTGTCTCCTTTTTTTTTTTTTTTACTGACATCAGGCCTTGTGCTTTTAATGACCAAAGAATAGTTAGAACTTACTTTAAAGACACTTAACAATTCTGCTGAAAATTAAATAAGAAGTTGTAGAGCTACATAAGAAGAGCTATGCTAGATCAGACCAAAGGCCTATCGAGTTCAGCATTCGGTTCCCATGTTGCTAACCAGATGCCCATAGGAAACCTACAAGCAGGGCATGATGCAATAGTCCCCTGCTGTTTGTGATCCCCAGCAACTGGTATTGAGAGGCATTCCCTGCCTCTTTTCTTCTTATATACAAAATATACTCGTTATTTGCTCAGAGCTGGCGCATAGTTTGTGCTAGGATGTTTTAAACCTTTCTTGAAATAGCAGGCCCCCACAAGAGAGATGTGGACAGATCATAGAAGAGACCTGCGCTCCTCTTTAATCCCCTTTCAGCGAATGTCTTGATTAGGCCAGGAGATGCAGTGATAACCCTTACATTGTTTTTTTCCATGCTGAAGGAGATGGGGGTTGGATCAATAGTTCAGCATTCTGCTTTTTTGCTAAGGGCACCTCAAAGCATCCTAGGGGTCAATGAAACTATGTTGTATGTCTCTTTCCTTTTTGATCTGCTTGCTCATAAGCAGGTGGTGAACTTTGCCAGGTGAACTCTTTTTCTTTTGTCTTTGGAGAGCTTGAGAATCCTTGTCCTAGCAGATGTAGAGTGATAAAGGGGCAAATATTATCCATAACTATCAATAACTATCTATGTTATCCATTGCTGGATAACATAGATAGTGAACGCCCTGAGCGTAGGACTGCTATTATTGCAAGGGAGCTGAGACGGTTTAAAATTGACATAGCAGCACTTCAAGAAACTCGAAGGGCAGGAGAGGGACAGCTGAAAGAAGAAAAAGGAGGTTATACCTTCTTCTGGAAAGGACTACCTGAGCAGGACCGACGAATACATGGTGTAGGCTTTGCCATCAAAAATGAACTAGTGAACTCTTTGTCAGAAGTTCCTACTGGCATTAACGAACGCCTGATAACTCTTCGATTAAAGCTCGCCAATAACCAACAGGTAACTATTTTGAGCGCTTATGCACCAACATTAGATGCTGACGATGACATCAAGGAAAGTTTTTACAGCCAGTTGGACACTCTCCTGTCAGAGATACCTAAGGAGGATAAAATTATCCTCCTGGGCGATTTTAACGCAAGAGTTGGGCGTGACTTTGATTTATGGCCAGAAACTATTGGAAAAGACGGAGTTGGTAATAGCAACCCGAACGGACTCTTACTTTTGTCTATATGTGCAGAGCATAATCTCACTATCACAAACACGCTCTTTCGACAAAAGAATAAGTTTAAAACATCATGGCAGCACCCACGGTCAAAGCACTGGCATCTTCTGGATTATGTAATTGTCCGTGTTAGAGATCGCCGCGATGTACTTCTTACTAGGGCCATGGTGAGTGCCGACGACTGCTGGACAGACCACCGACTAATCCGGTCCACAATGGTTATCAACATTGCTCCCCAACGTAGGCTTCAAGGAAGGAAACCAAGGCGTAAAATGAACATCCAAGTCCTTCAAGATCCTATTAAGCAAACTCGTCTTCAATCACTTCTTAAGGAACATCTACCTACGGAATCTCCTGACAACATTGAGGACCATTGGTCTAAGCTGAAAACCTCCATTACTGCAGCTTGTGAACAAACTATTGGATATGAAACTAAGAAACATCAGGATTGGTTTGATGAAAATGACAATGAGATTAAATATATAATTGACCAAAAAAGGAAAGCCTTCCAAATATGGCAAAATGATATTAACTGCGCTGCCAAGAAAAAAACCTACGCTAGCGCAAAGGCTGAGGTCCAAAGAAGAACAAGAGAACTTAAGAACGCTTGGTGGAAAAAGAAAGCTGAAGAAATTCAACAACTTGCAGAATCTCATGATGCACGGGGCTTTTTTAAGGCCACAAGGGCCATTTATGGACCAAAAACCTATGGTACAAACCCTTTACAATCAAAAGATGGCACCAAACTCTTAAAAGACAAAGAGTCTATTGCACTGCGTTGGAAAGAGCATTATTATGACCTTTTAAATCGTAAATCTAAGGTGGATAATGAGATTTTTTCGCAAATCCCGCAAAAACAAATTAAAGAGGAACTTGCAATACTCCCCACTTTGGATGAAGTAAAAAAAGCCATTAATCAAATGAAGAACAACAAAGCTAGTGGACCAGATGGGATTCCTGCTGAAATTTTTAAAGAAGGGGGCCCCGAACTTGTACAACATCTTCATAAACTCATCGAAAAAATCTGGATAAGAGAAGAGATCCCAGAAGACTTCAGGGATGCCATAATTATCACCCTCTTTAAGAAGGGTGATAGAACAGACTGTGGAAACTATCGGGGCATTTCTCTCTTAGCAACCGCAGGTAAAATATTTGCTAGGATTCTCGCAAACCGTCTTCTATCTATTTCGGAAGAGATCCTCCCTGAAACTCAATATGGTTTCCGCCCCTCTAGAGGGACAGTAGACATGATTTTTACTGCACGTCAGCTCCAAGAAAAATGCCGGGAGCAAGATCAACCCCTTTATATGGCATTTATCGATCTGGCTAAGGCCTTTGATACTGTAGACCGTACAGCTCTCTGGACTATCCTTATGAAAATTGGATGCCCCAATAAATTTGTGAATATCTTGCGACTTCTCCATGACAACATGACGGCAATGGTTTTGGACAACAACGGCTCTCATGGTGCTCCATTTAAAGTGGGATCAGGTGTTAAACAGGGATGTGTTATCGCCCCAACATTATTTGCCATTTTCATCGCCATGGTTTTACATCTTGTCAAGGGGAAACTTCCCACCGGTGTGGGAATTATATATCGAACAGATGGAAAGCTTTTTAATCTCAGCAGGCTAAAAGCAAAAAGTAAGGTAATTACAACCTCCGTTGTGGAACTTCAGTATGCTGATGATAATGTGGTCTCCGCACATTCAGAGGATGATCTCCAAACTATCCTAAATGCTTTTGCAGAAGCATACGAAAAACTTGGTCTCTCACTTAACATCAAAAAAACCAAAGTGCTTCATCAGCAAGTGCAAGCCAATCCTTTGGTGATGCCATCTATCCAGCTTGGCGGGACAATACTGGAAAATGTCGATCATTTTCTCTATCTTGGCAGCTATCTTTCTGTTACAGCTAACATCGACAGTGAAATCCAGCATCGTCTAAGCTCCGCAAGTGCCGCATTTTCTCGAATGAAACATAGAGTGTTCGAGGATCGGGATATTTGTAAGAAGACCAAAACACTGGTTTATGAAGCCATTGTATTACCAACTTTATTGTATGCCTGCGAAACATGGACTATCTATAAACGTCACTTCCACCTCCTTGAAAGGTTTCATCAACGTTGCCTCCGGAAAATCCTGCAAATTACTTGGGAAGATAGGCGAACAAATGTCAGTGTACTGGAAGAAGCAAAGACTACTAGCATTGAAAAAATGATCCTTCAACGCCAACTTCAGTGGACCGGTCATGTTGTTCGAATGCCTGACTGCCGTCTCCCAAAGCAGTTACTTTACTCCCAACTCAAGGATGGAAAGCGGAATATCGGTGGTCAATATAAGAGGTTTAAAGATGTTCATAAGGCTAATCTAAAAAAATGCAATATAAACATCGAAAACTGGGAAGCTCTGGCCCATGAACGATCTAAATGGAGGTTGGCCTTTCACAAAGGTTCCATGGACTTTGAAGAAGCCCGAGTGCAAGGTGAAAGGGAGAAACGTGCTAGGCGAAAAGCACGTCAAATGAATCCTTTACAGGACCATCTTCTATCTGGTAACCTGTGTCCTCACTGTGGGAAGCTGTGTGGATCTAAAATTGGCCTCCACAGTCACTTACGGACCCATCGCTAGAGTCTACACAATCTTCTTTAGAATTTCCTCCTTTTATCCCGGAAGACAATCTTACTCGGTCACGAGTGATCGCCTGATGATGATGATGATGTTGTTGCACATACATAGGTAAAGTGAGGACTCTAATTTGGACAGGTGATTTAAACATTGAACTAAAAGGTGGTAGTTACTGCAGCTTGATTTGATGTAGAGTATAATTATGTAAACTTGATGTGAATGATGTATTACTTCAAATATTTTCCATACTTTGGTATAGGGAACATATTTTTTTCCCAGTTGGGGCTGCAATAACTGTGTAGAATTTTTTCCTACTTCATGGAATTTAAGTATGTACGTGTATGTGTGTGTGTGTGTGTGTGTGTGTTCTTTCCCCATGCCATGTGACCTCTCTACAGTCTAGATCAGGGCTCTCCAACCTTGGGTCCCCAGATGTTGCTGGACTACAGCTCCCAGAATCCCTTGCCATTAGCCAGGCTGGCTGGGTATGCTGGGAGCTGTAGGCCAGGCTGCCAGCAACATCTGGGGACCCAAGGTTGGAGAGCCCTGGTCTAGATTTTTAGAGACCCTGCTCAGAAACTGTTCAGGAGTGATCTCTGAGGGGATGACGCCCCAGTTGCTGTTCCTTTTCCAGCACCTGCTTTCTTTGATAGGAATATCGGAAGCTGCCCTATCCTGAGTCAGACCATTGGTCCATCTAGCCCAGTACTGTCAACACTGACTGGCAGTGGTTTTCCAGGGCTTCAGTCAGATTTTTTTTCAGTCCTACCTGGAGATGCCGGGGATTGAACCTGGGACCTTCTGCATGCAAAGCAGGTGCTCTGCCACTGAGCTACAGCCCCTCATCACCACTTTGCAAGATTCCATGTGGGGTAGACCCAGCCATGCTTATACTTAGCACATGGATATCTGAAGAAGATTGCTTAACCTGAGGCTGGTCATTTCAGAAATAGATTCCTGACAGCCACTTTTCAATCAGATGGTGCCACATAGTGGCAGTCTAAAAATACTTCATCCATGTATTTATTTGTTTACTATAATAATTAATGTATGATTGCCATGTGGGTAGGTTTCCTGTTGAAAGTGCTCATATAGCCTGTGCACTGCACCATATATGTGCAGGGTTTGCGTCCCAGAGTTCTGTGGCCCAGACAGTAGCTGCACTAGCAGGTGAATGCTGCACATTGGGGCCCAAGAATTTTTCAACACTATTTTTTACTGTGTGGAACACCTGTGCTGGTAAACAGTGGTTGGGCTCCAGATGGTGGATTAACTATAGACTGGTTACTGGTTTCACATATCTTTAAAGTTCTGTAAGTTTTAGACTGTGATACCTGAAGGCCTGCATCCTCCCATATGAGCCGGTCTGCATATTAAGGCCTCCTTGTCTGTCCCAAACTTATGTTTGGTTGCAAGAAGGAATAGCCTTTTCTGAGGCCGTGCCTAGACTCTGGAACTTCCTGCTCAGAAAGGTCTGCCTTGCTCCTTCCATAATGGCCTGTTGCTGCAGCATAAAGACCTTTCTCTTTAGGAAGGCTTTTGGCCTTTAGAGGCCTCGCTTTTAGTGTTTGACTTGACTGGGTTTTGTGCGTGTGCATAATTTAAATAGTTTCCACTAGAACTAATACAGTTTCCCAGGGTAGAGTAAATTGTTTGCATGATGGGTCTCCTTGATATATTTTTTTTTATCATTGTAGCTGCTGCGTTTAATGGTTTTTATCTATCGGCGTTTATCTGCAGCTCTTTTCTTTTTTATTGAATTGTTATTATCTGCCTCGAGCTTCCTCCACCCCCACCAATTTTAAAGGGATGGCAGGATATACATATTTTAAATAAATACTTATCTAACATAAGCTGCACTTGGCACAGGGTGCAAAAACCTTGAAATACTGTTTTAGATAGAAATGCACTTATTACAGATGTTCTTCATTTCTGGTGCCTTACGCATTACATAATTTTGAATCCTTCTATTAACATTGTTTTAGAGACTGCGTTTGCGTTTGTTCTGTTCCAGGTAATTTTTTTTTTTTCTTCTTCTGTTCCAGGTAATTATAACAAGCTGGCTTTCTCCCCATTTTGCTTCCTCAGCTTGCTTTAATGCAGGGGAGGGCAACCTCTGGAGTTCTGGGGGGCATTTCTGCACCCCAGTCCCCTGCTGCGGGCTGCAGTCTGCGGGGCGCCCCCCAAAAGGCCCAAAATTGCTGGTTTTCCACTGAAATTCTGTGGTAAACTGATCCATAGCACCACAGAGCACTGCAGTGGTTAAATTTTAGCTTGTTTCCAAGCTGAATTTAATCGTGGGTGCTCTGTAGTGGCTGCCGGGCACCAGAAGGGCCAAATTAACTTGTAAACAGGTGAAGTTTGGCACTTGGGGTGCTCAGTGGCTGCTACGGATGACATTCTTTTAAAAGAAAGGTTTTTAAAATATTTGGAAGGTGGGTGGCGGGGGGCACAATAGGCCCTGTTTTAATATGAGAGGTGGGCTGGTGGGAAGTGGAATGCTGAGAGCTGTACGACGACGGTTGTAGTCCACAATATTTGGAGGGACCCAGTCTGGGGAAAGTTGTCCTAAGCCAGGGATGGGGACCGTGTAGCCCTCCAGATGTTGTTGATGTACCTTGCATTAGCACTAGCCAGTATAGCCAATATTGAGGGATGATGGGAGTAGCAGTCCAGCAGCATCTGGAGGGCCACTCCTAAGCAGTCATTGTCCAGTGTAAGCAATTTTGAACTCCTGAGTGCCAGCTATGTAGCTTTTTATATGAGTTTGTGATCTGATTTGCTTCAAGACTGTTGCTTAACTTGACCTACTGTGTTGATCTTAGATCACAAAAGGTATTTTCCACTTAGAGAGAATTATGTATTTTTTAATTACAAATGCCTGTGATTTATCTATGACTGTATGATAAGTATGATATGTCAGAGAGAAGCAAGAGTTAAGGATGACTATTTCCCCTGTATTTTAGTACTGAAACATACAGCAGAGGGCAGCAATGCACTTACTACTATTAATATTGGTTTAAATGAAAAGTAAAGATAAAGAATTGAATCTTCCCTGTTAGAAGATTAATCCTCTAACTTAAATGAAATTATAGTGGTGCTACAAATTACTAACTTGGGAGATTTATCCCCCTTAAATTCTTGTCTGTTGCATGCTATTGCAGAAGCAACTATATAAGTAATGTAGAACACACTAGGTTGTATTCAGTGTTATTCTAGAGGAAGAGGTATAAGAGGTGGTGTTGTTCATTTTTTATTTATTTACAAAATTTATATACCGCTTCACATCCAGCAGAATTCCTGAGCAGTGAACAATAAAAGAAGAGAATAGAATCAAATACAAACCTAAAGTATTTAGAATCAAATTATAACAATAAAACCGTGGCTGGTCAATCCAGGAAGGCTTGTTTAAATAATAATGTCCTCAGCAGGCGTTGAAAACAAAACAATGTTGGTGCTTGCCGGACATCAACAGGCAAGAAGTTCCACAGAGTGGGAGTCAGTACACTGACACCATTGGATACAACTCACTGAGGGCACAATCCTATCATGATGGTTGTAAGCCCCCAAACTTGGAGGCTTCTTCTTCTCATTCTTGGAAGCTTCTTCTCATTCCTCTCCTACCGAAGGTTGGACATCATCGTGGCTAAACAGTCTTTGGAGGCTTACACTCATCCAGTGCAGACCGGGAGAGCAGCGGAGGCAATCTTCTCCTCCCTGTTCTCCCGCCTTGCATTTTCGCTAGATGGGCTTTTCTGCCCATCTAGCTGGAGCATCTTGGAGGGGGAGGGAAGGAGGCTACAGAGGTGTCAGGATAGCTCGTATCCTGGCCTCTCCAGTCTCCTCCCCTCCCCGCCCCCTTTTCCCTCTCTCCTAGGTCACTTTCCCCCTCTCTTGAGGCCGCTTTCCAAGGAAAGCAGCTGGCACGGTTTTTTCTGTGCCAGCTGTGAGGGGGAAGGGGTGGGAAAAGGGGGGCAGAGCTCTGATTCCAAGCTCTGACTTGGATCTGGGAATCTGAAATATCCCATGGCCCCTCAGACACTGTCTAGGGGCCATAGGATTGCTCCCTGAATACGTTTAATGAGTGCTGTATAGTATTTCACAAAAGCTTTCTGTATCGGTCTAATAATAAAGGCTTAGGAGTCCCTATTATTATATAATGTTAGAAGCCATGTTGATAAACCACAGTCCTCTAGTTCTGAGAGAAAGGCATCTCCACGATAAGGCTTTTTTTGTGTGTGTCCTTCTGTTTTAGAGTAGTGGACGAGGATTTCCAAGTATGATATGTCAGTTGCCAAGCCTTATTCCACGATGGATTTTGCAACTTGACCTGGATACATTAGGTTGCATTTCACTATTCTCTTTCTAGCATGTGCTTGAGCACATAGAGCCTGAGGCTAGAACTATGTACTACTTCCCTGGAGTTGTGGAATAGTATTTGAGTATTAAATATTGTCATGGTTCAGTAGATGGTTGGGAAGGGTCAGGAAAGAGGGCCCACCCACCCCATTTTAGCAGCATGTGCCTCATTACACTTAGTCATTTTCTGAAATGCTCCTCTGAGAGTAAACAGGTATGGAGTAGCTTGGGGTATAAACCTATATTAGGTGTACAGATTTTTCCAATGTTAAGTAATGATTTTCTCACTGCTGGTTATAAGACTCAATGAAAACTAAAATTAGGAATTCTAGAGCATATGTGACTTCCCCTTCTCTTGTGCTCTTGCCTTAAGGGTATGTGCATGTGTTTCTACCTTTGCTGTGTGCTCTGCTTTGGCTGGAGAAAAGTCATTGGGATATAATTAAGTTCACCACTAGAGGGGGCAACCGGAACAGATCATTTCAGAGCCAAATTTTAGGGAAGTACAAGAATTTTGTTCCTGTTCACAAATCATGCGAACATGCCGCATTCGCAACCTTGAACACAAATGTGAGCAGAATTCTTGGGAAATTTGTGCAATTTCCTGAACTTGTGTTCACATTCAAAAGTGTGCACTTCTGAATATGCGCAAATACACGCCTACTTAAATCTTCCCCAGATCTGCATTTTCACACTTTTAGATTGTGTGGGAAATTCACATTTTTAAAAATGAGTATTTTTTCAATTGGGAAAAATGTGCATTTTCCCCAATTGGTGGGAGAAAAGACGCTCGTGTTCGGGAACCCAAATGAGGTGAAACAAGCTTCGAGGAAGAATTTTGTTGAGAACCTCAACAAACTCAAACATTGCATATTTGCCCATTCCTTGTTTGAATGAAATATATATCTTGAATTCTTGTCAGGAATTTGCTGGTATAGATGGAAAGCCTGATTCCCTAAATATTTTATCTTTCACTCCAGGTTCACCTGTTTTACCCAGATTCATGTGCTGATTCACTATGCATGCAGAGTAATCTTTTTGAGGGTTTGCACACATAAAACTAGAAACCAAGTAAAGTGTATAAATGGCATTTGAATTTTATTTAATGGAATGAACAAGAGGAGTTCACCTCCAAAATCCGGCTGAATGATAAATGCTTTCTTCTGTTCTGCATCTAGTGAATCCTGGTGTATTACTATGGTATTACTAGCTACACAACAGACAGTGAGCACTGTTTATATTGCTATACCAAAATATTGGACCCAACAGCATTTGGACTAAACATGCCACTGAAGAAGGCCTATTGGCCGAAACGTGTCTGGCTTTTTTGAGAAGACCAATGTTGCATGATGACAACCGTTCAAATTCTGCCTCCCTCAAACCCACTTGCGTGAGCAAGTTGTATGCTTCATTTCTTCATCTGTAAAATGGGGCTATAATGATACACGGGGAGCACAATCCTATTGCCCCTCCTCTTGATGCATGTATCCAATCACGATGCGAGGTGTGGTGGTGGCGATCTTTGCCACCACCGCGCCTCATGCCTTGCATTTCATCTAAACGTACATTTTCAGCCGTCTAGATGAAGCACCGTGGAGGGGGAGGGATGGAAGCTGGGGTGCTGTTTGGATACGGTGTAAGCCGTCAGCCCCAGCCTCCTCCACGCCCTGGCCCGCCCCTTTCCCTCCTCTCCGAGGCCAATTTGCGACCTTGGTGAAGCAGCCAGCACGGTCCTTTATGCGCCAGCTGCGAGGGGGGCATGGCGGGGGCTCTGAACAATCCTATGCCCCCCCAGGCAAGGTCGGAGGGCCATAGGATTGTGCCCTTAGATCAGGGCTCTCCAACCTTGGGTCCCCAGATGTTGCTGGCCTACAGCTCCCAGAATCCCTTGCCATTAGCCATGCTGGCTGGGTATGCTGGGAGCTGTAGGCCAGCAACATCTGGGGACCCAAGGTTGGAGATCCCTGCTTTAGATAATAATCCTAAGGGATGCCACTTGATAGATAGAGGGCCCCAATATCAGAGTCCTCTGTCTATCCTAAGCCCTGCTGGCAGAAGTCAGGCAGGGCGGGAGGAGGACAGAGGCAAAAATGTTCCTCCTTTACTTTGCAGTTTTCAGCTAGACCAGCCTCTCAGCTCGTCTAGCTGACCTACCTTGTTATGGGTGGGACAGGCGCTGGAGAGGCTGTAGGCTCCTGTGGATCCTCGCTGCTTCTCCTCCCTCCCGCTCCTCTCTCCGCCCACTGGCCTGCCCCCTTTTTCCTCCCCACGAGCACTTCTAATGTCATGGTTGCGACCTCGGAAGCGCAGCTGCCATAGTGCTTTCCATGGTGGCTGTGAGGGGGAGTGGGGATGGATCTTACCTCAGTTTCCCCCTCCTGAGTTCGTAGCAGTGCCTACAGCTTCGGGAGTGGGCATCCACCATATCCTATGATCCTGGGATGCTCTCCCAGGGACCCTAGGATTGCTCTGTTAATACAATTGTCAAAGACAGGGCTTTTTTTCTGGCGGAACGCACCGGAACGGCGTTCCGCCACCTTTTTCTGTCAGTGTCCGACCATAATTAACCCCTGCCGCCTCCTAGCAAGCATTGCGCGCCTTTGCTTCGTGCTTCCGCTTCTGGTTGTCGCCGGGTGGAGCCTTCACGACCGGGTGAAGTGGAAGCGCCCGAGAAAACTGAGCGTGGGAAGCAGAGTACCGAGACCCAGACTCGCACAGCCACATGTGGTAGTAGTGTAGTAATAATAATATACTGCTGGCTGGCTAGATAGAAAAACCAGCGGAGAGCAAATCTGTCAGCAGGTACATTTCAGCATTAAGCGCAGCTAGCAAAGTCCTGTTCCGAGTTCTTCCCCCTCCAAGCGAGTTAAAAAAACAAACAAAACCATGTTGAATCAACGGAAGCCCCACCCCTTTCCCGAATAGGAAGAGTCCGTGCTGAACTTTGGGGATGCCTCAACTCGTAGCAGAGGGAAATGGGGAGCGCGCTGGGCGGGCGGGAGCTTGCAGTGACCCTCTAGGCTGCAGCCCAATTCTCGTCCTCTTTGCAGCTGGGCGCGCTCGGTCTCCAGTGACTTCGCTTATAGTCCTGGCGATGCCTGCAACCAGTACACTCCGGGCAAGAAGTCTCCCTCTCCTGCCACGCTCCAGCTGGGCTGTTGTAAAGCTCTGTCTCTCGCAACCAAAGTCCTGTTCGCCAGGGCAGCCCAGAAGGGTGACTGCACTCGTCTTCTTTCCCACCCCCGCCCTCTCCATTTGCACAGCATCCTTCACTGGGTGTGTCCCTGCTGCTCCCGTTAATAATATACTGCTGCTGGCTGGCTAGATAGAAAAACCAGCGGAGAGCAAATCTGTCAGCAGTACATTTCAGCATTAAGCGCAGCTAGCAAAGTCCTGTTCCGAGTTCTTCCCCCTCCAAGCGAGTAAAAAAACAAAACAAAACCATGTTGAATCAACGGAAGCCCCACCCCTTTCCCGAATAGGAAGAGTCCGTGCTGAACTTTGGGGGATGCCTCAACTCGTAGCAGAGGGAAATGGGGAGCGCGCTGGGCGGGAGCTTGCAGTGACCCTCTAGGCTGCAGCCCAATTCTCGTCCTCTTGGCAGCTGGGCGCGCTCGGTCTCCAGTGACTTCGCTTATAGTCCTGGTGATGCCTGCAACCAGTACACTCCGGGCAAGAAGTCTCCCTCTCCTGCCGCGCTCCAGCTGGGCTGTTGTAAAGCTCTGTCTCTCGCAACCAAAGTCCTGTTCGCCAGGGCAGCCCAGAAGGGTGACTGCACTCGTCTTCTCCCCCCCCCCCCCGCCCTCTCCATTTGCACAGCATCCTTCACTGGGTGTGTCCCTGCTGCTCCCGTTAAGACAGTGAAGAAGCCCTCCTAAGTCAACGATTATTTGAGATACCTTGTGTCAGTTCCAAAGCCATAAAATATTCCCTTTCTTGACCCCTGTTCTCAGATGCTGGGCCAATAAGTGGTGCATGGCATCCTGAGCAGGGGAGCATTGTGCCTGCCCTGCTCCTGCCCACATCACATGCTGGGGGGGGGAAAAGTTATTTGCACTGTGCTTCACAGGAAAAGGTGCCAGCATTGCTGCTTGCTATTCCATCAGTGTGCAGTTGTTCCCCCATACTAGCCATTGGACACATAACTGCTCCTATTATGAATGTTGCATTATAACATCCTTTTTTTTTTACCCTGAAAATATTGTGAGTGTACAGTGGGTATTACTGATGCAGCTGTCTCTGACAGGAGCCCTCTTCAGGTGTTCTTCGTCCTGTGTTGAATGAAAATGTGAGGAGAGGAGCGCTCCAGCCCTGCCCCCCTCTGTTGTTGCATCCATCGTCCTGTATGCACGGAGGGCCACTTTTGAAGAGGAGATCCTCCGGTATCCGCAGTGGCTCTACACGCAATCCAGGAACCTGGAAAATCAGGGCCCTGTGTCGCATGTAGAGCCTCCACAAATAGATGAGGCTCTCCTGTCCAGTCCAGACCGCTGCCCTCTATGAATACAGGGCAACAGAAACACATGAGAACAGGGGTTCTCCTTGCACGTCCAGTCAACACAGGATAAAGAATGCCTGAAAAGGGCTAGTAAAGGAAGTAGAGCTCTCCACATGATGGTAGACCCTGCCTTATCGGGGTCATCAGGCAGAGAGTTCTACTCACATTCATAGATTCATAGATCATAGAGTTGGAAGGGGCCTACAGGCCATCAAGTAGAGTTCTCATTTAGACCTTACCTATTCAGCATGGTAATTTCTGAACTGAGGGGAGGTGGGGCCCATGCACCGGGAGACATCGTGGGAAGGGCCAGCGTGAACGGCCCCACCACTCTAGCCACTTGAAACCCTCACAGGTTCAGGCAAATGCCTGAACAAGACTACATATGAAGCAATTTGTGAATGTTGGTAAATTCTTGGTAAAAAATGAACTGAAACAAAATGTTCACCCATGCCTAGCTTAGAGGCCTTTGTAAAGATGCCTTTGCACATATGCAAGGCGACGTAGACGTCATCTGATCCACCACAGACATTCCTTGCTGGAGAAAGAAGTAGAGTGTAAGGCTGTACGTGCAAGATGAGCACTTCCTGTGTGGTTGCTCCTTAAAAGCGTCCAGTGTGATGGGATCCGTGTTCTGTTCTACCTGGTCTCACAGTCCTGCAACCACAGTCCTAAACCACAGCCACGGAGAAGCAGGCTGTATGTTCTGAGCCAGGACCATACACGGCTGAAGCCCACAGACAACCTGTTCCCAGTGCAATCATATCCACACTGTGGGACATTTTTAAGCCATAGCCACACAGGAAATGGTCATCTGTGTTTATTCTGATGCTGACTCCAGTGTCGAAAGCAAGAATTCAAGGGATTCCCTAGTTGAATTTGTGTGATACAACAGAATAGCATAACATGTTCACTTGATAAGCACTGGAGCACCAAACACTGAGCTTCAGCCAATCTCAAAAAAATGACCAAGAATGTGACAAAGGTGATCAGTGAGGCAGGTCAGGGCTCTGTAATCACTTACAAAGAAGGAGAGCCATTTCAAAACCTGTATGGTATTTGAGTAGCAGCCAGTATAGGTCCCCCCACCCACTTTCCAAGTACGTTAAACAGTTTAACGTGTGTTTAGCTGTGTGTTAGTGGGCGTCCTGACACTCCTGCTCGCCCCCTCAGGAGGCTTTCTCCACACCATGGAGAAAGCCTCGCATTACTGTGTGGAGTTACAGACAGAAGAACAGGAAGTGAGGATTTCTCAGAAGAAATAAGGACATTTAAAAGCAAAATGGAAGGATGAGGTAAGTGAAGGAGGACTGCACTAAGGTAAAGGAAGCTATTTAGGGAAAACATTTTTTTACCTTTACAACCCATTTAAACAATCAAGTTTATTATAAATCATTAGAAAACCTGATTAAAATAACTTTGTCGATTATTATTTTTTTTATCATTGCTGTACATAACCTTTTTTAGTTTATTATTCATATGACCTGACAACTTAGTGCTTTACAATATACAAAGCCATTACCGTCGTTGTTAGTTCGTTTTCATCTATATTTTCAGATCATCTTCATCCATCACCCCATCTATTCATCTACTAGACTTCTTTAGAAAGAAGTACATTTTTTTTCTAATTTTTTACCATGAAAAAGATAACTAGCTTTTTTGCCCACGGCAATAAAAAATTACGAATAAGTGAACCAGGACAGGGAACGCAGAGCAGTCAAACTGTTTTACAGTCTGCATCTTCATGTGTTTCTTCACCAATTGAATTGGATTCTGTGTCTTCTGATGAAGTTCTGCCTTCTACTTCAGACACACTTGATGCTGGTCCTTCTTGCACTGATCCAGATTATCTTGAAAGTCCTGAAACTGCCTGGCCAAGTTGCTGGACTTTGGATCAAAAAAACTCTTTTTGCGAGAAGTTCGATTGGCTTGACTTCCATGATCAGAAGCTTGGGTGCAAGGTGTGCAAAAAAGTTGGTAGTCTTGGCATAGAAAAAAAAAAATGGCATGAAGATATCGAAGGAATGGGCAAATAATCAGGTAACCAGTTATGGCACCAAGCGATCACAGCAGCTCACTTCTTTAAGAAAAAAAATGTTTGAGCACAAAGAAAGTTCTGTACACAAGGCCGCCTTAAAAATTCTTTTGGAACGAAAAAATGAACATCTTGAAACGATTTGTTTAAAACACGTGGCCCAAGAGAAAGACATAACTATTAAGATCTTTCGCACTGCATACAAGATAGCCAAAGAAAACCAGTCCTTCAATAGTTTTTGCTCTGAAATAGATCTGCAGGAGTTAAATGGCGTTAATATGGGCCGTATTCTTCACTCAACAAATGCCTGCATTAATATTGTGAATCACATCACACAAGAAATGAGAAAAAACTTGGTCAATGAAGTCGTAAGATCAAAAAGTAAAATCGCCCTTATTATTGATGAGTCAACCACTTTAAGTCAAAAATCTACACTGATTGTATATGTTCGATTTCTTCTTGCAAACAGTGCAATGGATTCCCCTGTAAATTTCTTTCTTGATTTGGTTCAACTGGAAAGCGTGAACGCAAAAGGAATTTGCACTTCTCTCCTTAACTGCCTGCATTCTTATGGGATAATGGACGACTACTTAAGACAACATTTGATCAGTGTTGCATGTGATGGTGCAGCCGTGATGTTAGGCAATAAGAGCGGTGTTGGGACATTGTTGAAGGAGAAATTTCCTTCAATTATTCTGTGGCACTGTGCTAATCACAGATTAGAATTGTCAGTTGGAGATACGGTCAAACAAACATCAGGAATTAATAGGTTTAAGGCCTTTATGGATAAGTTGTATGTACTATATCATGCATCTCCCAAAAACAGCAGAGAACTGCAAGCCTGTGCTAGCTCCCTAGAGGCGCAGCTTTTGAAAATAGGACGAGTTCTCAGTACGAGATGGGTGGCATCTACTTTTCGTTCTGTGTCAGCACTGTGTGAAAGCTACAGAGTGTTGGTTCGTCATTTTGAAGAAGCAAAGCAAGATACCGCCCGGGACAAGACTGAACGCTGTATGTATGAAGGCCTATTGAGAAAAATTACCAGCACAAACTTTTTATTGGATTTGGGACTCATGTGCGATGCTCTTCAAGAGTTGTCTGAATTAAGCTTGGTGTTGCAAGAGCGAAGAATAAATCTATACAGGGCAAATAAAAAAATACAAACTGTTGTACAACTCTTTGAAAGTAGAAGAACAGAGCCAGGTTCTTATTATAAAGAAGCAGCTGTTGCCTCTGAAAAGCTCTGTTTCCAGGGAATCTCCCTTTGCAGAAAAGAAGCTAAGAATGACCCTCCCATAGGTCCTGATGCGTTTTATGAAAAATTAAAATCTTCAATAGAGAGTAGACTGCTCACTGAAAATGATTCTGCTTTTGCCAACTGCACCAGGGTGCTTGACTCCAAACATTGGCCTGACAATGTTGAGAAAAAGCTTACTTTTGGAGAGGATGAAATTAGAAATTTGTCCATTAGATTCCAGTTGAATGAAAGGAAAATGATACATGCTTTCAGAGAATATTTGATTGAGAAAACCTTGCCTGATGACCTGTGCCCTCTTATAAATGCCATTGAAAGTATCCCAATTTCATCCAGTGAGTGTGAAAGAGGATTCTCACAAATGAATTTAATAGTTACTCCCAACAGAGCTTCCCTTCTGACAACAACCATTTCAGGACTACTGTTTATCAGAGTTAATGGTCCTCCTCTACGTTGTTTTGATCCCTCTAAATATGTCGATTCATGGCTACTTCGTGGTCGTCATGCTGCTACTGATGTCAGAAGCAAGGAGAGAAGCAGAGAAGATGCATATGACAAGAACACTGAAATCATCTGGAAATGTCTCTGAGCCTTTCAGAGGTGATGGTACATTTAAACGGGAAAGGGCTTTATATGATACAAAACGTTTGTTTCAATTGAACTCAGGAGTGAGGTGGGGCTGAGACCTAAGTAAGCTTAAGGTGCATCAGTGTGAATGATTGAACGAATGTGTGTGTGACTGCTGTTGTATTGTTATGGGTACCTTCCCACTGCATCCTAACTCCTTGACCTCCCCCCAAATGGGCATTGCTTAGGCAATGTGTAATTGGTCCCCTGTTATCCCCCCCCCTTTCTTTTCATGTATTCACTTTACTAAACTGTGATTAATATGTCTGTGTAACTGCAAAACTTATAAATAAACACCTTTCAAAAAGGAAATGTCTCTGAGCTTACTTTTGGTAAGTATTCCAAATTTTTTTGCACATTTTACTGCATTGCTTTTTATTTAATTCCATACATTTACTTTTATAGCCCCCCCAAATTTTACTTGCATCCCTGTTCTCTAAAGGGGCGGTTTTAGGGGGCGGTCCTAGGGGTGGGTAGGGGCGTGGCTAGGGGAGGGGGGGTGAGTTCCACCACCTTTTCTCTGAGAAAAAAAGCCCTGGTCAAAGATAAACTTGTATCACTTTAGTTTCCTAATTTACAAAGAGGAAACAAATCCAATGTTTCAAAATTTCAAATTCACTTAGAAAATCAGGACTGCAAAGCACAGTAAAAATGGCAATTTACATTTATTTCCCTCTTTAAAACTACATTCCCTCTCCCATAAGTTTTTATGGCTAATAACAAGCAACAGTGTGACGTCATCAGTAAAAATTAAAGAACCAATGTTAAAAGCATTTTTACTCTTTCCCCATAAATTCTCCTAATTGCCTTAATTAAATGGGATGATATTCATTTTTAAAAACATCTTTTTTGGTAATTTAAACCTATTTAATTATAACTTAACAAATGAATATTTGATGAGTTGCTTGTAGTGCAACAATGGATTCAATTTGTGTATACTCTAAATTGAATTGCAGTAGTTTATATCTGAATGAACTATATCTTTCATAATCTAAAACTGTTTTCAAACTGTAGTAGTAGGCGATCACTCGTGACCGAGTAAGATTGTCTTCCAGGATAAAATTACAAAAAGAAAATTATAAAAGGAGGAAATTCTAAAAAATTGTGTAGACTCTAGCGATGGGTCCGTAAGTGACTGTGGAAGCCAATTCTAGATCCACACAGCTTCCCACAGTGAGGACACAAGTTACCAGATGGAAGATGGTCCTGTAAAGCAGCGGTCCCCAACCTTTTTGGGACCAGGGACCGGGTCCCGTGGAATAAATTTTTCCATGGACGGGGTGTGTGTGTCGCCCACCGCTTACCTGCTTACACTTCCATCTTTATTAAAATGCTCATCAGAAGAAGAATAATTTTATGGAGATATGGAATCAATTACTAGACTATGTATTAATAAAGGGGAAGGGTAACATGCCTTGTCAGGATATGTTATATTTTTGGAATTTAGACTTTATTTGATCAAGAAGATAGAAGTATATTAATTGGTCCCTTGGAGGGTGGGGGGGAGCACTTTATGATTTATTGTATGTTGATTATGTTATATTTGTGTGATAATTTTGTATTTTGTTAAATATATTTTTTGTGTTATAATTTGTTTTGAAAAATAAATAAAATATTAAAAAATAAAAAAATAAAATGCTCATCAGAGAGGCAAGCAGAGGGACGAGCGGTGGGGGGGCTCACCGGAGCTCGCGTGCACCCCGAGAGCCAGGACGGGCTGCTTGCGGCATGTCCCAGCGGGTGGCGTGCACTGCGCCCGGCCGCCACACTGCACGCCAAGCACCCCATCCTGGCTCTTGGGGTGCTCACGAGCTCCCCCGCTGCCGCCGCTCATCCCTCTGCTCACCTCCCCGACGAGCACTTTTGTAAAACCGGGCGGCGTGGCAGCGCAGTGGCCGGGCGCCGCGCGGCCCAGTTCTTAAGAGCCCGGGGGTTGGGGACCCCTGCTGTAAAGGATTCGTTTGACATGCTTTTCGCTTAGCACGTTTCTCCCTTTCACCTTGCACTCGGGCTTCTTCAAAGTCCATGGAACCTTTGTGAGAGGCCAAACTCCATTTAGATCGTCCTTTTTCGACCGCTAAATGGTGACCCCACTGGACGCGGTAATACAGTCAGGGGAGAAAGAGGTAGACTATGTTTAGGGCACCTTTTCTAGCCCCCCCCATACGGGGTGAGCAGAGTAGATCCTAAATAGGGCTGCTCAGTCATGGATACAGCTGTCGAGCTGCTCGACTACCTCGTTCCTTGAACAGGGCGACTGAGTCTGCAATTTAGTGATGTTAATCGAGCCTTACCTGGGCTCAAGGCTCTCCGCGGCTCGTCCTTCTGCGGTGGCGGCGGCCTGATCTCGCTCTTCTGAGCGGCGCAGAGCGTTCTCCGCACCGTCGGAGCCGCCGTCACCGCGTCACATCCTGCTGCTCCGGCGCGCTGGACCCCCGCGCTATGTTTTTGGCGGGGGGAACCAGGGCAACAGGGCTTAAACAGCCCTGTTGCCCTGGTTTCCCCCGCCAAAAACATAGCGCGGGGGTCCAGCGCGCCGGAGCAGGGTCCCGTCGCGTCACTTCCGCCGCGCCGGAAGTGACGCGACGGGACCAGCGCGGACGGCTCGCCGAGCCAGCGAGGAGGCAGGTAGGCCCGTGCTCGCTGCGGAGAGCTGTGCGCAGGCACAAGCGGGCTGAGTTCGGGCCTCACTCATGCCCGTGCGGGCAAAAGTAAGATCACTAGTCTGCATCCACCGCCCATGTGATGGTCTATGACTAGGGGCTTCCAGATTCACAGTCCTGCCCCTGTCACCATTCGCCAGTCGCCATGGGGCTTTGTTTGTTTGTTTGGGTTGGAAGATGCCTGTGCGTGAAATTGTTTTATGTGGGGAGATCGGTGCACAAACGAATCACCACACAAACTTAACAGAGTACAGCAAGATCCAATGGCACGGTTACCATGACGATTGGAAAACCATTCTCTGCTGCAGCCTTCATCCGCCTTCACAGCCGTTGTAATTTAGCTTTAATTATCTTCCGCCTGTTCTGCCGTTGAGGATTTTATGTTTTGGATCGTTCTTTGTCTGGTTCCTCTCCCCAGACCTTACCGCCATGGGTGGCCCTACTGGGAGTACATAGCTCCCGACAGCATTGCTCACAGGGTTCATTGGAACACGCAAGCCCACTCACCACTTCAAGGTGACGATCAAATAATTGTGTTTTTCTAGTCTTAAAAAAGATACGTTGGTTCTGGTACTATTGTTTAGATTGACAGTTTGCACTCTTCAACAGGGATTGAAAAATCAGTGATGCCTAATTGTCCAGAGATCTAGGAGTTTGATTTTTGTTGTTGTGTTTAATACCTAAGTATTTTTAACCTTTTCCACCCATGCCCCTGGGTTTCCACCTAACAGTAATGTTGGCTCCTATCAGTTTTTATTTTAGTACAAAGATATTTAGGGTGCAATCCTGTGCACATTTAGACAGAAAAAAGTCCTAGAACTCCCAGCATACTTGGAGTTGTAAGACTTTTTTTTTTTTTAATGTCTAAACCTGCATAGGACTGCACCCTTAGAATACTCCCCCCCCCCCTATTCTTGCTTACTAACTTTGGGGAAAGCAGTGTGCAGAACCAGCTTTACATCAGTGTGGATCCTAAATAAATACTTGCATATCAACTATGAGATTTCAGACTGGTCCAGTCGTTCTTGACTGCCAGGACTATCTACCCCCTCATTCCCCTACCATTTGTCAACTGATGGCAGAGCACACTGAACCCAAACAATAAATGCCCAAGATACTGTGTGTGGTAAGTTTTCCTAACTTGCTGCAGCCTGTTGGCCTGCCAAGTGCAGAGAAGAATTCCACACGTTGAGGATATGTGGTGTGGTATAATGTGAGGGAAAATGGTAGTCTGTGTGCTTGCAGGGGGGCTGGAACTAACATAGCTTGGCATCTCACAGCGTATTGCTGCACTGAGGCAACATGAACAGGCCTGTGGCTTACGCTGGCTCAGCTTGTCTGAGCGTGGAAAGCTAAGCAGGGTCAGGCCTGGTTATTACTTTGATGGGAGACCCCTCCTCTAGTTTCCTGCATTGAGCAGTGGGTTGGACTCAATGGCCTTGTTAGGCCCCTTCCAACTATGAAATCTATGCAACCCCGGTACTAAATTTAAAGAAGTTAAAGGGGTGACAGCCCACCGTGCTGTCACCACCTACCTGTGAGGAATGTTGTTAAAGGAAAGAGATGGTGTGTACAAGATTCAGTACTACAATGTAGGTGAGGAAAGACTTGCAGCAGACTTATTTCACGAGTAGGTTGGAGAATGAAGTGCATCCAAGGGTGGAAAGATAAGAGAGACACTAAGTTGCCTCTTGGCATTTACTGCCCTATAGCTGTAGGTTTTCTTGGCCAGGTAGCTGGTTCCCATCAGGCTTCCTGAATGATGCACATATTTTCTGAACCTTCAAATACATAACATGGGAAGCCATGTATTCAGCCTGTTAGAGCTGGTCCAGGCCATTTCCCTTTAAGTGACATTTTCCAGTTTGATCTCTTAGCCTACAAGGTGATAATTAGTATCTTTTTGCCTGATGGGAGAATTAAGTGGGCAGGTACCCTTGCCCCTCCCTCAGCCAAGATGAATAAATGTGGGATGGGATCCTTTGTTTGAGATACATGGAAATTTCGCTGCCACTCCTGACTAAATCCAGATGCTGTGTGTGCCTCCTATGTGTGAGTAATTTATTGTAAAGTGTTTAGCGCAGGTCAACAAGTTTTTAAAAAATTTTTAGTGCCTACTTTGTTTTCCCTTCTTGTTTTCTATTCTAATAATATTTTTTGTCTCTTAATTCGAAAACTGGAAGTTTATTTCAGACCAAGCTCAAGAGAGGATTTTCCCCAAATCTCTACACTGCCTAGACCAGCCTTCCTCAACCTGGTGCCCTCCAGATGTTTCTGACTACAGCTCCCAGCATTCCTGGCCATGCCTGCAGGGGCTGATAGGAGTTGAAGTCAAAAACATCTGGAGGGCACCAGGTTGGGGGAAGCTGGCCTAGACTGTTTGGTTATATGCTACTGAGCTGGAAACAGAGGTAGGTAGGTTAGGACAGGCTATGAACTAGCTATTGGAGACCAGGGGGCTTGACTGACGGTCTACCTTCTCTCCAGTCGTATCTACCTCAATAGCTGGGTGCTTGTCCCTGCTCAGGGGTGTTAAGTAGGAGCACGTGGTGGCAACTTCTACCAATTAGCTGGCAAAATGAACCCAAAACTGTCACAATAAGTACTGATGTAAAAGCCTAGAGAGCTGGTGGAGCTTGTCTTGTATGCATTTGTTGCCTTGTTGCTCCTTGGCATTTTGCAGTATCTGCTGTCTTGTGTTTCTGCCTCATTAGACGAGGTTAGTTTCTGACAAGCTACCTAATCCTAAAGGTGGCCTTCGGGACTTTTGCACACACCCAGGTGAGACCACCTGCAGTCATATTTGCTGCCTTGAATTACTGTCTTTTCTTTTTAATAGCAGAACTAATCTACAAAATGACCTTTGTTAGAAAATGTCTGGCATCTTCTGACATACATACTGCTTGAATTGTAGCCCGAAAAGGGGGTGGGGGAACCACACAAAGCACATCCAGACCGGATAGAAGCTTGTTTTTGTTGTATGGGGGTAACTTGCTTTTTGCCACTTTCCGTCGTTATGGTGGGCTTTTTTCCCCACCCTGTAATTTGTCCTGCATTCTTTGTTCCAGCTGACATTCATATTGTCTGTTTCTGCAGCTGTGGCAGTGTTGGCAGAAGCTTGTTAATCCCCCCCCCCCCTTGCACGAACAGCTTTCGGTTGCAGATTACAATGTGCTGAACTGCTTTTGTGTTAGGTACAGTTTAAATGTCAGCCATTCAGATTCATTTTTTATCACCTGTATGTATGTTCTTCTGACTCATGTGAACTATGTGCTGTAATATGTGTTAATTTGTCTTTATAAGAGTGAAGGTTCTTATTATTTTCTTTATCAAAGTTACAAATAAGTTTGCCTTTCATGCTGGAAGCATCCTTTTCTTGCTGGGAGATAATAAGACCAAAATTAGAAGCTCTATTTTTCCCCCCCTCCTCTGCCAATGCAATGTTAATTGTGGTGCATGGTATGACACAACATGCCCTGTTTTCAATACCAGAATTTCTTAAAACAAAGAGGATAGAAAGGGTGGCAGCTTTCCAAGGGTGGCTCTTCATTTTCAAAGTCCCCATCCTACAACATCCTCAACAAAACCTTGATGGATCTGCTGCTTCTCCTCTTCCGCGCATTGCCAGCAGCTGTGCATTGTCTTCTACTTAGCCCTATGGCAGCTATTGCAGCTGCCATTTTTCTCCAGGCACCATTTCAGGGGACAGAGCAGAGTGAAAAACTCATGGCACCGATGGCACAAACAATAAATGAAAGTTCCTACCGCAGTGACTTACAATCTAACAACAAATAAGAGATTACAAATTTTTAAACTCAATAAAAGTAAGAACAGGACAGTTAAAACAGGTTACTTAGGGAGGGGATCCAAAAGCTGTGGGGAAAAGAGAAGTTTTCAACTGAGCCTTAAAAACTGAAATTGATGAAACAGTCCGCAACTGAACCAGAAGGGAGTTTCAGAGATAAGGAGCAGCTAAAGAAAATGAGCAAATTCGAGCAGGGGAGCAGACGACCTTTGGGTGGGTCAACAGCACAGTAGAAGAAGAGCGAAGATCCCTAGGAGTATAGTAGGAAATCAGAGCAGAAAGATAAGAAAGAGCTAGATCATGTAACACCTCAAAAATTAGTACAAGAAGCTTGCACTGTATCCCATAGAAGATAGGAGGCCAGTGAGGAGACATCAACAATGGAGTGACATGATCAAAGTGACAAGCCAGGTAGATGATCTTAGCAGCAGAATGCTGAACAGAAACCAAGGAGGCAATATGAGCCTGAGGAAGACCAGTCAGAAGAAGATTACAGTAATCAAGTTGAGAAATAACCAGAGCATGAACTAGATTGTTATGTCTAAAGATGGTTTAGAAGGGAACATGTCAACAAGAGGTATAACAAGGGATTTATACAGATTGATTCAAAAGGCAGAAGAACAAGATGACCAGCTAAAGGCAGTATGGATAATGAATTTGAAGAGGTGACCTCGAAGGTGGGCTGGAACAATATATGGGATAGACAGATTGTGAAAGTGATGTCAACTAGGATAAAGGAGAATTTCTATAAATTAATATGGAGATGGTACCTAACTCCAGTAAGATTAAGTAGAATAGATAACAATTGCTCCACACTCTGTTGGAGAGGATGTCAGGAAATAGGTACATAAGCCCATATGTGGTGGAGTTGTAAAAATGTACTGGAATTTTGGCGAGAGGTTTTTACATAAATATCGGAAATTATTGCTATTACTCTAGAGGTCTGTCCTAAACTTGCATTGTTATCAATAACCAATAAAGTCACTTGTGCCCAAAATACGAAGGAACTAATTGTAAACGTGTTAACAGCGGCTAGGTTAATGATAGCGAGGAAATGGAAAGTACAATATGTTTTTTTTAATAACTGATTGGTATAAGGAAGTTTGGGATATAGCCCTAAACGATAAACTAACTTGTAGTATTAAATGCAAAAAGGGACAGTTAAAGAAGAAGAATTTTATGGATATATGGAATCAATTATTAGACTATGTATTAATAAAGGGGAAGGGGAGTATGCCTTGTCAGGACATGTTATATTTTTGGAATGTGGAATTTAATTGATTAAGGGGATGGAAGTATATTAGTTGGTCCCTAGGCGGGTGGAAGTGCACCTTATGATTTACTGTAGTTGTATATTTTTGTAGTTGTATGTTTTACACTGTTGTATGTAGTTTATAATAACTACCGGTAAATAAAAAAAATTTTTTAAAGAGAAAGACAATGAATAGGTATTAAATTAGAAGAAGAGTGAAATGGAGCCATAAAGCAGAGTGGCAGAAGAACAAAATTGTAGAAAAGAAGATAAACAAGCAAAACAACTTTATAGCAATATTTCTAGATTAACCTTGAAAGGGTATTTCAGCTTTTGTTGTTCAGTTCTCCTAATTAAAAGGTATGGTGGTTTAAACTTCTTCCATGGATATGTCCAAGGGAGAAGGGAAGTTGGCTGCCTCTGCATGGCTTTGTGCTGAAAGCAGCAGTAGGATACATGAAATTATGCTTATTTAAACAGAAATGCCTTCTGTTTTGGTGTCCTTTGGCTCCATGAATAATGTACAAATGGCAGAATATCATGATATTGCATTACCGGTATATATCTAGTGCAATAAATGGGGTGCTTTTATAAAGCTGGGACACAGAAGAGCAGCAAAGATGATAAAATGAATGTGATGTGTTGAGTTAAAATAACTAAATGTGCTTAACTTCCCAGAAGAGCATGGTTAGGTATGCATATCATTTGTCATCCTCAAAAAGAAACAAACAGGACACAGAGGTGTTGCTTCTTCTAGTCCCATGCAACAACCGAAAATATAACACCAATTCTCGCCCGCTTGCATTGGCTGCCTATACACTTCCGAGCCCGATTCAAGGTGCTGGTTTTAACCTATAAAGCCTTACATGGCTTGGGACCACAATACTTGATGGAATGCCTCTCCCAAACATAATCTACCTGTATACTACGATTAACATCTGGGGCCCACCTCTGAGTGCCACCTCCCAAGGGAGGCTTGGAGGGGAGCAACAAGGGGGAGGGCCTTCTCAGTGACGGAGCTCCAACTGTGGAATGATCTCCCCACTGAGGCCCGACTGGCGCCTACTTTGTCAGCCTTTCAGCGCCAGGTTAAGACGGCCCTCTGTACTGAGGCATTTAAAGATATTTAAGGTTATTGGCTTGATTATGGTACCCATGTCTGAAGTTTTTAACAAGACTATTTTATATTAAATACTATTTTAGCTGCTAAATTGTTTAAGAAAACATTTTTATCTGTTTTTAAATTTTGTGTTATGGATTATTTTTACGTTTTTTATTGTCCTGTCTAGGAACTGTTGTAAACTGCCCAGGGAGCTTCGGCTATTGGGTGGTATAGAAGATAAATAAAAAAATGAATGAATGAATGAAATAAACCCAGCCTAACACTTTCCTTGAGAAAAAGGAATTCTCAGGCACCGTTAGTAGAAATATTTGGAAAAAGATGAGCTAGACACATCCCCTTCATACGTGTAAATAGGACAGGCATTAAATTCTTAACAGTGCAATTCAATGTGGCTGCCTGTAACCCTCCGAACATGGAAGATTACGGGCATCCTATCGAGGCCAGAAGGAAGGAGCATGGAGATGAAGGTTGCCTCCATGCTCCTCTCACCCTGCAAAAGACAGATGGCCAGTTTTGACCATCTAGGTCTTTTGCCCCAAGGCACGAGGAGGACAGGCTGAGGCACCGCCAGGATACTATGTATCATGGTAGAGCCTTTCTCCTCTCCTTCCCTCCCATGTCCCCCTGGAATGCCCATAAACTTCTGGCTCCAAGGTCAGTTTCCCAGCCTCGGAGCCACAGCTGGTGCGGTTCTTTCCTGTCTAGTGGCCATAGGATTGCATAGATTTCATAGATTATATAGTTGGAAGGAGCCTACAAGGCTATCGAGTCCAACCCCCTGCTCAATGCAGGCAACTAGAGGAGGGGTCTCCCATCCAAGTAATAATGAGGCCTGACCCTGCTTAGCTTTCCACACTCAGACAAGCTGAGCCAGCTTAAGCCACAGGCATTGCTCCCTTAGTGTGTTCTGGGGTAAAAGCATCCAAGTAAAATAACTGGTGTGGGTTTCTCCCCCCCCCCCCCATGGTTTAATGAAGGAAGTATAAGAAGTAAAGAACTTGAGTTGCAATTTAAGGACGGCCATGGGATCTCTATTACTAAAAATGATCTTAGACCATATATGGACGAGACGTCCAGAGCATTTGTCTACTTCCATGGTCTTTTGGTCAAACGAAGAAGCAACCATATACTTGCCATCTGAAACCTTTATGTGAAAATCCATGTATGTGGCAGGCCTGTGTGTAGGGCAACATGTGGTGAAGGGAAGCGTTTTATTGAAGTACTGTATAGAGAAATCCTGCATGGTCAGCAGTAGGACCAGCTATTGAGCAGCTATGCAAAATCAACTTGACATGTGGAGAAGCTTCCCACATTTGGGAGTATCATGGCTGAGAGTGTATATTGGACATTAATTCTGGACATAATTTTTTTTTTTGTATTAGAATTCATACCATGGAGCTGCTGGTCATTTCGATGGCATCTCCTTGTGTAATAATAGGTAAATGATAAAGTTCCCGTTTTCCTTTAGTGCTAGGGTGTAAAACCTGGAGTTTTTCTTTGAACCAAATGGCTTGTATCTAATGATAATAGAAGCCATCCTCTAGAAAAATTCAGGACAGTGACAATGTTTTGTCACAACATTTGTTGATTTTTCTTTCCTTTACTTACGGTCACACACATGTTCCTGCTGTTTCTAGCTACCTACCCTTTCAGAGAGGAGGAAGAGAGTAAGAAAGGTTCAGCTCAGAAAGAGAACTGTTAAGGTATAGGGGCTAGGTATGGAATAAGGACTGAAGGATAAGTGATATTTCAGAGACATGTTTCTTGATGTCAGTCTGTGGAGGACAGCCTAGATTTTCTTGGTTGACTGTCTAAGTTGTATACTGAATTACTGTAATTTCTTTTTGTTAACCACCTTGAGATGTTGGAAAAAAGGCATAACGTAACCCTTCAAATAAAAAAAGGCGAGGCCTAGTTTGTCATTCTGAAAAGAGAGATGAGGGCACCCATACCCCAATCCCACCATTTTTAATTAATAGTTGGTTTCTCAACATTTTGTACGTAATCCTGGCTACTTCTACTATCATGTAATGCTTTATTCTCTCTTTCCCCCACCCCCAAAACAAGTTTCTCAATAAACCTTTGGCAATTTGAACTAATTTAATTAAAACAAAACAAACAAGAATGAAAAACATACTCTGGCATATCTGCTGATTATCGAGGAGTGCTCTTAGTCATCTTGTGAGTTCTGAGAATTTTTATCAAGGAGCCTGGTGATAAGTTTTTTGATCAAGCAGGCTGAGTCATAATCCCCGGAAAACTAATAAGATACTGAAAGTGCACTGTGGCATCAGAGTACATCTTGACTTTTAATTCTGATACGCTGGGTACATTATACTAGTCTGCACGATCGCCATGCATTTGCAGTGTGCTGCCCGGATACCTTTCTTAACATGAATGAATCTATTTTGAATCTTACACATCATATGCAGCTACTTATAAAGATACAAACTTGACTAGAAAGGTCAAAAATGCTCTTGAGTAGGCTTTTATCACTTTCTTTTCTTGTCGGTATTTTTCTATCTTCATTTTTCCCTTACCTGCAATAAATCTGTTTCAGATGCAAATACATGTGGAAATGGGGAGGCCAACAGAGAAGCAGCTTGGAACCTTGTTTACGTCTAGAAGTTTAATATCTGTATGATCACAAGGACAGCTTGAAATGCTTCAGGCTGAATTCCTTCTCTGCGTGCGCACAGAGGAAAGGAAGGGAAGAGATTAAGGGCCAAACTTAAAATGATACATTAAATGCATTATTGTATATATTAGCATGTCTGTTTAAAAAAATAAATAAGCAGCCATAGGGGCCTCAGTCTAATTTTCTGTTGGGACCATAGGGTTAGCCCCTCTCCCCAAACACCATGAAGATCCCCTCATGAAGCTGCTGTGGGTGCAAATAGCATCTGGGGCAGACAGACATGTTCACTGCAAACCTGGTGCACGGTGAAACTATTAACCTTCTCTGCCACATCACAGTCCCAATATTGATCAAGCCCCTGCAGCTGGTATTCGGTGAAAAAAAAATGGAAATACAATCACACATTTAAGGTATGATTAACATTTTAAAAGATTACTAGTCTGTTTGCCCACAAATACATGGGCCTAAAAATATGAGCCTGCATTGAAAAGAATACTTCTTGTCTGTTGTTCTTAATACAACTGCTTCTTCAAAGACAAACAGCAAATGATTCACCAGCTTTCCTTTACATTTCACTTGTCACCTTTCAATTATTCAGCTTAGGAGCAAGCAAACTGAACAAGGGAATATGGGCTGGCTTGTGAGTCACTATAGGGACTCATGGGCCTTGTGCAGTGGTGGGCTGTTTGTGTAATATATACAGAAGGCTTCTGGCACAAAATAAAAGCACTTGCCAGTGTGTACTGAGCATGTGTGATTTTTCTGGGTTTTCTTTTGGTTTTTTTGTGGGGGTGGGGGAAGGGTCAGACTCTCACCGGATATGCAGTGCAAATCAGCACATGTTCATCTGGGGGCCATTCCTACTACCCCCAGGTTACCAGGCGAGTGGTTATTTTCAAGCCTGGTATCTACCGTACTATTCTGGTGATCAATGTACACAGATTTTGTTCTGCTGAATTCCTAACAGTAGAGTCCTCTAGAGCAGGGGTGGGCAGAAAGTAGATCTCCAGATGTTTTGGACTTTAACCACCAGCATTCCTGACCATTGGCCATGCTGACAGGGGCTTCTGGGAGTTGAAATCCAAAACAGCTGGATATCTGCCTTCTGCCCACTCCTGCTTTAGAGCCTTCCTTGATTATCTGTAACTTATTCTTCAAAGCCAGGGCAGTAGGGTGGACTATCAGAATTGGCCTTTGGTAGTCAGACTTTATTCCACCATGCAAATAATTTTGTGAGTCTTTGAGAGCCTATGGGATAAGCCTTGCGCGGTATAAATATGAAAAATAAATGTTTTTCACTGTTCATGTATTGATCAAAGCAAAAACAAAGAGGAAATCAGGGGGAAAAACATAATGGGGGGATTTTTTTCTTTTGTTTTTGTGCTTTTTTTTTTAGGTTAGAAGAGTACCGGGTTCCAGTGGCCACCTCCACAAAACAGAAGATGGGGACTGGGAATGGAGCGATGATGAAATGGATGAAAAGAGTGAAGAGGGCAAAGCTGCTTTTTCCCAAGAAAAGGTGACCCTTGGAAATCACGTGACTGCTTTAACTCACTAATGTAAACATACTTTATTTTGACACTTAACATGCAACTAGTAACTATGGCTGCTTGTCTTCTAGTCACGAAGAGTAAAAGAGGAGGAGAATGCTGAGGTAAATATCACTGTTTATTTTTCGAAGGTTTTGAGTAAGTAGATAGTCTTTGAAAGGGTATTTTTGTCTATGGTAACTAGAATTCGGCAGTATTTTACAACTTGGAAGTTCTAGGTCTGTTTTTCTCTTCTTCGGCACAGGAGCAAAATACTTATATAAAATATGCACAAAACATAGATTTCAGGGGGGAAATATAAAAATAGCACCCTGCTTTTATTAAACAGTTTTGAAAAGCCAGTGTAAGGCCACAAGGCCTTAACAAAGGCCTTGTGGGGGCTAAAATAATTGATGCATAATTCTGCAGTACTACTAGTAGTTTTAAGAAGGTTTTATTTATTTAACTTTTGTGTGACACTTTTAAAGTAACACCAAAGTGACTTGAACCTGTAAAATTAAAACACAATAACACAATATAAAGCCATTTTTTAACCAATCAAAATGTCACTCGATTTACATAGGAAGCTGCCTTATACAGAGTCAGACCATTGTTCCATCCAGCCCAGTTTTGTTGAAACTGACTGGCAGAGGCTTTTCAGGGTTTCCGGGCAGGAATTTTTCCTGCCTTGCCTGGAGATGCCAGGGATTGAACCTGGGACGTTCGGCCTGCAAAGCATGTGTTCTACAGGGATGTTGAAGAGTCCTTGGTCTCGAGTCACAAGTCGAGTCACGAGTCTTTGGACCTGGGTCTCGAGTCCAAGTCCTTGGTCCAAAATGGTGAGTCACGAGTCACTCCCAAAGCTGACTCCATGAGTCCCTATTAAAATCAATGGGGTTTTTTCCCAACAAAATAAGGCTACTTTAGATGTGTGGCTTAAATAAATTCTAGGCACAAGTGTGCCTTTTTATTTCAAAACTCTGCAACTGATTTTGGCAAGAACAGACCAGGCAGACAAACCCAAAATAACAGGCAGGCAGAGGAGGCAGGGAACCCCAAAACAGGCAGGCAGAGGCCTTTGTCTTGGACAATTCAAACTGTGGAACTGGTTAAGAAGAGACCAGGCAGGCAGAGGAGGCAGGGAGCCCCAAACAGGCAGGCAGAGGCCTTTGTCTTGGACAATTCAAACTGTGGAACTGGTTAAGAAGAGACCAGGCAGGCAGAGGAGGCAGGGAGCCCCAAACAGGCAGGCAGAGGCAGCCAAACCCAAAATGCCTGAAAGGTTGCATTTTAGGAAAATGATTTTAAAAAATAAAATCTACGCCGGCAGTCGCACTTCTCTCCACTCCTTCTGGCACAGCCTTGGTCTCGAGTCCCGAGTCGAGTCTTGAGTCCCATTAAAAATATTGGGACTCGAGTCGAGTCAGAGGGGGGGACTCTGTCCGACTCACGAGTCGAGTCCTGGAGTCCGAGTCCCCATCCCTGGTGTTCTACCACTCAGCTATGGTCCCTCCTTCCTCTCTTCTTTCTGGAGCCCCATGAGCTCACAGAATCTGCTTCAGAGGGTGAGGGACCCCCAGACCAGCATGGGAGGTGGCACAAGGGGTGCAGGAGAAAGGCGGAATTTGCAAAAGAATGGCCTCCCTCTCCCTTCCATTCACAGAAGCCTCTGCTGGATCATGGAGCCTTCCCTGAATGGAAGAACAGCATTGGATACAACCCAATGTGTTTTATTCTTTGTTTTAAATTCTTCCTTGAAGTCATGTGGTGTTTGTTCATTAAAACAAATGAAAAATACTTTGTGCTTTCTTCTAAAGATTTTAAATCTTTTAACAGATTTCCATGAATTCCAGCAATATCCCTGATCAAATACAGAATCTGTCTATAAAAGGTCCTCAGGTACTGTCAGTATTAAAATAACCTATATGTTGGTTATGTGGATGGTGTGGGTGGATTATTTGCACAATCAAATTGACATGGTGATTGTGTGGTCTGAGTAGATTTGGCATCTGGTGATAGCTTCCCCAAAATCCCAGTTTGCAATTTACTAGAGATTGTGTCATAATGAATCTCTTTCCACATCTGCCGGATAATCCGTCTACTTATTAACCATGCAAAGTTGGTTGTGTGTATCGGCCTTGATAAAAATGGGTATTGTGGTAAAAGGAGTAGAAATTGTGTCCCTGTTCTAAAAGTCACTGCTAGCTGTGGTGAATCATCAGCTGTAGGCCCTTAACCTTATATTTTATGTAATGCTCTGTTACGCTATCAGGCAGCATAGTTAATCCCACCATATTAAGCTGTGCCTATGATTTAAAGCAAACACCCTTAAAGGTTTACATTCTCATACTCAGATTAATTTGGAGAATAGATTTATACTGGCTGTTTTATTCATTCATTCATTCATTTTTTATTATTACATTTCTATGCCACCCATTACCTGAAGCTCTCTGGGCGGTTTACAAGACAAAGTGTAAAACCATAAAATACAATAATATAGTAAAACAAAATAGAAAATCTTAAGTTTAAAACAGAATAAAACCAAAGTAGTAGTAGTAGTAGTAACCAAGATAATTGTACTCATTATCTTCTTAATTTATGCTACTTCTATATCTGGATTTAAGTTGTTCTTTGTGAGATTAGTAGTTACTCCAAGGTCAAACAGGGTACCTACCTTAAGAAATTGATCCTATCTCGATTGTCAAAATGATGTGTTACACCTCTTACAAACAGGTACTACCCTTTCTTTTTAAAAAATTTAGACTCGACCTGCTGTTAGCAATGAATATGGTGAAGTTCCATGCGCAGTGAATCTTGTTTTAAGACTAAGGTAAGAAGCTTTATCTATTTATTTTCATATCCTTTTTTGGTGTGGTCAGCTCTCTCCATTATTCCCCTCATTAAATTTTCATAATATTAGCAGAAAATAAGTGTTAACACAGTCAGTCTCCCAGTATGACCAATATGAATGGTGTTCCCATGACTAATTGTTCTCTTTTAATTGCTTGGTAAAATAGAAGGGGAGAAAAGAAATACTAAATATGAATGTAGCTTCAGGCTAAAGGTACCCTTCATTAAGTATTTTCTTTTCCCCCTCCTTTTTCATTCTGTTGCAGGATCACAGTGAGAGATTTTTAATGAGTTTCTTTCACACTTCAGCAGTCAACCTCTGACGGAAATAAACTATGCTGTATTACAACTTGTCTGCTCAGAACATTTTTACTGGGCAGGTTTGATCAGCAGCTGAGGGGGGAAAATGACTGATATATTTTCAAAGAACTTCTAGCCTTTTAGAAAAAGATACAAATATGGTGTCAGACTTCATAGTTCTTTAGAAGTAGATTTAATTGATATCCATTTTTTTTAAAAATGAGTTTGTAGCCTATTAATTGCTTCTTAACTAGCAGACTTTCCAGAGGCCTAATTAATTTTCACAAAGCTAGCTTAACATGTTTTTCATGTAGTCCTAACCTAGTTTTTCCTCTAACTTAATCTGAAATAACTGACAAAACTGAAACTTCTTCAAAGTTGATCTGCCTCTTCCTCCTCCTTTCATTGAAAGGAGGTGGTAATTTCCCCCCACTGACATCCTAAACTGGTACAGTGAGAAAATTGAGTACTTGTCTCTAAGCAGTAACCTCTTGGAACTGGAGATTAGTCGTAGATCTAGAAGATCTTCTCACAAATGCCTCTGTCCTCTTTTTTTACATGCTAGTTTCTTATGCCGTGTGACCCTGCACAGCTTTGCTGGATTCATCCTGGTCAGCAGGTGCTAAGATAAGAGCCTCCTTTTTATTTTATTTTAATTTCACTTCCTATGTAGTCTGTGAAAGGAGGAGTTGGACATTTCTCCTGTGGGAGGAGATGTAAGAGTTCCAAACGTGTGTGGAGATCATTTCACCAGAAGGTGCACACACTCCTTATTTTGTCAATTATACAAAAAACTAAGTATGAAAAGAGGAAGCAAAATCTACTCAGGGCTTTCTCTTCCTCTTCTGCCCCTCCCCTTTCTAAAGCATGCCCTAACCAATTAGGAGACTGGGAGGCAGGAAGATGCTACAGGCTCTTCCTCGCTCTCACATGTATTCCCTCCCTACAACCTCCATAGGTCATTGGGTTTGAAATTTCCCTTGTAGCTTGCCTAACCGGATGTCTTGGTAGAGAACTGGAAACAAAGCACTTTGGGGAGAGACTGAAGGAACTGGACATATTTAGCCTTTAGAAGAGAAGACCGAGGGGAGATATGATAGCACTCTTCAAGTACTTGAAAGGTTGTCACACAGAGGAGGGACAGGATCTCTTCTCGGCCATCTCAGAGTGAAGGACACAGAATAAGTGTCTCAAGTTACAGGAATCCAGATTCCACCTGGACATCAGGAAAAACTTCCTGATTGTTAGAGCAATATGACAGTCGAGCCAATTACAGTAATACCTTGGATTGCAAGTAACCTGGTCTGAGAGCATTTTGCAAGACAAGCAATTTTTTTTTTATAAATTTTGACTTGATAAATGAGCAAGGTCTTGCAATACAAGTCGTAGGGATGTAACCACTCGCCTCGAGCAGGCGTAGCGGGCTGAAATCAGCCCTGCTCACGCCCGTCAGAGACTCGCTTTGAAATAAGAGTGTTTTGGATTACAAGCACGGTTCCGGAACGAATTATGCTTGCAATCCAAGGTATTACTGTATCTAGAGAGGTAGTGGGCTCTCCCACACTGGAGGCATTCAAGATGCAGCTGGACAGCCATCTGTCAAGTATGCTTTAACTTGGATTCCTACGTTGAGCAGGGGGTTGGACTCGATGACCTTATAGGCCTCTTCCAACTCTGCTTTTCTATGATTCTGTGAACCAAAACTCTTCTCTAGAGACCCATTGTTCACGCATTCCATCGCCACCTAATTTATTTATATTAAATATTTATATTTATGTTTTATATATTAAATCTGCCCTCTACACAAACCTTTCTTGGCCTGTGTCCTTAACTGACAAGAGGATATCCCCATCTTCTACCTTCTGCGATATTTTGCTCTCTCACAGTACTTCAGGATAACTTTCATTTTGGTTCTATATAAATTCTTGTATACAGATTTTAATACAAAAGAGGATGCAGCATTTGTATCTAGTTTGTCAACGCCTGTTCAGACACTCGGGAAGAAGACAGTGCTGCCTCAGATATGTATGTGGAGAGATGGCTTGATTGAAGCTACTCCATATCAAGAACTCCCTTGATGGAAATCTTAGAACTAGCGGAGGTAGTATAATCCTTTGAGGACCTTTCCAAATGCCTGCCTGGTTGTTGGGAATCTGCTCTCTTCCATGCTAGAAGGGCATTTTCTGTAAATGGCTGTGGTTTGGGTTCACTCATCTTTCATGGTCCTCCCTATTTCCCTTTCTGGTGCATTTGTAGGTAGCAATCCATGCTTGTTGGTAAATCTCATCCACTACAAATTTCTCATCTTAGTGAAGTGCAAGCCTCCATCACAGGGAGTGAAGGAGGACGACATTGGAGAAGGCAGTTGCAATGTGTTGTCTCTCTATCGTATGCGCTCCTACTCCCCTCTCTCCAGCCAGAACGTCCGGCACAGCTCACAGGTTTCTTTGTAAAGCTTTATTAAGCAAAGGCAGGGCAACTCAGGTGGTTGCAGAACAGTGTTACACAAAAGTAAAGAAAGTAGTTCAAGACCCTGTATCTGTCAATGGGATGTCAGGAATGACCAACAGTTGATTCCGCACTGAGGCGTTTCGTGTGTTCCCACCCTCAAACCAGATAACCCAATCCGCCCCTAGGGCGGGTCAAAAGTCTTGTTAGCCAACCGAGCAGAGCGATGAAGAGATGTCAGTTGCTCCTGCCTATGTAAGCGATGCCGCTTGCAAGGATCTGGCACGGAGGCTGGCTTCCCCCCTCCCATCAGGAGCTCTGCCTCCCCTCCCATCGGGAGTACTTTCCCCAGAGGTTCTTCCCCCACTACCCCCGCCTCTGGCTGCAACCTTGACGGTGCAGCTGGGTCCTGGTTATCTTCAGAGAGTGGCACCGCTCCTGCCTCCTCTTCTCCCTCCCCTTCCCATGGAATCTGACCAGTGCTGTTTTGGATTTAGGGAGTCGGAACTTGAGGGGCTAGGAGAGCTAGCCCTGACACAATGGGCCCTTCGTCTCACAGAGGTTGAATACAGACTCTCTTTTTTTCCCCTGCATCATGTAAGACCCATCTTGTCTTCAACTCACTGCAGCTTTTAGCATGATGATGTTGATCCCCAAGACCAGTTGCCAAATGTGAAAATAAATAATGCCAGTCAGATGCCTAAAATGAGCATTGACGACAAACGTTAATTGTCAGTTCTCAATGATCTTGTGAGGTAGGCTTTCTCACACTGATCCAGCATTCGAATCTCTGTACCCATCTGGATCTTGCGGTTATTCACCATTTTGCCCTTCAGTTCTTGTGCACAGTTGACTGGGAGTAAGCTCCATTAAACATAGTGAGACTTACTTCTGAGTAAATGTGTATATAATTGTTTGTTGGTCTGTTTTTTCATTCTCTGTCTCCCTCTTCTCCCTAGAGTAAGACTATTTGAACAGTGCAGGGGAAAAACAGTTTAATTTTTATTATCACTCCTTTTGTGAGTATTACAAATTGTGGGCCTTATGTAGAGCTCTGTGTACATTCTTCTTCTAGAAGGAAAGGGCAGGCAATATTTCTATTTCAGCTGAATTTACAACAGCAGTCTAAGATAAGGGGTTTTATTTGTGCTACTTCTCTATATGTTAGAGGGAAATGCTCCAGCTAGTGTAGAAACTGCATAACCTGTTTTGCTATTCAAGACTATGCAGTTTGGTGGCTTTTTCTTTTTAAAGCTTTAGTAGGAAATCTACTTGCCACGAACAAAAGCTTGAGAGCACAGTAAGATACAACTATTCTCTCAATTGTATTCAGTCTCGCTCTTGCTTCTATGAGTCTTTTCTACATAGAGAGAGGTGCTTTCATTTCGTACCTACACTGGCATGATCTCTTGGTTTTATGTGGTTTGTTTTGTAATGTGCTGCATTGAGTTTATTAATACCAACCAAGTTTAAGCAGCTAAATTCTTTTATGACCTTTGGCTTTAATAATACTACCTGCTGAGCTGATCATTAAAACTAGTTGTTGATATGACATGGAGAGCACATTGGAGTTGCCTTGCTCAGCCTGGTACCCTCCAGATGTTTCGTACTGCAACTTCCAGCATCTGACTGAGGGTGCTGGGAGTTGTAGTCCAACACATCTGGAGCACATCAGGTTGGGGAAGGCTGTGCTGGGGTCTGTGAAGATGAGAGCTAATTTTGCCAAGGAGTAATAAGCCAACGATTGCATGTTAAATACATTCTCCTGGGAATTCATCTGGTATTGTGGTCAATCTTCACATTTGCACAAAAAGGTGAAGAAGTGTCTTAGTGCTCAAATCCAGTTTGGGATTGTGACAGATTTGTCCTTGCCTAGAGATATTATGATAGGGGAGTTCTGCATTTAGCTTGATCACGGATCAGCAGATAACATATCCTATGCCATATTCCAGGAACAAAGTACCACCAAGGAAATTGTAAATTTACAAAATTCCTGGTATTAACACAGAGCTTTTAGATACAAGACTCTGAGATCAAGCGTGGCTTTTCATCTTTTGCTTCAAAATCTTAGGCAATTTTTACATTTGATATAAAAGCATTAAACATACAAAATACAAAGTGGTTACACACAAAACTCATTTTTAAAATGTTCTAAGTTTAGTTCTAGGGGCATTGCCTTTGAAGATTAAAGTTTCCTACCTTGTGACATTTCTGAGCTGGGAGCAAAATGGAGCAGAGAAGTCACGGAGGACCAGTGCCATTGTTCTCTCATGAGGACAGGTGTTGCATCTTGTGAGAACTGATGTTTGGTTCTGAAATTCCTGTATTTTGCCTCTCATATTTAAATGATTTCTCTTTGGAGCAGCACATTCTGACCATGAGTGGTTATTTTCCCCCCAAATTCCCAGCTTTCTTACCTAATGCACCTTTTTCCTAACTTGCTTTTCCTGAGTTCAGCTGGGAAATTTTCATCTTTCCCATAGGAGGCCCCTAGGTCAGTGAAAAGCCATAGCATGTCTGCTCAAATGCTTCTGTTAGAATGCTTTGCTAGAATCAAAATGATTCAAACTTAATACAGGAATATGTCTTAATATTCCATTTGTTTCTCCATAAAAGTTATAAACTTATAAGAGAGATAAGCTTATGAGAGAATTATGTAGTAGACTTTGCAAGGTAGCCTGTTATGCAGGTTGGTGCAGCAGTCTTGCCAGATGCAAAGGCTTCTGGGGCAAATATTTGTCACAGGATAACATTTTAAAACAACGGTTGCTTTATTCTAAATGATGGGAACCTCTTTTTTTTTTTTCTTTTTCAATAGTCTATCCTTCAAGCATCATGAATGACAACCCCTTCTAAAGATATTTGCTAGGCTCTAAGTGCAGCAGTTTAATATGTAGTACTAGCTGTTGCCCGCGGCTTCGCTCGCGTGATGAAGAGTGACCGTGTCAAGTTTGCACGGGTCATCATTTTCCTATAGGCACTATTTGTTCGAAATTCCTTGAGGTAGCTGACCGCTGTTTTGAATCGCTCCATAGGAAAGGAAATAAAATCCCTGTTCCCCCTCCCCCTCAGAACTACACAATAATGAAATCCTTGCTTGTCCCCTCCCCCTCAGGACTACCCAATAATGTAATCCCAACTTGCCCCCCCCTGGGACTACCCAACAATGAAATCCCAGCTCCGCCCCCCCCTTCCGTAGGCCCCAGCTGTGGTTCATATGAACATTCTGTTTTGACGCAGGAGAGATTTGCATATCCACTCCTGATTGGCCCCTGTGGCAGTTCATACGAACATTCTATATGTTGTTGGAGCGATTTGCATAACCGCTCCTGAATGGCCCCTGCGAACATCCCAAGTGATGCCATTGGCTCTCATCTATTTTGGGCTGTACAAGCACAGAAGGGTTTTTCTGAGATATGAACCCACCAGTCTTTGTCCTTGGGGAGAGTATGCATGCCAAGTTTGGGGCAGATCCGTCAAAACGTGATGGAGCCTATGCGACGACACCCTGCACACAGCAGTCATTCAGTCATTTAAAAAGTTTCCCTCCCTTTTCACCCCCCTCAGAGAACATTCTAAATGGCCTAGTGGAGATTTGCATAACTGCTCCTATTGGCTCCTGCAGCAATTCTGAGGTGAGGCCGATTTGCATAACTGCTGCCCTGTTGTTTTGCCCATAGGAGATATGAGAGTGGGGCAATTTTGCCCCCTTTTTTCACCCCCTTGGGGACGGAATTTCCAAAAATCCTTCCTTAGTGGGTGTCTACATCATAAAAGCAATGTTCCTTCAAAATTTCATGTTCCTAGATTAAATGGTTTGAGCTGGGTGTTGTAAATGACAGTAATTATTTCTAAATGTGCAGTTGAAAAGTCAGTCAGTCAGTCAGGACTTCTTCTTTTATATACAGTACTAGCTTTTTTTTACCCGGCGTTGCACGGGTTGTCCTTTTCCTATAGGCACTATTGGTTCGAAATTCCTTAAGGTAGCTGTCCGCTGTGAAATCCCTGTCGTCCCCCCCCCCAGGACTGCACAATGAAATCCCTGCTTCCCCCCATGACTATACAATGAAATTTATTTATTTATTTATTTATTTATTTATTTATTTATTATACTTATTAATCGCCCATCTGGCCGGAAATTCCAGCTTCCCCTCTCCCCGGGACTATGCAACAATGAATTCCCTGTTTCCCTCCCCACCAGTACTACACAATGAAATCCCTGCTTCCCTCCCCCCCGGGACTATGCAACAATGAAATCCCTGTTCCCCCCCACCCCCCGGACCACACAGGGAAATCACTGTGTGTGTGTGTCCCCTGGGACTACGCAATCAAATCCCTGCTTCCCTCCTCCCCCGGGACTGCACAACAATGAATTCCCTGTGCCCCCCCCCGGTACTACACAATGAAATCCCTGTGTGCCCCCCCGGGACTACGCAATCAAATCCCTCCCCCCTGGGACTATGCAACAATGAATTCCCTGCCCCCCCCCCGGGACCACACAATGAAATCCCTGCTTTCCCTCCCCGGGACTACGCAATCAAATCCCTGCTTCCCCCCTCCCCCGGGACCGCACAACAATGAATTCCCTGCACCCCCCCCCCTGCAGGACCACACAATGAAATCCCTGTGTGCCCCCCCAGGAGTACACAATGGCGTTGTTTCTTCGAAATTCCCCCACCCCCACCCTCGTGTAGGCCCCGGCTGCGGTTCATATGAACATTCTGTTTGGACGTAGGAGGGATTTGCATATCCGCTGCTGATTGGGCCCCTGTGGTGGCACTGCATACCAACATTCTAAATGCCGTTGGAGCTATTTGCATAACCACTCCTGAGTGGCCCCTGCGAACATTCCAAGCGACGCCATTGGCTCTCATCCATTTTGGGCTGTACCGGTGCGGCGAGGGTTTTTTGGAGATTTTAACCCGCCAGTCTTTGTCCTTGGGTGATGGGGAGTATGCGTGCCAAGTTTGGGGCGGATCCGTCCAACCGGGTAGGAGCCAAAACAACACAAACCCGCTGCGCGGAGCCACGTACGTACAAACAAATGTACAAACCTACAAACATTCACATTTATATAGTAGATAGTAGATATGGATTGGCAATGTGCAATAAATAGCAGCTGGCATTTAGCCATTTCTCTTACCTCTCAATTATTGCAATCAAAATCCTTGGGTTTTGGTTTTGGTTGAAATAAATGCAGGTATTTACAGAGCCTATGCATGATGAACATGCTTTCATGGTTGTATCAAGTGTGCACATAGGGGGCAGTGCTAGTGGATGCAATCCAGCTTCCCTCCTCCATATGTGTGGAGAATCATTTTGTGCAATGCATAGAATGTGGTGCATCAAGATTTTTTATGTTCAGCGGTAAGGTGCAGATTTTGAAGGGTTCTGTTTTAACGTAATCTGTGCTAGCTATCTTATCTGGTTGCCCTTATTCCTATTGTCTTAAACATCTCTCCATATAGAGGTTCACACTGGGCTACCAGGGAAATACGGATAGCTAGAGAAGATTGAATTGTAGTGCCTACACTTTAGGTTTAGTTGCAACATAGTGCTGCAAAGCATACAGTGATATTGAAATACTTGTCTCAGCAGCCTCCAAACTTTTGGATGAGGTCTGTTAAATGGGGGATGGGGGGTGGGGGGACAGAATCTGCCCTTGTGTTCCAGAAACTCTTTTACAACATTTGTGCTCCTGCTTTAACTGCATGGCTTGTCATTCTGTGATAAAAAGAAACACACCTTAATATATAGCTTGTGCTAGAAGAGGATTCTGTGTCAACAGCTGGTATTGTGTTCTTTACTATTTTTTAAAAGCATCCTTTATTGCTGACTAAGTCTGGGAGGCACACAGATCCAGAACGCTTCAGCTAGAACAGTAGTGAGTGTTTTGGCTACAGGAACAAACTGTGCTATACCTAGAGTTTAGCTAATAAGTCTTGGTGACCCAATGGGTTCTCTTAATGGTTTCTGTTACTCCCTAAGTATTTAGTGTTAGCTGAGTGAGTTGAACATAATTGCATAAAAAATAATATAAACTAGTATGAAAACAAAAGGCATGTTTTCCTTTTAGTGGAATTCTGAATTGTTGAACATGGTTTTAACAATAAAAGGTACATATGCACACACATGTCAAGCTTCTTTTAAAAAATTTATTTACTAATGTCCTGCTTATTCACCTCCAGTTGGGGGTGCCCAACTGTTTTGCTTGCATCTCAAAATGGTAAAATCACCTAGTAAAATAATAATGAAATTCAATCAAAGTTGTAATAGACCAAAAAGCAACAATAAAACCAAAAACTAAAAAAATGGAGAAGCTAAGCCTGAGTAAAAGGTAACAGTAACGAACCTGATAGATAAAGGGTTGTTGGAAAATGAACTGTCAGGATCTGCTCATCCAGCACTGCCACATCTCCATCTGGCGGTCGCTTTCCAGACAGCAGCCCAGCCCACTCTGCTATACTTGCAGAATTCAGCCCCAAACCTCCACGTGCTCTCAGGCTTGCTAATACAGACCAGCTGGGGTCTGCAGGAAGCCCTGTATAAGGCCTTCCTCTCCCCTCAAGCCTTTGCCACAGCAACATGAGTCATTGTGGTGTCTGCTGCCGGTTCTTGACTCCAGCAGCCAACTCTGATCCTTGCCTTGCCTGTGTTTGACCTGCATCTGCTCCTGACCTACGCTTCTTGCCCCTGGCCCCACCTTGCCTGATCTGTGTCTGACCTCTGCTCGCCCTTGGACTCCGCTTCTTGCCTCTGGTCCTACCTTGCCTGGTACATGCTAGACCTCTGCTTGTCCCTGGACTTGCTCCTGCCTCTTGCCCCGCTCCGTCGTGCCTGTGCTGGACCTTGCTTGCCCTGGACTCTACTTTGTCGCTGGCCCACCTCCACCTCCATCACCTGTGGCCCTGGCATTCCAGCCTCGGACCTGTGCCACTCACGCCCTGGACCTGACAATGAACATCTTCAAGTGGCACTGGAACACAGGAAAAGTGGTGGACAAACTTCCTGAGGCAGGGAGTTCCATAGACTTGGTGCCACAACATAAAAGGCCCTTATGTATGTCGTTGCCAGATGTACTTCAGAAGACAGGAAAATGCAGCAGAGAGCCACTGAAATGCAGTTTGCGGCAGCAACGCAGTCTCTGCAGTAACATGCAGTTTAACCCTCAGTCATAGAAACAAGATAGGGTTCTCAGATGAAATTTCAACCTATACAATTCCATCAAATGTGCAAGAACACAAACTTTTACCAACTTGCTCAATTTTATTAAAAGTTGTTTTCAGTACACTTTCATTTGACTTCTAGAAAGTCTTTCTTCCCCCACCTCCCATTCAGGTATATTGCATCATTTTTATCAAGGTTTCCCTGAACAGTAAAACTTAAATCAAACCATGATAACATATCTTATAGTAAAATTGACTTTGTGACACTCTATCAGTAAATCACCATCCACAGAGACAGTGAACTCATTATAGTGGCCTTGAAATAGAAGTTGGGAGAACTGTAAAAGATTAATTTTATATTTCCCCATCTTTTGTTCTTGTGAGGGGGGAAAAAAAACCTTTTTTGAGCATCCAGAGTTTAATATATTCATCTGCCCCCACAAATGTTACATAATAATGGAGGGGTGTTTAATTTCTGCAATTATTTCTAGAATGAGGAGGAGAACAAAGAAAAGCAAACAACATAATTATAAAAGAGGCTTGGGAAAAACTAAAGTAGTGTCATAGAGTTTAAAAGGAATAGTAATTGATAACAATATTACAATGCCTACCCCCATCCCAGCAAAATGCTGTGAATACTTAACTGGATACAGAAAATTTTGATGCAACCAGAGAAAGAGATCTAAGAGACAAATTGGTGGTGGAAGTGAGGGATGAATGGGATAGGAAAGAGTTGAAGATGGGGTGGATAACAAGCTGACTTGCCTTTACCACAGTATCCAACTTGCCTTTACCACAGTATCCAGCCTGCATCTGGAGTAAGCAGCTGTCAGATGAGCCCTTTACCTGAAGCTGCATCTTTGCAGTGAGCGTTCCTTTCGAATGTGTCGCTCTTCTTACTCATGAACTGAGGCTGAGGCCAGAGTCTTTACCGTTTCCCATGCATATAATAGTCTCATTTGCATGGCACAGAAATTTGCTGCATTCCAGTTTGACCAAAACCAAGACATGTGGCATGACCTGTACACCAGAAACAATATACACGAGGGGTGTGCACTGACCACAAGATCCGGTTCAGTTGCAGATTCAGCCCAATTCAAAGGCAGTTTGCTTTGACTTGGGTATTGAACCTGAGTTGAGATTGAGAAATCTGAGGCTTTGTGCCTCCCATTGACTATCATGGGAAATTTAAAAATTAATTGGCAGGCATAGTAGCCCCTTAGGAGGACATTATGCTTTCCCAATTTCAGAAAAATAGATGTAGGGTTTTTTGTGCTACGGCCTTTATATTTTAATTTTATTTTTAAGGGAACTGCTGATAATTTTTGTATTTCTTGGCAGAATTTGATGAAATTTTCAGGGATATTTGCCCGTTTGTAGGGGGATCAAATCTGCCACATTTCAGATGAAAAGTGCAGGGATTCTTATGCAAGATTCTTATGCAACATTTTGAACATAACCAAAAAAGGACACACTTATCCCTCTGTGTTCCTTGTGGACCATTGCTCTGAAAACAAGAAACAGCAAGTTTCAGAAGGATAGGTGCAGGGGTTAGGGAGTTATGATGACTGAAAACCAATTTGAGGCCTTTTTTAAAAAAATAGTGAAGTGTGGTGGTGTTAGAAAGGAGACTGCCATTCCAAAGCCCACATCATTTACCAAGCTTTGTACAGGGTCCAGCTTCATTTTTGGTTGCTTCAGAGGGAAGCCAGTTTCACCCCAGGAAGCACCAAAAACAGTCCAAAGGTGCCTGATGTCAGGCCTTGCCCTAGCACAGAGGGAGATTCAAGGTCGGACACAGATTCTGCCTCTGGGGAAGAGCCAGGAGAGTCAGCTCCAGTTGCGGGGCCTTCGAGACAAGGCAGTTGAGTCATGCCAGGCCTCCCACCGCCCAGTGAACAGGGGGAGGAAGAGACGATCAAGGCCAAGTCAGTTAACTCTCCTCAGATGGGAAACTTGGCCTTGGACAGAGCTTTCCCTTATCAGTCAGGGACTTCATCCATTGCAACTGAGCAACAGGAGGCATCCTCTCTGCGGGAGTGGGTCTCTGAGATGGGTTCATTGGCAAGGCGTCAGCAAAAGAGGGCAGGACAGAAACACCTTGTTCAGAGGAGTCATAGACTGAGGGGCCGGTTTCCCTGTCAGGATCCACTCTCAGACAGTGACTCCTAGTAATGCCTCCTCTCACTGTATATAAACTCGGGTAGTTCCACAGGTCCATTGTAGGTGACAACACTCCGTCGTTCTGAACTGCTTCCCACATCCTTGGATTTCTGGCACATTTGTTGGGCTTTGTTTGGTGAACGGACTTTGTACAGCACAACCGGGTGGTGATTTTGTGTTGCTGGGCATTGATTGCCTCTAAGAGGGTAATTCACTGGTCAAGTGGATTGCACCAATAAAGGATTGTGTGCGTATAGGTGAGATAATGAAGAGTCAGACACAGGTATATATGGTTCCAAGCAGCGCCGCATTTATTGAATTGAGGATCTGGGAAGGGCGAAGGGTGGTACTAATCTACTCCGGCCATTGGCTGGGGGGAAAAAACAAGTTTTGAGCAAAACATCTTAACCGAATCATAGGCGGGATGCCCCGCCACCATCCAGTTGCACTCCATGTGGAGTTGGAGGGCCTTACCAGTGTCACCTCCCATTGGCGCCACAAGACAGCCCATGTAGGTGAAAAAAGGTAGAACCTCAAAGGCAGCCCAATCTCTCTCTTGCCAAGCCACAAGACATTAGCGAGGGAAGCCTCGGGTAACCGCCAGTCACCTTGAAAGGTGCCACTGGATGATCACCATAACCCTAAGCTCCACTGCCTAGTTCCAATCCTAATACACTAAATTGCAATTCTTGCATTGCTTCTATCCGTTGGTAGGTGCAGAAGAAACCCTCAAATATTTCAAAACTGACAAAGATAATTCTGTTGGGTTGGGGACAATGGGATATTCAGTAACCTCTATGTGTGTCTGGTGGACTGGGGGGGGCAAGTTTAATGAGTATGGGATGTGAACTGACGGACAAAACGTGGGGGAGCAAGGGTCAGGATGTACTGTATGGGGACAAAGGGCATAGAGCTAGAATGCTGTATTGCAAGAGGGCAAAGCTCAGGTTGTCTGAGAGGGTGCAGCAAGCTTATGGGAAAGGACATACTTACATACTTGTGGGAAAAGGATGAGAATTGAAATGGGTGGTGAGTATTCAGGGGCAGGGTTTCAAAGACAATTCTGCAAACCAGAACGTGTAGAAATCACAGCCTGCTCATAAAGATTATGTTGGCTCAGATTTTGCATTAGAGTTAGGTACTTTGGAATACATCCCACCTCTCTCTTGAATTGTGTTGATTTGTATGAACTTGCTTTCTATTTGAATTCCTTCAAAATAGATGCAAGTTGCTGGCATGAAGGAAAACCTATACATGCATGGAGAATGGAAGCCTTATCCTTCTGAGAAGTGTACTTGAAGTTGGAGTCCCAGTTCTCCCCGCTAAACCAGTTCTCCCCACTAAACCTCCCCAGGGAGAGGGAAATTCCTTGACATCTAATCTCCCAGTTGTATTGCAGGATCTTTTACCTAATGGTATCACCACCAAGTAACGTCTGAACAAAGTAGTCCATTCTCTTGAAGGTTGAGAAGATACCCGTGCCCATCAATTACCCAGTGAAGAAGTACAGATTTTCACAGAATCATATTCTATAGGTTTCTATATGTGAACAACCTTACCATTGTCTTTAAGCACATGAAATGTAAGACTGCTTGAATATTTCTTTGCTCACTGACAGCATGTTGACTTCATCACTTATCATTGATTCTGCTGCTGTTCTGAAGATGCTGATTATTGGCCTGGTTGTTAGTTTTAGGATGTATACACACACACACACCTCTTTCCAAGAAGAATGATCTCAAAGCTTGAAACTTGGTCTAGGAGTCCCTAGAACAAGATAAATAGACCAGTAATTGTAAATGCTGTGTAGATTATTGGGAAACTTTGGGAAATACTCCAAGTGGTGTACTCTGAAATCCTCCATCATAGTAAGCCACTGCTGTTGAGAATACTTAGGCAATGACTGTGCCAAATTAGGGTGACCTGATTAGAATGACATTTTAACATGTTTAAAATTAGTAGGACTAAATGATACTGAAACCAGCATTATGGAATCTCAGCACTGTTGAACAAGCCAGTGTAATATCTACAGACGATCTGCCACCTTCAATCATGGAGGACAGCCATCATTGTAAGTGGATAATTTAGAGAAATTAGAGTTCTCAGATTCCCCACCCCCCAAATCTGAATAGTTGGAAGAGCCTAATGATGATGAAGAACAACAGTGAGCTTTCAGCAACCTTTTGTGTTCTACAAGGGCTTCTGTAAATTAAGAAAAGCATAAAAATAGCCATAAATCCAGTATAAATGTATACATCATGATTCTAATTGTTTCAGTCAGCACAGTAGTCTAAACGTATCTTGGACCTCCTTAAGGATATATCGACACTGCAAACCTGTATTTATTTCTGTGCTAGGTTGGGTCTGTTGTGTCTTTCCCACAGAGAATCTTAAGAATTGTAGATAATAATTTCTAGCCCTCCTCATGGAGCTACAGAGCTAGAAGTGTGGGTGTAGAGGGAGTGTATGAGAGACTATTACGGTAAATGAATTTAAGTTTGGTATAGACATGCCCCAAGTAAAGAAGCTTTTTAAAAGTCTACTTTTGTTTTCAGTAATTTTTAAAATTGCAGTCAAATGCAGGTGTTCTGTAGGTGAGTTTTTTTCTGGAATCTTTTTACTATGGCTTGGATCCTGAAATCCATTGTGCGGAACCCCACTCATGCAAAACTTGCATTGGCAGGAGGTTATTGTCACAATTTCCCCCTTCCTGCTGTAGCCCTAAGACTAATTGCAGCTTGCCATGACATCCGAACCCAGATAAACTGTGTAGTTAGTCTTAACTATGGCTTGTGTAGACAAGCCACTTTCAAACTGTAGCTGCCTTGCTTTCACTAACCACGATTGCATGCAATTTGTTTGTTTTCTTTATTTACGGTATACTGTTACGTAGCTAGCATATATAAATATATTTTTTAAAAGAATTCTTTTTCTCTCAAGTCTGTTCATTAGCTACTGCTTAGGGAAGAAACATCTCATTTAATACATTTACATTGCAACCCTGTACCCATTTGCCTGGGAGTAAGCCCCATTGAACTCCATAGGCCTTACTTCTGAGTAGACCTGCCTAGGATTGTGCTGTTAACAGATCATATGGTGGTTGTAAACCCACTGGCTGTATAGCTTTATCTATGATTTCTGGTAATGGTCTCAAATGCTCAGGACCATCACTGGTCAGGACCTCTAGTTGGCATCGATCACAAGAGGCATGTCAGAAGTCACCATCAATCTACTGTTGTGAGGGGTTTCTTGTATTTGTTTGTGTGTGTGTTTGGTGGAGGGGGTTGCATTATTTTTAAAACTACCCTTTTCATCCTCACTTATCCAGCCAGAAACGAGTAAGAGGAAAATATAAAACTCTGTCTTCACATTAGCAGTGCAGAAAACTGTTCACACAGGGAGAAATTTGCCTCAGGCTTGAGGTGCTGTGGCTACTGTTGTTGATGGGTTCAATCACAGCAGTACAAGAATTGTTTCCAGCTGGGTGAGCGAGTTAACGAGTAGAGATTCATAGCAACTGCAAACATATCTTTACGTTTAATTGGTAGATCTGTTTATTGAAATTATTGTATCTTTTCCCCAACTGTTTTTACTCCAAGTTCCTGGATAATAAATATACCAATGGTAAACGCAGTTTCCATGTAGAAATGTAGAAGCCACCCACCCACCGGGGAGGTTTATTGCTTTGTGTATAGTCTGGTGGCATTCAGCAGCTACTACATTACTTTACATACTCATTACTCTTCCCTTGTGCAGAGGCCAGTATTGCAAGTGGCAAGGAATGTCATTGTCCTCTATTGTTAATTGCAGCTTTTAAAGAATTATCCCCTTTTATAAGGAGCGTACAAAGTAAAACATTAGAGTACGCCATGTTAAACATTAGTCCAAGAGCAAGGCCTTGATCCGGCAAGTGGTTGCTGACTTTCGGACCATCAAGGAAAGATGGCCTGCTGTTCGGATTGTCTGGTCCTACATCCTACCACGCTACTGTTCGAGAGGCAGCGCAAGCCCCAGGATAACGAACAGAGCAGCCAGAAGGGTTAACAGGGAAATTGTTAAATGGCTGGGTGGGGAGGGTTATTCTGTACCCCATCCCAAGATTGTGTTGGCATGGAGGGAGCTGTACCGCTCAGATGGAGTTCATTTGTCTGATGATGGCAACGACATGTTTCTCAAGGACCTGCAAAGGACCCTGCTGGAACTTGTTCCGGGCAGGTGGGGGAGAGGTGACTGAGCAGGCGCTTGTCGCTCTCTGTGGTGAGTAAGTGCGGATTAGGGTATTGATCGGGTAAGGTGAGCATCCCTGGCACCATTCAGGTGACAGGCGGTTTCAGGATGCCTCATGTTGCTGGGTCTGTAGGCTCGGACAGCTGAGGATCAGGAACGCCTGTGATGCCTTTGTTCTTGCCAAGCTTATTGTCTTGAGAGGCGACGCAACAAAGGGTCCCAACACTGGAAAGTGGAAAATGGGGCGGTGGCGGCATCATCGCCACCTCCCGGTTTTGGATGTTCCGCCCAGTTGCACAACATATCGGCCTCGGGGGCCGGATTAGAATAACCCTTTGCAGTTCATTGTATGTAAATAAATGTGGCCCAGTTAAACACCAACAAATTGTCTCGACTCTTCATTTTCCTCCTACGTTCGCAAAGGCAATACTATTTCCTGTGATGTGCGCATCCATTCCTTTGTCCCAGCACTTGTTTACAGTCTAGCAGGTTTTGAGGATTTTTGAAGCACTATCCAAAATACTGCAAATCTGCATAATTGGAGATGACAGTGGAATACGTTTGTGTCTCTACCGTAACCATCTTCAGTGTTGCGAAAATATTTATGTTTCCAGCCATGCAGTCTTATCTGCAGGATGTCGGCCCAAACATATGTTGCACTGAGTCCAATGAGACTTATTCCTGAGTACAGTAATACCTTGGATTGCAAGTAACTTGGTTTGAGAGCGTTTTGCAAGACAAGCAAATTTTTAAATATTTATTTATTTATTGACTTGATATACAAGCGACGTCTTGCAATACAAGTACTGTAGTACGGCTTAAATTAAAAATCTCTGTACAAATTTTTTTTGGGGGGATTTTGTTTTGATATAAGAGTGTTTTGGATTACAAGCATGTTTCCGGAACGAATTATGCTCTCAATCCAAGGCATGACTGTAGTTGTGTTTAGGATTGCAGCCACATAGCGCAGCCTTACACATTTTTACTCAGGGGCTTACTTTAAGGTAAGCGTGCATAGGATTACAGCCTTAGTAGCACGAACTGTATGCAGTCACATCTGCTGCTTGATTTTTCTGGAAGGAAAGAGTAGTAACTCACGTCTTATCAGTCCAGCCTCATTTGTCTCTGAAGTTTGTATGTAGAAAAGGATGCTTCAAATAGAGGGAGGACATGGCAGGCAGAGTGCACATGCTTGGGATGTTGAACAGGGGTGCGGAGCCTCAGGCCCTGGGGTCAAATCCAGCCCTCTGGGGTTCCCCAGATGGTGCGGCTACTTCCCTTTCCCCAACCACCGACTGGTGGTTTCCTGGCTTTTTTGTGCAGTCCCCCCCCCTTTTGTAAAAGGTTGAAATGCTTCTCCTGAGGCTTTATTACTGGCAGTAAGAGCTTTAAGTTGTAATACGCTGGTATTTTTTGTATTGTTATTTTTGACTTCACCCCCTTTGCCTTTGGCCCTGCCCACCACTAGAATGTGGATTCCGAGAGCTTCTTCAAAATGGAATTCTGCCCTCAGCCTGAAAGAGGTTCCCCACCCCTGATGTAGGAGGATTGGCTAATGGGAGAATTTTTTTTAAATTTCATTTTTTAAAGAAGAAAATGGGGTTATACTGTAGAAGAATTGTATTTTAAACCTTGGCAATGAGAGAACCAGAGTAGAAGTGCGCTGTCGTATGACAGCTTCTGTCAGTCTGAAGTATGAAAGTATGAATATATGTTCATACACAAATATGAATGTGTGTTCTTGATAGTTTTTAAATGTGAGGGCTGCTCTTGGTCCATTTTAAATATGGGAACGGATGAGCCAGTCTATATAAAACCAAGCCACCAAAAATTATTAAACTGAAATGAGAAATTCTGATGTGATTGTCTACTAGTCAATATTTCATGATATGAATATGGGACTATCCCAGTAATTTCCTACCGCATCCTCATAGAGTGAATGATTTATTTTTTAAAGAACTGGACTCTCTATTTCATACCAGTATATCTTTTTATCAGCGGAAAAAGTAGAGGACAGTTTTGATCCTCTTACGAGGAGAGGTTAATTACTTCCCCCCTCCCTTTTAATGTTTTCCAAGGGCTGAGAATATGACTAGAATTAATCTGTCCAAATAAATTTTATAGAGCATCACTGTTTTAAGTATGAAAGGGTCTTACACAACTTGATACAGGCTTCATTTTTAGATTTAATTTGAGTCAGTTTTGTAGTGCCAAAGTCCATTTCAAGTGGGTTTTTAGAAGGTGGGGAGAAAAATCATGTTTGGAAAGACCAGGGAACAAAATTGATAATTATGTTTTTTTGCCCTCTTGATTTCAAAATGCCATCCCTAAAGTATGGATGTAGAACTCTACAAGTAATTGATGTGCTAAGTGAGCCTTCCCCAACCTAGTGCCCTCTTGATGTTTTGGACTTCAACTCCAGCAGCACCAGCTAGCACCAGCTAGAGTAGCCAATGGTTGGGAATGCTGGGACTTGTGGTCTAAAATATCTGGAGGGCACAAGGTATCAGACATCAGGCCAACTGAAGCCTAGGGGAGACCTCTTCAGAGGAGGAGGAGCAAACCCCAGTCCCACAAAAGACATGGGGCAACCTGAGCAGTCCCGTTGCATAGATACCTCACTTAAGGTACCAAAAAACCCTTCCCGAGCCCTGCCATGTTTTTGACTCTCCTCCCTCATCCCATGGCTCACTAGAGGTGATGGATCAGGTGGAATGCACGAGTCATTGTTGGAGCACCCACCTAGCCACCACAAGACCCTTTGGCCCAGGGTTTACTCAGGAGGAAGGTCTACTTGGAAGACAGAGTCTACTTGGGAGAAGGAAGACACAGCTGTAGCTACTGAGAAAGCAACTGCTGGATCAGGAGCTGCCTGTATATAAGCCCTCTCTTCTCCTAGACCTCTCATTGTCAGCTCTCATTGTACATCACCCAGAGTGGCTGGTTTGCCGGCCAGATGGGCAATTCATAAATACAACAAATAAATAAATAAATTGAGCTCCTTGCTCCAGGTGCATGCTCAGAACACAAGGTTGGGGAAGGCCAGGGCCGGCACTACCCTTAGGCGGGGTGAGGCAGGTGCCTCAGGTAGCAGACGCTGTGAGGCAGCAGCAAGGTGTTCAAAGGAAGGGCTGTGTGCCTTGCAGCCTGCTCTGCGCCTCTTAAGTTAGCCTGCTATCTTCAGGTTCAGTGGAGGACATTGTCTGTTGAAGACAGACTCAGCTGCCTGTCCAGACAGATTTTGTCCATGGAATGGGAGGGGGCACCATCTTGTCCCTTGCCTCAGGCAGCAAAATGTCTTGGGCTGGCCCTGGGGAAGGTTGTAATAGTTACACTTTGCTGGGTCGGATCAGATGAGACCTCTTGCTGATCTTGCCCATATGAAGGGGAGTGAGAGCAAACATGCCCCACCTCTGATGTTCCAGATACCCACACAGGGAAGTAAATACTGAATGTGGCCCGCATATGTAAAATTCAACCCACGGTGGTTCATTTCACACAATTGTTTTCCAATATAAAATCTGGTAATCAGCTGTATAGTCTGGACCTTGATGCAATAGATTTTATATGTGTAGGCTGTATATTACAATACCATGTGGACATCCAGGGCCATTGGATGTGGGGCAGGCTCTTGCTCACTTCCAAGTGTTTGAGCCAGATCGGAAAGTGGTATCATCTGATCCAGGGCAGGCTTAAGCAAAGACTCTTTCTTAAGTCGTTATTTTAAGCTACATTTATCCCCATTGTTAAACTGTATTCTGAAGTGATCAGACTCATAGCTGCTACGGCTTGGAAGATGTGACTCACGCTGGCTGAGCTTGTCTGAGCGTGGAAAGCTAAGCAGGGTCAGGCCTGGTTGTTACTTGGATGGGAGACCGCTCCTCTAGTTTCCTGCATTGAGCAGGGGGTTGGACTCGATGGCCTTGTAGGCCCCTTCCAACTCTATGATCTATGAATCTATGTTGGCTCAGTCATTTATTTTCCATGATGCAATAAATATTGATCTCCCCTTTTATGGGGTGACTGCAGAAGACTGCCTTGAGTGTCAGTTTTTGATAGAAAGACGGAGTAGAAATCAAATAAATAAATAAAATGTCATTGGCACGGTCTTGTAAATGAGATGATTTTTACTTAATTGAACTCTGGTCTTCGAGATAGGCCTTGTGACAAGATTATTTCATCATACTGACTGGAATAACTTTCTTCATTGATTAATGTGATTCACCTTCCTTCTTTCTCTTCCTCTTTTTAAATAGGAAGATCTGTTTTGGAGGGAAAAGAAATTAATAAGGAAAGCACAAAACACTAAAAAAAATATGATAAAGTAACTGCAGTTTTCAGAATAATTGCTGATTTAATGACACTTTTCTGAGAATTCATCGATCACTTGCAATTGAAAGTGAGTGGGGGAAAAGGCACCATTTCTGGTATGGCAGGAGTGAGAAATCTGGAGATAAGGGTAAGGATTTTAAAAATGCAAATCATAACTTCCATTTGGAAAGTTCTAAAAATCTCCTTTTACTTAAATACTTGAAAGATAGATGTAATGCTTATGTTTTGGTAGGGATGTAATCATTTAGATTAAGGCACAGCCTCCCCCCCCCCCAGATGTGTTGGACTACAACTCCCATCATCTCCAGTTAGCATTATTGACGTGCTGGCTATGGATTATGGGAGCTGTAGTCTAACACATCAGGCTAGAGAAGGCTGGATTAAACGATTAAGGACATGTTGATTTGACCAGAGGGCAGCTTCTTGAATCAGCAGATTTTAATTCTTTTTAAAAATTGTTTATAATACAAGTATTCATACAAACCGTGAGAGTGTTGGACTGGGACTCAGGAGATCCGGGTTCTAGTCCCCACTCGGCCATGAAACTCACTGGGTGACTTTGGGCCAGTCACTGACTCTCAGTTCCTTGCAGGTTCCTTGCAGGAAAAAAGGCGGGGTATAAATATAAATAAATAAATAAATAGCAAGCTCAACCTTAAGAGCCCTTCCCTACTCTTTGCAAGATAACATGGAGTGCCTCTTTTAAGATTATACCTGTGGTAACATACATGTGTGCTTCTTTTTTAAAATGTTTCTTTTATGTAGAAATACTGTTTTTCTCATATACACACTTATGCAGATTTAATAAACTTTCTGCTCTGTTGTCGGACGGCCAGGTTGGATACAAACCCAAACTCAAATTGAGTGTGAGACACTGGTTTGACTGTGTTACATCCTTCTTAATTTGGTATCTTTTTTTATTTCCTTGATTTGAATTGCATATCTTGACACTGGAATGTATACATTTCATGTTGCACAAAATTTCTCATTGTGCCTAATCTGGAATTGGTATGTTGGTAACTTTGGAACATATGGATTTGAGCATAAGATTTAACAAAGTGTGCTTCAGTGCATGAAGCTGACTACTGGTGAATTGTACTTTGAAAATTACATTCCTAAAGAGTGCTTTGAAGTGTGAATGAGGCTGGCATATGCAATACTTAGAGATACAAATCCATCCATAGTGTAGCTTATATTGTGAATTGACTTGGAGTGAGAAAATCAAATTTTGCCATCTATATTTTGGGTTCATTGCATGAAGGCTACATAAAAACATATTCCATCATTCTGCCTAAGAGGGAGAGGAGAAGGGAAGATGGTCTTAATGGGAAAAGAGAACATTTAGGATACGGCCGCCATGTGGTTGTCTGACACTGCCACTTTATAGCAGCTGCACAATAGAGAAAGTCATAGTATGTGTATGTGCACTATTTATATCACCCCCAGCTGTGTAATTTTATCTTGTTGGCAAGCAGTCTCAACCATTAATTATGTAGCAACCGTTTTGTAAGAAGCAGTCCTTAGCAAGCTGCCTTATACCAAGTCTGACCCTCTATCTCAGTATTGGCTACACTGACTGGCAGCAGTTCTCCAGAGTTGCTTGTGTTATACTTACTGATCATGTTCGCACATCATGCTAAGCCACCCTGCAAATAAGCTATGTGGTGTGGGTTGTTTGTGGAGCGAGCCGCAGTGTGCCCGACAGACAATTGGGCTCACCTTGGCTTGTTCTCCCTCTCGGTCCTCCAGCTGGTGTCCCAGTGTCCTTTGTGGCAGAACCCATCTTGTCTCCCCCTCCCTACTCCAATCACTACCCCTTTTTGTTTGCTGCCATTTTTTCCTGGAGCCTCAAAATTGCACAATGGGGGGGGGGTTCCAGCCAAAGAAAATTGCACAATTGTGTTCATAATTTTTTTAATGATTATTATTTTTGTCGATCTTTCACAAGTGCACAGGAGTGCATTTATGGCTGTCAGTTATGAGAAGTCTTGCCTGGTCAATTTCCTTGTCTGTTTCAGCTGTCACAGGGAGTGGGGAAGTGCAGTAGGAAACGGATTGAGAAGGCAAGACTGCATATAGGGAAATTTGTGCTCAGGGATTTTTGTCGCTCTTACCAAGTGGCTCACTAGCTGATCCACACAACCCATGATAAAATTGCTCTCCCGGGTTTGGATGACATGCCAACCCATCGTAGTTCGAACAACCCCTAGAACAAGCCATGAGTTTTCAAGGTGGCTTGTTGCCCCAAAATAAGCCACCCTGCAGGAAGCAGTCTGGGTTCAGATGACACGACAACCTACTGTGGCTAGTTACCCATGACAGGTTGTCGTGTCGTGTAAACCAGGTCATTGGATTATAGGAGAGAGGAACAGATGTATATTATGCTTCTTGGCCCAATAAAAATAGCCACACCTTTTCAGTCTGAAGGACCAGTTCTGAGTAGTAACAGTTCCTGCCTCTCTAGGGAGAGGTTGGCGATGCTGATGAGAGGACAGTTTAGGCATCAGTTAAATGAGCTTTAAGAGAATAGTTAAGCTCATCTATTTTTATTTATAATCCATGGGTTCAGACTACCTAACACTAGCTTCATTGTATATATTGGTCTCTTAAAGGACTCACACTAAAAATGGGAGAAGCAGAGGGTCAATAAGCTTCCCACCAACATAGAGAACAATTAGCCTCATCTGGTCCGAGTGTCTCACCCCACCCCAACATTTGTCGGACAACTCTAGCGGCCCAGGAACAGGGGATGTCAATAGTGTCTTCACATGCCTCCCTCTAGGTCAGGGCTGGGCAGCCTATGGCCCTCCTGATGTTTTGGACTATAACTCCCATCATCCCTCACCATAGGCTTTCCTGGTTATGGATGATGGGAGTTGTAGTCCAAAACATCTGGATGGCCACAAGCTGCCCACCCCTGCTCCAGATTCTTGTGCAGTTCTGATATTTGCTTGATTTGGCCTTGAAGAGGAGCAAAACACAATAGGAAGTTGCCAGTTTCCACCAGATTTCAAAATAAGAGAAACTAAAAGAAAAAAAGCGAAAGAGACTAGGTGGCTCTGTGCTGGGTACAAATACGTTCTGCTTAATGATTTAAACTATTGAAGAAAACCAGTGAACTTTACCACTGCATGCTTAATAATCAGAACAGTCTTGCATGCTCCTTTTGCCGCATAATGCTACACTACATAATAATCGTTTCATCAGAATAAGGAATGCAATAACAAGAAATTAATTCACCTTTTGAATTGTGCCTGCTGTACTTAGCAGCTGGATATTTCTTTCGCTATGCTCATTTTGCAAAAGTTGTATCTGTTGCCTTGCTGATCCATTTTTGTTGTTCTTGCGTGATCCTGTTTTTGTGACTGTGTGACATTTTCTTAATATGTGTTTAGCAAGTGATAATAGTTCTGAGTCATGGCTGAGTGTGCCTGGATGTTGGATTTAGTTTTCCCACAGCAAGACTTCATGGCCTGGTACACTGAAATATGAGTCTGCTTACAGTTTCCATGCTGAGGAACAGAAGAATAATGGACCGCAAAACACATTTCACTGCTATTAGCTTTTCAAGCAGATTGAGCTATTCACTAGGAGAAAAAGTGTGCGATGGCAATTATGCTTGTATCTGGTCTTTGCCCACTTGCTGTTCCCAAAAATGAGATGGTTGTCATCTCTCTTCCTCACTCTCTCCTCCCGCAACCACCTCTGTCCTGGGGCAAAGGAGCTTATTTTACTGATTCTGGAAATTATCAGCCAAGACTAAAGTGAAAATGAAGATTAGGCACATTGTCAGAACACAAAGAAGTGGCTTATGATGTGTGGGAAACGTGTTAAACGTGCTCCATCATGCATGGGCAAATTGACATTGAACTGGGTAAAAATGGTAAAATAGATTACAAAATTGAATAGAAAAGAGTTATCGGTGATGCTAACTGCCTGTCCGCTTGCAGGCGTATTCTAGAAGGAATTGTCAGTATTAATCTGTCCTTATGCATAAGAAGCTGTTACAAAGCCAGTGTGCCACCAAGTATTTTATTCTTGTACTAGGAAAATGCCTGTTGTGACTGGAGGGACAGGAAGAAAATGGGTCGTGTTTGTTGCAGGGGCTCTTGGAGGGTGTCTCAGTGTGCACAATACATCTTCCTTTTAGTGGCAGGTGAGGAGAGGGAGAAGCAGGTTTTCCTCCGAATGTGATGTGTCTCCAAGAGCATTTTAGTTCCTCCCATCTAAGTACCCCCACAGGAATGTGGGACAGCCATAATAACTGATACAAAGTCTAGAAGGAGCTAAATCCAGTCACCCATTTTTTCAGGGAGAGGGTTTTGCTTCCCATTCTCTCCAATGTGTGGAATGTGTTGGCTGATTTCTGGAATTCTATATACAACAGGTAAGGCTTTGAAGTTCTTGAGATCTTTGGATAGGATTGAAGTTGATCTTATAGCGTACAAGTTCTCTCCCCCCCCATTTTCTAATCTTATTCCTCTTCAGCTCAGTGATGACACACAAAATAAATAACATCCCAAAATAGCATCTGAAAGCTAGCAAGGTAATGTTATGTTCTGGGTCATGATGACTGGTCTCTCATAGCTCAAGGGCAGAGTACAGGCTTTGTATGTATGGGGTTCTAAACTAGGGGTAGGCAGTGTGGTGCCCACAAGCACCAAGGCACCCCCGACACCTTTCTTGGTGTCTAACAAGGTGCCCTAGCCCTCCCACTTAAAAAAATAAAATAGCCACATTTTCTTACTGGCAGCTGATATTGCTATAAGTTAGGTTTCTGTTGGTGCTGAAAACTATTGGTTCAAAGGAGTTGTTTAGTGTGTTGGAGCTCAGACCCTTTGCTTGTATTCAGTCTTTTGAGTAGGTTTCTTGTCCTTTGCCATGCCTCCCATGGCAGCTATTTTGTGGTGGTGCCATTGACTGTTTTCAAATTGCCGAATGTGCCCATGGCCCAAAAAGGTTGCCTACCTGTGTTCTAAATAAGCAAAGCTGTTAGGCTGGGAAGGAAGTGTAGAAATTTGAGGGAGAAACTCAGTCCAGCTAAAGAAGATAATGACTGGAACAATGTCTTAGCCCACAACTATTCAGGAAAGAGAGTTCTGAGCTATATGCATTTTTTTCATGGTTCAAAATGGAACCTCTCTCTTTCAATCAGATACTGTTTCGCTCATAAAACTGAATGTGAAAGTGACTAATTCTAGATTTATCTTAAAAATGCAATACAGTTAAACTTTTTTCCCAGAGTTTTCTTTACATTAACACCCTTATGCACTTGCAATGCACTTGGGGAAAGACACGGCCATAAAACTGTAGAACACTGCCTGTGTTTTAGCAGCAACTTATTTATGGAGCTTGAATACATTTAGAGTGCACAAGGCTCACTTCATTACATTTTGATGTGTTTACCGTGGCTCTTTTTTCCCTCCCTCCAGGAATTCCAGAAAGGAACTTAATGACATACGATTTGAGTTTACTCCAGGCCGAGGTAAGACTTTTAATTGAAATTATGCTTTTATGGCTCCAAATGGTATTTCGGAAATTGATTTCTGTTTTATAGTTTTAATATAAATTAGCACTATGAAATCGCTTGTACCAACCAAATGTTTTATATTACACTACTTAACCAGAACAAAAGTGGTGCCAAGTATGTAAATTTTTAGTGGCATAGTTGTGGAGTGTTTGGTCCAAGGCGGAAGACACCATGTAGATAGAGAACACTCTGCCGGTTTCTCTTGATCTTAATCTAAGGAAATACAGTCCAAAGCAAATCTGTGGATAGCTGACCTAAGAGATTAACAGAGCATATGTATTATTGATGCAACAGTCTAATTACCGTGTCAAGTGTGGAGCTGCACTCAAGTGGCAAACCAAATTGCTGAGGGTACAGTACACCAATGTTGCTGCGTAAAATCTAGAAACCCTGGCACACTCCTGAGGTTGTAATGCAAAGCACCAGTTAGCTGCATAAAGTGTAGAGCTACCCTAAAGTGCGAACTGATGTTTAAGCTCATCTCATGATTTATAGACACTTGCCTTTTATATACTGTATAAACGACTCCAGAGACTCACAGGGGGGGGGGGGGCGTTCATTCACCTCAAGAAGGTACTTCCTCTGTCGCACACAGGCACGGCCAAACTGTTGCTTCTTCCAGGGAGGAGCAACCCTGACCTACCAGACTGGCTCTGCTAGCAGGCCTTGAGTTCAGGTGAGCTGGTGCTCTTAAAAGGCCAGCTCCTGTTGCTTCGTAGATTTCCCCCCCCCCTTTTCCTTCTTCTCTATCTTCTCCCCTTCCCCATCCAACAATCTTAGACAGGGACTGGGGTCTTTACCCACTGAGAGTCCTAGGAAGGGGGTTGAGAGGCAGGTGTTCCTCCCCCCCCAGTGGGTGGGCCGTCTGCGGCTATTTGGCCGCAAACCCTGCAGCGAGCACCTTCTGTGCCCAGCCCTTCCACTCAGATGCTGGGTGGGCAGCAGCTGAAGTGACTGGCAACAGCAGGCCGTGTCGCACCCGCAGCTCCAATCTTCCTCCCCTCTCTGTAGGGTAGGGAGCAGATGCATTGCTCCCAATCTTGGCTGCCAGCCTTTTCATCTAAATCTAGCAAATGGGGGGAAAGGCCACTTAGTCCTTCCAAGGTGGATTCAGTAGAGCTTGAGTCCCAGTTGGAGCCCAAGTGATAAAGATGAAAGGGTACTTTTTGAGGAGAAGCTGGAAACAGACACCTCCCAGGGCAGGCTTTTTTCACCAGACCTCTTCCCTACACTTTTGGCTAAAGCATCTCGCAGACGCCAGCTCTCTGGGGAAGCTCCTAAACCACAGGAGTCAGCAGGCAGTTCAAGGTGGAAAGGGAAGACTTCCCTCAAAAGTCCTCCAAGCCCATATCCATCTTTCTGGATCCTTCAAGGAAGCTTGGAAGACGGAATGGGCTACCCCCTCTAAGCCAAAAGCAGTTCATAAGCTAGCCAAAAGGTTTTATTCCCTCCCAACTAAAGCTATGGAGTTAGTTAAAGTTCCTCTTGTTGATACCCCTTTGGCAGCTCTTTCCTCCAGTGCGGTTATCCCAGCAGACAGGAAAGGGAGTCCAAAGGATCCATGTGACATATGTATAGAGGAGATGCTTCACAAGGATTTTGAAGCATCTGCTGCAGTGGTCCGTCATTCGGTGACTGACTCCTTTTTCTCCAGAGCAGTCTTCCTTTGGGTGGAAGACATGGAAGGGGCCAACACTACCCCCAGACATCTCAAGGATGGCCTTAAGAAAATAGCTTTCACAGTAGCCTTACTGGCAGATTCTTCTTTGGACTCTCTTCAGTTAAGTGACAGGGCTATTGATTCCAACACATTGACCCAGAGAAACATTTGGTTGTGTCACTGGGATATGGATCCTGGTTCTTTGTCTCGACTACCTAACTCACCTTTTGAGGGTGCTAAGCTGTTCGGGGGACCCTTGGATGCTGTCTTGGTGGAAACCAAGGATACGAAAAAAGCACTATTGATGGCCAAGAAGGAAGAATGCAAAGTAAAGCAACAGTTCTCCTTTCATTCCAATAAGAACACGTCTAAGAACCGCTCTTCATGATAAAATCCAGATGGAATCGGTCACCAAAGCCATCAAGGAGGAGTTCCAATCACCCCTCCAATTACTAATTTGCCTCAAAAAGCAAGGAGGGGAAGAAACATCAGCCAGCCCCAACAGCCATTGTTTTTCCAAATCAATAGTGGAAGCCGTATCAAAAGCAGAGTTTCTGGCATCCATAGATCTCTCAGAGGCTTATCTCCATGTCCCCATCAGGGAATCTCACCATTGCTATCTGTGGTTCTTTTATGACAACAGACACTATCAGTACTGAGCTCTGCCCTTCAGCCTCTCCTCAGCTCCTCGAGTGTTCACCAAGATCCTGGTGGCTCTTGTGGCACACTTCAGGAACGGGGTACAGCTACACCCATACCTGCACCACATTTTGTTCTGGTCACCAGCTCTCCACAAGAGCCTGCAGGACATCCAGACCATGATATCCTGTCTGCAAACCCACAGGTTTGTAGTGAACATGGAGAAGAGCCATCTAGTACCTACACAACGGATTGTCCATCTGGGAGTTATCCTGGACATGGTGGAATACAGGATGTTCCTCACCGAAGAACATCACTTAAACATCAAGTCTCTGTTTTCCAAGCTTCTGAGATGAAAGTGGATAGATCTCAGGGAGCTGGCTCATCTCCTGGGGATCTGGGGATCTTTCCAGGACCTGGTACCCTGGCACACCTTCACACCAGATGACTGCAATGCCATCTTTTACCCTTTCAGGACCAGATATCGCAACAATCACATCTATTGGTGACAATTCCTTCCAAGTTCAAAGAGGAACTGCTCTGGTGGATGAAGACTGGAAGCGGGACACTCTCTGGAGGTGCCTTCCAGGAGGACACTCACCGTAGATGCCAGTCTGTTTGGGTGGGGAGCCCAGCTACAGGAACAGGTCACCCAGGGGACATGGACGGAATCGGAGAGGCATTGCCGCATAAATTGGCTGAAGCTGAAAGCAGTCTTTTTGGGCCTTCAACCCTCCCACTCTCCCCTGGAGGGTTGTCATGTGACAGTCAGGACAGACAATAACATGGCCAAGGTATATATAAACAAACAAGGGGGTACCAAATTTGCATCCCTTAACAAGCTGGCCAAGGAGCTGCTAACCTGGGCAGGCGGTCGCACCAAATCCATAGTGGTGGAACATCTGGCTGGGGTGACAGATCTGCCTGTGGACTGGCTGAGTCGGCAACTGCTCAGGGAATCCAAGTGGGCTCTAAATCCTCAGATATTCCAGGAACTGGTTCTCCAGATCAGTCAACTGAGGATGGATCTGTTTGCCACCAAAGAAAATGCTCAGGTTCCCAAGTTCTTCTCAAGGTTTTCATGCCAGGCAGTAGTAGGAACAAATGCTGTGGAAGAACAGTGGCCACCAGAGCTTCTTTATGCATTCCCCCCAATTCCACTCCTGCCAAGGGTAATTCACAAGATCAAGACACCCATGGCAAAGGTTATTCTTATTGTTCCACGCTGGCCCAGGTGACCCTGGTTTCTGCACCTTGTCAACCTGTCTGTGCAGACACCATAGTGTCTTACCAACAGGAGGGATTTACTGTTTCAGGAGCCAGTGCTTCATCCTCAACTGGAATTGTTCCAGATGATAGCTTGGAGGCTGAACGACAGTGGCTGAAGAATCTTGGTTATCTGACTAAGGTTCTTTGAACCTTACTGGCATCCAGAAGGAGCTCTACCTACAGGGTATATAACGTTATGTGGAAGACCCTCCTGACATGGTGAAAGGACAATGGGAAAGTCCCTTCTCTGGAGGGAGTTTAAGAGGTCCTGGTGGGGTTGTCTTAGTTCAAACACCATCAAACAACAGGCAGCAGCACTTAGTAGTGTTTTGGGATGTGAAGGCCAACCATTTCCATCCATTCCCGTCTGAAAAGGTTCCTGAGTGGGGTTGCTCTCCTTAACCCTCCCGTAGTCCACCACTTCTCCACTTGGAATCTTATTTGAGTTCTGACTGCAGTCATGGGGAAAACTTTGAGCCAAAAGCTACGTGTTCCTTGAAGCTGCTTATGCTTAAAATTGTGTTCCTGGTGGCCCACCAAGTCTCAGAGTTGGGGGCCCTTTCGGTGGACCCTCAGTTGGGCATCTTTCACAATGATAGAGTGGTGCTGCATCCAGATCCTTCATTCCTCCCTAAAGTGAATTCCTTGTTTCACAGGTATCTGGAGATTTCCCTGCCTTCTTTTTGTCCTAGACTCACCCAGCCATCCTGAGGAGTGGAGTTGGCATACCTTAGATATGAGAAGGGCATTACATTTCTACTTAGATAGGACATCAGTTCACAGAAGCTGAATCTCTCTTTGCGAGTGTATGGGTGAGATAAAGAAGAGTCAGACACAGAGTATATGGTTTCAAATCAGGGCCACATTTATTGAATTGAAGATCTGTGAAGGGCGAAGTGCGGTACTAACCTAGCCCGCCCATTGGCCGGGAAAAAACCAATATTTTAAATATTTTGGCGAATACATCCTAACCGCACCGGAGGCGGGTTGGTCCGCCCCCGGCCAGTTACCCTCCATGTGGAGCTGGAGGGCCTTACTATGGTCGCCTTACTTTGACGCCTCCAGGCACCCAATGTAGGCGAGAAAGGCAAAACTTCAAAGACGTCTCCCTGACTCTTCTCTCTTCTCCCACTCGCAAATCTTCTCCCTGTCCCCAAGTGAGGGGCCAGTGGAAGTCTGTTTTGTGTCTTTTGATACTAATGTCCTCAGGAGTAAGGTTTCCAAATCTTCCATTTCTAGGTGGCTGAAAGAGGTTATCATGTTGGCTTGTCAGGCTCTAGGGAAGGATCTGCCAGCAGGGATCATGGCCAGTTTTTGAGAAGGGTGGCCACCTCTGCAGCCTTTAAGAGGGATTTGCCAATCTTAGACATCGGTAAAGCTGTAATGTGGGCCTTGGTCTACACTTTCACTAAAAATTACCAGATAGATTCCACTGCATTGGCCAATGAGGCTTTTGGGTGCAAAGTTTTGCAGAAGGCGGTGGTGCCCCTAGATTACTGTCCCTTCGACTCATCCTGTTACATTACAGCTCGATTATGTCTTGAGGTGAAGGAATGCCCTCCATGAGTCTCTAGAGAAAATCGAAATTGGTCTTACAGTTAATTTCTGCTCTCATAGGCTCATTCCACCAAGCCTCCTTCAGGGATCATTATTTTTTCTGATAAGAGTAGGGGTCTGGTGTGGGTTATGGCTTCTGCTGCCATGCACATGTGGGGAGGTAGGTAGAGATTCTTTGGTCTGATTTTCCTACCTATCTTGTTTAACATTTTTGGTTCGTGCTCCTCAAAATCATCTTGTATTGTGTCTTACTTATCTTACAGTTATGTCCTTGGTGCAGTTTCTCTGTGTTTCCCCCCCCCTTCTAGTAAGGGTCTGAGGAGTTTCTCTGCTCTGTCAGCATGGTCTGGGGGGTCAGGGTGGCCCTGCAACCATTTGCAGCAGTTTGGCCCTGCTTATGTCCTCCAGAGAGAGGCACTATTCCTGAGGTGAAGGAATGCCCCCTGTGTGGCTCTGAGAACAGAAATTCACAGTGAGACCAATTTCTATTTCCCCCCCCCCCAAAATCACGATTAAGACATTATCCAAAGCTATTGGAAGTTTACACTTTTAAGTAAGAAAAAAGCTGCATGTATTCGGGAGACCCATGTACTTAGCTGCACTTTCCTTTTATTGCAGCACAACTGACAGCCAAAGACACAAACCACTTCTTTTTTTTAAAAGGAGGATTGTATAGCAGCATGTTTCCGTCTGTCAGAGCTTCTGTGGCGAAATCTGTTAAAAGATCCAGCTGTGCAAATGATTTCCCCCTGAGCATGTATATAGTTGCATGGTTTATTTTTTGTACTGTGGCATCAAGTGCGGGTATGCTAATGTGACAACCAATTGTGTCATTCCACTAGCACAAAGCTTCTACCTTTTGCAGAAACTTTGTTTTTATCCTTGCGCAAGTGTCAAAACCAATACTTTGATTCTGCTTGTGCAAGGTGTTGTACAAGCTATTAGGCAAAAGGCTGCACAAAGCATTGCACAACTCATTATGACTTCATTTAGACTAGGTGTTGCTTGTGTTAGCAGTGCTAGTTCTAATAGTTACGCAACTACTACCAGAACTATGCCAACTTTCATAATTTTTCCATTATCATAACATTGGATATAACCCAGAGCTAGCAAAAATGGCACTTAGTCTAATAAAATTGTAATGAGATGTGCAACAAGCAGAACAGAACACAGGAATGGCTCGTGCAACCACGTGCAGTGCCTTAGGCATAATGGCTTTTGGCACAACGGCTTGGGCAACACCTTGCACAGCAGCTTGCACAAGAAGAATCAAAGTATTGAATTTGACAGTTGCACAGGATAAAAATGGTTTCTGTAAGCAATAGAAGCTTTGCACTAGCGGAATGACATCATTGGCTACAACCCAATTATACAGGAATGTGTTGATTCCCAGTGAGGTTGCTGAAATGTCTTCGCTTTTGAAGGATAACACAGACCAGGAAAAACACTTAGAATTCCAAAATATACAGCAGCTTTATACAGGGTTTGTTAGAATGCTGCCCTTCCATTGCAATGATGCAACATTTTATGTAGACCCAGCGCAAGTGTATACTTCCCAAGCTATTCATAAGTTTGGCTCTAGGTGTTCCTTGTGAATGGAAGGCTCCATTAAAAATGAGAGAAGTGGGGAGGACCCCGTGGCAAGCAACCCCTATTGATTTCATGGGCCCTCATATGGAAATATTCATTCCAATAAGGATATCTAATTACATAGCTGAGAAGAAATTCCAGCGGCTAAATGAAGGAGTTATAGGATTTGTGAAGAATTAAATGATTAACCCTGTGGAGTTCTGTCGTGTAGAAAATGAGATGGTGGCAGAACACATGGTGTCTCTGAGGAAGATAGTTTTGGTTTAAGCACGTTTTAGTAATGGGTGTTCATAGATTAAATATACTTTTTAAAGAAATTGCCCTGGCATATAGATTTTTGTTTTCCCAGTTTTATCGTGACTAACGCATATTCATTTCACGTTTTGCACAGACACAGCAGATGGTGTATCTCAAGAGCTGTTCTCTGCTGGCCTGGTTGATGGCCACGATGTAGTTATAGGTAAATTATGTTTCATTTTGAAATTATGTGGTTGCTACAACTCAATACGGTAAATGGATAAGGGCCCATTCACAACCTCTCCTGTCCTTGGCTTTTTACAAAAAGACCCTTGTTAACGAAATCTTCCTTTACTGCTATCTATTCACAAGAGAATCAGCAGTACCTCTGATACAAATTGGGAATACTTTAAGCACTTCAATGTAGCTCAATAGAGAAATACTTTTTTTTTTTTTTTAGCTTCACTGCTAGTCTTTGCCTCGTGATGGAGTTCTTACTATTCAGTAACCAGCATCATATTCAGTTTCATTTTAAAATGCTTTTGTATCTTTGGTATTAAGAGCTATGCATATGCTTCTAAAAATATGTGCTTCTGTGCTCTCTTCCCCCTTCCCCAATCATTCAGAGTGTGATCTTTGTGCAACTGCGCCTTATAAAAGGCGCCAACATACTTTTCGGGCCTTGCCATGCTTAATGACTTCAGTAAGCCGGGGGGGGGGGGAAGGAAAGTGGCTGCCTTAATGTTTACTATAACCTTTCACGTTGGGAGGATATCTTGCGAATGAAAGAGAGCGCAACTGTCTCTGATCTGAAAACATCGCCCATCCGATATAGTCGTTAACGGGAGAAGATTCCCATCCCAATATGTTTCAAATTAGTCCTACCTCTGGTGGCAAGTCAGGGAATTGCTTTGACAGCCCCATTCTGAAAAGGAGTCAAGGAAAGTCTTCAGCTTCAATTTAATCGAGAGGGCAGAAAGAGTGTATGATCTTTAGTCCACTCCCATTCTCTTAAGTCCAGGTAACATTATTTGCACTGGGCCTTAATCCTTAATAGGGAAAAATAGACCTCTCTCTCTCTCTCTCTCTCTCTCTCTCTCTCTCTCTCCACCCCCCCCCCCTTAATCAGAGGACATACACATACACCCTACTTTTACACACTGTGCAAGGGAGGGCACTTAATAGTTGTCTCCCTCCTCTCCATGGGTGGTGAGAGGCATACCATATCAGGAACAGAACACTTGTTTGTTCTACCTCAACCCTTTTCAAAAACTAAGAAGCTGTGTTATTTGTTTGACTGAAATGAAAGATACAGTGGCAAAAATGCATTCCTTTGGAACTTCAGTTTTTGTCCTGGTGATTAGAAAATTAGAAGCCATATCAAATGGGAGACACTATGACTGGGTTCACGCAACACGATAAGCCATGGTGGTTTTTAAGCCATGTTTGTTTCAGAGTGTCATATTGTGTGACAATATGTTTGTGTCGTGTTGTCTGAACCCAGCAGCATGGTTTGTTAACCATGCACTAGCCACTCTTATCAGGTTTAGACAACACGACAAGCCACTCTGAAACAAACATGGCTTATAAGCCACCATGCCTTATCATGTTGTGTGAAGCCCGTCTTTGTCAAATGTGGAAATAAGGCTACTTGCTTGTTGTGTACACCTCTTGATTTATTGACAGGCCTGTGGCTTACGCTGGCTCAGCTTGTCTGAGTGTGGAAAGCTAAGCAGGGTCAGCCTGGTTATTACTTGGATGGGAGACCCCTCCTCTAGTTTCCTGCATTGAGCAGGGGGTTGGACTCGATGGCCTTGTAGACTCCTTCCAACTCTATGATCTATGAAATCTATCTATCTTCCCTGAAGGCTATCGAAGTCTACTAGTCCTGATTGGCTATATGCTTCCTCCAGTATCAGAGACAGTATGCCTATGTACTCCAGTTGCTGTGGAACATAGACAAGAAGGTGCTGTTGTACTCCTGTCCTGCTTGTGGGTTTCCAGTGGGCAGCTGATTGGCCACTGTGTGGACAGAATGCTGGACTAGATGGACCCTTGGTCTGATTCAGCATGGCTGTTCTTATGTTCTTCCTGCTCTCCCCTCTCAAAATCTTTTTAGGTGTTCTGTGCAGGAAAGGTTATAGACCAGCCTTCCCCAACCTAGTGTCCTCCACATACATTGGACTACAACCCCTACTATCCCCAGCCAGCATGTCTATGCTGACTGTAGATGGTGAGAGTTGTAGTCTACAGCACCTGCAGGGCACCAGGTTGAGGAAGGCCGGTATAGAGATTAGTTCAGTTAACCTTATTTTCAGGAAGGAACAGATTCTATTAGTTCTATTCCTCCACCCGACAGAAAGAGCTGATAAATTGCATTCCACTTTTCAGCTGAAGCATGCAGAAATTCAACCTGTCCATAATGTGAGAGAAAACAAAACTCTGAGTTCTGTGAAAGCCTGCTGAGATTTGATCTTGCCATAGATTATTTTAAATATATGTATTTTGGGAACTACAGAAGTGGCAAGTTGGGGGAATATGATGATGCATAGCATTTACCTCCTGCATTTTTTCCTGATGCTTTATCAACCACTTTATTGAGGTAATCTGGAAACATAGGACATTAATTTATGTTAGTGCTAGTGTCGAATTGGGTACTACCCATATCCCACAATACACAGTTATGTGGAAAGCCTAATTGCTGCATACATGGATAAGAACTGTTTAAAGGAATTCAAACACACTCTTCAACTATTCATGAAGGTTTGACTCAGATTCCCTGAAATCAAAAAAGATATTACTTGAAGATGGAAATAACAATAGTTCTTGGCTATTTGGCAGGTGAGGGAAGAGATACAAGCCCTTGCACATGTTCTATGATTTGTCACTCTTTCCCCAAAAAGAAATCAAGAGGAGTGAATAGCACTTGTAACTGCATTTGCTTGGCTCCGTCGCTTGTTGCCCTTATGCCTGCTGTTTCCCCTTCAGTCTACGTTTAGATTGTAAGCTTTCTGGGTAGGAATTTACCTTTTTCTTATGGTACTTCATAAAGCAATATTTAGACTGATGTTACAAATAAAAATAAGATTTACAGTCTCTTTCCTAAAGCAGGATCGTCCACATATTTGCCTTGCTCATTAACTCCCTCACAGATTAATCCAGGGGTCCTCAAACTTTTTAAACGGGGTGCCAGTTCGTTGTCCCTCGGACTGTTGGGGGGGCGGACTGTAGTTTGGGGAAAATATGAACGAATGGATCAAGTGGGGGAAAAGGACCCGGGTCCTTTTTTTTTTTTTTTTGCTTGATTAAATGGAAAGTTATTATAAATTAGTGATAAGTTAATTGTGGATTAATTTGCTGTCTAGAATTGAAATGCATTGAATTTTGGAGAGGTGTGGAGGGGCTTGATTTACACACTGCACATGTCTTGTTTGTGGTTCTTGACTTTCTCCCCAGGTGGGTTTGCAGGGGATCGCAGCCTTAGGGGTACGGGCCGGTTCCCTGGGGTGGGTCGGGGGGGGCTGATGCCCAGAGAACATAGTGAGAGCCAGTGTGGCATAGTGGTTAGTTAGAGTGTTTGACTCTACTTCCTGGTTCTACTCCCTGGTTCTGGGAGGGAGTAGAATCAGGAGATCTCCTGGTTCTACTCCCCACTCAGCCATGAAGCTCACTGGCTAACTTTGGGCCAGTCACTGACTCTCGGTTTGGCCTGCCTCACAGGGTTGTTGTGAGTGTAGGGTGGAGAGGAGAAAGATTGTGTGGGCCGCCTGGGGTTCAGGCGGAGGGGCAGGATATAAATGTGGCAGGCGGGTTGCTGTCTGGTCCTGCAGGTTTCGGGGGGTGGGGCGAGAACCATGCTTCCACTGGGGTCTGTCTCAGACTCTATTTTTAAAAGAAACAGAAACAGAAAGGGCACCATTCAAGGATTCTTGCTGCCTTATTTCTCTTCTTGTTAGATGTGGGCTAGCGCCGCTGTGGTTTGTTGACTCTTGGAGATGGGTGGGACTCTTGGAGAGCGGGTGGGGCTCAGCTGGTGGTGGCCGCGCGCGTGTCAGTTGGTGGTGGCCGGCACGTCTGGAGGGCGCCAGCTTGGGGCGGGCTTGGGGGCTGCAGCCGGGCGCCCAGCCGCCGCCGCCTCCTGTTGCGCTCGGCGTTCTCTCCCTGCTCCCACCCCGGCCCGCACTCGGGCCTCGTGGACTCGCCCGCACCCCCCGGGGGCGCTGCCGTCACGGCTGCTTGGCGGCCAGCCCATGGGGCGGCCCTTCCCTCTGTCCTCCCTCTGGGGCCGGGCCTCGGCGGGATGGGATTCCGTGATGTTTGCCGGCGGCGCGGATGGCGGTGGGTCCCGGCGTGGCTTCGCTCGCGGCTCGGCACGCGCTCCGGCTCGCCCGGCAGCTCCCGCGCTCCGGGGTCCTTCCACGCACCGCGTGGCCGGTGGAGACGTGGCTGAGCTGGCAGTGGCAGGGCACGCGTAAGCGCGCGGCCAGCGTCTCCTCCAGTGGGGGAGACGCGGCTGATCCGGCGGTGGCGGAGTGCACGTGGGCGTGCGGCCGGCGTCTCCTCTGGTGGAGGAGGCACAGCTGGGTTGGCGGCGGCGGGGTGCGGGCTGCGCAGGGCCCGGTGAGTCGCACGGGGCCTGGATCGGCCGCCGGGCTGGATTGGGGAGCGCGCTGGGCCGGCAGGGCCAGTGCGTCCATTAGGCAAACTAGGCTGCTGCCTAGGGCGCAGGGCTCCAGGGGGCGCCACTGAGGCGTGCAGAAGGAGGAGGGAGGCAGATGCGGCGGTGTTTTCTCCGTCCTTTCCGGCCTGACACGCATCCTGCTCCGCCGTCGGTCTGCGCCCGGTGAGTGAGTGTGAGAGAGAAGCAGCCCCGTGGCTAGCTGCACACACACACACCTGGGCACCCGCTCGCGCGCTGCCTGCCTGCCTGCCTGCCTGGGCCGGCCATTGTGTGCGCGGAGGTCCCGTCCAGTGGCCTGCCTCAGCCCGGCGCTGTGCTCGGAGCCCCCAGGAGGCCTGGTAAGCCGGAAGGCAGGAGCGGACAGAAGGCAGAGGCTGCCGGGGCGCCAAGCCAGGCGGCACGGGCATCCCCGCCCCCCACAAGGGCCCTCTGGCATCGGGAGAAGGGAAGAGCCGCTGCCGCCTCCTGGGATGCGTCGGGGCATCCTGGAAACACCGGCGGGGTGGGATGGAGGCGGTGGGGATTGGAAGCCTTGACTTCCGCATAAAAGGAAGAGTGACTACTTTTGCTTCAACGGAAAGAAAAACAAACACATAGCACGTGTTTTTGTTTCATCTATTCCTTAGGTTAAAGCACCTCAACGAATAAAGTAACAGAGAACATTCTCTCAGAGATTAGTCGCCACTATTTTCAGCGCTTGTGCTGCAGCATTTCTTACACACATTTCCATAACAATTCCTCAAGATTGTCCATACGATCACACTCACAGCATGTTTTTCGTATTAAAAGGTTTCACCTAATTATTTATATAATCCACACACACAAGTACTGGTAGTTGCAGTGCGGTAGTTTCTACCTACTTGTTTGGGAAGGTGAGAGAGAGAGTGCTTCTTTGTTTTGTTTAAATCACACTACCTTGTCGGTTTCTTTGTTAAGCGTTTCTGCATTATACATCTTGGCCATCAAGCAGCCTATGCTGTAGTGTTAGGTGGATTGGTGTCTCTATCTGACATGGGATTTAACATATCCCTGGATTATGAACATTCAGTATTGAGACAGGCGTCTCTCTAGCAGAACGTAAAAAGCTTTGTGGAGAGCTCTCCTAAGAAAAGTTCTGATCAGCAGAGTGACAGACAGAATGAACAAGGTTGCAGGAATTTATTTCATAATGGGCATAGGGCGGGCAGGCGGGCTCAAGTGGGAAGGGGGGGGGCGCTAAATATCTGATCTTGCCTAGGGCACCAAACTGCTTTGCACCGGCCCTGTGGGCCGGATATGTCCCGCGGGCCGTAGTTTGAAGACCCCTGGATTAATCCTTACAGTAGTTGTAAACTGCCCTATGTCAGATGGTTCCACAGTGTAAATCCCAAGGTCATGTCAGTCCAGCCTGGGAGAAATCTCCACAATCTTGTCAATTGTCTTTACAAACATTCTCCAACTTTTGTAGATGGTTCTTGGAGGCAGAGCAGTAAGGATTGGGAAGGTCCCTTTTTGGACCTAGATGATTTAGCTTTTCTCTCTCTCTCATAATACTAGATCCCAGGGTCATCTCTTGAAGCTGATTGGTGGGAGATTCAGGACAGATAAAAGGAAGCACTTCTTCACACAGCGCATGGTTAAACTATGGAATTCACTTCCACAAGATGTAGTGATGGCCACCAATTTGGAGGGCTTTAAAAGGGGATTGGACAAATTCCTGGAGGATAAGGCTATCAGTGGCTACTAGTCCTGATGACTGTATGCTACCTCCAGTATCAGAGGCAGTATGCCTATATACATCAGTTGCTGGGAAACCTGGGCGGGAGGGTGCTGCTGCACTCATGTTCTGCTTGTGGGTTTCCTGTGGGCAGCTGGTTGGCCACTGTGTGAACAGCATGCTGGACTAGATGGACCCTTGGTCTGATCCAGCATGGCTCTTCTTATGTTCTTACGCTTGACTTCCTAGGGAATGGCATTCCTGAAATGATCTGCATCTGCTGGGCATTGAGTTCTTCTCTATGTCCTTGGTTACAGCAGGGGATGTGGGAAATGGAAGAGACAGCAGTGACACACTTGGTCTCTGTACTTTAAGCTCCACTTCTGTTGGAAGGAGATGGGCTGGGAGAGCCAGGGTGTTTTTGAATCCCATAAGGCTTCTGTCAGTAATGATCACAACTTGCCAGGTACCAATGGCAGCTCAGTGGCACACATGTGGATAATGGATCACATAAGGGATCTGCTAACTTGCAGAGGCATTGGGAGAGTTGTGTTGCCGCCTGTAACTCTCTGTTCTTGGAAACAAAGAAGGCAATCTGAAGGTGATGTGAATGTAGTTGGGCCCATGGGAGGAACTCTGAACATAATATACCATCCCCAAGAGCTTTGCCAGGGGCCTGAGTCCTGTTGAGTTTCCATATCTCATGAGAGAGCAGGAGATTCTTCCAGATTAAGTTCTATTCTCGGATGTGCTGAAGTGAATCCAGGTAGCTCCGAGACCAGTTTAGCATGAATTCATGCCTTTTGTACCACCTTTGTCATGCCCCCACTGGAGGAATCCTCCTCAGAGGATTCCCAGAATAGCCCATGAAGAACACCGAGGAGGAGGAGGGGGGGGGAGGAGGAGGAGGAGGAGGATTTTTGCCAGAGGGCCTGTGATGAACTGCAGCTGAGCCCTGGGTAGGTCTCCTGGAGCTCAGGCTACATAAGGATTCATTTCCAGTCTAGCCACTGCTGGAAACAATGTCTTACTATCAGCTCCAGTGCCTTGTACCCTTGTTTCTCTTGCTTCATGACTGAACCTTCATGCTACTGTCCTTTGGACTCCTGCCTGACTCTGCCTCTTAGACTGCATTTGTATCTGACTGCTTATCTCTGCTCGGACCTTGGCCATGCCACAGACCTCTCTCTTTGAACTCTCCCTCTCTCTTTCCTGGTACTGTGCCTTTTATCACTGCCTATTTACTGACTACTCATGCGTAGAACTGCTTTTTTGTTGGACTCATACCTCTATGCTTGACCTTTGCCTGTCTATTGACTTGCCATTGGCTTTGCCCCTTTATTTGCCTTATTGCTGAATCTGACCTAGCCAAAGGAAGACAACCTTGTTGTGGCCGCATTCTGATTCACCTTGTGTCCTAGATGGAGACTGCATATGAGCACACTGTGCTTTTTCGGTGCCAAATTAGACATGGCGCTAAATGTGTGGCATTACAAGAAGAAGGGGTGGAACTGGATGGCCGGCTGCCATTTTCAGGTGGGGTCTCGCCTGATTGAATGGTCCTTCATACCAAGAAAAAATAAATCCCTCCACATAGAAAACTAGATATTCAGGATGAGCTAAAACCCTTGCTGTGTCTGTGGATAATATATTTTTGTATGGAGAACCATTCAGTCAGGCGAGCCCCTGCCTGCAACCCATACATAGGTTTTACCACCTCGGTGAGAAACTAGGCCCTTGTTTCTTGGGTTCTAAGTGAAAACTTTCTGGTGTTAACTCACTGTCCTCCTGTCATCTTGAGAGAGAAGAGCAGAATTTCTATAAACATAATCTATAAACATAGATAAGGGGAACGTAGGAAGCAGCCATATACGGGTCAGACCATTGGGCCATCTAGCCTGGTATTGTTGACACTGAGTGGTAGAGGCTCTCCAGAGTTTCAGACAATATTCTTTCCCAGCCCTACCTGGAGATGCCAGGAATTGAACCTCAGGTTTCCTGCAAGCAAAGCATGTGCTCTACCACTGGGCTATGGCCTTTCCCTGTAAAATAAGGGCTGCCATAGGAAGCTGCCTTGTACTGAATCAGAACATTCATATCTAGCTTGGTGTTGTATACACAGACTAGCAATGTCTCTCCAGAGTTTCAGGCAGGAGATATTGGGGACTGAACCTGGGACCTTTTGCATGCCAAGCATGTGCTCTGCTACTGAGCTACAGCTGGTATTGACAAACTGAATATGAAATCTCCAGTATCAAATAATTGTAAATATCATTGGAGGGATGTTCTCCCGTCCTGTTTTGCCTGTGAGGTTTATATAGCAGGCTTTACATTTAGAATTTACTCTGAATATATATTCAGGGTAACGGAGACTTATGCTTTGATAAGCAAGAGGTGTTAAAATACTGTACAAAATAGATTTCTGACAAGACCAAGTAAAGAAGAATTATTTGCTAGTCTTTGTGAAATTTAAAAAGAAAAAAAACCATAAATGGTTAAGTGAAATGGCACAGTATAACATAATTTCTCAGTGGTGCAGAAAGACCACCTGCAGTACTTTGGTCAGGCTGGTAAGATGTGTAAGATGTGTGTATCCTTGCTTAAGGATATAAAAATAACAGTATTTTGTCTTTTGAAAAATCCCACGGTGACTTATTTTGTGGCTTAGTTTGCTTTTATATGTAAAAGTTGCTTGCTTCGGTTTATATTAAAAGAGAGATCAAAGTGTTTTCGTACAATTTCTCCCTAATTTGCAATGGCATTTATAGTTTAAGCACAAGAGAATATTGTAAAGCTTCTGAAGACTTGCCTTTTTTTTTTAATCTTGCATCATTTTCTTTGCCTATTTATTCTCCCATCTTACACACCTCTGTCTCTCAATACATTCATCTAGTTGAAGGTTGAACTTTGGATTTTTTCATGTAAATTTCCATCCTGTTCCTTAAAGTACTATGATAAGTTATAGAAAGCCATGAATGCATCAGATAAATGAAAAATGGAGAGTCTCAAAACACATTTTCAAAGAACAGGAAGCAATTTTGAATTGTCTCCACCTATTCTTAGAGCTTGACTACACACTGCATTCATTTGATGAGAACATGAACCACTCAGCCTATTGAGAAGTTGAAATATTCCCCCAATGACAGGCGGAAAAAGCAAACTCACAGGGGAGAAGGAGCTGCTGGCTGTCATTATTCACTATCTGTCTCTAATTCTCTCTTTTCTCAGTGGCTAATTTTCCCTACGGATTGGGAGGGTGGGTGTTAGGGAATGTTAGCTGAGAGGTTTCACACCAGGAATATAGTACCACAATCTGTTTCTTTCTTATGATTTGTCTTAAGATATCATTACACTACACCTATGTAGTATTGTTTAATAATCTGTGTGAAATCTGAGTTTATCATAAGATTAAAATATAATTCTAGTAAACACATAACTAGAATAGAAACAGAATTACCCTAATAAATAAACGCTAATTGGGTTGCTAATGTTTTTGGTAATAACCGGATAACAAAGATTACTGATAACATTGAAAGTATCAAAGTCTCTTTGGGGCGGTGGAGAGCAATGACATTTGAAACCAAAGGAAAGGATCTTAAAAGCATTTGATCTATACAATCAAACTTGGACTGGCTCGGGGTGGAGCATATATGGCGTGTATGACACTGCCATGCTGCCAGAAAAATCTTGGTTGCAAAATCTGTATGATACTTCTGCTGTAACATCTTCAAATACTTATCACATGGGGGTATCATAACCATATTATGGTAAGTACTTGTACATGTTGGTGGGGATATGATGGAGGACTTGCCACTGGAATACCATTTGTGGTGGCATCGTCTCATACTCTTAGAGCAGACATATGTAACTTGTAACCCACCAAGACTAATGCAGCCCACCAGCCACGTATTATAGCCTGTCAGGTGCTCGCTGTCACCCTCACTGCCACCCATCTTTGCTGTCCCAGGCAGGTAGAAACAATAGGAGGCTTATCAAGCTGCTGGTGGGGCACCAGAAATGACTGCATTCAACTTGGTAGGTCACATGTTGTGTAGATCTTAAAGGTATAAAGAAAGTTTTCCCCTTAGTAATTACTGAATAGTAATAAGCTGCTGTCTCAGGAATCAGACAGTTCCAGCTGACCATTCTTTTTCTTCCTGTGGGAAATCTCAGACCCAGGAGCCAAATCCAGCCTTCCGGGGTCCCCCGATGGCCACGCCCCCTTTCCTCCAACCACCAATCGTTTGGCGGTTTTCTGGCTCTTGCGCAGTGCCTCCCCTAATGCTTAGCTTCTGGCAGTTATAGCTTTAAGCTACAATATGGTAATATGTTTTGCATTTTTGGCCCCACCCCCTTTCCCTTTGGCCCAGCCCCCTTTGCCTTCGGTCATGGCCACCACTGGAAAGTGCCCTCCGAAATCTTCTCTGAAATTGAATTTGGCCCTCAGGCTGAAAGAGGTTCCCCACCCCTGTTGTAGAGAGTGTACAAGGTTCAAACATCCTCAGTGAGGGCAAAAAATCACACTGTGGTTCTTATTCTTAAAAAAAAAGTCTCTTTCTTCCATTTCTACTACCTACCAGGAAAACTAGGGCATGCACAATATTCCTGACTTATGTGCCTACAGGAAATGGTGGTATTCTGGGCTGTGTATTAATTACTACCTTATTAGTACAAACAATTAATAATGTTCTGCTTACCCACTGAATATGCAAGGTAAAAACTGCTATTAAATCAACATAGTCCTTAGGAATGGATACACGTGCACAACTAAAAACGGTTTTATTTCTCAGCTTTCTGTATAACTGATTCCAGCAGCAGCAGCAGCAGCAACAACAACAAAATGCCTATGGGGAAATGTTAGAACAGAAACAAAAAATCAATATGAAATTTTGTAATGTTTTTCATGAGTATTCCTCTGTGGAGAGAAAAAAAATGTTTCACTGGAATATAAGAAAATAAGCTGGTTGCTTCCCATATCTCACTTCCACTCGAATATGAATAGTGTAATTTGGGGTGTATCCTCTTACAAGTGTCCCATAAAAAATTACATCATTCTGCTTTTCATGAATAAATGCCTTCAGTTATTAGCTGTATACATCATCACTTTCTGTGTATTCCATTTTTTCATGCTTTGTTTTCTACAGTTGCTGCTAATTTACAAAAAATAGTAGATGACCCCAAGGCCTTGAAAACATTAACCTTTAAGCTGGTAAGTAAAGTACTGTTGGCGATTAAAATAATGTAAGTAAATAGAAAGCAATTACTGATCTTTTAAGCCAGGTTTTCTTAATTTCTGGTGCTGTATTAGCTGCCTTTCTGCTTTCAAAGTTGACCTTTTCAACATTTTATTACCCTACACAAACTGAAAGAGGAAAGTGGAAAACACTTTTAATGGTCTTTTTTAAATTCACTAACTGGAAAGAATATTGGAAAAAAGAAAAAAAAACACCCAGCAGTACCTCAAAGTATGGTACGCTTGTAAAGCCTGGCATATATTAGATATTCCTGAGGTCCAGAGTGCACTAATGGGCATGCGCACAATACATGTTCTTTAGCTGCTGTTGAATGTACTGATGGTTTGCACTGCTTATACAGGATGCTCCTTCCCACTCTGCCATATTGGGGGCTGATTCACACACATGCATACTAATTCTCTATGCTCAGTAACTTGCAGATAACAATCTGAATTGCTTCTGTAGGTACATGTTGGCTTGGATCCTAAGATAAGTTAACTTAAATAACTTCACAGAAGATAAGTTTGCCATTCCACCCACCCACCCAACAGCTACCTACCCAACACTGAACACTCCAGAGGATTGGCGGACCCTCCTGAACAATGTGGGGTGGGACTTGGAGGGCTGTTGAGGAAGAAGGAAACTCCCAAAATCAGGTGGAGATCTGGGTGATTTCCCCCACCCCCAACAGCCTCCCATGCTCCATCCTACATTGTTCAGGAGGAGCCCATATGTTCTGCTGTATTTCAGAAGGAAGACTGGAAGAAGCAATTGGGAAATGTGACAATTCATGTAGCACTCTCATGTGCCTAAAGAGATTGCTTCTTTTGAAGCAATGCCAGAATCCTACAATCCCATGGAACTGTTATACAGGTGAAAATTCCTGTTGCATTGCTACCTTTTTCTAGTGGTACATTTTATAGGCACCAAATTGGGAAACCTGGAGCTGAAAACGACTTTACTGTCCCCAGCAAATAGGTTTAACAGGAATTGTACAGAAATTTAAACGGGATCACAATGATCACCAAAGTTACTGAGATCTGTTTAGGAAGCCGAGGGGCAGCACAAGGGATGATGACAAAAAAGGTTAATGTGCAAATATGTACTGTGTTGGGCAACAATGATAGAATGGTCCAAGTGAAGGACTATCAAACAAAGCCATCAAATTACAATAATAGCCACTTATGGCCAGGCTGTATTTCAGTGGTATGACACAGCCAGTGACAAATGAATGTAATTGGTGTGTCAGGGAAGTAACTAAGGATGGACGGCATTCAGGTTACTTAAAATAAGCCTGAAGTCATGATATAGGAATAGTTGTCTTAGCAATCCAATATGAGTGCAGAGAATTTCTTCAGACAAATTGTTCCCTTTTTATTACTTGCTGTGTTATGTATATTGCAGGAGGCTTGTGTTCTGTACTCTGCACCAGAGGACCCCCTTTCTGCTCTTAGAATAAAATGTGTACTTTATGTATTTGGCATAAATGGAGTGCCTTTGCATAGAAATTGCATTGTTTTTATCTTCATCGTTATAAGGGGAGAGCAAGAAGAGGTCAATAATGGATTAAGGTTTAGATGCAAGAGAAAAACGTAATTTACATATATTTGTCTTTTCTACCAGCCTCTGTGGGAGAATTGTCTTGGCTCACTTAATGAAACAATATTTGGGAGGATCCCCAAAATGGGGTCACGCTGACTTATGCATAATTGGGGACCCATGAAATAGCAATGGAAAGTACTAGACATCTAGTATATAGTCCCTCCCTGCATGTCCATTGTAAGGCTCTCTCTTGGTATAAGGAATCCACACTGCAATTTTAGATATAAAAGTTATTCAGGTACTAAAAATATAAGGCATCTCTACTGCTGTGATCACTGGGCATTGTAACAAACATTTAGCTTATTTATTGATATAGTTCCTTAAAATGATTTACCAATAAAATAGTTTCTCATCTTTTCCCTATGAAAAGTTACAAAACTGCATGGAAATAACAAAATTGTTTGTGTCCATTTCAGCAAAATTGATTTATGGATGCACACTGTTTTGGAAGTTGTATTGCAAAAGGGTATTATTTGTATGGCAGGTTCAAGGCAAAGGCCAAAACAAAAAACCTAGCAGGAACATACAAGATGAACCTGTTTCTAAAATAGGATAATGATCATGATGATCATGACCATAACAACAACAACCAAAATCTTTTCTGCCTGTATTTTTTACATTACATTTATATCCCACCTTTTCCTCCTGCAAGGAACCCAAGGCGGCTTACATGGTCCTCCTTCTCTCCATTTTATCCTCACAACAACCCTGTGAGGTAGGTTAGGCAGTGACTGGCTCAAAGTCACCCAGTGAGTGTCATGGCTAAGTGGGGACTAGAACCTGGATCTCCCAAGTCCCAGTCCAACACTCTAACCACTACACCGGAGCTCTGTAGAAGTAGTTCTACAAGAATGGCTTAAGAGGCACATATTCACAGAGCAATTAGGACATGTTAACACTCCTCGGAGCATTGGCACAGAGTAGTTAATTGCAGAAGTGCTAAATTTATGTTCTTGACAAATGTATCAGTCTCTGTAGTTTAAAGTGTTGTTTAAAGTGTTGGACAACGGTGGCTTATTTTTCACAAGGCTAGCATGCCCTAAATAAGGACAGGGTTGTGTGTGTCTTCAAGCTGTTGGTTTAATTACTAATATTGATTCAAAGATCTGTCATCTTGATAAAATAAATGTGAACTTCAGTTAATGAAGGTCAGGTACATTAATACAATTGTGTTCACTAGGAAATTGGCTAAGGCAGACTTCGGGTGGGGGAGGTCTCTATTATTGCATATTAAAGATACCATCTTTTATTTTAAGATGTATAGAACATGATTTTATATTTAAACTAATCAAACTCTCATAAAACACACAGATCAGCCCCAGTTTTATATAGGGAGCCTTGTTGCTACTATCAGTTACCTGTATGGATACCTTCACAACATCCCCATTCTTACAGATACCTTCCCTCATACATTCATTCACATTTTATTTCTTCCTCATACAAGTAAAAATTACACTGCATGCAAAGTGAACAGGTACCATTTCTTGGCAGGGGTGTGGGCAGAAAGTAGTTCTCCAGATGTTTTGGACTTCATCTTCCTAACCATTGGCCATGCTGGCAGGGGCTTCTGGGAGCTGAAGTCCAATCTTCTGGGGATCTACCTTTGGCTCACCCCTAATCTAAACCACCCATCACACTTTGCCACAAACGTGTCAGAATTATTGGTGGGAATGGAGATAGGATTGAAAAGATAGCAGACCACAAATAAAACCTAGCTGCAATGCAAGTGCAACACTTCAGCTTATGCAGTTGAGCTATGGTTTTAAGGGCAAACAGATGTTTTGTTCTTTGGTCTGTAATACAGTGTCACACTAGCTGTTAAAAAAAAAAAGTTCTCCATGCACATATTGAATGTTTGTGGGGTCCCCCTCTCTTCTCCTGCTCTTTTTCAGGCTTCTGGCTGTGATGGTACCGAGATCCCAGATGAGGTAAAACTGATTGGGTTTGCTCAGTTAAGTGTCAGCTGATGCCAATCACTTGACCCCCAGCAAAATGGTGAGATTGCAAAGAGGCTGGCTTTACATTGCGAAGGAAAATTTTCAAGCACCACACACTGAGTTCTGCTTCATTCTATAGCAATTCACCAAGTTGGAACAAGCAAAGCCCACAGCTACACTGCTCCTGCTAACATTCCAAAAGCTACTAAATGTGTCTCTAGCAATCAGTTCAGATTTCCCTGAAGTGAAAACAGACGGATTGGAAATGCACTCAGGTGGCTGTATCCATTGGTTACAAAAGGAATTTTCTATCAGAGCTTTTTCTTCTTTAATTAAAAAAATCCAGTAATAACTATTTTAGTGAATAATACTGACTCTCTTCTGTTGTATGTAGAAATGAACATAATTATACATGCTAGGATTTATTAGCCAAACTTGAATTCCTGTTTTAAAACCAACTGTGAATTTTATTTCCCCCCCCCTATATTTATGCATTGTACATCCTAGCTGTAAGAAATCAGTTTGTGTTTTTTTGTTTCTTGATTTATGTGCTACTTGCAGTTTAAACATGTTTCTTTAAAGAGAGTTTCAGGTTTATCTTTGAAGTATTTGTCACAATCTCTAGTTTTTGAACTGATGTAGGCATTTAATTTTGGTTTTGTTTGGTTTGTGTGTCCTTTTAAAAATCCGTAATGGGATTGTCAAGGGTGTGGGAGGTGCCTTGCAGATATTAATGTTCTAAGATTGTGCCTGAAGCTGTGTGGATCTGAGCTCATCTCATTTCTAGACCCACCATGTCTAGATCTCCGAGCAATGAGGAAGATCTACTGTAGCAGAGACCTGAGATGAATAAGTATGGTCCACATTCTGCTTTGTTGGGGGAATCTACAAGCTGAAACTTCTTATTAATAGTTGCCATTAAGCTAAAATGCCTTTAATTTGCCCACCTCTGATTTGGCTTATCTTTAAGGGATAGATAGGAATTGTTTTATAATAATAAAACTTGAAGAGAATCCGAGCTTTACTTGAAATTCTGCAGAACACCAAGGTGAGGAGTGCAAATAATAAGAAAGGGCTTTGTGCAATGACTTGAAAGTTAAAAGAAACAAAATTCTGTTACAAAAAATTTAAATACTTCTGACCGAAGTAGTCGTACGCTTAACCTGTGGCATAGATATTTTGGAGCTAGTAAACGTTAGAAGGATTCTCTAATCTGAAGCATATTTTCGGAGAAGTGGGTTTCTTGGATGTGTCCTCGTTAAACCACTTCCTTGCTAAACTTAGGTAAATGGCAGCTCTCTAACATAGGGGGGAAATGGCAAATGTGTTATTTAAGAGTTATTTATAATGCCTTGTCATAAATGTTTGAGGTGTTCTAGAGCCATTTGCATACAACTCAGTGTAATTTCATTCCATTCTATTGTTTACACAATGATTACTCAAAGACTGACTGCAGAGGTAAACGGAAAATAAAACTGTATTGCACAAACAGGTTGTTGACTTTCCTTTAATGATGAATCTACATTATTTTAAGTCTACCACTGTGGCGGAGTGACAGGCAGAAGCCCAGGGAGGGGCCAAGCTGAACATTCCAGAGGCTCTGATTGGCTGAGGCCGAGAGCATAGAACCTCAGGGAGTTGGCAGTTAAGGGAGTTGGTTGTCAGTTGGGGAAGAGAGTGGGTTGGAGTGGAAGGTTAATAGCGTAGGTAGGGAAAGGTGGTACTGAAGAGGAGAGTTCAGACAGGAAATCTAGTACTAAGTTGTGAGAAAGCAAACGTGGAGGTGTTAGTATAGAACCCTTCACAGGAGTCTCCACTTAGGGAGTGAAGGACCTTCTGTCTGAGGAAGAAGGAGAAACTCTGAACTAGTGTGAGGGACAGTTAAGTTCCCTAGTCTGACACTGTAACTTTCAAGTAACCAAGCCAAATTGATACAAAGAGCACTGTATAACATCTGCCTGCCTTTAACCTGAATCTAAGCAAAGAACAAGTTTGAATGTAACTGTTGAAAATTCCAAGTTATCTGTTCCTGAGTTGAATATCAGTTTAGAGACTTTGTTAGAACAATAAATCAACCTTTTTATTCAAAGTTCTAATTCTCCAGAGTCTGACTGGTGACAGGAAAGTAAGAAGTGAATTAACGGAGGGGCACCCTGCTTCAAGTAAGCAAATAAAACAAACTGCTCTTAAGACAAACGAACGTGGGTGAACAGCTACATATAAGACCTAAGACACATAATCGGCTAACGCAACTTTAAAAGACAGCTTAAAGTCTGAAGTGACCCATACAAGGGGGCACTTGGTGAGAGCGAAGTACACATTGAGGGTGTGGGTTTTGGAGTGAGGGGTCCCGTCCACTACAACCACCACCACCCGGTTGCCTCCTGTGTTGAGATTTAAGTTGTAAGCTCCTCTGGGCAGGGAACAGCCCTTTTAGTTAATCTGTAAAGCACCATTCCCACTAATGCTACTGTATAAATAAAAAGGTGTGTGTGTGTTGGGCATAACAAGAGGGTTTCTTTGTATTTTGGCCACTTGGAACACATTGGAATATCCTAGCAGTGCAAGCCTTGTATTCAAGCAAAGCTGTAGTTTTTCACCTTTAGGCTATAGGTTATCTGACATAACAGGATTTATAGGATTGAAAGCATTAATGCAAACACTCCTATTTCAGATGCAGGGTCTGATTATGGAAATACCTCTTTACATGCTTAGATGCTCTTTTGTTCTTGGGCTGACCCCTGGCATTGAAAAGTGATTCTAATGTGAACCATAGCAATCCTGGCTCAAAGTCCTGGTTTTGGGCAGGGATGTCTATTTTTAGCAGCGTGCCATATTCTTCCTTGTAAAATAGCTGTCACGGGCAACAGGATTGTTTGACTTATTTGATAAGGAAAGGAATACTAACACTGCCTGTCTTCTGCCAGTATGGCCCTGGTTTCCTCTGTGTGTGTCCCTATGTTTTTAAAGGGTGGAAAGGGGAGTTGTTTGGGGCTTTTTCCCTTGTGGTTTTTCTTTTAAAAAATAATTCTGACATCCCATAATAACCTTTTAAACCTGTTGCATTGAGTGCCTGAGATTACCGCATTTTCTAGATTTTTAAATATATATTTAAATCCATGATGTGGGCAAGCAGGCTAGTATCTTCAATGCACTTATTTGCAAGGCCGTTTACAGAGCTATTTGCATGCTTACAAGTACAACATCCTTAATACCTATTTTTAAGTGCAACCTGCAGAGAAAAATGCATTCTAGGAATTGGAAGATATGAACACACATGCCTTCAGTTTACCTTTTTTGTTTGTTTCCTTCCACTGGCCTCTCTCTTCCATGGAAATGATCAGGTCTACACCCTTCCAGCCTCAGCTGTGCTATGGCATTAGGTACTCTCAGACCACTCAGTAGGCCCCATGCCTACTTATACATTTGGCTTCAGACATACATGTATGTACTTCTGGCCTTTTTGTTAGAAGTTTCAAATCACTCACTATACAGAAGGAAAACGGGGCCTTTCCTTTCAATGCCCCCTTATATAGACACATACATACACCTCCTCTGCACATTGCAATAGCTTAAGAAGAGCTCTTAAGACACACTGGTTTCCTCTGGCCTTTTCTTAAGATAGATTTTATGGACAGCTGAATTGAGATGGTTTTAGTTACTGTTTAAATATTTACTGGAGTCTTGTATTTTACTGAACAGTATGTGTTTAGTTTTTAGTTGGTTTTTATTAATGGTTGGCTTTGTAAGTTTATTATTACTTGTATTTTTATCAATTTATAGAAGCTGCCTTGAGAGGGTTTCCCCCTTAACGGTGGCACAGAAACACCTTAAAATAAATAAAGGGCAGGATTATTAGAGTTTGGTGCAGAGGCAAAATAATAAAGCTATTTAAACGTTACTGTCATGAGAATAAGGCCACTGCTGACTATCTCAAAATGAGATTAAAAGCTGCTGTCTGGCACACACAGGTGATCAAGGAAGAACAAATAAACTCAGCTGAAGTAAGCATATGCATAGGAAATCAAACACATTTGGCTTTCTTTATGAACCAGTTGACAATTTTGCTATTGGATATTTAAAAAGCAGAAGAATTCAGATGCATAAGCAGCAACTGTACTATTAGCACAATATACATTACCACCAATGTTGAGTAAGAAGTTTCTTAACTGCAACTATGCATATGTAATATCAAATTAAGGGATGCAACCTATTCCTAAGCATATTTACTCAGAACCAGTTTTCTCTGCTTTCAGTGGAACGTACTTGAGAGTCTTTCCTCTGATGTGTGTGCTTCAGGAAGCATAGGTGGTGCTGGGGGGGGGGGAGGTGTCTTATTTATTTATTTATTATTTATTTATTTATTATATTTTTGCCCCACCTTTTTTCCTGTGAGGAACCCAAGGCGGCTTACACAAGCCTCCTCCTCTCCATTTTATCCTCACAACAACCCTGTGAGGTAGGTTAGGCTAAGAGTCAGTGACTGGCCCAAAGTCACCCAGTGAGTTTTATGGCTGAGTGGGGACTAGAACCCGGATCTCCCGAGTCCCAGTCCAACACTCACCACTACGACACACTGACTCTCAACCAGTCTTCACAACTGGTTGGCTCCCCGCCCCCACCCTTGTTACTGGATCACTGTGGTTGCTTAGAACTTTCACATACAGATTTATGCCTGACTACATAAACTGGAAAGTTAAAATAAGGCTGCAATTCTAAGCATGCTTGCTTAAAACTTAACTCCATCAATAGGACTGACTTCAGATGAAATAAAGTTGAGGATGAGAGCATTACTGTGAAATATACATGTAACATGTAGGACAAAGCTCTCTCCTCCCTCCAGAAACACACTGTGCTCCTTCTCCTCCCCTCCTAATTTTGTGTGTGTGCCAGCACTGTCCAGAAAGCTTATTTCTGGGCTTTGAACCATGACCTTCAACCTTTCCAGACTTGGAACCTACTGTTAATGCTGTCTTGCAATGCAGGACCCAATTTGCCTGTACTTGTATTTGGCCCTCTCTCCTGATCCCTCTTTCTTATACATCACCCTTCTCCAACCTGGTTCCCTCCAGATGTATTGGACTACAACTCCCAGCATTCCAGACCATTGGCTATACTGGGTGGGGCTGATGGAAGTTGAGGTCCAAAGTACCTGGAGGGTACCACATTAGGGAATGCACTTTCTAGCCTCTTTCTCTTTTCTTTTCCTCCATTTTTTCCCTCTTCCCTTCCTTGTCCTCCATCCATGTTTCACTTCCTCTGTTTCTGCTTTCTCTTCATCCATCTTTCTCCAGCAATAGATTACCACCCCCATAATACCCATAAGAATTGGAAAGCTTTTTTAAAAACACTATATAAAAGAAGCTGGAACTATCCTGGTCAAATGGTGGCTGTAGTAGGGCTGGTGCCATCTGGCAGCTGCCAAGGCCCACCAGTACTGATGACATCTATCCCATCCCCCACCAGCCGTTTCCTTGGCCACAGGTTTTATCTGGGGGGAGCAGCTAGCTAGGTCTGGGAAAAGGGCCAGCCTTCCCATGAGGCAGGGTGAATCACCTGCCTCAGTCAGAGCAGGAGGAACAGTGAATTGCACCTCCCCCCCTATCAGGAGGGGCCCTTACTCAGGGCTGGTGCTACCATTAGGCGAACTAGGCAGCTGCCCAGGGCGCCGGGCTAAAGGGGGCACCAGAAACACCTTGAAAAAAATATGTCTCCCCCCCCCACCCTCCCACCGCCCACCCATATCCCACTCAGGAGGGGCCAGTGGGCAGGAGAGCGCCTCAAAGCTCGGCCCGGACTGCGAGCAAGAGCAGCCAGTGAAGCCCTCCCACCTTCTCTGCCCTCCGTCCCTCCCTCCTTCCTCTGCATCCCCAGCAGCAACAAGCAGCAACTTGCCTGCCTGGTCTCCTCCTCCACGCACCGCTCAGGCCTGCTCTCTCTCCCTCAGCTGCAGCTACAGCAATAGCAACAACCCGAGCGCTCGTCTCCAGGGGACGATGCTCTGGCTCTCCAGCAGCTTCCGAGCGGTGACTCAGCTGCTCCGCTTTGCCGCCTGACTCTTGCTGCATCACCTTGGACCCCTCATGGCTCTGGCGTCCTCCTTCTTGACAGGTAAGGATGGGCACGGGGATGTTGAGGGCGGGGGTGGATGGGTCTAGGCAAATGCACATTAGGCAAGGATTGTGTAGAACATCTCCCTCATTTTCACATTTGGCAACAGAGCCTGTATGAGAATTTAAAAATTAATACTTTTTCCTCACTCTGTCCACAATGGAAAATGAATTTATCATTTTAAATTCTCATACAGGCTCTGTTGCCAAATGTGAAATTGAGGGAGATGTTCTACAGATCCCCTTTATCACAGACAATCCTTGCCTAATGTGCATTTGCCTGGACCCACCCACCCCCGCCCTCAACATCCCTGTGCCCACCCTTACCTGTCAAGAAGGACGCCAGAGCCATGGGGGGGTCCAAGGTGGTGCAGCAAGAGCCAGGCGGCGAAGGTTAGCCCGGGGAAGTGGAGCAGCTGAGCCACCGCTCAGCCAAATCTACTGAAAAGTTGATACTATTCATTTCCATGGGGCTTACTTCCACATAAATATGCTGAGGTTTGCTAATTGACTTTTATTTCATAATGGGCATAGGGCTGGAGGGAGGGAGGGCTCAAGTGGGAGGGGGGGCGCTAAATATCTGATCTTGCCTAGGGCACCAAACTGCCTTGCACCGGCCCGGCCCTTACTGCAGCACCAGTGGGTGCTCCAGAGAAGCCTGCGGGTCGTTCTCCCTCTGTGGCATTTGCCACAGCAGGAAAGCGGGGCCGGCAGGGCTCTCTGGAGCTGCTGCCTACCCAGCAGTGCTTTGGAGAGCCTCACTGGTCCCACTCTCCCACTGCAACAAATGCCACAGGGAGAGAGCAGCTAGCAGGATTCTCCACAGCAGCCCTCTGCCCTCTGTTTTGCTCTGAAGAAGCCCTCAGAGGGCAGGTGGGCAGACTCTGGAGCAGGCGCCTGCCCTCTGTTTTGCTCTTAGGAGATTTTCAGAGCAAAACAGAGGACAGGTGACTCCTCTTAGCCACCTGCCCCCTGGCTCACTCTGTGGATCCTCTCAGCACAAGCCAGAGGACAGGGAGGTGGGCTCTCCAGAGTTGCATCGGCTGGAAAAAGCAGCCAGCAAGTTCTTCAGAAAGCTGGCCAGGCCCAAAAGCCTGGCTCTGAGGGATACTTCCTCAGAGCCAGGCCTGGGCAGGCCATTTCCTGTACTAGTGATGTGGGACACCCCTCCCACAATGCCTGGCTCTGAGGAAGGACCTTCGGAGATAGGCATTTGGGCATGGCCAGCACTCTGAAGAGCTGTGCCACCCACTTTCTCCAGATGGCACAGCTCTCTTAAGAGTGCCCCCCTCCCACAGACAGTGACAATTTGTGGGGGGCAATGATGTAGCAGGAGAAGCAATGGGAGGTGGGGGTGATGACGTGTGTGCTGTCCCGCCTCAGGCAGCGGAAGAGCTTGCACTGGCACTGTCTGGGAAGCTGCCCAGCATTTAAAATTTCCCACAATGCCTGATAGTGTGCATTGTGGGAAATCTTAAGTTGGGGGGTGGCTTCCCAGCCTTGGCCACTGCCACCAGGTCAGCTCAGACTGGGGTGGGGCTGACTGACAGGTCATTTGCTGGAGGGACATTTGAACCAGGAGCCAGCCAGAAGCTGCAGGGTGGAAAGGGAGTAGCTAATCCATGATCATTAACCTTAAGTGTGAGTGTCCCAATGCACAGCTTCAGTGGAGTGGTGAGGAAATTCTCCTTTTAGAAGATTTGTGCAAAAACTTTCCCTTTACAGAAATCAGAGTGGGAACTGAAATTAAAGGGACTGAGACACTGTAGCCGTGAACCAAGTGGCCGAGGCCTGTGCTGTGACAGAGAATGAACAGCATAGTTCCTCTCCCTGCTGTGTAACTGGGGTGAATGGAGGAGAGCTTATTTTCTTCCACAAACATTTGGGAGCACCAAGGATGGAGAGCTCAGAGCCGCCGGTAGGGATGTATGAGAATTTCATTTCAGTTCGTAAATCATCGGAACTTGCCCCAGTCAAAACCCCGAATGTGAACCGGAGCACATTTTTGAAAAGAGGTTTGCTCATTCCCAAACTTGTGATCACCTTTTAAAAAAAGTGTGTGTGTGTGTGTGTGTGTGTGTGTGTGTGTATTATATATGTGTGTGTGTGTGTGTGTGTGTGTGTGTGTATGTATATATATAGATAGATAGATATGCGGCACTTTAAAACACCCCCCCCCCCAAATACACATTTTATGGGGTGTGTGGAGTGCACACTTTCCCTGTTCGAAGTGCTTGCTTTTCCCATGTGAATGAAAAGAAAGACAGGGATGGGGACTCGACTCGTGAGTCGGACTGAGTCCCCCCCTCTGACTCGACTCGGACTTGAGTCCCAATATTTTTAATGGGACTCGAGACTTGACTCGGGACTCGAGACCAAGGACTCTTCAACATCCCTGGGCTGTGCCAGAAGGAGTGGAGAGAAGTGCAATTGCCGGCGAAGAGTGAGGGTGAAATTGTGATGACACCTCACCGTTCCAGAATGGGGGGCAAACATTTAGAAAATATCATGTTCCTCAAATGCAACATGGATAAGTTTTAGGAAGTACAGCAAGTTTATTTTTTAAAATCATTTCCCTAAAATGCAACCTTTCAGACATTTTGGGTTTGGCTGCCTCTGCCTGCCTGTTTGGGGTTCCCTGCCTCCTCTGCCTGCCTGGTCTCTTCTTAACCAATAACCAGTTCCACAGTTTGAATTGTCCAAGACAAACGCCTCTCTGCCTGCCTGCTTTGGGGTTCCCTGCCTCCTCTGCCTGCCTGGTTATTTTGGGTTTGTCTGCCTGGTCTGTTCTTGTCAAAATCAGTGGCAGAGTTTTGAAATAAAAAGGCACACTTGTGCCTAGAATTTATTTAAGCCATACATCTGAAGTAGCCTTATTTTGTTGGGGAAAAACCCCATTGATTTTAATAGGGACTCGTGGAGTCAGCTTTGGGAATGACTCGGGACTCGTGAGTCACCGTTTTGGACCAAGGACTCGGACTCGAGACTCGGGTCCAAGGACTCGTGACTCGAAACCAAGGACTCTTCAACATCCCTGAAGAAAGATTGCAAATGAAAATGGGAGCCACGCATATCGAAATTCAAAGTGGAGTTCAGAGAAGCTTAGCTCAAGCATCTCTGGTTCTCCCATTCCTATTCAGAGGTGTATGTGTGTGTTTACCACCTAGCCTGATGAAGAGTTCTAGAGAACTTGGAAGCTTGCACCATCTTTTGTGTCACTTTGGTTGGTCCTAATAAAGGTATTGTCTAATTGTGGATGTTGTGGTTTCTCTCTCTTGGATCAGTGTGGCTATCTTTGTTTTTGTCTTTTATGTAAAGCTACTTATGCAGAAGTTGCTGTTGCAGAATCCGGAGCTTTCCTTCACCCCCTGCTTGTTTGCCTGCTCACTCTATTAGGAGAAAAATGCTAGCAGCTGTTTGATTGCAGTATCTCTGCCAGAGACATCAGGAGGGGAGAGACAGTGGACTTAACTCAGCAAGAGTGCTTGCTGTCTAGGCTGCCAGCTGTGCACAGTACTGCCAAAGACATGGCAGCAGCAACCATGCTCTTAGGTCAGCCAGTCATCTAGAACACAACTGGAGTTCGATGTCAAATTATTATTATTCCATGGTGCAACCACACTTGTTGGAATATTGTGTACAGTTCTGGTCACCGCACCTTTAAAAGGATATTGTGGAGTTGAAGAAAGTGCAGAAAAGGGCAACTAAAAATGATCAAGGGGCTGGAGCAACTCCCCTATGAGGAAAGAATACAATATCTGGGACTGTTTAGCTTAGAGAAAAGGCGAGTAAGGAGACATGATAGAGGTGTACAAAATTATGCATGGTGTGGGAAAAGTGGATAGGGAGATAGTTTTCTCCCCCTCTCATAATACTAGAACCCAGGGTCATCCCATGAAGCTGATTGCTGGGAGATTCAGGACAGATAAAAGGAAGTACTTCTTCACATAGTGAGTAGTTAAACTATGGAATTCACTTCTACAAGATGTAGTGATGGCCACCAATTTGGACAGCTCTAAAAGGGGTTTGGACAAATTCATAGATAAGACTAACCATAGGTACTGGTCTTGATGGCTATATGCTACTTCCAGTATCGGAGGCAGTATGCCTATGTTCACCAGTTGCTGGGGAACATGGGTGGGATGGTGCTGTTGCACTCACGTTCTGGCTTGAGGGCAGCTGGTTGGCCACTGTGTGAACAGAATGCTTAATCCAGCATGGCTCTCATCATCATCATCATCATCATCATCATCATCATCATCATCATCATCATCTCTTCCTCCTCCTTGAAATGTACGCATTGTTTTCAACAGCAAAAAGCATTCCAGAAGCAACTTACACACACAAATACAGAAATCCATAATTAATATAACAGAAAGAAACCAAAATCAATATAAACCATAATATCAATTTTTTTTTTAAAAAAAAAAAAAAACTGAGTTAAGGCTATTCACGATGGCTCATCCTCCACAAAGCCAGGGAATTGGAAGCTAAGGCTGATGACTTAACAGAAACGCCCCAAGATCAGTAATGATCTTGTGCAATGTCACAAATTGTGCTTGCTTACATCTTACCCTCCATACACCCACACTTCCTTGGTCTTTCAGGCCAAACGTAGATGGAGAGGATGGAGTGCCTGGGACCAGCAAAGATGCCCCACATTGTTCTGGTCCTGCCTTTTGAAGTATCTGAGTGTTACTCTCTTGCTAGAGGAATCCTCCTGTGAGTCCTCCTGTGACATAGAATAAAGTATCAGTTTTGTTAAAACTGTGCACATTAATACCAAATATAGGGGAAATAACCAAAGTCTTATGAATAGAAATCCACAGGGTTTATATAACTATAGAGAAACACAAAACTGAAGTTTGAAGAGAGGGCTATGTGAAAATGTTAACACTTCCATGCGGAAAATTACTGTGCGACTTCATGTCAGCAAGCCTTCATGTGGGCTGGTTCCAGACAATGCTACTGACCCCTGGTGGCCCTACTAAGTTTTGGCAGAAGTTATGGCAAGTGAGTGATGGCAGAAGGTTTGCCCTCATTTTCGCTTGTAAGGAGAAGGATTCCCCGTGCCCTCCCCACTTCTGAAGAATAGGCACATTCCACACTTCCGTGTTGGGTGTCGTTGATTCTGGGTTGTATTTTTTGGTGGGTTTGCGCTAGTAGAAAGCACTTGCGCAAAGCAGGGCACCTGTTTTTCCCTGTGTCAAGGTTCCGCTACTGCAGGGACCCCTTGATCTGCCCTTTGGAAGATGTCTGCCTCTTCCCAAAGACTCTCCCTCTCTAGGAGATCCAGTCCTTTGCCTGCTTCCTCCAGTAACGTGGGTGAAGGCTTTAGGCGTGGTGAATAAGTCACTCCAAACTCCAGGGTAAACAACAGCACTTTACTTATAATATTAGGGTATTTACTTAATAGAGTGGTTATAATCCAAAAGCAAGTATGATAAAATAAAACAAACAAACAAACAATCCAATGTTCTCTAGTATAACTTCAGACTACCTATTTCCTATGCAGCCAGTTTCTCTTTCTCTCTCTCTCTCTGCTGGTTCTCTGCTTCTGCTTCTAGCTCTCTCCCAGCACACATTAAGTGCTAGCTGACCACACCCCACATATATAGTCTTCCCAGGAATGGAAGGTTATAAACATGTGACCTTGAATAGGATATCTAATTCTTAACTTCTATTGGGTAACTTAAAACTCTCAAACTCCCCCGCCCATCCAAGTGTTTGGGCCTTCAGGCTTCACTACTCGAGGGAAGTGTTTGGGCCTTCAGGCTTCAACAAACTGAAGCCTGTGTAGGCCTCAATCCCTCACATCTTCCCCTCCTTCTCCTCAAGTGGAACAATTTCCCTTTTACAGAAGAGAATTGTGAAACGTTAACCTACACAAAAGGCAACTGTTTTTCAGGTTATTTCCTAGACACAGCATCAGCTATCACATTCTCCTTCCCAGGCACATGTTCAATGTTCATCTGAAATTCCTGCAATTTCCAAGACCATCTCTGAAGCTTGGAGTTGGATATTTTGCATTGTTTGTATCCATTGTAAGGCATGATGGTCAGTCCATAAAGTAAATTCTTGTCCAAAAACATAAGGCTTGAGTTTGTCCAGAGCCCACACTACTGCCAAACATTCCTTTTGGATCATAGACAGGTTTCTCTCCCTGGGTAGAAGCTTCCTACTCAGGTAGGCTACTGGGTGTTTAACAGAGTCATAGTCTTGTAACAATACTGCACCTATGCCAATCTCAGAGGCATCAGTAGCTACAATAAAGGTTTTTTCAAAGTCAGGTGCTCTTAACACAGGCTTTGAGCTTAAAATGTCCTTTAGTCTATCAAAAGCTCTCTGACATTCATCAGTCCACACAATTTTGTCAGGTTTACATTTCTTGGTTAGATCAGTCAAAGGTCCAGCAATTTCACCAAAATGGGGAACAAATCTCTTGTAATACCCAGCAAATCCCAAGAATGACCTGACCTGTTTCTTGGTTGTAGGTATGTCCCAGGTTCTGATAGCTTCAACCTTGTCCCATAAAGGTGTGATATGGCCATTTCCAACCCTGTGCCCTAAGTATACTACCTCTGGCACTTTCTGCACCTGTAAAACTACTCCACTCCTCTCATAGTGTGGCTTCATCATATTTACATGTACTACCTTTGGTCTTTTTTCAGATTTTTCTTTAACCACCACATAGGTTAAATAATCCATTTTCTCTCTGACTGTGTAGGGGCCTTCCCAAGCAGCCTTAAGCTTGTCTTTGCGCAGAGGAAGAAATAACATTACCTGATCCCCTACCTCAAATACTCTAGAGCGTGCCTTTTGATCATACCAGAACTTTTGTACCTCTTGGGCTTTGGTTACATTGGCTTGAACTAGTTTACAGAGTGTATCTAGGGTTTGTCTAAGTTTTAACACATAATCCACCACAGAGGTTTTGTTTTCTACGAGTTTACCTTCCCAGTTTTCCCTCAGGAGATCAAGAGGTCCTCTCACTCTTCTGCCATACAACAGCTCGAAAGGTGAGAATCCCGTTGATTCCTGTGGAACTTCCCTGTAGGCAAAAAGTAGATGTTGCAGTTTGTCATCCCAGTCATTTGGGTGTGTGTTTACATAAGCCCTAATCATTCCTTTGAGTGTGGCATTAAATCTTTCCACCATTCCATTGCATTGAGGGTGATGAGTGGTTTTCAAGTGTTTTACCCCACAACACTTCCACAGACATTCCATTATCTCAGAGAGGAAATTTGACCCACAATCTGTTAAGATTTCAGAGGGAAATCCAGTTCTACAAAATATAGTTAGCAAAGCCTCAGCTACAGATGGAGCATCTATAGAGGCTAGTGCTACAGCTTCCGGGTATCTTGTGGCAAAATCCACCACTGTGAGGATGTACTTTTTTCCCTTGCGGGTGGGTTTAGTGAAAGGCCCTACAATATCCATGCCCACCCTGAAGAAAGCTTCTCCTATAATAGGCAGAGGCTGCAAAGGGGCTTTACTGTGATGCCCTGCCTTCCCCACACGCTGACAGGTTTCACAAGACCTGCAGTACTCTGCTACTTGCTTAGCAATTCCAGGCCAAAAGAAGTTTGCCATGAGTCTTTGTTTAGTCTTGTTTTCCCCCAAGTGCCCTGCGCATGGCACATCATGGGCTAGTTCTAGCAACCTTAGCCAGAATTGGTTAGGTACTACCAGTTGCTTTAGTGGATCCCAGGTTAACTCTTGGGTTTTTGGTAACCACAGCCTATACAGCAATCCTTTCTCCCAAATAATCTGCTCCCTTCTTTCCTCAGAGAAGGGTTTCTCTTGAGGGAGAGCAACTCTTTTCAGAGGCTCCAAACTAGGATCACTGAGGACTCCCTGCTTGAATTCCTCTACTCCTCTTAAATCAGGAAAAGGGGTCTCTAGCGCCTTTTCCTCTACAGAACCACCTGCCTCAGTTGTTTCACTGGCTTTCAGGTCTACAGGTTGCATGGAGGCTTGTTCTGTTGTTTCAGTTTGGGGAGGGTCTGGGGTTGGTTTTGGACCTTCCGGAATCACTGTGGGTTGTACCTCTAGTACCTTTTCTTTTACCCCATCAGCTTTTACCTGGTCCTGTCTTGAAAGTTCCTCCCTTTCCTTTTGCTTGCGGGTTACCACACATATTTGAGCTTCTGGTCCCATTATATCCCTTCCCACAATGATAGGGGCAAATTGGGTTGGAGGTTCCATCACCCCAACTTCATACAGACCCCTCCATCCCCTCCATTCTATGGATAACCTTGCTACTGGGACTTCAAAGGAGGGACCATTCACTCCCTGAATCTCAATAGACATTCCTGGTACCAAATCTTCAGGTGTCACCAAATCTGCTCGGATCAGAGAAACATCAGCTCCAGAATCCAACATTACCATAATGGTCTTATCCTTTACATAAACAGGTTCTTTAAACTGATTATTAACCTCTTCCCTGTTGGTGATCACAAATCCACAATTATAAGGTTTTTTTATGCTTGCTACACCTTGTGGCTTGGTTTGTTCGGGTTTAGGACTACCTGGGTTAGCTGGTGTTACCGCTTGTAACTTGGGACAGCTATTCTTGATGTGGCCTGTCTGACCACACGAATAACAGGCACGGTCTCTGGGGTGAGAAGGATCAAAAGGAGGTTTTTTGAACTCCTTTTTACTTGGGGCTTCCCATTTCCCCCCCTTCTTCTCAGACTCAATCCTGGGGCCTAACCCTTCCCGGTTTTCAATCAATTTGTCAGCCATTTCTGCAGCTTGGTTTACAGTTTCAGGATCTTTATCCTTAACCTTCAGTTTTATTTCTCTGGGCAACCGAAAATAAAACTGATCCAGGGCCATAAGCTCTAACACCTTTTCCCTGTTGTCTGCTTTTGCTTCATCCACCCATTTTAGTAGCAGGTTTTTTAATTTTGTTGCAAACTCTACCATAGATTTACTTGGTTGAGGTGTTAACCCTCTGAACTTTTTCCTAAAGTGCTCAGGGCCTAACCTGAACCTTTTAAACACCATTTCTTTAAATTGAGCATAGGAAACAGCCTCCCCCTCTGGCATGCTATTATAAATCTCTGCCAGCTCCCCTTTAATTAAATTAGGCACAAACTTCATATAATCCCCCTCTTGCAATCCCCACTTCTGTGCTGCCCTTTCAAAAGTGGTCAGGAACACTTGTGGGTCTTCTCCTGGGGTGTATGCTGTGAAGTCCTTCGGGGTAATTCTGACAGGCTGCTCCTGTTTCAATTTCATCATCCTTTCCTCGTGTCTGCGTTGTTCCTCCTGGGCTTGCAGTTGCTCTTTCTGGGCTTGCAATTGCTCTTTCTGGGCTTGCAATTGCTCTTGCCGCACCTTTTCCTCATGTCTGCGTTGTTCCTCTTGAGCTTTAAGTTGCTCCTGCCGCGCCTTTTCCTCATGTTTGCGTTGTTCTTCCTGCTGACGAAGCCTCTCCCACTGTAACCGGGTCTCTTCTTCCTTCTGCTTTGCCACTAGCCGCAGTTCCTGTTCACGGAGCTCCCATTCTTTTGTTTGGGGTCCTGTTACACTAGGGCTAGAGGGTGCAGCTCCTCCTATTGCCGCCTGGGAGATCAGCATAACTTTCAGTTCCTCTGCTGTTTTCTCCTCCCATGGCAAATTGTCCTTTTTACACTGCTCAATCAGGGCAGTTTTATTCATAGAGAGGTATTGGCTCATTTTACTAGCCTCACTGGGTCCCTATTCCTCAGTCCTGAAGTTAACACATACACTGCTTTTGCCAGCTCTATTAGTAAAAAAAACCCAATCGCTGTTTGGAGTGCTTAATCTCACTGTTCAGGATCGCTCCGCTGCCACCATCTGTCAAGGTTCCGCTACTGCAGGGACCCCTTGATCTGCCCTTTGGAAGATGTCTGCCTCTTCCCAAAGACTCTCCCTCTCTAGGAGATCCAGTCCTTTGCCTGCTTCCTCCAGTAACGTGGGTGAAGGCTTTAGGCGTGGTGAATAAGTCACTCCAAACTCCAGGGTAAACAACAGCACTTTACTTATAATATTAGGGTATTTACTTAATAGAGTGGTTATAATCCAAAAGCAAGTATGATAAAATAAAACAAACAAACAAACAATCCAATGTTCTCTAGTATAACTTCAGACTACCTATTTCCTATGCAGCCAGTTTCTCTTTCTCTCTCTCTCTGCTGGTTCTCTGCTTCTGCTTCTAGCTCTCTCCCAGCACACATTAAGTGCTAGCTGACCACACCCCACATATATAGTCTTCCCAGGAATGGAAGGTTATTTAAAACTCTCAAACTCCCCCGCCCATCCAAGTGTTTGGGCCTTCAGGCTTCACTACTCGAGGGAAGTGTTTGGGCCTTCAGGCTTCAACAAACTGAAGCCTGTGTAGGCCTCAATCCCTCACACCCTGATTCCTCACTAGTCACTGCAGCCCCTCCACATGCCTCTTGAAAAGCTGCTCTTGATGGCTAGGGACCCTCCAAGAGTGCGGGGTATAATGCAGAAGGCCGTAATAGCCAGGAGGGATTGAGTTCATAGACGGCATCCTGGCTGTGGAGCCCCCTTCCAGGAGGGGTTTGGCTGCCCCCCCCCCCAACAGTTGTCATTCAGGGAGCAGTTAAAGACCTATGTATTTATGCAGGCTTTGGGGGCATAGGCAAGTGCTCCAATATTTTTTTTCTGATTGGTTGATTGTGTTGGTGGTTTCATTATATGTTATTATTCATATGTGAGGTTAGAGCCATGGTTGTAATGTTGTTTCTGCGGTATATTATGTTTTCTACAGTTTGTTAGCCACCCCGGGCTCCTTGTGAGGAAATTACGAGTAACCCGGTATGCGAGCTTCTCGTAAGACGAGCAAAATCTTTGCATAAATTACAACTTGCAACACGAGCCTGGTCTTGCAATACAAGCCGAGCTGCATGTGGAGGTGTGGTGCGGCCGCTCGCTCTGCCAGCGTCTCTCACAGCTTCGCTGGCTCCTGGGCAGGGGTGGCATGGCACGGCCGCTTGCTCGGCTGGTGCCTGGCCCTGCTGCCCAGCGCGGCCGCTGCTCGCTCGGGCAGCGCCTCACCGTGCTGCGCCTGCTCCTGGGCAGGGAGCCCCGTGGAGGGGCGGCGCGGCCACTTGCTCGGCCGGCGCCTTGCCCTGCTGCCTGGTGCGGCCACCGCTCGCTCAGCCGGCTCCCAAGCAGGGAGCCCCTTGGAGGCGCAGCCGCCGCTCGCCGGCGCCTTGCCCTGCTGCCCTGCAACTTGTTAAAGTTGCAAAAAAAGAAGGAGATTCCAGTGAGCCAACAGATCACCTCCTCTCCTCTCTCATCTCCCTCACACCAGCCACGATTCTTTTCAAAGCTAAAGTGCAGGTTAATTTGTTTTATTTTTACTTTATATGTACTGTATTTTGTATGACTTTAATCATTTTCATATGATTAAATGGTTGTGGAACGAATCATCTGAGTTTCCATTATTTCTTATGGGGAAACTCGCTTTGATATACGAGTGTTTTGGATTACGAGCATGGTTCTGGAACAAATTATGCTCGTAATCCAAGGTATTACTGTAAATGAAATAAATAAAACTGGGTGCCCTGCCTTACACTGCTGCAAGTGCTTTCCACTAATGCAAAGCCACTGTTCGATATAGCCCACTGTATGTAACATGAAGGCCAAATACCTGAAAGTATTTGGCCTTCAAGTTACATGTTGAATTCCGAGCCGAATTCAAGGTGCTGGTTCTAACCTATAAAGCCCTACACAGCTTAGGACCACAATACCTGATGGAACGCCTCTCCCGACTGCACTCTCCCCAGACACTATGCTCAACATCTGGGCCCTCCTCCGACTGCCACCTCCAAGGGAGGCTCGGTTGGTGGTAACAAGGAGGAGGGCCTTCTCAGTGGTAGCCCCCCAATTTTGGAATAAGCTCCCCACTAAGGCCCGCCTGGTGTCATCCTTACTATCTTTTTGGCGCCAGGTTAAGACTTGCCTCTATGCCAAGGCATTTAATATTTAACTGTTCAAATAGCACATGGCGGGTGGGGGGGTTTAATTGTCACCTGTAGGCTTAGTTTTATTTCAGTATTGTCATTTTAAACTGTGCTTTGAAATTCTGATTTAAACTTTTTAACTACATTGTATGTTTTTATTGTTGGTTTTTATGTGGATTTTATTGTATGAATTGTTGTGAACCGCCCAGAGAGCTTCGGCTGTGGGGCGGTATAGAAATGAAATAAATAATAATAATAATAAAGTAAGGAAGGCTGCTGGGGAGCGCAGGGTGTCAGGCATTTGGAAGCCCCTCCCGCTGTGCAACACGCACTGGGCTGGCGGTGAGGGCTGAGCGCTTGCTTGGCAGCGGGTCCCTTTGTTTCTCTTTTTTCTTTTTTAAAAAAATTGTTCAGAAAAGAAATCCTATGAATAATTACATATAATTGATGCCAGCCAAATGGGAAGCATAAAAGTTAAAATCGCAATACATTGACCTGGTTCGCACGATCGAAACAGCCCACCGTGGGTCGTGTGAGGCACGGTGCATGCCGGCCAGCGTTTTGCATATTCAACCCCTGATTGTGGGTTGATGCGTTGTGTGAACCCGGATGGTGGAGGTTATGTGAGGGTTAAACGACCCTCGCATATATTAAACAACCCTTGCAAAAACCCTGCAACAGACCACGTTCAACCCTTGCAACAACCCTGCTGGCCAGGTTCACACGACACGACAACCCACGGTCGGGGGTTGAATATGCAAAATGCCGGCCAACATGGTGGGCTGTTTGATGATCGTGCGGACTGGCCCATTATCTTATGTTAGAGTACAGGTGTTGGTCATTGCTAATATAGAGCTTTATATTTTACAGTCACATAAGTGTGTCTATATTGCTGTTTGCACACACTGGGAAGCTCTGGCTAGCTCTGGTTTTCCAGGACACGCACAATTTCATAGGTAGGTGGTGAAATAGGCATGAACCCGACCGTCTCACGAGGTGATCTCCATGCAGCTTGCATGTTGTTTCCCCCCCCCCCCCCCGTCCTTTGCAGGTTAATAGGAGTGTGTTGCATTGATTGAGCACAGTGTTCTTCTATGTACGAAATCCAGCCATTTGAGTGGCCTTGGGTCGATTTGTAATTCGTGAAGCAGAAAATGAAGCCCACATATTTGGAGCCAGAAAAGTATACAGTAACTTGCTACAGAGGTATGAGGTTGAGCGTGTGACAGGCAGCTGTACAGGAATGGGAATGTACACCAGGCAAGCGTAGCGTTAGCTGCAAGGTGCTGTTCCAAGTTGGAGGGCCTTTCAAATGCCACATTTACATATCTCAACGGTGAAATGGAGGATCGGCAAGATCGCTCGAGTGACAATCAAACCTTAAATGTGGACAGTAGCTCAGCGGGATAATTGCAAGCGTGCCTCGCTAGCTGGGCTGGGGCTAATGAGCCTGTTCTGCAATTAGTATAAAATTTGGCCCTGCTGCTTTGCATCAGCGTTTAATCAATCATGAACTGGATAAAGGTCAAAAAGAAGCTGCCAAACCCTTGTGCTCCTGCTGAATACATTCGCCTTTCCTTGGTTGTGGCCTTTCTTGCCAAGCTCCCAATTCTGTTGAGGGCATGCATCATCTCAGATTTTGAAAACCTCTGCCAAACTGGCATTGTGTGGTCAAACGGTCGACGTGGGGCTGGCTGTTTCATACCTTTTCGGTATCCGGTATCTCTTGCCACGCACGCAAACTGACCTCAGAAGGCGTCAGGCTCTGATTTAGTATAGGAAACTAACTCCCTTTGGAGGGGGGGATAAATGAACAGTTTGATAGTTCTTACCTGTGCACCCCCCCACACACCTTTTATTTTATCCCCTAAATAATATTTATCATATTTATATCTTGTCCTTCCTCCAACGCACGTGGGGCGCTGTGCATTAATTAGTCCATTTTATCCTCACTGTGAGGTATGTTAGACTACAAGAAAGTGGCTGGCCCTAAGTCACCCAGTGAGCTTCATGGCTGAGCAGTGATTTAATCCCAGGACTCCCCTGTCCCAATCCGGCACTCTAACCACTACACTGGTTCTCAAAAAGCAGACCATTTCCTGCCACCAACTCTCTTGTGGAGCCTGCCCTGATCCCGTGTGAGGAGAAGCTCAGTTTGTGTGGCAAAAGATGTTGGATTCTGAAAAGGTATAACATCCACACATGTACAGACTATTTGAACAACATGTCCATAGGGTGGGGGACCTTTTTTGGCCTGTGAGAGCCACTCTGGTTCCAGGCAAGCGCATCGGGGCCACATGTGGGCAGTGGCCATTCACTCACATGCCCTTTCTCACCACACAGCAGGGAAAAGCTCAAATCGACATCTGGTTGGGATGTGAGACAAGGCCATGGACAGCTGCTCATAGGGGCAAGGGGCTCCCCCCCCCCCAAGTGGATTCCAGACATGACAGCATTCTGACAGCAGGAACAGCAGCTGCTTGTGCTGCACCTGCCTTGTCGATCTCCACTTTCAGTATTATTATTTTTCTGCGTTAATAAACATTTTAAAAATTACCTTGACAATGTGTGTGTGCAGATAAAGTTCATCATTATTACACCCATATTGCAGGAGGCAGGGCTGTGGCTGAGAAAGTGTGGGTTGCACCTGTCCTGCAAAGTAGTCCAGTGTTTGTTATTCCCATTTTGCGGAGCGGTGTGTGTTAGAGGAGTGTGTGACAACTCTGCAGCACAGTCCAGTGTTGTTGGTGTTTTGAGGGAAATGCAGCTGGGGCTGTGAAATTGATTGTAGCAGTGGTGCTATTCATTAAGGGTTAGAACAGGTTGTGGTGAGATATATAGCTTTAAGAGAACCTGCCATGTTTAGCTCTTACAGGAGGCCCAAGTGGAACGTCTCCCCATCTCTCTCTCATTGTTGGCCATGGAGCTGAGACCGTATGCCACGCAACTCCACAGAAGTTAGTGTTTTCTCATGTATTGTAGAAATAAAGAAACCTCTTGTGAAGGTACAGGAATCTGTTGTGTGATGCCTGTAGAGCAGAGCCTAGCGGTGGGCTGAAAGCTGAGCATGTCACTCTGTCCCCGCAATATTAACCATGCCCTTCAACCCTGTAATGGCCTTTGGGCCCAATGGGCCATTACAAGATTACAAGGCCTTATCGCTGCTCAGTCTCATTGCAGTAGAAATTTCTCCTGAAAAACATTTTGTGCCAATACTCATCTTTTAATAGTTGTCAGCTTTGTTTTCCCAGAATGCTGCTTCCTTCTTTTTCCTGGATTAGTCACATGCATGAATCCACCCAATCAGGGATCTTCACACTGTGGCCAGGATACAGATAAAAGATCCTGTACTTTATCTTCAGTATCTAACAGTATATGTGTAGGATCTACTTCTTCCTAAATTCGTGTCGTGCCCACAAAATTAGCTTCATTTTTATGCATCCTTACTTTACTAATAAACTACAGGACCTGCCCACATAAGCAGAAAAAAGAAGCTTTTCCCAGTGTGAGAAAATTTCTTTTGTTTTTACATGTCTTTCATTTACACGATGGCCTAACTGATGAGATATCCAGATTTAATAGCTGAGCATTCCGACACTCTGTAATTCATTTTGCCACTGTGAATAAACTCAACCTTACTGGGTACATAAAAACTGTGGTTTTATGGCTGTTTTTATGATTGCCGGATTGCTACTTGTCAAGCTTATATGCATAGCGGAGGCAATCAGACCTGCCGAATGAAACCAAGTTAACGGAGAACTTCGCAATTATGGGAGACCGGGGCAATGCTGGATCATCATGCAGATGAGATGTTGAAGAGGTTCATTCAGAAAGCATTATGCCCATAAGCAAAAGTTTGTTAAATGCAAAGACGGCATGTTTGTTAGCCTCCCCCATAGAAGCCACATGTGGATCAGCTCCTGTCACCCATTAAATGAACATGCCTTTGAAAACGGCAGCGTTCTGTTTTTCTCCGTAGGGCACACAGAAGGTGATTATGGCAGTTTATGTGAAGAATATGGAGTTATGAGGCAATTATATTCTCCTGGAATATTTTGTGTTCATTCCTCCCATCCACCTGTTTCCCTGCCTGTATTACTTTTCAAATCCACCATTTTTCATCTCCTTTTGTTTACACTTGCAAAATCTATTCAGATCCAAAGGGGATTAGGGAGCTGGCATTATTCAGATGCATATTGAACAACTGTAGGTATAGATGACCCTTTTATCACACAAGTTACCATACATCTGAACCTGACAGGTAGCATCCTCCTCTTGCCGCTTGACAGGCTGATGCAGACGATCAGAAGCTCACGGGTGAAAGAGCTAATCTCTGATGTAGTTTGGCTGCCTCTGGTGGCTCAATGATGTGTGGATATAAAAATTACGGTAAGTGTTCTTTTTCTGTTTTAAATACCATGTTCACTTACTGTGTCCATAGCTGAGCAGTTCCAAAAGTCTTCAGTCTATTACATCTGTTCAGAAGACAAATGCAATGTTCTTTCATTCCAAATTCCTGGGTTGTTTGTTTTTTTTAATCTCTCTGCCACTGCTGCAAAATAATGCCCTCTTCAAAATTAAGTGGAATTAAGGTAAGACGGAGAAGCATCTCACTTTGGATGATAGTGGGCTTGATTTTTCAGCTGAAATATTAAAGGATAATCCAGAAGTAATGAAGTGGGCTAAGGCATGATTTATAGGGGAGAACATAAGTTATTTTAAAGATTAATAGGGACAAACTATAAATCATGATTCCCACTTGCAAAACACTATGTGGGAGTTGGGACAAATTAATGAGTCGAGGAGAAGCTGAACTGTCTGCCTGCTCATGTTACTGAAAAAACTTGAGAGAGATCTCATGCTGGGTACAGCAGTTTGGCACATTTTGTCAAAAGACAGCTTCATAGCCACACTGCTGCCTTTAACTTGATATGTTTTGCTTTGATATTAAAAGTCATGTACCAGCCCTGTAATAATAACAAAGGCAGAAAACTCAAATATCATAGGTAGGTAGTTTTTACTCTTGCACTTTACTGTTAGAAGAACTCCTCATACATGAGAACATAGACATTAAAAACAAATGAGAGAGCTGAGTCGCTGAGGGGGGGTGGGGTCAGTGCCGGCTCCAGGTTTTGGAGGGGCCTTGTGCAAGACACCCTTAATGGGGGCCCTCCCTCAGTGAGTCTGCCTTCTCATCTCCATGATCACCAGCTGCTATTGCTCCTCCTCCTCTAATCTTCCTCATCCTTGCTATCATTTGCTTGCTCAACCGTGGGCCGGTTCACATGATCAAGCAGCCCACCACCACATCTGGTTTAAGCCACGGAGGGCAGCGGTGCATGCGGGCAGCCATTTTGACTATTCAAGCCACAACTGCAGCTTGTTGGTATTGTCTGAACCCACTGAGGGTGGGTTGTTGGGGTGGTTAATTGACTGAGCCGGAAAGAATTGACGCAGTCCGGGCACCAGCTGGTGCCGCTGGCGGGGTCCTTGTTGCCGCTGAAGTAGGCGAAGACGCGGCCCTCCCCGCTGCTCCGCAGCTTCTGGCGGGTGACGCGGTCGAACTCTGCGAAGCCCCGCACACCTCCTCCCAGCCCATGGTGGCGGTGGCGGCGGCGGCGGCGGCAGCGTGAGAGTCCCGGGCGAAGGCATTTCCGGGGGGAAAGAATTGAAAACTACAGTTCCCAGGATTCCTATCCTGATGGCAATGACTGCCTCCAAGCATGTTCAGACCCTCCATTCCTGCTGGGAACCAGGCCCCTGTTTGGTGCTGAGCCAAAATTACATTTGAAAAAACAAACATTGCCTCTAAAGCTGTGGGGTTTTATTTAAAAGAAAAGAAAGGAAAAAGAAGTATTTCTCTGAGTTCCTTGTTTATCTTTGGTGGTAGAGCAGCAGCAGCTCCTTCTATCATTTTCTCTTCTTTTTGCTGCTATCTGTGGTGGGCGCATCAGAGGTCTCCCTGGACATCAGAGGTCTCCCTGCACACAGTAGGTCATTCCACCTTTCCCCCCAATCAGTTTGGTGCCATTCGTCCCCCTGCCCCGCTGCTTCCTCCTTCCTGGATTAGTCCCATATGTGATCCCAACTAATTGTGGATCTTCACACTGTGAACAGGATAGCATAGATTCAATAGATCTGATAGAGTTGGAAGGAGCCTATAAGGCTATCGAGTCCAACCGGAAACTAGATTACAACATGAGAGCCAGTGTGGCGCAGTGGTGAGAGTGCTGCTGGACTGGGACTCAGGAGATCCGGGTTCTAGTCCCCGCTCGGCCATGAAGCTCACTGGGTGACTTTGGGCCAGTCACTGACTCTCAGCCTAACCTACCTCACAGGGTTGCTGTGAGGATAAAATGGAGAGGAGGAGGAGGATTAGGTAAGCCGCCTTGGGTTCCTTGCAAGAAAAAAGGCGGGGTATAAATATAATAAATAAATAAAAATTAAAATTACATAGCTTAACATTATATAGCCAGTCGTATATGGATACATGATGATGTCATCACAGAAGCCAATCAATATAAACGATTTCCCAAGGAATGCCAAAACCTGTCTAAAAAGCTCAACTCTAATAAAAACTACCAACATTTGATATCCTTGAATTAATTTTATTCCAGTATGGTGTTTTTTGTTTGTTTGTTTTTTAAATCCATTTATAAGCTGTACATTTTATCAACCTGTCTTATTCCATTTATAAACCTATCCCAAAGGCTTGGGGGAAGTCCCAGTGGGACTTATTAGGAAGTATCTTAGACTTTAAGCCTTTAGTTTCTGATGTACGTAAATGAAATCTTATCCATGCCACTGTGGGAGCTTCTAGTATGTATGGTCAGGCTCTACACGTGTTCTCCAACGTTGGGCCCCCAGATGTTTTTGGCCTACAATTCCCAGCATTCCCCAGCCAGCTATGCTATGCTACACTGGCTGGGGCATACTGGGAGTTGTAGGCCAAAAACATCTGTGGACCCAACGTTGGAGAACACTGTTCTACACCGTGCCCCTTCCTGATGAACAGGTGAAGCAGTAATCATTGTGATCACCCTTGGGGAATCTCCCCTTATAGTCGACACATTTCCTGAGGTGGACTTTACTACCAAGAGAGACAGGCATGAGAGGAAGATAGCTGGTGAAGCACATTGACAAAAAGGGCACCTTAGCTTCATCACTGAGACCAGCCGTGTAAGGCTGAATTCAGACAACCAACTTGCCATGTGGGAAAGGTGGAGATTGGAGAAGTTGAGTTCCTCGTTTTTAAGCATGGGCTAAAGTGCAGCAGCACAGATGACCACGGCTGGTTTTATAGTATGCCATGATTGCTGATTGCTGCTGCACAGCACCTAGCTAATGGCTCGCTATGCTGTAAGGACCAAACACTTCATGCATTGCTGCAGCATTTTCTCATGACTTCCCAGTTTGTTCTTTACAGAAGGAGATGTCTTATTCTATTCCCACACTCTTAAAAGTGAACTCATACTGACAGTGGTGGTATTTGCACTGGTTTCCAAATACGTATACGTGGGTAGGTGGAAATTTGGCTAGCCTTGCTACTCCACCTGAAAGTAACTGTGGCATCCCCGAGGGAGGTGGGAGCTGGCTGTCACGTGCAGCTAATAAGCCCGAGCCGCAAAGGGAAAAATGTAAGCTGAACAAAGACGGAAGGAAGGTGGCGGCGGATGGAGAAGACAAGGAATCCTGTGTGTGAAGATGTACAACAGACAGGCAAGTTGTTTTGAGAGCCTGTAGGACAGGGCTCTCCAACCTTGGGTCCCCAGATGTTGCTGGCCTACAGCTCCCAGCATACCCAGCCAGCAGCATACCCAGCATACCCAGCCAGCAGCTGGCTGGGTATGCTGGGAGCTGTAGTCCAGCAACATCTGGGGACCCATGGTTGGAGTGCCCTGCTGTAGGAAGTGATCAGAATTAGAGATGGGCTAATTGACCCTGGGACTATACATTAGGAAACTGTCAGCCTCTATGATGAGCCAGATATCTCTTGTTTAAGGCGAAGCAGGAAAATCTAGCTTTCTCCAAGAGTTTAGAGAGACTAAACCAACTCTGAGAGGCATTATCTTTAATAGCGTTTCACAGTATATAAAATGTCATTTCAAAGCATTTCCTGTTTATTTTTTAATAGATTATCCATTGTGCATGCACACATTGCATACAACCCCTGAGAAATGGAGAGAAATTGATCTTGAATCATTTCCTTTGCCATATCCCCAAAATTACATATAACATCCATTTCCCTTAAAGCAGCAATAGATTGGTCTGTACTAGTTTCTCCTTGCATCTCTCCCCACTGGTAAAGATTTATTGCATTCTGCCACAATATTAATGTTAGGCAAAATAAAGTCCCTTAAAGCAGTCAGGGCTGTCTCATATTTATCATCCACAACTAGCAAACTATAGAAGATTCTCTGAGCTTCTGCTCCCAAGGAATGGATGAGTAATACATTCTTTCTTGCCTCTGGATATTCCTCATCATGGGTAGCTAGCACAGAAGTATCAAATGTTCTAATTCAAGAAGCAAACGGAATCCCAAGCTCATCAGGTTTTGGAGGAAAGCTGGTAAGAGAGTCAAAAGTAGAGTCATTCCACCTTCGTCTCCAGTGTTGTATTGTAAACACCAGAAACAAATACTTGAAGCTTCTTTATAGTATGCATTCACTAAAACTGAAACTAGAATCAAACATGGCCACTCTTCATCCCCCACCCCCAACCTGTTCATGTCCTCTTCCTTGCAGTTCCTTTATTTATTTATTTAAAATATTTCTTGGCTGCCTTTCAGGGCGGAAGCCCTCCCAAGGTGACGTACAACAATAAAATTCACATAATGAAAACCGATATGGTAATAAAATGGTAAAAACAGCGGCGGCAACAAACAGTCCAAAATGCAACCAACTCCAGAATAAAACAAAACACACAACTGCAGCTGCAACTCAGTCTGATACAACATAATCAGGGGGACCCCCCCTCTCCCCCAAGTAAAGTAGAGTCTATTATCAGCTCATTCCTGCAAAGGAACTGGATGTTAACCTCTAGTTGAGAGGTCAAAAGGGGAGGAGCCTGTGCAAGCTCAGCAGGCCTGGAGACGTGCACAATAAAGCTTTAGTCAGTACTACCAGGCCTCTGTCTTCCTTGGGCGTAGAATCCACAACCAAAACAGGGTCTTCGTAAAAGCCTGCAAATGATGGGGCCTGGCAGACCCCTGATGGCAACTTATTCCAGAGGTTTGGGGCCACTCTTTTTATGCCTCTAATTATGCCAGAACTGGGCAGAAGGTAGAACAGTGTCTACTGGTAGATCTCTGGGTGATCTGCAGTAGATTGGCAAGTTTCCAACTTTTAATCATTTAACAAAAGCAATGACCTTTTCCACCTAAGTTAGGCTGCTGAAATAAAGAAAGCTTAGAGTAATCAATCAGGAGTAGACTTTTGTGTGAGAGCTCAGTTTAGTTCTTGTATTGAAAACAAATTCCTATGTGCTCAGAGGCACCCTGTTCTTTCATTCTAAGAGTATGTCTTTTGCACCTGGCTCTGGTTGGTGGATATCGGGGTTCTAGTAAAAAGCAAAGTAGGTCTAACAAGCCTGAAATCTGTCAATTCCTGAACTCATCTACTCAATTCAACTACTACAATACCATACATTTTTGTAGCCATTTGATTGCAATATGAATCTTTTGTCATATTTTGTAAATGCCTACATGTATTAAAGCAACTGCCTATGGCACAAAAATGACACCAGTTGAGTGATATTAATGAGAACTTGAAACGAAGCAAGGAAGCATAGCTATAGGTGTGCCTAAAATACTCAGTCACATTAAAATATCATAAATCATTCCTTTGTTCTATCTCAACCTACTTTATATTATCCCCTTTCCCCCTGCCACATCATCCTGTGGCCCACCAGAAAGGAAACATATGTTTCTGGCACCTTTTACTTTTAGTATAACAATAATACAATGTACTTAAAGGAAGCTGGCTCAACTTATTAAAAAAAACTGCAGCCCAAATTATTATAGGCATGTGCCATTCTTACTCCTCTTGACCTCAGAAGATATATGAAAGGGCTTGAATGTGATTCACTGTTGATTTTACCAAGACCTCTATCTTTGTCACACCATATGGACTCTTTCAGTTCTGCAGAATGCCTTTTGGTACTTGTGTGAATGCCCTCAAGTACTTTTGAAAAGGTTGTTAATGAACACACTACAGTGTTGACTTCATTTGTTTTTATAAAACACGAGAGGGACATTTGTTGAGTCTAGAAAGGATTCTAAGACTATTCAGAGAGTCTGGATTTAAACCTGCAGAGAACAAATGCCAGTTTGCAAGAAGTTGCATCATGTTCCTGGGTCATATTGACTGGGTTCAGACAACAAATGAACATGATAACCCACACTCAGGGGTAGAGTGTGGGTTGTTGCTGAACCATGGGTTATTGTGTTATCTGAACCCAGCCAAGATAACAAACCATGGTGAACAATCCACAGTTCATAACCCAGCAACAAACCATGGGTTCTCTTCATGGGTTGTTCGTGGTTAACAAGCCATGGCTTGTTATCTCAGCTGGGTTCAGACAACACAATAATCCACATTTCAACAACAACCTGTGGTTCAATGACAACCCACACTCAACCCATATTCAACCCTTGAGTGTGGGTTATCGTGTTGTCCGAATCCAAACACTGTCAGTGAGAAAGTGTGGAACCCCATCCCCAATGTTAGATGTGATTAAAACCTGGAAGGTGCCAGCAACCCTGGAAGATGTACAAAGATTCCTTCATCTCTGTAGATTCTATAAGAGAATTGTGAAAGATTTCTCAGAGATTTCAGCACTGTTATATCAACTAACAAAGAACAACTTGGTGTGGGAGGCAGGCACCCAAAAGCATTTACGACACTGAAAAAGGGTCTGCTTAATTATCCAATTGATAAATTCCCAGACCTTCCTGCCCATATATGATGCCTTAAAGGTTGTATTAGAACAAACCAATGAGCAGGAAAGACACAGACTAGAAGCTTTTGGTAGCTGAAAGTTAAATGAAAGAGAAAGCAGATATTCAGCAACAGAGCTGGGATGTTTGGCTGTTGTGGAAGTTATCAAAACTTATCGAGCCAACTTACCTTATATAGAATTCACAGCATGAATGAACTAGACTGCTTTGCAGTGGCTACTTAGAAAACACAATCCAGAAAACGGATCCACAAACTGTCTGGATACACCTGCACAAGTCATCATAAACTTGGAAAGCAGAATGTAGTTGTAGATGCTCTCAGCCATATAGGAGCAGTGAAAATTGATACAGCCTGGCCCTCGGAAGACATTTGCCAGGAGCAATGTAATGACCCTGAGCTGTGTATAGTGTGTCAACAGATGTATCAAAAAAGACCTCAACTGTGGGGATTTGGCCCAATTCAGAAAAAAGAATCTGTTGATTCTCTTACAAACTTACGGGGGTGAGGGCTGCAATATTGTTTTGCCAGCATCCTTACTGAGAAGAGTACTTGAATGCCTTCATGATAATGATGCAGCTGGCCACTTGAGGTATGAAAAGGCACTTGAGTGGGTATTGGACAGATTTTTTCCCCGCTCAGCATGGCAAAGGATTCATATCTCAACTGCCAAGAAAATAAAAAACACCAGCCAGATGGGGGGGGGGGGGAATGCTTTCAGGGGAAATGTCACAAGCCTACGAAACCATGGGAATGTATTCAAATTGACCTGAAAGGCCCGCCACTTCTAGAAACTCCATATTTGCTGGTAGGATATGACACCATTTTAAAGTATGTGGTGGCACAACCACCAAAAAATAAAATAAAAGGCCTGAGACGATGACAGATGCACTTATGATGCATATTATGTTGCAATTTGGCCCACTGAATGGTATTTGCAGCAACCAAAGGAAAGAGTTTGAATCATGGCTGCTTCAGGAGGTTTGCTGGCAACTCCAGAAAACCAAAGTAAAGGCAAGTGTTGCCCGCCCTGCAAGTAATGGAGGAGTGGAGAGAATGAACTGAACAATTGATTCCATGCTTAAGAGTCCTGGGGAGAGAAGACAAGAACGATTAGGATTGAATAAACCTAAGGATTACGATATGGATAGGATATGGATTAGGTACCTTATGTTATTTTTTATATAATACTAGCAGACATTCAGCTGTTCCGTACTCTCCTTGTGAAATTATTTTTGGACTCCACAAACCCATGCTCCCTCGTGAATTGATCTTCAGGTAACAAGAACAGGCCATGCCTATACTTATTTGTTATACTGGTTATATTTATACCCCACCTTTTTCCCCCGCAAGGAACTCAAGGCGGCTTACCTAATCCTCCTCCTCCTCTCTATTTTATCCCCACAACAACCCTGTGAGGTAGGTTAGGCTGAGAGTCAGTGACTGGCCCAAAGTCACCCAGTGAGTTTCATGAACCCAGATCTCCCAAGTCCCAGTCCAACACTCTGACACTGACACAGGAGAGTGACTTATCAATAGCCATTCAATGACTGGGTTCACATGATACGCTAAGCCACTTGGGTTTATAAGCCCAGAGGGTTTAGCATCTTGTCTGAACCTGGGCGTGCTTCCTGTGGGGTTGTTTATGAGCCCAGCTTCTGGGCTTATAAACCACCCCAAGAAGCCATGGCTTGTTGTAGGGTTTATAAGCCACCCCTGGGCTTGCTGTGTCGTCTGAATCTGGACAACACAACAAGCCCAGAGGTAGCCCAAACCACTGCAAAGCCACTTGGCAAGAGCAGCAAAAAGGCTTGATGCCCTTGCCAAGTGGCTCTGGGCAAACACTGACGACAGCTGCCCCAAAGTGCCCAAGCAGCACTTGGGGATGGCTGTCAGAGGCTCCCCCCCCCACCCTGCACCACCCTCTGCTCAGAGTACTGTGGAGGAGGCCAAGCAGATCGCGGCACGATGGGCTGCTGATCTCAGCAAAGGTGGCTTGCTCATGAGCAAGCCGCCTCTGCTGAGGTCGGCAGCAGCGCTGACAGCCTCACCGCGGCTCGTGAGGTCTCCCCTGAGTCGGGGTGAGGGCTGTCAGCAATCCCCCCTCCCCACCCCCACTGACAAGTGGAGGCATGGGGGGTAAACCTTGCTGCTCCTGCACAGTGTCCCCTGGGATACCTGTGGGAGGACTGAGCGGGGAGGAGAGCGAGGCAGGGTGCACCCCTACCCCTCACGTGCCCGATCATTTGTTGGCAACATCCAGGGTAGTAGGGTGGCTTATAAGCCAGACTGGAGCAGCCTGGTTTATAAACCACCCTGCGTGTCGTCCGAACCCGCCCAATGTGTAGCACCAGTGGTCTGGCCTAATTGTACGTGGTCTGAAGCAGCTGTCCCCACCCGCCGGCAATCTTCCCCAAATGGTGGTGCCCCTCACCAGTGTTTTGTGCAAGTTCTTATTTTAAACCTCCCACAATGTGCACAAAGTAATATATTAGATGCCCTGCCTGTAAAGCAATTGGTATACCTTATCTAGAGACCGTGTTTAACATATTTATTATTTCACATACAACTTGAATTGCCACGACATTTCGGTCACCACCATGAGCTATTGAATTAGGTGGTATAAAAATGCAATAAGCAAGTAAATTAAATTTAATTTGCTGAATTTCAGTAATCATTCTTTTTTACTCTCCAGGGCATTCTCAGTTGTTAGTTCTATATATATATATCAGTGACACTTTGTGTTTGTGAGCATCTCAGCAATAATTTCTTCCTTCCATTTCCCCCTTGCTCTGAATTACAGGGCATCTTCTATACTACCTTGGTGGTACTTAACTTTGTTTATTTGTGAGAGCTCATCTAACTTTAAACCTTGTCAATTTTCCTCCTTTCCTCCACCCCCCATTACCTTATTCTCCAGTATGACCAATTTAATTTTCTCATTAGAGTCTTCGTATTTCATTAGAATTCCCCAACCTTTCATTTACTAGCTCCTGTGGAGACGGAAACAATCAGTATGGATTATCTCTCAAAATTAAACCTACCCGCATCTTGGTAACAGTCTCCACTCTGATCCCCAGAGATTTAACATACTCCTCTGTGACTAAATTCTTTCCTCTTCTTTTTCAGTTTCCATAGCTGAGATTTAGTCGCTGCAACTACTGTGAAGATTCCTTCCTTTTTTTAAAATGTCCCAGTGCTCTTTATAAATGTGACATCTGGTTTTCAGGAGTTTTAGCTCATTAAGAGAGTCTGCAGATTGACCTCAACGTAAGCTTGGCAAACATCAACTTTTTTGGCAATAGAGACGTTGCCCCAGGACAAGAGGACTCCCATTATCCACTGCATCCCTTCCAACGCTACATTTCTGTGATTCAAGGTGCCATCCTAAGCACACTTGAGTGGGAGCAAGGCCCACTGAACTCAGAGTGGTGCTTGCTGCTGAGTAAGCATGCATAGGAGTGCACTGCCAATTATCCAGTTCTTTAAACAGCATTAAACAGCAAGTAGGATCCTCCCTGGAATCATAGTATGTTTATTCAATCCTTCGTTCACGTGCATGCTGCTGTTAAGGTACACCACACTAGTCCAGGGAGACAGACAGGCACAATGAAATGGTGGGGTGAGGCTAGATTGCTGCGTACATCCAGTGTGATCTCTGTCTACAATGCATGATTTGGATGGGCCCGTTCCCTTTCATCCTGCAGAGCTATCTCAGGGCACTTGTTGTGCCCCACCATCTCGTTGTGCCTGGCTGTATAAGCCCAGGTCTTAAACTGTGTATTTCTTGGAATTCGTGTAAGTCTGCTTTGTGGGGTATGAAGATGACTAGGTGTGTGTGTGGATTCACTTGCTGAATTGGGGAGCATGTGTGTGGAGGCCGTGCCAGTTCCAGGGTTTTGAGGGCCCTTGGCAAGACTCCCTCAGTGGGGCCCCTCTTTCAGTGAGTCTACCTTTTTACTGCTTCTCTCTTCACCACCCGTTGTCTGAGTGAAGAGAAGGAGCAATTCCCGGGGGGTGTTGTCAGTAGGCCCTTCCTTGGGTGTTTGCTCTCAGCAGGTGTCCCAAGTATGCCTGCCTTTGATGCTGCTGGTTCTGTATGATGGCCTACTTCCGTGTACAGATTTCCTTCGTAGGACTGGGTTATGTACTTTTCATGTTTGTTTGTTTGTTTGTTTGTTTACAGTACTTGCCTATTGGTTAACACTATGCATGATGGCAAGAAAATTGCTGTTGGATTGATTCTGTCATCTGTTTATAGTTGCTTCGAAACCTTACAAATTTCCTTCCACTGGATTTGTGTGGTTATTTTCACACTGGGGTTCATGCAGTTTTGTATATACAAGCAGATGTTTTAGCTGTATCTGAAAACAGTAGCACTTTTCAGGTGTACAATAAATGTGTGGGTGGGTGTTGAGGCAGCAGGCTCCAGCCCTGGCATTTGTGCATCCAGCAGAACATATCCTTTTGTGTGTGTGTGTGTGTGTGTTTGTTAAATTTGCATCCTCCCAGAAGGTGCTCAAGGCAGCTAAAGGCTTTCTCCACACTACTGGAAAGCCTGCAAAGTTACGTATACTTATTACATGGAACGAGCTCTCTGCTCACACATCTGTCAGTGCTGGCCCAAGATAATTTGTTGCTTAAAATGGAGTCCAAAGGACGTGTGCCCCATCCCCCCCACCTTCTAGGGCTAACCCTTTTAAAAGCCTTGCTGTGCCATTCAGACACAAATTCGTGTCACCATCTATCTCTCCCCCACCCAAACTGGTTGCTTCACCCTGCTGCATGGCAGGGCCGTCCCTGACAGCTGTATGTATGGGGATTCCCTACAGATGTTCTAATGAACATTTCATGTTGGGGGGGGGGACTGATGCTGGAGGGCCTCTCCAGAAGATCTTAAGGATCGGGCAGGCTCATATGGGAGAAGGTGGTCTTTCAGGTAGCCTGGACCCAAGCCGTGGCTTTATAGGTTATAACCAGTACTTTGAATTCCGCCCCGGAACAGACCAGTAGCCAGTGAAGCTGCTGTAACAAAGGAGTCGTGTCCTCCCTGTAACTGGCTCTGGTTAACAATCTGGCTGCAGCATTCTGGACCAGCTGAAATTTCTAAGCAGTTTTCGAAGGTAGGCCCATGTAGAGTGTGTTACAATAGTCTAAATGGCACCTAACTAAGGCATGCATGACCATGGCTAGCTCAGACATCTCTAGAAAAGGGCGCAGTTGGCACACTAGCCTCAGATGTGCAAATGCACTCCTGTCCTGGCTACCACCAAGACCTGGGCATCCAGGTTCCGGGCCGAGTCCAAGAGTACACCCAAACTGCAAGCCTGAGTCTTCAGGAGGAGTGTAACCCCATCCAGCACAGGTTGAATCTTTATTCCCTGGTCTGCCTTTCAACTGACCAAGAGCACCTCTGTCTTTTCTGGATTAAGCTTCAATTTGTTTGTCCTCATCCAGTCCATTACCGACATCAGGCACCGATTTAGAACCAGAAGAGCTTCCTTGGATTTAGATGGAAAGGAGAGATACAGTTGGGTGCCGTCAGCATACTGGTGGCACCAAACCTCAAAACTCCGGACAGTCTCTCCCAGAGGTTTCATATAAATGTTCATGGGGATAGCATGGCCCAATCTGGATCAGGACCACACACGCTTACATGAAAGTAAAGAAAAATAGCAGGCTCAACTACAGCAGTGTGATTTTTAGGATGCGTAGTTTGGCCATCACAGGGCCTGGGTCAGTAGCTCAAGTTTTCAGGGTGTTGCTTATTCTCTTCCCACACTGCTTCTGATTAGCTCCAGCAAACCTCCCAAGTTCTTATTAGATCTCGACACCCCATATTGATACAAGGAAGTCAGTTTGCATGAACATCCTCAAGCATGATCTACAATTAAGTCTTAATGTTTTCCTCATGATAATATACTTTCAGGTACGGTGGCTCCACCTGGACCACAGTAAATTCTCTCGTCTTCTCCCCCGCCCCATTCTTGCCTGGAGGTCCACCCTACAAGATGATAACCAATGGTGGCATCTTATGTCTGCTCAGGGTTTTGGGGGTGTGGGTGTGGTAATTATGTTTTTGCTATTGTCCCTATCAATAAAAAGGGGGAATATCTAAGCCAATAAAGTTATTTATTTTATGTATTTATATCCTACCATTTTTCCTGCAAGGAACCCAAGGTGGCTTACATAATCCTTCTCCTCCTCTTCATTTTATCCTCACAACAATCCTGTGAGGTAGGTTAGGCTGAGAGTCAGTGACTAGCCCAAAGGCACCCAGTGAGCTTCATGGCTGAGTGGGAACTAGAACCCAGATCTCCTGAGTTCCTGACCAACACTCTCACCACTACACCAGACTGGCCCTCAGTAAGCTTCTTATTCTCACTTCAGGTGTTATGGAGCCTAAGGGAGCAATCCTATCCTATGCAAATTTAGACAGAAAAAAAGGCCTACAATTCTCAGCATGGGAGTTGTAGGCCTTTTTTCTGTCTAAACTTGCATAGGATTGTGCCCTAAATGTTCACAATAGTATAAGTAAGCATTAAAAAAAAAAAATATCTCAGTGAATAACTCAGGGTCATTTTGATTCTAAAATGTATTGTTACACAGAAGGGCTATTCAATGAATGGTATACTTCACTGGTGTATGGAAGTTCAAAGAAAATATATTTCTGCATGAGTGTATTTTGGAGTATTTTTCAAACGCTATTTGAGAACTACTTGAGTACAAATGTTTCCTTAGATGCTATCACTATATATGATTATGCAGATGTGTATTCAAGAAGTATTGCAATATGAATCCTGGATATTTGCCAAATATGTGCCAAATACTGCATATCTAAGCATAACACTAAATTTGGAAGTAATGCACAATCATTAATGTAGCTTAAAGGGTGTATGCTGTGAAATGTCTCTCCAATCTCTCTTAGTATTAGAACTTTAAAACGCAGATATAACTCCTCGCTTCTCATTTTATAAACATACCATAACAATACATTTTGAGTTATGTAAAATGCCCTGTTAGATACCTGTTTGTTGTAACAGCCTCCGTATTCAGACGTTCTGATTGTGGGTGTAATAAACCCGTGAGGAGGGGGAGCGCGCCAGCCCCGCCCCTCCGCTGTCGCATCCGCCACTTTCTACACGTGGAGGGTGACTTTGTGTGGAGGAGACTCTCCTCTATCTCTGGGAGCGCTCCATGTGATCCAGAAAACGACTATTCACTATTAATACATTTACTTTTCTATTAAGGCCATCAGCGACAGCGTATTAAATAATTTTACTTGATTAACCACCTACATTTTATTCCATTAGATATTTAAATAAAAACATGTGCATATTATTAATTCAACAACAACAACAAACCCCTCACTTATTATTAAGGGAAAGTCCATCTTCTTTTCTTTTGAATATCTGTTATGGTAACATACCAGAACCAAAATAGCCTTAAAAATGAAAGTGCCCTTACCTCATATTCACATTGATTTAAAATTTATCACCACTAATGAATCAACTAAATGCAATTGAAGCCAATCTATCAATTTAAACTTTGAAGCCCAACTGTTTTATTAAATAGATATCGTTAGAGAAGGTATATTGCAGAGAATAATTTGTATATCAAATTGACCTGGGGAAAAAAAGGAAAGCACTTTAGATTTTACCCAACTATAATGAGGCGCTGAAACAATTTATGAGATATCTAGAGTGTGCAAATAAGCTAGGAACTGCTGGGAGGCGAGGCCTTGGATAGAGAGTAGTAATTTTATGAACTCCTTGTTTGTGCATCTGCATTCTACAGAGCGCAGTCTGGGCTGCTTTCCATGTATTTATCCTGAACTTTCACATTTAATTTTTTTTCTTGTCACTATTCCAAAGTGCTTTAAGAGTCTAATATGTTTTTCTCAGTAATAAATCAAAATTGAGAGGCCTCCTTATGAAGTCACCCAAAAGTATGGAATAGACATGTCAAGCTCTAAGCAGTATGGGTCACTACAAAACGTCTGGAGGGCCACAGACAGCCTGCCCCTATAGTAGAATGTGCATCTTCCGTGCACTGCATGAGTGAATACACTTATTTTTTAAAGTAGCAACTTACTGTGGCATGTATCCAGCCACAGGAGGAATTAATTGTCTATGCCATCAACCCATATAGTGAATGGGAGTCTCACTGTAGCCCTACTACTTCTCATAAACGCAGAGTAGTGAAGACATGGCAAAATTCCCTTTTCCTCATGAACAGATGCTACAGATAACTAGTTCTCCATGTTCCAGCATGTTGGATGCATGCACCATAAGATACTGCTTGGTAAATAGACATCTCTATTCACCGTATAAGAACTTCCTATATGGAACACCTCTTAGAGGCTAGGGTTATGCAGGTGTTTGTGGAATTAATTTAATGTTTTTAATAAGGTTATTATACATTTCATACTTTTTTTAAAAAAAAGTCAGAGCACACTAAATCCCCTCCTCATAAAAATAAATAAATAAATAAAAATCAGTTCTGGTACTTTTTCTTTAGTTTTAATTGTGCTATTCAATCTGTAGACATCAAATAAATTATGTTTGGTGTATCATCTGCAAAAAGTCTCTTAGTAGAATCTCTGAACCATTATGTAATTTATTGAACTTAATTAACACAAACCAATATTTTACATAAGTAATTAAATGAATTGAAAGTGTTGCACGACTCTCCCATCTGTTGGAAGCAACAGCTAAATTGCAGTACAAATTAAAACACATACTGTATGCATTCTGTGTGTGACTATATACCATTTTTGACTATGTGTCTATTTACATATAAATTACGCAATTTAAATAGCTCATAGCATTTATTCCTCATCCTGGGCCATTAGTTTTATTCCCAACTGTAGAAATGCTGAATCCAAGGAATAAGGTGGTAAACAATAGAGTTTTAATGGCCATTTTAAGCAGCTTATCCTCCATCTTGACATCTGCTGAACTGTATATCTCATATTGTAGACTTTTAAAGGTACGTTGACAAGTAGATCCTTCCACTTATATACATAACACAACACATTTGCCATCTATATTGTTTTGCAAAGCACACCAAACTAGTTTCAGACTGTAAACAATTAGTAATAGTAAATCATCAAATGAACTCAAGGAATTGAGCCACTACTGAAAAAGTTGATTGATATCTTTCAGTATTAGTACCTTGGAGCCACAACAGCTTTACTGCTCATTCAGAATATAATTTAGGGAAACCATTTACAGTAATACCTTGGATTGCAAATAACTTGGTTTGAGAGTGTTTTGCAAGACAAGCAAATTTTTAAATATTTATTTATTTATTTTTTACTTGATATACAAGCGACATCTTGCAATACAAGTACTGTACTGTAGTATGGCTTAAATTAAAAATCTCTGTACACATTTGGGGGCGGGGATTTCGTTTTGATATAAGAGGGTTTTGGATTACAAGCACATTTCCGGAACAAATTATGCTCTCAATCCAAGGCATGACTGTAGTAGATTTCTTCCTGTCTATAGATGGAACTCAAATTTCAATTATCTATATTGTTAGCATCCTGCCCTTCTGGCAGTGTACACTGGCTCATCCTAAAACAGAATGAAATAATAAGCCAAGGGGCCCCATTCTTTTTGAGTGGGCACATTTGGAATTTTGAGGGAGAGTTGTGGGCACTCTCACAAAATGACCACCATGAGGATTTTGCTCATTCATAAAAGGCTACAAAGGTGGGGCATGACTAGTCACAAAATTCTAATTTCCTAGAAGGCAAACTGGTGTGACTAAAAGAAAAGTAACCTGCCCAAGAAGCTAAGGACAAGGCAGAGGTAAGGTCTGAGCTCCAAAATCACTCTTTTGAACCCAAATAAAGATGGTGCTGGAGGACAGCCCTTCATTTTGCAGCATGCCAGTGTCCCAGTTTAAAAAATATATTAAAAAAATATTAAGGAAGAAAATTAAAATTAGGAAGGGCAGGGGAGTCTGGCGGGCACCAAGAGTCTGCAGGCACATTGGTGTCCATAGATGCCACGTTGGAGACCCCAGTCATAACAGAATTGGTGTGGGTTAGTAGTACTTGAGGATGGAGTTCAAGTCCTCCTTCTGCCACACAATCATTGTGTGGCTTGGGCAAATGACTGTCCCTTAGACCAGGGATGGGGAACCTGTGTCCTTCCAGAAGACTACAGTTCCCATCATCTCTGACCATTGGCCATGTTGGTTGGGGCTGCTCAGATTTGGATTCTAGTAATATTTGGAGTGCCACAGATTTCCTACTCTTGCCTTAGACTCAGCTATTCAACTGTAAAATGGGAATAACACGGGCCTATGGCACAGATTTGTTGTGAGGATACATACTGTAGACAATGTAAATCACATGTACCATGTATACATGGGACTACCTCTGAAGACAGTTCAGAAACTTCAGTTAGTTCAAAATAGAGCTGCTAGTTTACAAACTGTGAATGACCAATTTGATTATGAGATGCCAGTGTTTTGTCAGCTGCACTGGCTTCCAGTCCATTTCCAAGCCCAAAGTGTTGGTGTTGACCATTAAAGACCTAAATGGCTTGGGACCAGAGTATCTAAAGCACATCTCCTCCTGCATGTACCTGCTTGGAACCTTAAGTCATCTTCAGAGGCCATCCTCCAAGTGCCCCCACCGAAGAAAGCTAGGCAGGTGGGTACAAGAGAGGGCCTTCTCAGTGGTGGCACCCCACTGCTGGAATAAACGCCCCAAATATGCTCACCTGGCACCTATGTTGTTGTCTTTTTTCGGCACCAGGCAAAGACCTTTCTTTTCTCCCAGCACTTTAGACACCTAGTTCTAGGTTATTGTGGCCGTTTTATCCATTCCTGTGCTGTTTATTGTTTTGCATTCTATTGTATTTTATTCTTTTAAATATTTGTATTGTATTTTATATTTTTAACTGTTATGTGGCATTTTAGTTTTTTAGGGACAATCCTATGGCCTCTGCACAGTGTTTGAGGGGCCACAGGGTAGTTTGGATTCCTCGATCCAGGGTCGGAGACAGTGCTCCAACCTCAGAGAGGGGAATCGGAGATCTGACCCCCCTCCCTCACAGTCAGCGTGGAAAGAACCGCACCAGTTGGCCTCTGAAGTTGGGAACTCAACCTTGGAGAAGGGGAACGGGGGGCATTTTGGTGGGAGGGGAGGAGACTGGAGAGGCCAGGATACAAGCCATCCTGAACCACTGCCAGCCTCCCCCCCCTTCACTGAAATGCCTTCACTAGACAAGCAAAAAAGCCTGTCTAGCAAAAAATGCAGGATGGGAGACGGGGAGGCAAAGATGTTTGTAATCCTGAACTGTTTGTAATCTGCCCAGAGAACATTCGATATTGGGTGGAGTCGAAATAAACAAACAAACAAACAATAGTCAATGCCATGAGTGGAGACCTCATATAGTCATAGTGGACAAACATGGGCTGAGAAGTAAAATAGTAACAAAGTGGGTTTGTCTTGTTGTTGTTTTTTAAAAAAAACCAGGCTGAAAAATAGAGACTTTATAATCATGAAAAGGGAAAGTATAAAAGGGTGCACTTTTTACTTTTTAATAGTTGAATAGAGGAGGGAATTTTGATGAGTGCAGTTTGTCTTGTCACAGTGCTGCAGTAGTATGAAAAGTAACACTTGCCAAGATTTCCTTCTTGTTTAAGGTATGCACTGAGATTTTGATGGAAAATCTATTTTGGTCTACACTCTCATGGAGAAACTTGCTTTTTCCACATCTGGATTAAGCTTGAGAAAGCTATGGTGAATTTTGCTCCTGCTGTGTGACTTATGATTCGGTGTATTTTCTGGAAGGCATGTGGAGTTAGGAGCTACGAGTACAATTATTAAGTAAGATACAACTAATCAGCAGTCAGAGGATATGGATGCTGAGACAGAACTGGGGTTGCGGCAGATGATAGAGAGGGGACCACAGCTGGATTTGAAGCTGCTATGGCAGCAATAAATAAATAAATAAATATCCAGTAGGAAATTGGGTTTTACGAAAGCATGCCAGACAGGGAGATAACAGCCTGAACTCTGAACCCAGCTTGCACAGAACGATAATTGTGATGTGAGCTCAGGTCAGGGCAAACCTCCATTGCAGGAGCACGTTAACAAACTGGACACAGCTCAGAGAACAAGAACTAATAAGGCATTTCCAGTTCTTCTTTTCTTCCCAATGACAAGTATGATGGTGGTGGCCATATCACCCCTGGAACATAGTCTGGCTTCCATGACAGCTTACTGAAGAACATTCTGTCTGGCTTTGCACCTTTTATCATTTATTACTTTTTAGTGAGAAAAGTCCTATTTTTCACTGCGGCGACAAACATGTACCACTTCAGACTCCAAATGACTGAATGCTTCTTGAAGGGTTGGATGCTTCTTAAAGCCCTGAATGTTTCTAGCATGGATGTCTTCTTAAATCCTTCCTGATGAGTTAACTTTCTATGCGTAGGAATCTTTTTTCTTTTTTTCCAAGGGTGCATTCATAGGGTGGCCACGTGCCTTACTTTATAGAGGGCAGTCCTCTAAGGGCTGTTCCGTCCAAGTCTAGTTTAAAATTTGAAAACCATCAAAAGAGCAGCACAGGGGCCTTGATGTTGCCTAGCAACAGCTACCACCAGGGCAGTAGAATGAGCAGACACACTGGTCACCTAGTCAGTCTTCTTTACTGTGGACTGCATTTCTATTTAAATTACAATAATTATTTCAATTTACATCTCTTATCTATAAATTAGCACATTCTTTTTTCTTTCTTTTTTTGGTTTTGTTGCAAATCTGGGTCCTCTTGTTTTTAGGAACATAAGAAAATGCTTTGTACTGAATCAGACCATTGGTCCATCTAGCCCAATATTGTCAACACTGACTGGCAGCAATGGATCTCCGGGGTTTCAGGCAGGAGTTTTTTCCATCCGATTCCCTACCTGGAGATGCAGGGGATTGAACCTGGGACCTTCCGCATGTAAAGCAGCCGGTACATTGCCACTAGGCTACAGCTTCTCCTTTTGGGGATGTGTAAGTTGCCACCATGCATGTGAGATCTCGCCAGCAGTCTGAACTAGTACAGTCCAGACCCATTTTTCTGTTCAGCAAGAACTAAGCTGTAGCCATCTTGCTAGGCTGTGTGTGCACATGCATATGTATTACCAGAGACTACTAAGATGAGTTGTGTTCAGGCGTGTCCCTTTTAGAACATTCTAATTCAAAATGCCTTGGGCCTAGTAAAGATGGCCTCTCCCCTTTTTTCTACCTTCGGCACCTTCCTTTTTCTTCTTCTTTGTCTGCACAGTTAGTCAAAGTGTGTCTAGATGGGCCCTAACAAAAGGCACAAAAGCTATTCAAGGTAACAACAACAACAAGGCAAGGTGTGTCTCTGTGGGTCCCTGAAATAGGGGCTTGTCATTAAAAAGAAAAGAACAACAGCGCACTTTTGCAAAGGAGAGGGTCCGTGTACCTTTAGTATTTGAATAGCAAAGGGAATTTTGGCAGGCACTGTTTCTCATATTACAATGCTGTATGAATAAGAAAAGCTGTGCCTGCCACAATTCCCTTCTTCCACTTTGCAGCCTGAAGGCACCGTCCTTGGTCTCATACTTTCTAACCATTTCCACACTTTCCACCAGTGTTATGAAAACAGGAGGAAATGCCTGGCACGGAGAAGGTAGGTGGCGGGGGGGTGTCCGGTGGCTGCGGGGGGCGGCGGGGGGTCCGGCGGCTGCGGGGGGCGGCAGCGGCGGCCAGGCTCGGCCCCACCACTGCCTCCGGGCGCAATCCACCCACACTGACCTGGTGGTGCCTGAGGCGGCGAGGCGGCCGGGCGAGGCAGGAGCGCGCCGGCAGCAAAGAGGAGCGCAGCGTTTCTGCGCCCTCTTCAGCTACGCGCCCTAGGCAACCGCCTAGTTTGCCTAGCGGTAGCGCCTGCCCTGCTGAAAGAAGCCTTTGGAGGAAACCTCAATGAATCCTCTGCTCTTCTCAGGTAACAAGTGGAGGAAAGCTCAGGTTACTGGAAGCTGCATGATATTTACAGAGCTAGCATGATACAGAAATTAACTGATTTCCCCTCCTTGAGGAAGCTATTTTTTGTTTGTTTTATCTCTTGCACAAGGCACATCTGCTGGATGAGGCAGCTGCTGAGCAGACTGGATTGTTGGATGCAGCTGAATCAATAAGACTGCCTCTCCCGCTCCCAGGTTCTTTTTTCCTTCCATTTCACAAATTACTATTTTTAAGAATCGAAAGGCCTAAGCAGATATTATTCAAGACAAAGTTCTCCACTGTGTACACCTTCTTTTCAGGCACGTGCTCTTGAACAGGCCAGTTTCAGTACTTCAAAAATTATATTGGCTTCTCGTTCGGAGATCAGTGACAATTAACTAAATGAGGAAATAGAGTGCTTGTAATTAAGATAATCAAGCCCCAAGAAACCCACCCTGCTAATACTAATAGCCAGTGCAGCTTTAAGCTGTACATTAATTAAACCCCAGATAACTGTTACAGTCACTCTCAGGCAAGTTGGGGGAGGCCGATAGGAACGTTCGGTGGCAGGCACGGAGACAAAACTGCTTCTTAAGCACATCAAGCTGTCACCGGCTTCATTTAAAAAGGTTATTTATCCATTTTAATAGGCAACAGTTGCCAGCAAGACTTCTCACATGCTTTGATCGTGAGGCCCTGATCCTGCAAGGCTATCAAATACGTCCAACATCTAGTTCCAATCTGTAGTTCTATTTTCAAACGTATATATAATATGCCACAATCCAAGCAGCTCCTCCTCAGTATGGAATGGGGGCTCCAATGTACCCATGCTAGGGTGGCAAAACACAATTGAAAAATGTCCTCATGTGCATCCGTTAAGCACAGGGGCGGTGCTAGGTACCAAAAAGATCTGGGGCTCAGGCACACAGGACACACACACAGACACAGAGCCCAAATTTGCATATGCTAATTCACATATGCTCTAAAGTCTCTTTAAAGGACCCTGCCTATTTGTAAGAAGGGATGTATGGACAGGGGAGAGGAGGGCATTTGATTTCAGGAAAAAGCCTCAGGCACAAAGTGGGGGGGGGGAGCAGGAGGAGAAGCACATGTGGGGGAAAAGGCAGCTAATCCAGGGGGATCAGAGGCAGCAGAGATCATCAGGGCCCCTGCACCATTTTTTTCCCAGCAAGTGCCCATGGACAGCAGGGTGGTGGGGCAGATGGCCTCCCAGAGATTGGGGGCTCCAAATGAAAGATTCGGGGCTCCAACCCTAGTGGTCCACCCCCTAACACTGCCTCTGGTATGGAGTGTGGGCTCCAATGGTAGGGTGGTAAAATGCAACTGAAAAAGGTCCTCATGAACATTAATTAAGCAGGTGTGTGTGTGTGTGTGTGTGTAATGCAGCTCTTCTCACTCATGTTCCTCTTAGATATGATATATGCTACATTCTTATTTCTGCTGACCTATTACAGGAGCTAGGATGGGTGAGCAACTTGTGGCGCTCTAGGGCAGTGGTTCACAACCTTGGGTCCCCAGATGTTGCTGGACTACAGTTCCCAGCATCCCTTGCCATTAGCCATGCTGGCTGGGTATGCTGGGAGCTGTAAGCCAGCAACATCTGGGAACCCAAGGTTGGAGAGCCCTGCTCTAGGGGCTTGGATCCAGAACTGGCATTCTGCCAGCGGAAGGATACTCCTTGCGGAATGGTTCTTGCCTGGCCCCTACTGCCCGTGCAGCCCCTGTGGGCCCTCCAAATCTGCTCCAACTCCAGATGTTCTGGATCCAACCCCAGATGTTTTGGCCTGTAACTCCCAATCAGACGCTGCCTTTGTGGGTGCGCAGCCAATGAGGGAACAGGAGTGGCAAGGGGGTGGTCCTCTTGCCACTCTGGTACTCTCACTGGCTGAGTCACCCCAAAGCAGCATCTGATTGGTTGAGTGTGCTGCTAATCAAAGTTAGCAAAGAAAATACTGTAGTTTAAAAGGTTGTGTGTGGGGCTGCCAGCTTCACAGGCTGCTGCTGCTGCTGCTGCTGCTGCAGCAGCAGCGCTTCCCTTTAGCAGCACACTGGCACGGGGGGGGGGAGGAATTGCTGTTGTTGCCACGGCTGCCACTGCTCGTACTGCTGCTGCAACCTGCAGCTTCCCACAGGCAGCCATCAGTGAGCATTGGGGGCTCCTCCCAGAGCACAGGGCCTTGGACCTGTGCTCAGTACTCTGGCCCTAGCGGTGCCTCTGCTCCGGCTGGTGCTTTGGCCAGGGACCAGACCAAGTCAGGGACTTTAGCACATCCCCTGATGTTGGGGTGGGCGTGGCCATGCTCCCCGATGTCCTCCAGCCCACGAAGGCCTGGGGAGAGGGGTCGCTCTGTTCCCCACCCCTATTCTAGATGGAGGGCTCCTCGTACTCCCAGTCAGGAGGCACTGTGCAGCCATTCCATCTCTCCCTCCTTAACAGATTTGCTGTGGTAATATGAAAGAAGCCGCGGGAAGGCATGGGAGGGTTACGAGCGGAAGACAACATTGGAAGTCCTTGTAAAATTCTGTGAACGAGGCATGTCGATAATAGGGGAGACATGATGGTGTACGAAATTATGCATGGTGTGAAGAAGGTGGAGAGGGAGACGTTTTTCTCCCTCTCTCATAATACTAGAACCCAAAGGGGTCATCCCGTGAAGCTGATTGGTGGGAGGTTCAGGACAGATAAAAGGAAGTACTTCTTCACACAGCCCATAAACTATGGAACTCATGATCTTCCACAAGATGTAGTGATGGCCACCAACTTGGATGTCTTTAAAAGGGGATTGGACAAATTCATGGAGGATAACGCTATCAGTGGCTACTAGTCCTGATGGCTATATGCTACCTCCAGTATCAGAGGCTGTATGCCTATGTACACCAGACAGTTGCTGGGGAACATGGGTGGGAGGGTGCTGTTGTACTCTTGTCCTCCTTGTGGGTTTCCTCTGGGCAGCTGGTTGGCCACTGTGTGAGCAGAATGCTGGACCAGATGGACCCTTGGTCTGATCCAGCAGGGCTCTTCTTATGTTCTTAATTGCGCAGTAAAAGCCTCCTCTGAAAGCATCCTCAATGCATCAAGAGAGATCCACAATCACTTGCATGGGGAAAATATAGAGAATATTGTAAAAATACAGGAAAGAGAAATGCAAGAACACTGGGAATAAATACAATAACGTGCAGAATATATTTACAGAGAAAGCACGCTTCAAATGATAATAAATGTGTGCAAATTGCTTCTTACAAGTGTTGCAATCCAGCCACCTGGTGGGGCTAGGAAGGGGTAAACAGACCCTTAGGACCTATTTAGCACTGCAGCAGTTGCTTTTTCCATTGTTAAAAGAAGCCCGTCCAGCTGTGAATTTATTACTAGAGAAACAAGATGAAAAAAGGTGAAGAGGGAAGGAAGCTAGATCTTTTTTGTTTCCTTTCTGAAAGAAAAAGGAAAGCATTCAAAAGATGCTGACCAAATAAAACCTGGATTGCTTATTTCTGGGTCCCAGAAGTTCATGAGTGGGGGTTATCTGGAGGCCAAGGATCTTACTTGGATAATGACTTTTGCTGAGTGGGGTAGGAAGAAGAAGTGATTCATTGAAAAATGTCAAAAAGACTTGGTGTGTTGCCACACCTGGAAGGTGCAATGCTAGGGCTCCTTTAAGAGCATGTGAAGAGCCCTGCTGGGTCAGACCAAGGGTCCATCTAGTCCAGCGTTCTGTTCACGCAGTGGCCAACCAGCTGCCCACGGGATCCTACAAGCAGGATATGTGTGCAACAGCACCTTCCCACACAAATTCCCCAGCAACTGGTGTACATAGGCATACTGCCTCTGATACTGGAGGTAGCATATAGCCAGTCAGGACTAGTAGCCATTGATAGCCTTCTCCTCCTCCATGAATTTGTCCAATCCCCTTTTAGAGCCCTCCAAATTGGCGGCCATCACTACATCTTGTGGAAGTGAATTCCATAGTTTAACTATGGTGACCAGCCAGATGGGCGATTCACAAATGTAATAAAATAAATAAATAAATAAATATGCACTTTATCCAAGAATGTAATGTAAATAATGGGTGAGCAATTAACATTCGTTTCTCAACAATGGGATCTGGTGTATGATGGAACAGGGACTAGGTGCTGCTGTGCTATGAAATCTAATCAACTTACCTGTTTCAAGAATGGACATCTGAGGTTATCAAACTTCAGCCTTCACTATTTAGGACAAAATGATAAAAGAAAATTTGGACATATGTGACCATAGTGAAATTTGGGATACATCTTGACATCAAATACAATAGAAATGTTTATGTTTTATTTTTCCAATCAAATGAATATGTATGTATCACCAAGTCCATACATGGCCTTCATGCCCCTAAAAAATATTACCTACAATGGGCCTGGGGCTATTTCTCCTGCTTGACAGTAGTACTAAAATTCTGGCTGTCCCAAAGAGGTCTGTATAGGTAGTCAGCACTGGGATACTTGTTGTGTTCTGTGGAACTATGAATGAAAGGCAATTATCTATCAATAAAGGATGTTGGTAAATGGTAGGTCCTCGTCTGATAATTGCCCAGGTTATCAGCAATATGTAAGGTCATGGGTATCGGATAATTCTTAGCAGAACTATAGGTGAACTGCTCTTGCCTGCAAGCAGTTACAGAGGTGTGTGGAGGAGCAGAGACTTGTGCATACTTAACATGTAGCCCTGTTTTTATTCTATCATGGAAAAAGAGTCCCATTCTTTGGTTTATTTTCCATTTTTTCTCCAGTGGGTGTTGACCAGAATGAAACAAAAGGACAAGATGTAGAAAGGCTTCCAGGCAACAAAATGATGCTGACAGGTAGTCTTGAACAAAAGATAAAATGCCACTGATGGCTGCAAATAATCATATCTAGAAATATGATTGCCCAGTCTCCCAATTTCATGCAGGACATCCCATGCACAAAATAACTCAGACATGATTTTTCCGGACACCAGTTCAAAAATTTTCACTGGAGGAGAGTCTGTTGCTTCAGCAAGGTAAATGGCTGAGATGCTCTTATTATGTTTTCTCTTCTTATGATGAACTTACCTTCCATTAATGTAACCTTATTTCTTCTTGTGCCTTCGGCAACTGAAAACATCAAACATGGCCTTTGAATGGAGCTGGACTCTAACCTAAATGCTGAACCATTTCTTGATGAGTAGCATTCTGCCCTCGCATCATATTCATAGCTGCTCTCTGAATGCTTCCCAATCCATTGATATAATTTGATTTCATTATGGAAATACTGAGCAGGGGACTCCAGAATGAAGTTAGTGCCTCCTACTTTAAGAGACCTGCTATGGAAATATGGGAAGTTTCGATATCACTCCCAACCGATTTTTCACGCTGGGTTGCGACCTCACCTATTGCTGAAGGTGTCAGATCGCCATTTCCCCCACCAGAAGCCCATGGTTTGGAATGCTGGGAGCTGTAGTCTAAAATATTTGGAGGGCACCTGGTTGGGGAAGGCTACTGTAGCTGAATTCAGCATGAACCACCAACTGGGCCCCTTTTGCTTACAACAGGGGAGGGCAACCTCTGGCTTGCAGGGGACCAATCTGGCCCATGGCATTTCCCAATCTGGCCCATGGAGGGTTGAGCACCTTCCATGGGCCCCTCCCTAAGCCCTGCCCCCTGACCTTGGGAGAGGAATCCCCATGTTGTCTCTGATGGGAGATAACACAGGGATTCCCCATTTGGCAGGTCCCCCATGAAGGGATGAGTGTGAGAAAGGTGTCGTCTCTGATCTGACTGGGACGCAAACAGGGCACGAAGGAGGCACTCTCATTGGCCAATAAGAGTGGGTTGTTGCAGTGGTTAACAAGCCACCCGCAACCCTAAAACAGGCTTGTTAACCACCCCAACAACCTACCCTTGCCAAGTTTGCACTGTGGCTTATTACATGCAAACCAGGTCAGTGAAGATGATAGGTGGATCTCCCTGTGCAGGACATTCCACAGATGAGGGGCCACTACAGAGAAGGCCCTTTCCCTGGTAGCCTCTTGTTGCACCATTGTGGGTGGGGGCACTCAGAGAAGAGCCTCCAGAGATGATCTTATCAACTGGGCAGGAACATACGAGAGAAGGAGCTTCTTCAGCTCTATTTTTTAAATGTTGTATGCTGTTTTTATGGTTTTATCATTCTTTTATTATTGTACACCACTTGGACATTGTTTTATGATAAGTGACCTAGAAATGTATGTTAAATAAATAAAACAACCTATTTCTGAGGAGAACATTGTAGAAATGATGGCTGCATACAGTAATGTTTTCCTTAATTTATTTTCCCAATTTTTAAAAACGATTTGCAAAACACTCCATCCTCATCCAATGTGGCTATAGTTTAACTTCGTGCTGCCTGAGACTAGTTTACATTTTAGTAAGGAGTGACAAAAAAGTAAACTGTACAGGACACTTTCATTTTTTCTTTATCTCTTTCTGAACATTTATATATATATATATATATATATATATATATATTTATATATATATAAAAAACTCGATTAGCAACTTGGCTGGTACCCCCACAATCCCCTAGATAATACTTTTGAACTAGAAGAAAGCACTTTTAGACAATTACGCTAGATAAAACAATATATACAGTTTTGACAAATAAATACAGCCATTTGTATATAATGGTACACCTAAACTTCAGATAATGTCAACAAGTTTTCTTAGCTAATTGGCCTTCTCTACATGTATCTATAAAGATTTAATCCCAATAAGGGATGAGCTTATCCACTGAATCTTAATGATTCTGGAATCCTCCAAAGTCACCCAATAGGAATATCTATAATGAAATAGTTCTTCAGAAGATAAGACTTCTGAAAGCTTATTGGCAATATGTGCTTTGTTCATTTACATTTCAACAAAAATTAAACATGACTTTAATTCATAGTGTGGTTACAATGATAAAAAAAAAAGTGGTTCATTCAAATAATTTCCCCTGCTGTGAACAAATCAAATGTCTTATAAACAGCACTTGTTTCCCCCAAAATAAAATTTAAACCAACACTGGCTGTTGGTTCTTTACAATCTTATTTTAACCAAGCATGTCCAAGTCAAGGAACTTGTACACGTTTCATATCATGTCCGTTTCCCTTTGCTGATTCCATTCTTTTCCTGTTTGCTCAAAATAATTAAGAAAAGTATAAAAAATCCATTAAGTTTTAAAACATCTTGTACATTAAAAAATCAGGGCACTCATGCTTAAGGCTCTTGAAACACTGACAGATAGAAAGTTTAATGCAGCTCCATGCATAACCAAATGTCACATTGCAAGCTGACTATACAGAGTGGGAAAGAGAAGAAATTGACTTAAAATATATACAACAACGATTTCCATGATGAATATTTACAAATCTGTTAAAGAGAGAGAGAGAGAGAGAGAGAGAGAGAATGAATGCCAAGCGTTAATGCAATGCAGGGAGAAATGTAAAAACTTCTGGGTTTTGGCAGGTATCGTTTGTTCAGTGCTAAAAATGATTTTCTTGATAGACAATGTTGCCATTAGTACATTTTTACGGTTGCACCATGGCTGTCAGACATTGTGTTTTGTTTAGATTCATTTGTTACTGCTTAGATACTGTTTCCTTAACACTTAGTACATCTCTTAAGTATTGCTGCATGTGGTTTAATACTGCATTGAACTGGAATCTCTCATCTGGATTCCAGGTATCTCTCATTGTAAGAGAAAGCCAGCATAGTTAGATGTTTTACAAAACCAGCCAGCTTCTCTGAGGATGTGATGGGATAGAATCACATTTTGCAAAATGTTGCATTGCCCCCTTCGTCCCAACAGAACCCCCAAACCTTGGGGTTCACTTGAGCGTGAATGATACCTCCCTCTTGTTTCTCATTGGCCCCACTGTGTGTCCAATCCTGTTGAATTCACTACCTGAGCTCACTATGAGAGGGCGTGATGCTATGGCCAAAGACTGCAGCAGGGAATTGGTTTAGATGTTACTGTACCAGCACCCCAGCTATTTTTAGGTGGTGAATTTCCACCACCCCTGCACTGTAATATATGCAGACACTCCCTCGCGTGATGTGATGCCATGTTTTATTTATTTATTTATTATTATTATTATTTATTACATTTATACCCCGCCTTTTTTCCTGCAAGGAACTCAAGGTGGCTTACATAATCCTCCTCCTCCTCCTCTCCATTTTATCCTCACAACAACCCTGTGAGGTAGGTTAGGCTGAGAGTCAGTGACTGGCCCAAAGTCACCCAGTGAGTTTCATGGCCGAGCGGGGACTAGAACCCGGATCTCCTGAGTCCCAGTCCAACACTTTCACCACTACGCCACACTGGCTCTCTCACCACTACGCCACACTGTGACTGGCCCAAAGTCACCCAGTGAGTTTCATGGTTTTATGAGCTTCAGCTCTCTGTGTGATGACACATAGAGAGTTGTTTTGTTGATGTTTTGTTTTGTTGATGTTACAGCGCAGGGGTAGAATGTCACCACGTGGAAGAGTCTGGGATCATGGGTCAAGTAATATCTATATCAACTCAGATTTTCACTTTCATGGACCACTTGATTGCAAATTGCTACCCACCTCTGAATTATCTGTCCGCTAATAGGAAAGCAGTGCTCATAAGAGAAAATTACTAAGGTATGTCAGAAAATGTTTTTTATTTATTTTTTAAGTTCTGCACAAGATGTTAATGTTCTCTTATCCAAACAGTGAAAGACATGAAATGTAGGGCCTCTTATAACCACCACAGAATGGACACTTTTTATGTGGCATTAAGCAGGTTGGCAGTAAAGGGACAGTCAATCTTAAGGCAATGGGATTGGTGTAACCAATGTATGGAGTAGAAGAATGACAGGAACTATTCCAGCCTAAGATTACAGAAGTACCCAATGAAGAAGTGATTTATTGAGGCTGTGACTTCTTTGTGATTTGGAATGTGTTTGGTTTCTTCCCCTAGGCATTCTTGGGTATCGGTGCAACCCATCATTGCTTATAACTAAAACATACCTGTCATCAGCTACCAGAGGCCCCGGCTTTGGCTTTATATACCAGTAGGTATATAGATGGCCAATGGCTTGATTCATTGCTTTACAAAATACTGAGCAAAGGCTTCAGTTCTCATGGGCTATCTGAATAGCATATTAAGCACTGGTTCTGTACCTGAAATAAAATAAGTTAACTATCCTAAAATATATGACAGATTTTATACCAACTGATGGCTTTGTTCTGTCTGTATGATAACAGTTAATTGAATGTCTGCCTTTCTGCCTAGAGAGCAGCTTTCATCAGATAAAGTTAAATCTAGTGAGAGATCACTTTGAGAAAAAAAACACAGAGCTGATTCTTGTTTACATATACATCACTCAGTGTCTCAAATGATATAGCTGGTTCTCTTTGTGATTTCACACATTGAGGCCTCTTTGAATATTGCATCCATTGGGTGCAATAGAGTAAAATTTATTTATGAGCTTACTTACAACTTAATCCAGTTTCATTGCTTTGAACATGACTTAGTCATGGCTAACCTTTGCTGGGCATTGTCCGCTGCGTAATTAACAAGCGTGCACAAACTTGCTTGTATTTTCTGGAGCTGATGTGGCAAGTCTCTACCAAACCAAACCTTTTCCTGTGCTTAACTATAATACCTTAAAAGCCTGATTCTGTTCTCCTTTAAAAGCTAGTCATGTGAATAAGATATGTGGGAGCTTATCTCTGTGTAAGCTCTTTGGTAGAAAAGCCACCTATGCATTTGTCTCTGTATATATGTATAATTAGAGATATGTATTAGAACATGCCATTTGCATGAATGTGCCAAAAATCAACAAACCATATTCCCCTGCAGACATTTTGCATAACCCTGTCTGCCTTAGAATAAATCCTTTCCTCTTGAGTAATTTGTGCCAAAAGCATATAGGATAAGGAATTTAGAGTACAATTCACATCCCATCAAGTTCTGTGGCAAAACTCAAAACTGATTTTAAATGTATTGGCTACATATTTTCCAGTTACTGACTGAAATGGCTGCCAGTTTCAGTAATGTTCCAAGATGGCATGACTGCAATATATATAGGTGCTGAAATCAGTGATGTCGGGCAGAAAATTTCCCAGCACTTTTATTTTTCCATGGAAATTTTTTTGTTTCATAAGTTCATTAGTAAAAAAAAATATGTATGCCAATTGCAAATAAAATATTAGGCAAGCTTCCCCCCTTCTTTCCATACAGCCTCTCAAAATTTCAATATTACGCAAGCTTGATAGTTTGAAAATTTCAATTAATATTTTCCAGGTAGTTATCCCTAACATACATCTAGGTCATTGAAATACATCTACCGGTATGTCTCAGAGTGAAATGGAACTAATAAATAGTCACAATGAAACTGAAGGTGCTCCAACAACCTTAGCGGAAGAGTGTTGAACTCTGTTGAAATAGATGAGTGGTTGTGTCACACACAGTTCTTTGGATTGCTAAAATTAATTAGTTTGTGAACAGTTTTCAATACCTTTGTTTTTTCTCTCTTAAATTTAAACAATGTGAGGGAAGTACATGCTATTATCTTTAAATTTCTACAACCCAATTCAATAAAAAATCTACATAATATAACATTTAAATCACATTAAGTGTGCTTTAATGTACCCTCTCAAATATTTTAGGTCAAATACTCATAGTGTATTGGTACAAAAAATTAGCATGGGGTACTTTCTCCCCCAGCTTTGTTGTTTACTAAATGCAAGAAAAGTAAACATGCAAAATTAGATCTTCCTGGAGCAGGAGTGGGCATCTTGTAGCCCTAAAGACGTTTTGGCCAACGGCTCCCATCACCTCTAGCCAGCATAGCCAGTAGTGAGGGATGATGGGAGTTGTTGTGGCCTGTCGATGTTTTGGCCTATAAGTTGCCCACCCCTGCACTAGGGCATCAGAACATTTTCTGATGCAAATTGAAAATTTTCCTGTGCAAATGACCCCCTGCAAATTAACCTAACTCGCATTAGAAAAAATTCTGATCCCATTTTTTTCCTATGCAAATTGGAAAAATTACATTAGAACATTTTCCAGAAAATTTTCCAATTCAAAATTTTGCATAAATCCCACATCACTGGCTAAATTATATACATATGCACTATGGACAACTATTGTATGATATTAGAAAAAAAAAATTAAAAGCAAAAGTAGTTGAACACCTTGGAATATTTAAAACAGACATTTAAAATGTAAATTGCATTGATGTGCTGTGTATCATTCATTTCCTGTGCATATAACCTTTGCCAGTAAAGCCATCTGAAATAAATGGGGATTATTAAAACACATTTCATAGATTATAGAGTTGGAAGGAGCCTACAAGGCTATCAAGTCCAACCCCCTGCTCAATGCAGGAAACTAGAGGAGGGGTCTCCCATCCAAGTAATAACCAGGCCTGACCCTGCTTAGCTTTCCACACTCAGACAAGCTGAGCCAGCATAAGCCACAGGCCTGTAGTTTTTAAAATTACACAATTAAAACGAAACAATTTGTCTTGGCCTGTTTGTATTTGCTGTTTCAGCAGTTTTAAAATTGAAATTTATCCCCCAAATTATTATAAAATTTAGTAGCAGTTAAGTGGAACACTAGTGGTGGACTTATTTTGTTGCTATTTTCAAAATGTTTTGATTGGCATAGCAGATGTTCTAGCTTTTCAGGTGGCTTATCATCAGTATTTGCCTCATCAATGGACATCTTCATTGAATGTCGTCATCAATGGACATTTTCGTTGAATCTCTTGACAGAATTGCTGTTTTCCATGGCATCACACTATTTTTCAAAGAAATAAGGGGGAAATGACCTTGAATATTTTGTCTGGGAATTTTTTGTTAATTTTAAATAGTGTGAGTGCTTTAATAATAATGGGGAGAATGCAACGTTGTGCGAGCAAACCTCTGCACAGCGGGACTTCTCCTCAGCTGTCCTCCACCCTGCACCTTCCAAATCTGCTCCAGAGGGGCCCCCCCAACCCTCCAGAACAGATTTTGAGGATGCGGGCGGGAAGGGGGAAATCCTCCTCCTCTTGTTCTGCTGATGGAATCCATTCCATCAGCAGGAGGTGTTAGTGGGATACCAGCAGCAGTGTCACTGCAGTTTGCTGTTGGGTAGATTTAAGGCAAGGAACAAACTACACATGACGGTGAGTCACACGCACATTTTCCTCCACATTTGTTAAAAATACATAACCCTGGAGTATTGCAGTGGAAGGTGTGTGTGTGTGTGTGTGTGTGCAGAGTTCTTAACTTTCCCCCCTCCAGTGGTTTTTCAGCTTAAACAGTCACCCACAGCTGCTTTCCCCCTGTAATGGCAAAAAAGCAGCCGAGGACAAGTGATTTTGAGTAGGACATATAGCAAAGGGGAAAGGGTTATGAAGCTCCTCCTCCCATGCATGTCTTCCATGCAGATTGCAGTGTCCGTGGCTGCATTTTGTGTGGTGGTGGTTTTTTTGTGTGTTTTTTAAGAGTCAGGAAAAAAACTACATGCAAATGAATGTTAAATGTTGCTTTGCCCTAAATCTCTGAGTAATATTTTTTATAGTGTTCTCTCTCTCTCTCTCTCTCTCTCTCTCTCTCTCTGTGTGTGTGTGTGTGTGTGTAGGCGATGCGCAATGTTTTCTTTCATCCTAGGGAATCAAGAGTGTACAAAGACTACAGTTGACATCCAAACAATTGTGCAGCTATTTCTGCACACCCAAGCTTTGGGATCATGTTTTTTCAAACAGTAGCCCACCATGTCACATGGCAAACCACTTTTGAGGGTCTGCAGTTCAAAGGGGGGAAAAAGTCAAAAAGCCCACCGGGATGTGCTTAAAATAGTTCTTTGGATCCAGTCCACTGCCTGCCTGCCACTGCTGCATTCAGCGAACCCAGCTTTCTTTCCCACCCAATTGACTGATCACTTCTGTCAATTCTGACAGCAGTGGTCACCTTATTAGGCAGCTGGGAGAGAAAGAGGTGCCCATATCGGAGAGGATCCAAACAGCCATGCATGATGTTCCAACGCTTGCTTCTTCCTCTCCTGCAAAGAGGTGGTTGGGGGCTGTCTGAGTTTGCAGCACTGATAATCTGTTAGGCTGCAGAATGAAAGGTTCAGCACGTACCCTGGGACACGTGTGCCAGTCTATAGGTCAGTGATGGCAAACCTATGGCACGCGTGCCACAGCTGGCACGCAGGGACCTCTCTGTGGGCACTTGAGCCATTGGTCGCCAGATCGCGAAAAGACCATCCCCTTTTGCATTCAGCATCGGGTTTCCATAGTAATTCCTCTCCACTCATTCCTCGCTGGCCTCCACAGGCAGGCACACTCCAACATCTCCACCCCCAGAAGTGGACTGCGCAGGCCCTCCTTCTAACTGAACAGACAGCTCAGAAGCACAGCGCGCGCGCCCCCGAATCTTTGCGCGCCCGATGAAGAGCCATGCCCTGAGACAGAGCGGGGCGTGATTAGCTAGTGCCCCCTCCTCCTTCCTGCCAAATTTAAGGCACTTTGAAATAAATAAGTTGGTTTTGTGTTGCAGTTTGGGCACTCGGGCTCAAAAAGGTTCGCCATCACTGCTATAGGTGATGCTTCTGAAAAAGCATAAACACAAGACAGAATCAGGGCCATGATATAAATATAAAAAATGCTGAAGTCCCTCAATAGGAGACGGTATGCATTACTGTTACAATTGGAGTGGGCATGTGTCTCCTTTTACAGAGGGCAGTTCTCTATTTGAAGCCCTCTATTTCAGGGCTCTCCAACCTTGGGTCCCCAGATGTTGCTGGACTACAGCTCCCAGAATCCCTTGCCATTAGCCATGCTGGCTGGGTATGCTGGGAGCTGTAGGCCAGCAACATCTGGGGACCCAAGGTTGGAGAGCCCTGCTCTATTTGAAGGGCTGTCTTGTCCAGGTCTGGTTTAAAGACTAAGAACCATATTAAGAAGGGACACCAAGGGCCGTGAAGTTGCCCATCAACACTTAGCGCCTGGACAGCAGACTAAACAAGCAGGCTCGCAGGTCATCTGGTCACAGTCTTCCCCACTATGAAATGGTATTTTTATTTAAATTATAATAATGATTTCTAAGTTAGTATATGCACATTTTTATGCAAATCTGTGCCCTCTTTTGTTCTCTTTGTTGGTGATGCATAAGTGGCCACCCTAGTTATAATGTCTCTGTTTGATTATAACCGCTTGATTCACTGTTAGCTTCATGGGAATGGCATTGGCTGGCACACAGCAAATAGCATATAATTTTCCATTCAAACTAAATTATTGTGTATGCAGAGCAAAACAAGTTGAGGATTCACCTCATAATCTCTTGAATGAAAAGGCATTATCACCTAATCCTTCCAAAATCTGTTGGAAGGTCCTGCTATCCAGGAAAAAGAATCAAACAGATTTGATTGACTATCAAGTTTTTTAAAAGGGAGCTAGTCCATATGGTTGCTATAGATGCCAGTAAATTTGGGAAATATTTTGAGTGAAATTTAATATCACAAAAGCAGACTTTTGTGATGTTAAACCCTCAAGCAGATTTTGAAGGTGTGCAGGGGAGGGGGGGAATTGACCCCTCCCTGTCCCACTGATGGAAGCAAATTCCATCAGTGGGAGGCGTTCATTGGAAACCACCGAAACTGCCTTCTGTTTTGTAATATGGTCCACCGACAAATTACCGGTAATGTGTGATTTTGTAACTGTGGCATGTGTTGATTTTTAAAAATATATTGGGTATTGCTACTTTTTATCAACCTTATTGGTGTTTCTGTTTCCTTATTACAAGTTGTCAATGTGTCTGTCAAATTGTGATTGGTACTGGCTTCACATCATATCACTGTTAGTGCTGCTGGTAATGGCACATGGGGAGTAGTAAATAGAAAAACTGAATTCATTTGCAACCCTCCCCTTTTTGTTGGCTCTCTGTTTCGCTCATGGGCTTTTTAATTGTCAAAAGAACTAATTATGCTTATATCTACAGAACAGAGAATACAGTTCTGTAATTCCAATGGGCAGCCTTTTATAATTGAAAATACACTCAGGCTCTTTAAAAAGCAAAATACTTTAACAAACTATTGTGTTTTTAACACTGTAATAGCCAAACTGTTGGCTGTGGATTTTCTTATCTTCCTTCCCCAGTAATTACATATATTGTTCAGTTAGTGTTTTATTTAATCATATTGCATATTTTCCCTTAATTATGTGGAGTTCCTACAGATTTTGAATACTGTCTCTACAAATATAATAAAATGGTACCGTTGATTTTGATGAATAGACTGCTAATTAAAAACAGATTTGTCACTTTCTAAAGGCAATTTATACCTTTCAGTACCTTTACAATTTTAATACATGCAGAATTTGCTTTTGAAATATCATCTGATTTTTTGGGCACATGCTTTCTGTTCATCTTTTAACATGATGATTATTATTATCAATGTCTTTAAGACCTTATTTTGTAATTGGTATGAGGAAAGGAAGAAAATGTGCTTTGTTTTAAAAGAGAAAACCACACATCACCACCTTAGGGGGGGGATATATTTCAATCTCTAACTGTGCAATCTTATACATGTCTACTCGAAAGTAAGTCCAGTTGAGTTCAAAAGGGCTTACATGTGGGTAAGTAGGTATAGTATTACTGCTTGAGAGAGGCAGTATTGGATCAAAGGCTGCCATCCAAAAACCCAATGCATGCACCTAAAAGTACTTCCATACATGCACAGGGATATTCTTGATTTTTTGGCTTTTAATTGGAGCCCCTGGCATTACTTCAGATGCTGCTCAGGAGGAGCACTAGAATTTGGAGAGAGGAGAAGCTGATGTTGGAGGGGAAGCTTGGAGAGCTGGGGACTGGTGCATGTATGGGAGCCCCCACAGGGACCCTTTCGGAATCCTGCCCTAAAATCTGGTAGGATCTCATTCTATTTGCACAAGCAGGATCTCATTCTATTTGCACCTACATTTGAAATTGATCTTCGATGATCACTGAGAGAATAGCATCTAATTTGGAACTGAAAGCCATACTAAAACTAATTAGCTTTGCACATTCAAATTAATTTCAGTGAGCATGGAGGTCCTTTAAAAAAAAATAATAATAAGGCTAGGATTCTTGGGATTTTACCAAGAACTTGTAGGTTATGTGAAAGAGCCCCAGGCAGAGGCTGCGGGAGGGGGATGCCCACTAGGGCTGGGACCCCCAATCTTTGCTGTGGGGCCCCAAATCTCTGACAGGCCATCTACCCCCCACTATGGCTGCCGCCTTCCTTCCCAGCATTGGTGGATTCACCCAAAGTCTCATGAGATCTTGATTTCGGATGAGATCTCGCAAGACTTCCGGACAAGATTGGGACTTCTGGATGAGATCTCGCCAGACATTGGGCAGTACGGGAGCATGCCAGGCATCTTTTTCCTGGGCAGTGGGAACCCCAATTACAGGTGGGGGTGGGGGACAGTGCTTTGCGTATGGCCACTTCATGGGAGAGATGAGATCTGAACTAGAACATGGCTTGTACTCTTAGCCACTAGTCTCATTAAGGACACTGGAAGCCACTGCAGTTACCAAACAGCAAATTTTAAAAGGAATATTAACCATAAATATCATCCTTGCTCTTTTTACAGGCTGTATCCTTATCACAGATTAATGTGTGAACCATTGAGTTTGGAGGCCTCTGTGTTACAGTATGAATAATTGAATAAAAAACAATGGAGTCGAGTAGATCTTACAGGGTTTACTGATCTGAAGTAATGGCTCTTACCAAAGATAAAAGTAAAACAAAAACAAAAAACAACCTGCCGAAGGCATGAAAATATAGATGGTTAAGAATGAGTATGCAAAGTAAAAACCCAAGATATCCAAGTCAAAAGCAAGCTACATTAAAAGAGGTGAGATACAAAGCTGGGAACTGATACCTGTTCCCTGTCAAAGAATTTAAAGTCCTTAAAGGGGCTGGAGCAGCTCCCATATGAGGAAAGGTTACAACACCTGGGATAGTTTAGCTAAGAAAAAAGGTGAGTAAGAGGAGACATGTATAGAGGTGTACGAAATTATGCATGGTGTGGAGGAAGTGGACAGGGAGACATTCTCTCCCTCTCTCATAATACTAGAACCAAAACGGTCATCTCATGAAGCTGATTGGTGGGAGATTCCGGACAGATAAAAGGAAGTACTTCCGCACACAGTGCAGTGCAAAGTTAAACTATGGAATTCACTTCCACAAGATGTAGTGACGGCCACCAATTTGGATGGCTTTAAATGGGGATTGGTTATCAAGAGCTACTAGTCCTGATGGCTACATGCTACCTCCAGTATCAGAAGCAATATGCCTATGTATACCAGTTTTTGGGGAACATGGGTGGGAGAGTGCTGTTGCACTCATGTCCTGCTTGTGGGTTTCCTGTGGGCAGCTGTTTGGCAACTGTGTGAACAGAATGCTGGACTAGATGGATCTTGGTCTGATCCAGCATGGCACTTCTTATGTGGCTGCTGTAATATAGCCCAGTCATTAATTCATGTGTGCGTTATAGATATACTGCTTGCTTCTACACTTATCACTCACACTGAAGTAATCAATGTTAGTAGATGCATAGGAGATATGCTCTTTAGTGAGTTTGGCTGACACACAAGACATTGCATACATGCAGTCAAATAAAATATTGACAAGTTCTCTTGTCTAGCTTAGAGACTGGGAAGATTACTTTTCAAGCAATTTTTTAAAAATTTGCATATCTGAGTGTTTCCCTGGATGAGTTTGAGCAAGTTTTGGTGCATAAGAGCTGTGATTCTTGCAGGATGGAAAGCTTAAACATTGAGCACTTTGATTACATTTCTTCTCTAGTTAATTTTATGTAAGTAATAATCCAAAGCTAGAAAGAAAGAGTCAAATCAGCAAAACCAGAGTCTCTGGTGGAATGGCTTTGGAAGCATTTGCAACAACTGGATGCAACTTAAATCCTATGCATGGATTTGCTTTTATTCCTTGTGGGGGTCTTCCTTATTTGCTTTTATTCAGGGTTGGGGGTCTTGTTGTTTTATTGCTGTGTTAAAGATAATCTGAAGCCATTTATGCAGCTAGGCTTCATTTTATTTCCCCCCCACTCCCTTTTGTGCTGGTTGTTGGGAGCTGTAGTCCAGACCATGTGCCACCTCCATTTTTAAACCTGCTTGGGTTGGCAGTGGTGATATTTATTTTCCTTTTAAACATCTGCTTGTGGGGTGGGTAGATTTTTGATGCAGTTAGAACTTCTGGCCATGCTTACTCCTGTGTAAGTCAGTACTTCTGGCTTCAGAGTAGGCATTTATAAGATGGATTTACTTTTTAAACGGTGTGTACTGGCTGTTGCTCTGAGGTTTGGAGAGGGGCATGCTCATGTAAAGAGGTGTATGATTGGATGCTGAGAAACTGCTGGCTATGCTATGCTTACCGGCATTTTGGATGCTTTTGTGTGTGACTCTGGGGATATTATCATCCTCATCCACATCTCTGTGTCCCATTTTGCAGTGGGTTGCTCCTGGGTTCCAAAGAATGCTTTTCTGTGTGGTTCTGAGAATATCATAATCATCACCATTCCATTATCATGCTGTGTGGATTGTCCCCCACTGTTTTGCATTCATCATCTTAAAGTGGTGACGATGCTTGTGTCTAGAGATAGCTTTTGGATGGTGTGCAATGGCTTGCTGCTTGGAGCAGGATAATGTGGGCTCAAAGGAATGTTTTCTTGGATAGTTCCATGGGTCAGCCCTCTGCCTCTCATGACCCCTTGGCTCCACCTCTTGTGACCCTGCAGCCCTGCCTCTCATGACTGCTTGGCCTTGCCTCTTGTGACCCAGCCTCTGCCCCAGGCCTGAACCCCAGATCTTTTAAGTACCTAGCAATGCTCCTGACCCCAGGGCTCCTCAAATTGCTCACCCATGACTTAAAGGATGGTTGCCATTCCAGAGGCATAATGGGAACAGATTAAACCATGTTTTGGGGTCATTTGCCTTCTTAGGTAGACAGCTGTGAGACTGAACAAGACAGATGTCACTTGATAGCCTTTTTGACTGGTATAAATAAGACCGTTGTGAACAGAGCCTGCAGTTTGTAAACCAGACGTCAAAGCTGTAAAGACCAACCAAACGCAACATATTGAAGACCCCACCCTGCTGGGAAGATAATATCCCATTGTCCAATTGCAAGATCTCCATTTCCTCTCTACTCAGATGAATAACAAAAACAAATAAACAAAGTATTTACATCTGTAAAAAGTCCTAACATCTGAGATGCTTCTTGCTCGACATGTCATTCCAAATCCTGTGCATTTCCTCGGGTGATATCTGATGCACTGTGATAACACGCCGATATCTACACAGGCTGTATGCCATCTTCCAGTGATTAAAGCCACTGTTTTGGAAAGGATGGATGCCAAGCTTCCGCAGACACAGTCCCACGTACACATCTTCAAGATGAAGAAGTCTAGTATGGAGGGAGGTTTTGTAAATCATCTCTGCTACATCAGCTGAAAAGATGTAGCCAGTGCCCGAGCAAAATGGTGGATAGTTGCTATCAGGATACAAGTCCCTAGGCATGTACCATTTGCTACGGACATCCCTTATTGGGCCTCCGTTGATGACGTAGCCAGTGAAGTACCTCCGTCGTGGCTTGGTGTTGGGTTTTAGCAATTTGTAAATAAGGTTGTCCATATTTACAAAAATGTCACTGTCTGTTTTCATGATGTACTTGGCTTTTGAGCAAAACGTAGCCACCCACCTCATCCCCATTAATGTTTTCAGAGTGAGGTTGTGATAGGAGTCAATGAAATCCTCCACAATAATATCATGGAAAATTTGACTTTCTTGCTCTACCATCTGGTTTAACACAGGGTCTGTGTTTTTCCCCAGAAGAAAGAGAGTGGAAATCTTAATGCCTTTGAAGTTGTTCTCGTCTCCCCACGTCTCTCGAATGGCTTGCCTGGCATCAAATTCCTTGTGGGTCGTGCTGATGAGAATGACCAGAAATGGGGCATTCTTCTCGCACTTCTCTGGCTCATTTATGAGGAAATCAAACGAATGAGGATTTATTGGTCGAGTCCTTATATTGCCAAAGGAGACGTTTTTTCTAGCCATTGAGACGCTGTCATAAGTTTTGTGGACTGTGTAGGATGAAGTGGGACGTGTTATACTTAAGTACCAAAGAGCACTTGCCCAACAAACAACTGTCAGGACATACAAACATGAGACTTTTGAAGCCATTGTTCCTGGAGCTCTTCTATTCAGTAGAATGAATAAATAGCCCTCTTACCATTACCATCTCTTGGTCCCGCAGAGGCAGCATGTTATTTTTCAAACCTTAAAGTTCGACATAAGACAAGCAACCTGGTACTCATTCATGCAGCTAAGTGAAAAGGAATTAAGCCTGAACTGAGTTCCTTCTCCTGTGTGGTAGCAGCCTCCATTTCCTGCAATGATGTGTGATTTCTGAAAAACATGAGCAGAAAATTATTTTTATTGATGGTGCTGCTTTATTTTGATGTTAGGATAACCTAACCGCAAATATTATATGAAATGCTAATTTATGACAATTAAAGACGTTACTGTTTTGTGCAGAATGAAGTTAATGGTAACTGCATATTAATAGCTTTGGTCATGACTCACGGGAAGCAAAGTCATTAACTTAACAAGGAAAGGCAGTGCGATTTTCTTAGGTACTTGAATCTATGCAGTATTGGCTCACAGTCAAGTCATGGCTAGTCTGGGCCCCAGGGCAGATAGGTGCAAGTCATTCCTCATTGGAGATCTTCAACAATATTTATTTATTTGATTTATTTAAAATATGTATAGGCTGCCTTTCAGGGCAAGGAGCCCTCCCAAGATGGCATACAACATTAAAATGCATATAATAAAATTCATAATTAAATAACCTGAAGTGATGATAAAAAGCAGCAAAAGTTCCACAAGACAACAAATCTCAGCATAAGACAGAACCTACAACACAACTGCAGCCATAACCCAGTCTGATCTCCCCATAATTGGGGGAAGGCCAGAGTAGAGAAGTAAGTCTTCAGGGTCTTCCTAAAAGCCTTCAATGATGGGGCCTGGTGGACCCCTGTTGGCAACTTATTCCAGGGATGTGGGGCCACTGCAGAAAAGGCCCTCTCTTGTGTACTCACCCACCTAACTGCCCTCACAGGTGGGCAAGTGAGAAGGGCCTCTCTTGCTGATCTTAAAGTGTGGGCAGGCTAATACAGGTGAAGGCAGTCCAATTTGTTTCCAAACTAGTGGTGGGCACAAACCTGTCTGGGGGGCTGCCTCGCCGCCGCCTCACCTCTCCGCAGCGGCGGCCCCCCACCTCGTTCTTCTGAGCGGCATGGAGCTGTTCTCCGCGCTGCTCGAGCTGCTAGTGCCGCCTGCGCTGGTCCCGACACATCACTTCCAGCGGGCTGGAAGTGATGTGACTGGGACCATGCGTCGGCGCGCTGGACCCCCGCGCTACGTTTTTGGCGGGGAAACCAGGGCAACAGGGTTTAAACATCCCTGTTGCCCTGGTTTCCCCGCCAAAAACATAGCGCAGGGGTCCAGCGTGCCGGCGCAGGGTCCTGTCGTGTCATGCCGGAAATGATGCGATGGACCAGTGCGGGCGGCTCGCTGTGGAGAGGCGAGCCACCGCTGGAATCAGGTAGGCCTGCGCAGGTAGGCCTGCCGATTTCAGCCAGCTACGGCCCGCGAGGCGATACGGTCCACCACTATTCCAAACCATTTAAGGCTTTCAAGTTCAAAACCAGCACTTCAAATCGGGCTTGGAAGCTTTACTATGCTCGAGACCATCTCAGTCAGCTCAGGCACAGAGACTGTTGGGCAGCGGGATGGATGGTACACCAACAGAATCCCAGTCCTGTCTCGGGTGCTCAACACCAGATAAAGATACTAAAAAATATCTGACTGTTGGATGGGAAGATGGAATCCCTATAGACCAAGGGGAGCTTGGTGCTACACAAGAAACCCTGGTGGACACATTTGGGGTAGAATGACTCCTCCTTCATCAAACCAGGTTTCAGTGACACAGGCCAGGTTGGCATGCTCTTCAGCTATAAGGTCAGAGATGATACAACCTTTTCCACTATCCGATCTGGCATTTATCAGCAGCAGAGGGGACTGAAGGCAAGCCATGGGAATTACTGAGGTTGGGATATGGACTGGAAGGGGATAAAGCACACAGATGTCTCAACTGCCTTCCCCTGAACTGATGTCGTTGCCTCCCACCACTATAACATCCTCTGCCCTGCCCTACTGTGAGAGCTGGACTGACCCGGGTTCAAAAGCTTACCTAGCCAGTGACCCTCAGTCCCAGTCACGCAGACGGAAGGAGGAGAAAACAGCAGTTAATAAAGATTAAAGAGTAATTTATTTGTAAGACCCAATTACATGGGATTAAGGCAAGCAATGCATCTCTTACTCACTACATGATTGCAGATTCAAATTCAAGACCCCAGTGGTAAGGCTGAGATGCAGTGAAGTGACTGACTGAAGTAGAAGTCCGGAACAAGAGAGAGAGAGCCAGGAAGTCAAGAGAAGCTGTCAACAAGTGTGTCAGTCTTTATACCCCTAGACTCTATAAATAGGATATTACTTACCAGTTGTATAACCTGTTTTTCACAACATGTTTACCCCAAATCTGTCCCAAGGTTGCTGAGTCATATCACCTTGAGACTATGTCTGGTGACTGAAGACCTTGTGTACATCCTCAAGAGACATCCTCCATGTCAGGTGATAATCCTGATGTCAGGTGATAATATCGTTCTGCCCATCATGCAAAACCTAACATCTACATCTGTAGTGACCCCAGCTTCCTCCACTGCTAGACACATTAGAAGCCTAAGTTGCCCCCCAAAACCCACCTGAAAAACCCATGCAACTCCACTAATACAGGTACTGACCAGCAGTTTCACACACTAGCTAGATATTATGGTGGGGGGAGGAAGAGACAGAAAGAGAAACCCCTCTCTGTCCTGAAGCTCCTCTCTCAAAAGGAGCTTTTTACCAGAAGCTCCTCTCCAAAAGAGTCTGACCTTTGCCCTTGGTCCTCCTCAAAGGTCCTTGGTCCTCCCTGCCCGTTTGGTGGCAACATGGTGGAAGCCACATGCCACCAGCGGCAGCCTTCTAGATAAGTCCCACCTCCTGGGAAGTTCCTGTGCCTCAAAGAGAGGTAAGTTCTTACTAGGAAGGGCAAATCCTCCAGGCCTCACTTGCTGTTTCCAGCCCAGGCTGTTTCCAGCCCAGGATGCAGTGTGAGGATGCAGTGTACTGCTCTCTCCTACAGCAGTGTTTCCATCCTGGAGAAGGTTAGATGGCAATACTTCAAGCCGGGAGCAGATGGCTACAAATGTCCATCAACGGACTATTATTTTCCTGTTGAAACTGGTTTTGGCTAAACTCCTTAACTGGTTGATCTAGCGTTGATTAGAATCAAATGAAAACTTTATCATAGGATGATATATTACAGAAAACCAACTGATTTTGGTCTTAGACTGAGATTATTTATTTATTTAAAATGCTTCTGTCCCATCTTTTCTCATAGAGTTCAAAGTGGCTAACAAAAAAGTAAAATGCAATAAGAGGCAACAATACATTTTTTAAAGTTTTATTTGCAATTATAACAAGGGGGACACACCTGAAAACAGTAGTAACACTGATAGCAAGAATGTAAGAAAAACAAGAATAAAAGCATAACCAATTGTGGTAAGTGTTCACCACTGGGGTTTTTTAAAAAAAGTTTTGACACTTCTGTTTCAAATACATGTGTTAATAGAAGCAGACCTATTTATGTCTAAATAAGCATCCAGACTGTAAGATACGTGTTCAAATGCAGCAAGATCTTCAGTCCACTGAATAATAGGTGGTGGAAGTATATCCTTTCAGGCTTAGAGTACAGTAATACCTTGGATTGCAAGTAACTTGGTTTGAGAGTGTTTTGCAAGACAAGCAAATTTTTAAATATTTATTTATTTATTTTTTAACTTGATATACAAGCGACGTCTTGCAATACAAGTACTGTAGTACAGATTAAATTAAAAATCTCTGTACAAATTTTTTTGGGGGGATTTCGTTTTGATATAAGAGTGTTTTGGATTACAAGCACGTTTCCGGAACGAATTATGCTCTCAATCCAAGGCATGACTGTATAGGTTTCTTTGCAACCGTTAGGGCTCTCAGAATGCACTTTTTCTGTCCATCTGTTAATCCCCACATCACAGGAATATAACTTAAAACATATGAGCATCCACAATTATCACAGATCTTTCAAGAACAAAATTTATGTGAGCAGTAACTTCCAACAAAAAAGAAGCCACCAGAGGGCATGCCCACATCATATGCTCCAGCGACGCATTATCCACATTACATCGTCAGCTTCTAGCAGAGCTAGCCAGCTTTTTCTGAACCTGCCTTCAGTGAAGGTGCTACAAAAAGTTAGGGCAGTGCCCCCACCATGCAAACCCCCATGGCTCTCCCATTACTGTTTCTAATGAGTCTGTTCTGCTAGTGCGGTTTAATTGTACTAGCTGCTGCTGCACGCTTCACCTGTCAGCTGCAATCTCTGGAATAGGCCAGGCAGTACTACTTTTCTCAAACTGTGCATGTGTGCTTCATGCACACATGAAGCACACATGTGCTTCAAAATGGCTGATTTCCTGGAGGGCGCCCTGGGGAAACAGTCCCTCACAGGATCAAAGGCATTGGCAACGCACTGTGCAGCTTGCAGGGAGAAAGATCCCCACCTCCACCAGTGCTTTGTAATGGATTGCGCTGCCGGGCATCCAGGATGCAGTGTGAGTGCATCCACATGACTAAACTTGGCCAATCAGAGCTTCAGCAGGGAGAAAAGAAGTGGGGAAAAAACCCATGCGGTTGCCAGCTGAGATCTTTCCTGACTGTGTGGAGAGGAGCAAGCTACCAACCTTGAGGAGATTTAATTTATTGTTGGAGAGGAGAGGAGAAGAGAGAGAGAGAGAGACAGAAGAGAAGTGTAGCATGTGCGTCCCTGCTGTCTTTTATTTTTATTTTAGCAGCAGCTGCTGAGCTGATTTTTTATTTTATTTTAGCAGCTGATTTTATTTTATTTTGGAAGAGGAGAAGGGTGGAAAGAGAAAGAAGTGTGTATGAGCTCTTCGTGAAAACCTAATAACAAGGAGGACTCAGGAGCCAGCCAGGCACAACAATACAGTAGGGGCTAAATTGATTTTTTATGGTGGGAGTGGGGCAAAGGGGAAACACCAAGGGGTTTGCTTTGCTACGATATGCTATGTTGAGGTGGTTGTTTATTTTATTATTTTTCTTTTCAAATAATTCTATCTCTGGCTCTCTCTGTGTTGTGGCTTGTGGGATATGTCTGTGTCTACCAGGGATGGGGACTTGGACTCGAGGACTCGACTCGTGAGTCGGACTGAGTCCCCCCTCTGACTCGAGTCAGACTCGAGTCCCAATATTTTTAATGGGACTTGAGGCTCGACTCGGGACTCGAGACCAAGGACTCGACTCGAGACTCGTGTTCCAAAATTGTGTTCCTCAAATGCAACATGGATAGGTTTTAGGAAGTACAGCAAGTTTATTTTTTAAAATCATTTTCCTAAAATGCAACCTTTCAGACATTTTGGGTTTGGCTGCCTCTGCCTGCCTGTTTGGGATTCCCTGCCTCCTCTGCCTGCCTGGTCTCTTCTTGACCAGTTCCACAGTTGAATTGTCCAAGACAAAGGCCTCTGCCTGCCTGTTTTGGGGTTCCGTGCCTCCTCTGCCTGTCTGGTTATTTTGGGTTTGTCTGCCTGGTGTGTTCTTGCCAAAATCAGTGGCAGAGTTTTGAAATAAAAAGGCACACTTGTGCCTAGAATTTATTTAAGCCACACATCTGAAATAGCCTTATTTTGTTGGGGAAACCCCCCATTGATTTTAATCGGGACTCATTAGAGAGGAGAGAAGATGAGCCTCCCTTAGACGTGAGTTCCAGAGCCTGACCACAGCTCAGCATGACAGAGAGAGAGAGAGAGGTGTGTGTGTGTGTGTGTGTGTGTGACTAAGCACTGGATAACCTTAACCTTTAGTTAAGGCTAGTCACACACATAAAAAGGTTAATCGGGACTCGTGGAGTCAGCTTTGGGAGTGACTCATGACTCGTGACTTGTGAGTCACCATTTTGGACCAAGGACTTGCACTTGGACTCGAGACTCGGGTCCAAAGACTCGTGATTCGACTCGTGACTCGAAACCAAGGACTCTTCAACATCCCTGGTGTCTACCTAGATTGTAGCTGTTGTGGTTAAGCAGCTTGATGAAAATTCATCCAGGTGTGGCTTATTAACTTGGCTTGGTTGGTTGGAGAGAAAAATGGATCATATTGCATAGTTCCTTCCAGGATAACTAGATAAGTAGAAATTAACTTATTCCTGTAGCTGGCTTGCAGAGAGGGTAATCCTAATTCATCATGAATTTGACTTGTTTAAAGAAAGGATTTTGGCCTGCCTAAGTGATCCTATAGTGTTTGTTTTTTTTAACAGTGCAGTCCTATATGACTACTCAAAAATAAGCCCCATTGAGTTTAATGTGGGTCTAGGATTGCAATGTTGGTATAGGATTGCACTTACTCCTAGGTACTGTGTTTGACCAATGTAATGTTTTGTGAACTGCTATGCTGCGCCTGCTTGACAACTTGCGTGCCTTTCTAGACCCCTCCGTCCTTACGTGGAGGCTGTATAGCAGACTAGGTGTAGTTGGCTCAACCTCTGCTGACCCCTTGGCTTTGCCTCCGGTGACCCACCCTCCACCCCACCAGTCAGATTGGCCACCGGCCTCCACTGCCAACCTTTGTGGTATCCAATATACACAAAACATCATTTTTTTTGTTGAATCAGCCTCCATTTATATCTGTAGAAATAGTATACAGTAATACCTTGGATTGCAAGTAACTTGGTTTGAGAGCGTTTTGCAAGACAAGCAAATTTTTAAATATTTATTATTATTATTATTTTTACTTGATATACAAGCAACGTCTTGCAATACAAGTACTGTAGTATGGCTGAAATTAAAAATCTCTGTACAAATTTTTTTGGGGGGATTTCGTTTTGATATAAGAGTGTTTTGGATTACAAGCACGTTTCCGGAACGAATTATGCTCTCAATTCAAGGCATGACTGTATATGGAAGCTAAGGCAACTTTCCATTGATTAGGCTGTATAAAGCATTTTAGTTCCCTATTCCATTTCTCTCTAAAATACTGAACATCCACTTTTTTACATTCCAAAAGACACTGTTAGCTTTCTGTAAAGAGCCGATTAATTCCTCCAACAGTGTAGGAGGTACGAAAGCACTCCGCTGATGGCCCATATATAGACACCAAAAGGTGCCGTAATTGAATATATTGCCACCTAGCACTAGTTGATAAGTGATATCTGCTCCATAGTATTGAAAATGGTAAGAACTCATCTTCCAATCCTATTAACTGATCAAAAGTATAAATTCCACTATCAACTCAGTTCCTCCACAAGAAAGGCTGCTTCTCTATTTTCAAATGAGGATTCCCCCATAAAGTTAATTTAGCATGAGAATAAGGGTCAAACTGCAGCTGATGAGACATTATGCCATGTTTCTCTAGCCGCTGAAATTATGGGTGGAGCCATTCCTTTCTTTTTAATGTGCCTAGATCTTAGTGCTATAGAGCCAAAAAGTGGTGTCAAGTAGTTTGAATCCAGAACAAACCACAGAGCAGTGTTAAATAAAAAAATCTATTTTCCATTCATTGGTAAGAGATAACAAATAAGCTTTATGATATATAGCAAGATCTAGCAAATTAAATCTTCCCTTCCTAATTGGCAACTGCATACTCTTAAGTGAAAACCAGGGAAGAGAAGCACCCCCCCCCATAAATGTCCACAATGCTGCATAGTTTTTGAAAATATGTTTATATTAAAAAAAAAAAAAAGGGAAAAAAAAAAAGAATATTATGCAATACATAAATTACCTGTGGTACGAGATTAATCTTGAATATATTAATCTTGCTCCAAATACTTAAATTAAGTAATGCCCATTTCTCAAACTTGGGTTCGTGCACACTTGTGTAAATTGGCACATGCGCAGTTTCATTAGTACTTATGAAAATGTGCACATCCCCCCCAAATGTGCATTTTCACGCTTTAGCCTATGGGAGGAAATGTGCATTTTCGGTCAGTGTTTTTTAAAATTTTCCTACGACTAAATTTGCGTATAATTTCAAAAGTAAAAAACTGGTCCACAAGTCCGCAGAATTGGCACAACTTCAAAGATGCTGGTCCGCTGTGGAATCTGCAGGTCAGATTCACAGAAATCTGAACTCCTTTGAATCCATTGCAGATTTCTCCTACTTCCCTAGTGTTGAATGAATTGCAGACTGAAATTTCCAAGGGGGATTACTTCTATCCAAAACTGGGTCAAGAATCTCATTAAACTCCCCACCAATTAACAAATGGTTATAAGTAATAGCAAGCAGGTGACTAAAGCACTCATGAAACATGGCAGGTGAATCCAGATTAGGACCATATACATTCACCATGGTGATTATCATGTTTGTAAATTTGACCACAAAATAAGAAAGTGCCCATCTGAATTGGATATTGCTTATATCACTGATATTGGTGCATTTTATGTATTAGTAGAGCCATACATACCTTTAGCTTTCTTGGAATGACTACTAGTATAGACTTCCCATACCCAGTCTTTGCAAAGTCTGTCCTTGTCTTCCACCAACAGGAGAGTTGCTTGTAAAAACAACAACATCCATTTTTAACTTACTGAGTTTGGAAAGCACTTGTTTTCTTTTATTAGGAGTGCCTAGCCCCCTAACATTCCACGTGATGATGTTCAGAGAGATGGTATTTCACAAATTAGAGATAGCCTCCAAAAATATCTGAAACACTTATTTACACCTACCAACCCACTCCATTACACTCCATTACATTACACATTAAAGCCTAACAAAAAATTCACATAAACTACATAGATTTGAAGACCATTCACTGCTCCCACCCTTACATTTCTAAAATGGAGGCAAAAGACAGCTGGAACACAAATAAAATATTGTAGATTCTTCTGCCTAGCTCTTGAGATTTTGAGGATGCACGTCATTGGTCCACCACCTTCTTTGTATAACATGGAAATATCATTATACACCAATTTTGTTTTCCCCATCTGAGTTCCTCTTTATCTCTTGCTGTTCTCAAAATAAATTCTTTCACAGTAGATCTTGAAAATCTTACAATGGAAAGCTATGACTTTTCAGACGAATGAAACAGAGGAGTGGAAATGTGATGTGCATGCTCAATATCTAGCTTTGGCAAATTCAGTAATTCATGCAAAAAGGACTTAATAAAAGGTGAATATTGACCTTGTTCAACCTTCTCTGGAATCCCAATAATTCGTAGGTTACAATGGCAAAAATGGCTCTCAAGTGGATTTGCCTTAGCCTGCAAAACAGTGTTAGATTTCTGCAAGGCAGCCAACACAGTATCATGGGTGGCCACGTTGTCTTCCAGCTGCGAGATTCTAGATTCTGTAGCATCTAATCTTGTGGAAATGCCGTTGATCAATGCTCACAGCAGCTTGATAGAATCTTTTATGTTTTTGAGATCCACAGCCATCACTTTAAAGAGGGACATACCTTCTCCCCTGGTTTCTGAGAACCCCTGTGGCTTCTGAATTTGGAGTGGATGATGCTGGCACAGTTTTCATTTTCATATCTCTCTTGCTTGCCATCAAGCCAATTTTAATTGCAAGCTTAGAGTCAATAATGTGAAGTTAATGAGAGGAGTGAAAAGGAGGGAAAAGGTCTCCTATTTTCAACTATTGTAGAGATTAAAACAGTTATCAGGATATAATAAGCCAGAGGCACAGGAGTAAGCCAAAACATATCTGACTACGCCACCATCTCAACCGGACATGAGAGGCAACAAAACATAAGAAAAAAAGCAAGAAGTAGTTTAGGAATTGATGATACCCTGTTAAAAGAGACAGTGGTTTAGCCTGTCCATAATAATTTTTTTTATATAAAAAAGAGTGGACTGGAGAATTCATCAGTCTAGCTTGAAGTCTGTGAAATTTTTTTTTTTTTGGATAATGTATTAAGAGAATATTAAATAGTAGCCTTGGCAGTGAAGGATGTCAGAGATCAGAATATCAACAAACTTGGTCTGAATAGGAATTGTACAGATATGAACCTCTATGACATTAAAATATTGGTGTAACCTTTTTATGTGTGTGACTAGCCTTAACTAAAGGTTAAGGTTATCCAGTGCTTAGTCACACACACACACACACACACACACACACACACCCTCTCTCTCTCTCTCTCTCTCTCTCTCTCTGTCATGCTGAGCTGTGATCAGGCTCTGGAACTCACGTCTAAGGGAGGCTCATCTTCTCTCCTCTCTAATGATCTTCTACACCAGTGTTCTCCAACCTTGGGTCCCCAGATGTTTTTGGCCTACAACTCATAGCATGCTGGGAGTTTGTAGGCTTTTTTTTTGGTCTAAACATACATAAGAGTGCACCTTAAGTGTGGCGTAGTGGTGAGAGTGTTGGACTGGGACTTGGGAGATCCGGGTTCTAGTCCCCGCTCGGCCATGAAACTCACTGGGTGACTTTGGGCCAGTCACTGACTCTCAGCCTAACCTACCTCACAGGATTGTTGTGAGGATAAAATGGAGAGGAGGAGGATGATTATGTAAGCTGCCTTGGGTTCCTTGCAGGAAAAAAGGTGGGGTATAAATATAATAAATAAATAAATAAATAAATAAATAATTTTAACATATGTTGTTGGTCACCTTGGGCTCATTAATGGAAGGTGGGGTATAAATGTTTTAAATTAAAAAAGGGGGGGAGTCAGTACACACAATGCGAAAATGCATGTACTTTTTAAAGACCCAAACCACAAATACATCTGATAATGTTGTATGTTTAGAAAGCCCTTGAGCCATCAGAGGCAGCCTGCGATGCTATGGTCCTTGGGAGAGCCAACAATTCATAGATAGATCATAGAGTTGGAAGGAGCCTACAAGGCCATCGAGTCCAACCCCCTGCTCAATGCAGGAAACTAGAGGAGGGGTCTCCCATCCAAGTAATGACCAGGCCTGACCCTGCTTAGTTTTCCACACTCAGACAAGCTGAGCCAGCGTAAGCAACAGGCCTCCAATTCTTTGGAGGCTTCAGGTTTGAGGGGGACCTGAGCAAGTTGCTGTGGCTGAAATGTGGACAAGGGAAGAGTCATGGCAACAGTTGCTAGGGAAAATAGGAGAGCTTTTAAAAAGGCAGCTGGAAAGAAGGTTGCAGGGAGAGAGGGAGACAAAGGAGGAAGGGAAAGAAGGAAGGTGGTGGCTTCGGGGAGAGGAGATTTTTTTACTGAGCATGTGGGCAGGAACAGATCCAGGAGCTTTACCCTCCGTACAACCATCACCACAGATAGCAAATGAAACCAGCTCAGCAGGGATCATGTGACAATTGGAGCTAATAGACTTCCATCTGGCCCAATAGATCTTCAATGTTGTTTTACATTTAATTTTGTGATTCTTTGTTTTGGATTTTATTGTATACTTTTATGTTGGAAGTCATCTTGGGTGCTATTCTTGTGGCAGAAAAGAGGCATATAAAAAGTTATATTTATTTATAACAATATCTATTGTTAAATAATAGTACATACTCTGTTTAGTTTTAGAAAGGGATAAAAACTATCAAAGGTTGCCCAGAATGAATTTACATGGCACTTCAAATTCCTTAAAGTCCAGGTTTTGGATATATCTAATGTTTAAAGTGAATTTTTACTTTAAGGAACCAATCATAAAGCAGATGCATCCTGATGGATTGCCCTCCCCACATCTGAGTTATTAAAATTTTAAAATGTGGGCTTTTGCTTTCAGGCATGCAAATTAAATCAATGAACTAAATCCAACTTTATGTGAGCAGACTTCCATTCCTACAGCGGGAGTTTCCCCTCCTCTCCTCCCCCTACAGACCCCCGCATGCCCCCAAATCTGCTCTGGAGGGTCTCCCAACCCTTCGGAGTAGACTTGGGGTGTGCGTAGGAGGGAGTAGGGGAGGGGAAATTTCCATTCTGCTAGCGGAAGGACACCATTGGATATAACCCAATGGGATAGCAAATATTTGTATGCTCACTTTTCTTTTTTCCACTGTGAAAAAGATGTTGACACTTTTATTATTCTAACAGAAATGAGAGTTCTCTGTTTTGAAATACTGAGAGCTAGGAAATTACTTTGGGAGACTTTACTTTTTTAACGTTTTAAATTTCCCTTTCTAGTAAAACAAAAATAAGTGTTGTAATGGATGGGAGATCCCACTCATGCTAGAACATAAGTCTGTTCTTTATAGTTGATGCATCTATGATTTAGCACAAGGCATTTGGCTTTAAATAGCTGTGGAGGCCTTCCAGGAAATGTTCAAACACACTCCGAACAGAAATAAATCTGCTTATATATATGATGTTTTAAATTCCCCCTTTGTTCTTTACTAATAAAGGCGCTTGCATGAAAATAGGATCCTTGGTACCAAAAAAAGAGTTTGAAAACTGCTTGTAGAAAACTTCAGAAAATCCTGATTGAAATAATTTTATTGTTAGATCATTTTTGGCTCCCCCCCCCCAATATATCCACATAAATAGTAAGTTGAAGTGGAAAAAAACCAAATTATTTTGCCACAATCCATCTAAAGTTAATCATGACTATGTTCCACTGAAGCCAATGAAACAAGTTAGTCACTGCTCTTTTAAGTTCCATTGCTTTAGCTGGATCAGGCCCAAAACATATATGGTCATGATGATTCAACCAAAGCTAGAAATGCTTATGTGCCTTGAATTCCAGCTGGAGAATTAAGCTTATAATTAAATACTTCTTGCCAAAATCATTGGGACTTAAAAGTGTGTAACAGTGCAATCCTATACATGTCTGCTCAGGAGTAAATGCCACTGAGTTCAATGAGATTTACTCACAGGTAAGTGGGTATAGGATTGTGTCCTAACTATGCCTGGATTGTGCTGATAAAGGGTTTTGTCAGATTTCAACTGAAGGCTGCAACGAACTATTGCATAAAGCGGGGGCAGACAATTTTCAGTATAAAAGGGTGAAATATTAAATATTGCAAGGATGTTTTTGTGCGAATAAGAAATGCTGAATGATCAGATGCGCATACTCAAAATTGCTTAATCATTTTCTGGATGAATGCAATACAAAATCAGTGAGAAACATTCTAAATGTCATTAATTGCACACACAGATTTGGGATCTCTCCCACCCCCCCGTCCACATTTCCCAAACCCAAATCTCTACAAAAATCCAGTTTTAGCTGCTTTGGGTGTCTCTCTAAATCTTCCCTTAGTGAACCTATGCATTAGATTTCATTTGCCACTTTCTTTTTTATTATTTTTATATTATTTCCTGCAAAGTTTATGGTCCATGCATGGCAGGCGCTAAGGTTAAACTAGGAGGCTCAATTGTACCCTTTTGAAACATGGTATAAGGGCCAGGATCCAAAGAGAGGTGTGTCCCCGTTTGACGTTTGTATGTGCACCAGTGCTGACTCCAGGTTTTTGTGGGCCCTTGGGCAAGGCACCCTCAATGAGCCCCCTTCCTCAGTGAGTCTACTTTCTCGCTGCCATTGTCACCAGCTGCAATTGTCACCAGCTGCAATTGCTCCTCATCCTCTTGCTCATCATTGCTACCACTTGCTTGCTCCTTTGACAGGCAGAGAGCCAGCGTGCAGGTAGGCAGTAGCATCTATTCCAGGGCTCTCCAACCTTGGGTCCCCAGATGTTGCTGGACTACAGCTCCCAGAATCCCTTGCCATTAGCCATGCTGACTGGGTATGCTGAGAGCTGTAGCCCAGCAACATCTGGGGACCCAAGGTTGGAGAGCCCTGATCTATTCCTCCTCCTCCTCCTCCACTACCATCACCGTCTGACCAGGCAAGAGGCAGGTGAACAAGCAGGTTGCAATGGTGAAGAGGAGCAGCAATTTCAGAGGGCTCCTGTCAGTGGGCCCCTGCTGGGACTTGGGCCCACGGCATGTGCCCAACCATGCCTACCCTTGTTGCTGGCCCAGGTGAGCACATGTGCTTCTGAGTTTCCTTACTGGAGACAATCACTCACACTCCATGCAATGGAGGGTATGCTATCTTACAGTATAGTTCTGGAAGCTGGGGTGATGCTACTAGAAAGGAGGGTCTGAAAAGTCCACATGCACATACAGTATATTGATTGAACCCATCTGAATCTTGTAGGCATTTTCTATTCGTCACGTGCCATTTGTTTTTATTAGAAATGATTGCTAATGGATACTACAGTGAGCATGCCAACTCCATGAACATGAACAGGAGGACAGGGAGATGTAACAAAACAATGATGCAGGCCAGGAAGCTGCTTGTTACTGAATCAGATCACTGATCCATCTAGCTCTCTACTATCTATATCTATACTAGGGGTGGGCAACCTGTGGCTCTCTAGATGTTGTTGGGCTGCAAATTTCATCATCCCTAAGCAGCTTAGCTAATGGTGAGATATGATGGGAGCTGCAGTCCAACAACATCTGGAGAGCCACCAGTTGCCCACCCCTGGTCTACACTGACCAGCTTACACCATCTAGCTTAGTATTGTCTGTACTAACTGGCAGCAGCTCTTCAGGGTTTCAGGCAGGGCTCTTTCCCAGCACTACTTAGAGATGAAAAGCATTGTGTCTGGGATGTCTGCATGCAAAGCATGTGCTCTACCACTGAGCCACAGGGCTTCCCCTATGTACAGGCTTGTATTTTCAAAATGGGGTATTAAAAAAAAATATGTTCTGTCCCAGAGGCACCAAATCTTTGCATTTTCCCTCTCACTGCCTTTCAAAAATCATTTTTAGAACCTTCTCTGATTCCACGTTGTGTGATAGGTCATCCGTGATTACATCAATCACATTCCGTTACAGCAGTAACATGTAAATTGCATCCTGGTGGGGTTATAAACTGATGCAAATAACACATTTCACCTTCAGTTACTATAGTCACTGTCATTATTTTTCAGCGCTCTTGTGCTATGCTCTCCTGCAAGCCTCCTTTCCTCCTTGCCTCTATTAAAGCAGTTATAGTGTTTTTCATCTAATGAAAACTTTAGAGCAACAACATAGAGGGACCCCCTTATGAGTGCTCAGCAACTTTCCATTCAGGCGAGAATGTCTTCCGATGCCATTTAACAAACTCTTTATTATCTTCACAATAACTCTATTGACAATATTTGCCACCAGAGTCAGCTAAATTATCTCATAGTAATAGTCAGTATTTCAAACAAGGTGTTTATCTGCTCCTTGTCTTAATCTTCACTGTATTCTTTCCTTGAACATTCATAAATATACTTGAGATGCAGCAGCTTGGATGGTGACTTTCAGAAGGCACGGCAATGGCCTTGATGATATAGAGGCTACCTTCTCAGCAGTACATTTTTCAATTAATCAGTATCAGGATGAGAAGGGCTAATATTAATGTGCAGACTAGAACATCTGAAATCACACTTATAATGTCTGGGGTGTAAACTCACCAAACTGGACAACAAATCATCCTCCCCTAAATTAACAAGTTATCACAGGCGACAAGCAATGTGAAACTTTGGTATTTACTGGGCAAAGTTCTAGGAGAACTTTCAAGCTCACCCTTCAGACTGTCTACATATGGCTCTTCAGGTGTTTTTAGTGCCTTAGTTTCACTCCAGAATTTGGATAAACCAAGTTTGGAATGGTTGAGCTGCTGTTATAGTTCAAAACAAACATGACTGAAGTTTTAACACATAGACGTGGCACAATTCAATATAGGTTAGGCAGGAGTGAAGGTCTACATTGGGCAGGCACCCTGGTGCCCTCCAGTTGTTTTGCACTACAACCACCATCATCCCTGACCATTGGCTATGCTGGCTGGGACTTGTGGGAGCTGTAGCCCAAAACATCTGGATTGTTTTGGGCACCAGATTGCCTACCACTGGTCTGCACCAGGGGTGCAGAACCTCAGGTCCAGAAGCCAGCTCTAGGCTTCCTGGGGTCCCAATCCAGTCCTTCAGGGTTCCCCAGATGCCCCCACCCCCTTTTCCCCAACCACTGATTGGTGGTTCCCTGGCTTTTATACAGTGTGAAGAAATGTCATGTATATAACTGTTGTTGTTCTTTAATGTTTACTTTGTGTGGCCTCTCAGAGGCAATAATGTATCTGAGTAGGCCTGAGGGCTTGTTTTGTTACTGTCAAAGGCTTGTGTAGTAGTTGCTTAGTGACATTCTGAAGTGGGGGAGAGAGACAATTTCTTTGAATATTGTTAGATGGGGCCTGGATCAGGTAAATTCGGTTCTGACTGGCTGGAGATTCTAGCCCCAACATGCATTACTTTACACTTGCTTACACTGAATTGCATTTGCCATTTTGATGCCCATTCTCCCAGTTTCGAGAGATCCTTTTGGAGCTCCTCACAATCCCTTTTTGTAATTGAATTTGGTTTCATCGGCAAACTTGGCCACTTCACTGGTCACTCCTAATTCCAGACCATTTATGAATAAGTTGAAAAGCATTGGTCCCAATACAGATTGCTGTGGGACCCCACTGTTTACATCCCTCCATTGGGAGAATTTATGCTTCATTCCTACTCTCTGCTTTCTGTTCTTTAACCAGTTCCTGATCCATAAGAAATTCCCCCCTCTTATCATGGAATAAGTTTGCTCAGGAGCCTTTGGTGAGGGACTTTGTCAAAAGCCTTTTGAAGTCCAAGTAAACAAAGTCTACTGGATCACCCCTGTCCCCTATGCAAGTAGGGAAGCCTACTTGCATAGGCGTTCCACATAGTCTGGAACCCTGTTCATTTTGATGTTCTGGATTTCTCCAAAGTTGTTTTGAGGGAAAGCTTCCATATCCAAGGGTAGATTGGGTTATATTGGTGTCTTGCTGGTCCACATGACTGATGATGACCACCAGAGGGCCACAACTATTGTAGTCTGCATCCAGGAATTCCCACCAATCTCCCCTGAATTGTCTAAACACCTTCCCTGAGATCAATTTGTCAGATGCAGTGATATCATGTTCTAGTTTTGATTTTTAATTTAAAAAAAATTCAATTCAATTTTAGTGCTGTTTCCTGGGATGAACTAAGTAGGAATTCATCTCTGGCTCTTCCAAACACAACAACTATGGTTCAGTTTCCTTTAAATATATATATATATATATATTTAATTACTGAATAGAATGCTTATGTTCTGAAAGATCCCCTTCTGGACTGATCATGTGAATTAACTAGTAAGTATATCATCTGAAGGAGAACTACCGGACACATTAGAAGCAATGGGGGAGAGGGGGGGAGAGATGCAATGCATCCCAGAAGTTCATTAACAGAGCTGTGTGCAAAACTACAAAAAGATGACAGGAAAAATGTTAATGTAGCAAACTTTAATTAAAACTGAAGTTAAATCTAACAAAATGATCCTCATTGTGATGATTTATCTTTTGATCTTTTCATTTATTTATTTATTTTTGCTATGATGCTATACAGCTCACGTCCACATTCACCAAAGTGTGAAGGACCTCTCACCCCTTAGTCCTTTTTTTTTTTTAAAATTACTTTTCAAAACAAAATATAACAAAATACAAGAATAACACAAAAATATAACGTAAACTACATATAATAAATCGTAAAGTGCACCCCCCACCCTCCAAGGGACCACTTTATATACTTCCATCCCCTTGATCAAATGAATTCCAAATTCCAAAAATATAACATATCCTGACAAGGCATGCTCCCCTTCCCCTTTATTAATACATAGTCTAATAATTGATTCCATATATCCATAAAGTTATTCTTCTTTAATTGTCCTTTTTTGCATTTGATACTACAAGTTAGTTTATCGTTTAGGGCTATATCCCAAACTTCCTTATACCAGTCAGTTATTAGGAAAACATGTTGTTCTTTCCATTTTCTCGCTATCATTAACCTAGCTGCAGTTAACAAGTTTACAATTAATTCCTTCATATTTTGGTTGCAAATAAGTTTCTCCGTTATTGATACCAAAGCTAGTTTTGGACAGACCTCTAAGTTAATACCAATAATTTCCGATATTTCTGTAAAAACCTCTAGCCAAAAAACCAGTACATTTTTACAACTCCACCACATATGAGCATATGTCCCTTTTTCCTGACATCCTCTCCAACAAAATGCAGAACAATTATTATATATTCTATTTAATCTTACTGGAGTTAAGTACCATCTCCAAATTAGTTTATAGAAATTCTCCTTTATCCTAGTTGACATCACTTTCAACTTTCATTTTGTCTATCCCATATGTTGTTCCAACCCACCTTTGAGGTCACCTCTTCAAATTCATTATCCCATACTGCCTTTAGCTGGTCATCTTGTTCTTCTGCTTTTTGAATCAATCTATATAAATCCCTTATACCTCTTGTTGGTGCATTGCCTTGTAGACCATCTCTAGATGTAACAATCTCTTCAAATTTAGTTAAATCTCTCTCATACTCAGTTTTCCTTTTCCACTTCTTCGACCACTGTTCTAACTGTAATAAATTTAACCACGACACTCTTCTTCTCCCAACAATTTCCATTATTTGGTCTCTAGTCCCCATCTTTTCCACCCAATCAGATAATCTAATAACCCTTTCTTCTCTTAGTTTACCCTCCAAATCCAATCTTAAATTTTCGGGGAAATCATTTAGAGCCACCACAGGAGTTAATGGAGAAATCCCTGGTATAAATATGTTCCTCATAGTACTCCAAGTCACTAATAAACTTCTTTAAAAAAGGGTTGTCTATGTTTTTTATTTTTATCAATTTATTATTATTTTTAAAGAAAAAGTATATTCTTTAAGTTAAGGAACTTAAAGAATGGCAAACAATTATTAATACATATTGTAATGGAGGGAAAAAGTCTAGGATTACCAAAACAAGATGGTATAAAGCACAAAAAGTAGGGGGGTTGTGTCCTCCGAATTTAAAATGGTATTATATAGCTAGTCAATTAAGACATACAGTGGATATTATAGCACTGCCTAAAGAAATAGTTTAGTATTGTCTGTTCTAACTGGCAGCAACTCTTGGATTTCAGAAAGAGGTATTTCCTCCCCAGCCCTCCCTGGAGATTCCAGGGAGTGAATGTAGGACCTTGTGCATGCAAAGCATGGGCTCTACCACTGAGCTATGGCCTGTCGTTTTAACATGTAATGCATGTCAGATCCCCCTTGGATAGAAAGAGTTGGATCCAGAACTGTCACTCTGCCAGTGGAAGGACACCACTAGTGAATGGGACTTCCCCACCTTCTCTTCCCCCCTGCAGTCCCCTGCATGCCCTCCAAATCTGCTCTGGAGGGTTGGGGTGCATTTGGAGGGACTGGGAGAGGGGAAGGAGAGGATGAAGAAATCCCGCTCTGCAAGTGGAATGACAGTTCTGGATCCAACCCAGTAAGAATGTGCTACCTTTTCCTGGGATACTTAGTGCCACAGCTGGAACTGCAGCATCGGCAAATTCCTTGGGGAGACACGCAGCTCTACCTCTGTTTTAAGTCCTCACCGAGGTTGGCCGTTGAGACCCTGTCCAAGTGCCTGGAGTCAGTGGCTGGCTGGATGGGAAGGAACATGCTGAAACTGAACCCCGACAAGACCGAGGTACTTCTGGTGGGGGACAAGGGAAGGTTAGGGGATGTTGACCTGGTGCTGAATGGGGTACATCTACCCCTGAAGGACCAGGTCCGCAGCTTGGGGGTCATTCTAGACCCCCAGCTGTCCATGGAGGCTCAGGTGGCAGCTGTGAGCCGGGCGGCGCTGTATCAACTCCATCTGATACGGCAGCTGCGCCCCTACCTTCCTAATCACCTGCTCCCATCAGTGGTTCATGCCTTGGTCTCCTCTCGCCTAGACTACTGTAATGCGCTCTACGTGGGGTTACCCTTGAAGACGGTCCGGAAGCTTCAGCTGGTACAGAACGCGGCGGCTCGCCTGATTAAGGGCAGCCGCTGGCGTGATCACATCACGCCAGTGCTTAATGAGTTGCACTGGCTACCAGTTGCTTGCCGAGCCGAATTCAAGGCGTTGGTTTTGACCTTTAAAACCCTACACGGCTCCGGCCCAGCTTATCTCAAGGAGCGCCTCCAGCAACATCAAGTAGGCCGCTCAACAAGGTCTGCCACGGACGGCCTTCTCCTTATCCCATCAGCCAGAGCAGCCAGGCTGGTGGGGACTAGGAAGAGGGCCTTCTCTGTGGCGGCCCCCACATTATGGAACTCCCTCCCTAGTGACCTTCGCCATGCCCCCTCCGTGATGAGCTTCCGCCGTGCATTAAAAACATGGCTGTTCAGGCGGGAATATGGGGTGGGTTAGGTTTTTAATGAGAATTTTTTATATTGTTTTAATTATTATGTTTTATTGTGTTTTATTGTATTTTAATTGTACATCGCCCAGGGTGGCCGGGTGACCGGCCAGATGGGCGATTGATAAATAAATAAATAAATAAATAAATAAACTTTATTTTCTTTGACTTTTTAAGGAGGAAGAAGCCAGAACTTTCCCATTTGTAGATCCTTCAAGCTCTTATCATGCATAGCTGTTCAGCTCAACACATCTGAATCTAGCTTTCGTCTTATGTTCCTATATTTAATGGCTACTCTGACAGCAGTTGTAAATTTCGTTAATCAGCCAGCTGTGCATTTAAGTAGATGCATATTTTTGCCTAGAGCATGTCATTTTTAAAGAACATACTGTATTTCCTGCACAGCGGCTTAGTAACCAAATTCTGCAATGAATAAGAATTATGGTTCAAAGGTTGTTGTTGTTTAAACTTGCCCTAAAGTGTCTTGCAGGACTTTAATATTGCTGCTATGGAAACAGGAAACAGAAAGTGAATTGCTTGCTAGTAAAAATACATGGGTAACGCTTTCACATACCCTTGGGCCACTTGCTTTTTAAAGACATGTGCCCCAACCCAACAAGAGAAAATGTGTACACAGAATGTGAAAATCCCAATCCAGGAACTGGGGCCTTATGCACACAGCATGTTCAGTATGGCTGGCCAATCTGTTTGGGGGAGGATGCAGGGAGGATAGAATCCAGAACTCTGCTCCCTGCCCCCTAATTTCAAAAGGCATATGGATTCCACATGCATTTCCTCCCACTGAGGTGAGTGTAATGAAACAAACTAGGAGATGGCAAGAATGAAAATGGCTGAAGACTCGATAAGAACTCATCCAAACTCATTATTGAGCCTACTTTGTGGCAGTAAAGACACAGTGCATCCACCATCATTGTACCCTTAGGGTCCCATCCAGCTGAACTTTTCCAGGTGGTTCAAGGCCTGCTGCAACTTGGCCCTTACACGGACATGAAGGGAGTCCTTGGAGCAGGGATGGTCGACTTGTGGCCCTCCAGACATTTTGTCCTACAACTTCCATCAGTCCTAGCCAGCATAGCCAATGGTGAGGCATGCTGGAAGATGTAGGCCAAATAATCTGGAGGGTCACAAGTTGTCCACTCCTGCCTTGGGAGGCATGCTGTGACTTGTTTGTGAGGCACCAGTGCAGTCTGGTCCTGTTTTCTGGAATGAGTTTCAGCTATTACAGTTGGAGGTTGTGGATAAGGTACTTGGCGGTGTCTACTTTACTGCATGTTTGCTTAAGAAAATAAGATCAGACCAAAGGCCTATCCAGCATTCTGTTCCCAAAGTGGCCAATGAGATCCCCATGGGAAGCCCACAAGCAGGATGAGTGCAACTGCGCCCTCCTGCTCATATTCCCAGCAACTGGCATACATAGGCATACTTGCCTCTTGCCCCTCTTGGGTTATAACTTGATTCAAATTAGCCCCCCCTCATGCCTTCTCTAGAGTATAAATGAACAATATTCATGGCTGCTTGACTCAGATGGACAGGTTGCTTACCTGTAACTGTAGTTCTTCGAGTGGTCATCTGTGCATTCACACACATATGGGTTCTCTGCGCCTGCGCTGAGATCGATCGGAAACTTCTTTAGCTGAGATGAGCCGGGCGGGAGCCCCTCCCCCTCGCGCGTGCTCCTTAGCGCGGCTCCCGCCCGTCTCCTCAGTTCCCTGAGACCGCCTATTGCGACCCTCGGGACCGAGGCTGATTTAGGAAGAAAAACTTTACTACACCTCCTCGAACCCGATGGGTACGAGATTGATAGAAAAAACTCCGAACCTCGATGTAATCGAGATCGACTAAAAAGAAAACACACGAAATTGGACCACCCCATTTCCACCTGGGTATCCATTGAACTCGATGCAGACACCGAGAGGGGAAGGAGGGCGGGTTGTGTGAATGCACAGATGACCACTCGAAGAACTACAGTTACAGGTAAGCAACCTGTCCTTCTTCTTCGTGGTCTCTGTGCTTCACACACATATGGGTAGATTAGCAAGCTGACTTACCGGAGGTGGGTCGGTGTCGGCAGTCAGATGGTGATCGATGATAGTACCGCCCTGCCGAAGGCGTTCTGCGCCCTGGCTCGAACATCGAGGCGGTAGTGCCGGATAAAGGTGGAGGGCGAAGACCAAGTTGCCGCCCTGCACAAGTCCGTCAAAGAGACTCCTCTGCCGAATGCCGTCGAAGTCGACATGGCCCTAGTAGAGTGCGCCCTCACGGAGCTTGGCAAAGCGCGACCGGTGAGTTGATATGCCAGTTTGATGGTGTCTACAAGCCATTTGGATAGTCTTTGTTTTGATACTGGACATCCCTTCTTCGGAGGGCCGTAACATACGAAAAGTTGTTGCGTGTGCCTTATGGACTCTGTACGCGCTTTGTAAAAAGCTATTGCTCTACGGACATCGAGGCTGTGTAAAAGTCTCTCGGTATCCGATGATGGTGTTGAGAAAAAAGCCGGAAGCACAATGTCCTGGCCTAGATGAAAATCGGAGACGACTTTTGGTAAGAAGGCTATGTCCGGCCGCAAGACGACCTTGTCTTTGTGGAAAATTGTGTATGGAGGGTCAACCCTAAGAGCGGCTAGTTCGCTGACACGCCTTGCGGATGTAATTGCTGTCAGGAACAGAGTTTTAAATGATAGAAGACGTAAGTCTGATTTCGCCATGGGCTCAAAAGGGGGTTTCATTAAAACTTTCAAAACCAACTGGAGGTCCCATCCCGGTATAATAGTCCTCGTCGGAGGGCATAAGTTTTTTACACCCTTCAGAAATTGCTTCACGAGTGGGTGTACAAATAAAGATGAACCGGTCGAGGTTGTTCGGTACGCCGTAAGTGCCGCTAAATAAACTTTAATAGACGAGAGTTTAAGTCCCCGGGCCATCAGAGAGTGAAGGAAGTCGAGGACAGTCGATATCGAGCAAGTTATAGGGTCTTTATCGGACATCGACACAAAGTTGGAGAAAGCTTGCCATTTCCTTGCATAAGAAAGCCTTGTTGATTGCTTTCGTGCCGCTAACAGGACTTCCCTTACTGCCGAAGAGAGGTCTGTATGCCTTGCTATCTGATCCTCCAAGCCGTGAGGTTCAACGATTGTAGATTCGGGTGAAGCACCCTGCCCTGCTGCTGGGTGAGCAGGTTGTCCTGAAAAGGTAGTTGCAGGTAATTTCCCTGAGATAGATGCAGAAGGAGGGAAAACCAGGGTTGACGTGGCCACCATGGGGATATTAGGATACAGTTTGTTCTGTCCAACGATATCTTTGCCAGCACTCGAGTCAGTAGCGGAATTGGAGGGAACAGATAGAAAAAGTCGTTGCTCCAATCCAGTAGGAAGGCGTCGGTCATCGATTTCGGATCCATAGCCGCTCTGCTGCAGAATAGTGGACAGGCCGTATTTTCGCTGGTTGCGAATAGGTCTACGTTCGGCCGGCCCCATAGGTGGAAAAGAGATGCCAATATTTGCCGATCCAGCTTCCACTCGTGCGACTGTAGCGACACCCTGCTCAGTGTGTCCGCCAGGACGTTGATTTTTCCCAGCTATGTGAATAGCTACAAATGACATTCGTCGAGGTAGAGCCCACTCGTACAGCTGTAGCGTCAGTCTCGTGAGGCGCATCGACCTCGTGCCCCCCTGCTTGTTTAAATACGCTACCACTGTGGTGTTGTCTGTTACAATCTGAACGTGATGGGCAGTCAGATGATGTTCCAGCGCTTGTAGTGCTTTCCAGACAGCCATTAGCTCCAGCCAATTGATGTGTCTGGTTCTTTCCGCCGGATTCCAAGTGCCCTGTACGACGTGGTCGTCGGAGTGGGCTCCCCATCCTAGTAGCGATGCGTCCGTTGTTAGAATTCGGCTCGGTATCGATGGTCGGAAGGTCACGCCGTCGAGCAGGTTCGACTCTTTCTGCCACCACCTCAAAGACTCTCTTACGGCTCGTGGAACTGATAGACGAAGGGATGGTCTGTCCTTTTCTGGCTTGAAAGCTCGGACAAACCAGATCTGTAGCGGTCGCATGCGAAGCCTCGCATAGCGTACGACTGCTATGGTCGAGGCCATGTGCCCTAAGAGTCGCTGGAGTGTGCGAGCTGATGACATTGGCCGACTGTATACTTTCTTTGATAGAGCGACTATCTTCATTGCCCGTTCGTTCGGAAGGTAGGCCCGACCATCGGATGCATTTAACCTCGCCCCTATGTATTGAATCTCTTTTACGGGCTGGAGGACCGACTTCTCTGCATTCAGGCAAAGTCCCAGCTCGAGCATGAGGCCAAGGGTCTGTTCGAGTGCGTTTCGTAGCTCGAGCTTCGACGATGCCACCAACAACCAATCGTCGAGGTATGGAAAAATGGTGATGCCCCTTGTCCTCAAACTCGCACACACCGCCGCCACACATTTTGTGAATACCCTCGGCGCGGTGGAGAGTCCGAATGGAAGAACGACGAACTGGTAAGCGTCTTCCCCCACTCGAAACCGAAGGTATTTCCGGCTGTCTCCGTGGATGGCGATGTGGAAGTAGGCATCTTTGAGATCGATGGATGCAAACCAATCGGTCCTTCGGAGTAGGGGAAGGATCGATTGGAGCGTGACCATGCGGAATCTTTTTGATGGGATAAAAAGATTCACAGTTCAAAGGTCCAGGATCGGTCTGAGTCCTCCTCCCTTCTTCTTCACAATGAAGTACCTGGAGTACAGGCCGACCTCCAAGTTTCCTGCGGGAACTGGTTGTATTGCTCCCTTTTGAAGGAGGGTCGAAACTTCCTCCAGCAGGACCCGCGTTGGACGGGTGGTCTTGATCCCGAGAAATGGGGGGAGGACTCCGAACTCGATCCTGTAGCCGTGCTCTATAATGCTTAACACCCATCGGTCCGTCGTGATGGTCCTCCAATTTTGGAGGTGGTTGCAAAGTCGGTGGCCGAAGAGAGTAGTCTGAGGTGGTGCAGAGGTGTCGTCGAGGTATAGCATCGATGGTGTGTCGGTCGGGCCGGTAGGGCAGTCAAAGACGACGACGACTGTAGTCGCCCCCCTTCCTGCTGCCCCTTGGTCTTTGCTGCTGGTATTGTCGCTGGGGTTGGGTCGGAGGCTGCGACGCCCCAGGTCTCCGGTTCCCGCCCCTGTATTGACCCGCCGGCTGGTACTGCCTGGTCGGGAACGGAAACCGGGACCACCGCCGTGGCCTGAAAGACTGAGATGGTTGCTGGCGGACGAGCCCCATCTTTTTGGCCGTTGTGAAGGCCTTCTGAGCCGAGTCGAGGGAGTCATCAGTAGTGGCGTTGAATAACCCCTCGCCATCGAACGGAAGGTCCTGAATCTTCGCCCTATCGTCGGGAGTCAGAGCGGTAGAGCGAAGCCATGCGTGCCTCCTCAAGGCCACGGACCCGATCATCGATCTGGCATGACTGTCGACCTGATGCCGGGCAGTGTTCATCTGAAGTGCACCGATACTCGTTGCCTCCTTGATGTACTGAGCCGCCAGATCTCTCTTGTCGTCCGGCAGATAATCACAGAGGTCTCCCAGCTTCTCTGTGATGTACATTTGATATCTAGCTAACAACGCCTCGTAGTTAGATATCTTTAGTCCGAGGGAAGACGATGAATAGATCCTACGTCCGTAGGAATCTAGCGTCTTACCCTCCTTATCTGCCGGAGTGGTGTGCTGTCTTCCCCCACGAGACTGCGCTGATTTGACTATGAGCGAGTTCGGGGTCGGATGGGAAAACAGAAACTTTGCTCCTTCCTCCTGGATCTTGTACATCGACTCCAGGCGTTTGGCCGTCGGTTTCAATGAGGCCGGAGTCTTCCAGGTTTCTTGCACCGTCTCCAACAATGTCAGCAAGAATGGAAGAAGCAGCTGGTTCGACTGTGTCGTTTTAAGGACCGCATAAATGTCGTCCTTGGCCTTCCCCTTTGACGATTTCGCCTCAACTCCAAGAGCAGTCACCAGCCGGCTGACATGCTCCGCAAAACTCCCCATGTCCTCTGATGGGGAGACTGCTTCTTTGGACTCCACCTGCCCGTCCGGGGAGGTGGAGTGGGAGGAGGAAGCCGTCGAGTCGGAATCCGACCGATACGCCGATCCCGACGAGGAGTGGCCAACTACATCAGTCGCAACCGGAAGATTTACGAGATGCTGTGGCTGAGCTGTCGACGTCGACGCAGCTGACTCCCTCACCACTGTCGACGGGGCACGAGACACAGCCGTATCTCGGTGTGGCGTTGGGGAGTGCCTTCGGCTACGGTGTCTGTCTGGAGAAATGGAACGCCGGTGATAGTAATGGCGTTCCGACCTCTCGTGCCTTGGCGAGCGTCTCGACCTCGAGTATCGGCTCCTGGAACTCGATCCCGAGTAGTAGGAACGGGACCTCGACCTCTCACGGTATCGGGAGAGTCGAGATCGAGGACTCGAGGCCGTGGAGACCGACTCACGAGCCCGATAGTAGGGGGATTGTGATCGGCGGCGGTATTCTCGACGCTCCTCTACGCGCCCAACTGACGGAGACAGTAACGGCAGGGGACCCCTCGATCCCGAACGGGGTCTATCCAGTGCCTTTTGCTCCTCGAGCTGGGCTGGCGAAGCTCGTAGCTCTCCCTCCGACAGGGAAGCTGACGCAGCTGCTGGCTCTTTTTGGATCTCTCGGCCTCGAGGAGACGTAGTCGAAGCCGGAGTGGACTGGCGGGCAATCGATCCCGAAGCTCGATCCCGAGCACCAGCCAGAGCCTCTATCATCTCCACCGTACGCTTCGAGACCACCATAGTGGTCGAAGTCGACGGGACCGCCATCTCGCTAGCCGTAACCGCCATTTTCTCCTTAAGGCGTTTCGCCTTATCCTTACGGGCCTTCTTAGCGAGTTTTTTCGTTATGTCCGTTGGCGGTTTTTTTATAGACTGGGATCCCCCAGGCCGTTCCTCTGGCGCTGGTCCTTTAGCCGATAAGGATTGTTCCCACAGGAGGGCCCTCAGTTTCATTTGCCTGGCCTTCCTGGCCTGTTTGGTAAAGGCCTGACAATCCTTACAGCTTTCCACTTTATGCTCCTGCCCCAGACATAGGAGGCAGAGCGTGTGCTTGTCAGCGGGGGGGATTTTAGTCCCACACCGCTGACATTTCCTAAATGGTGCCTTGAGAGGCATAGTGAAAGATTAGATAGAAATATATAGATGAGGACAAGAACGGGGGAGAGAAGGTTTTAGGTAGGATTTTTTTGGTAATAATTTTTTTTTTTTTTTTTTTTTAGAAAAGAAGGTATAGTTCGAAAGAGAATGAAAAAACAGAAGGTTTATGAGAGAAAAGTTTTCTAAAAGAGGTAACTATAGAAGAATAAATTCAGCTTTCGCTCACAGAGAAGGAAGAGAAGAACCTATCGACTAGTCGCAGAGGCGGTCGAAGAGGAACTGAGGAGACGGGCGGGAGCCGCGCTAAGGAGCACGCGCGAGGGGGAGGGGCTCCCGCCCGGCTCATCTCAGCTAAAGAAGTTTCCGATCGATCTCAGCGCAGGCGCAGAGAACCCATATGTGTGTGAAGCACAGAGACCATGAAGAAGAATAAAAGTAATGTCTGTTTTGGCCCTATATTGCCTCAAATGCAATATGTTTCCACTGTGGTCAGTTTAAACACTCAGCTGCCAGTCAAATGCTGAAGAAAAGTCATCTACTTAGGGAAGATGGTGAATTGTTAACAGGTGACAGAGAGAAGGCGGAACTACTTAACTCCTATCTTGCCTCAGTTTTCTCCCACAAGGGGACTTGTGTTCAATCCTGGACAAGTAGAACAAATGATATACAGAGGGATTTGCAACCCAGAATAAATAAGGACATAGTTAGAGAGCACTTAACTACTTCAAACGAGTTCAAGTCTCAAGGGCCAGATAAATTATATCCCCAGGTGCTAAAGGAGCTTGTTGACATTATTTCAGAGCTGCTGTTTGTAGTGTTTGAGAATGCTGGAAGACTGTAGATGTGCAAATGTTGTCCCCATCTTCAAAAAGGAGGAAAAGATAGATCCAGGAAACTACAGGCTAGTCAGCCTGATGGCAATACAGGGCAAAATTCTGAAACAGAATTGGTCAGTCTGTGAGCGTCTAGAAAATAATGCATTGATTTCTAGGAGTCAACATGGGTTTGTCAGGAATAAGTCATGCCAGACCAACCTTATCTCCTTTTTCGATGGAATGACTAAGTTGGTAGATCACAGGAATGCTGTATACATAGTACATCTTGATTTCAGCAAAGCATTTGACAAGGTTTCCCATGATATCTTTGTTGACAAGATGGTGAAATGTGGGTTGGACAATACTACAGTTAGGTGCATCCATACTCAGTAAGTGTTAATGGCTCAACATCCTCCTGGAGGGAGGCCTTGAGTGGAGTGCTGCAGGGCTCCATCCTAGGCCCTGTGCTGTTCAACGTTTTTATAAATGACTTGGATGAGGGTGTAGTGAGGCTGCTTATCACATTTACAGATGACACAACGCAAGGAGGAATAGTGAAAAGGATCTAGATAGGCTGGAACACTGGGCTGAATCTAACAAGATGAGATTCAACAGAGATCAATGTAGTCTTGCATTTAGGTGCAAAAAACCCCAAAGATACAAGTATAGGATGGGGGAAGTCCTGGCTTGGCAGCAGTACATGTGAAAAGGACCTACATGTCTTAGTGGATCAAAAGCGGAATATGAGCCAGCAATGCAGTAGCTAAGACAGCAAATACAATCTTGGGCTGCACTAACAGAAGCTCACGGCCCAGATCACGGCAAGTTATAGTTCCACTCTATTCTGCATTAGTCAGGCCACATTTGGAGTTCTGTGTCCAGTTCTGGGTGACCCACTTTAAGAAGGGCATTGACAAGCTGGAATGCATCAAAGAAGAGCAACCAGGATGGTGAGGGGCCTGGTAATCAAGTCCTATGAGGAATGGTTGAAAGAGCTGGGTATACTTAGCCTGCAGAAGAGAAAATTAAGGAGACACATGATAATGGCCTTCAAATATCTGAAAGGCGGCTGTGCAGAAGAAGGAGCAGGCTTGATCTCTGTTGCTCCAGAGGGCAGGACTGGAACCAAATTGCAGGGAGGCAGATTTCAGCCAAACATGAGGAGGAACTTCCTAACAGTGAGAGCTGTTTAGCAGTGGAATGGATCGGCTCCGGAAGGGGTGGGTTCTCCTTCGCTGGAGGGATTTAAGCAGTGTCTGGATGGCCATCTGCCAGGGATGCTGCAGCTGCTCCCTGCAGTGCAGAGCCTGCATTGAGCAGGGGGTTGGACTAGATGATCTCTGAGGGACCTTCCAAATCTATGAATCTGTAAAAGCAATGAGAAATTAAGTGATGTAAGTCAGGAAGGGGGGGCAGGGAGGCACAGTATGGTGGGAGTGGTGCCAGCAGCCCTGCTGCCCCTTCTACATGCAGAACTCTCTTCATGTACATATTAGGCCTGAGTAAGTTCTTGTCTGTGATTAGGGAGAAGGGTTGACAAGTTAAAAGAAATGGTTTCCAGAAAGATTTGGGCCATCATATGACCTCATCTTTTTAAGTTTGTTTATGTGTAAGTGTGAGTGTGTGTGTGTGTGTGTGTGTGTGGGAGAGAGAGAGAGAGAGAGAGAGAGAGAGAGAGAGAGAGAGAGAGGGTTCAGTCATACGGCCCAAGGACAGTTTTCTCTGTAGCTTGTACATGCTTCTGTTTTTGGCAGATAACTGGAAATGCAGAGACCTTCTGTTCTATACCTTCAGTTGGTCCTATAATTATATTTATAGAGAGCTAGAATTCAATTTTAAACTTTATAAAGCACTTTGCTCCCATTGGTTTATTGGCCTATCAGGTTTGAAATGTTGAAATCTATATCAAGTCATTTCTATTTTCTTTTCATTTAAAAAAAGAAGGAAAAAAAGAACAGCATCTCTCTCTCTCTTTTTTTTAAACAAAAAAAATGATGATAAATGTAACAGGCTGCAGCCAATGTTGCACAAGCAGACTTATGCTTACACTGCAGAGCTTTCCTGTCCTTTCTCCCACCACCCCCGCCAGTACAGCCCCCCTGCATGCCCCCCAAAATCTGCTCTGGAAGATCCCCCAACCCCCCAGAGTAGATTAGGGGGGCACGTGGGGCTGCAGGGGAAAGGGGAATCCACTCCGCTGGCAGATGCCATTCTGTCAACAGATGGACAGACTTGGAATTCACCTAATAGTTTTCCTTCCTGTTTAGATTCTTATATGTTCTTGCTGCACATTCATATTATTGTCTGATCACCACTTTATTAATCTAGCAGCCAGATGTCTTGTTCCTCCAGAAAGGCAAAGGAGTCCAGTCCCTTCTGCACATTGTTAGGACTGAAAGCCTTAATGGATTGTGAAATGTTTGATTAATCACATATTTTTAAAAAGAGAGCATGTTAAACTGAGTTTAATCGGAGCTGTCTCCTGTGGAAAGTGTTCAGTGCTGATGACCTTTATTGTAAGCAATCTCGGTACATGTTTTGCTTCAGAGAGACTGCATTTAAGATGATGATATTCAAAACTGTACATGATTTTTCTTTTGTTCCCAAGTCTAGAGAACCAATTAACTTCATTAAATACCCTCCAAATCAGTGATTTCCATGATCAATTATTTTCAAAGCAGAGAGGTTAATGCTGTAAAAATGTTAAACTCTCTGACTCTTCCATTCATTGCCATTGTTGCATTCATCATCCACAACGCAGCTGAAGTTCTCCTGTTAATACAAGTGGCTTTTATGGTTTCCTGATAGCTATTTCTTATAACTGGTAGCTTCCTTGGTCTTAAAACATATTCCCTTCTAGGTGCTAAGGCTCCTATCACTTTCTAATTAGGGCATATCCAGAAAATATGTGAGTGTGTGGCCCCAATCCTATTTTAGGCTTTGCTCAGTAGACACCTTACTTGGCAGCCATAACATTAGCCTTGTTCAAGCATTATTTATTAATTATAATATTTATATCTCAGGTTTTTTTCCTCTTGCAAGGAGCCCAAGGTGGTGTACATGATGCTCCTCCTCTCCATTTTATTCTCACATCATCCCTGTGAGGTAGGTTAGGCTGAGAGTTGGTGATCAGCCCAAAGTCACCCAGTGAGCTTCATGGCTGAGTGGAGACTAGAACCCGGATCGCCCAAGTCCCAGGCCAACACTCTAACCACTACAGCAGACTTGAGTTTCACACTGGCATTATGCCTGAACAGGAAACAGCAACTTATGTAGGGGGAGCACAGGGTTCCATGCCCTGGTTTTTCCCTCATGACCCTGTGCGCACTGCCCCCTGCATTTTGCTGGATGGTCAGTGAAGGGGGTTCCTACATGTTTTCACTTGAATGTGAGGAGAAGCCTCCATGGGGTTGGGAACCCTGGTAAAACAGGGTTCACAATCGTATGGAGGCTTCTACTCACATTCAAGTACGTGTGCATAGAATGATAGAAATCCTCTTCAGACCTTCCAGATCAATGTGGGAAGTCTGGGGATGTTGGGGCAGAGGCTGGTGCACCCAGTCCCGTCCCTCTTATCTGTGTTGTTGTTTCCTGTCCGAGCGTAGTGCCTGAACAGGGTGAATAGCTGATTGGTCAAGAGAGTTTAGCATAGTTGCCTGCCCCAGAAAGCAAGTAAACAAGCAAACAATTCAGGGTAGATTCATGCTCCAAGACAGGAAGAGGAAAGTGCTCAGCTTTCAACATTATTAAATAAAATGTTGTGATAAACTATTCAGGATCACCAACTCTCAGCCTAACCTACCTCTCAGAGATAGTCTAGCCTATCTCTGCTCTTTGAGAGAGCTAAATATTTTCCCAGCTTAGCCTTAAATGAAAGATAGCTGGCTGGCTCATCATGGAGACTGATGCTCTTCTCATATCTCAGTCCTAGCCTCAAATAGTCTTACAAAAACAAAACTTGCCTGTCTATTGTACGGCTTCACACAGGCCTCCCTGCCTTCTCCTCTGCTTCCCCCTTTCTTCTGGCCGTGGTCAGTTTTGTATCTTTCCCTCTGTGGCTTGGGCTCATGAGCTGCACATGACAGCCAGCTCCCAAGGCCGCAATTACTTTCAGGTGGAGCAGCAAGGCTAGCCAAATACCCCCCCCCCCACCTCGGTACGGCCTCTCACACATGCTTATACAGGGGGGGTTGTTCTTGGGAGGAGAAGATGGCCGTGTCTGGTGCTTACCACTTTTTCTAAAAGGAAGGCAAAAGCTTCCACACTGGAGGAGCACTTTGCATCTATTGCAATTTAAAATGTTAGAAATTCACAAAATGTCATGGCCAAGAGCCGAGAGGTCGCATTATTTGTCACCATTAATGTCACAGGCGATATCCAGTTAGGGGCGTGTTTACATATGTACAAACTCAGCCAGGCAAACAAAATAGCAACAAATAGGCTATCTAGGGAAAGAATAACATTTCCCTAGGTATAAATTAGAGCACGTTTGGTGCTTGGAAATTGTAATACGGCCACAACGAAAGCATATATTTGAGGGAAGATGTCACAACTACGTATAACAAATGTATGGCTATTATTCATTTATTACCTTTGGAATGTTATTCACATATCAGTCCAGGAATGAAATGAATCATTCCGTACATTTTTGTGAAGATCCACAGCATGAGCTTTCTGACTCTTAACTCTGTCTATTAAATAGCATACAGACCACAGTCTCTTGTGCCTAATAAGGTTGCTAGCCTAAATAGATTGAAAAAACAAGAGGATTCAGAGTTCTTACTCTATTTCTACTTTATTCTCTGTATCATTAGACATACTTTGTAGTAAATATTGTTGTCTTTTTATTTGGAGAGCATAACATTCCTGGAGGGCAGTAACCTGCGGTCAAACATGCTCACTCAGACTTTTTATCTTTTTGTGCCTGCATCATTAGGCTTATTGCAACCATCACTCGCTCTTGAATGCCCTGCTCCCTAGCTGAACTTATTCCCATGTGCTCTGTCTTTCTCTTCTGTGGTTTGTTTCAACTGCAAGGTACAGCAGTGGGGTTTTCTATCCACATCCTCATTAGACTGCTAGCACATTATCCTTGTATTTTCTCTCTCTTTTCCATTAGGGTAGCAATGCAAGCAAGGCCAATGTAATTCCTGCCTCTCCAATCTAGTTGGAGATTGTAGAAAGTTCTACCTGTAATCTTTGGGATTCCCAGAGGAATGATGTAGGTGCAATTGTCTCTCCTCCAAAAAAAATCCCATACAAAGGTGTGTAACTATGGACTAAAAGAAATGCAGGCTACAACAGAAGAGGAGTAAAATGTATATATCTTGGTGTTTGTTTGTATAGACACACCAGGGAATTATGCAGAGTATATTCCTTATAATAAGAGCTTCCTGTTGTTACTATAAATATTGCTTAGCTGAGGCAGCAGGGGAACCCCCCCCTCCCAGCATACCACATAATCAAATTTATGGATTAAAAGTTATGTGGCATGTGCCACATGTACCAGATTACAGCTCAGTATTATGTATTAGTTAACTTTAAAAATCAATAATAAATTATCGTTACCATGGATTAAAGCTCCCACTTCACCCTTAAGCATGTATTTAAAGGACAGGAATAATCCACATCACTACTACTCTTTGTGAGAGTTGGACTGACCTGGGTTCAAAAGCTCCCCTAGCCAATGACCCTCAGTCCCAGTCACGCAGGCGGAAGGAGGAGATAACAGCAGTTAATAAAGATTAAAGAGTTTATTTGTAAGACCCAATTACATGGGATTAAGGCAATCAATGCATTTCTACTCACTACATCATTGCAGACTCAAATCCTATACCCCAGTGGTAAGGCTAGATGAAGTGAAGTCCAAGATCAAGACACATGTCGTGTCGAGACGAGCAAGTCAGCAAGTGGAAGAGAGCAAGTGCAAGCAAGTGAAGCTATCAGCAACTGTGCTAGCTTTTATACCACAGACCCTGCACTTATAAATAGGATATTACTCACCCAGTGTATAACCTATTCATCAACATGTTGATCCACAAAACCTGTTCAAGGCCGCTGAGTCACATCACCTCGAGACCATGTCTCCTGACCAAAGACCTTCTGTACTTGAACTCAAGTAACACCCACCAGGTCAGGTGATAATCTCAATGTCAGGTGGTAATCTCGTTCTGCCTATGCAAAACCCAACACTCTTAACCCCCCCCCCCATTTGTGAGTACAGTGTGGGTGGTTTAGGGGCGCATACTCCGTAGTAAGAGTGACCTTCTCTTCCTAAGAAAGAGTTTTTGAAGTCACATTATGACTACAATTACCTTTTGGCTTGGTTTGGATTTGTAGCACACTCTGGGTGTGGCCCACAGATTCTTTCACACAGTGGTGTGCTGCTGTGCATAAGTATGTTGACAGAATTCCTCAGAGACATGTAAGGAGTCATTGTTTCCATGGATGACATCCTAATACATGGCACATCAATGGAAGACTCTGACAAAATGTTGGCCATCATCTTAACTCAGATTCACGAAGCTAAACTCAGGCGAAACAAGGAGAAATGCATTTTTCGCCAAGCTGAAATAGTGTTTTGCGAATCCAGTCAATGTATGTTACTTCAATTACTTAAAGATGTGGTAAGCCAGCTCTGCCCTATTTTGGGCTGCCTCCTGCTCATTTGCTGAGTGGGGCTCTGGATTCTCCCACAAAGTCCTGCCCCAATGGCACCACTGAGTCCAAGCTTTATGTGCTGGCCCATGTTTTAATGACCTACAAAGGAGGAAAACAGCTTGATAGAGATGATACAAAGACCTTTTTATTTTCCCAGGCTTTTTAAACCTCTGGTACTTTGCTTTCCGGCTGCTTGGTGTTTGTTTCTTTATTGAGCTGACTGCTTTCATACTGCTCTCATATCGTGGTATCTTAATGTTCCTGTTTTAATGTGCTTGTTTTAACTTGCTTTGCTGTGATTTTAATTTTTTGCAAGCTGCCCTGGGAACCTGTTGAAGGGAAGGGTATAAATCAAATAAATAATTACATAGGTAACAAGAGGGAAATAATGTAATTGTTTTGTCGGCACATTCAGAGCTGGTTCTGTAAAGGGGAGGAGGAGGAGGAGGAGAATAAATGGTTAATACTTTAATAGTATCTTCCTTGGGGGAAATCACAAGAGCTTTAAATTTTTTAGCTCGCTGAGCATCTCTGAGCCCCAATGAGGCTGGCAGGGAAGTAATAAAAACTGCTAGGTGGAAATACTGCGCTTGAGGATGGGAAAATGTTTTTCTAAAGAGCAGTTCTTGTTTCTTGGCAAGCTTGGGGTGAAATAGCCCTTTCTGAATACTTTACTAAGCTTCAGGGGCACCAAGTGCTCAAGCAGCAATGGTTCGAATATAATTACCTTGAACCTGGACCTACTCAGGGGGAAAGCGCTTGCCTCCTATCACACATGGGATCAACAAGGAGCCTCTTAAACACTGCATATCTCACTGTCAGTGTTCTTTAGGCCTCTCTCGTGTCACCCCTTCACAAGTTCCTTCCTTCAGCGATATTTTAATTGGAGAGCTGTCCGGAACAAAATATCCCCCCCCCCACCAACCCACTCCTAGTCTGCTTCTCTTGAACCTGCCTTTCTAACAGTTCCTTTCTCCAACATAAAGGGCAGCATGAGACAGAAGCGACACAAAACTCAGCAAAGCAGCTGGCAAGGCAACTGGGGTGGCAGACTGCATGAGGCCGCAGTGTGTGGAAAAACATGAGTAGCAGCTTTGCTATCGTGTTAAGATGGAACCGTGTGTGAGAACTGCCAGTCAATGCTTCCTACATATTGGAGGAATTATGCACCAAGCAAAATATTCAAATGTAAAATAGGTAAGAGAAAAGACTCCCTCTTTTGCCCTCCAGACTCAGCTAATGCTTTTGTATGATGTGGGGAAACACGCTTGGCACTCCGTGTGGCTGTCCGGGAATCTCCAGAGGATGGGGCAGCTCCCTCCAGCTGCAGCTCAAGCCAAAAGGAATTGCAGAGGGTGGGCACTCTCTTCGGCCAACTATGGCGTGGTCATGTGTCCTACTTTATAGAGGGCAGTCCTCTATTTGAAGGGATGTCCAGTCCAAGTCTGGTGTAAAGATAAAGAACCATCAGAAGGGAAAGTCTTGAAGGGGCCTTGAAGTTGCCCATCAACACTGAGTGCCTGGACGGCGGACTGAGCAAAGCACACAGGTCACCTGGTCGGTCACAGCCTTCCCACACTATGATGAGATGGATTGTATTTCTATTTCAATTATAGTAATTATTTCTAAATGTGTATCTATTCATATAAATTAGCATATGCAAATATTCTTCAAATTTGTGTCCCCTCTTGTCCTCTCTTTTGGCGATATGGCTACCCCGGGTGAGTAGCAAATCAGGTGAGAAAACGATAACGGCTGATGGATAGGTGGGATTTCAAGACTTGTATGGTGTGTGGCTTTCACTTGACTTTGAACTCCATCCCCTAAATAGGTTCACCACCATGGAGCACCATGGATAGCTCCTATACAAAAAGATGCAATGGATAAGGAGCCCCATTGACACAGGAGTCACCAGCCTCCATTGGCTAGCAGGAATGTCTTTCTTTTTTACTCTAAAGTAAGCACAGGTCCAGATCAGGACCCTAGTGGGGGCGGGCGTAGGAGGGTTTAAACCTTTGCCCCTCGCTGTGATTCCAAGTCAAATGGCCCTCCCTCCCCACACCTGTAACTTTCATTACCAAAAAATCGTCCATTTTCATTGCCAACAAGTGAACTCCCCTCAGCCATGAGTTTGGGCCAGTTGCCATCTCCCAGCTTGATGTCGCTCACAAGATTGTTGTGGGGGTGAACCTGTCTATGCCGTGGGATGAAACAATAAATAAAAGGACCACATTCCTGTCCAAGTTCTGGTCACTTCACCTCAAAATGTATGTTGTAGAGCTGGAAAAGGTGCAGAAAAGGGCAACCAGAATGATCAGGAGGATGGAGCAACTCCCATAGGTGGAAAGGTTACAACGTTTGCAGCTTTTTAGCTTAGGGAAAAAGGTGAATAAAAGGGGATGTAAAAGAGGTGTATAAACTTATTCATGGTGTGGGAAACTGTTTTCTGGAAGGCAGGCTCATCCAATGAAGCTAAATGGTGAGAGATTCAGGACATCTTCACATACAGTTAAACTATGGAATTCACTACCACAAGATGTAGTGATGGCCACCGACTTGGATGGATTTTAAAGGGGGAGTAGAAAAACTCAAGGAGGACAAGGCTATCATGGTGGGTGGCTATATATTACCTCCAGTACCAGAGGCGATATGCCTCTCAATACCAGTCACTGGGGAAGAGGAGGAGGAGGTTGCTGTTGCCCTTGTGTCCAGCCTGCCACGTGAACACTGCATGCCACGTGGAAGGACTCAGCCGCCACCGGGGAGAGTGGCTGCTCCTGCCAACGCTAGCTGAGTCCCTGGCTTTGTGCAGTGTGCATTATCCCCAATGGGGGCATGATGTAAAAGGACTCAGCTGGCGCTAGGAAAGGCAGCTGGTCCTCTCAGTGCTGGCCACTTGCTGCCCACACCCCACCTCCACCGGCAGAAAATTACAACAAAGAGCATGTGCCCATGTGGCAATATGGTTGACGGGGCAAGCAACACAATACTGCTCCCGCCTCCACTCCTTCACTCTTACCTACTACCGCTACGTAAACCTGATACCATCATTTATTTTCTGCTTCCTCTGTGCTTGAAATGCCATTTCCATCTCTCTGTATTTCCCCCCCCCCTTGTAAACCAACTTATTTTCTCATTTGTGAGTTCAGTGCGTATGTGCTTTGTAGGAATCCTACCATCTGCCGCTTTGTTTAATGTCGGGGGGGGGAGAGGGAGAACAAGAGCAGTTGAGTTCAGGGCACAGAAAGAAAAGTGAAAGGAGCTTATTTTTACTTTCTGTAATGAACAGTGGAAGCAATTCCGTAGCCAGTTGAGAAGAGTCACCTAAGTGCCAATTGCAATCTTCTTATGTAAGGTGCTAATTTAGCCCTTTCAAAACAGGTGCACATGTTGAACAGTAGAGTTTTGTAAGTCGTTCACAACTCTACGTCTACCCAATCACAAAGCAATGTCTCATTTTGTTTGTAAGAACCAGTGCAAAGATTTGGTTCTTCGTGGGAAAAAGTTTCTTCTCTTTGCTACATGATGACTGGCCTATACCTTATTTGTAATTTGTTTTGTGCTAACCCTTAAAAAATGAAAAGAAGAAGAACGAACATATGACAACAAGGCTTAGCTGAAGAATTGATGTATGTGTGTGTGTGTGTGTGACTTTTTGTAAACATTTTTGTCGGTGGCAAAAATCACTGTTCTTTCAGGAGTGTGTGTGTGTGTGTGTGTGATGATGAAAGAGGGTCAGGGCAACCCATGTGACCAATCCAAAACACATTCCCCTCACCCTCAGTGACTTCATTACATGCCTCTGCTGGGTTGCATCATGCTTAGCACCATGATCTCATCACATTCCCTATGTGATTGAGTTCATGTAGTGAAGGTAAAAGAAGCCCCATGCAAGGGTCAAGAGCTGACACCAAGAACAGCAGCATATTGAGACAACGGTGGCTTATTAACCACCCTGCGATTGTGCGAGCCAGGTCAGAGGCACAGAATTGCTCAAAAGAGGCAAACACTGCCAGCGGAAAGGGAGTTTTTTAAGGAAACATTTCAGCCTCGTGAAAGCACAGCTTAAGTCCCACACAGATTCAGTGCAGACTTGACCGTGTTACTTTTGTAACAGCCTCTTTATTCCACCAGCCTATCAAGAATGATGAGGCAAAGCAAAGTCCTGTTGAACTAGATTTCAACCTTCAAATATGTCTTGAGTGTTGGGACTCAGCCCTAGAATACGTGCAGGTATATCTAGATATAGATATATATATATAAAGCAATGCCTTCAGTCATGTGTTTCCCACAGCCACCCCATACTCATTTGGAACTATAGGACCAGGCTTCTGGGCCAGAAAATCTGACACCTTAGAAAGTAGCTGGAACACCTTGATAACCGGGGGCTAGACACAGAAAATGGCCCACCACTGCATGATCCTTCTGCTGTCTAGAACAAGAATATGGTGAGAGAGGGGATGATGGGATTAGACTGGGATGCAACATAGATGAAATGTGGGGTGGTTTTATTTGTGCAACATAAATAGCATCTTGCTAATAACCTGCAGTAAGCAGCTTCAGGTATTGTGCTACTGTAGCGAAATTGGCGTCTCTGGCTCCCTCCAGAGGTGTGTGGTTGAAGGCACACATATCTTTAGAAACTTGGTACCCAGGGGCAGTTATAACCTTGGCTACAGACACAGCTTGCAAAATAGTTTGATTGGCTTTCTGAATGGCAGGGGAGGCTAGTGACTCCTATTTCGGTGGGGCTCCTTTTCCATGGCAGGTTTTTCAGCTTTTATTTGGAGCTTCATAGGAGCCATCCATGGTACTCCATGGTGGTGAACCTATTTTGGGGATGGAGTACAGAACCATGGATAGCTCCTGTGAAGCTCCAAATAAAAGCTGCAAAACTTGCCATGGAAAAGGAGCCCCACCTAAATAGGAGTCACCCGCCACCCCTGCTGAATGGCCATGAGAAACAAAAATGTGGCAATATAACCAAGTGTTAATGAAAAATGGCTAGGGCACTACTAAGACATACTCAGCAGCCCTGCCTTGCTGTTCTTCTCAGGGATTTGGTGGCTTCAACTAAAGGCTCTTGTTCTGAGAAGCTTTGGAGACCATTCACTTGAGATGATATTAAGACTCATCCAAGGGGCTTTCAGTTATTTTGTAGTTTTTCTCCTGAGATGTCATGCTATTAATCAAATGTAATGTGAGAAGCTAAGCAGTATTGGCAAGAAAATAGTTGTGTAAAGATCCAAGACCCTAAGATATTTTTTTCTAGCAGAGAAATGATATATGGAAAACAGAGGAGTATAATACTCACAGAGCAGCAAAAGGTTTTCACAGTGAAGAAAACAAGTTCCAAGATTAACAGAATGGCCCAGCTGATGGAACGTCAGGTGTGAACTTGAGAAGTGAGTTTCAGGTTTTATCTGAGAAGCCTGAGGCAAGTGGCTGGTTCTGCTTCCTTTGTCTGTAAAATGGAAATAATGACTTACTCTGAAAGGCTGTTGTGAGGATATGGCATGGCAACAATTACAAATGCATAAATCCCATTGAAATCTGTGCAGAAAAGACTAGATTTTTCTCCTGGGGGAGACATTCTATTGCAGCAAAATAGGGAGAGGATTAAGAAGAGAAGTATATTTAATAAGAGCTAGGAAGAATTATTATCATTCTTTAAAAAAATAACTGAGAAGGAAAATGTACCTAAATGGAGTGCACTGGAAGATCAAGTAAAATTAATAGCACAGGCAGCCCTGGTATTGAAAACAAACTCCTGTTTTGTTTAGAATTTTTGTATTTTGGAAGCCACTTTGAGCTTTTTGATGAAGCAGCAGGCATATTAATAAATTGAGTCAATGAGCTTTATGGCATCTTCATATTATTGGCAGATGTCTAAAATGACAGATGGTTTTTGTTTTTTTTTAGTTAAAAGGCTGCCCTCTTAAAGCTTGTTGTGTATAATACACAGTAATATAACATTTTCCAAAAGAATGGCTGTCTCCTGAAGAACTCTGGAGCAACCAAGAATCATTACCTGGATCATAACCACTGGCAAGTATGAAAGAAAGTCCACTGAACAAATTCAGACATTAAAGTTATCTCTGTGTGCTCTGATCCAGAAATATGCACAGGATACAGCATAGGCGGTCCCATGAAATGGAAGGATTTCTATATACAGCACTCAGGGTTGCACATGCAGTTCCTCACACTGGTCTAGAAACTGAGTGCACAGCACTGACAAGGCGAACAGTGCTGTTATCTTTGACAGTGATGGTCACCAGTTTGGACTGACTCAATTTCCCTTCCCTATTTCTTCCTATCAGTGAAGAAGGGGATGTGTGTCTGTGACTGGGTTCACACAACACGACACCCCATCATAGGTGGCAAACCATGGTCGGTTGTCGTGTTGTGTGAACCCAGACTGTTTCCTCAGGGTGTCTTGTTCGTGGGCAACAAGTCATCCTGACAACCCATGGCTTGTTTTGGGGGTTGTTTTACCCATGATGGGTTGTCGTGTTGTCCAAACTCAGGCTACTGAACCCATTGTGGGTACCAGGAACTGGTCAGCGAGCCGCTCAGAAAGAGCAGTAAAAACCCATTGCTGCTCTTGTCAAGCTTTCTCGGGCCATTGTCAGTGCCAGCTGCCCCACAAGTGCCTAAGCGGCACTTTGAGGTGACTGACACTGGCTGGGTGTCTCCTGCCGTGGTCACGAGCCCTTTTAGCTTGCTGCAGCTTTTTTTTTGCCCTTTTAACCTTTTATATTTTGGAGATCACGATCTCCAGCTTGACAGCAAGTTTTCGCGATCTCCATTTTGACAGCAAGTGGCAGCCCCTTCAAACTGCCTAAGTGGCACATTTTAAAAAATGTATGCACCCACAATGTGCACAAATATTTTAGGGTTGTTTTTTTTAGCCACACGTGTGCAACTGTGGAGGCGTGCAGTTCCGCAGGTGCAGAAATCGGGAGCCTCGGCTGGGCAATGTCCTGGGGGGTACCTGCTGTCAGAGTGCAGCAGGTACCAACCCTGCACATTGACCCAGAGAGGCTCCAAATACAGGTTTTTCTTTACTTGGCTTTCTCTTGACAGCCGTCGAAAGGCGAGTTGTCAAGGGAAAGCAAAGGTGCGAGGGATCTTTACTCAAGATAAAGGGCTGGTGAGATTTACACCCCTGTCAGGGCAAGATCCTCATCTTTTTCTTTTTTGCCCTGACTGTCCTCAGTGTGCTGCACATTTTTCATTTCCCCCTGAGACTCTAGCTGCTCGGGAAACTGCAAAAGTGCATCCCACCCCCTTATGGGGGGAAAGTTAGCTGTCAAAACTCAGGGCCACTTTTAATATTTGGTTTTGACAAGGCAATGGGTGTTTTTTTGTCAGGGACATATATATATATACACACACACACACACACACACACACAGGGCAAGAAAGCTGCGGCAAGCAAAAAAGGGCTCACAACTGCAGTGGGGGGAGCAGCCAAGTTGGTCCTGCTGCAGAGTTCCCTGGGATACCCGCGGGAGGACCGGGGGCGAAGGAGGGGGTGAACAATCCACGGTGAGCCTGATTGTCTGTTGGGTGTACCGTGGGTTGTTCGCACAACAACCAACCCACCGTGGCTTATTGCCAGGGTGGGTTGTCCTGTCATGTGAACTCGCCCACTGTGTCTGAGTGTGTGTGAGAGCTTGGATCCAGCCCCCGCTATGCCTCCCAAACAGATGATCACTGTCATCTCAGCTGACAGTGCCACATATCTATCGGACAGTAAGCTGCAGCCAAACACACACACACACACACACACACACACACACACACACACCACCACCAACAACAACGCAGAGGCAGATCACTGCTGCATTCCCATATCTCTGGTTTGGGGCTATGGCTGCCGTGGTAAATGTCTAGGTATATCATCATTTAATTTGTGGAAGGAGGGAACTAACAGACTCCCAAAAGTAAATATATTGAAGAGAGACTTGGGTAATTTGTCAGCCACTTTAGGAACAGCTAAATGGATTCACAAACAAAGTGTCATTGGCATGCCACAGTGGAGATGAGAAAAATCCATTCTATTCTTAGGAATAATTGCTTAATCAGAAGCGACTGTATTCTCTTTAAAAGGCACATGTCAATATGTGGCATGTGCACTGTGGAAAAATAATTGCACAAATTAAATGGTACTCAAGGAGAAAAATGAAACAAACCCCCCACAAAACCTTCTAGGCCTGAAGCCCATATCTATAATGAACGGAGGCAGAAGGATAGTACCAGATATGCAAAATATAATGCACCAATTTAATATAGTTATGGGTTTGAATCTAGAGCAGCTGAGCCTCCGCGAAACAAAGACAAAACAGAAATAGAGGAAGGCTGAATCCTGAATGCGATTAACTCTTGATTCACCTCTTTCCCGAAGGATGTTTCCCGGGTATGGAAAAAGATGCATGCCCTGCCACATTTCACAGATAAAATTGGAGCACTCCTGTGCATGAGTGGGTGGAACTAGGGGCAGCATCTGGCAGCCCAGGGGTGTGATGTGGTGGACAGTGGCAGGGCCAATGCCATCCAGACGCAACTGTGCTGCAAGCAGAAAGTAGGAGGCAAAACATGCAAGCAAATGGCTCCGGACATTTTGCCACCTGAGGCAAAGGATAAGGTGGCGCCCTCTCCCACTCCATGCACAAAAGCTGACTGGATTGGCAGATAAATCTGTCTTCAACAATGATGATGGGGCAGCATCCTCCACTGCACCTGAAGGCAGCAGGCTAACCTGGGAGGTGCAGGGCAGGCCACATGGCACACAGATTGCTCCTCCCAACACCTTGCTGCCACCTCCCAACAACTGCTGCCTGAAGTGACTGCTTCACTCTGTCTAATGATAGGGCCAGCCCTAGCTCCAGATGACAAAAGCAACGAGGCAAGTCACAAGCCATGAGTTAAAAGCCTAGACCCACACATGTGCTATATTGCATTTATATTCAGAGGACAGAAGAAGTCACATTTTACAGGTGAGGAACACTGTGGCACAGCAATAAGTGACTATCTTATTGCGCTGTAAACTAGCAGGGTTTACAGAGTGATGGCACATCTCCCACACAGACTAAAGCCCAAGCACCTCTCTCTTTAGAAGTTATGCACTGACCCCACCTCCACTGGCAGCAAATTACAACAAAGAGCATGTGCATTTTGTCCCCTCCTGACAATATTTCATTCCTAATTTTCTCCTCACATTCCTTCCAGCAACTTGTTACAAATTTGCTTCTTTTTTCACAACTCCCCCCCCCCCGTCCTTCTTGTTAAAAGACAAACTGTCTTCATCCTCCCTCCCTTCCTTCCTCACTAGTGTAGTTTGTGCCAAAATGATCCAGGGCTCTGGGTGTTTTTCAGTACCAGGGATGTCTCCTGGAATATGTAGCTCTGAGCATGTGCAGAATGCTTTTCCTTGATCCCTGAACACCTGCACTCTCCTGCCTCCCTACATACTTTAAATTCAGGAATATATTGCTTCCAAAAGCATGCTTCGTTTAGGATTATCAGTGTAAGGGCTGAGCCCACAGTCCCCCCGGCCCAAAACAACAAGACCCACTCTTTTTTCCCCTTTCCTCTCCCCCACCGATTTCCCTGTTCTAACAGCCCAATTCACAAAATAAAGATATCTCTCTTTTTTTTTTTTTTAAAAGGCAACTTATCATCACTGTGGAAGAAGGCTCATTTCCATTTTAAAAAATGGTTTGGCGGATGCAGTTTATCAAGACATTGAAGGGAGTGGCTGCAGTGCAGAGGACTGAGCCCAGTATTCCCCACGCCCAGGGTCTTTTCGCCCTCAGTCTTCTACTCCTGCAAACTTTTCATGTAGCTCCCTAATCTCAGTGGGCTGGGGGAAGCAGAAAGGATGAGCCAATAGCAAAAGATCTAACTAGCCTTTAGCACTGAGGCTTTTGGGAGGAAAGTTCAGAAAGAGGGGGGCAGTGGGGGAATGCAACCAATTAATTAAAAGAATGTGTTGCGTTCCAGTTTCTTGGCTTGCCTCAGTGGCAACTGATAACCATGAAATCAACAATGGCTGCTTGCTTTTGCTTCACCATAAAGTGAAATATATACGGATTACAGAGGTTTATATACAATTTAATAGACAAACTGTTCTGTGATGCCCATTCCTAGAGGTATGCACACTTTACCAAAATACAGAGGGAAAGAACACCTGTTTCTTTTAAATTGGAATTACTGGAGGCTGAGTGTTGTATCGTTGTCTCCCCCCCCCCCCCCCGGGGAGAATGCTCTGAAAATTGTGGCTGTCCCAGCAGCACTGGAATAGTTTTTAAAACCTTCTATTTTAAAAACAAGATGTGATAATGCCACAAGTGAATGTTTGTTCCACAACTAAATAGTAGCTATTTATATGAGGCATCAGTGACTGTGATGAAAAGAGGCTTCTTGAAAACAGTCCATAGAACCATCGTTAATCAATTACGGCCTGGATGTTCCTGTCCAGTCTCTGCTATTTATGTCTGGGTGGGAGCCGATCTGGTTTCACTGTTTGGAATCTCCAGGAAGAATAACTGTCCTTGGCAGATTCCATTCAACACAGAACTAATCTTTACATGCTGGATTTCAATACCATTGAGCCTGGATGATGCGCATCAGTGCAGATGGAGACAATTTTTCAGATACTTTGACCATGATGATCCAAAGAATAGTGAAGGCTTTAAAGTGAGCTCTAGCACACACATGTTTGATCAGACTCATTCCGAGTTTTATGCCAACATCACTATAGTCGATGTCCAATTCTATATGGATTATGGTACAACAGCAATATGAGTGACACCAACAAACTCTATGCCTAGAGTTGCAAAATAGTCATCAACAGAGGAATCTTCCATTTAAATGTACAGATGATATTTAATGGTTACTGGACACTGGAGTGACAATGAGCACAGCAGGCAGACTTGTTAAGTTTCCATTTGTGCCTATATCATACCTTGGTACTTCCCATGTCTGAGACAATTAAAAAAAAAAAAAAAAAAAAAACATTCTCTCTTTTTTGTGTGTGTTGGCAACCAGATGAGCCTAGTGATTTCACAGACGATGGTTTTTGATCACCTGACTTCAATTTTTCCTGGCCATGGTCAACAAATGACTGTACTAGAGTATAAAACGGAGTGTAGGAAGCTGTGTCTCGATCAGTGTGGGGAAGAAGACATTAAAAGCCAAGATTTTCAGCTTCACTGAGTCATTGGCTAGACCTTGGGTTATAAGTGGAAAGAGCTTAATCTTTTATCGATAGCGTTGCTTGTGACAGCGTTCCAAAGCCACTTCTCTGGAGTTTTCCCTGCTACACTTGACTCCTCTCTATTCCGTTCAGTTATAGCCTCATAATTTCTAACCACTATAAAAGTCAGACATTGAAGGTCTTATTCAATGAACTTAAAGTGTGCTACATAAACCAGAAATTTAAGAAAGAGGGTCTTTTTTTATTATTTTTATGTGGGAATGGATTTGGAATAGTGCAAGGCTGGGTGTAAAATCATAAAGAAGAAAGAACTGTGAGTTTGGTGAGTGAGTAGAAGGAAGAAAGCAGGGTCCTGAAGAAGTGCCAGTTCCAGATGTTTGAGGGCCCTTGGGCAAGACACCCTCAGTGGGCCCTCCCCCTCACCACCACTGACCTTCTCACCACCACTGACACCCGCTGTTGTTGCTCCTCATCCTCTTTCTCATCACTGCAGTCAGTGGCTTGCTTGACAGGCAGAGAGCCAGTGAGCCAGCAGGCAGTGGCATCTCCTCCTCCTCCTCCTCCTCCTCACCACCACCACCATAATAGTCTAGGCCAGAGCAAGAGGCAGGTGAACAGGCAGGTTGCACTGGTGAAGAGGAGAACCCCAGGGGGCTCTTGTCAGGTGTGGGCATTTGGCAGGTGCCCAACCATGCATACCTTTGATGCCAGCCCTGAACTGGGGTTTTCCCGGAAAGCCCATCAAGCCAGCTTACGTTATTAGCACACTAGAAGTCACTTACGCTAGTGCAACGTCCATTATGTAAGTGCAGCGGCTGTTGGATCCTGCCCTATGTATGCAGTGCCCCCAGCTGACATAGCATGCTATATTACTCATACGTAGGGCGCAATCATACTGGATTTCTGCCTGCTAGATGAAATCCTATGCCCTGCCAGGCTGCTGCCTGTAGGGCAGGATGAGCGACAGACACAATTTTCAGCTCTCTGTCTTCCTTTACAGGTTTTCCACTAGACGGGAATTGCACTGCTGGGGGCAGGGGCAGAGCCAGAGAGGCTTTAGGATCCTGCAGATCCTCCCCAACCACCGGCACATCCCCTTTTCCCTCTCCCCATCCTCTTCTCCGGTCGTGACAGCAACCTCAGAAGAGGAGCCAATGCAGAGCTTTCTGCAGCAGCTGGGAGGGGGTGAAGATCCGAGTGGGGTTTTTCACCTCCAAGGCTGTAGCTCTGTTCACGGCCTTGGAGGTGAAAATCCCCAGTAGCCTATAGCCCCTCAAATCCGATGGTCTGGGTCCATAGGATTGCTCTGTCAGTACTGTTGTGATATGTATCACTTTACCAGCTGCAGCACATTATTTACACATGGAAGAGACAGAATGGCTGTAAACAGGTTTGTTGTGTCTTACTGGGAACCTTGTGTTTTCGCATGGGAACCTAGACTGTGAGAACAATATGAGCTAGTCACATGGTTTGTATGTTCTGATGACGTGCTAACTTGTTTTCTGTCTGAAGCCATCTTAGAGAGAAGGTGGACTGCTTTCTCTCTTCTTCTTGTTCTTCTTGCTAGACTTTGTTCCTGCAACAATGTAACGTCTTTGCTGAGGTGGCATGAAGCTCAACTTACTCCACTGGATGTAATGCTTGCTATGCATTTATACTCTGCACATGGACTGTAACTCTGTAGAACTTTACTTGCTAAGTAAATAAAGAGGTAGAATTAGACCTGTGGTGTTCCAGAGTGTTTCCTGACTCCATGGATTAATCTGCAGTGGGGAAGCTGGAAGCAAGTCTGATTACAGGGCAGACTGGGCTGGCCAAAACTGGCACCGACACAGCACGCTGCACGCTGCGTAGGGAGGTGAGATCTGGAAGATCTGTGTGTGGAATTTCAGGCATCTGTTAGCACACAGATAGGATTATAAATCTCCCAACTCTGCTCACACGCCAACAGGGTTAGGGGCCCAGACCAGACCAGAGGTCGGTACCAGCACCAGAACCAGCACCAGGACCTGTTTTCTAACAAAGCTTTGGCAACAGCTTTGACTCCGGTGAATGCAGTGATTAATGGCAGAGGAGGAAGACATCAAAGAAGAACAATCTCCTGGAACCTTCACCCGGTAAGAGGGCAGAAGAGGGGAGGAAACTGTTAGCTGACACAGACAGCTTACAGGAAAGTTCTCAGGCCAAGAGCTTGGAGGGAGAGAGCGAAGCTGAAGTTTCTGGGGAGGAGGAGGAGAATCCCCCGGTCACAGAAATGGCGGCTGCACAATCCCTGAATCCACAAATTGTGGAGAGACTGTCTGGATTTAACTATGCGCTGTGGAGTTTTCAGATGCAGCATTATTTAACCCATGCGGGACTCTGGTCTGTAGTAACACAGGATCCAGTTGCAGTGGGTGACCAAGCTTAATCTTTGTGGAATTTACAAAGTGCAGCTTTTTCTGCTTCAAGCTGGAGAAATGGCTTGTGGAGATAGCAGAATGGAAAAGCAGCAAGCAAAGCAAAACAACTCTGGCCGTAAGTTTGCAGAAAGCCAGGCTGGTGTGGCAAACAGCCAAGCTGCAAATAACAAGCAGGGAGTAACCCAAGCCACTGCTTTAAAAGTGAAAAAATGCTTCACTTGCGGATCTACAACTCATTTGAGATGAGATTGTAAAATAAAACAGAAAAAGAAAAAAAACAAACAGGAAACAACAAGCACACCTGAGGAGGCAGTTAAAATGGGCAAGAAAAGTTTGATTACAAGGGTGGGGGTTTCTAATGTTGTTTGGGTCTTAGACTCTGGAGCTTCTTGTCACATGACTAACTCCAGGAATGTATTTCAATCTCTGGAAGAAGGTGGATGTCCAGGTCAGCACGTGGAATTAGCTGACGGGAAACGTGTAAATGTTTCAGCAACAGGAACAATAGAATTTACTACTTTGGGTCAACAAAGAGCATTGCTTGTTCCGGAACTGGACACAAATCTGATAAGTATTTCCCAATTAGCTCAAAATGGCTATGAAATGTGTTTTTCAGACAGCACATGTGTGATTTCACGTGAAGGGACAGTCTGTGCAAAAGGTGATTTGCAGAATTCTCTGTATGTTATAAATCCATTTGTAACACATGATGAGAGTGTGAAATATGCAAATTGTAAACCTCATGATGATTGTGTACATTTATTCCATAAACGTTTTGCACATGCAAACTACAGGAGCATCGAGAAGATGTCGGGTCTGTGTGAGGGCATGAAAATGAAACCTTGCTCTAATTATGTGGAATGTGAAGTATGCAGTCAGGCTAAGTCACACAGGACTAACATTCAGAAACACAGTGACAGAGTGAGCAAAAGAATATTTGAGCTGGTACACTCTGATGTTGCTGGGCCATTTGAGGAGAGCTATGGGGGAAACAGGTACTATATGACCATCATTGATCATTATAGTAGATTTGGATTTGTTTATCTTCTGAAACACAAGTCTCAGGTTTGTGAGAGATTTGAATCGTTTGTGAAATGGGCTGGTAACAGGTTCAAACAATACCCCATAGCTGAATTGCTCACAGATGGTGGGGGAGAGTACATGAGTACAAAATTTAAGAAATTCTTGGAAGTGCAGGGCATTGGGCACAAAATCACAGGCCCTAACTCACGGTTCCAGAATGAAGTAGCTGAAAGGCACAACAGAACACTCCAAGAAATGATGAGGGCTGAATTAGCTGACTCAAAGTTGGGAAACCATTTCTGGGGGGATGCACTTTCGAATGCTAACTATTTGCTGAACAGATTACCTAACACCACAACTGGGAAAACCCCATATGAAATGTTTCATGGGAGGAAGCCAAAGATAGCACACGTGCGAATTTTTGGGTGTAAATGTTTTGTTCATATACAGGCTCAAAACAGAACAAAGCTATCTCCAAGAAGCTTTGAATGTTTTCTGCTGGGGTATGATGGACAAACAAAAGGTTACAGGCTGTGGTCACCACAACACAGAAAGGTAATTTTAAGCAGAGATGTGATTTTTCATGAGCAAACACATGAAAAGAAACAGCTGGTGGAATTGCCAATGCATTCAATGGCTGAGACACAGCTGGATGTTTCTGAAATAGAACAGACCACTGGGCAGATATCTGGGGAACAGGAGGGAGGTGAACAATCTCTAAGGTGTTCAACCCGAGAACGTAAAGCACCTGTTAGATATCAGGATGAATTCCAAAGTGGGAAAACTGTTGTACATAAAGCTCTCAAAATAGCTTTAGAACCTGAAAGTTTTGAGGAAATCCAGGGCATGGAACCAGCAGTGAGAAATGATTGGTTTGAGGCCATGCAGGATGAAAACAATGCCATGAATGTTAACAAAACATGGAGTCTGGTATCTTTACCTGTGGGGCGAAAAGCCATCACCTGTAAATGGGTGTGTACAAGGTGAAGACAAATCACCAGGGGCAGGTGGAAAGGTACAGGGCAAGACTCGTGGCAAGAGGGTTTGCACAAAAGCATGGAATAGATTTTGATTCCGTGTTTGCACCAACAACAAGGTATGCAACAGTGAGATGGTTGTTGACATTGGCAGCACAAAGAAAAAAGATGGCATTTCATTTTGATGTAAAAACTGCTTTCCTATATGGTGATTTACAAGAGGAAATCTACATGGTACAACCAAAAGGTTTTGTAGAAAATCCCGGTCTTGTATGTCGTTTGCACAAATCCATATATGGATTGAAACAAGCAGGAAGGTGCTGGTACCAAAAATTAGACAGAGTTTTGATTAGTTTGGGATTCAAACAAAGCAAGGCTGATCACTGTCTGTACACCTGTCACACAGAATTGGGACATTGGGTGTATTTGTTAGTCTTTGTTGATGATATATTACTGATAACAGAATCAGTAAGTCAAAAAGACAAAATTGCAAGAGAATTGCAAGCACACTTTGAACTGAAAGATCTAGGTTTGGTAAAACACTATCTTGGAATGCAATTATCCCAGGATGAGGAAGGTTCTTTCTTGGTTGAACAAAGTTGGAAAATTCAGAAATTGCTGGAGATTCATGGATTGGAGAATTGTAACCACTCCAATGACTCTTGAATATCAAAAACACAGAGATAACACTGAATTTGAGGATATTGGAAAATATCAAAGTGTTATTGGAAGCCTGCTATATTTGGCAAATGTGAGTAGGCCAGACATCAGCAATGCTGTGAACATACTTAGCAGGAAAACGCAAAATCCTTCTATGTATGATTGGCTAGCTGTGAAACGTGTGTTAAGATATTTAAAAGGTTCCATGAATTGCAAACTGAAATTGTCATCACACACAGAGGGAGGTTTTTGTGTGTACACTGATGCTGATTGGGGAGCTGCAACAGATAGAAAGTCCACAAGTGGAACTGTGATCATGTATAGTGAAAGTCTAATTGACTGGTATACACGAAAACAATCTTGTGTGGCTGTATCTAGTGCAGAATCTGAATTCATCAGTTTATCTCAAGCATGCAATGAGACTGAATGGTTCAAACAACTGTTTACTGATCTGCAATTACCAGTAGACAAGGCTGTTACAATTTTTGAAGACAACCAGGCTTGCATAAGCATGGCACAAATTGAAAAATGTAGGCCAAGAACCAAGCACATTGATGTTCGTTACTCTCAGGTAAAGGACTGTGTGCAGAAAGGGTGGGTAACACTCAAATACTGTGCAACAGGGGACATGGTGGCAGATCTTTTCACAAAACCATTGCCTGTAGTAAGACACAGGAAGCTAATGATGGCCTAGGCCTCATTGAGCAAATGTGAAACAAGATGTACTCAGCTTGTGGGTGGATGTTGTGATATGTATCACTTTACCAGCTGCAGCACATTGTTTACACATGGAAGAGACAGAATGGCTGTAAACAGGTTTGTTGTGTCTTACTGGGAACCTTGTGTTTTCGCATGGGAACCTAGACTGTAAGAACAATATGAGCTAGTGACATGGTTTGTAGGTTCTGATGACGTGCTAACTTGTTTTCTGTCTGAAGCCATCTTAGAGAGAAGGTGGACTGCTTTCTCTCTTCTTCTTGTTCTTCTTGCTAGACTTTGTTCCTGCAACAATGTAACGTCTTTGCTGAGGTGGAGTGAAGCTCAACTTACTCCACTGGATGTAATGCTTTCTATGCATTTATACTCTGCACATGGACTGTAACTAGGAAATGTATACTCTGTAGAACTTTACTTGCTAAGTAAATAAAGAGGTAGAATTAGACCTGTGGTGTTCCAGAGTGTTTCCTGACTCCATGGATTAATCTGCAACGGGGAAGCTGGAAGCAAGTCTGATTACAGGGCAGACTGGGCTAGCCAAAACTGGCACCGACACAGCACACTGCACGCTGCGTAGGGAGGTGAGATCTGGAAGATCTGTGTGTGGAATTTCAGGCATCTGTTAGCACACAGATAGGATTATAAATCTCCCAACTCTGCTCACACGCCAACAGTTACTACACCCTATGTTTCCGTTATGTTGTTTTTGTCCTGATAAGGATGAGTTCTAGAGCTACGCATTCCTTGAATTACCTGCAGCAATTTAATACAGTTCCTTTAAGCCAGGGCTTTAACCTTGGGTCCCCGGATGTTGCTGGACTACAGCTCCCAGAATCCCTTGCCATTAGCCATGCTGGCTGGGTATGCTGGGAGCTGGAGGCCAGCAACATCTAGGGACCCAAGGTTGGAGAGCCCTGGTCTAAGTGAGTGCTCCAGACCGGGGAGACTGGCGACTCCTATTTCAGTGGGTTTCCTTTTCCATGGCAGGTCTTGCAGATCTTAGCTGGAACTTCATAGGAGCCATCCATGGTGCTCCATGGTGGTGAACCTATCTTGGGGATTGAGTTCAGCACCACGGATAGCTCCTATGAAGTTCCAACTAAAAGCTGCAAAACCTGCCATGGAAAAGGAGCCCCACCGAAAGAGCAGCCACCAGCCTCCCCTGGTTCCAGAGTGATTCTCAAAGATAGTTAGGCTTATTAAGAGAATGCCTAGCATAGGAAGGAATGGCCAGTGGGGGAAAGACTCACTGGCATCATCTTAGTCTAGCCATAGAAAAGAAGATCTCCAGTAGCAGCACAGAAGAGTCTGAAGGAAGGAGGGAAAAGATGCACATTGTGCAGGGCAGGCAATGCTTGGTTTCTAAAACAGAGGTTCTAGAGCTCAAGCATCGATCCTGGGGTGCAGTTTATTATGACTTCATATGTTACAGGGACTATAAGGTTAAGACTTGTGCCCCCCCGCCCAATGTATTGTGTGCTTTTAAAATGACCAACCAGTGCAGATTCTTGCTGAAAGCAAGTTTCTGCTGAGGGCCTGGAACTTAACATTCCTGTCCTAACAAAGATCTTCTTTATGAGGAAAAATTAATCTTCAGGCTCTCTCGGCAAAGTCCTATTTTCTGCAAGCATCTGCTCAGCCTTTTGTTAGCCACTTTCAGGGTACAAAATACGTTTGGGAGCACCACTGCTCAAATTATGAGGGCAAAGGTGAAATCCATGAGCCCCATCCCTGGCTTCTCCCAATTTTAGCCATATTATGCCCCCGCAGCCTTCTAAACAGTAGTCTGGGGTGGGGGTGGGGGATATAGCAGAAAAGTTAAGGGGTAGCAGAAAATGTAAGCTCCCAGTATAATTTGAGCACTGGGAGCACAGCGCCCACGTGTGTGACCTTGCATGGTTAAGCTAGGAGAATGCTAAAATAACAGCTTTGAGAAGTTTTCAGACTATAGTTTATCCTGTGCCAACTGTTCTGCTACACCTTCATTCCTCATTTCTGCTCCATCCCCAGCATGTCATCACCTTTTTCTTCTCTTTCACACCTCCCATTTTTTAAGCCCCCATCTAGTTAAGACACATCATTTGCATCCAGCTTGAACTTTTGCCCTGTTTCCCATCCTCACTGAATTGATAGCTACTATGTACCCCGTGTGTGTGTGTGAAAATATATGACTGAATTGGTATAATAAACCTGTTCTTAGTCAACTCCGGGAAATGAAGTGGTTTTAATCTTGTCTGTACATGGGCCCTAAATTAGAGTTCTAATGGGAATTAATACCTCATTAATTCCTTACAAGGATGAGCTCTGGCACTGAAAATAGATTCTGGTCCTGGTGAGTCCTGGCACAAATTAAGCCTCGGAGGCTGGCAAGAAAAAAAATAATAATTGAGGCAGGCTTCTTAAGATGGAAAAAAGGGAAGGGAATTGGAAAGGAAAACCTTTTGAGGAGAGTGTAAAACAATAGGTAGAAGGAAAGAGGATAAAGAATGAGACTTGAGTAGAACAGAAGTTGAGGAAGGCAGTCTAAAAAAGGAAGGAGGATGTGCAACATGCACAATAAAAAGGAGAACCACAAAGTATAGGCAGGGTAAAACAAGGGTCCCCAACCCTTTTGCACCCATGGGCACATTTGGGAATTTGAGAAAGTGCTGGGGGGCGGGGGCACCACCACAAAATGTCTGATCAGTGGATCACTGCTTTGGTGTCTACCTGTCACGTCTGTGGATCTTAGGCTGCGTCTCATTCAGCAAAAACTTTGGTTTCATCTCTACTGGACACCACAACATCTCTTTAATAAAGGATTGTCTAATTCAGCTAATTGCTTGTGGTGCAATACAGCTAATGCTTCTTTTAAACATATGTTTTGGCAATGTCCAGTAGTTGCTTGCTTTGGAGGGGAGGTTTTTACACAAATACATTTTGTACTGCAACAGTCTTTAATATTCACTGATGTAGACACTTTTATAAATTATTTACCTGCTTCATGGAAATTAACAAATGGAAGGGAAATGGATTGTCTGTGCCCTTCTGACAGTTAAAAGACTGGTCTTACAAAATTCGAAGCATAAACACCTCCTATAATGCAGTGGATTGAAGACCTTACAACGCTTTTGATAATCATGGAGGATGAGGCTATCAATGGCTACTAGTCCTAATGGCTATATGATACCTCCAGTATCAGAGGCAGTATGCCTATGTACCCCAGTTGCTGGGGAACATCGGCAGGAGTGTGCTGTTGCACTCATGTCCTGCTCATGGCATCCCCTAGGCAGCTGGTTGGCCACTGTGTGAACAGAATGCTGGACTAGATGGACTCTTGGTCTGATCCAGCTTGGCTCTTCTTATGTTCTTAGATGCCAGCTTCAAATGGATACTTATCTGGATATTTGATTCACTTTTGTTGAAGCCCCTGTATCATTGCTAGGAAGTTCATAGATTCATAGATATAGAGTTGGAAGGGGCCTACAAGGCCATCGAGTCCAACCCCCTGCTCAATGCAGGAAACTAGAGGTGGGGTCTCCCATCCAAGTAATAACCAGGCCTGACCCTGCTTAGCTTTCCACACTCAGACAAGCTGAGCCAGCAGCATGATATATTTTTAAAATGGAAAAAAATAAAAAATCTAATTTTTTCCCCAGGTGGCTGAAAGCACCATGTTGGGGACCTCTTCACGGATGCTAATGGAGGCACCCATGGGTGCTGTGGTGCCTGAGGGCACTGCGTTAGGGACCCCTCATGTATAGTGTGGTATAGTGGTTAGAGTGTGGGGCTGGGACTTAAGAAAGGAAAACCTTAGGAGACATGGGTTAAAATCTCAACTCAGCCATGAAGCTCACTGACTTTGGGCCAGTCACTGACTCTCAGTCTAACTTACCTCACAAGCTTGTTGTGAGGATAAAATGGAGAGGAGGAGGACCATGTAAGGCACTTTGTGTTCCTTCCTTGCAAGAGGAAGAAAAGTGGGATGCAAATGTTGTTGCAGTAGTAGGAATTATAATTATAATTTTACTTAACTTACAGAAACCGTACAGATGAATAGGCACAACTGTATCAGGGTGTGTTTATATGGTCCAATTATTTGGATAGAAAAGCTTGGTGTATGTATTTTGTACTCCGAAAATGGCCACCATTTCCTTAAAATTGCCCTTATTTCCTCAGTCCAGGAAGTAATTTGCACTTCCTGGACTAATACATGGCTCAGAATGCACTTATTCTTCAGATTGTGTAGTTCTCTGAATTTTGTGACACAGTTCTGGGCTTACAATTTTAGGTGTGTGTAGCAGAAATGCAAACAAGTCAAATGCAAGTGTTCATGCGGTTTAAAAAGACATTCACAGAAAAGTAGACAGAATGGTCTTATGACTGAACATATGCAAAGCCGACATAGACTGGAAACAGAGTGATTCATCCATCTCTACCAAGAGCAGATCCTTGCTCTGCCAGTTGATAGCCCAAGTGTTACAGCTTATGACCTGTTGGGCTGTCATGTAAGCTGCTTACAGCAGAGTGACTGTCTTTGTAAACCAAGTAACTTCATCCCAACGCAGAGTTAGGTAATGCCAAAGCTTCTTTCAGACAGAAGCACTCTGTGAGGTGACAGGTGTGCTGAATGATTCAACATACCTGGCCACCGCAAGCCACATGGGGACTGCAATGATGGATGAACCTCTCAGTTTCACTTTCGAATGTTTATAATCCCAAGTTCTTCCTCTCCCGAATATGAAGAACTTGGCAAATTTTTGGTGGAATCTCATTTTAAAAAACCAACAACCCTAAAAATTCTCACCCATCTGCACCAGCGAAATCCAACAACTACCAGCATGGAGAGGACTATGATGTACCTGCCTGCCATATAACTGTTAAAGGTGAGGAGCCCATCAGAAAAAAGAGCTGGCAGCCCTAATTAAGCACTGACATGGTTCAATACACAGGAACTCAAACCCAGACTTTTAAGAGCGAAGCACAGATCTGTCAGTTCCAGTTTCTCCCACATTTGAATTTTTTAGGGCACAATTCTATGCAAGTTTAGACAGAAAAAGTCCTACAATGCCCAGGATTCTTGGCTGGGAAATGCTGGGAGTTGTAGGACCCTTTTATGTCTAAAACTCCCAGCATTCCCCAGCCAGCATGGCTGACTGGGGAATGCTGGAAGTTGTAGGACTTTTTTTATGTCTAAACATGCGGATTGCACCCTTAGTCACCAGTTCTTTTTGTCCCGAATATGGAGAACTTTGCAAATTTTAGTACATTCTTTTAAAAACTGAACTGCAACAAAATTCTCACCCATCCTCACTATAGGCTGCTGCCCTGAATAGCAAAGTGTGGACTGGCAGACAGGTGGCACTGCCCAGAACAATGATTGCGTCATAAAAGTGGTGAGTTAGTTGACCCTCCCTTCTTGAGGCACCTTTTGCACCGTATCTAGTCTAATGCCAAACCAGCTTTGGCAGAAGGTGCCAGCTGGGAAAGCCCAGAGAGGAGCAGGTGAAGATACCCCTTGCAGTGTCTTTATTGGAGTGCAGCTTGTGCATTGAACTTTCGATCATGCCCTTGTGATATTTAGTGTTCGGTTTTTAAAAAATGTCCTTAACCTTGACAGCTGAAAAAGACAAATATGTTTTGCTACAAAGAGAAGCATTCAGGGTAAAACACAAACCGCCCCAGATCTAAGCATACGCTCGAAAACAAAGATCCCAAACTTTGGCTGATGCGCACAGTTTTCCCGATGAGTGTCGGGATGTCGCCTGTCACAGAACGTTTTGAACTCTTGGCACTGTCATCACAGTTACCAGCTGAAAAGGCTGCTTGTCTTGCATGTCCCAGCCCGGTAGCAGCAGCCGTGTGCTTTTTGTGCCATATGTGTTTGATTACTTGCAGCACACTCCATATTGGAATAACTAAAGGCTGATCCAATGCCTGCAGTTAGTGCAGATGGCAACAGAACAGGCATCTGTTATTAGGGGTCAGCTCAGGAGAGACTTCATGTCTGCTGTATCCTTCTAAGAGCCGGTTCACAAGTAGCTACAGTTTTAGATTACACTTCTGACATTTAAGTCTATAAATGGTTCCAATTCCCCTCCTCCCAATCTGCTTCTGTGTCATGCATCATCTCAGATTCTCGCATGCTGGATGTGATGAGGCTATGGATCTTGTGGTCTTGCCAGAAAAGTAATGAGCATTTAAGAGAATCGTTCATCTCCATAAAACTTTCTGTTGTGCTACTGGAAAAGAATTTTGTCTGAATGTTTAAAGCTGCATTCCTATACACACTTTCCTTGTTCTATTGAATTCAGAAGATTGCACTGTAAAGCTTACACAATACTTTGGGGCCCAGTGGCACAGAACCTTGCAGAGAGGTTATCCTACCATTTTGTAAGTATTATATGTCTGATCCAAATGACACATGAGAAGAATAATGCATTTGGTATGCTTCCCCACCCAGGGATGGGGACTCGGACTCGAGGACTCAACTCGTGAGTCGGACTGAGTCCCCCCTCTGACTCGACTCGGACTTGAGTCCCAATATTTTTAATGGGACTCGAGACTCGACTCGGGACTCGAGACCAAGGACTCTTCAACATCCCTGGGCTGTGCCAAAAGGAGTGGAGAGGAGCGTGATTGCCGGCGAAGAGTGCATGGAAGCGAGGTGCACCGCTGCTCGGCCACTATGGACGGCTACCAGGAGTGCAGCCCCAACAGTGTTTCAAGACTTATTTTGATTGATGTGTTGTGTACTTGGAAGAGGCAGAAGAAGGACCTGAGATTACTCTGTGTGGCTGCTCTGAGTGTGTTTCTGGTTCCAGCAAGTTCATCACCAGTGGAGCGGGTGTTCAGTGAGGGTGGAATTGTGATGAGATCTCACCGTTCCAGAATGGGGGCCAAACATTTAGAAAAAATCATGTTCCTCAAATGCAACATGGATAAGTTTTAGGAAGTACAGCAAGTTTATTTTTTAAAATCATTTTTCTAAAATGCAACCTTTCAGACATTTTGGGTTTGGCTGCCTCTGCCTGCCTGTCTGGGGTTCCCAGCCTCCTCTGCCTGCCTGGTCTCTTCTTGACCAGTTCTTGAATTGTCCAAGACAAAGGCCTCTGCCTGCCTGCTTTGGGGTTCCCTGCCTCCTCTGCCTGCCTGGTTATTTTGGGTTTTTCTGCCTGGTCTGTTCTTGCCAAAATCAGTTGCAGAGTTTTGAAATAAAAAGGCACACTTGTGCCTAGAATTTATTTAAACCACACATCTGAAGTAGCCTTATTTTGTTGGGAAAAACCCCCATTGATTTTAATAGGGACTCGTGGAGTCATCTTTGGGAGTGACTCGTGACTCGTGAGTCACCATTTTGGACCAAGGACTCGGACTCAAGACTTGGGTCCAAAGAAGACTCGTGACTCGACTCGTGACTTGAGGCCAAGGACTCTTCAACATCCCTGTCCCCACCGCCCAAAAAGGAGAGCAGAAGCTCATGAAAAAGAAATAGGATTTATTTTACAGGGAGTGTATTGCTTTTTTCATAAGCAAGCATATCCCCATGTAGACATGAACACATATGAACCTGATCGTGCTTTGAGATCAGTGGCAAACACCTGCTTGTAAGCCCACCTTTAAGATCAGTTCTTTTGGCAGGCACTAGGGACAGGGCCTTCTTACTAGTGGCCCCTACATTATGGAACTCCCTCTTAAGGGATATACAGTTGACTCCAGTAGTTGCAGCATTCAAAAAAGCTTAAAATCCCCCCACCTATTTTAAATGGCTTTTAACCAATTTGAGATAGTTGTTTTTAATGTGCTGTTGTTTTTTAACATGCCACTGTATCTTTCAAATTGGTTCTATACTGGCTGAATTGTATTTTAATGGATGATGATGATGATGATGATGATGATGATGATGATGATGATGATCATCATCATCATCATCATCATCATCATCATCATCATCATCATCATCATCATTATTTCTGAATGTTAAACTGTGGAGAGAAAGCCAGACCAGACACCCACACCACCACCTGCATAATCCCTCCCTAGGGCAGGGATGGCTCAGTTCCGAGCAGTCATTTACATCGACCTGCATTTACATTTACCTCAATGGGACCCATCTGCATACACCCCATGCCCCCCCCCCGGCAGTCTCAAAGAGCTGCCAAGCACCCTCAAGCACCAAGGGGCACCAGGATTTCCCCCAGCAGTTTCAAAGAGCTGCCAAGCACCCCCAAGTACCCGGGAGGTGCCAGGATCCTGCTGGACAAAGCCATTCAGCCTGTCAGCAGAGGGGAAGGGGGCAAAGGAGGGGGTAAAACAGGGGCTACGAGCCCATCCCGGTTGTTGGAAGCAAGGTGCAGGACTGCACGGAACAGGTCCACGACTCTGGTCAGGACGAAGCCTCGCAACCCCGAGCAGGATGCTCGGTAACCGGCTGTAAGTTAGAACAACTTACAGTGATATTCTTTCTAGTGAGTTCAGGTTCTCTGATGTAAATACTGTCTGTGTTTTTTGCAAGCATCCTTTAGGCTGAATGTGTATTTATGCTCCATTAAGTTTTATAGACTGCTCTGTGTTTACTGTGAAGTTCTTATCTGAATGCTTGGCTACGCTCAATTAAAGGTGGTATAAACAAATCTCTGCCTGCCTGCCGTAAGCTCTCGCCCAGTGTCTATTGCAGCGGTTGCCCTCAGTTCACCTGGGAACCGCATAAGGGGAGTTTTTACAGTGCCGGTTAATCCATTAACTCCCGAACTCATGCAAAAGGGCCGCCGGCGGTCCTTCACATAAACATTTTATTATACTCTTATATTATTGTATGTTAAAATGTATACATTATGGGAGCAATCCTATGGCAGGTAGACAGAGTCTAGACGGCCATAAGAAAATTTGGGGTCCCAGTTCTAGCGGTGTAAATAAGGCTGGGCGCACCGCCCGAGCCTTATTTCCCCTCCCCCCTCCCCGCCTTGTTTTTTCGAGCGGCGCTGTGCGCCGCTCAAACGATCCCCCTACCTCTCTCACCGCTTTCAGGCCCAGATATGGACCTTGCGCAGGCGCAGAACGGACCATAGGGGTCCAGCACGCCTGCGCAGGGTTCCGTCGCGTCATTTCCGGTACCGGAAGTGATGCGACGCGGCGGATCGGGGAGCGCGGGGCAGCTCTCCGCCCGAACGAGCAGTGCGGGCGGCTCTCCGCGGAGTGCGCGAGCCGCCCTGAAGAAAAGGTAAGGCCTCATCAGGGCATGAGCGGGGCCAAATTTGGCCTCGTTCTGCCCCGGCGAGGCTTGATTTCACAACTCCAGTTCTGACCTCAGAATTGCACTCTGAGGTCGGAGCTGGGACTCTGAATTCAGAGTGCTCTCCCTCTGCCTTCACAGCCAGCATGGAAAGAACCATTCCGGCTGCAGCTCCGAGGTCAGAAGATCAACCTTGGAGCTGGCGTTGGCTGGGCAGGGAGGGGAAGATTGAGGCTCCACCAGGATACAATGTATCCTGGCAGCAACTCAGCCTCTCCTCCTCACGAGCAGGGACAAAAGACTTAGGTGGCCGAAATCGGCTAAGTCTTTTGCAGGGAAGGAGAAGTGTGAAGGCGACCTTCGCTCCCGCGTTCCTCCCACGCTCCATAGGACGACCTGTAGTCCTCAGAGTTCAGAGGGTTACTGGAAGCCACAATGGATCGCACTGCCAATTGTATTACTGTATTTTATGCTTTTTGCCACCTTGGGTGGACATGGTCCAGAAAGGGAGCTTATAAATGTTTACATGGAAATAATTAAAAATAAAATAAACACATGGACCAGGAGAGGGGATTGGGATCACACTCACTAACCTTACCCCAACCTTCATGCATTAAAGGGTTCTATTTTGCACAGAGTCTGCAGTATAAGCACATATAGCTGAACTCCTGTACGTGTGATCTATACCCCGGAAAAATGGAGGTTGATGGATCCTACGTATGGGGATGTACAAACATAAACTCTGTGCAAATAGGGGCCTTGCACATATGAAAGTTGGCAGAAGGACCAGGGGGGCACGATCTCAATGCCCCCCTCCACACATTCATTTTACACAAAGACTTGTTGCTTGCTGATAGGAAAGCAGAAAATAGAAGCCTATTTCTTAGCCATGAACCTTTGCTCTTTATTTTTCCCTGCAAGCATACCAAATGCATAATTCTTCCCATGTGTAGTTTGAATCACAGAAATACAATACTTAGAAACCTTTAGGATAGTCTCATAAAGTTTCCTGACTGGCGCTGTAGACCCAAGAGATCAAGATATTTATCCAACACCTGGACCTTCAGGTAATTGATTTTGTCTGCAAGCTCAGGCATCCGGCATCTTGTTGATTGGTTTGTTTTTAAAGCCCAGATTACACAATCTGTATTATCAGCAATGCATTCCTTTTTTTATCCTGGTTTTAGGATAACTGTCCAACACAAAAACCTTTCCACATCACTGAGTATTCATTGTATAGATACACTTTTAAAACCATAACATCCTTTTCCCTGTAATATCAGACACATGTTAAATGGACAGTGGGGAGACAAGATATGTTGATGCAGCTGTTCAGGGCCAGATTAAGAGCATTATGGGCCTGGTGCTGAGGATTTTGGTGGGCCTTTTTATGGAAATAAATAAAATGAAGATGCAATTTTATATTAAAACAAATTAAATATTTTAATTACCATTAAAGTGCCAAAACAGAAACATATTGAAAATATTTCTTTTTTTGTAAACAATAAGCTTGTTAACTCAATAAAACCATTCATCACATATCGTTGATGATAAGTACCTCCACGTTTTTTAACCTCTAGGGCAGTCTTCCCCAACCGGGGCCCTTCCAAATGTTTGGGGCCCCAGCTCCCATCTTCCCCAGCCACTGGCCATGCTGCCTGAGGCAAATGAGAACTGTAGTCCAAAATATCCAAGAGGGATATTTGGTGAACTCTGTTCTCTGGGGTTTTTCAAAATAAAACTTAAAATGCCACACAATTCCCCATTAAAGCGCACGTGCACACACACACACAGTATTAGCCAAGCACACACACACACACGTGCACACACACGTGCACACACACACACACACACACACACACACAGAACTCTGTTCTCTGGGGTTTTTCAAAATAAAACTTAAAATGCCACACAATTCCCCATGAAAGCGCACGTGCACACACACACACACACACACACAGTATTAGCCAAGCAGGTGACATTTTGCAGGCGGCAGGAGGATCAACACCCCCAAAAGGCAGACACATTCACATAAATAGAACATTCACAACAACCATTTTTAAATAAACATAAACCATCTTCCCCAGCCACTGGCCATGCTGCCTGAGGCAAATGAGAACTGTAGTCCAAAATATCCAAGAGGGATATTTGGTGAACTCTGTTCTCTGGGGTTTTTCAAAATAAAACTTAAAAAAATGCCACACAATTCCCCATGAAAGCGCACATGCACACACACACACACACACACACACACACAGTATTAGCCAAGCAGGTGACATTTTGCAGGCGGCAGGAGGATCAACACCCCCAAAAGGCAGACACCCACACCCACAAACACACAGCCCTTACGTTCAGTTTGGCTCACAAAAGAGGGAAAGCCCTTTTACAGAAAAGAAGGAGAAGGAGAAGGAGAACTTGCAGATCAAAAGAGTCAAACTTTTGAACCTTACCTGTGCAGAGGAGGGCCATCAGGACCAGCCGGAGCAAAAACTCAAAAACTCCTGCAGCTCATCAGTAAGGGTCTTCCCAATTTCCCCCAAATTATTTATTAAAAAAAAAAAAAGCAGCCACAACAAAAAGCCAGCTTTGCTTGAACAAGAATAATTGTGTTGTTCTTGTTGCTTTTTTTTTTTTTTTTGTTAAACTAGCATTTGGACAATTGAGCTGCGAATCAGAAAGATCTTTTGCTCGAGGCTGGAGAGAGAGGTCCCTTCTAAATCTGAATATTACAGACCCTAGCAAGCCCCCCATGTGCTAGACGTTCTCACAAAGAAATGTAGTAACAGTGATTGAAATGCAAAGATACTGAAATGCTAATTTGAGAACAACAGTTCTTGCTAGGTCTTGCCTCAAGCCTGTAATGCAGATGTGCTTAGAACACCTTTCTAATCTTGAAAAAATCATTAATTATGCTGAATGATAACGATCAGAGCTAACTCCAAAGGGGGAAAAATCGCCGCGTGTCCCTATAATTGCGGGCCGATTATCTGTTAAGGGCCTGGAGCGGCCGCTCCCACAGCCCCTATCTTAATCCGGCCATGCAGCTGTTTTAATTGTTCTCTCGTCTTACTAACCTTGTACTTAATTCTGTATATACTCTAAAGGCTCATTCACACAATCCATCGAGGTGAGAGTTATATGATAAGCTTGCCTCCATGGCAAACATTACAGTGGCACTCTAAGCTTTGTCCATGAGAGCAGAAGTATAATACCCTTTCCATTTAGAAGAATAGCAAAAATGATGTTTCTTCTAGATTTTTGATAAAATAATTTTGGGTAAAAAACAGAAACAGATTGGCCACAATCCAATGGAGAGTTAAATGAACTCAGTGGTCTTAAGCATACTTAATGCTGCATAATACTGGGCAGTGCTGCAGCCAGGGCTGCACTAAAACGGTTCAAAAAGGTTCAAAATGGCTGCTCTGGACACCATTTAAAAAAAAATGTCTTACAGTTTTGGGGGGCAGTGGCTTGGTGCAGGGCCACAGCAGGGTCACATGCAGCCTATTGACTATATGTTGATCACCCCGAGTTCTATGGTGGCCAAGGAAAAGTCTCTGTAATGCTAGCTCACAGACCAAAGATGAACTGGTTGTGTGGATTTGAAAACACATTTGGCAAGAAATGTGCTTATGATGCTTGCAATAGGTCCTGAAATAGCACGCATATGTGACCAGTTTGTCCCAGGCCAGGAGATTTTCTTTTCTTTTTTCTTTTTTTTTAAAGCCCTGAGACTTTAGGGCAGTGGTTTCCAAACTTTTGTCCCCAGATGATTTTGACCTACAACTCCCAGCATGCCCATGCTGGGAGTTATAGGCCAAAAACATCTGGGGACACAAGTTTGGAAACCACTGCTTTAGGGTATACTTGGACAGTTCACCCACATGAATGGCCTCCAGACCCTCTCAACCATCCTTGGGTTCGGAGGTTGTGTGAAGTATATAGCATGATTCAGACAATGCTCTTCTCCGTGCAGTTCTATACCCGGGAATAGTCAAGAGGAATTGAATGGAGGCCACTGGCATGAGTGAATTGGTTCACCCTCTCTTTGTGGATATTAGCTGCTAAATGAAACAAAACAAAACATGAAGCTGAAAAAAAGTTTGTGTGATGCAGCTAATTCTGCCCTGAAAAGCTGGACTTGGATATATGGCGTGTTTTGAGCAATGTCATTTATTCCGGGCCCAATGCTCACAGTGCAAAAATACCAGAGGCTGCTAGCTCTTCCCATCTCCCTTGCACTCTGTCTTCCTGTCTTACAAAATGAATTGTCTAGCTTGCCTCCTTTGGTCTGAATAATGTCATTGCTACTGAGAGGAGTGGGGTGGGGGGAAGACAACAGCTGCAAATCTGAGCTAATGTATGTTTATTCTTTCGGAAATATTTCTCCTCTGAAATGCTGAAAAACACTCCTCCATGCTCCTGAAATATGGCTCATGATGTATGACTATCAGCATTTTTAATCAGACTAGATCTATTATTTTCTATTCTCTCTTTCCACCAGAATGTAATGAATTTTACCACTCGTAGATGTACTTTCTCTCCCTCTCTCTGCAATGTGTATGTAAAATAAAATTCGGCATTGACTCTCAACCTCCCACCCTTACTTTCTTTCATAAGATTGTTCTTTACACATGGTTTTATTTTTCCTCATTTCCTTTTTGGGCACTCCATGCCATGCCAGAACTCCATTCTTATTAGTGTAACTGACTACTAATGAAATACGGCTGGTCACCATAAGCAAATATGTATATACTTATACTAGATGTGCTCTACCATTGAAATCATCAGCTGATCAAATTCACTGTTTTGTAAGGCTGTGCCCAAGGAGAATAATGTAAGGATTTCTAGTGGAGATGGAAACCATTTATGTTATATGTTGGGATCAATTAGTTTCTGAAAGGTTTTTCTCTATTATATAATTCACTGCTTTGTTTTCTTCAATGATTTTTAAATCAATACATACTGAACTGTTTTGAGTGGAATCCTTCTCAATAAACTATCCTATCACATTTATTTATGCAACTCCTCTGTTACTCAGGTCTCTTTTTTGGGTTCAAGTGCTGGGAACAGAGAGCTTATAAGGAAGCCATAGAATGGAATGGGAGTAAAACTTTAGTTCACAAGCAGGCCAGTCTTTCCTTGAGGGCAGAAAGTTTTTGCTGCCTGGAGTCTGAGATGGAGACAGTCATGCTGACAAAGCTGTGGTCAAGTTGTCGAACAACGGACCAGTATAAGAAGAAATTACACTGTTTGTTACTCTTTGCAGCTAGCAGCTCCATGAGTCTGGAATGTTCTCATGTACACTGATAAAGCCTAGGGTAACTCCAGCTGCATAAAACTATGGAAAAAACTATTTTTGCAGGTTTCTGCCCATCCAATATGTCTTTCGCCAATCTAGAACTACATTTCTAGTTCTAGAAAGAAAAAGGCCAATCAGAAGGTAGAAAAGTTTAGGGCCTGTGGCTTACGCTGGCTTAGCTTGTCTGAGCGTGGAAAGCTAAGCAGGGTCAGGCCTGGTTATTACTTGGATGGGAGACCCCTCCTCTAGTTTCCTGCATTGAGCAGGGGGTTGGATTCGATGGCCTTGTAGGCTCCTTCCAACTCTATGAAATCTATGAGTCAGTGAATCAAAAAGTGACTGAACCCTAGGAGAGGAACTTTGTTCACTTCTTTCTTTCGTTTTTTCGGTTTTGCACAGCTCCAGTTTTTGCTGACAGATTTTTGCTAGTTTTGGGGCCTTTTGGGCCATGGTTTGCATGTTTGCCTTCTTTTTGAGAAAACAGGGAATTTCTTACTTTGACCATGTCCCTTCTTCAGTTTTTAAGGCTGCAGCCAGCCATCATTTCTGAACTAGCTTTTTGCAGTTAGATGCCTCACTTCTGAGCAGCTTGATTCAGTTTCCCCCCACTGTTTTTTTTTTTAAGGTGAGGCCCAGACTTCACTATCCTTTTCCATTTTAAAACATTATCTTTACTTTCTACTTGGATTACTTTTCCTATCTGGACTTTGGTGAGTCCTGTACTTTGGACCCCGGGAGAGATCTCTTCCAATCCACATCTGGGTCCACAAAAGCCTCTTCTTCAGATCTCTGCTTGGGATAGGTAGCTATAATTTTCTTTTTCTTTTTCCCTTCCTTTTCCCTGAAGATTTGGACTACACTGTTATATAGTTGGAAGCTTTAAGAATTTCAGTTAACTAGTTTGTACTGGTGGAAATTTAAGTGGAGCTAAGTAACAATTCAAACTAGTTGAATTGGGCAGTTGGGTCTACTATAAGTTTTGTACATCATAGCTATTCCATTTGATGCTCTAAATACCATTTTCCTAGTATGTTTTCTAATAGGACTCAGCAAGAGGTAAACTGTAGTTTACTTTGCATGGTGTAATCTTTGCATGTAACCCATGTAGTTCATGGGCACAGATGCATTTTCTCTGTAATCATTACATGTTTCATATTTTACCCCTACACATGACGTTCTTTTGCATTTAATTTTCTCTATAAACCATTCCTATCTTAAGACTTCTTGTGTGGCATGTTTTCATTGGTTTAACAAGTTGAAAGGGCAGTCACTGCTTTCCTGCTTAAGATTTAAAATATATTTTCAAACATCCTGAACTTTTAAATAGCCTTAAGTCAGCTCTGGTTACACTCTCTTGCCCATTGGGCAAAGTCAAAACCGCATTTTCATCCTCTATTCAGGGAACTGGACTCTCTGAAGCCAAGCACCTAAAGTTTCACTGCTGCTGAAGAATCAGGATAAGCTACACTTCTGGGTAAAGGTCAAGGTGATCATTTTGCTACCGGCTACTGACCGGGTGAGCATATACTTAAGACGGAAGCAAGGGAATAGTTGTCTCATGTTAACTTTCTAGTCTTATATGCCCTTTCTCTATGTGAACCAAACACTAGCATCACTTTCTGCCAATCAACATTTGCATCCTATTGTACACAGGACAGTCCTCTGTTCAAAAGGCTGTCTTGTCCAATTCCAGTTTAAAGATAATGAACCATAATAACTGTTGCCCATCAACAGTGAGCGCCTGGACAGGAGGCTGAACAGGCAGGCACACAGATCACCTCGTCACAGTCTTCCATGCTACAGTGAGATGTACTGTATTTCTATTTTAATTATAATCATTAGTTCTAAATTTCCATCTACACATACAAATTAGCATATGCAAATGTTATGCAAATCAGCGTCCTCTTTTGTCCTCTTTGGGGGGGGGCAATTCTTAAGTGGCCACTCTAGTTCCAATTCTATGACAGTTAAAGTAAATGCATTTTGAAATTCACATGAAGAGGATACTTCTTTTTTAGCCACCATGCTTCAGTGAACTGTTAAAGAGCCCACATCAGTGTCTGTGCAATGCATAAGTAGAGATTCAAGCACTTTAGAAACTAGGCCATTGTAATGAAGGAGAAATTGTGCTTCTCAAAGCAAAATATCCATTTGCCATAGTAGTCTTGTATGCAAATCATTCTTTTTTATAATCTGATACATTTATAGAGTGCTACAGGAAACTTTACACCAGCGTGCAGGAACATGTCTCGGAGAAAATGTCTGTATCAAGGACAGCTAGCAAACACAAGTTCTGCATATGGCATTATAACATCCCAATCCTGTGCATGTTTATTCAGAGGTTTCCTTGAGTTCCACTGGATTTTATTCATCGGATATGCAGCCTATAGCATTTTCCTATATAGTGCTTCAGTTCTGGAACAATTTTGGCTTCTGTTATATAATATACTGGCAGAAAGTGCCATTTCGTGAGCAGAACTCTGCTCAGAGGTTAGGATCTAAGTCATGGTCTTATCTGTCTATCAGTGTGTGTGCATACATACACACACACACACACACACACACACACTTGAATGGGTAAAACACTAGCAAAGTAACATGGGGAATGACCATTGCAGAGGCAGCCTGGCTGATCCATCGACTGATTGATAGATTGATTATCCTGCCTTCGTACTGGCATGCTCAAGATACAACTATTGCTTCTGGGGAACTGTTGCTTCCTTATGCCTATGGAAGAAATTTAGAAAGATGGCAAACAGGCCCATTTTGTATATGATCTCAAGAAGGTTTTCATATTTTACTTTGTTCCTACAAATTTATTTATTTATTTGATTTATATCCCACCTTTCCACCAGAAATGGAGCTCAAGGTGGCTAGCAATAATACAGATTAAAAACAAAATAATAATTAAAACTTAACATGAAAACAGATTAATTAAAACGCAGTTACAAACGGAACAATACAAGACATAGACGGCAACCAACCAATCAACCCCCCTTCAGCAACAAACAATCTTACATGCCAAAGGCATGTATAGCAGAATCGTATGGAAACATAATGCCCCTTTTTAAAGACTCCACAGATTAAATAACTATTTAAATATCTCCTTTAAATATCCAACTAAAACAAGTTTTGTCTCACTCACAAAAACATTTAGGGCACAATCGTATGCCCCTCCAACCTTGTCTGGGGGGGGGATATAGGATTGGGGCTGGAAGCCCCTGACCTTGGAAATCTTTTCCAAGATTGCAGTGCCACGGACCACCACCACCACCTTGTAGCTAGTGTGGTTCTTTCTCCGCCGGCAGGGAACCAAAGACTGCCTTCCATGTTTGGTTCTCCCATGGGGGGGGGCGTTGAGGGGAGAAATGAGGCTCCGCCAGATTCCGAGGAATCCAGGAGGCGCTGCAACTTTTACTCCTCACAAGCAGAGGAAAGACATCTAGATGGCTGAAATTGGCCATCTAGATGTTTTTGAGACCAAGGGGAGGGCAGCGGATATCCTATCTGCCACATTCCTCCCACCCTCAATAGGATTTTTATTTTTTATTTATTTATTATATTTATACCCCGCCTTTTTTCCTGCAAGGAACCCAAGGCGGCTTACGTAATCCTCCTCCTCCTCTCCATTTTATCCTCACAACAACCCTGTGAGGTAGGTTAGGCTGAGAGTCAGTGACTGGCCCAAAGTCACCCAGTGAGTTTCATGGCCGAGTGGGGACTAGAATCTGGATCTCTGAGTCCCAGTCCAACACTCTCACCACTACGCCACACTGGCCCTCTGAGTTCAGAAGGTTACGGGCAGCCTGACTGGATCACGCTGCCCGGCTGCAATCCATTTACTTGGGAGTAAATCCCATTGAACTAGGTGAGGCTTACTTCTGAGCAGAAATGTATAGGATTGCACTGCTATGGAGTTAATGCTGTTTAGCACTGCACTTACTGTAGCAGTCACTGTTTAATTACAGCTTTATTCTCCACACAATAGACAATGCCACTCATTCTCAAAGCGTTTATACTGCTGTAATCCCACTGACCTCAATTGAATTAAGCTAGAGTAAAATGGTTTGTGGTTTGTAGTTAGCAATAGGTATTTATCTCCCAGAATAACAGATGCACACCGGGGGGGGGGGGAGAGAAGGAGAACAAACTGGGGACAAACCAATATTTTCTTCAAAGAAAGACGACAAAGAAAAATATTTCTATGGGTCACCGACTACCTACATTTCTTGTAAAAGAAACCAGGGATATTTCTAGAAGCCCAGTTTCTTTGAAGATATAAAATTGTAACATGAGATGGGACTACACAATGCTTACAATAGACTTGGCAGGGCAAACATTTAAATTGGAGACATTCTTATTCCACTGACCCAATGGTGATGGGTGAAGCGGCTGCCATAGTTATGAAAGGGCAGGAAATTGTTATCCATCTAATTTCTTGTATTGTTACTGTCAGGGAAGAGATTCTTGTGGGATTTTCTGCCTTAGCTGTCAAAATAACTTCGATCCCATGCACATTTGACTTGGGGTGAGAGGATGATTTGCTGCTTTACCTCAGTCAGTGAAAAGTCTTGAGGCAGCTATGGGGAGGGTGAGGGTTTTGAGCTATATTTCTCATGCAGAGCCAGCATCAAGGGTAGGCATGGTTGCTTGGGCACCTGCCAAGGACCTACACCCCAATAGGATCCCACTGATACGAGCTCCCTGGAGTTGCTCCTCCATTGCAACCTGATTGTTCACCTGCCTCTTGCCCTGGCCCAGACAATGGTGGCGGGTAGTAGTAGTTGTAGTAGATACTAATCAGGGGAGGATGGTGACACCTATGTCAGTGGGGCTCCTTCTCCATTGCATCTTTTTGCTTAAGCTTTATAGGAGCTATCCACGGTGTTCCAAGGTAGTGAATCATGGATAGCTCCTATAAAGCTCAAACAAAAAGATGCAATGGAGAAGGGAGCCCCACTGACATAGGAGTCACACCAGCTTCCCCTGATACTACTGCCTGTTTGCTCACTGGCTCTCTGCCTGTCAAGGAAGCAAGCCAGTGGTAGTAATGAAAAAGAGTATGAGGAGCAAGAGCAGCTGGTGACAATAGCAGCCGGAAGGCAGACTCACTGAGGGGGCCCACTGAGGGGTGTCTTGCCCAACGCTCCTCAGAAACCTTGAGCCAGCACTATTTTGGTTAGATGAATGTGTTGTCAGCCCATCACCAGGATTATATATCTATATCTATATATAGAGAAAGAATCTGGCACCCAGCTGGCTTCATGCCTTAGGTAGCATCCACATTCCTCCACTGGATAATCTCTTGGGCAAGTGTATTTTGTTTTTGCCTTATGTTACCCTGAAAATCCTATGCACGTGGGTGGCCCTATATGAAAAATGTAAGCAACTAATGTGGGTTGTCATTAGTAACTCTTTCTATTAGAGGATTTTGGATATAAAACCACCTTTCAAACAAATTTCAAAGTAGTGACTAACATAAACGTTCAAAATAAAGTAATACTGAAACCAACATAAATACAGATATAGCCAATGCCAGTTGTTTGTATCAGGTTCAGTATCTTACTGTAACTGTTTTAGCTGTATAAATGGTTTTAAATTTTGTATGTTAAAGGTTTTATACTATGTTTTTATTTTCCTGTATTTGTGGTTTGTAATTTTTGTGAACCGCCCAAAGAGCGTTGGCTATTGGGCAGTAAAGAAATAAAATAACTTTTAAAAAAATTAAATAGAATAAAATAAAATAAATGACAGCCTATAGAAGCAGTAGAGCAGAAAAATCAGCAACTTGACAATCAAGGGCTTTTTGAAAAAGAAAGATCTTAACTTGTCTCTGAAAGGATTGCAGGAAAGGGGTCATATGTATCTCTCATGGAAGGGCAAAACATAAAATCGGGTGGGGCTATAACAGAGAAGGCCCTGCTTCACATGGAGGCCAATTTAGCCTCCACAGAAAATGAAATATAAAGACATCTAAATTCCATTCCAGCACGATATGGCTGCAGGGGGATTTGAGCTGAGTTTTGAGCACCTAGAGCAGCACACACCTTTCATGGAGCTTTTTGCGGCATATGTAGTTCTGAAACATCCTTGTTCACATTGACAGGATCATAACTCGTGGGAGTTCTGCAACCAGATATATCAGTCCTTTGGTGGAAATTCACCAGGACAAAAAAACCCCAATCCCACCTATTATTTTTCCAGTTAGTCTTCTAAGAGTGTAAGGCAAAAAAACATTATTTTTCAACATTGCTAATTGGCTAATTATATGGCACCAATTTATATTCTCCCTCTCCTGGAAAGAGGAAAAATGTTTTTATTGTTGTTGTTTTGGTTTGGTTATTAAAAATGTATTCGATTTTTTTTTTCATTTTCCAATATAGTACAAACAGTATACCTTTCCCCGCAACACCACCCATCCCATTCCCTTCCCTTTAGGTTCCCCCTTCCCTTATTCATGTCATCCTGTATTTAAAGAGTAAATGTTTCGTGTATAGAAGTAAAACCATTAAACAAAAATGGGATAACTTGATAAGTTACACAGAAAAAATAGATTAAAAAATAAATTAAAATAATAAAAGGGTTGTGGCAAGCATATCTCTTTTGTGGCCAGCACGTGTTTTGTGGTGGATCACATTACTCTGCATATAATTCAATAAAATGTATTAATTGGGATTTATTTTATTTTATAATTTGGTATAATATACCTTTCCATGGCAGCTAAGGACAATAGATCCTGAATCCAATGGGGACATCAGTGTGCCAGCTAACACTATTGGTGTTGAATGAATGAATGAATGAGTTTATTACAGTCATAGACCAGCAGAACTATTACATTATTGGTGTTGAACTAGAGTAGTTTATGGTAGTACAACATAATTGACATTAGTGGTTGCGCCCTGTTGGATACTGCCCTTTGTATGCCCATTTGGGGGTGGGGATTTAAGTGCATGGCTATGGTATGACTGGGATACAGCTACAGTACATACTTTCCCACATAATAAAGGGCACCCCCAAACAAACAAAAGGAAAGGCATTTCATACATTCATATATGTACATTCTCTGTCTCACGATGTGGTAATGGGTAATCATATAACTAGGTTCAAAATATAACTAATTCCCCAGAAAATGGTGTCTATGCAGCAAAGTGGCCAGGTTATATGTTACCATTCTTAGAATTTTGCTGACTCTTAAACTACGATATGCTAAATGTTAGCAACTGAGAATTTGGCACGCCGAAGTCGGCTATTATTTAGGTATGCTTCCTGTGTAGAATTCAATATATGTCACTGTCAGAAAGAAGATACTCAGACACACAGGCTATTGAGATATTGACTCATAAGATGAGTCAATCCTATCCACACTTACTTGTAAGTCTGTTCTACTGAACAAAATGGGACCTGTGCAGAAATGTCCACAGGATGTGCCAGTTCTTTGGCAGCAAGGCATGGTCAGAAGGCACATGACTCAGCTAGCTGGTCTGGCCCTGGGCAGTATCTGTGTGGGAGACCATCTACAAAGGGAGCAAATGCACATGGCCAATGCTAACTGCAGTGCTACCATTTCTGTTTTGCAAGATTCTACAGACTAGTTCACCCAAGTCTGGGAAGCATGGTGAACTGTGGAATGCAAGCCGTGCTTGGCTTGATCCCCACTTCGCTCCTGCTGGCAGAAGCACCCCCTCAGCAGAGTTTATTTGTTTATTTATTATATTTCTATCCCACCTTTCAGGGATCTTTGTTGCGTGGAGAGCTTGGATTTTTCTTTCTGTTGATTGTTTAAAATTGCTTAGGGGTGTGTGTGCTGTCTGTTTATATGTTTGTATGTAAATATTTTTATACTGTGTATAATATTGGATTTTTAAGGTTTTTAATCTTTATAAACCACCCAGAGAACTTTGACTATTGGGCTGTAAAGACATGTAATGAAGGAAAAAGGAAATGGTTGGAGCTGGCCTTCCCTTTCAGAAAGTTGCCCTGCACGTGTAGAGAGCAACAAAAAGTGATGGGTGGGGCTAGCTCACTCTGCCTCTCACACGTTTACTGTACTCAGAAATGGAAGCCCTCAGAATAGAGCTTCTGTGGTGTGAGGATTCTATTGATAAAATCACAGCCCTGGAAGGGAAATATTCCTTAGAATGCTTGTCATTTAAACAGGAACAGTTTGCTTTACGTAGCAGTCATGACTGCTTTGTCTGTACACCGGTGGTTGCTAAACTGAACACCATCAAGTGTAAAGGAGAGATACACGTCTGTAAACATGCAGCCAGTTGCAACCCTTGGTGGGCATCCACTGCATGGGTAAGAGGCCTTACCTTTATGCAATTGCCACAACAAATCTAACTGCTGTGTAAAGTGTGAGTTGACCCACCAGAAGGATTTGTTCAGATCAAGTTAGCCATCTGTTAATTGTTCTACTGCTATAACCTGTAGCCAAACTGGTAGGTCCATGGAGCCGTTTCAGAAGAAGCAGTCTTCTATCTGGGGGAAGAGAGGGGGAATTTAATCATACCACCACACCTTCAATGGTCAGAAGAATTGGGCCCTGCTCTACCATTAATCTGAACCTATTTAGATTCTTCGTTTTCCCCCCTCTGAACTAGCAGGACAACTATTATTGTAACAACTTTTCAAAAGCAAGTGTATTTTCTATCATTTTCAGATGAAAAAGGGATGAAAATAATTGACTACACTGCACTCTTCCACCACATCCTAGGCCCAGGAGACAACCCTGGTACTGAGGTCTCAGTTCCATAGCTCTAACTTTAAAATAACATTCTATCATATGCTCCTAAAACCCTACTGAAAGCTTGCCAAGAATTTTGGATACATCCCCTATGTCAGCATACAAAACAGCAGCAAAACAATAACCCAAGCCATACAAAACTCTTGCACACATGCGTGCATCCACCAACCCTGTCAAACAGTACTTAGGGGTTGAAGCTCATAGTGCTTGAATAATAATGGTATGCAAAATACAAGAAAGAAATTCAGCGCTAAATCCTATTTCTCATCTGAAATATCGCAGTTAGCTGCTGGAAGAACAATTTTCCCTTTGCCTTTGTGGAACAAAATAAGGATGTTCAGCATGTGAATTATAAATATTCTAAATAAAAGTGTTCTTAAAATGTTACATTAAATTGGATTTGTTTGAATAGGGTGTGAATTCATTATGTTCACTGCAAGACTTTAGTTTACTTTGTGGCAATAAAACTGAGAAATAATTGAACTAGGCTGGTATTAAACACAAGAGAACTAAACCCATGTTTCAAGAACAAGTTTGAGATATGAAAAGTGAAAGGAGATGGCGGGGGAAGGGGCATAAAGATGTCCCTACACAAAACCTCGACCATTAAAAAAAAAATCTACTTCCTGCAGGCCATCACCCCAATCCAAAGCCTAGCACAGCCTTCCCAAACATAGTGCCTTCCAGCTGTGTTGGACTACAGCTCCCAGTTTCTGGGAATTGAATACAGTCCAACACAGCTTGGGGAAGGCTGGCTTAGCAGATGCTGCAACATGCAACAGGAGCTGTTCTAACTGTGGGCTGTCTCATTCACGTCAATGGGGGGTGGGGAAGGATATAGATGACCAAATGGTCACCAGGTTACCAACTGTAAACTATCAGTAGTAAACTATGTTGTCCTGCCAAACGGCAAGGAGAATTTTCTCTACATATCAGGTGCAAATATGTTGTAAAATGTGGGGTTAAATGGTGATCTATATCCACCCAGTGTTGTCTTCATTGAAGTGAATTGGGAACCCTTGCTAAGCAGGTAGCTCTGTGTATGTATAATGGAATTCCCATGGTCACAGCACATCATTGTGTTAGCATGTGCATTTGCTTTCCACCATGGAGACAGTCTACAGGACCCCAGTGTAGTAGGTCACATAAGACACCTGCTTGGAACATAAGAAGAGGCATGCTAGCTCAGACCAAAGGCCTATCTAGTCCAGCATGCTGTTCCCACATCGGCCAACCAGATGGCCATCCCTCTCCCACTGTTGTTCCTCAGCAACTGGTATTCAGAAGCACACAGTTGCTGATCTTGAAGATAGCATATAGTCATGAAGGCTAGTACTAATGATTGACTTATCCTCCATGAATTTGTCTAATCCCCTTTTAAAGCTGTCCAAATTAGTGGCCATCACTACATCATGTGGCAGTGAATCCCATACTTTATGCAATGTGTGAAGAAATTCTTCCTTTTTTTTGTCCTGAATCTCCCACCCTTCAGCTTCATTGGATAACCCCAAGTTCTAGTATTATGAGGGAGGGGAAAAACATTTCTCTGTCTACTTTCTCCAGCTATCCATAATTTTATACACCCCTATCATGTCCACCCTTACTTGCCTTTTACTTAGCTAAAAAGTCCCCAGCACTGTAACCTTTCTTCATAGGGGTGGTGTTCCAGAACCTTGATCATTTGGGTTGCCCTGTTTTGCACCTTTCCCAGCTCTACAATATCCTTTTTGAAGTGTGGTGACCAGAAATGTACACAGTATTTCAAATGTGGTTGCACCATAGAGTTGTATAAAGACATGACATTACAATATTGACAGTTTAATTTTCAACCCCTTTCCCGATATGACTAACACCTATATTCTGAGGTGGCTCAACAGTGCCCCCTAGAGCATCTGGTAATTTGGCACCATGCCGGGCAGCTTGAATAAGCTTATTTCATCTCTTTCTTTCCCAATATGTATCCAAAAACATACGTTCTTTTCTTTTTTAATTGGCTAACTGGTCCAAACTAGCTGAGCCTTCTGAGATGTACGTTTAGAGTCATTAGGAAGGTGGCTCCAGCTGCTAAAGAATTTTCTGATTTGCTGACATCAGAAATGGAGGGAATCAAATAACTGGACAAGACAAGCAGTCTCTGCTAAGGGTCCGGCTTTTGCTGAGCTCAGATTCCCATAAAAGTAAGAGTTTGCTCACTCCTTGAGAGCTTTACGTCTAACTGGTGGCCATATCATCTAACTGGTAGCCATGATGATCTCTCTCAGACCATCCTCTCTGCAACAGATTCTGCATATGCTCTGGTACCTAAGACTCTACCCAAGTATGCAACATGTAACTACCTATGTTAGATTGACTTTATTGATTTTATTTGGAATTGTGTGTGTATGATTGTTGTCTTCCCTTGTCTTCCTCCACCAAAAACCCTACTTTTTATATTTGGACATTTGGGTGCATTGTTTTAAAAGGGAATTCTCAATAAAAACAACTGTTCCCAATGTGATGGGCCATACAGTTACACAGCTACTACTTGTGTTCTTAGGATTTTCATAATGATGTCGTTAAATTCTGTGTTTCTAGTCTTGGGGGGGGGGATCCAAAGCATATTTGTTTTAATTTCTTTCTAGAGCTGGGCTGAAGGAAGGGGTCCCAGGCAATAGGGCTCAGTAATGCCTCAAGCAGCTGGACATACTAGGATGTGTCTGGAGGCTCATCCTGACTGGTGGTATGCAGTCAGTGACATTACCTTAAGTCTCATAGGAACCAATGGAACATAGCTATGCAACTGTGGACTAGCAATTTTACACATTATTTAAAATACTGTTGTGTAAACCATACAGGTTACCAAATGAAACAGTAGCACATTAAGGCATGATGCATTTATATCTGCCTGTGAAACTTTTATTCAGTTTTCTGCATAGCTTATAAAATAGAACAGGACAGGCATGCATTATTTATGGAATAACTTTGTTCATACAGAAAGTTGTAACATTTTGATGCTGATTAGTGTTCCTGAGAATCTCGCTGTACTAGGGAGAGAAGAATCAGTGAGGCTTGAGCTCATTGAGGGGCTCTGATTTCCTCCTTGATGCTCATTTCGCCTTGTTCCCATTCCCAAACGAGAACATCTTTTCTTTTCTTTTTTTCAAATGGGGAAAGGTGTGCATTTTTAAAAAGCATGCACCCAAATGCACACTTTCCTCCATTGAATAAAGCATAAACATGCATTTTTTTTTTAGGGGGGAAGCATTTTAAAGTGAGCAGTTCCACAAAAATACACTTTTTCAAATGTGACTGCAAGCTCAAGAATGTACCATCTTCACCTAGCAAAAAAGTCCACGTTTGGACTTGCGAGCAGGGCACGGTCTCCTATTTTTCAAACCAAAACAAAATTCTTGTCCATCCCTACGTCTGTACTTCACAATGTAACATCACATTTTATAATTATTCTTATTTTCTCCAGGCACGTTGGAGGCTATTGAATTTCAAATTTTGTTTGCCTTTTGGCACTATCAACTGGAAACTACAGGAAGTTAGTTTCTTTTTCTTTTGGACAAGCCTGCTTTCTGAGCTTTCAAAAATAGCAGATGTGATATATAGCTGATATTTAATCAACTAACAATAGCAGAAGTGGGGAACTTGTGACCCTGCAGAGATGGTTGGACTCCAACGCCATCAGCCCCAGCCAGAATGGCCTGAGATAATGAGAACTGTAGTCCAATGTCATCTGGAGGGCCACGGGTTCCCCACCCCTGAACTATAGGATAAATTTTTATATAACAGGCTATCAGCAAAATAATGATGAGAGCAGCAGGAACAAAATCAGAATTCTAAATCCAGCTGGTGTTTCATCTTGTTAGGGGTGTGTGAGGAATCCGATTAGGGGGTGGAAATCCGACTGACTTTCTCGACTTGGCCCCGCAGATTCCATTCTGCCAACTCTGTGCTGGCGCCAGTTCAAGCTGACGCAAGTTGAGCCAGCACGCAGACTTCCTTTAAAAAAAAATGGTCTGCCATTTGCGTATTTTTTTTAAAGCCCGGGAAATGTGCGCAAAATTCGGCCCCTGCTCCGGAAATTTGCGCAAATTGCAGAGTGGAAGCCCAAATTTTGCACAAAGCTGCAATTAACTGTCAGAAAATTCAAGGTGGCCAAGGCGGGGTGTGTGCATATACAGTGAGAGGAGGATGCTTCCATACATCTCATGTTAAATGCCACAACAACAACAACAACAACAACAACAACTCGAATCTAATAAGTTGGCCCCAATTTATTCAAATTGCATTAGAGATAACATAGTTCTCGGCTCCAAATTCGCACAAATATTTTGAGCAATTTCATGGAAGCCCCCCAGCCCCCCAACTTGGCCTGCTTTTGGCTGCTGGGTCGGAAACGTATCAAAAGTCTGTTGTGCTCAAATGGAATGAATTTTCCAGTGTCGCACATCCCTAGACTTGCATTTTGTAAATTGGACATTAAATCATATCTAAAGGAGTATCCCTTAACAGAAAGTGCCATATCTGTGTATCCCTTTGGATTCTTATAGAAGTGTCCAGTTTTGCTGTAAGTTATGAAACTTATTATCAATCACTGTCAGTTTGCTTTCATTCTCGTTATCCACAGCACTATTCAGGCATGTGCAAAGTAAACATGCGAGGATGGGGAGCATGCTAGCCCCCCCCCCCTGTTTCCATCACCCTCAACAAAAGGAAGGTGACTTTCTGAGGGGGGCAAGGCGGGGCCAGGATGCTCCCCCTCCTTAGAAAGCCTGGATATGGTTTATGAATGCACTAATCTGATCTACCCCATCCTGCCTACGCAAAAAAGACATCGACTTTTAATGCTGCACTGTTGTTTCAATAGATGAGAAGTTTGGGTTAGCTGTGTTTTATTGATTGTAATTAAACAGCTGCTTAAAAAGACATCGCTTAGAAAGACAGTGAGAAGATGAGAACTGCATCCTAAGTTGAGGTTTGTATTGATTTGCTTGAAATAGGTACAATTCTGTGTAGTTATATTGTTTTTGTAGTATTATACAATAGTTCTATAAACTTTGTAGCATGTATCATATCATACATGGTAAACTCTGCCCTTACTCTTTTTGTTGCTGGCTGAGCAAAGCCAAACCTTTGGTTTAATCTGTCCGTTTGCCTATTTCACATTAAATTTATTTTCAACCTATGTCCCATAAACATTGAGATACTGGAATAAAATCTGATACGTATGTTAGGGACACAATTTTTTGTTTAACGTTCAAAAACTTGGGCTCAAGGTTCAGGTTCACAGTTTGGGAATGCTCTTGGATCCACCATTGTCACTGGAGGCACAGGTGGCCTTGGTATCGCAGAGCACCTTTTTATCAGCTTAGGGTGATATGCCAACTGTGATTCTATCTGCACAGAGATACTGCAATGCGCTATACATGGGGCTGCCTTTGAAAATGGTCTGGAAACTTCAGCAGATCCAAAACAGAGCAGCAAGTTTGTTAATGGGGCCTTGCTAATATGATCATATTACACCACTGGCTTCCAGTCTGTTTTCAAGCCCATTTCAAAGGGCTGGAATGAACTTCTACAGTCCTAAACGGCTTGGGGACAGGTTACCTGAAGGATTGTCTCCTTCCATATATATCTGCGCAGACATTAAGGTCATCTTCAGAGGCCCTTCTTTGGATGACCACACCAAATGAAGTGCGGTAAGTGGCTACAAAGGAGAGGGCCTTTTTAGTGGTGACACATTTCAGTTGTGGAATGTCCTCCCCAGAGAGGCTCACCTGGCACCTACATTATGAAGTTTTTGGTGCCAGGTGAAGACCTTTTTATTCTCCCAGCCTTTTTTGTCCCTCAGTTTTTGTTTTAAAAAATGTCTTAGTGTGTTTTAAGATCTTTGCACTGCTGCTGGCTTTTACTTTGATTTTCATCCTAGTTTTATTCTGCTTTACACCTTTTAATATTTTTATATTATGTGACTGTATTTTATGGTTTTAAGTCTTGTTTTGTGAACCGCCAAAATAGTTTTGACTATTGGGTGGTGTTGAAATGTAATAAATAAATTTGAAAAACAAACAAAATAAGGGGCACATCCAAACACTCTCGTTTTGGGATTCTTCATAGATTTCATAGATCATACAGTTGGAAGGAGCCTACAAGGCTATCGAGTCCAACCCCCTGCTCAATGCAGGAAACTAGAGGAGGGGTCTCCCATCCAAGTAATAACCAGGCCTGACCCTGCTTAGCTTTCCACGATGTAGGATTCCTGCAGTCTAGATGTGCTTGGCTTCTCATAGGGTTGAATGACTACATAAATAATGAGGCTCTTACCATCCCTGCGGATAGTGCTTGCTCTCTTGATGGAGTGTCATAGTGCCAACCAAGATCCCCATCGGCCCTTGTGATAGAATGATTGGCAGGACATAGACCCATCCTGTGTTCAGATGAAGACTGGTGCAGGTTAAGAATGTTCAAGGACTGTATTCAGTCTACATGTTTAAGCGAATGGACCTGGTTCCTACACTAATATGTGGATCAGAACACAGTTATCCCTCAGTTTTAACACTTCTCTGAATTGTGTAATTCAGTTCTCGGCTCAAAGAACATATTAAAATGTGTATAAAATGGATATTTTAGGTTAAAATGAGTTTGAAAAGCTGTATCTTAGGGTAAAATGCATACCGAAATGTGTATTTTCTGGAAAAAAATAATGTGAATTTTCATCAATGTGTTCTTTAAAAATAATAATCAGAGGCTGATGTGGAAATGGAATGGAATTCCATTTCACATGGAGACATGTGAAACTGACATTGACCAGAAATAGACTGATTCAGCTATTCCTAATTTAGGGTAGACACAAAGCCATCCGTGACAGCCATCAAGGTGATCTCATTTCACACTACTTAGGTTAAAAGCCACTTTGCAGCCAAAAAAGCAGCACAGTTTCCTATCTCCTCTTTCCTTTCTCTAAAAGTGAATTGTACTATAGTCCTCCATTGTAAATACAACCTTTTGCCTATGACTTCATTCTCCAGTTGCTTTGATCAATATATATGAGGCCCTTAAAATGACTATTCAAGACCCAAAAGTGAACCACCTCACGCGTGTTCCCAAAGTGGCACTTATCCACTTCAGGGATTTTATGGGTATTGTAGACCACAGGGATTGACATTCAGAGGCAGACTGGCCAAAGACTAATCTAAAATGGTAGGATAACTTAAAGCGCACAGAAACAACTACAGCCGAGCTTTGCTACAGTTATTTTCTCATTTCCCATTCTTAGGTAATGGCGCTTCCTTTGTTTGTCTTTGCCAAATGCTTAGTTCATTAATGGTGGGTAACTGCACCTGTAATACATTATACAAGGCATGAATAGCACTGATGTGAGAAATGACTACATAAATAATGAAAATTGACATTATTATAATGTGCCAAAAAAGCAGCCAAATCAGGACTTCATCAATGTATATCATACTAATAATGCCTTGAGTGAAGGAAATAATTCATAATGAATAATTTATTTGATGAATTTAGCCTCTCTGTTTCTCTGCTGCTGTAATGCTAGTAATTAGGCTGAGATTTCCCAACATCATTCAAATTTATTTGACTTTTTGTTATGGATTGATGGCAGTTAGTGAAAAACATAACCCACAAAGCTTTGGCTATAGCTCACTTGACTTAATTACAAATTCATTGTATTAGTTCCCTGACTGAACTGATTGCTGTGGCTATCCAGGATGACTCTTCACTTCCCCCTGTCTCTTTAACAGGAAACTTGAAACCCCTGCCCATTTGTTCTGAGAGAAGTGTTGGTAGGATAGAGTTCAACGGAGGAGAAGAAAAGGCTCCATTCGAATGTATTAAGCAGACTTAAGTTTATATATTGAGCCTGGATGAGAGTCAAGGGGCCTGGTATGTACGCCTTTTTTTGTAGGAGACATTGTGGAAAGAGTGTCAGAGTGTTACACTGAGTCAGACTATTGGTCCATCTACCTCAGTATTGTCTACTTGGACTTGGTGGTACTTTCCCCATGTATCCAGTGGAGGTCACTCCCATCATCTCCTGCCTGAGTCGTTTAGATAGAGATGTCAGGGACTGAACCTGGGACTTTCCATATGCAAAGCATTTGCTCTACCATTGAGCTATGGTGCATGCAAAGCATAGGAGGCCATCTTGTGCCAAGTCAGATCATTGGTCCATCTAGCGCAGTCTTGTCAATATAGTGACTAGCAGCAGCTCTCCAGGGTTTCAGACAAGAGTGTTTCCCAGCTCTACCTGGCAGAGATGCCAGGGATTGAAACCGGGACCTTTTGCATGAAAGGCAGGTTCCTCCCATTCTCCACACTGGGGATTGAACTCACATCTCCTGTTTCCCAACTCAGTGCCCTAGGCAGTGAGTTACTGGGAGCTGCACAGATGTACCACTGAGCAATGCTACTGCATAATGACAAAGGAGGCAACTCTGTAAGTTAGATTCCTCAATTTGGAATATAATAATAGATTTCATAGATCATAGAGTTGGAAGGAGCCTACAAGGCTATTGAGTCCAACCCCCCTGCTCAATGCAGGAAACTAGAGGAGGGGTCTCCCATCCAAGTAATAACCAGGCTTGACCCTGCTTAGCTTTCCACACTCAGACAAGCTGAGCCAGCGTAAGTAAGCCATGCAGTCTCCCCTAACTATGTGGACAGAAGCTAAAACATGTGGATAGAGCAGCAGAGGAACAACCACAGAGGAGGCAACAAGTTTGACGCTCCAGCTCCAGGTAATGTGTAAACTAGGCCTAAATTCCAGGTGAACCTGGGGATATAGTAGAGAATTCCTGACAATAATTGGATGTGATCAGAACAGACACCGGCAAAGGGCCCACATCCCAGCAAGGGCCCACTGACAAGAGCCCTCCAGACTTGCTCCTCCTTGTCACCATTGTAACCTGCCTGTTCACCTGCCCCTTGCTGTAGCCTAGACAACAGTGGTGGTGAGAAGGAGCAGCAGTAGATGCCACTGCCTGTTCGCTCCCTGGCTCTCTGCCTGTCAGGCAAGCAGGTGGTAGCAATGATGAGAATGATGAGAATGATGAGGAGCAATAGCAACTGCTGACAATGGTGGCAAGAAGGCAAATTCACCGAGAGAGGGGTCCATTGAGGGTGTCTTGCCCAATGGCCCTCCGAAACTTGGAGCTGGCACTGGATTCTAGTGATGGAGTGGAGACTGCAGGGCTGCCACTCTCACCACCTCACCATGTGGCAAGAGAGATGGGTTAACACAGATGACCATTTACAGTATCAAATGGCCATTTCCTGCAGTGGACATACAACATGGGGAGCTGGTTGTCTTTATGGTCCACCAATGTGGTGTGAAGAATTATAGGGCTCCTCTGCTCCCCCAGATTTCAGGCTGAGCACATAGGTGGGGTAATGTTCTCCTAACCACATGGCTGGATAATAGGCTCTTTGGGAGGTGTGTCCACTAAGGTGACTTGCCACTTGATAAATTGGTCATCTCATTGCATCATAGGGTACATTTACACCCTGAAGTTTATGGTTTTTTGTTCTTAAGTACAAATACAAGAAAATGAAAAGACACAAAATATACCATCATAGAAGATAATGACTTCACAAAATAGAAACACATCTTAAATACCAAATAAAAAAGCTAACATTTGAAGAAACTAGCTGTCATTGCTTAAAGAAACTCTAAATTATATACATTTGAGTGTGCTTGTCAAATTGTATTCCTTCCCAAAAAATTTAAAAGTGAAATGATTTATTTAGACTTTTAATCTCAATCATTATTATTCTCTTTAACTGTTCCTTTTAAATCACCCCTTTCTTTTTCTCGTGTTTTCTTTTTACTAGTTTTTAGATGGCAGGGTTCTGTTTTTATGTAAGCTTGTAAGATGTCATGCACATTGACGGCTTACATAAGCAAGCCTGATTATCATGATCAAACCTTCAAAAAATCTATGTTTGTGCTCAGTCCAGCTACGAGCAGTAGAGAATATAATAGCTCTGAAAGCCCTCAGTACATTCTGCAGCCAAAATGGCAGCTGTCAGGTATAGACTTGGTATCAATTTAGGACTCTGTTGGCATGAAAACTGGGACACATCAGATTGCACATCTTTACTGAAACATTTCTCCCAGGTGTTGAATTGAACACTCACAAAAATGCTCCAAAGAAGATTTCAGAAATAAGGGGCTTCTGTTGCCATCATTAACAAAACTTTATCATGCAAAATGGGAAACAGCGTTCATGATATGTGGACCTTAGAAACTCTAGTACAGTCTCCCCCAACCTGGTGCCTGCCTGCCAGATGTTGGACTATAACACCCATCAGCCCCAGCCAGCATGACCAATGCCATTCTGGCTGAGGCTGATGGGAGTTGTAGTAGTTACAGCAACATAGTTGTAACTACTACTGTATACTATATAATAGTAGTAAACTACTACATAGTTATGCTATATCCTTACTGAATATGAATACTTAGGCTTAGGTTCAGTAGCAGAGCACACAGTTTGGATGCATGAGAGGCAGCATGCCTATGTACACCAGTTGATGGGGAACATGGGTGGGAGAGTACTGTTACACTCATGACCTGCTTATGGGTTTCCTGTGGGCAGCTGGTTGGCCACTGTGTGAACAGAATGCTGGATTAGATGGACCCTCATCCAGCATGGCTGTTCTTATGCAGAAGATCCCAGGTTCAATCCTTGACATCTTCAGTCCAGAAAAGGGGCCTCAGGTGGCAGGGCTGGGAAAGACCCTCGTCCAAAGCTCCAGGGAACCTGCAGACTACGCTGAGCTGCTTTGTCCAAGACTGAACAAAAATGCCCCCTTCCACCAATTTGTCAGCCCATTCCCAGCTGACAAATGTGGCCATTTTTATGTGGCCATTTTTCAGAGGAGAAATTCTCCACAATATTTCCCTTGCCCCAGGGGGGATGTTACCATTTGCTACGGGAATGGTGTAGTGCTCTTTTAAATTTTAAACACACACACACACACACACACACACATACACAACTATGTTAACACCAGCAACTGAGGCAGTGTTGGCAACAAAGCTCATCTTAGCAGCCACTGGCTGCAACCACCAATTTTCCCCAGAGCCCTGGAATGAAATTGCATCCTGGGGGGAAATGGCGGCTGCTGAGGCACTAAAATAGAAAAAAAAGAAATTAAGAAAGAAAGAAAAGAAAATGAAAAGAAAACAGAAAAAGGAGGCCACAGCAAGTGGCCCTAGAAACTCTAATATGGCCCTAGAAGCTTTTGGAGAATTTTTGCCCCCTCTGAAATTGCCCACTTTTTAAGGAGGTGTTGCCTTTCCAAGTTTGAGTTGAAAGACCTTCTTGCCAGAGAATGCTTTGGTCCACAGTAGGTCTGATTCAGTATTAGGCAGCTTCATGTTTTCATCTGGTGGCATATGGGCTAAACATGGACACTGGAACTAGTTCCATCCAGATGGCAAAACAAAGGCATGGTAGGAGCAGTGGCTGTTGATATCACAACAGTTGGTATCAGCAGCTTAAATAGTTTCACAAGGTTCTTGTGATAAGTAAAGACTCCCTGGCCCTGAGCTTCATATTCATGCATCATGTTCACTTCACAGGGAGTAGCTTTGTACATACACTGGAATGAATGTGTGGATATGCTCCCTCCCTTGAAGTGAAAGGTGGGAGTTGTCACTGTGCATACATTGAGTGACGCTGATCCACCCACTGAAGCACTCATGTGAACTGATTCCCCATGGGGATCTGCCATTGTGTAGTGTACTATTAATTACATTTGCTTGGGTTCCTCCAGGGACCTCAGGGTTATCCCATGCAGTTATATTGGGTTTCTCCAAACAACAACCTCATGATGTAGGTTACGCTGAGACACGGCTTGCCCAAGATCACCCAGTGGGCTTCATGACTGAGTGAAGAGCCAGCTCTCTCTGGCTGAAAACCATAACATTGGGTCCTTCTGCACCGTACTGCTAGATAGCTGCAGCAAGACGCTTCTAAGAATGTATGATGCAAACCTATTATTTGTTTGTTTGTTACATTTTTATCCCACCTTTTTTCCTCCAAGGAACCGAAGGTGGCTTACATAATCCTCCTCCTCCTCCTCCTCTCCATTTTATCCTCACAGCAACTGTGAGGTAGGTTAGGCTGAGAGTCAGTGACTGGCTCAAAGTCACCTAGTGAGCTTTATGGCCAAGTGGGAACTAGATCTCCTGAGTCCCAGTCAACTCTAACCCAGTGTTCTCCAACCTTGGGTCCCCAGATGTTTTTGGCCTACAACTCCCAGCATGCCCCAGCCAGCTATGCTGGCTGGGGCATGCTGGGAGTTGTAGGCCAAAAACATCTGGGGACCCAAGGTTGGAGAACACTGCTCTAACCACTACACCACACTTGTTCTGTAATATAGTATCGCTTATTACATGAAGCAGCTACCACATGCCAGCAGATGTGGCCTACAGATACATAAAAAAAGAGGACGATGGTGGTGGAGGGAAATTAGGTGCTCAGTGGCAGCTTCCACTTTATGATTGTCTGTCTCATAACCATTCCTCTCTGCACTGGGTGCTTTGATTGACTTCTACATTCCTGAGGATACTCAGGGCCATTAGGAAGAAAACAAATGCTGTGGTTTGCTGCTCAGTGAAGCCTTACATTAAAGCCTGGTGTCCATGGTGTGTGAATCCAATTAGCAAATTGATCAATGTCCTTGGTGTAGAAATACCACCGCTTATATCATAGAGATGACACAGTGCGGCCCTTATTCATAGAAGGCCATCTTTAAATTAGCACAGTTCATTATAATGCATATTGGTGCAGTGTTGCCTATGGGTGCTTCCAGATGGAGAGCTCCTGTGCTACCAGTCACAAGGCCTTGTGCAGCAATCCCATCTTTTTTTCCTTAACGGATTTTCTGCGGCCAAGAAAAAGACAGAAGAAGCAATGGGAAAACCTGGGAGGGCTATGTGTGGAAGATGGCATCCTCTGGATTCCCCCCACTGCCTGTAAAATTCTGTGAATGAGGCAGGGCAATGGCCTCGTCTGGGAGCACCCATAAAAGCCTTGTCTTGTCTGGCAGCACCCATTATTCAACATTTTACAATGGCCGACATCGCTAAAACAAGATATTCCCCCTTCATCTATTTTATTATTTATTTATTTCATTTTTATCCCACTTTTCATCCATCATGGAACTCAAGGTGGCTACATGCGGTTCCCAGGTGGTCTCCCCTCCAAGCACTGACCAGACCCAGACCTGCTTAGCTTCAGCATGGTGGCTGCCTCACATGCCTTCAGGCCATACCCTGGGATCTGCTTGCTCATTTATTTAATATTCCAAGCAAGAATATGTCCGGTGCAGTGGTGTAGAGGAGCCAGGGCTTGCAGGGATGCAGCAGCAGCAGCATGCTTTAATGCAAGGCTCTCCCACCTTGGGTCCCCAGATGTTGCTGGCCTACAGCTCCCAGCATATCCAGCCAGCATGGCTAATGGCAAGGGATTCTGGGAGCTGTAGTTCAGCAACATCTGGGGACCCAAGGTTGGAGAGCCCTGCTTTAATGAGTAGGGTTGCTGGTGTCATCTGCCACCCACTCTCAGGATTCCCCGTTTCGTCTGAGCTTAGCTGCAGTCCTCACCATAGCTGCGAGGGGGGGGATATATAGTTGTGAGTTATCCCTGGTGTAATGCAAAATATTTTGGGGTGGCCTGGTCTTGAATGGGCAGTGGAGACCCAACAGCTTTATAAAAGACCTGCTCCTGGTAGAGAGGAAAACTGCTAGAATTGATTTGTTGATATGGATCAACTGAGCGAGCTACATCTTTTGCCTCGCCTTGGGGGCATGGGCATGGCGACTGTCATGATGAACACATGCACTTCAAAATTTATCACTGTACCACTAGTCTGGTGTAAATATGATATACACACACAGTACATAGTTAAACTATGGAATTCACTTCCACAAGATGTAGTGATGGCCACCAATTTGGATGTCTTTAAATGGGACTGGGCAAATTGATGGAGGATAAGGCTATCAATGGCTACTAGTCCTGATGGCTATATTCAACCTCCAGGATCAGAGGCAGTATGCCTATGTACAGCAGTTGTACCAGGGGAACATGGGCAGGGGGGTGCTGTTGTACTCTTGTCCTCCTTGTGGGTTTCCTCTGGGCAGCCGGTTGGCTACTATGTGAACAGAATGCTGGACTAGATGGACCCTTGGTCTGATCCAGCATGGATCTTATGTTCTTCTTATATTCTCATGTACATGCATTTGTGTTAGGATGAGATGACCAGAAACAACATTAGCTTCATCTAGAGATGGACCTACCAAGATCTTTCTGCTGCACTGGAGTCACCCATTTTATCACATTGATGACACAACTATTTTCTGGTACACTCACCTTGAAGCAAGGAGCTTCTCCCACTCCTCTGAAGCCCTTTTTATTTATTTATCTATTTATTTATTTATTATATTTATAACCCGCCTTTTTTCCTGCAAGGAACCCAAGGCGGCTTACATAATCCTCCTCCTCCTCCTCTCCATTTTATCCTCACAACAACCCTGTGAGGTAGGTTAGGCTGAGACTCAGTGACTGGCCCAAAGTCACCCAGTGAGTTTCATGGCCGAGCGGGGACTAGAACCCAGATCTCCGGACTCCCAGTCCAACACTCTCACCACTACGCCACACTGGCTCTCACTTTTCCTCTCCCTTTTCCTCTCCCTGTCAGATGTACCAGTGCAAAGGTTCCGCACAAAGGGAAGGGTAAGGAGAGAAAAGTTGGAGGTGCTTTGTCAGAGGTACAACCATTAGATGATTGTCATGATGCGGACGCACATCCCTACTGGGCATGCATTTGCATCGATGTCCACTGCACAGCTGGATCTTCCAGCTGCTGAACTTGGGCAAATGTGTTTACTTTGATTCGACAATTCCCTGATATGTGGGGTGAGTTGACTTTGAACAATGGACTTTTTCTGAATGGCTTTGCTGGAACGGCTTGGATTGAAAACCACAAAGGCTCAGGAGACTTTTGAGGGAAGGGCTTTGGCATTGTCTAATGATTTAGGCAGAGCTTTATTTCACACTTCATTTAGTTAGATGATTGGGACTGGAAATGAAGAGTGGGGGAAATGTGCCAATCTCTTTTAAATGACTTACTGTCTGTGGTTTTATTGTCATCTCCCCTTCTGGGGGCCAGTGCAAGTTTCTAGCAATCTACGGATGTTTTGCCAGACCATCTCCATAATCCATTATAGCTAGTGGCTGCTGTTGTTATTTTCCAGTTAGCATAAGAAGATGTGCCTTCAGTACAAGGATTCAATAGACTGTGTGGATGCGTGATTTTTAAACGAGTACGAACCTGTTCTGATCTGTCTGTAGCAGGCAGTGGTGTAGCAGAGCCAGAGCTTGCAGGGACACAGTGCAGACACTTTTTGATTCGCAGGGATGCTGATGGCACCTGCCACCCCGCCACCCCACCTCAGAATTCCCTGCCCCCTCTGAGCTTAGCTGCAATCTTCACAGTAGCTGGGGGGAAATGGATTCTCCTAGCAACAATATACTGCTGTAATACAAAGTGTTTTGGGGTGGGTTGGTCTTGAATGGGCAGTTAAGACCCATTATTTCCCCCAAAGACCGGCTCCTAGTGGAGATGAAAACTGCTAGAATTGGTTTGTTGATATGGATCACCGCACCTGCCTGCATTTTTGAACTCTCCTTGGGGGCATGGCTATGGAAACTGTCATGATGAGCCCCTGCACTTCAGAATTTACCGCTACACCACTGGTAGCAGGTACTGCAACATCATAGAAAACTCTTAAGTAAACAACTCGCTCCAATGATGATTGGGGCTGAGGCCTTATGAGGCTTTGCATTCAGCCCACCTCTCCTAGGCTCCACCCCTTTAGATGAATCCTTAAAGGGCCAACCTCCTGGCCTGAAGATGAGCCCTTTCCCTCATTTCTGTTGCCTCCCACCTGGCATGCTTCCTGAGCCATTGGGTGCAATGGGAGGTACTCAATTCCTTAGCCAAATTTGCAAAGGGGCCTGTGAGGACTTCTGACCTCTAGCCTCATGGTTAGCATTAGGAATCTGCTCTGGGTTCCCATCGGGTGATACAACAGTCCCAGACTCAGCCAGCTAATTATGCTCTGAGTCTGAGCTCAAAAATGAGACCACGACAGTAGCCAACTGAACTTGCAAGATCAGGGATGAGTGGTTTTCAGAAGACATATAAAAGTACAGCAAAGACAGATGGAGATATTTGGACATTTATCCCTAGGAGTATATGGAAGGAACAAATAAAACCCACAGAGCTACCTTGGGTCAATGTTTTGTTTCACATTTTATAACTATGTGGTACAATCTAGAAAATATCTGCCTCAGCATTCCATTCACACAGTGGCCAACCCAGAGGCCAATGGGTAACCTTTCCTCATAGGAGAGTTGCTCCAGACCCTTGATCATTTTGGTTACCCTTTTCTGCATCTTTTCCAGCTCTACAATATCCTTTTTGAGGTGCAGTCACCAGAACTGTACACAGTATTCCAAGTGTGGTTGGAATACACAGATTTGTATAAGGGCATTATGATATTGGCAGTTTTATTTTTTGATTCCTTTCCTACTGATCTCCAACATGGAATTTCCTCTTTTAACAACAGCTGCACCATGAGTCAGCATGTTCATATCTGAATAGGTCATCACAGATCTAGAGCCATAGGAAGATTTTATAGCTCTATCTATCTATCTATCTATCTATCATCACATACTCTCAAATACTATGTTTTGCAATAGAATCAGTTTACACAGTCAGCTGCCAGTCATAAATGCTGAGTAATCAAGGGATGAGAAATCAAGAGATGTACATGCATGTGTACTGTAAACTAGACTTTTCTTTTGCTGGGTTGTGCCCATAACATATCATCAGATTTGGGCTGGATCATCTCTCCCTCTGCTCAGTATTATTGACAGGCTAAACCTAAACCATCCACTCTACAATAATTTTCTATATGGAAGAGTCCATAGCTCAGTAGTAAAGCACATACTTTGCATGCAGAATGTCCCAGGTTCAATACCTGGCAACTCCAATTAAAACAAAGCATTTCAGGTAGCAGGTAATGGGAATGGCCTCTCTCTTCCTGAGGCCCTGGATAGCTGCTGCCAGTCAAAGTAGATCAGGGGTAGGCAACCAGTCCTAGCTAGCATGGCCAATGGCCAGGGCTTATGGGAGTTGTATTCCAACACAACTGGAGGGCAACAGGTTGCCCAACCCTGGTGTAGACAGTACTGCTAGATGGACCAGTGGTCTGTCCCAGATTACAGTTTCCTAATCTACCAGACGTCAGTTGAATTTTGTTTGAGAAAGGGATGTATGAGAATTTTGTTTCTGCTCACATGCCGTGTTCGCAACTTTGAAAATGACTGTGAGCATGTGTCTGCTGAAAATGTTCATAAATTGCCAACCATGAGCTTGCATGCAATTTATGCAAATTTCCTAAATTTATGCAAATTTTGTAATTTGCACAAATTTCTCTCACAGGCTGATTCAGCTCTGCTTTAGTCTATGGAGGAAATTTGTGTAAATTGAAATGGGGGAAGTTGCACAAATTTCACATTTGACTGCTGTTTGATTTGCGCAATTTACCCTGTTTGCGCAGAGCAAGCAGCATTCGCAAATGCAGAAGGGAATCCGGCACAAGATGGGTGGCGAGCCGATGTTTGGAGAATCCTGGCAATCTCGAACATCACTCATTCACCCATCTCTAGTTTGAGGATTGTACTGTTACTGTACTAAGTATTTCTCTTTATCACAGGACACATCCTCCAGCTCTCATCTTCCCATTGCAGTTAATCCTCATGCACTACAGATGATATCCTTCCAAGTTACATCCAGAGCCTATTATTCTAGAAGAGAGAGGGTTGCTTTTCTCTGTAATGAAAAAGGGATAATCATGAGCAAGAGTTAAAGATTACACACTCCATGAGACCTGCTCATTTAAGCAGCAGGTTTTTCAGTGTACAATAAAGCTCAATGCAGAGATGCATGTAGCTTTTCTATCATTACTGCATTCAGGCAGAAGAATACGCAGTAAACAACACACACTCAATGGTGCAGGGGCACCACTGAGTCAATAGTGGTGTATACTGAATAGTAGCAAACACTTTGTTTTCCTTTCCTTCCTTCCATTCTCCTCCTATACTAATAAGGGAACATCAACCTGGTCCACATGTATGGCAAACTTCGGGTTAATTAACTCACGAATTGCCAGGCATGAGTGGGAGCAAGCCAAGAACCCAAGAACATATTGTAGGTTTACTCTTGGCTTGCTCCCACTCATGCCTGGTAAATCGTGCCCCTGAGCAACCCAGAGTGCCCGGGTTCAGACACCACGAGAGCAACCTATACTCAGAGTGATCATATACAGTCATGCCTTGGATTGAGAGCATAATTTGTTCCGGAAACTTGCTTGTGATCCAAAACACTCTTATATCAAAATGAAATTCCCCCAAAAAAATTTGTACAGAGATTTTTAATTTAAGCCGTACTACAGTACTTGTATTGCAAGACGTCACTTGTATATCAAGTAAAAATATATATTAAATAAATATTTAAAAATTTGCTTGTCTTGCAAAACGCTCTCAAACCAAGTTACTTGTAATCCAAGGTATTACTGTATTGTAAAATGAAAGTGGAAGTGAGGAGCATGAAATCCTCGCACTCGCTCGCTCGCTCCTGCTTGGCAAAGCATGAGTTCATTAACCCGTAATTTGCTGTTACAGGAGAACCGGGTAATCAAAACAGATGAAGCTGTGTCCTGGAAAGACTAAGTGCTAAGTTCATTTGAGGCTTTATGACTAGAGGCACTGAAAACTGTGCTAACTCTTCCTGTCATATTCTTCAGGAAAATATGATGGGAAGCAAAAAGATATAAGGAGGCTTGGCTGAGCTGAAGGATTTCCGGTGGCATGGGAAGGAGAGGGAGAAGTGTAATAGTCAAGCAGTGGCTCTTTTTTCTCTTCTGGTACTGAAAAAGCTCACCCCTAGGATTAGGCCAGTATCAGTTCTTACCTTCATTTCACCATATCTCCTCCATGTAGTATATGCACCCTGTAGTCCCTTCTCCAGCCCAGCCAACCAATTTGTCAGATTCTGGATATACAGGAAACCATACGTTTGCTAGGTCATTGCAGGTCATGCTCCCCATTGGGGTTGTCATTTTGCTACCCGAGGCAAAGAGCAAAATGGTGCCCCTTTCCATTTCATGTACAAAAGCCGATTGGAATGGCAGTTGAATTTTCCTTCAACACTGGCAATGGGACAGCATCCTCCACCGCACCTGAAGACAGCAGGCCAGGGGTTACAGGGCAGGTTGGGTGGCATCGAGCTCTCTCCTCCAATGCTTTGCTGCTACCTGCCAGCATCTGCCACCTGAGGAAACTGCCTCACTCTGCCTAAGGGTAGGGGTGGCCCTGATTCCCATTATTCTTTGATTGTCAGGGCTGAGCAATCCGAAGTTGTCACAGGTGAGCCAGGAGTTGAGACAAGGAGTCAGATCCAAGGCTGAGGATCAAGGTAAGGGAGTCAGAGTTGAAGAACATACAAAAATACACCAGCACCAAGGAGACCTTCTCACCCAGGTAAGGTCCCAGCCCAAACAGGAAGCCTTTGATAGCCTTTACTATCTAGGAGAGCTCAATGGCCAGTTTGGGAAAGTGGGGCCAGTCCAAATCCTGAGAATACTTCACAACAAGAAAGATGGTCCAGGCTGCATTCTATGATAGTAAACTGTACAGGACACAGAACCAAAGGTTTTAGCCCCAGCAACTCCTAGAATCATAGAGTTGAAAGGGGCTCCTCAAAGGTAATCTGATCCAACTCCCTGCTGATGCAGGACTCCTGACATGAATGGAATTAGAGGTGCCTGGAGAGTGGATCCTGAGGTAGCCTAGCAACCACAGTCCCCCCCCCCCATCCCACATACATCTGGCAAATGTATAGGATTTAGTCCTCTCTTCTTCCTTATCAGCCCTATTTTTGCTTCAGTCTCTTCCCAAGCCAGGTTGACTATTTATGGGAGTCTGGAGATTCAGAAGTAAGCAGATTTTGCTGTCTTGGCCATCGCAGGAAACTCTCCCTAATTACTTCAACTGGAGAGCACGTCATGAGGTAGCTTAGCAACCAGAAAACGCTCGCCCTCAGTACTTGGCAAAATGACCATTCAAGCTGTGACTAAAACACTAAGCTCCACTGGATATATGGGACATTTGTCATGGGTACTGGGCTGGACTTGCACTTGCAAAGCTGTCTCATATTGTTGCAGAACAGAGATGAATTGAATTCTGCATCTGGAATCTGCCACAGTTTAAACCTTGGATGCATATTCAGAACTGAATCTATTCGGTCAGCTTTCTTCCCTGAAATTCAAACATGTATCTATGTATCCATTCAACTTTGGGACGTCAAATATCTCACCTCCCTCCCCACCCCAATATGTATAAAAAATCTAGAATGAAAATCTCTTACATACAGAGAGAACAATGCCTCTCTATTTTGGGCACATAAATTGATAAAATAGCAAATGTTCATGAATCAATTGTACCTGATGTTCTTACTTCTATTAAGAAAGTTTTCAAATGACATCCTGGGAACAATAAAACCACAAACAGCCAGTTCCATTTTATACTCAAAATACAGTCATTCACACACACACACACACACACACCTTTCACCCTTCTCTTCCTTTCATACCTAGGATGACAGAGAAATTTGCAGTGGGTTCAAATGAGTTCAGATTTCTATTAATCTGACCTGCAGATTCCACAGTGCAGCAGCATTTTCTGCATTGCACTGATTTCATGGACAGGTGTTGTTGGGGTGGGTTTTTTAAAAAAACTTTTGGGGGGGGATTTCTGCTAATGCACATTCACTCAAATTGAACTTGTATAAAGGACATTTTAAATTAAGAAGACACAAACCTCTATGCCGGGGTGACCAACTGTGGGAGGTCCGAGGGCCATTTTTGCACTGTGTATGCACTGCCTGCAGGGGTGCTAATTTTTTTTTTTTAATGGCGGTTTGCTGCTGAATACTGCTCCATAGTGCTACAGGTGCCATTTTGCTTTGTAAAAGAAAATGATTATTATTTTGGTAATTCAGCAGCATGGCAGGGGCTGGTGGAGGTCACAGCAGGGGGGCAGCGGGGGCCTCATGTGTTCTACACGCCATGTGTTGCCCACCCCTGCTCCATACCTTACAGGAATGGGGGCTGAGATGTACTAATCAAAGTTACCTGCATGCTGTGTGGGAAGTGATTTCAATTCACTTCGATGGACAGCAGGTGGAAGAAGTTAATGAGGATATCTGCCCACAGCTGAACGGTGTGTGCAGCATAATATACAGTATACCAAGTTCAGGAATGGGGTGAGTAATGTCAGCACCAATGATCCAGCTGTTCAATCAATACACAACTCAAGTACAACTTGCTTCTATTGAAGTCAATATTAAAGTTCCCATTGATTTTAATCCTTAAAACTGTGGGCATGTGATGAAACACAGGTGGGAGAGCTTGAAGAACAGTAAGTAAAATGAACAAGACTCTTTAAATCTCATCTGTTTGATAATACCTTTCCTTACCTGTTCGGTGCTCCTGAGATATTGTTGGAACAAGCTGAATTAGTCACTGCCAGTTATTTATAAATATAAATAAATATATATTTATCTTTCAAGTGCTTGATATATTTTTGTGTGCACAGATACTTTGATTTAGCACTGTAGAGAATATGGGCCACTGCTAAGAGAAAAGGTGTGGGAGGAAGATATAAAAATAAAAAATAAAAAAACCATTCATTTACCTCTTTTTGCAGTTAAGGCATCTGGTTAAGGCTAGATATAGTTTTTGTTATTTGTAAAGCTCTTTGTTACTTCTCAAAACAAAAGAGCTAAATAATTTGCATTTCTAAATACATCCATTGAGGCTTTTTGTTTAAAAAACCTGGGTAAGTTGCCACATCACACATATATACATTCAAGAAGCATAATCCATAGTACTGGGGTTCTGGATTTTATGCCTTTATCTTAATAGCTTCTTTTTATATTCATAACAATGAGCTACACACCAATGTATATTTTAAATATACTAACTGTGAAACTTACTAAAACATGTTCTGCCAGGGTAATGAATAACACGTTTGCATTCAGATTCATACTCATGCATAATGCAAAAGGCAATGATGTAGAATGCAGGGAGGATTAAGTAAAAAAGTGTTGGGGAGTGGTACTTCTCAAGCTTGTAGGATCTTATAGGCTACAGATGTAATTTTTACATATTCATCTCCATGTATTCTGGGGACCCAAGGTGACCACACAACCAGTTGAACAGCCATGATACAGAGAAGCACACTGCTTATGTTTTGAAGGGATCAGACATTTCCATCAGACATCAGGTGGCAGTACCCTCCATGAGTGGAGCCCTTCTGTCCACAATAGGCAGATCGTAGATCCAACCCTAGGTATACATGTCTGGTTTATTAGATGGGATTATGCCATATCTAGATATTATTTACATTTTTTTTCTTGAATTGATACATTAAGGGCGCACGCGCAATCCTATGCAAGTTTAGACAGAAAAAAGGCCTACAACAGCCAGCATGCCCCAGTTTTCTGTCTAAACATGCGTAGGATTGCATCTTAATGTGCAATGCTAAAGCTAGCCAAAGGTTGGCTCGGCAAGTGTTAGACGTGGCCTAATTGCTGCTCTGAGAGATGCAGGCTCATGGGGGCAGGACACTACTGATGCCCTATCTTTCCACAGGTATGCCTGCGGAAAGCTCTGTGAGGGTAGATGTCCTGGTGGTGGTGATGATGGGTTTTTTGAGGGCATGTTGATGTGGCCAAGAACCTGCAGGGATTAGGAAGCAGCAGTAGCTCTGCCACAGAATTCACCAACACCACCATAGGGGAGACTGGGAGAGCAGTACTAATTTGCCTAATATACACTGATCAGAAATTTGGATTTTCCATTAGTGATGAGCAAGTTCCACCCTCCCAGCTCAAATGGAATTGTCTCTGGCATAAGATGATTTCCCTCCAACACAAGGAAATAGTTTGACTTACTTCTGAGCCAATCTGAATTTGCCCCCAAACCCTCTTGTCCACACCCATCCACTTCCCCCACAATCCATAATTGGTTGGCGGGTTGATTGATGGGTATATAGGAAAGGAACACAGGAACATAGGAAGCTGGCTTATATTGAGTCAGACCATTGGTCCATCCAGCCCAGTCTTGTCAACACCAACTGGCAGTGGCTCTCCAGGATTTCAGGCAGGAGTTTTTCCAGCCCTACCTGGAGATGCTGGAGATTGAACCTGGGAGCTTCTGCATGCAAAGCAGGTGCTCTACCACTAAGCTATGGCCCCTCCCAACAGGCTGGATGGGAGGAAGCAAGGGGGTTTGGGTGGGAATTCTTCTCTGGTTCAGTTTACAAAGTGAGCTGAAGAAGAATTCAGGGGAACTCAGGGGAACCATAATGTTTGCCTCATATTTGAGGTGAGCATTACAAGTCCCAGGGAGTTGTATTTTTGAGCCCTGAAATGCAAGTTTTGGCAACATCTTTCTTGGTGCTTATTGTATATTTCTCCCAAGGTGTGCCATATGATTTCCTTAGCATTTTCTAAATCCCTGCCAGTCAAAAATGTTATGAGATATAGATAGATATATGTAGAAAAATAATGTACAGTGGTGAGCAAAAGGGATATGTGCAGTGCACTCAGCAAGTGTGAAAAATTTCATATGCTGGAAAAACAATAGTTATGCATTTATAATAACTGTAACTCATTTTAAAATGAGTCCTGAAGAAGGACTCAACAAATATTTAGTGAACTTTACATCACAGCTAGCATAAACATTTTGGCAGTGGTTTACATAATTCATCCTGTGAGTAAGTGAGAAGAGCGGAAATGGTCTGGAGTCCATTACAAACAAAGAAACAGGATTTTAATTAATTAGAATTTATACTGTGTAAAGAGTTGCTGAAGAACAGCCAGCCAAAGTTTGTAGTTCCATCCAAGCAGAACTCACTCCAGAATGTCAAAAGAAATCACCAAATTCCACCATGTGAGAATTGCCTGGTTTCTTCCAACATGAGAGAGCCAGTATAGTGTAGTGGTGAGTTTTAGACTAGCACCAGGCAGACTGGGGTTCAAGTCCCCATACAGCCATGAAAATCAGTGGCTACTACCTCTGAGCCCAACATACTTCATACGGTTGCTGTGAGAAGAAAATGGGCAGAAGGAGAACTTTGTTCCCTCTTTGAGGAAGGGTGAGATAAAAATATGATAAATGAGTACGTCTAGAGTCCTCCCTACATGTTGATATGTTTTAAAAAATCCTATATTTCTGAATGGTTTGCCCAGCATTTTTGCCTGTAGATGGTTGCTGAGATATGTGTTGTTGTGTTGTAGAAGCTTTTGATGAGTCTTTTACTTCTGGCAGGTCCCTAAAGTATCAAAGGCACATTCTAGAGTAATGAACACACTCTGCTAACTGGTCAGTTCACAGGCCATGTTTATACCATTTATGTGTTCCTTCAATCTTTTGTTTGTTTGCTTCTCCTATATCTTGGGAACCATAGCCTCTACATCCAACTCTGTCAGCACTTGATTTACTATTATTATAGATTGTGTTAAGTGGAGGTTGTACAAGATGATGATAAATGTACCAATGTGCCTTGAATTCTCAATTGGTGTAACTTATCACAAAAAGCTTTCCTAAGGCAGGGCTGGGTATTAGCTTCTCTAGCTCTCGTGGTGTCTTTGGATATGGATTATGCATTTTGTTGAATATTTTTACAGTAAACATTATTAAATGGGGAACACTATGCATGTGGTAAACCTTTGAATAAATATATGTTTCAACAGATAGGCAAAGCACTAGCTTCTGGTGATCTGATTATCTCCAGTTATAGACTTGAGTGACTTGAGCACTGACATATATGTGTGTGACTTCTGAGTAAAATCCTGAGCTTTATACATTTCTAGCATGTTTCCTTTTACTAAGATGGCAAATAACTGCATCTTTTCAGTTTAATTTGATAGCAGTGATGCTTGTGAGACATATGTTTAGGTACATTGTCATTTAGTTAATTGTATTACACTTTGAAAAGCAATAACAAGGTCAAGTCCTGAAAATCAAACCTCCAGGAGGTCAATTCCACAACTATCCTGCTCAAATGAAAATTCAGTCAGCATATTGGCATTTCATCCATCCACATATCTAAGGTTCCCCCTCTGCCTCAATAAGGAGTATTATATTTTCTCTGCTTTGATGTTAAAATCCCGTGCTCTCTAGCTACAGTAATAGCAAGGGAAGAAAATGGTATATCAGATTGAGAGATGTCTTGTCACATTCATACAAACTGAGCATTTCAGATGCTTAAGGTGAGAGGCTTATTAGGCTCTCTCTTACCATATTTAATCAGAGGTAAGTCCCATTCCTTTGCTTTTTAAGCATTTTAAAAAAGTATAATATATATTATTTTGCTTTTTAAGTATTTAGGGTATAATTCCCATTATTAGCAAAAACTGCTATAAGAATTGATGTGTGATGGGTTATTGAATGGTTGCTTCAAAGGCGGCGGCGGCATGAGTATAATCTATTTTTCCACAAATGTACCCCCTTGCAATTATATACCAGCTTTTGCAAGGTGGGAATACTATTATCTGATAAAATATATCCACATAGTATAATACTTTTGTGTTATCTTGAGCAATCATGCAACTGCTTAACTAATCTGATTTCCAGTAGAGTTTCTTAGGGTGCAATCCTATGCATGTTTAGACAGAAAAAGGTCCTACAACTCCCAGCATGCCCCAGCCAGCATGGTTGGCTGGGGCATGCTGGGAGTTGTGGGACTTTTTTTCTGTTTCATAGATTCATAGATCATAGAGTTGGAAGGGGCCTACAAGGCCATGGAGTCCAACCCCCTGCTCAATGCAGGAAACTAGAGGAAGGGTCTCCCATCCAAGTAATAACCAGGCCTGACCCTGCTTAGCTTTCCACACTCAGACAAGCTGAGCCAGCGTGAGCCACAGGCCTGTACATGTCTAAACATGCACAGGATTGCGGCCTTACTTATCTTGAATAATCTGTAACCTTTCAATATTGGACAGTCAGATGGGACAGTTCTGCTGAACAGTAGAGATGCTTGGAAAATTCAGTATATATCAGTGTCAGAAAATATATTTATTTAACCAACAGAATGTGTTGAAGCTTGACTTAACATTATTCTTCCTGATGTAAGATGCCAAGGAGAGTATGAAATAAATGAGAAAATATAGTGTTGTAGAACTTGTCCTTCTTTGTTCAGAAATTTAAGCCACATTAAATACTTAACTTGTTTAGAGGGATAAAATACATTGCAGTCTTTTCTTAAGCAACTGGGGAATTTTGAAAATAGAGATAGAGATATATAAATGCTATTTTCACTCTTCTCACATGTATATTACACCCCACATAATAAAGAGTTGTGTTTATAATGATAGCATAATTACAACATTAAAGAGCTGAGCTCTTGAGAATGGCATCATAAAGAGAGTTTAAGTGACTACATTACCCATTCTGAGCATGGCTTTAATTAAGAAATAGAAACCAAGATTGGAACAACAAAGAAAACAACCACATTACAGAAAAAGATTACTCTATAAATTTTTTTAAACAGTAATCCACTTTTTCACTGAAAAAACAGACTCCAAGGGTGCTTCTAGATGGAGGGCTCCTAGTGCTACCAGTCAAAAGGTATTCTGTAGTTATTCTGTCTTTTTTTCCTTAACATATTTTTTTCTGGTAAGAAAAAAGACAGAAGAAGCTGAGCAAAAACATGGGGGAACTACAAATGGAAGACGATGATGTCTAGACTCTGTATAATATTCCATGAATGAGGCAGGGCAACTGCACAAGAAGAGCCTCACCTGGAAGCACCCCAAACAATTCCAGTCCACTAATCAGCTATATCCCCTATTTCTGCTCCTGAATCTTTTGAGATATTTAAATCAGCCTTTCCTACCCAGATGTTGTTGGACTGCAACTGCTATCACCCCTACCCATTGGCTGTGCTGGCTGGTGGTGATGATGAGAGTTGTAGTCCAACAACACCTGAGGGCCCAAGGTTGAGAAAGTTTGGTCAAAGTATCCCTAACACTCATTTCCTCTGTGATGTTGCTTCCCACACTATCCCAGAAACCATGTAATGTGGAGATCATGTGGAAAGAGCATATATGACATAGTTACCTTCCATGCCAGAATTATAGCTAGTTCCGAACATTTTGTCACATTCCAGCATGACTAACAATGCAATCCTATATATGTCTACTCAGAGGTAACCCCCACTGGGTACAATGAGACTTATTCTCAGGCAAGTGAGTGTACGATCACAGCTGAAGAAACAAAACCCAGGATGGCTATATTGATGAAAGGCTAGGGGATGAAGAGCTAGGGGCTATGCAGGTAGGACCAGGATTGATTCTGAATGGTTGGGTCACCAGGGTCAAGGAGCAGGTTTATTCTCCACCCAATGGTACAGCCAGGTGCACTCCTTTAATTTCTACCATATAAAACTGAATGGTTGCCATATGCACCTATGGGGAAAAGTAAAACATTGCACATGGAGACATTATTTCAGTAAAGGCAAAACCTGCCCTCCATCTCTATCATAATGATGGGCATTTTGCTAGGCTTCTTTAAAAAAACAAAAAAGAGGTCACTTCTATCCAGTGAGGGGGATCTGCATGTGTAATCAGGTTTCCACACAAAGGGTTGTATCCAGATTTAGTCATACTTAGGGTACACCTATTGAAACTGATGGGACTTACGTCAGTCATGACTAACTTGAGTCTCGTTGATTGGAATGGGTCTTCTCTAAGTATGACTAAGCCTGGATTCAACCTGTGGATCTTTTCTTCCACTTGCAAAAATGGGCAGGGGGAGGGATATGCGTGCAAAGGCAGGATATTGTACCGTAAGTGCACTGCTGAACATAAAGCATGAAGGTGAATGGCTGAAGGTTCGTAATAGCAGATACAATATTTCTGCTTTCTTGATTATTTCTTGGACTGTTGGGAGAAATAAAAAAGAAGCTCATGGGCATACTTCAAGGCAGGAGTACAGAAGTTTTTAATATTGTGCTCACTGGCATTCTGTTCCAGTTCATTTGCCTTTGTCACACTACCATAAATCGCCTCTGGTGTAGCTCAGGTGCTATAGAAGTGGGTGTGCCTTTTTAATCTGCGAACCACATAACCACTACATTAACAGGGGTGACCAACTGTTGCCAAAGCTTAGTATATTTACTCAATGCACACCAGCTAAGTGTTGGACAAGTATTTGATAGTTCAGAGAACAGATCTATCTTTCTCAAATTTATAAAATATTACCCCCCGCCCTTCTTACCGTTCTTCCTCACACTTTAACTCAACCGAACTTGGTTCCTTCTCCTCTCCTGCCTCTCTCCTGATTTTCCCCATATCCATCAGCTCTAACAGTCCCAACACTTTAACCCTTGCCATTCTCTTATAGTCACTCACCCATCTTTATCCTGGTTCCTGTTGGAAGATATGGGAAGGAGTCTGTCCTATACCGGTTAGGACGAGCAGAGTTTTCCCCCTTATGCGCAGCCTGGTTATTGAAACTGGTTATCACCACATGGGTTGCTAAACCCTGAAAAAAGGCTGTTAAAATGAAATGGATTGTCCAAACAAGGTTTAAAACTAATAAATACATTTATTAGTTTTACTTACAATCTGTTTATTCATATATGCAGGATGCATATAGGCAGATTAGTGTCTTTGGTGTTAAGAGTCCGCTTCATTGGCGATCACTGGCTGGAAGTCAGCTCAGACCATGTGTCCATCAGGTTGGAGGGGGGGGGGAGAGAGAGAGAGAGAGAGAGAGAGAGAGAGAGAGAGAGAGAGAGAGCATGGGCCACAGAGAGGCCGGAAGTACGGAGGAGGGGTTACAAAAACATGCACCCTGGGGATTGTTCAATTAACCCTTCCCTCCCACTGTAACTAGTGGTTACACTACCTCGTAGATTTAAGCGGGCAACATCACGATTTCCAACAGTTTCAACACACACAGCCAGCATCAGGGATAGGTTTTGTTAAGGTCCACCCACCTAGCAAAAGGCCCCACTGCCAGCTCCAGGATCTCCCTGGCCCTACTGCTCATCCTCTTTGCTGTAGGCAGCTCCCCATTCACCTATTTCTGCTAAGCAAGCCAGTGACAAGAGTGAGGGGGTGGAGCAGCATCTGCAACTTCCCTTGCCCTGTCCCTATATGGCATGTGTCCAGATTGTGCCCAAAGAAAGGAGGGGAAGCAAATGGGCAGCAGTAACAGGAGCGAGAAGGAAATAAGCCCACTCAGGAAGGGGTCACACGGAGGGTATCTTGCCCAAGGGCCCTGCTAAACTTGGAGCCAGCACTGCCTACACAGCTCCTTTGTCTGTATGTCTCCTTATCTACAGATGAGTGTGACTGGGCCTGAAGCAATCAGGAGCTTATCATGATCCCAGTTGTCTGCCTTGATACCTGTGGGGAATAAACCCACATTTTGGAAAACCACAACCCTTAACTACTTATAACTCATAAGGCATGCACAATATTTGTACCACCATAGACAGGCCTGTGGCTTAAGCTGGCTCAGCTTGTCTGAGCGTGGAAAGCTAAGCAGGGTCAGGCCTGGTTATTACTTGGATGGGAGACCCCCTCCTCTAGTTTCCTGCATTGAGCAGGGGGTTGGACTCGACAGCCTTGTAGGCTCCTTCCAACTCTATGATCTATGAAATCTATGAAACCTAATGGTTTCCCATGATCCTCAGTTTGAAAACGTTTGTGTGAACTATAATATACAATATCTAGCTTGGGTAATTTCTTTTTTAAAAAGCCAATGACTTACACATTTAATATTTGCACAAACAAAATCATGCTGATTATCAGCTCCATGTGCATTCCAGTGCACATACAGTAATACCTTGGATTGCAAGTAACTTGGTTTGAGAGCGTTTTGCAAGACAAGCAAATTTTAAAATATTTATTTATTTTTTACTTGATATACAAGCGACGTCTTGCAATACAAGTACTGTAGTACGGCTTAAATTAAAAATCTCTGTACAATTTTTTTTTGCGGGATTTCGTTTTGATATAAGAGTGTTTTGGATTACAAGCACGTTTCCGGAACGAATTATGCTCTCAATCCAAGGTATGACTGTATGGTGTTCCTGCATATGCCTTATTTATTTCAATGGAAAAGCAGCCATTTCAGACAGTGGACTACTTTTTCTGCATAGGATCCTCTTCACCCAAAACCATTTGCTGAATTGAGGAACAATTTTATATTGTGTGACTTCAATCCTATACACACTTACCAATGGACAAGTCTCACTGAACTCAATAGGACTTACCTCTGAGTAGTTATGTATAGGATTGCTCTGTCAGAGTGAGCTTTTCTACACAAGGCATTTACTGTGTGCTCATCATTCCCTACTCACAGTGCTTTACCGATTCTTTAGACGTTGTGACCCTCCAGTTTCATTCCTGTGTTGAATAGCACTCTTGGAGTTTTTTTAGAGCAGGAAAAATGCAGTATTATTTGTGAAAGTGAAAGAAAACTTCTTTTCCACTTGTGTAATTGTAAAAGTGTTAATATTCAGCCATTAGTGTATCAGAGCTTGGTAAATGTCTTGATGTGTCATCTAGATAGGATAAGGTAGGGTGGGAAGAGCTGTGTGATCAGAAACAGCACCCTTGTACAAGCTAAGAGCATGGATATATTAATGTATCATGCATACAGAGGTTATATTAATATATCATGCCTCCCTACAGCCACCCCAAAACTTTGCAAATAGCAGGGAAATTATTTCCCAATGTTTTTGTCAATTTTGGATAGTGGTTTGATACAGTACCTCTCTGAGTTATTGCCTTTCTGTTGACATACATCTGAATAAGTTTCTTCTTGCTCAAATGAGAGTGAATACCATTTTTCATGCAAAATGCCCATACTGACATTCAAAGAAAGGTTTTTGCTATTTGTGGTGGAAATGTTCAGATACTTAAGCAGATTCTATTATCTAGTGGTACAGGAGAAACATTATCCTTTGATTTAGAGGACTGAAATCAAACCAAGATGGATAGTCAAGGACACGTTAAAATGAATATTTAGCAAAAGTTTATGATTGAAGCAGCTGCTATTCATTTGTCATTTCCCTCTTCTTAGTATATTTTTAAAAAGCTACTGCTGAACTCTGGGGGAAAACACCATGATCTGCAAAACAGCAACCACCCTGCCCCATACCCCCTTTAACACAGAAGCAGAAATCGAATAGAAAGACATGGGCCACAAAAATCAACTGCACAGTCAGGGGTGAACTGTAGGTATAGTTAAAGTGCTCTGAAAGGTTTTCTATTGCAAATGTATTAATTACTGAAATAATAATTTTGGAGGAAGAGATGATGGGTTGGATACAGATTTACACTGGATCAACTGCACTGGTGGAAGCGGACTTCCTCGCCCCCCTCCTTCTCATGGCAGCCCCTACAGGCTCCTGAAGTTGCTACACAGAGTCAGGAGACCCTGGTGAATAGGGTGAAGGGTGGTGCATGTGTGTGGGCGGGACAGGGGATCCCCAAAAATCAGATGGAGGGACTTTCTGCGAATGGAGCTTTTCCTCTCATGGGAGGTCCTTTCCTTTTGTGGAAGGCAGATCCTAGATCCAAGCTGATATATAAATCCTCCTTTCTCCTTGAATGGCGTAAGTTTATGTTGTGACTGTAGTATTTAATTTCTCCTTGGATCAGTTTAAGAACTGATGACAGCATATGTTCATATGAGCCTCTGGGGTGGAATATTGTCTCCCACCAGTCAAATGGGGAAAGAATCCTTGTAAAAGAATTGTGCCATCCACTTTCCCACCCTGATTAATGGAGCATTCCTAGATGGCTTGGTCTGGACACTTCTCCTCCTGCTCAGATTTTAATGCGTTAGAGAAACATATGAATACATGAAGCAACGTGCTATCGAGTCAAACAATTGATCCACCTAGCTCAGCCTTCCCTAACCCAGCACTATCCAGATGTGTGGGACCAGCATGGCTCACTGCGGATGGTGGGAGTTGTAGTCCTGCACATCTGGAGGGCACCAGGTTAGGGAAGGTTGATATAGTTCATTGTGATTTCTGATAAAAATGGGCCTTAAAAGTCTTATCCACGTCCTTTTAACAGGAGATGTTGGGGACCAACGAACAGCCTGAGCATGACTACGAACTCTTACACAGGAATGAACAGCAGGGTCCATTTATATGCCCATGCTCTGTGCAACCAGCAATGTGCTGCCAAGCTGTGCATTGTAGCAGGCTGCAAAGGAATCCCCTCTATCCAGCACATAAGCATCTTTAGCTAGCAGTGGGGAGCTATCCAGCTTGCTCATTTCCAGATAAAGATGCCTGTGCACTGAAATAAAAAAAAAAGGAAACACCATTGCATACTCCGAACATTTTACAGATGGAACAGGGCCAGTCCTGCTGTGCATCGCTGTGTGAAGCTACGAACTGACAGCGCAGTGGGTATTAGATTTTGGTGGGGCCAGCATGATCCAAAGGTGCCACAAGTAGGAAGTGGGAATAGAAAGTGCATGCAAGTATATGAGCCCAGGGGATGAAATAAATAAATAGAATAGAGAGGCAAGCCACACAGTATATTGCATTTATATCATTTAGCGGACATTGGTCCCATTTTACAGCCAATTAACACTGAGGAACAGGAGAGAGAGGATTCTGGTACCTTAAAGACGAATGAATGATTCTGGCACAAGCTAGAGTCCACTTCATCAGAAGCATGAAATGCTACCCTCAGTTGGCAAGCTCTTGCTGATAAGGGAAGGGGCCATTTCCCAGTGGTAGAACATCTGCTTTGTATGCAGAAGATCCCAGACTGAATCCCAAGAGTCTGCAGTTAAAAGTATCAGGTAGCAAGTGATGTGACCTCTTCCTGAGACCCTGGAGAGCTAATGCTGGTGGACAATAGAGAACAGTCTGATCTGGTACAAGGCAGCTCCGTGTGTTTCTACATTTGTCTCTGTTTTCATTGTTGACCTACTGGCAGAGGAGACTGGTGACTCATGTCAGTGGGGCTCCTTATCCATTGCAGCTTTTATTTTGAGCATTATAGGAACGATCCATGGTGCTGAACTCCATCTCCAAAATAGGTTCACCACCATGGAGCACCAGCCCCCACTGCCTACTGGAGGGCATGAAATACTGAAAGTTATGGTGAATCGGCCCACAGTCAACAGTGTTTCATCAGAGTAATATTGAGGCTTGTCAAACAGTTGAGAAGCTTGCTCCCTAATGCTTTGCATTACATTCTCTGTAAACAAAGACCTTTCTATAGTATAATTTCACACACAGAGACCCCCATGCATTTCACAAACTCTGACAATATTTTAAAATTCTGAACTGAAAACAGGCAGCTAGGCAACTCCAAGAGAGGAAGGTATTTCTGGAGAAATGCTGATGCGGTGTTACCTTTCTCTGGTGATCCATTAGTATGCGGTGTGTACGTTTTTGCTGCATGACACCTTGACAAGAGATAGAAAGATGCTCCCCCCCCCCTCTAAATAATAACATAGATGAAATAAGCAACGTTGGCAGGACATGAACAATTGCATATTCCTACTGCAGTTGATTAAATAAAACCCAGAATTACTGTCTTTTTAGATGTGTCTGGGATGTTTCAGTTTCAGTAAAGACATAACTGCCTAGCAGATATGTTTAGAAATGGAGAAAAGCAGGTTATCTCCGACTGGCAATTTTGAGGATTAAAAAATAAATAAAAATCCTTCCCTGACAGTCTGCTATAAATGCAGGACTTTTCTAAGGCAATGCATACTAATACCCTGTAATTTATTTATAAGATGAATATATCTTACTAGTGTATTAAAAAAAATGATGTGACCCTCCCACCTCCATGTGCAGAGGGCAAAGCACCTCCACTATAATGCTTTCCTGCCTTGCCAAGCCATCCTGGTACAGGGCATGCCACTGCTCAACCCTACTTAACCTTCCAAGTTTCCCCCTCCCACTGTGAGTGCAGAATATCCCCAGGTCCTGCAAACAGCATGTGTGCTGGGGTGCTTAGGAAGAAGCAAGCTCCTAGATGCTCCAACGGGAGATGTGGGAGATCTCAGCTTCCTATAGGGTGCCCACTTGTGAATCAGCAAAAAAAAAGAGGGTACCGATCTGCATAAAATGTGCATGTGCTAATTTATATGTGTAGATCCCAATTTAGAAATAATTTAAATAGAAGCACAATCCATCTCACCATCTTAGGAAAGGCTGTGACCAGGTGACCTGTGTGCCTTGCTCAGTCTGCTATCCAGTTGCTGTACATGGGCAACTTCAAGGCCCAGCCCTTCCAATGGTTCTTTATCTTGGACTGGAGAGTCGTTCAAATAGAGGACGCCTTTCACAATAGAGGACAGCCCTGTGGCAGCCCTTTAAATAGTGGACTGTCCTCTGTAAAAGAGGACACATGGCCACTCTAGCCACCCTATGAATGGCCTCATGTGTTCCACGGTGCTTAAAATGGCAGTAAGGTGCAGTGTGCCTGCGCTGGCTGGAGGGAGAGTGCAAAGCGTTATAGTATGGTCTTGTGGGAAGCTCCTCCTCTGTTTTTCCAGGAGTGAAAACCATGCCACTCTAGCCTGAAAGCCTGGTCCATTTGGGAAGATTATAATTATAATTATAATTATTATTTACAACAGATTCCACAAAAAATGGGAGCATGATCCCAAAAAGCTCAAGCCCCTTTAATAAGCTGAATTGATACAGGCCTGTGGCTTATGCTGGCTCAGCTTGCCTGAGTGTGGAAAGCTAAGCAGGGTCAAGCCTGGTTATTACTTGGATGGGAGACCCCTCCTCTAGTTTCCTGCATTGAGCAGGGGGGTTGGACTCGATAGCCTTCCAACTCTATGATCTATGAAATCTATGATGTCAATGGGAGGGATTTAAGCATGTGTTTCATTCCGCCATTGATGTTAATGGGACTTTAATGTGCTTAGTTTTGGCTGGCTTGTGCCTTATTGTTTATATTATCAATCATCAACCCTGATTATTTCTGCTCTGTATTTTCTGTAAATGTTTCCACCTCCATGTAATGTAGACATTTTCATATAACAATTCAACTTTGCTGCAATGTAATGACTCAGCAGCATTGTTGTTATGAGAAACTAAGTGGGGTGAAAGTCATCTGATGGTCTCTTTGGAAAAGTCTGCATGATTTCAGTAGCTACTAGTTTCTCTACTTGTCTTTTGACAGCTCTCTTACCAATGGACAGCCTGCATGGCTATATGGAGAATAAAAGGATGTATTATTTGTACAAGCCTCCCTCTTTCCTTGTGATGCTAAGGAGATATCTCCTTACATCCTGGAGGCCGGTATTTGTCATTCTTTGTCTGTGGACAATTGAAAACTGTACTTTAATTTATGTTTTAGCCCAAGTTTGCTTTTAGAATGAAAACTGGGTATTATCCACAGGAAAGACTCATGACCGACTATCAGGCAAGAATGGAGAACATGTCAGATAAGCTCGCAGCTTATACACCCTCTAGGAAGAAATTATAGAAACAGATTTAAAAATAAAAGTACTTTTTTTGTACTGAAAAGCAAGCTTTTTTAAAAAGAGAAAGAAAAATATCAGTTTCTGCAGAAGAAAAGAACCTTTGCCTCTGGGATCTTATCAGCTGAGCCACCATTACAGCCTTAATTTAGCAAAATCCTTTCTACTTCTAAAGCCCTCATACAAAAAGCCCCAAATGGGTAAGCTAAACAATAGTAAAATCTTAACACATGTTTTCTTTCTTTCTTTCTTTCTTTCTTTCTAGAAAGTAAGTTTTGAATCATATTTTTAGATATAAGCCTTCTACAGAAGGCAAGTGTTTCAGTGTTGGAAGGAATATAAATACAGTCATGCCTTGGATTGAGAGCATAATTTATTCCGGAAACGTGCTTGTAATCCAAAACACTCTTATATCAAAACGAAATCCCCCCAAAAAATTTGTACAGAGATTTTTAATTTAAGCCGTACTACAGTACTTGTATTGCAAGACGTCGCTTGTATATCAAGTAAAAAAATGTTAAATAAATATTTAAACATTTGCTTGTCTTGCAAAACGCTCTCAAACCAAGTTACTTGCAATCCAAAGTATTACTGTATGAATCTTTTACCATTCTACCTTCTCAGTTTGATTACTTCTTTGACTCCTTTCAATGCTTCCTTTAATAATTTAAATGTATTTGTTTTGTATGTGCATTCAGACACCTTTTCTTGGCAGACACCTTGAGGTTTCTTCCAGCATATTGATTTTGATTGCAGTTATTGCAGCTGTTCCTTACCAGCCCCAGTTAAGGATAGACAAGTATGGGTGTATGTGTTGCTGGCAGAATATATGGGGAACCCAAATATTAGGCCTTATTCACACTTAGGGAGCAATCCTATGCTCCTGGGGGGGCAGCGGACGGGTCATAGGATGCTGCGGAACTCCCTTTCCGTGGGCGGAAAGCTCCGCCACTGTTGCTGGCTGCTCCATCATCACTGCTCCAACGGTGGTGGGCCCAGGAATGGGGTGTTTCAGGGGTGCGTTGGAGGAGGGTATGGATGGATCCCATGCCCCCTTGTTCCCTCAACATACCCAAAACAAGGTCCAGAGACTATGCCAACCCTAGAGGGAAATGAAAGCTATAAGCCTCCATGCAGGGGGGTGGAGTGGCAGAAAGTAATAATAGCTGCCTCATCTTCTGCCCTGGCTAGCGCAAGCTGGCAGAGCTTAGGAAGTGGTGGCTCTTCCATCACCAGCTCTCTCCCCACCCCTGTTGGATTGCTTTACCCGCTGCCAGTGATAGAAGAGCCACTTCCCCGTGGTATTTGCCTGTGTAACTCTGGTAAATGTAGGAACACAGAAACCACGTGTGATGGACCAACTTTGCCTTTGCCATCTGGTTGTTCCTAGTCATTAGGAACAATGTATCATGGAAAGTAGGCTTCTAAATCAAATTATTTCACTGACTAAACTAGGATCGTCTGGTTTTTCTGACATTTTTAGGGCTGGTTTAATAACGCAAGTAGTAGACCTTTCTCCACACAATCCTCCCTGCTGCTGCTTAGCTCTTGAAGAGAATATTGAAGCCGGGATAAATCAAAATGTTAGGAGATCCTCCCAGATTTTGATTTTTATGTGCTCCTGATTCATCCCAGCTGGAGCGGATGACTACAACTACCATATCAATATTTTTTTATTTATGTATTATTCATTTAATTCTGTTTCTGTCCCACCCTTCATAAAAATCCACGGCGGGTAACAATATTAAAACAATAAAATGCTAGCACTGACAGGGGAAACTCTGCTCTTATCTCTGAGCAGTGAGCGGGTGTGACATTGGAAAAGGGGACGTGCCTATCATGGGAAACTTCATGCTGGATTGAGGACCCTGTCAAGCCAGATTAGGCATGTGAGCCTGAGGTTCCCGATTCCTGTCATAAAGTTTTGTGACAGGGTCCTACACTTATGGAAGTGTTTAAATTCTAATATTTTCTCTTAAAATCATATTTAATGATGCATATTAAATATTAAATGCCTGTTAATGATGCATATTAAATTTCCAGAATATCACTGGAAATTATACAAGTAACCCTGCTCCCCCTGGGAACGGAGGTTTGGGGAATAGACTTAAATTCAGGGACTCTGAAACCTCAGTGAGCTTGACAATGCCTGGGGATTAGTGTAGTTCCATCACACTCACTTCCTTACTGCCACCTAAATGAAATCCATCCCAATCTTACTGCCAAAGGGAATGCTGCACAGTGGAATTGGCAAAAATTTAAATGGCCATTTTAATTTCCTGCAATACCTGGAGCTATGCTATATCAAGGGTGCTCTGGGGCATTGAAATAAATTAAAATGGTGGCTGCAAGTGGCTGCACTGGTGGCTCCAAGCTGTCGCGGCACTCATTGGAGCACCAGAAATGGGAGTCCCTGGGCAGAAGTAAGCAATGGGCCCTGGTAGCTACCCAAGAATGACAGCTGATGCCCCTGAGGAAGAGCCAGGGAAGAACCTGGCACAGGTGGACCCTGGCCTCCCCCCAAAACTGGAGGGTCAGTGTGGCAGAGCTTAACTGGTTGCCTTGTAGAATCTGGCAGGTCCTTGCTGAATCTGATAGAATTTGGGGGGTCATGGGCAAAAGCTTGGAAGTATATGGAGCTTTGCTAGTTAGGAAGCAGGCAGGGTTGCCAATTAGCCAATGTTTTACTGGGTTAACCAGTAAAAGTAGCGAATTGGCAGCCCTGCCCTCCCCACCCAGATAGCTATCTGTTTCATAAGGGTATTAGGTGCTTAGGATGTATGTGAGACCCTCGCCATACCCATGTCAAAATTGGACCCCAGCTGCAGCCTGTCACAAAACTAGGCTCCAGTCCTAACATGAGGGTCCCATCAATCATTACCAGCAAGTCAACCACAAACACCATTACCAAGCAGGGCAGTGAGGGCACATTAACAGCAGAGCCAATAGGATCTTACTATGAAGCCGTGAAGTTTATATAAGGACAGTAGGAATACTGGGCTTTTGAAAATGTTGAGGTTTATATTTCTTATTTCCATTTAACAAATATAGCCTTATGGCATGTTCTTTCATATTTATATAGTTAGGGTAGGGTTCCAAGCAGGCAACTTCAGCTGGCGGGTATATGTATGAGGTCTTCTAAAATCTGCTAAGCCACTTCTTCCTCTTACCAACAACTGGGAATAACCAACATAGCCCAGATAAGCAGCAGCATAACAGATGAGCTAACATAACCAACAATAACCAACATAAGCAACAACCAACAATAACCAACATTAACCAACATAAGCAGCAGCATAACAGATGAACAATAATACTATCAGTGGCTACAAACAGTGGTATGTAAAATAAAATTTGGTTGCTACAAATTGCTGTTGAACGCAAAAGATTCTGACTTGGAAAATGTGCAGAAGGATGTGCAGATCCTCAAGTGTGAAGAGGCCATAATAATCTAGGCCTAATTAACATCTGCCTGTCATAGTCTCCAATTTATTTTTAAACCAATATTGTTTTATTCTATGCTAAATTTGCTAGTTGGTTATGCCATTGACTTGGTATTTATTTTGCCTGCCTGTCTAGCACTTCTCAAAGAAGATGCCTGATTTTGTACGAAAGTCAAAATTCAAAGCAAACTGATTGCACAGGCAACATGAGAATAAATTCCCTCCGTAGCCTCTGATCAAGATGAATGAATATGCTAAGTATTCTGAAGGGAGGCAAAGTACAAAATAGGGAACTGTCCTAGTACATCCCCTGAGAGAATCAAATCAACAGAAAACAACTTTATTTTTGCTGAATAGCAAAGTTGGGCTACCCTTGCACCCAATGGCTATCAGTCAATTCTTTGCAAGTCCCCCGACTCAGTCAAGTGATGCTTTCAGCTGATTTGTATCCTTATCCTTTTGGCATTCCATTCCTACTCTTCACTCATTTTTCTTCAGCTGTATGTTTTATCACAGACTTCATGTTTTTGCAAACTGTCTTCTTTGGAAAGCACCTCAAACTGCTGCTTTCCCTGTGAATTTATTTTCTTCTACAGATTCCCCCCCCCCCCCGTGTTCTTCAGAGGTGTATTTGCTGATTTGCCAGGATTGCTTCTGTAGTTTCACTTCACAGCTTGCTCCGCAGAAGCAACCCAGCAATGTGACAGCACTGTCAGGGGAGTTATGGAGGGTGTGCACGGCACTTCTGTGCCATACAGAGAGCCAAAGTGCTACTGCTAGCAACACTGTGTTTATTCATATCATGTATGGAGTACTTGGCAAAATGGAAATAATAATAATAATAATAATAATAATAATAATAATAATAATAATTATTATTATTATTATTCCAGTGAAGACCCACAAGACTCTGAAGAGTTCCATATCACTCCCTTTATAGCAGCAGAAATCCATATGGATTGGATCCAGTTTTTGGTGGGCTGGCAGAAGGGGGAGTTCCCTGCCCCTCTCCTCCTCATTGCAGTCTCTCCAGATCCCTGAAAATGCTACACAGAAGGTCAGGGGGTCCTGTTGAATAAGGTGAGCTGGAATGAGTGTGAGGGAGGGGGATCCCGAAAAATTAGGTGGAGACACCTTCCATGAGTGGAGCCCTTCAGCCAACAGAAGGAAGATCCTGGATCCAACTCATATAGACAGATAGAGCCGGAGAAAGAGGGGGGGGGGAGGCATAAATCAAGGTGAAAGAAGAATCTACAGAAATGATCTTCTGTTTTAATCTTCATACATTGTTAGGGGCATGAAGGCCTGATTATTATTTATATATTATTTACTTATACTTTGCCTTTCTCTCCACTGAGTCCGTGATGATAAAATGACAATAAAAGATACAACACTTCAATCATATAGCAATAACATGTTAAAATGTGAACCACAGAAATACATTACAATTTATTAAATTTATTAAAATCAGCATAGCTGAACCCTTAAAGACTTGTAAAAAAAGAAAGAGAGGATTCTTGCGTTGCTTTTTGGTAAGGTGACCATTTTTTTCAAATTTAAAACCAGGACATTTATTTATTTATTATATTTATGCCCCACCTTTTTTCCTGCAAGGAACCCAAGGCGGCTTACATAATCCTCCTCCTCCTCTCCACTTTATCCTCACAACAACCCTGTGAGGTAGGTTAGGCTGAGAGTCCGTGACTGGCCCAAAGTCACCCAGTGAGTTTTATGGCCGAGCGGGGACTAGAACCCGGATCTCCTGAGTCCCAGTCCAACACTCTCACCACTACGCCACACTGGCTCTCATCCACCATGAGGTGGATGAGAGTTTTCCCATCTTTTCCCTTGCCTTTAAAACTTTTTGTTTTTTTAAAGCCCTATGCCACTTACAGAGTTCTTGGCTTCCTCTGCAACTTCCCACTTGCTGCTGAACTTCCTGGAATGTCTTCGGAGCAATGTGATGTTGCACCAGTCCCAAGCCATTCTAGGAAATATTGGCAGTGGGGAGCTGTGAAGAATGCCTCACTACTTCCCACTGGCTGCACTTCCCAGAATGCTGTGGGAGGAATGCGGTGCTATGTGATGTGGCATTGCTCCCAAGGCATTCCAGGAAGTGTGGTTGGTGGAAAGCTTTATAGGTAGCCTCATGCCACTGTGAGCAGTGCAATGCATCTTCTTTTTAAATTAAAAAAGCAAGAAAAAACAGAATGTTGTCAGCCACCTCTTAAGGTTAAGTAAGGTAAGTAGCAATCCCCAGAAAACTCCTCCCCTCGCTCCCCATAATCTTTTTTAGGAGGGATGCATTTTGCCCCCACCCACCCAACAAATGGTCAAAAAAGATGCTTTTGAAATTTTTAATGTGGTTAACCTAAACTCTCATAATGTGAACAAATGTTCACCACTTGAAATGGAAGATACCACAAGCTGAATTCCTTATGTCAGTTCTGTGGGGTGAATATTTTGTTTCAATGTATTGTCACATGGCAAGAGCTGGTATTTTCCACATCAAGGTGAGGCCTTGGTGTAATTTGCCTTGGTGTGGTAAATACCAGAGCTCAACACATGAGGGCACATTCACACAAAATATTCTCCACATTAAATTGATATAGTAGTAGCATCACTTTGCAGTAAATTTATATCATCATCATCATCATCATCATCATCATCATCATCATCATCATCAAAAAAAATTTCATTGGAATTATTATTTTAGTCTGGCCAGGTACTCCATGTTGCTAAAAACACAGTGTGTCAGCATCCTCCATGACCAAAGATAATAACTCCACTAACAGTGCTCTCACATTGCTAGGTTGCTTCTGCTGAGAACTGTGAAGTGAAACTATAGTAAAGAAGCAATTGGGCCCAAGGCCACTTTCACAGCTGATGCTGAAGGCCAGATTATCTGTTACAGACAGTATACACCAACCATTTTAAATGGGTCCACATGGTGGCTGTTACCATGCTACCATAAATATCCTAAAAGAAAACTTTGCTGTAGAATCATGTGGGAAAAATGGTCCAATTCATATTGGGAGCTGTGTGTGTGAAAAATTCAAGATAATAATGCTATTCACCTGTCACACAGAAATCAATATTAAAACTCACATTGGTTTTAATGGAACTTACTCATCACTTTACATTTTGGGATGGGGAGGTATGATTAATATAGTACATTCCACATTTACTTCCATTTTTAAGTACTTCAAGCTTTTATTATAAAATGGGTAAATGGTTTATGCGTTTAGAAATATACACATAATGAGTTTCAAAATCACTATCCTTTCCTTTTAAAAGTACTCTGCATTGCTATCACTGATCTCCTGATGGAAATTTTACTACATTTAATTCTATTATTTCTAGGGGGGTTCAGTCCTATATTCATCTTGAGAGAGTGCTTTGATTTCTAAGTTAAATCCATACTGCATATTTGTAACTCTTCTTACAACATAAAAGCTTCTTCATGTGTCAAAAGGGGGAGCGATTCATTACTTTCAATTGCCAAGAATCACAGAAGAGAATGCATTACTAAAGAGTCTGATTTTGTGTCTAATTTTCTGTGGCGGAAATAATCATTTGAAAAAGGAATGTCTGTGAGGATAACCCCAGCTGTGTGCTAAATTAATTAATGCCATCGTGTTTCAGCGAATACCTTGGTAATAATTATGAATAATTTAAAATATGATCCTGTTTGCTTTAGTGCTGTAAAACACCTAATTGTAGACAGGAATCATAATTGTGCCTTTGTGGTGGCCGCATGAGGCTCTTAAGCACACCATAAGAGTGAATATAGTTGAGTCACAGCGGATCAAAAGAGACAGACTTCTAATTCCAAGGACATTCTAAATGAAATTTTAATTTCAAAAGAATTAGCACACACTTTAAATAACTGTGTACATAGAATGCCGCACTCTTGGATTTCACTGAATAAATAAGGTTTCTTAATAAGGTGTCTTCTGACGAGGAGTATGGTAACAATTAAAAATCACTATATTTTAATCTAAATGCATTACATTTATATTGCAGAAATACAGACAACTAGAAGTATCTGAAAGGCTTACAATTAACTTCTCACTGGGTATGATCAAACCAAACTTAAGTGCCTTTAAGCACAATGATTTTACAGGGTGGATTAACCATACACTTAAATCTCTCCCAGTGAAATCAGTCAAAGAGACTTGAAAGGGCTTCACTCAGGCTGGATCATGCCCAATGGGTCATTATGTCAGCATGAGCATCTAGACTTGTACACAATTCTGTTTCCTCTCCCCAACCTTAAGGCATCTACTTAGATAAATTAAAATGGAGAGGCATATGAAGTGCTTTTGTGAGTCACATGGAGCTACACAGTGTATACCAAAATTCCCAACAAGATCACAACAGTGCAGAAAAAAATATCCAACAAAATCGTGAATAATTATCAGACTGAAGAGCGATTAGGCATATTCAAAGTTAGAACTCAGTTATTTGTCATATAAGTAAAAGAAAAAAAATACTACATGATGCAGTCACACAAAATAGCTTACAGTACAATCCTATGCATGTCTACTCATTGAATTCAATGGGACCCAGGCAAGTGTGTAGGATTGTAGCCTTACGGTGCAATCCTATGCGTGCTTACTCAGAACTGAATTTCATCAAGTTCAATGGGACTAGCTCCCAGATAAGTGTGTAAAGCAGGGCTGGGTGGATTTCAGGTTTGCATCATCTACTTTGTTTTGTTTTACTAGAACCCCGAGATGTACCAACCAGAGCTAGGTGCAAAAATACATACATTTAGCATTAAAGAATTCTGAGCTCAGGAATTTGTTTCAAGTACCAGAACTGAACTGAACTCACAGCCCTTTCATGGGGAAAAAACACACCCCTACTCCTGGCTATCCCAAGGTTTCTTCATTTCAGCAGTATATAATCAGGGGGCAGAGAGACACTTTTTGTTTCTGTTAAATGATTGGGAGTCACAAATGCTTGCCAATCTACTTCAGATCACTGAGAAATCTACCAGAACCTCCTGATCTATCATCTGCCCACCCCTGGTGTATAAGACTTCAGCTTTATGGTGCTGTATAGAATTTAAGGACACCCCCATCCCCCTGCCCATCAATAAATTGTTTACATAAAGTTGTGTGGTACTTACCATATTAACAGCAGCATACAGCAGAGCCTGTTCAACGATCGCCAGTATGTAGTCAACAGCCGATTAAATGATGACCTCAGTGGTGCTTCTTCCTCTCGTCACCCTTATTTTTCAGAAGTGCATCATCTGAAATTAGAAAACATTTCTTGGTAATAAAGCCTATTCTGCCTCAACTTTTTTTTTTTTTTTAAAGTCTGCTCATACATGACAGTCATGCTTGATGAACAATCTCAGAATGTCAGGACAGTGTGTCTTCCTTAGAAGCCTTTTTCATGGCGTAGGTAGCTGACTTATTCAGGGTTTACATTAGGAGTTCAGATTCCATTCCATGAAGTAAGATTCCAGCAGACTGAGTTAAAGAAACAGATGGCAGGAAGGAAAGGGAAGATGGGGCAAGAAGAAGAAGAAGAAGAAGAAGAAGAAGAAGAAGAAGAAGAGAGGCTGAAACTCTTTTCATTACCTGAGTTTTGTTATTGTGGAACAACCAGCATTCAGCTTATTGAAATCAAAGAAAATGTTGGAACTACAAAGCAATGACTTATAGGATATTCCATTTTAGGATGTATTTATTGGCAATGCAGTGCAAGTCTACACTGCTGACACTGACAAAAAAAAAGCCCTTGATATGGATTTTAGCACATGGTTATTAAATTGTGCACACACAGTGCAATCATTAGTTTTATTCATATTGACTGGTGTGTGTGTGTGTGTGTGTGTGTGGTGGTGGTGGGGGTTTAAAAACATCAGCAGGCGTTTTCTACTTGCTTGTCATCTGAAGCTGCATCTACATGTGCAGCAAAATGAGGCGGTAAGACACTGAGGCAGTAGAGTGGACTGTACCACTTCAGATGGGGAATGCCCCATGTAAACAAAACAAAACACCCCACAATTCGACAATTAAAATGGCAGGTAGAGAGCTCGGCTTAAACCTCTTTTACCAAGAGTTTCTATTCTATTTCTATTTGTGTAGAATTTTTAGCATGCTGAAACATTAAAATGGGATCCGTGACCTGTAGTCTGAAGTGATATACTGAAGTGGCAGTCTGAAGTGCTATACTATACTGTGTCCCCTCACCTTGAGTGGCGGCTCCTGTGGCAATTCACTGGCAAGACGACCAGCTTCCACCACAGAACATTGCTGGGTGGCGAAGGGATACACGGTACCCTTGCAGAAGGGTGTCATGAGGCAACGATGGAGGCACCAGCGGGGCTACTGCTTCAGCACCATGCAGACACACAGCTGCTGAGTGATTAGTAGCTCCTGCAACAGGTGACATCATCAGTGGCGTGCGTCAGGGCACTGCTATATAGCTAGGATATTCACTACACGCCCCTCCCCCCAGCCCAAATTCTCTGAACACTTCCCCAGAGATCAACTTGGCAGATAAAGTGCTGTCATTTTCCAGTTGGGGCGGCGGGGGGGGGGGAATCATTTCAACCCAATCTTGGTGCTATGTTTCCTGGAATGAACGAAGTAGGACTTCATCCTCTGGCTACTACTTCCAGACACAACCAGCCGCAGTTTGGTGTTCTTCCTCATCGCTGACAAGCATTTTATGTTCTTACAGAAGTTGTCTTCTGCCTGGTTGATATAATACATACAGTAATTGAAGGATTGGAGCTTCCAGGTGCATAAAAAGTTACTGAAAGGTATATCCTGACTCTGTTCCTGACTCCCAGCTGAGCAGAAGCACAGGAGAGGCTCCAGCTGTTTTAGGGGCTGTATAGGCAAGCAGGCTCCCAGAGAGCGAGCGAACAGAGTGAGTGAACAGGGAGAGCAAACAGGAGTTTGGCAGCGGAGTTCAGCAGGAGAGGTCCCTAAGAAATATTCTTGTTTGTTTGTTTGTTTTGTTCTCATAACACACACTTATAGACTCTGTTGTTAACATTCAGGGAAGGCAGGACAAGGCACCGGCCATTCTAGTACAAAAAGAAAGGTAGAAGCAAAAAGGGAATAGAGAACTATGGACGGAAAAGACTCCAGTGGTGGTGACCTGCAATGTGTGTGCAATGTTTGTTTTCCTGCCTGAAATCAACATGGCCTACACATGCAACAAGTGCAAGCTGGTCACGCTGTTGGAAGAAAAGGTTAGAGGACTGGAGCGGCAAGTGTCAACCCTCAGGAGTATAAGAGAAAGTGAAGACTTCTTTTGGCTGCATTCATAGAAGTATAGCTTCCAAATCGCATGAAGTGATAATTCCCCTTTACTCAGCACTGGTTAGGCCTCATCTTGAGTACTGCGTCCAGTTCTGGGCACCACACTTTAAGAAGGATGTAGAACCCCAAAGCAGGCAGGCAGAGGCCTTTGTCTTGGACAATTCAACTGTTGAACTGGTCAAGAAGAGACCAGGCAGAGGCAGGCAGAGGAGGCTGGGAACCCCAGACAGGCAGGCAGAGGCAGCCAAACCCAAAATGTCTGAAAGGTTGCATTTTAGGAAAATGATTTTAAAAAATAAACTTGCTGTACTTCCTAAAACTTATCCATGTTGCATTTGAGGAACATGATTTTTTCTAAATGTTTGGCCCCCATTCTGGAACGGTGAGATCTCATCACAATTCCACCCTCACTGAACACCCGCTCCACTGGTGATGAACTTGCTGGAACTAGAAAGACACTCAGAGCAGCCACACAGAGTAATCTCAGGTCCTTCTTCTGCCTCTCCCAAGTACGCAACACATCTATCAAAATAAATCTTGACACACTGTTGGGGCTGCACTCCTGGTAGGCGTCCATAGTGGCCGAGCAGCGTCACACCTCGCTTCCATGCGCTCTTTGCCGGTGATCGCGCTCCTCTCCACTCCTTCTGGCACTGCCCAGGGATGTTGAAGAGTCCTTGGTCTCGAGTCCCGAATCGAGTCTCGAGTCCCATTAAAAATATTGGGAGTCGAGTCCGAGTCGAGTCAGAGGGGGGACTCAGTCCGACTCACGAGTCGAGTCCTCGAGTCCGAGTCCCCATCCCTGGCAATAAGACAATGGAACCAACTACCTAGGGAGGTGGTGGGCTCTCCCAGTCTGGAGGCATTCAAGGTGCAGCTGGACAGCCATCTGTCAGGGATGCTTTGACTTGGATTCCTGCGTTGTGCAGGGGGTTGGACTCGATGGCCTTATAGGCCCCTTCCAACTCCACTATTCTATGATTCTATGATCCTGCACTCAAGAAATATGCTCAACAGAACTGGAAAAACTGTAACAAGAAAACAAGGAAGATACAAATGTTGGCAATTTTAATTAAATGGTCATCAATGTGAAACATTTTTCACTATGCTGCCATACATCCTGAGTCCACATTCACCAAGGTCCCCTCACCTTCTTGAAAATTCTTCTAGGGTGTCAACTTATGAATCACCAGTGGCAGTCGTGCTTGCCTCCAGTTCAGGTTCAGAGGCAAGTGGCCAGGCTCCAGTGGTGATCCCTCGGCCATTCATATTGCCCTTCATAATATTCGGAGATATGCTCCCTCAAAGAATGGCAAGGCAATAATGCGTGGCATTTTTCATCAGCCAGAAGGCACACAGGAGACAGCTGCATTTCGTAAGGTCATATGTTAAAATGTCTCTTAAAGTAAATCCAAGGTGTTTGGTTTTTTTGTTTTTTAAACACACATTAGGCAGCACTGGGACCAAGGCACTGGATGAAATAATCCTCATGAATGATTTACAATAAATGTGTTTTGTACGGCATTGGGAGAGAGGCTGTGTGAATTGATCTGTATCTAATTGATTTCAAATTTAAAAAAAACAAAACTTCATGCTGGAGGAGATGGCTGAATTGATCCTATTAATCTATGTATCTATGTATCTATCTATGTATCTATCTATATATAAAAAAACACCTGCATAATTGTAACCTTGATCCCTAGAGTGCCTGTTGGGAAGCTGGTGACCAGGTTCGAGGGGTGTCGTATGAAAACGCGAGAAAAGAACATCATTTTCACCTATCCTAGCATTAAAGTCACCTGTGACAATAATGGAAGCTTCAGGGTAGAGTAGCATCAAACTATTAATATATTCCTCCAATTTAGACCACATCATTCGAATTTGTGATTGTACTCGATGGGGAGGTAATTAATAATCAAAAGGACATTTAGCCTAGATTTAAGAATCAAAGCAGTGGCAAGTTGAGGAAGATCCTTACAATTCGTAATAGTGAAATACAACTTAGTTGAAATAAAAATACCCAATCCACCTTTAAGGCGGCCACCTCTTTCACTAGGGACTGCTTTAAGTATATAAGACATAAAGCCATCCAATATTAACTCTTCCTGAGACCATGTCTCTTGAATTAGAAGTATATCAAGTTTAGTAACATAATTTATGAATGTAGGGTCTCTAATTTTTGTGAACCAACCTGCGATGTTCCAAGATAGAAACTTAATTACAGAACTTTACTGATGTAGGTATGGGCAGTCAGGACCATGAGAGAGATCCCTTAAATATTTAGAAGTTCCAATTGGTAACTTGTGTATCCTATCAACATCCATAATGGCTACTTCTGGATATATCTGAGGAAATTCCTTAGCCCCAAGTCAGTTTTTAATTTGCCGATCTATCTATTCTACCTTCACACCAAGACTGACCCCTCCATTCATAATTAACTTCCTTATTGTCAACCTGTGTCGGCACGTAGATGCCACTCATTCCTAGGGGGCACCCTCTCCTGATACCTCACTTTTGCATAATCAGCCCCATCTTTGTACCTTCTATTCCTTCTCCCATTATACCTATGTAATGCGTTTCTGTCTCTAATCAAAACTGGGATTGGATCACCTTTTATCATTTTCTGTGCTAGCTAACTCCAGTCTGGTGTTAGGTGCTTCAGAGATCCCAACTTTCCATGAGCATGGGCCTTGTACTACAACCTGTGACTCCTGACCATTAAAATCTGGTCCCGCTAAATTTAGATTTCCTGGTACATGTAAAGAGGTAATCGCCTGTGTCGACCCTGCCACTATTTTACTATACGATTTATCCTTCTCTATTATCAGACCCTTGGATACTCCTTCTTTTGGTTTTGATTTATTTTTGTCACATTTATCTCTTTTGCAGACAACCTCTGTGTCTAACAGCTTGAAAAGAGGCTTAAAGTTCAAACCTCTTCCTTCCCCCCCTTATTGTTGATGTCTTTCTTTTTCCCCTTTATATTGAAATTAATTTGTTTATTCAATGATGTATTATTGGGTTTCAGTTTCTTAGTGTGTACTTTATCTTTTCCACTATCTTTGGATTTCGGCTTAACCACTCTGACTGTTTCTAGAGATGTTTTAGCTTCAACTTCAAATAGGCTGAATTGATCCTATTAATCTATATATATAAAAGAAAGTGTCCTGACTGACTGACTGACCAATGCCCAGCTCAAACCGTTTAATCTAGGAACGTGAAATTTTGAAGGGACATTGCTTTTATGACGTAGACCCCCACTAAGGAAGGATATTTATTTATTTATTTATTATATTTATACCCCGCCTTTTTTCCTGAAAGGAACCCAAGGCGGCTTACATAATTCTCCTCCTCCTCTCCATGTTATCCTCACAACAATCCTGTGAGGTAGGTTAGGCTGAGAGTCAGTGACTGGCCCAAAGTCACCCAGTGAGTTTCATGGCCGAGCGGGGACTAAAACCCAGATCTCCCGAGTCCCAGTCCAACACTCTCACCACTACGCCACACTGGCTCTCTTTGGGAATTTTTTTGGGAAATTCCGTCCCTAAGGGGGTGAAAAAAGGGGGCAAAATCGCCCCACTCTCATATCTGCAGCTCTACAAATAGCCCTCACCTCATAATTGCTGCAGGAGCCAAAAGCAGCAGTTATGCAAATAGCCCATAGAATATTTGTATGAATTCCTGCAAGGGCCAATAGGGCTGGGTATGCAAATCTCCCCTAGGCCATTTAGAATGTTCTCTGAGGGGGTGAAAAGTTTACATGACGGGGTGAAAAGGGAGGGAAACTTTTTAAATGACTGACTGACTGTTGTGTGTGGGGCATCATCGCATAGGCTCCATCATGTTTAGACGGATCTACCCCAAACTTGGCATGCTCACTCTTCATCACCTGTAGACTCTCAGGATTAACCTTATTTTTCTTTAAGAACAGATATTTCTGTCACAAAAGATTTCTGCTGCCAGCACCCAGCCTAAACATCACACTTTCAGTCAGACACACTGCATGTTTTCCATACATGTTTCTTGTAAAAAAATTATACCAAATCCTAAAATCCATGCGAGTGCAGCCGCGGGCAACAACTAGTAAGTGATAAAAATACAAGGTTTCTGAACTGGAAGTTTTCAACAAGTCCTCTAGTCCATAGGCTTTCCTTAACTCAAAGCAGGATTATCTATGAAGAGGAATACATTAGCCACAGCACAACCATTTGGATAGTTGCGTTGGAGGCTCATGGAATTGGTACATTTCAGACTTTTCTGGGTTTCTGGGTTTGGACCTCATGTTGCATTTTCTGTATCATCCAACTGTACATATTTTAAATTATCTGGTTTTCTTCTGTGTTGTTAATATTGTCAGATTTCTCATTTCTTCCTATTCCCATATTTAAAAGTTTCCATGACTCTCATTTGTTAGTATTGTTTTATCCATAAAAAGTCTTTTCTAATCAGTTTACACATCTTTTCAATGTCTGAGAACAGGGTCTTAGCAAGTGCTCGATTGACAGGTGTTTTTCAACTGTTTGCTCTCTTATGAAAATGACTTTGGGAAGGTTGAAATTATGCCAGGTGTTTTTAATCTCCCTGCCTGAAGCAGGGCAGCAAGTGGCACCCCCACCACTGTGAAATCAAGGTGCAGAGTACCCAAAGCCAGCCAAGTTATTTTGGCACCTGAGACAGAAAATCCCAGAAGCCTCTCCCATACCTGACAGTAAAAATGAAATAATAACAAAGTAAATAATCAACAATTTGTTGCCCTTCCACAAAATATGCTGCCTAAGGCAGCCGCCTCTGTCTACCTAACAGTAGGGATGGCCTTGCTTTTCCTAGACACCCAGGTTTGTGGGGTTTTTTTTTAGCTGATCGAATTAGGTCCTCCCCACCTGCAGGCCACGAAGTGGGCTGGGGGGGTTAATTTGGCAATTTGGAAGAAGGATAGGAGAAAACAAGAGAAATTGGGGGGGGCATGGATTTACTAGAAACAGTGGCACCAGCAACTCCCTTCTTACTTTAAAACACAGCTTTCCGATGGTGGCAAAGTTGCAGGGATGGGGACTCGGACTCCAGGACTCGACTCGTGAGTCGGACTGAGTCCCCCCTCTGACTCGAGTCAGACTTGAGTCCCAGTATTTTTAATGGGACTCGAGACTCGACTCGGGACTCAAGACCAAGGACTCGTGTTCCAAAATCGTGTTCCTCAAATGCAACATGGATAGGTTTTAGGAAGTACAGCAAGTTTATTTTTTAAAATCATTTTCCTAAAATGCAACCTTTCAGACATTTTGGGTTTGGCTACCTCTGCCTGCCTGTTTGGGGTTCCCAGCCTCCTCTGCCTGCCTGGTCTCTTCTTGACCAGTTCCACAGTTTGACTTGTCCAAGACAAAGGACTCTGCCTGTCTGGTTATTTTGGATTTGTCTGCCTGGTCTGTTCTTGCCAAAATCAGTTGCAGAGTTTTGAAATAAAAAGGCACACTTGTGCCTAGAATTTATTTAAGCCACACATCTGAAATAGCCTTATTTTGTTGGGGGGAAACCCCATTGATTTTAATAGGGACTCGTGGAGTAAGCTTTGGGAGTGACTCGTGACTTGTGACTCGTGAGTTACCATTTTGGACCAAGGACTCGGACTCGAGACTCAGGTCCAAAGACTCGTGACTCGACTCGTGACTCGAAACCAAGGACTCTTCAACATCCCTGCAAAGTTGTAATTGGCAGCAGGGCAGTCTATATATCACCCTACAGTGCTTCACTAGAAATGAGTAGAGATATTGTTGGGGAAAATATGATAGCACCTGTTGCCTCTCTCTCTCTCTCTCTCTCTCTCTCTCTCTCTCTGTGTGTGTGTGTGTGTGTGTGTGTGTGTGATATCTTCACCACCATCCCCAGCAACAATGCCTGTACAATGATGCTATATCATGTTGCATACTTTGCTCCAAGAGAAGCATTGTGGGGTAAGATGGGGTGGTTTGCTGGGCTGCTGTTTGCAACTCTACCCTGATTCCCTGAAGCAGTTGGAAAACTGTATTGTGAGGAAGAGAGAAAAACATTGCTGCTGCCGCTTTCCCCAATACGCCTCTTGCCCCTGAACATCCCCCCATTTTCTTTCCCCTTTTGCCCACACAAATCATGCAAATGGGGAAGCTTTGGTTCAGCACTAGATTTTTCTCTGCTTGTGCTTGCCTATTAGTGCATGCTGCTAACATGTAGCCTCTCTGTGAGATTTTTCCAAGATGGTTGTTGCTTCACCTCTTATTCATACTAATCTTCACGTGGACGTAGGGATGTAGCCGAGTAGCCCGGATGTAGTCGAGCAGCCCGAACTGGGCCTGCTCGTGTCCCGCTGAGCTACTCGGCCGCCGCAGGCTTACCTGCAGCAGTCTCTCCGGCTCTCCGGAGAGTCTGCCTCCCCATCCGCTGGTCCCATCGCATCCTTCCGGCGTGGAGGAAGTGACGCAACGGGACCCCCGTGCTCTGTTTTTGGCGCAGGGAACCAGGGCAACAGGGCTGTTTAAGCCCTGTTGCCCTGGTTCCCCGCGCCGAAATAGAGCACGGGCGGGGCTCCGGCAGCGGTGGCGCAGAGAAGTTAGGCTGCGGAGGGGTGTCCGGCACTGCGGGGGGGTGACGGGGGTGGTCCGGTGGAGGGGTGGCGGCAGCGGCGGCTCGAGTGGCGTGGAGAACGCTCCGCGCCGCTCTGAATGGCGAGATCAGCCGCTGCCGCCTCAAGGGCCAAGCCAGGAGCGAGCCACAAGCCGACTTCAGGCTCGGCCCCACCACTAGTGGAGGCAGCCAGTACTACTTCCTATTTATCTCACAGATATTCTCCAAGTACAATATAGTATGGTATTATAATGTTTTAGTTCTGGGCACCACAGGATATCAAATACTTAAATTGAAAACTGTGCATTTGCAGGGACCCTTTGAAGCCCTTTATTTTGCTGAAGTCTGCTGAATAATTCCATTTTTGGCTCCTCCTGCAGCCCCCCAGTTGTTATGATGGGTAGCAGCTCATTCCTGCAAAGGAACTGGATGTTAACCTCCAGTTGAGAGGTCAAAACGGGAGGAGCCTTTGCGAGCTCAGCAGGCCTGGAGACGTGCACAATAAAGCTTTAGTCACTACTACCAGGCCGCTGTCTTCTTTGGGCGTAGAATCCACAACCAAAACATGGTGTCAGAAGTACCGTAAATCTCTTGTTCTGAAGACAAAGAGGGCTCAAGTGGCACATTTACAAAGACAACACACATGCTGGTGGCAGAAGATTTTGTGGCAATGGCAGCAAGCATGATTCCAGTTCCAGGGCCCATGGACATAACAGGTGAGCATTTTACTAATTGGATGTTTTTCAAAGCACAGTGGGGGAATTATGAAGTCGCTACAGGACTGGATGGCAAAGATAAATTAGGGTTGCAACACTGCTACCAGTAATGGGGAAAGAATGTCATTTGCTCCAGCAACACCTTGATATTCGCTAGGGATGTGCGTGGAGCTCGAATGGGGGGTGGAAGCTGGGGGGTGGAAGCTGGGCGAACTTGCCAGGCTTGACCCCCTCCCGAGCTCCGCACAACTTACCTTTCCCTGGCTCAACTCGCAATTTCGCGAGCCGAGCCGGGGAAAAGTGATATCCGGGTTCCGGCGCCTATGTCGTTTCCATAGAAAACGGCATAAGATATGCCATTTACGTAAAGTATAGTGTAGTAAACAGTAAAAACGGCATTTACGCAAATTGTGGATGCTTTTACTGTTTACTATGCTATACTTTACGTAAACAGTGTAGAGCCGGGGAACCCGGAAGTCTGCTGAGTGCCTCAGCTGGCGCTCGCAGGGTGCTTGGCTTGGCTCATGTGGTGGGAGTGCTCGCCGAGCGCCCCGTGAGTCGGGTGCCGGGCTCGGTGCCCAATCCTACCCAGACACCAGCAGACAGGCAAGATCCCTCCAAATTACTAGAAACACTTCAAAAGTATTTTGAGCCTACTAGAAATGTCATATATGAATGCAATAATAATAATAATAATGAATGATGATGATGATGATGATGATGCCGACTTCTCTGGCCTCTGGTGCTAGTTGTACCCTGGAGAGCCACTCAGTATCCAGTGAGCTTCTGCCCCTCATTCCAGCCTGTGTGTGGGTCTGGCAGGAGGGGGAGAACTGCAGGAGGCATCTCCCTGCCTGGGGTACAAGCAGATCAGTGTGTATCCTTCATGTCTGCAGGGTGAGATGTGGAAACTGGTGCAGAAATGGGATCCTCAGCATTCTTTTCAAAAAGCAAGGTTCTAGTGTGGCGTAATGGTGAGAGTGTTGGACTGGGACTCAGGAGATCCGGGTTCTATTCCCCGCTCGGCCATGAAACGTTGGGCCAGTCACTGACTCTCAGCCTAACCTACCTCACAGGGTTGTTGTGAGGATAAAATGGAGAGGAGGAGGATTATGTAAGCCGCCTTGGGTTCCTTGCAGGAAAAAAGGCGGGGTATAAATATAATAAATAAATAAATAAATAATGCTATCTCTTTAATAAATGTGCACAGGAACCTGATGAAACTATAGATCAATTTGTTGCTAAATTGCGCAAAATGGCAGAGACAGAAAATGTGGGCTGGAAACTATCAGCTCGCTTCAGTCTGCTATCTCTGCAAAGGGGCAATCCTATGCAAGTTTAGACAGAAAAAGGGCCTACAATTCCTAGCATGCCCCAGCCAGCATGCTGGGAGTTGTAGGCCTTTTTTCTGTCTAAACTTGCATAGGATTGTGCCCCAAAGCACTTTTTCAAATTGTTTCTGCTATTATACATCTATGTTTAACTTACATAGATATTTGGATACTGGTTAGATTGGTTTATTTTACCTTCCTAATTACATCTGCAGGGAAACTGAGGCAAAAAGCGAGGGAGACATTAAGGGAAGAAACACCTTCACTGTGCCTGCCCTCTGGCCTCAGTTTCTCAGAGGAACTGGGTAAACTTGCATAGGGGGAAGTTTGGGATCAATTTTAATGGCCTCTCTTGGAGACTGATGGATCTCAGTGGTTTTCTGATGTCTCTGGGGAAATTTTCTGCAGTTTTAACTGGTGGTCCTGCTGAGGACCTGGTCTCTACTAGGAATTAAAGATGTAAAATATCCAGAAATGTTGAAGCCAAGAGAAAAAAGGGGGTTGGGGGGAAATTGAAATTTTGGGGGAAATGAAAAATACGCAATACTTATTTTAAAAGTGCTCTTTATAGACCTAAAGTAACTTTGTTACTTTAGAAACCTGGAATGTAACATGTATAATTTGGTTTGCTCATAAAATTATGAAAACATTTACAAGCAAACTCAGGAAATTTGTAATTTTTGTCTGAGTAAACTGTACTTTTAAATTCCATATACCAATCATTATAATTTTATGAGCAAACCAAGTTATTCATAATACATTTTAGGCTCCTATTTTATATCTGACCAGAGGGAACCTCAGCAAATAGTCCCTACAATATCTGAATCATCCTAGAAGCCAAAAGAGGCAGTATGACCTGAAGGCAGAGGAAGACTGCTGTATAGCATCTGTTCCTGTTTGTGAATTGCTTTGAGTGGAGTTTAGGGAAATATGTTCTGAAGAAAAAGCTATTGACAGCTTATTTAGCTGGGCAAGCCTCTCCTACCTTTTAGGAATGGTAACCAAGCACATTTAATTTAAGAACCTATAATCTCAATCTCAATTTATTATTAGAAGAGTGACATTTTATCCCCTTTTGTAAACAGTCATATTAATAAACATTTTATTTTTACTTAATTTCGGAAGGTTGGCCCCATATTTGTAGAAGTCCCTCCCAAGGGATCTACAGTACGTCTGGCTCCGTATCTCTTAAATGGGCCTTTAAAACCTTTTTGTTTCAATCTGCTTTTAATTAAAGTGCTGTGCTGTGTCTTTAATTGATTAAACTGTTGCCATTTTTTGTTTTAATTTGTTTTATCTGCGCTGGGCTGTACAGTTTTTACACTGCTGGGTGTTTTTTTCCCCTCCTGTTTTGTAATTGTAATTAGATTGTTTTAGCTGTATTTTATGTTTTTAATTGTTTAAGTGAGCCACATTGAGAAGGCTTTGCCCTGAGAGGCAGGATGTAAATACTGGAAATAGATAAACTAGGCTGCAATCCGATGCATGTTTAAACATTAAAACGTCCTACAAGTCTCGGTATCCCTCCAACCAGCTGGGGCATGCTGGGAACTGTAGGACTTCTTTTCTGTCTAAACAAGCATAGGATTGCATCCTAACAAACTATTTTTTGCTCTCTTTGTTTCACAGGATCTGCCAGACCCAAGATTTTATATTTTCCAAATATAGCCCATCAGCGCAAGCAGCACAATATCCCATCCCCATGTACCCATCCCCACATAATACTCGCAGATTTAGCTTTGTTACTGCAGAGAAGAAAGCATTCTTGCTAGCTGTTAGGGGTTGTGTGACATATGAATAGCCTCCCCCCCCCTTTTCTTCTCTCTCTCTCTTTTTTTTTAATGAACAGTGAACAGCATCCACGAATACATGTCATTTTTATTCCATTTTTAAAAAAAAGAAATGTAGCACTACATTTCGCCAACCTTTTTCTTTTTAAAAAAAATGTAGTTCTTAAAGGCGATTCACTCTTCATTTAAAAAAAAGAAAAGGCTATTCATATGTCACTCTTCCCCTGCCTCCCACCCGTACACGCACAGCTAGCAGCAAAGCTATCCCCTCTACAGCAGCAAACCTACATCTGCAGGTATTATGTGGGGATGGGAGATTGTGCTGCTCTCGTGCTGCTGATAGGCCTACTGGTGTTTGGAAAATATACAATTTTGGTCTGGAAGATCCTTTGAAACAAAGAGGGCAAAAATAGTTCATTTCTCCATTTCCATTATTTATATACTTCTTCTCAGGCCAAAGCCCTCCCAAGGTGGCTCACTTAAACAACGGCAAGGCGCTACTGCTGGAAAATGAAATAGGCTTATAGGGAAGAGAGAGTGCTGCTGTCAAGAGTGATGACACCAGCATTGTCCAATCCGTGCCTATGATACCCCTGACCCCAGCTCAATAAATGCACTAGCCGGCAGAAGAATTGCTTTTCATCAGCAATAAAACATTGTGGTCTGAGTGCTGGGAAAATGTTTCTCCGAAACAGATGTGCTAGCTTGCAACAAACGACTGTACGTTTATTGTACAATAAAATTAAACTACTAAATTGCTTGCTGACTTTCTCACCTACCATTACATCAACCTTTACCCTACAGTGAGGGAAGACTTAGTTTTGCTTCCTGCTCACTGGAACTCTTCCCACAAGGCTACGTTCCTACATGGTTATTACCTCTGTGCATAAAATGGCATGTACGCTGCAATATATGTGTATGCCTCACATCCTTGTAAGGCAGTGACAGTTTCCTGCAAAGAAATGATATCCTTGTAGAAGATGTCTCTTGCATGTGAAGTGGCATTTGTATTCCTACCTTAGAAGTGAATGTTTTGCTTATGTTAGAAGCAAAATGCATGATGACAAAACTAACAGTGCAATTTTGCTTTTTTTTTTTTTTTTTACTGAGCTGCACTATTTCAGATAAAGGAGGGCAACTGCAGGGTTGAATCTTTCTCCTGCATCTGAAAGATTAATCCTCATATTAAAAGATTTAATTCCCATAGTAAAAGAAAAGAAAAAGAAAAGAAAAACCCAACAACTCTACATAATGTCTGGGTTCACAAAACACTACAACCCATACTCAGGATTGAGTATGGGTTGAGTGTGGGTTGTTGTTGAAGTGTGGGTTGTTGTGTTCTGTGAACCTGGCCATGTTAACAAACAATAGTTTGTTAACCACAAACAACCCACAAAGAGAGCCCATGGTTTGTTGTTTGGTTGTGAACTGTGGGTTGTTTGTGGTTAACAAACTTTGGTTTATTAGCAAGGCTGGGTTCACACAACACAACAACCCACATTTCAACGACAACCCCACAGTTCAATGACAATCCACACTCAACCCATACTCAACCTTCAGCATGTGTTTTTATGTTATGTGAACCTGGTCAATGGGTTGGATCCAGAGTTTTTATTCTACTGGTGGAAGCATCCCTGAGTGGAATTCTGCTCAGAACATTCTTGCTGGCAGAAAGGGGAGAGGTGATCTTTGCTGATTCCCCCGCCCTCTGAAGCCCTTGGCGCTACTTCCCCCACTGTTACACAGGAACATAGGAAGATGTGTGTTATACTGAGTCAGACCATTGGTCCATCTAGCCTAGTATTGTCGACACTGACTGGCAGTGGCTCTCCAAGTTTTGGACAGGAGCTTTTCCAGCCCTATCTGGAGATGCTGGGGATTGAACCTGGGCCCTTCTGTATGCAAAACAGATGTTCTATCACTGAGCCACAGCCCCACCCAGAACTCCTCAGAGCATATTTTCAAGGAACATATGCAGCAGGAGAAGGGAATTGGTGCTCCTTCCCCATTTAGCTAGCAGAAAAGCTCCAGTAGATCAAAAGCTTTCTGCTGACGGAAGGAGCCCTTTTGTCCATGGGAGGCTTTTGCTGGGTCCAACCCATAAAAAACTTTCATGTCAGGCAGGTGATTTTCGCCTAACTTTCTCAACACACCAGCTTTCTGCGTGATTTTCTATATGGGGAAACATTCAAACATGCAACCTCCAACCTAGAGCTTTTCTATATGAGCCTGTTAATCGCTGTATCTACTTTTGGTTTCATCGCAGAATTGAGATCCACACTCTAAACAAAGAGCTTTTCCTTTCCTCTTTTTCTGCTACATATCCTCCAGGTGGCGCTATTTTGTAGTGGAATACACAAGTAGAGATACCTTTTCTTTCACCATCAGAAATAATATCCCCTACTCTAAAAAAATTGTGGAAGTGCTCTTAAAAAACAGAAGCAAAACTGGAGGATCATGAGGTTGTCTAACAAACCCGTTAAACAACTGTGGGTAAGGAATCACAAGTGCACAATAAATGCCTTGTGTAGAAAAGCTCCTAAAGTCTGAAATGGGGCAGCTCAGCAACAGATGTATTCTAATGTAGCCTGGCTGTTGGCCGTGGTGGTGGTGGTGAGGGCAAACATAAAGCATATTGCTTGTTTCATGTAAACAGCCCCTTTAATTAAACATGCTCGCTTTTATAAATGGCTCTAACCCATCTTCCCATGTGGCCTCAAAGGAAAGTAATGTGCGTCAAATCACATCACTTGGAAACAAACAAACAAACAAACAAATGCCACTACAGAGGCACTGGAGAGATGAAACCATTTGCTTCCCTTTTAGAACTACGGTACATTGGTACGGTGGCCAAGAAAAACATTGGGCCTGTTATGACTTCCCTGCAAGAGCACACTGCCAAGAGACAGGTCTAGAGATGGACTGGGGTATGACAGCGCTTGGTAAAGTGAACTGTCACTTACTGGATATTTTGACTGAGTATATGCTACTATTTCTCAGGCCTAAGGATGCTTATGCACTTCCACCAGGGATTTCCCTAGAACATTTTATCTCTGCAAAACTCTTCTTAGCCCACCCTTTCCACCTTTTAAAATCTTCAGCCTTTCCCATTTCTGCACCTGGAGCGGAAAGATATGAAATAGCACATAAATCTAATATGAGAACAAAAGAGACTCTGGAGGTGGTTGCTTTTTTTTTTCTTTTTCTTTTTTTTTAAATAACCCTGCTTCTCCCAAGCACAGAGAGAATTTTGAAAACCTTAACCCAATGAAGTCTTTCCAAACACTGATGAAGTCTTTCCAGTGATTTGTAACTTTGTGATAGAATGGATTACTCTTGCCATTCCATTATTTCTTTAAAAGAAATCCCTAGCAATGCCAAGTAAACCTTAAATTTCTGTCAGAGGTGATGACCTCTAATAAGACTGTCTTAGAGGATAAACCTGACAGTACCTGGCTGCCTTTTCTGCGCCTGAGTCAAATCACTTTCCTAAAAGGTAGCAGTTGCTGCAGTTCTGTGAGGCCCGAGATCTCTGCCATATAGCAACAGTTTGTCCCGAAATCAAAATTTGCATGTAAACAGAGCTTTGATGAATGTACCAAATCTGAATTAGGAGAAACATTCATATACAGATCAACCGAGGGTGTTTCCAAAGGGAGGGCTCCTAGCTCTAGCAATTGTTCCATCTTTTTCTTAACAAATTTTCTGTGTTAAGGAAAAAGATGGAATTAGCAATAAGAAAACACGGGAGGGTCACAAGTAGAAGTCAACATTGTTGGACAGTGAATGAGGCAGGGAATGGTGACACAGAAACACCCACAGTGCACTGGAGTCAAACGGCATTTTCTCCATGAAGAAACAACAAACAACTTGTGGCATCTTACATAGTCTCCAATTGCCCCCAAAATGCTGGGACCATCACAAAAACCCTTAAGTAGGCATGTAAATCGAGCCTCGCCGGGGCAGAACGAGGCCGAGCATGGCCCCGCTCACGCCCTGGCGAGGCCTTGCCTCCTCTTCGGGGCGGCTCGCGCGCTCTGCGGAGACCCGCCCCAGCCGCCCGATCCAGCGGAGAACCGCCCGCTCTGTTCGATCGGTCCCGTTGCGTCACTTCCGGGACCGGAAATGACACGACGGGACCGTTCTGCGCCTGTGCAGAGGCCCCGTTGCGTCATTTCCGGGACAGGAAATGACGCGACGGGACCTCCGAACGCGGTAAGGGGTCGTTCGAGCGGCGCTGTGCTCACTTTGTCATGCAGAGTCCCGAATTTCCCTGCCTCCCGCAACTGCAAGCTACTTTAAGCTGCTCTTAAAGGGGCCATGGGAAAAATTGCAGCTAAGCTTGCAGTTTTAGCTTAGCTGCAATTTTGCCCATGGCCCCTTTAAAATAGCTCTGCTTAGGTTCGAACAGCCGCAGTAAGCAGGGAGGGAGCAGACGCTGCTAAGCTGGGAGGGCCAGGTGAGGATGTGTGCATGCGTGCACGCACATGCTTTGCCTGCTGCCTCTGCTGCACGTTGCTGTGGGAAAGGGATTAGCTGGGTGAAAAGAAAAGGAGGTGGAGGCTGCAGCCGCTGGCCTGGATCGATGGAGAGGTGAATGAGGGAATTTATCACATGATTCCTATCTTTATAATGCCAAAGATTTTAGTTCCTAACAGAGCTGACTCTGTGCCTCTAACAGGTGAGGTTCCAGTGTCAGAAGGAAATGCAAGAAACTTCCCCTTCTCTCTGAAGCTCCATGTTTGGGGGTGTGGGGTGGGTGGGTAAGCTTCACCTGTTGAATTTGTGCCAATCCTGACAATTTTAAAACAAAAAGAAAGAGATTGCCCTGCAAGCACTGACCCCCAACCCCATGAAAAACACCAGATATCAACAATTAAGGGTTTGAGTAAGGTAAAAAAAATATTACAAAAGCCACTTATAAAATATTATAAAATAATATATAATATAATAATGTAATACAGTAATTGTAATATATAAGATTTTGTGTGTTTCCTCTAATAACTTTTGTACTTGACCATGCCCTTTGGTTGCCTGGCCATACCCTTGGCTACGCCGTCATGTTGCCTGGCGATGCCCTTTTGATCACACCTTCATGTTGCTTAACCATACCTATTACAAATTCACATGTGTGTTCCTATTTTCATCTGTGAAATGTTGGAAGGTATGATCTTAAAGTCTAAAAAATATATAATGCAGCATAAGCTTTCGTGGGCCTGGAGCCCACTTTGTCAGGTGTATGAAGTGGACAGATAGATATACACTGTGTTATAAAGAGAAGACAAACTTCCTCCCCACATCCCATTCCACAAAGTGAGGCTGACAGGCCAAGCAATGCCAGAGGTTGAGCAACAGGTGTGTTACAATGCAAGCACACAATGAATACAAGTTCCAGTCAAATAAATATCAGATCCAATCAGCTCCTGGTAAGGAATAGGAATCCAAGTGAGTCCAAGTTCTACAGTGTCAAATTTGCTTATGAATGTTAAGTCAGTGACTTAACATTGGAGTCTCCCTCCATAAACGGCAGTATAGTCAGACTCATAACTTGGATGCTGGCATGGAGTAGAAAAATAATATGTGCTTTAGTTTATGGGGTGGTTGGGGGGAAGTCACAATCAGATGTGTTGTAGTTTGTGATGAGAAGATGTCAACTCTGCAGGGAGGTGTTTTTTAAAAAAGCTGATTGCACATTAAAGGGTTAAGGCAGACTTGTATAGTCTGGCTGAAGGGTAAAGGGAGAAACCAAGTTTCTCTGAGAAGTCAGGGGGGGCAAGGTTCAGTGGAGCAAACCACTTGATTGTAGCAGGGGAGGGAATTTTGGACATTGCCTAGCAACAGGTTAGAACTGCTGTCTATAATTCGCTGCCAGTTAGGACATTCATGCTTGCTTGGGTTTAGCAAAGGGACTTGACCTGTGGTTTTCCTTTCCTCACAGAATAAGTAACATTTAAGAAACTGCACTTACAAAGTCTGTAACCATCAAGCTTGAAGTACCTGAGCAATCTTATGTTACTGTTATTTACTTTAAAAGCATCTACTGAGAAAGAAGCCCTGTGTGTGCGTTTGTTGAGATGAACTCTGCTGCTGCTATTGTGCTCTGCCATCAAGATGTGATTTTTTTGTGATATTAAACCATTTGAACTGTCAGGTACATCTTCACAGGATTGTGTTTTGCTTTGCTTTTCGGTATTGGTCATGCATTTGTTCCTTGATTAGCTTCCACCATGCATTAAAAACGTGGCTTTTCAGGCGGGAATATGGGGTGGGTTAGGATTTTTAAGTTTTGTACTGTTTTTAATTGTGTTTTATACTGTGTGTGTGTGTGTCCCCTCTTGTATTTTATTGCATTGTACATCGCTCAGACTCCTCAGAGTGGCCGGATGTCTGGCCAGATGGGCGATTCATAAATATAATAAATAAATAAATAATAAATAAATAAATAAATTAAAAATACATTGAACAAACAATCAACCAAATGAATAAATACCGTACAAACAATTTTCACAAGCCACTCCTGCCCTGAGCTGAAATTAAATTGGCCTGCCCATTTCTCAGCGATGCTGTCTTGTTTGCATGACTCAAGGAATGATGCTGAGTTTTTCCATGCTGCTTGGGTACTTGTGTGTGTGTGTCTGTGTGGTGGGAGGGGGGGCAATATTTCCTGTTTGGTGCTGAAACACTGAGCCAGAAACAAAATTTCCCACGTAGATTTGACTTTAGAAGTAAGGTGGTTAAATATAGAACAGATATTGGAGGACTTTCACCCCATCCTAATCCACTTCAACTGTCCATTCGAGGGAGTTAGGATAGCTCTATTAGTTGAACTTAGGTCCCATTGAATCTTTTAGAGTCTAAAAGATTCAATGGGACCTAAGTTCAACTAAAATTTAGACTGTATATGTCTGAGGGCAGGGTCTATCTTACTACTGATATTTGTAAGCTGCTCTGGGAGCCTTTTGGGCTAAAGAACGGGATAAAAATGCTTTAAATAAATAATAGGTAAATAAATTGAAATCAATTGGGCAAATTAGTCATGACTTAAGTCCCATCGATTTCATTGGAACTGAGTTCAACTGAGTCTGGATTCAACCTATTGTTTCTACGGCACGTTGAGGAAAAGGGCATTTAAGCATGGAATAGCGTCTTGCATCCTTTTGCCTTCTACTTCCTCTTAGCCCCTCTGCTATTAATTCCCCTCCCTGCACCCCTGTGCAATTTTAAATTATTTAAATATAGAACTGTAACTGTTTCAGGTTCAGAATACTTATGAAATAAATTAAAATCTTACCTATATTCTAATGTTGGCTGTAAAAAGAAAAGAATGACTGATACACATCACTACCTATTCTTGGAGTGTTCTGCATGAGACACTCTTGGGAAAGCAAACTTTCATCATAGTTCACGATGACTCATTATGAAACTTGATATCAGCTTCAAATTATAATTACCAGACTGAAACATTCTTCCCTGATTTATCTCCCTTCTTTCTCTCTTGCTTAATTGTGTATTGACTGATTAACTTTAAATGAGCTGATCTATAAGAACTCTGGGAGCATCCACAATTTTGCTTGCAAATGCGGCCAGTGTTTACAATCAAACCCTTAAGAGATTTCCCAATTGCCAACCATGGTATTACTTTATCCATAACCTTTGCAAAGCAGATAATCTTTTCTGTCTTTTTTTTTTTAGTTCTTAATTGCCAAGGAATGTGAGGGAAATGACAGGGAGAAACAAAAAGCACGACAGGTGTGAGGATAAAGGCCTCTGGCCTTGAAATAATGAATGCAGTTGGCACCATCTATGCTGTCAACAACATTTCAGAACCAGAGCAACAGAACTAGAGATACCGTGACTAGATTTGGGGTAGGTGGATGGGATACAACTTTGCCTAGCCTGTAATGCTCAGCCATGTCAAGAACTGGGTGCCATTTGTGAGAGTTTGAGGGGGGAAACTCCCCCCCCTCCAAGTGTTGTCTAGCTTGGGCTGGATAATAATCCGAGCCACAGAATCCTCTGGTCCTGCCCTGCTGGCCTCTTCCCGATCATCTGGCCTGGCAGTGGCAATTGCTACAACAGGGCCAACCCAAGAGAGTTTGCTGCCTGAGGTGAGGGACACGATGGGCACTTAGGGTGGCCACTTAAGAATCACCCAAAAAAGAGAGAAATCCATCAGCAAAAGAGAGGACAAAACAGGACACTGATTTGCACTAACTGTGCATATACTAATGTACATGTATAGATGCAAATTAAGAAATAATTATTATAATCTGAATAGAAATACAGTACATCTCACCATAGTGTGGAAGACTATGACCAGGTGACCTGTGCTTTGCTCAGTCTGCTGTCCAGGTGCTCACTGTTGATGAACAAGTTCAAGGCTTGCTCTTCCTTCCTATGGGTCTTTCTCTTTAACAAGAATTGGACAGGACAACCCTACAAATAGAGGACACTGTAGGGATTAGGAACACTCTTCCTAAAGAGGCGGATCTGGGAACAGATTCTGAGTATGATGATGATGAGGAGGAGATGGAGGGGAGAGAACCGGCAGCTGGTGCCCCAAGGCCAGCGGACTTAAAGATAGACCCAACAGTCAGGGAGGATCTTTTGATGTCAAATTCTGTGGGAAAGCAATCTGAGCTCTCTGATCGGGAGGAGGGCGAATCCATCGTCACTAACCCCGGGGTCAGACGTCAGCTAAGGAGGATGGACCAGCTGAGGAGTGTCAGGCACTCCAAGAGATTGGCCCTTAAGAATAAGGTACCGCCTTACGGGTGTGGGTAATTTGAGTCTGGAAGGGAGGTGCGGTTCCCAGTTTGGAATCAACTTCTCAACAATAGGGCAATCTTCCTTAATGGCTGGTATTCTAACTAAGCTTGTTTCTTTTGTGATTGATTTCTGCAATCCGCTTCATTTGTACTTCTAAGCCAGTTTGCTAGGCTGGCATCTTTTCTAATGAAGCTTTTTGGTTAGAAGCCATTGTTTGGATCTTCTTGGAAAGAGGAGAAGTACACCTGACAGACACCTTCAGAACAGAGGACAGCCCCCTGGCAGCTCTTCAAACAGAGGACTGACCTCTGTAAAAGACAACAGATGGACAGTGGACACAGTGCTGGCTCCAGGTTTTTGCAGGCCCTTGGGCAAGATACCCTCAATGGATATCCCCCCCCCCTGTCAGTGAGTCTATCTTCTCACCCCCATTGTCACCAGCTGCTCTTGCTCCTCATCCTCACTGCCACTGGCTTGCTTGACAGGCAGAGAGCCAGGGAGCAAGCAGGCAGTGGCATCTACCACTCCTCCTTCTCACCACCATTGTCTGTGCAGTGCGAGAGGCAGGTGAACAAGCAGGTTGCCAGGGTGAAGAGAAGCAGCAACTGCAGGGGATTGCTTTTCAGTGGGCCCCTGCTAGGGTGTGAGCTCTCAGCAGGTGCCCAACCATGCCTACCCTTTGATGCCAGCTCTGCATGGACACCCTGGTGCCTCTGCCCCCATTCCATGTACAGAAGCTAACACTGAATTTTACTTTAACTAGCAGTTGAATCTTATTTCAACAGTGGCACTGGGATAGCATCCTCCACCACACCTGAGAGCAGCAGGCTAGCTTAGGGGACACAGGGCAGGCAGCGTGACACACACAGCTCTGTCCCCCAAAGCCTTGCTGCCACTCCCCTCGTCCTAGAGAACCTACTGCATGAGGCAGCCATGTAATGGAACTGAATGCCATTCCCCCCACTCCAAGGGTAATTCTATAGGTCAGGCCAGATAATAATCTCAATAATTAAAGCCACAGAATAACCTGGCCCTGCCCTGCTGGCCTCAAGAGAAAGGCTCAGATGTGGTGCAAGGCAATAAGCATTATTATTGTCTGAGTGTGGAAAGCTAAGCAGGGTCAGGCCTGGTTGTTACTTGGATGGGAGACCCCTCCTCTAGTTTCCTGCATTGAGCAGGGGGTTGGACTCGATAGCCTTGTAGGCTCCTTCCAACTCTATGATCTATGAAATCTATGAAGCAGCCACCTCCTCTTAATTCCTTCTGCAGGGTTTGGTGGAAGACTGGATCGAAAGAGGGCAAAACTGTCAGGGAAGGCACAACAAGATGGAGGAGTCCTATAACTTTTCCTCCTGAATTGGAACTGTGAAAAATGCCGCTGCAGATATCATGTTAGGCAATAGACCTAGCTCAGTGGTAGAGGCAGACCACATGCTTTGCATGCAACAGTTCCAAGGTTCAATCCCCGGCATCTCTAGGTAGGGCTAGGAAAGAATCCTGCCTGAAATCCTGGAGAGCTGTTGCCAGTCAGTCTTGACCATACTGGGCTAGATGGACCAATGGTCTGATTCAGTATAAGGCAACTTCCTAGGTTCCTAAAACCCTCAATGACACTTTCTCTGAGAAAGGACAATTAAACCTCTTGGCCAAGGATGCTACCTGCACACACAGGGTAGTATCCAGTGGTGTCATTCTGTTGGTGCACTAGCAGAAACTAGGTTCCAAACTATGCGCAAGAGGAGAAGAATCCAACTTAAGTTACATTTGCGCTAGCACAGTTGCACAGGCATGGTTGCACAAGCACGATTGTGCAAGCACTTGTGCATTATGCTTGCACAACCCATTGTACAACCAGCTGCACAAAACTTGTGCAGTCCATTGTACAACTGGTTGTGCAAGTGCTAGCACAACTGGTTGTGCAAGTGTAATGGGCAACTGCTTGCGCAATGGAAAGATTTGGAGGAGCTCCGCTAGCGCTGTTTGAGTTTGTGGAATGACACCGCCCACATTTCCACATGTGGGAAATACTGCCTACAGTATTTCTAGATACAGTTAAGCATTTTACCTGATAAGTCAGTGCGGGCAAATGTTAACGGGCGGCCTGAGACTGAAGGGCACACCTGTTTACTTGGTGACTATCCCATTTTATTCCTTATATTAATGTAACAGAGCAGGAGTGGGGAACCTGCGGCCCTTCAGATGTTGTTGGACTACAACTCCCATCTTCCCTGACCATTGGTCAAGCTGGCTGGGGACGAATGGGAGTGGGAGTCCAACAACATCTGGAAAGCCACGCGTTATCCACCCCTGTAATAGGAAATGAAAGGGGTGCATCTCGTGGTACAGCATGGTGTTGCAGGCTGTAATCCTTTTACTACCTACCTCTTCCCATGCCTTGGACTTCAGGCCCTATGAAAACAAGTTAGTATTCCCTAGTCCATTCCCTGGGTTCTTACATTATCTTGAGGTACAAAGTACCTCACAACTCTTCCTTCTGCTTCTTCTCTCTTTCGGGTGGCAGCAGCGGAAAGTAAAGTGAAGGCAGGAAAAGAAGAAAGGATTCTTATGTTTTGTTTTAAATTAAAAGCTCATTGCCCCTCTCCCACCCCAGGACAAAGGAAGGACAAAAGCCGGAGGCTGTATTTCACAGTATTTGCAATCATGTTTAAAAGCAATTCAGTTCAGTTGGGAAAGGCTGAGGGAAAAGCGGATTAAAAAAAGAGCTTATGAAGAGTGGTAAGAAAAATCACAAGAAGTGAAGAAAGCATGCCTGTGGAGGGACAGACAAATACAAAGAAAGATAGAATGGATGGTGGAGAGGGGAGAGCTTAGAGTAAAGAAAGAATCCAACAAGCAAAACAAGAAGTTAAAGCAGGAGGGAATACAAAGAGGATGTGGAGGGAGAAAACAGGGTTGAGAAGGTGGAATGAGCATAGGCAGAATGAACAACAGTGTAATCCCACACATGTCAGAAGTATGTCTCATTGAGCCCAATGAGGCTTACTCCCAGGATCCTGTGTGTACAGGATCGCAGCCTAAATACAGAAGATATGGAGAAAATTAAGAGAAGAAAGAGTCCAAATAAAAGACATAGAAAAATTAAATCTGTTCTTAGAGAGCCATTTTTCTTCTGTGAACAAGCCTTTCTCTGCTGTATGTGTGATAAACAATATATCATTCACAGGGAAGGGTGGCAGGCTTTTAGAGATAAGCATGAATTTCATCTCATACAGGGGGTGTCAGATGGCTGCAGGCAAAAAATGTGACAGACCCCTTCAGTGTCGATATTTTGGGAAAGTAGTTGTTTACCCGTATTGGATTAACCCCCCCACCCCCCACCTTCCTCCTTGTCTCCCTAGATAATGCAAACTGTATTTGTTGTATTGCAAATTTGAACTGAACATGGATTTCTGTACTGGATCAATTGATGTTCAGTTAATTCAAGAAACCAGACTAAGGCTAGATTCACATCACGTGCTTCAACCATGCCCAAGTTTGCCATCTTTCTTATACATGCTGCCCCACACTATTTAGGGCCTGTTTCCTGTCATTTCTGTGTAGGAGAAATACCGGTAATTAAGCAGACCTCTTGTTATCTTGACAGGCTCCTACTTCCTATCTATATCTGGGTCCATAGAGATGTGGTTTTTCTGATACTGAGGACTCAGTCATTTTATACTCATCACAGTTACTCCTTGGGATTCTGGACATGAGGTTTGTAACCCGTCACTTTACCAAAGCTTCTGCTTCTGAATTCTTTGTGGGATTAAGATCGGCTCATTTACGTGTGTGTTTTTTTCTGGGTTTTTTTCTTTCTCTGCCTTCTGTATGTTCCTTTACACAACCACTGTAATGCAGAATTGCATAAATACACGAGTGTTTCATCGCACCATTTCTAAATAATACCAGACTTTCCTTGATCTAAAAAACCCCCAAACACCTGTAGAAATTGTTGCAAAGCATGGGGGAGGCCCTGGAGGATGACGATGTCATGTAAAGCACCCGCAAACTACTGTGAGTGAGGAATCATGAGCACACAATAAATGCCTCGTGGAGAAAAGCTCCTTGTATCTCAACTCAATGCAGTTACTTCTTGTATCTCTACTCAACACAGTTACTTTATGAACAGATGCTCGTAGATTATACTTTAAACATTTATTAACACCAAGCAAGTATATTTAGAGAACTATAGAAAGAAATTGATACCATGGTATTTGTTCACAAAGGTTACAACAGAAAAAGAAAACAAGACAATGCACAGTGCATACATTACCAATACAGATTTCTGCCAGCAGAGATTACTCCCTGCAGGGAGCAACCCCACCCAGTATCTTCCCATTACTTTGTTTTACACTTGAACATGATATGTGGTGTGATTGCTTACTGTATTCTGATCAGCTACTGTACTATTTTAATCCTGCCTCTTCATATTTATATTGGGTGACATTTTGTTTTTACTGGTACAGTTCTATAGAAATTTCCCGACTTGTCCTTCGTGGTTTTGACCTGTCTGGGACATGAACATTACTGAGCAATAATGTTTCTTGTACTGTTCCCTATTCCCCAGGTCAAGCTTCTTGGCGGTAATAGGTCAAAAGCAAAGTTTGGTTCACACAGCCATTTTAGCTATGCCTCTTTGATATGCCTGAAATTACCATTACCTTAAAAATGCCTACATCTGGTAAGACACATACCAATACTATGCCCTTGAAGGTGGTTTCAACAACAATGTGAAGTAATAGCAAATGCCTCTGAACATGTGCAGAATGCATTTCCCTCAACAGTGAGAAATTACAACCTGCCTCCTCCTCCTCACACATTTAGGATTAAAGTGGATTGAGGAGGACACTTGGGAATTTGTCAAGAATCCCTGTAAGTCTGGAACCTTTTCTTTCAAAATTAAAATACTTCAATTTAGTGTGTGTGTGTGTGTGTGTGTAGGGGGGGGGGAGAGTTAGGTATCCAGGTTGTGCCTTTTACATAACACATAATTAACCACATTAGTTATTTTACTTATTTACTCACACTGGCTCAGCTTGTCTGAGTGTGGAAAGCTAAGCAGGGTCAGGCCTGGTTATTACTTGGATGGGAGACCCCTCCTCTAGTTTCCTGCATTTAGCAGGGGGTTGGACTTGATGGCCTTGTAGGCCCCTTCCAACTCTATGATCTATGAAATCTATGAATATATTTATTGTATTTATCAAAGACCTGATAAAAATAATTTTTAGGTGTTGTACAACAGTAAAATCATCATCATCATCATCATCATCATCATCATCATCATCATCATCATCATCACAATAAATCATTAATAACCAGCACAGCATAAAAGCCCAATAACACATACCAACACATAAAATACCATAGAGACTGTAAGAGCTAAAACAAACCACCAGGTACAGAAGCTAGACGCCCCCCCCCCACCATAGATGCTAATGCAATTGATGTAAAACATTTGAGATGGTAAAATGCTTAATATTCTTCAAATGCTTGGGAGAACAAAGAACTCTTGGCTAGGCACCGAAAGGACAACACTGTGGGTGCCAGGTGAGCTTCCCTAGGAAGAGCATTCCAAAGCCGGGGGGTGGCACCAAAAAAGGCACCCTTCAATCCTGTCATAGTCACCTTCCAGATTGAGAGGGCACATGAAGCAGGGCAGCTGTAGGCACAAGTAGGAAGCATTCCATCGAGTATGGAGGTCCCAAGCAAAGGATGTGATATTAGCACAAGCTTTTTAAAAGGATTAGACCAGGGTTGGGCAACTTGTTGCCCTCCAGATGTTGTTGGACTTCAAGTCCCATCAGCCCTCTGTATTAACTATGCTGGCTAGGGCTGTTGAGAGGTGCAATCCAACAACATCTGGAGGGCCACAAGTTGCCCATCCCTGGATGAGACCAATTCTTGGAAGACAGGTTGATAATAGCTATCAACCATCATATCTAGGAAGGGAGTCTACCCACAGTAGGGTGGCCATGTAATGCAGTGCCAAAAAAGAGGACAAAGGAGGGCACTGATTTGCATCATTGCATGAAACCTGCAATAGATGCAAATTTAGAAATAATTATTGTAACTATTTCTGATGAAAATACAATACATCTGACCATCATGGTGAATGCTGTGACCAAGTGTGCCGGCTCAATCCAGGAGCTAACTGTTGATAGGCGACTTCAAGGCCCCTCGTCCTCCCTTCTTTATTTTTAAACCAGACTTGGGCTAGGCAGCTCTTCAAACAGAACACATCTTCGAATAGAGGACTGTCCTCTGTAAAGTAGGTCACATGGCCACACGAACAGAGTGTGTTGCCAGAGAAAGCAGGGTGCTAGCACTGTCTTTCCTCTATCAGTATATTCTGGTTATGTTGGCTAACCAGGGGGGGGAATAGCTCTCTCGCTGGTCAGTATAAACAGAATTGGGACCCTTCTAGCAGCTAATTAAACTCTGAAGCTCCCCTCTGAAGTGTTTCACTGTGTGAGGGCATTTATTTTTTTTAGCTTGAGGAGCCTCCTATTCAAGCATCCCTAAACAGAATGTACAAATGCACAGCTTTAACACAAGTGCTTTGGGCTGGGTTTTACTGATGATGCTTCCTTTCCAACAGCCTTGGTCATTGTGAAAGCTTTATCATGGTAATACTAGTCCTGTCTGCTTTCTAATTATGCTGCTCTTTGTCTCTGCAACTTTTTTAAAATCTCTTTTAATACTGCAGTGACCGGTACTGAGTATATTTTAAACAAGAGCTTATCATAGTATTTATTACTTTAGGTAAGAAGGATCTCCACCCACTTGAGCGATTTGAACCCCTTCCCTGCCCCCTTAGCAATGGCAATTAACTAGTCCTATCTTGGGGCGAGGAAAAAGAGTTCACCACCTTTTCACATGTTGTTGTAAATTTGCTGTTTCTGGAACCAGCTTCCTTTTGTAATCAGAACCTTGGAGCCATTCTGGTTTCCTATTCAGCATCCTATTGTTAAATTTTCTGGTAATACGTTGCAAGCAACACCTGGTAAAATCTCTCTCCAGTCATAGAAATATTTGCATCAAATGGCTCTTTTCGTACAATGCATGGAAAATGGCTCAGGCTTTTTTCTAGCAAGATTGGATGACGATGGATAACACGGACTCCACTCATGGACCCAACCATTATCGGAGTAGCATTGGGAAAAATAAAAACACTGCAAAGTGATGAGACCTTCATGCTGCCACCAGTGATATATGATTTGACCCTTAGGCTGCAGTGCTATTGTCTGTGAAGTTACAATTAAGTGGACTCGATTCTTACCAAGCTGAATGTAAAGACACTGTGTATTATTCTAATTCTGATTACCTTTTAACTAGAAAATGCTCTTCTTTTTTTACAACACTGCAGTATGGAAATTTGTTTGTAGAAAGGAAATATGTTCGGTGAAGATAGTGTAATGGAATCAACCTAATTAGTCTTCTGTAAAGTTAATTGTAGCTCCATTACTTGTTTACTTTGGTTTTCTGTACAATGAGTACAGGGTTTGAAATAGGGTAAAGGATAAATGTATTGTACTGTAAATATGAATTCCATTTGCAGAGCATATAACTCACTGTAGCGATACTTTGAAGTTAATGAACCTTCTCAGTTCATTACAGATAAAAATGTTACATCCCTTCCTTCTCAATACGATATGAAGTGTGAGTTATGTAAACAACTCCTGGATTCCATTGGTAAATCATTTTTTTTGTGTGGATGAAAAGCATCAGTGACTCTACTTTATTCCTTCGGTGTGCTACTGAGTTTCCTTCTCAAATCTGTGAGATATATTGAATAAGCAGTGAACTCTGACTCCAGCAAAAATCCCCAAATGCTTTTTAATTAGGTCTCCGGATTTCCTTTAATGAAGATTTAAGTACTTTCTTTTTCATCATACACTGCAGTTTGTTCTCATTCACAGTAACTGTGGAATTATAATGATTTATTAATTAAAAATTCAATATCGGGCTAAGTGTTGTTGTTGTATCAGTAAATTAGTTTGGACTGCCGAAGAGCCCTCAGTGCCAGATCAGATTGCAACAAAATGGTTCTTGGACTTAGACCTATGAGGAAGCTAAGGACTGGGATAAAATGGCCAGCTGAGAATGATTCTTGGTAAGAGCTGTTTCTCTGTAATGGCCAAGAAACAAAAGGAGCTACTTAAGGGTCACAGAGTTATTTCTAGCCATCCTTTTTGCCCTTAGCCTGAAGTGTGCCAGTGGCTGCAAATTACATTTTAGTCAGCATCAGAGCTAGCTGCAGAACAAAATGGCATGCACAATACCATTTTTATCATGTGCAAAAATGATAAAAACAAATACAAAATGACTGTAACAGAAGCTGAAATGAGCCTTTTACGAGGTGATCTCGCCTCTAAATTCAGTCTGTGCAGGCAATATCTGGAAAATGGGAATACATTAAAAAGATGAAATTGCAGGCTAGACATTTAAGAAAGTTTTAATGAGACTGTAAAATATTATGATAAGCTCTTGTTTAAAATATACTCAGTACCGGTCACTGCAGTATTAAAAGAGATTTAAAAAAGTTGCAGAGACAAAGAGCAGCATAATTAGAAAGCAGACAGGACTAGTATTACCATGATAAAGCTTTCACAATGACCAAGGCTGTTGGAAAGGAAGCATCATCAGTAAAACCCAGCCCAAAGCACTTGTGTTAAAGCTGTGCATTTGTACATTCTGTTTAGGGATGCTTGAATAGGAGGCTCCTCAAGCTAAAAAAAATAAATGCCCTCACACAGCCCCCCCATGCCACCTACCTTCCCCCTGCACTGGCTGCCGCCTCCGAGGAGGAGGAAGTGACGCGACGGGACCCCCCGCGCTCTGTTTTTGGCTGGGGAAACCAGGGCAACAGGGCTGTTTAAGCCCTGTTGCCCTGGTTCCTCCCACCAAAACAGAGCACGGGTGGGGCTCCGGAAGCGGCGCGGAAAAGGTAGGTGGCGGGGGGGGTCCGGCGGCTGCGGGGGGTAGCAGTGGCAGGGCGGCGGCAGCGGCGCCCAGGTTTGGCCCCACCACTACCTCCGGGCGCAATCCCCCCGCACTGACCTGGTGGTGCCTTTGTCGGCAAGGCGGCCGGGCGGGGCAGGAGCGCGCCGGCAGCGAAGAGGCAGCGTTTCTGCGCCCTCTTCAGCTACGCGCCCTAGGCAACCGCCTTGTTTGCCTAGCGGTAGCGCTGGCCCTGTCTATGATGCATTCAGATGTCACAGCTGTCATCTTTAGAAGAGGCTTTCATCCTTCTCTCACACACAGTATTAGTAAATGTTCAGGCTACTCTGGTGCACAAAATAGAAATTGCCCACAGTTATATATATGTGATCTGGCAAATAAAGCAAATTACCCACAGAACTGCATGTTTTGAGCTTTGTGTATACTTGATTTGAAATTAGAATTTGATATCAATAAGAAAATAAGTATCCGTTGCCTTTTACTAAATCATTAGTTGCTTTAAGGTCACAATAAAATATCCAGTCTCACTGGAAATTTTGCACCTAAGCTTCCCAATAATTATGCATGCATTTACAAACTCTTAGAGCAATCCATTTTCTTCAGTGGGATGTACTATACATTTAGGCATGCATCTTTGAAACAAAGCATGCAATTATACACTTCAGTCCCACTATGATTATTCCAAGCTAGCATCAACAAGGAATACTAGATGAAATGTCACTGGAGTTAAAGACTAATGGGCTATTTCCTCTCACTATTATACAGTGCAATCCTATGCATGACTACCCAGAAGCACCAGTGAATTCAATAGGACGTAACTGCATATATAGGATTGCAGCCCTAAGATACCCACCATAGGGAAAAGTTGAAAAGTGAATTAACACTTCACAGGGCACTTGAAGAGAAGATAGTCTGAAGAAATAACAGGATTTCTTTAGGGGGCAAGGCTCATCGTTGTAATGATTTGTAGCCTTCTCTTGCTCAATGTAATTTTATGTATTCAAGGTAGAAAAAACCATTGTGATTGAACTATTTAAATTATATGATAACATTCTGCTTGTAAATAGATGCTGATTACATTCACAAAAACTAGATTTGGGGTCAAATACTGTGGTTTTAGTCAGCCCCATCAAAATTTGCTACCATTTCAGCAAGTTCGCTGTATGTTCACCTGGGGTGGGTGGGTCAGGGTCAGGAAGGGATTTTCATGTGATCATCATGACTCGTCACACCTGTATTCTCATGACATCTTAACCCTCCCACATCAGATCATTTGCATAATTCTCATAATATTCCTCTTCTCATGCCAAGTCAAATCCTATAATCTCACCAAATTCAACAATTTCAACCTTTACATCAGGGATAGCTACACGTGTGAAAGAATGACACAGTGCAGCTGCTTTAAAACTATCAGTTCCATGATGCAGTGTGACATGAGGGGAGAGATGCAGGTGCAAGCATGGCTAAGTGTTTGTGTAACTTAATGACTACATAATCCATGATGCTATGCAACTAGGGAGGGATTTTTTTGTAGGGCAGGAGTGGGGAACCTCAGACCCAGGGGCCAAATCCAGCCCCTTGGGGGTTCTCAATCTGGCACTCTGGGGTTCTGCTCACCAACTCAGTTCACAATGTTCCCGTTTTCAAGTAGGCGGGAAGCTGTCCAGGATGGTGGTGCGTGGTCTCCTATGGCTACCAAGGTTTATCATCATCATCATCAGGCGATCACTCGTGACCGAGTAAAATTGTCTTCCGGGATAAAAGGAGGAAATTCTAAAGAAGGTTGTGTAGACTCTAGCGATGGGTCCATAAGTGACTGTGGAGGCCAATTCTAGATCCACACAGCTTCCCACAGTGAGGACACAGGTTACCAGATAGAAGATGGTCCTGTAAAGGATTCATTTGATGTGCTTTTCGCTTAGTACGTTTCTCCCTTTCACCTTGCACTCGGGCTTCTTCAAAGTCCATGGAACCTTTGTGAAAGGCCAACCTCCATTTAGATCGTTCATGGGCCAGAGCTTCCCAGTTTTCGATGTTTATATTGCATTTTTTTAGATTAGCCTTATGAACATCTTTAAACCTCTTATATTGACCACCGATATTCCACTTTCCATCCTTGAGTTGGGAATAAAGTAACTGCTTTGGGAGACGGCAGTCAGGCATTCGAACAACATGACCGGTCCACTGAAGTTGGCGCTGAAGGATCATTTTTTCAATGCTAGTAGTCTTTGCTTCTTCCAGTACACTGAATTTGTTCGTCTATCTTCCCAAGTAATTAGCAGGATTTTCCAGAGGCAACGTTGATGAAACCTTTCAAGGAGGTGGAAGTGACGTTTATATATAGTCCATGTTTCGCAGGCATACAATAAAGTTGGTAATACAATGGCTTCATAAACCAGTGTTTTGGTCTTCTTACAAATATCCCGATCCTCGAACACTCTATGTTTCATTCGAGAAAATGCGGCACTTGCGGAGCTCAAACGATGCTGGATTTCACTGTCGATGTTAGCTGTAACAGAAAGATAGCTGCCAAGATAGAGTAAATGATCGACATTTTCCAGTATTGTCCCGCCAAGCTGGATAGATGGCATCACCAAAGGGTTAGCTTGCACTTGCTGATGAAGCACTTTGGTTTTTTTGATGTTAAGTGAGAGACCAAGTTTTTCGTATGCTTCTGCAAAAGCATTTAGGATAGTTTGGAGATCATCCTCTGAATGTGCGGAGACCACATTATCATCAGCATACTGAAGTTCCACAACGGAGGTTGTAATTACCTTACTTTTTGCTTTCAGCCTGCTGAGATTAAAAAGCTTTCCATCTGTTCGATATATAATTCCCACACCAGTGGGAAGTTTCCCCTTGACAAGATGTAAAACAATGGCGATGAAAATGGCAAATAATGTTGGGGCGATAACACATCCCTGTTTAACACCTGATCCCACTTTAAATGGAGCACCATGAGAGCCGTTGTTGTCCAAAACCGTTGCCGTCATGTTGTCATGGAGAAGTCGCAAGATATTCACAAATTTATTGGGGCATCCAATTTTCATAAGGATAGTCCAGAGAGCTGTACAGTCTACAGCAGTGATGGCGAACCTTTTTGAGCCCGAGTGCCCAAACTGCAACACAAAACCAACTTATTTATTTCAAAGTGCCAACACTGCAATTAAACCTGAATACCGAGCTTTTAGTTTTAGAAAAACAACTCATACAGTTGTCCGAACTAATTAACATCTTTTGTCTTAAAAGAAAAACACAATAACAGAGCTTTCAATGATATAAACAGTTTTTTGTTGAAAAAAAAATCAACTCAAAAAATTATTATAGTACTACATTGTACACATAGCCTGAAGGGAATTTATACAAACTTTTTAAATAATTAGGCACATGTATTTTTGGATAAGGGATTCTCAACTTGTAATATGATTATATGCCAGACTGAAATTGTATGGGGCAAGCTTTACTCCGGGTCCTTTCCCTGCTTCTACAGGTGTCGGATTAGTAAAAGTAAAAGTCAACCTGTACTAGGATGAGCAAGATAAACAAGAAAACTAAACGTGCTTAACACATTTTAAACACTTTATGTCTTGGACTGCAAACACTGCATTAGGTAAAAGTTTGCATTGGGCATGCTTTTGCACAATTAATGTGATTTTTGCTATTGCATGCATGCTGATAATTTGTGAAACTTTGGCTCATACTCCGTTAGTTTGAGAGCAACACATGCAGCACTCAGGTCAACTGTTAGGGCTTTACATCCAAGCCATGCTCTGTGCATCATTCTTCAAAATCTTTTAAATGTGATAACAATGTAGAAAAGAATTCTGTAACAGGAATTCTAGAATAAAACCATTCTGTTCCATACTGTGAGAAAGAACAAGATCATTAGTGTTTTGCAGAAGGGGACGGTCTTTTCGCGATCTGGTGACCAATGGCTCGAGTGCCCACAGAGAGGTCCCTGCGTGCCAGCTGTGGCACCCGTGCCATAGGTTCGCCATCACTGGTCTACAGTATCAAAGGCCTTAGCAAGATCGATAAATGCCATATAAAGGGGTTAATTTTGCTCCCGGCATTTTTCTTGGAGCTGACGTGCAGTAAAAATCATGTCTACTGTCCCTCTAGAGGGGCGGAAACCATATTGAGTTTCAGGGAGGATCTCTTCTGAAATAGATAGAAGACGGTTTGCGAGAATCCTAGCAAATATTTTACCTGCGGTTGCTAAGAGAGAAATGCCCCGATAGTTTCCACAGTCTGTTCTATCACCCTTCTTAAAGAGGGTGATAATTATGGCATCCCTGAAGTCTTCTGGGATCTCTTCTCTTATCCAGATTTTTTCGATGAGTTTATGAAGATGTTGTACAAGTTCGGGGCCCCCTTCTTTAAAGATTTCGGCAGGAATCCCATCTGGTCCACTAGCTTTGTTGTTCTTCATTTGATTAATGGCTTTTTTTACTTCATCCAAAGTGGGGAGTATTGCAAGTTCCTCTTTAATTTGTTTTTGCGGGATTTGCGAAAAAATCTCATTATCCACCTTAGATTTACAATTTAAAAGGTCATAATAATGCTCTTTCCAATGCAGTGCAATAGACTCTTTGTCTTTTAAGAGTTTGGTGCCATCTTTTGATTGTAAAGGGTTTGTACCATAGGTTTTTGGTCCATAAATGGCCCTTGTGGCCTTAAAAAAGCCCCGTGCATCATGAGATTCTGCAAGTTGTTGAATTTCTTCAGCTTTCTTTTTCCACCAAGCGTTCTCCTATGGCTACCAAGGTTTATATACAGGGAGCGGCTACTAGGAATTGCCGTCAGAGATTGGGTCCTGGCAGGGAAACTGGCTATGCCTCAACTGATGGCTATGCCTGACTGGGCATTTCTGTCCTGCCCTCTTCTGCTGGCGTCAGACCAAAGGGGCGACCCCTGAAATGCCCTCTCCCGCAGAGCCCTCCCCCTGCTGCCCTGTTGCCAGGGACGATGTGATGTCCCTGACTGACAAGCAGGAGCCTCCATCAAGGTTGAGCTGTCCAGCTGCAGAGAGTTATCCGTCTCGGCCTCCAGCACCGCCTCCCCCCATGGTTCGCTGGGCAGTGGGAGGCCTGGGAGAACTGAAGTGTCCAGTCCCTGATTTCCCACAGCTGGGCCTGACTCTACCATCTCTCCCTCCGAGTCAGAATCCGTGCCTGTAACTGAAGCTCCCTCCGAGTAGGGCAAGGTCCCACAGGGAGGGAAGGAGAGAAAGAGAAAGAAAGGAGGGGAGAAGAGAGAAAAAGAGAGAGAGAGAGAGAGAGAGAGAAGGAGTGAAAGGCATAGAGAGAGAGGGTAGGGAGGGAGGGAGAGAGGATTGGATGGGTGGGGGTGTGAATGGATGGATGTGTGTGTGAGTGAGTGTGAAAGGAAGAGAGTGAGTGTTTGGCAAACCCATGTTTGGCACCAGCACTGGCCACCAATGGGATGTCCTCATGTGGTGGTGGGGGGGAAGGTTCACCACTCCTGCTATACACACTTATCTGAGAGTAAATCCCATTGATCTCATTGGGATTTACTTCTGAGTAGACACATACAGGATTGCACTGCATGTGTGCAAGGTCAGGCAGTCTTCCCCTTTCCTCTAGCACACAAGTGTGCAGCCACAAGGGCTCTGTTAGTCTGACATATTGTGTGCGACTTGATCCTTGGCACTGTGTCTTCCGTAGCAAACTGCATGGGTGATGGATGCATTTGGGTGAAGACACTAGGAGAGACCATCTAACAACACAGAATGAGAAGAATATGTCTTTTGCAAGGTAGAACACTGCTTACAGATGAAGAAATATATGAGGCTGAAAGACACACTGAATAGGCTCATTCTTCTGTTGATACATTTGCAAGGTTAGACATATGGTTAAGGACAGAATCTTCAAACCCATTTACTCTGGAGAAGTTTTTCTTGGAAATAACTGGAAGTGCATCACTCAAAAATGGTGTGCGGAGAAATTTCCCGGTTGCTGTTATTGACTCAATACAACTCTGGCCACTATCCAGCACAGAGTTAAACTATTTTAAGTGGCCTTACAGTGTACCTAATTCTTTGTTGGATTGTGGCCTATATATTGGTAGTATAAATAAGTAAAGGTGATAATGCCATCAAGCCTAGTTTGAGCACTTTCAAGTCCCATAGATTTCAAGAAAGAGAATTAAGCACATCCTTAAATCTATGGAATGTAAAAGTACTTGGCTAGATCACACCCTAAGTAACGATGTAAAACATAGGGGCAGGGTCCAATACAAATTAAAGACATGTAAGTTTTGTTGAATCAAATGGAAGAGATTTAAGCTGGCACTTAACTTTGATTCCTTTTGTTAAATGTAAAGCAGTAAAAAAACAAAAAAAACCAGAAAGAAAATGGAACAGCATAAAGCAGGAATCAATAACAACAACAACAACAACAACAAAAGAACGCAGCAATGCCAATTTGATAGCTTTATAGGGATGTACCAAAACAAGGAAATCTGGTTCATTTGAGCTCAATGGATTTCCTGATCTCTTCCTATCCGATGGACAGAAGCAGGCCAATTCAGCTCCCCCCCCCCCCCGCAGACTTCCATCTCCAAGATGGGCTGCAATCCGCACATTTTTTAAAAAACTGCAACGGAAATTTGCACACATGAATCCAGTGTGATTTGCGCAAATTCAGCCAATTTGCGCAAATCAGCACCCAAAAACCATATGGTTCTAGCATGATTTGCACAAATCATGCAAATCACACTAGGACCGAGTGGTTTTCGGGTGCCGATTTGCGAAAACTGGCCAATTTTGCACAAATTTCCTTAGCAGTTTTTTTTTGAAAAATGTGCAAAACACATCCCATCTTAGAGACGGAAGTCCGTGAGCTGGCTCGACTCACAGCACAGCAAGTCAGCGCCAATGCAGGGCTAATGAACCAGAATCGGGGGGGGGTCGTGAAAATCCAACAGATTTCACCCCCCTATCGGATTCCTCACACATCCCTAGCCCTAGTAAATGTTTTAGTTTCATTAGTTTGATTTTTCATTGGTTATTTTATGCGTGTTGCTGCATTGTATCCTGCCCCATGCCAAAGGGATGTGGTATGCTAGAATTTCAAATAAGTAAATAATATAATAATATAATGACACTGAAGCTTAAAGGACTAAATAAATTTTTGCTTCTCTATTAGTTCACTGCAAACTTCCTGGCTTCAGCCTGACCCACTGCAAACATTCCCCTTAGAAACTTCAAGGAAACATTTTATGCTTTTTCACTGGCCATGTATTTCTATGGCTCCATGCTTTTGAACCGGTGATGCAATGAAGCTTTGCAAGAGGTGTAATTGAACTGTATTGCTCACTGGCTTTCTGATTGCAAAAGGACAAACTAGCCAATGAACACCTAAATTAAAACACAATTTCTGGACCAGCAGACCTGAAGATAAAAAACTACTGTAAGTAAAGGGCAGCCCAGCCTTACCTTCTGTTCTGTTCAACTCTAATGAACACAAATATCATCCCATCTGCTACGGACCTTTCAGATATGGCAAATAAACTACTTGTACTTAGTAGTTATGTTGCATTTTCCTTAAGTGCTCTAAGGACTTCACATTCATTATCTCAGTCGTCCTTACAGCAACACAGGGAGGTAGGCTGGTGTCCCCAGATTGGGCTGGGCTGGGCTGCGGTAGTGGAGAGACAGTAGCTTGCCCAAGGCTGCCCAGTGAGTTCATGGCTGAGCTGACACTGAATCAGATCACAGGTCATAATCTTAACAACTACAGTAGACAGGAGAAATCATGTAGTTCTTCGCATATGTCAATATGAGTACAGGCAGTCCCCGAGTTAAGAACGTCCGACTTACAGACAACCCATACTTAAGAACAGACGTCTGGGTTCCCCGGTGCTACATTGTTTACATAGAGTACATAGCACAGTATGTGCTCACAGTATGGGATCACATCACTCCAGTGCTCAAGGAGCTACACTGGCTACCAGTTGCTTGCCGAGCCGAATTCAAGGTGTTGGTTTTGACCTTTAAAACCCTATACGGCTTCGGTCCAGTCTATCTCAAGGAGCGTCTCCAGCAACACCAAGTAGGCCGCTCAACAAGATCTGCCACAGACGGCCTTCTCCTTGTCCCTTCAGCCAGAGCAGCTAGACTGGTGGGGACGAGGAAGAGGGCCTTGTCTGTGGCGGCCCCCATACTGTGGAACTCTCTCCCAAGTGACCTCCGCCATGCCCCCTCTCTGCTGAGCTTCCGCCGCTCACTAAAAACTTGGCTATTCAGGCGGGAATATGGGGTGGGCTAAGATTTTAAAATTTTATACCATTTTAATGTATTTTATCCTGTTTTTATCTTATGTACATCGCCCAGGGTGGCCGGTTTGCCGGCCAGATGGGCGATAAATAAATGCAAATAATAAATAAATAAATAAATAAATAAATGTAATTTGCATAATTTACACAATTTGCAAATTTGCAATTTGCACAGGGAATAAATGCCAATTTTAACGTATAGAATGCTATGCTGTTCCGACTTACATACAAATTCAACTTAAAGACATTCTTAAGAACAGAACTCGTTTGTAACCTGGGGACTTCCTGTATATACAGATTTGGGTTCCCTAGTATATTTCTTTCTTTCCACCATTAGCAGAACTGCTACTCATGCCCTTGCGCCTCGTAAGGCCACAATGCAAGCTTTCTACACAGAACTCCTGTGTATTGCAAGGGATCCTAGGTTCTAAGGCAGGGGTGGGTAGAAGGTAGACCTGGATCTACTGTTGGGATCTCTGGATGCTTTCCAGTAGATCAGCATGTATTTCTGACTCCCAACTGTTTTAGCAGCAGCAGCAACAACAAATGACTTCCCTCTCCCAGTCCTAAATTATACTGCTGAGAACAGGGCCGGATTAACATAGGGGCTATTGGAGCTGCAGCTCCAGGCCCCTACCATAAAACAGGCTCACAGCTGGCCCGGCAGCGCGGGAGCAGCATTTGAAAAATTATTTTTATTTTAAAATCTCTCCTGGGGTTGTGCGTCTTTCCTTTGCAGAGCAGGAGGCAGCCGAAGTTGCAGCCAGGGCTTTCCATGCCACGCGCGGAGACAGGTCAGGTGACGGTTACTGGGCCAATCACAGTCGTGCGCCCTTTCTGCAGCAGCAGTGGGTCGCCTTTGTGAAAGGCCTGGCAAGGAGAGCCCAGCTCCGGACCCGACCGCGAGGAACAGCGGTCGGGTCCGCTGCAGCAGCAGAAGGTTTTTTTTCTTTTCTTTTTTTCAGAGCGGAGCAGCGTTTGAAAAATTATTTTTATTTTATTTTTTGAAGAGAAGGCTGCAAGAGCGAGCAAGCACCGTCTTTTCTCCCCACCCCCCACTGAGGAGCCCGCCAGGCAAGGACTCGCGTTCACGGGTGGTGGGGTGTGGGGGGTGCTTTGGCGGTGGGGGGTGCTTTGGCACAAGCAACCCTTAGAACTTCTAGCCCAGGCTTAGGCAACCTGGTGCCCTCCAGATGTTTGGACTACAACTCCCATAATCCCTTTCCACTAACCATGATGACTGGGGCTGATGGGAGCTGTGGTCTAAAACATCAGGAGGGCACCATATTGCCTACCCCTGGCTTAGAGGATACACACTCCGTATTGCACCTTCTCCAAGTCCAATTCCCCTCCTCCCTGGGTATCTTTTCAGGATCGAGGTATGCCTATGCACACCAGTTGCCTACTCATGTTCTAGCCTATAAGTGAGATGTCTGTTTGTGGAGATTAAATTGGGGGGTGGGGGATAGAATAAGAACAGTCATGCTGGATCAGACCAAGGGTCTATCTAGTCCAGCATTCTGTTCGCACGGTGGCCAACCAGCTGCCCACGGGAAAGTTAGCCCACAAGCAAGACAGGAGTGCAAAAGCACCCTCTTACCCAAATAAAGTTTCTACCGATGGTCAAGACCCCTTAGGAATACAGAAAATTATCAAGGGTTAGACCAATCCTCCATCTCCCCCAATTCCCATGATCCCTGACCATTGGCCATGCTGGCTGGGGCTGGTGGGAGTTGTAGTCCAAAACATTTGGAGGGCACCATAAACATCTGGAGGGCACCTCTGGCTTAGGAGATATACACCCTGTGTTGTACATTCTCCAAGCCCAATTCTCCTCCCTGGGTATCTTTTCAGGATCAAGGTATGCCAGTTACTGAGGAACATGGGTGGGAGGGTGCCGTGGGGCAGCTTGGAGGTGGCGTGATCTAAGCTGTGGTGGCTTGTGCGACTCAACTAGGATTTCGCTGACCTGAAGTGGGCCCGCGTGGCCTCCGGGCCTCTTTCTGCTCATCCCAGAGCTTAGAGGCGGGGTCGTTTCTTATGTTTTCTGTGCAAGATGTGGGAGTTGTGGGTCATTTTTGAATTTCTTGGAGCAAGATGTGGTGGTTGTGGGCCATGTTTTTTAAAAACAGAATCTGAGCAAGACGTGGTGTGGTGTTTGTGGGGCAGTAGCATTTCCTCTGAGTAAAATATTTGCAGGGTGCTTGGGGACTTTAATCATACGCCTTTCCCAAGCCCACTGCAGTATCCTGCTCAGGAGACAGGCTGGGGCCCATCGAGGTTGCTGCTGGTTGCTGCAGCACCTTTTCTTCCTTATTTTTTTTAAAAATATTTTTTAAAAATATTACTGCAGGCTTACAGTCTAAAAAGACACAGCACACAAGGAAAAAGGAATAGGGAGGGATGAGGGATGAAAAATAACAATGCAATCCTGTGCATCTTTAGCCAGAAGTAGTAAGTCCTTCAAGTCTCAGCATCTGCCAGCTGGCCATGCTGGCTGAGGTATTCTGGGAGTTGTAGGCCTTATTTCTGTCTAAACCTGCATAGGACCTTTTTCTCCTTGGGGGCTAATGAGCATGAACATGTTTTTTTCAGGTGCAATTTTGACTAGGGAAAAGACTTGGATTAACTCTGTGTGTGTGTGTGTGTGTGTCTCTCTCTCTCTTTCTCTCTCTCTCTCACACACACACACACACTTCCCCCATCAAATTTATGGAGGAGAAGGATATCAATGGCTACTAGTCCTGATGGCTCTGCTATCCAGTATCGGAGGCAGTATGCCTATGTACACCAGTTGCTGGTGTGAAGGCTAAATGCAGGTTGCTTGTTGCTAGTTGAAAGCAATATTTGGAGTTTGTGAATGACCTTAACTTTGTTGACGGTGTAACTTCTTTGCTGACTGTTCTTCTTTGCTGACTAAAATATTTAATTTGTTTTAATATAAAATTGCGTCTTCATTTTATTTATTTCCATAAAAAGGCCCACCAAAATCCTCAGCGCCAGGCCCATAATGCTCTTAATCCGGCCCTGGCTGAGAAGAAGAGAGCTTTGGGAAACCAGGACTGCATTTTTGTGTGCAAGGACTGTGAGCACCATTCAGTTCTGGCACTCAAAACAAATTCCCGGGCACAGAATTCTTTAATTCTATGTCTTTTGCACCAGGCTCCACTTTGTGGATCTTGGGGTTCTAATGAAAAACAAACAAAGTAGATCCTAGGAGCCCAAGGTCTGCCCACTACTGTTCTAAGGCACATTCGTAGTTCACACAGGGCACTGGCAAGGCCGGCTGGCCCTAGAAATTACCTTGTGTGGACTGAGAGTGCATCCTGGCCTTTCCCTGACCCTGTGCTTGCACACTGCAGGGAAAAATTGATAACCACGAGCAAGCTGCCTTCCAGGGAAGTTTCTCCAATGTTACTGATCTTCTCTCAGAGAAACCAGGGATGTAGGAGAATTTTTTCCCCATTTGTTTAAGACAGGAACTTGCCCCATTCACACTCCCACCACCCTCAGTGAACGTGAGTGCATTCTGCAGGCAAAGCTCGCACATTCCTGAGCTTGCAATGCTTGTTCACAAAATGCATACTTTAGGAAAAATTTGCATTTTGGAAAATGGGGGAGGGGGAGTGTGCCTTTGGGTGTGCACTTAAAAAAAAAAAAAGGGCAGCCAAGTGCACACTTTCCCTGTTTGAGCAGGGGTGGGGGCTCACAATAGGGAACGGGAATAAGGCAGACCAAGCTTCAAGGTGGAACTTGGAGAACCTTGATGCGCTCGAGTGTCACTGATTCTCCCATCCTTACTCAGAACTCTGGATAAACAGCCAAGAAATCCCAAGCTCCCTTGGGACACAGTCTGGAAACCACAGCTTTAAAGGCCAGCTAGGCCCACTGTATATGACGTACACCTGCCTTTCACAGGGAGCGAACACAAAACTAGTGAGCAAGATGAGAGTCTTGCCTTTCTCCACTGTAGGAAGAAATGGTGGCCTCCACTAGCAACCCCCATTTTTCCTCGAGACTATCCCAGAATGATGGTGTGTCTGGAGCATTCTGGGGGGAAATGGTGGCAGAAAACGGCTGGCCATCAAGAGAATCTCTATTGCAACTGTCTGCAGCAGCAGAACTAAAAACAAGTTGTTAAAAAAGAAAAGAGAAAAAAGGACAGCCACCAACTCCAGTGGTAAGCCCCCCCATGGACTTCTTTTTTGGGGAAGTCCCCCTGAAATATTGCTGAAGCGCTCTCTTCTCCCCTTGCAAGTGGGGCAACAAATTTTGGAAGGGGGGCATTTTTGCTCAGAGGACCATGTATGTTCTGGAGCCTCTGACTCATGATGAATTCTATGCATTAGTATCAGTCTTGGGACATGACCTTAAGTAGCTGGTTGTGTACTTTTTCCTCATTTCCCACGATATAATTGAGATTCTTTGGAGATAAACAAGCAATCTCATTGCATAAAGTCAACTTGTTATGATGTAATTTAAAATAAGGCAACTAACAAGACACTTATCCTTAGGGCACTGATATAATGTAATGTAAAATATTGGCAATATAATTTTATATTCTTCCTATAAATATTTAAGAGGCTAGGGAATTTATGAATGTGTAAATTGTTATCGGTTAAAGAGAAATCCAGCCTAGGAGTTAAAACTACAAGAATGGCTTTTCTTAAAATATTTTTTAAATCTGCATAGCGTTTGTGTGGTTATAATTAATCTTTGTAACAATCACATCAGAGTCATGAACCAGAATTTATACAATGGCTAGTTTACAGAAACAAGAAAAATACCAAGGGGAGGCATAAACTTTAACCATGATTAGAATGCCTAATACCTTGCGGATAATTTTTCCCTAAGTCTGATTAAAACACCATTTTTTCCAATACAATAACAAGTGAGAGAAATTTGAAATAATTTATGATTGATTCTGCATCTAACACTCTGGAGAACCTCAAATTGATTTGACTATTCTAGCCTGTTCACTTATGCTTCACCTCTTTACCCATTTGGTTTATAACTATTCTACATGAAGCCGAGTGATGCGAATCCACTGCGGAAATGAATTGCTTTGCTAGATCAGTCCAGAGGTCCAGCTAGTCCAAATCCAGCATCTGTATCCAACAGTGGCCAACTGAATACCCTTGGGGTGTTCACAAGTAGGATATGATGGCAATAGCTGTATAATTAGAAGTATAGAGCCAGTAGGTTTTACCTCAGTCATCACGACTAGAATGATACCTAGCCCTCTCTTCTGGCACAAGACTGAAAAGCTGCATGTAGGTGATGTAACAGTCAGAGGGCTTGGGGCTCTTAGAATCTGTATGCAGAATAAACTTAATACATGTAGAGTTTAATGTCCATATTCCTTCCTGACATACAGCCACAAACAGATGCCTGTTCTTCCTTCTAGAATCCCCCTTACCTTTTCGGTCTGACTTAAGTCCTGGCATAGACTAATCTGTGATTGACCCAAGGCATTCCGAAATACTTGCTTGGATCAAGGAATGGATCTGACACAATTGTAAAAAGTCAAATACAATTCAGAACGTCTCTTACCCATCACCCTCCCCTCTTGAGAATTCCAAGACATGCTCTGGATGGAATAAAGAAGAGAAAGAAAGACCAGGATATGAGAAAGGAGGAAAGAAGTGGAAAAGAAGAATTGTGATTGGAAATGGAGGGGGAGAGAGTGAGAGAATTCCCCAAGCCAAGTAGCTCTTTTCAGCACTTTAGAGGAATTGGGGTGGGGTGTAGAGGGTGGTACATACCTTAATTAGTTTCATGAGTTGCGGTGGCTGAGGGCTTTTTTTGGGGGGTGCTTTTTATAAACTGTAAAATGTATTTAAAAGCCCCATCAGGGAGGGGCCATAACTTAGTGGTAGAGTATTGAGCAGGGGGTTGGACTCGATGGCCTTGTAGGCCCCTTCCAACTCTACTTTTCTATGATTCTATGATTCTACATGGTTTGCATGCAGAAAGTGCCAGGCTTGAACCCCGGCATCTCTAGGGTAGGGCAGGTACTCCTGCCTGCCTGAAAACCTGGAGAGACGCTGCCAGTCACTGTCAACGATACAGCGACAGACCTAGATGGACCAATGGCCTGGCTCAGTATAAGGCAGCTTCCTGTGTTCCTATGGCAGTGCCATGAGGCATCCTGTACAGAGCCTCCCTAGCACTTCCAGGAACATGATGTCATACAGTCCTGCTGCCTGCAGCTATGTGGGAGAAGTTACAGGTAGAGGGGGGAAAAGAAATTTATGGAGGCTAATTAAATCCTTTGCTGCGCTGAATCCACTGAGCTTCTGTAGAACCCCGAAGTTCCAGTTTGGGGCAGTAAAATCAGATGCTGTATTCAATACCAGTATTCTATAGGGAACTCTTCCTGCTCTTCCAACTTCCTCTTCTTTCATTGCAAGCAAGCTCCCAGTGGTTAGGCATGTGAAAGTAAAAAGGCAAGGAGAGAGAGAGAAAAATAATGAGTGGAGTGTGGAAGGAAAGATGGAAGTGTTTCCTATACCTTAAAAAGCCTTTGCCTTCATACTACACCCCTTATTGGTCTGCCAAGGGAGTGAGTCCCACTGTCTCCTAGTCACTGCAAGGCTGCTGAGCTCAGAGGGAAGAGCCAGGTTTTTCTTAAGGCAGATAATGTCATTGGGGCATCTCAAAATATCCACAGCACAGCTCTGAAGATTCCAGGGCAAATGCCCACATGTGTCCTCCTATAACAATGCTCATGGACACAAATATGACAGTTGGCAGGGCCATGATGCAGACCTGGGGAGTCACCCCACCCCCTCAGCTCCATGGTTCAAACCCTCTATTGGTAATAGCCAATCAGGATCACAGCAGCAGGCCCATCCCCAACCTCATGCACAGATCATTGTGTTTGGCATATAGCCTTCATGCATGTATGCAGCTTGTATGTGTGAAGGGCTCTGTATAAGCAACCCGGCTTTTTGCAGTGTAGCAGATTGAATTTAGAGAGTCTACAGGTATAGATTTGCACAGGTAAAGCTATGTGCACAAAGGAGCAACCAGCATGTGGAGGTCAAGGGTGGATCCTGCTGCCAGGCAGCTCCTGTTCTCTTCACAGATGGCTTCTTCCCAGTTTTAAAATATCCAAATGGCTATTAGGCTGAGACAAAACAAAAAAAAAATCATTTTCAAATGTTAAGGCTTTAGGAAGATTGTAGCTAGGGGAGCTGTGTGTAAATCAGGATCGATGAATCTGTTTTGGTTTCTACAACTTTCAAAAGTTTTGAAGCACAAGTTTGTTCCCTTCTGTTTCTGCATCAGTTTGCGATTTTTCGGGTTAAAAGTCCACATTAAAATCCATGCGTACATTAGGAGAAATGTGTACAAAGTTTCATACATTTGGAAAAATATGAACAAAAATACATACATTTTTGTTCACGTGTCTCACAGTGTATGCAGTTTTGTACACATTTCTCCCAATGCCTGCATTTTTGTGCACAGTTTTCCCCAATGTATGTATTTTTGGATGCAGATTTTGATTGGAGGACTGCATCGCAAAATTTGGAAGTGGGAGAATTGAAGGATGATTGTGTTCCAGTTTGCGTATTAGTTTGGGACGTGCAAATATGGTTGGCTCATATAAAAATGTGAACCAAACAAATCTCTCCTCCATCCCTACATTCCTCTCATTCTGCTACATATAGCTTTTACCTTCACAGATCTGACATGACAGGAAAAGCTGCACCTGGTGAAATTCTCACTTCAATGCTGCTCTTACAGAAGCTTTTTTTTTTTTTTTTTAAAGAAAGAATGAATTTAAGGAATTTATGCTGCACTGTTCAACCACTTCTTAGGATGGTTTATAAAAAGTTAAAATTATGATAAAACAAATACAAACCAAAACATTAAAACACCACAATATAAAAGAGCAGCATAAAAACAGTCAGCAGAAATAAAAACAAAGTCTAAAAGCAATTTAGAGAGGATTAAAAAAACTGGGAAAATAAAAAGGTCTTTGTGGGACACTCAAATGATATCTCAATAGCTGCCAGGGCAAGTCTATAGCTCAGTGGTAGAGAATATGCCACAATGCAAAAGGTCCCAGGTTCAATTCCTGGCATCTCCAGGTAAAGCCAGAAAATGTCCGTACCTGAAACTCTGGAGTGCAAGTACCAGTTAGTATAGGCAGCACTGAGCTAGATGTATCAATCAGGGCTAGTGCAAGACATTTTGCTGCCTGAGGTGAGGGACAAGATGGCGCCCCCTCACATTCCATGTACAAAAGCCAACTGGACTGGCAGTTGAATCTTTCTTCAACATTGATGATGGGACAGTGTCCTCCACTGGATCTGAAGGCAGCAGGCTAGTTTAGGGGAACAGCTAGCTTAGGGGACACAGGGCGGGCTGCATGGCATAGAGTTCTCCCCTCCACCCCCTTGCTGTCACCGCTTGGCATCTGCCACCTGAGGCAGCTGCCTCACTTTGACTAAGGATAGGGCCAGTCCTGGAACCAATGGTCTGACTCAGTATTAGGCAGCTTCGTATCAGAAGATTCCACAGTTGGGGTTCCTTTACCCAATAGGCTCTTTCCCCTAGAGCCACCCATCACACTTTGGATGGTGGGGCACATGAAGAAGGACCTCCATTGAAGACTTCAGTGTATGGGCCCATGTGGACACAGATGATTCTTCAGGGTCTCACTCAGCCACATGAATAGTCTTACACTGGGGTGAGCTTCCCCCTTCCACCCTTGATCCCAAAGAGTGATGGTCTGAGAACACCTTTCAACAATACAGATGTGAGCTAGTTAAATTTTGGCCGTCTCACATTTTGGCCATCTCACATTATTACCAGATCCCACAAGCTGGTTGGTATGTGAAGCAGAAAAAAAAAAAAAGTATTTTGCCAGCTATCGACTCTGGAACACTGATAGTTCTCAAAAGCTGATTAGTGCTCCCTGTGTTACTGAGTTCTTTATAATGTTGCCTGTGCTAATTGTCTCGTTAGTGCCATCAGCACACTAATTGCCTCTTTTATCTAGACCCAAATTATCCAACAACTTGTTGCTGCCTTAAAAACACTGGATACTTAGGAGCTACTGTCTATGGGGTAGTATTTTGCATAATATTATGAAAAAATATGCAGACCATGTCTGCAGTAAGCACTACATATCCTAGTTTGCAGGTGTTTTTCAATGTATAAAATATTGCTGCATTCCTGAGTGAACATATCACCAAGTTCCCTAGAATCAGCTTGTTTATTCCTTGTGCTTATTTTTTATTAATCATTATCTCTATAGCAGTTCTTGTGGTGGACATCATAAAAATGTGCCCTATTTGTATAATAGCGGGAACCTGACTGTTGAATGACCTCAGTCTGACTTCATGCTAGTAAGAGCCAGGGATGGGGACTCGGACTCGAGGACTCGACTCGTGAGTCGGACTGAGTCCCCCCTCTGACTCGACTCGGACTCGAGTCCCAATATTTTTAATGGGACTCGAGACTCGACTCGGGACTCGAGACCAAGGACTCGCCAACATCTCTGCTTGATGCCACCTGCAGGTGCTGCCTGGACCCAGTTGCAGTAACAATCCAAGTTTATTTTTTAAAATCATTTTCCTAAAATGCAACCTTTCAGACATTTTGGGTTTGGCTGCCTCTGCCTGCCTGTCTGGGGTTCCCAGCCTCCTCTGCCTGCCTGGTCTCTTCTTAACCAGTTCCACAGTTTGAATTGTCCAAGACAAAGGCCTCTGCCTGCCTGCTTTGGGGTTCCCTGCCTCCTCTGCCTGCCTGGTTATTTTGGGTTTGTCTGCCTGGTCTGTTCTTGCCAAAATCAGTGGCAGAGTTTTGAGATAAAAAGGCACACTTGTGCCTAGAATTTATTTAAGCCACACATCTGAAGTAGCCTTATTTTGTTGGGGGAGAACCCCATTAATTTTAATAGGGACTCGTGGAGTCAGCTTTGGGAGTGACTCGGGACTTGGGACTCGTGAGTCACCATTTTGGACCAAGGACTTGGACTCGGACTCGAGACTCGGGTCCAAAGACTCGTGACTCGACTCGTGACTCGAGACCAAGGACTCTTCAACATCCCTGGTAAGAGCTGGTTAGGAAAAGCTCAGTTAGGGAAAAACCTGCAGGAGGAATGTGTGCATTGGGGGATCGGGGTGTGTGGGGGGAGGATTTCACTCTCCGCTGCTCTGGCTTGCTTTTTCCTGCGTTTTGCTCCTACTGGGTTGGATTCTGAGTTGCTCTTTTGTGAATGGAAGGGTTCCTTCAGTTTATGGAAGGGACTCAGATCCAGGAGAGGTTCCCACTGGAAGCAAGGCAGGGCTGTGTGTGATTTTTTGTGTATTCCCCTTCACCTGCAGCCCTCTGTGCCATCTCTCACACTGTTCTGGAGGGTTCCCCAACCCTCCAGAGCAGCTTTTCAGGGGGCTGCAGGTAGGAATGCTGGAGAATTTAGTTTGGCCTGCATTTTTAAGTGAACTGACCCTAATTCACATTTCCCGGATTAATATGCAGAATGGAAGGAATGCATCCTTCAGATTCTGCACTTCTCCACATTCTGCAATGCAGTTCACGGCTCAAAAACTGCATACAGTTGTGAACTGCATACAGTTCACAACTATTAGGGAAAGATATGTAACAAAAATGCATATATCAGGGGAAGTTTGGGAAAGTTGCATATGAAAATCAAATGTTTGTGTGGATTCTGTTAAAAATTGTAGGATGATGCAGAATTTGGACAGAATGGATTTATGTCTGAATACATTAAACTGCATGGACCAGATATACACAGATCAATACATCTGTAGCTGCAGGGGGAAGCAGGAATTGGCAAAAATTGCCTTCCTCCCTTTCCTACAGTGGGAGTGTCCTGTGAATGGAATTCCACTCACAGGAACTTTGTATGCAACATTGGTTTAACTAGGATAAAGTTATATCCAGATTTGGAACATGAGTAGTTTGCCGTAGTTTTCTGTTCCTTCAGTTTATTCACATCTTGGTTCAGTTTATTTGCTTGAAAAAAAAGCAAAGACCTTTTTTTCCCAAGGAGGCCTTTGGCATGTAGGTGGGTCTGTTGGGTTACATATTGTTTTTATTCTGTTACTGTTGTGATTTTATTGTTTTTAATGCTTTTGTTTTATTACTGTTTTAATCAAGTTTTATTTATGATTGTAAGCCACCTTGAGTGCCATTTTTCTTGGTAGAAAGGCGGGGTACAAGTCAAATCCATAAAATCTATCAATAATTTTTTCACCTTCCCTTTATGTCACCAGTGCGCAAAAAAAAAAGTAGCCTTGATGTAATGGTATGTATGATTGCACTAATCCTTTCTGTGTGGCGGTTTTACTGAAGGCACTCCTGTACATTGAAAAAATAATTTTGAGACAACCATGAGTACAATCAAAACTTTGGGGTTTGTGCATGTTTTGGTTTTGCAGTGTTTATCAGCACATCCAAATGCAACTCTGGTCACGGACTCAGCATAAGTCAGCTGAAACAAGTCACTTAGCAACCGTGTGAATCAGCCACTCAGCTTCTGAAATGGGAACTTATGTTTAATATAGTTGTTTGCCTTCTACAATGTTTTCAAAAACAGTTCAGATGTGAATTTCCATCCTGATGAACAGGTGCCAACAAGAGGTTTGTCAATAAACAAGCTAAATTTGTTGGAAAAGTGATACCTTATTTTAAGACTTGGTGTTTTTCCTTCTACTGCAAGACGTTTTATGCAGAAAAAATATATTTACACAGGCATTATCCTGCACCTGAAATGTTTCCATGGTGGTTTTTTTGTTTTGCTTTTTTAATAACCAGATTGGGAAAAAGGAAAAAAAATTAGCATTTAAATAGCATCATGTCATACACTGCAGCAACAGAAGCTCTGTACAATGGTTAGCCCTTGTTAAAGTGTGCTACAGAATGGAAATGTACAATGATGTTACAAGATAAATGTGGGATAGTGACCTCGATGGTCTTGGTAACTGGAGGGAAAATGACCTGCTCAGATTGTGGCAAGACCACGAAAGCTCCTTGAGATGATCAAGAAATAAAAGGCTGGCTATTCCAGTATAATAAGCTGTGGTGCAGGGGTGGTTTGCGGTGGTTAGGAGAAGCTGTATGATGGGGAGGGATCTGTGGCTCTCCAGATGTTGTTCAGCTACAGTTCTCATCATCCCTGAGCACTTGCCATGGTGGCTGGGGCTGATGGGAGTTGGAGTCCAACAACATCTGGAGTGCTACAGGTTCCCCACCCCTGCTGAATGGCTTGGTACTGAGGGCTAAATATTGTAATGGCTGCCACCCATTATGAGAAGTGGCACAAGAGGGCACCTGGTCACAGTCTTCCCCTCTACACTGAGATATAAGCCTACACTGCTTGGTACCACAAGACCTGATGGAACACCTCTCCCGACCTGAATCTACCCAGGCACTATGATCAACATCTGAGGCCTTCCTCCGAGTGCTCGGAGGGTGGCAACTAGGAAGAGTGCCTTCTCAGTGGTGGCCCCTTGATTATGGAATGATCTCCACAGTGAGGCCTGCCTGGCGCCAACATTGTCATCTTTTCGGTGCTGGATTAAGATTGCCCTCCACTCCCAGGCATTTAATGGCATATGATGGGACATGCCAGCTGTTTTAACAGGTATAGGTTTTTTTAACTGAAATTGTTTTAGCTGTTTAAACTGTTTTAAATTGTGTATATTGAAATTTAACCCTGTATTTTATGGTATCTGTATTTTATTATTGTATCTTTGTTTTGTGAATTGCTGTGAACCGCCCAGAGTGCTTTGGCTATAGACATGAAAATGATGATGATGATGATGATGATGATGATGATGATGATGTGTACGTCCACTTAAAATGAAATAATTATTTCTAAATGTGCATATGAAATTTTTGTTTAATCCTCTCTCTTTTGTCCTCTTTTTTTGCAATGTGAAACTGGCCACCTTACATGCATGCACATAAATGCCTTGCACTCAGTTTAGCATATGCAGATTTAATGCAAATCGGTGCCCTGTCTTTTTGGTGAGGAACTGGAACATTCTTCTATGCTTGTTTCAGAATCCTTGTGGATATGTCAGGGTGGGGTTCTTTTCAGGCAGCACAATAAGGATACATACACTGGTGGTGCAGCCTCACACACATACACACACACACACACACACACACACGCACACCCACCCCTTCCACGTGCCTTCATTGTATACATGGATAATGTGTATAAAGGGTGGTTGGAAGTGGAAGTGTTCCAGAGGAATGGGAGGAAGTGAAGAAGGTAAGAGAAAGGAGTCTAAGAGAGGAAGGAAAACCGGGAGGGGGAGTGGACAGAGAGAAAAGGTGTAGAAAAGAGGAAGGAGAGAGAAGAGGTGTAGAAGAAAGGAAGGCAATAACCAAGGAGTTTTCTTGTTTTGAATGTTGGTTGTGAGCTGTTTGGACAGATTTTAGCTGGAAAAGCCAGACATAAATATTTACGATGTATATAATAAATAAAAATAACCAGCCAGATCTTTGGCTGCAGGCCTCTAGTACGGGTATTATTCTCCCTAGCAGCTCCCGTCCTTTTTCCAGTTCCTATTTTCCAAGTATTTTATATTACTTACTAAAGGCCAACAGCATTTTGCTTTTCTTATTAATCTCCCTCCCACATGTATTCGTCCATCCTTGAATCCATCCTTTTATTCAATCCCTTTCTCAGGAGCAACAACAGTACAAAGCTCTGAGACATGCAAGAATTTGACATTTCAGAATTATTATCCAATGCTCAGTTTACTCCACAGATGGAGGAGTTACTTTACGGATGCTGTTCTTTCTCAGAGAGAGATAAATTGAATCTGGTAGAATCACACTTCCAAATCTGTTCTTAACTAGTGAGATGATGTTTCAGTTCTTACAGTGATTAAAGGGCTCTGACGGCACAATCCTATAAGTCTCATTGAGGTTAACGAGACTTACTCCCAGGCTAAGCAGCCTTCCCCAACCTGGTGCCCTTCAGAAGTTTGGGACTGCAACTCCCATCAGTCCCACTAGCATGGCCAATGGTAAGGGATGATGGGAGTTGTAGTCCCAAGCATCTGGAAGGCGCCAGGTTGGGGAAGGCTGGTGTATAGAATTGCAGCCTAAACAGGTTAACAGAGCACAGAGTTCACTTTCCACACGCTGAAACTTAGATTCATAGAGTTGGAAGGGGCCTACAAGGCCATCGAGTCCAACCCCCTGCTTTCTCAGGGGTACACTGTGGTCAGTTTTTAGCCATCCTGTAAATATATTTACATTCTGCCTAGTCACCATCTTGTCATATTATTAAAAATGCAGTAAAAGCAGTCCCATTGTACCTCCAAATTAGACCCTCATTTTGGCTACTTTCAACCATTTGAAACTGAACTTGCTCAACTCATCATCTGCCAAGCCAAATTGAACCCAGTGGTCAGAACATGGCTGGCTGATGTGCTGGATTTGGCTGGGTGGGTCTCAAGTTGCTTGGTCCTGACTGGAAAAAGCTCATAAGCCTAGGCATCACTGGTCAGGCAGCAGCATGGTTGCCATATGGGGGCTTTGTGGCACTCTTGGAAAGGAATGGGTTGGCTTCTGAACCCTGCTGTGGCATGGAACCAAGCCTGCCTTGCTAGCCCTGCACGACTGCCTTCATCCTAGCTCATAGATTGGGGGATATACTACACCAAAGGCATGGAGTGGCTGCATATGTCTTATGGTGGGCACTAAAGAGGCATGATCCAATGCAGGCATGGACAACATTTGGTTCTCCAGATGTTATTGGACTGCCATTCCCATCATCCCTTACCATTGGCTATGCTGGCTAGGGCTGATGGGAGTTGCGGTTGAACAACATCTGGAGGGCTACAAGTTGCCCACCCTGATCTAATTCTTCAAATTTTGCCATGGAAATGTTGTCCACCACTTTCTAAAAGTACATGCTTAGCCTCAGCAGGAGATCTAGGATCAAGTACAATGTTTGGGAACTGCCGTATGCATTTGAAGGTAACCATTTTCTTTGTATGCCTCCTTGTACTGCAGGAGAACATGTCTGAGCATCCTAGAAGAGTTTTGTCTGACTTCCTCTCTGAACCTAGAAAAAATTCTCTTTGCTCTTACTGCAAAGTGATGCCAGTTTTCTTACAATACAGGTCAGGCTCTTCCTATAGCATGCCTCAGCATTCATGCTGTCAATAAAGAGCAGCAGTAGAGACAATGATGCTGAACAAGACACCGTCCGGACAGAGAACATTTCCTGTTACAAACTTTTTGATCCCTGTCATGACTTGGAAGATGCTGAACAAGAAGGTCTGTAAAATGCCTTAGTGAGAGAGAGAGGGAAGTGGAAAGTCTCTTCACATGTGGCTGAGGCTTCAAAGAAAGGCTAAATTAATGATTTTAGACTGTAGCTGCATTGGCCCAATATGATGCCTTAATCTGAGTATGTGTTTGATGGCCTTGTGACACAGAATATGGCATGCTTTTCCTTTCCTGGAAGGGTCCTTGGGACCGACCCACCTTTTGCCTCAACACATTATCCAGGTGAGTCTCTCTGTTTCCAAGCTAGTATTAAAATAAAGTCTTCTGGCTATATATTTTCTTCAGCCAATGCAAATGCACTTTTAATGAAATTCATTAAGGGCAACCGGAGGGAACATTCCCAGATGGAGAACTAGCGGCAGGTGTGAGGAGGGCAGCCAGGCAGCTGCGGAAAGAACTGCGGGACGACGGGAGGAATGACAACAGTGGAATGAATGCTTGAAAGCCTCAGGGTAAGAAGTGTAGGACATGGAGACAGGTAATGCCAAGAGAAAAACACTTAAAACACCATTTGTTTGTAAACAGCTTGCAAGATTTAATTTGGTACAGTTTCAACAACTAAGCCTTCTCCCAAATGGCCCCTTGTCAAAAAAAATGGAAGTCTTGGTGTTTCCCCCCCCCCCCCTTGTCTTTCTTTCTTTTATCGAACCACTTGCATTAAGAGAACTCTTAATGTACAGCAAAATAATAAAATAAAAAGAATAAGCTTTGACGGACACGGCAAAACATGAAACACACTGTTTTCACCCAAACTCATACCTGGGCGTATGACATTTTTCAGATGAAGACGATAAGCACTTTTATTTTATCTTTGCTTGCTTCACTGTTGTGCTCCAGTTCCAATTTTGCTGTATGGAATCTTGGCCATTTCCAAATTACAGTGTGAAGACAACAAAAGCAGCATGGGAAGAATGATAGAACCATTGGAAAGAAATATTTTTAGCAATTTCTTTCTGTAAAAGCCAAACCCTTCAAAGGAAGAAAAACTGTTGCAGAACTTTAACAAAAGGCTAAAAAGAAAACAGTACTCTGAAAGTAACATTTATTAATCTATAGAAGAACCAGTCCCTGTCTTCCATTACATTCTAGCATACCAAGAACACAGGGCGGGGTTATACAGATGAGGTAGGACTAGGCAAACAATCCTGGCAAGGTTCTCAGTGGATCCCACTGAGTTCCATTAAAGAGGATGTAATTTGGGACAGAGCGGAGCTGCTAGAATTACCAACAGTAATGTCATATTTGATCCCCCTGTCTCTGAGTGCAACTCTTCACTTTCTCCCATGTAAACAAGTGGTTGCATTCCCTCTGGTAATAGCTTCAATTACATTGAATGGGGCCAGAATAAAGAGGTGCAGGGGCAAAACTAAGAGTTTTTCCTAAAGGTTATGTAGCTTTTCTTGCTAACATAACCTTTAGGTGGCACTGTGCTATAGCAGAATACTGCAATTACACAAGTAGGAAAATACTTTTTGTTTTGCTTTCAGAAATAATACTCCATTTCCCCCACTCTAAAAAAAAAGCCAGGAAAGCGCTCTTAAAAAACAGAAGTGAAACTGGAGGATCATGATCCAATGCTGCTGTCTTCTAATTCTAATTTTAGATTTTGTAATTGTATTTTTGGGCATATTTTAACTGTTCTCATTTATTATCATTTTAAGCTGCTTTGGATATAATTCCTTATAGAAAAGCAGGATACAAATGGTACTATTATTATTATTATTATTATTATTATTATTTCTTCAGGGTATGTGTTCAAACTGTCTTTTTAATAGCAATGTGCCACTAATAATAGGCCTATGTGCCATTAATGCTGGCAAAAGCATAAAAGAAAATATGGCAAATGCTTGCTGAATTTTTTTCATGATTAATAGCACATTTCATATTACAATCCTGAACATGCCAGGAACATGAGGTAAACATGCCATTTACCTCACAGCTACTGGAAAACAGATGGACATCATACTTTTAAAAATTCACAGCAAACTGCTTAATGCTGATCTTTGAGCCAAGATTTATTTGCCAAGTAAATAATAAATATGGAGAAATCATTATTTGCTTAGGCATAGCTCATTAAAACAGAAAGATGGGAAATTTGTGAAATAGATTATTTATAAAGTTCATCTGCAAAGTCTGTTGTTGTGTATGTTTTCCAAAAGACTGGAATGTATATTTTAAAAATAAAATAAAATAAAATAAAGCAAAGATTTCATATCATTTCAGCTTGATTCACACATTTCCTATTTTCCATCCTCCCAGCAATTTTGTAATTATCCTGTGGTTGAGATCCATGCAGAACCAAAGAGTTGTGCATTAAAGCAATAATACGTATCCTTCCAGATCACATGAACATGAGTTTCAAATTGTCTGAATTGAGTTTAGAAAAAAGGATGCTTCCAGTAATCCTGTCAGTGGAAGGCATCTGTCAGGGGAACAGGAAAGGGGCAATGTTCGGCAATTCCCCCTCTCCCCCTGCAGCCCCCTTTGCCCCCCTCAAAACTTCTCCGTAGGCTTTGGGGATCCTCTGGAGCATATCATCATCATCATCATCATCATCATCATCATCATCATCATCATCTATTTATACCTCCCCTTACACCAAAGGGCAGGACAAATAACATATACAGTAAACATAACAATACAATAAAATAACCAACACCAAACACTTACAGTAATGAATCCCAGCAACCACCACATTAGCCCAACCACTCATTCTGGCTGAATAAAAAGATAACTCTTTAATCCTGTATGAAAGCAGGAAAGATCCTCCTCCAATCGGAGGTCCACAGGAAGCCTGTTCCACAAAAGTATTTTGCGGGTTGGGACATGGAGGCTGCAGGGGGAGGGGGAATCACTGAAAACGGTCTCCCTCTCCATTCTGCTGATGGATGCTGACGGAGGGGGACACAAGTTGGATACCACCCCATGTGATTTGCCCTGTTCCTGGATCATGTGCTAGACCGGTGCCTGACTGCAACAATGGGCTGGATGAGGGCTAATATACTGAAACTTAATCCAGACAAGACTGAGATGCTGTTAGTGGGTGCCTCTTCTGTTCATCCTGTTCTGGATGGGGTTGCACTCCTCCTAAAGAAGCAGGTTTATAGCTGGGGGTTTTCCTGGAGCCATCTTTGTCACTTGAGGCTCAGGTGCCCTCAAGTGGCATGAAGTGCCTTCTAGCAGCTTTGGCTGGTAGCCCAGCTACACCCCTATCTGGACAGGGGAAACCTGGCTTCTGTAGTCTATGCTCTGTTGACATCCAAGTTAGATTACTGCAATGCCATCTATGTGGGGTTGCCCTTGAAGATGGTTTGGAAGCTGCAGCTTGTGCAAAATGCTGTGGCTGGATTGATAGTCAGGACCAGAAGGTCTGAGCAGATAACACCAATTCTGGCCTGCTTGCACTGGCTGCCTGTATGTTTCCAAACTCAATTCAAGGGGCTGGTCTTGACCTATATAAAGCTTTACATGGCTCAAGACCACAATACCTGATAGAGCACCTCTCCCAGTATGAACCTAGCCATACACTATGATCAGCATCTGGGGCCCTCCTCCAAGTGTCTCCTCTGAGGGAGGTTCAGAGGCTGGCAACAAGGCCTTCTCAGTGGTGGAATGCACTCTCCAGTGAGGTCCATCTGGTGCCAACATTGTCATATTTTGGATGCCAGCTTAAGACTCCCAGGCCTGTACTCCCAGGCATTTGACAGCATATGATGGGTTGTTTTAGTTTTTTTTTTAACAAGTCCTGATAGTTTTAGTGTTAATTTTTTAAATTGTTTTAAACTGTTTTAAATTCTTGAATGTTAAAGATGTTATATTATGTTTTATCATGCTACGAACCACCCAGAGAGGTTTGGCTATTGGGTGGTATAAGCATGTAATAAATGAACGAATCAATCAATCAATCAATCAATCAATCAATCAGAGAATGAGTCAAAACATTCAGATAAATACCACTCTGTTGGCATAAGTAAAACTATGGTTGAAAATATCCACTTACTTGACTTGTTTTCTCATGAAATTCTTCTTGGCGTAGTGCTGCCATCTTGAATTTGAACTGAGAATGCTTGATGATCTTGCTCAAAGTCTGACCTACAACAACATGAGCCATCATATGAACAGGCATTTCAAACCCACATCCAATTTTATTGTAGATTCATTGATTCTATTGCCAGTTCCTCTATCTGCACCGGTGCATTAAAATAGCATAGGAATAGATTGGGAGAATTTGAAATATTTGGAGTATTTATTTCTAACAAAACAAGTTACCAGTCATCATGATGGTTCTGACTGCTACTATAATGCAGCATATAGTAGAAAAGTAGCTTATTTTCGTAAATCCTGAACTTACAGTTCAAATGGCTTTGTCAAATAAATAAGCAAATAGATGGTATGGTTTTAGAAGAATGCTTAATGTCCTTCTCATGTATAAAATGCAACCCTTTATTTCTGTCCAACAGCGCAGCAATCAGTTTTTCAATGGTTTATAAAGAGATGCTGGTGGGTTTGGGGGTTTTTTTTTGGCGCATATTTAAGACTCAAAGCGAACACAAAACCATTGCAGAGATTAGATATTGCACAAAGATCACAAAAGCCTACAGAGCTCTTTTGAAATACACACATCACAGAAGAGACTAATGTGTACATTTATTGAAATGGGGATGTAAGAGAGCTTTTCAAGGCAGTGGTGACTGATGATTTACCAACGGTCTTCAGGAAAAGGGAGTTGGGGTTGGGAAATCAGATTCCCCAAATGAACTATTCTGAATTAGTTCCCCAAACTTCTCAAAGGATATGTGCTCTAAAGCTGTATTATGTTGTAACTTATTCTTATTTAATGCATGGATGAATATGTCCTTAAAAAAAAAAAAAAACTGAATTATGCATGTATTTCTGTGCTCTGATAGTGTATACATGAGGGTGAAAAGGTATTATATTTATGCTGAACTAGATGTTAGATGGTCTGCAGTATAACTTTCTGTTGGCCTTGAATCAAAGAGTATATCATGAGGGAAAATGGGACTGACACATCTTGGTTTCATTCAGATCAAATAATGTATATCTGTATTCAAATTCCAACAGTAGATTCACACCCACTGAGCATTCTTTCCTTAATCAAATGAGTTTTCCTGACAGCCAGGTCAGTAAAGAGCCTGGAAACCAGGTTGGATTATGCTCAAAAGATTTACATTTGAACAATTGACCTTTCCTGGCTTTCACTGAACCCTAATTAACCTTTTTTCAATGCCGCCTTTTGGCATACTATTTAAAACTCTCTGTGAGGTGATAGATTCCATCAGATTATTCTAGTGTATGGATAATTACGTACCTTTTTTATTTTTTAAAATCCTATGAAAATCATAGGGGTTGGCTGAACACACAGACTATGAGGTCTCACAGAATCAGGTGACTTGGAAAATGGCTTGGAATAGGCCCAACAATTAGGCAAAGTGGGGCGGCTGCCTCAGGCACCTATTTTGGGTGTCATGAATGGAAAACAAATTGTTAGTTCATTTATTATTATTGTATTTTTACTGCTAGGGGAAGGGAGAAGCAAGTGTGGGATTTTCTGTATCAGGTGCCAGAATGACTGGGCTTGGCCAGCCCTGAGTACTCTGAGCTTTGACTTGGATTGGGGGGGGGGGGGCATCATTTTCTGCCTTTGAAACAAAATGCCTTGGACCAGCCTTGGGCCCTTTGTTTTTGGCATATATATGAACCTTTTATATAACACCTTATCTGCTAAAAAGCCATCAAGGCAGTGTACAACAATTTAAAACAATAACACCTCAAACCAATACAAACAACAATATTAAAAACAGAAAATTGAAACTACACATTTTAAAGGTGAAACTGAAAAGATGTGTCTTCACACCCTTTCTAAAGGCCAAGAGAGTGGACGCCAATTGTAGTTCTTGTGGGAGCGCACTCCATAGTTTGGGAGCAACACAGGAGAAAGCGCTTTCACGCATGCCTGACAAATGGGCCTGTGTGAGTAATGGCACCCTCAAAGGGGCCTTTCCTGCACATCTTAATACCTGAGCAGGTCCATAGCAAGATGGGCAGTCTCTTAGATAGCCAGGTCATAAAACATTTAGGGCTTTAAAGGTTAGGACCATCACCTTGAATTGAACCCAGAAAGCAATTGGCAACTAGTGCAGGTGTTTCAGGACAGGTGTAATATGTTCCTGATACCGTGCACCTTGTCAGCTTGAGAGATTGTCCTATCTAGAAATGAAAGACCAAATGTTCAAGCTTCCATCTTCAACCACTGAGCTGACCATTTCTAGAGGGATAGCCATATTAGTCTGTTGCAGCAAAAACAAGAAAGAATCTTGTGGCACAACAAATGTATTCTGGCACAAGCTTTCATGGATTAGAGCCTACTTCATCAGATGCAGTGGGTTGTCATTCATGAAAACTTGTACCATCCTGAGTCCTTAAAGTGCCCCAAGGGCCCAAGACTCTTTGAGCTTTTCTACACGAGACTGTTAATCCGCTGTATCTACTTTCAGTTTTGTCACAGAATTGAGATCTGAGCTCTACCCACAGGGCTTTCCTTTCCTGCTTTTCTGCTACATGACCTCTAGGCGGCACTGTGCTATAGCAGAATAACACAATTACAAAAGTAGGAAAATATGTTTTCTTTTGCTTTCATAGATAATATTCCATTTTCCCCATTCTAAAAAAAAAACTGGGAAGGTACTCATAAAAAATAGAAGTGAAACTAGAGGGTCATGACATTGTCTGAAGAACCCGTAAACAATCGTGAGTAAGGAATGACGAGTGCACAATAAATGCCTTGTGTAGAAAAGCTCTTTGTTGGTTTTGCTTGAACTGATTATGGCGCTGAAGTCTATCTCAGCTAGCCAATGTGAGAATTCTCATACATTTGCAAAATGTATAACTTGTAAAATAAATTGAAAACTTAATAAATACAATAAAATCCCAATAAAAATAGTAACAACAGTAACATAAAACCAATGAGCATACCAACCCAGCATAATGTAGTCCAATACAGGCACAGGATATATAAAATAGGCATCAGGCACAGAAATTAAAACCAAACTGCAGTGACAAAAATAATATATCTGAAACGCTAAAATACAGAACTATTTAAGAAGCCTGGGGGGAAAGTCTTAACCTGATACTGAAAATATAGCAGTGTGGGTGCCAGGAAAGCATTCCAGAACTAAGGGGCCACCACTGAAAAAGCCCTCTCTCTTGTTGCTCCCCTCCGAGCAACAAAATGAGGGAAAACTTGAAGAAGGACTTCCATGGATGACCTTAAGGCACAGGGAGGCACATATGGGAGGAGGTGTTCCAGAAGGTCCCAAGTTCTGTAGAGCTTTATAGGTCAAAACCAGCACTTTGAACTGGGCTTGGAAAAGAATCGGAAGCCAGTGTATATGATCATTATGCCTGGTCCCAGCTGGAACTCTCACAGCCATATTTTGCACTAGCTGAAGTTTCTGGATCATCTTCAAATGTTGCCCCGGGGGACACACACACCTTTTTCTCATATGCAAATATATGCAAATTCAGGTTTTGCCCAGGGCAGCATTAATGGGCAGCAGAACAGCAGTTCCTAATGTGACCAGCACGTCTTGAGCAAGAGCATGAGAAGTATGCTAGATGGGGTGGATTTTTTCAGCTTTGCCGCTGTTGTTTCCCCAACAAGGGGTACTGTTGTGCCTCCAGTTGGTCAGACAGAGACCAGCCATGCTGGAGTGTGTTTGGGGTGGGGCCAGGCTAAGTGCAGCCTGACCCAGCTGGGCAGCCTTACCAATCAGCACCTGCTCAAAAGGCAGGTCCCAAACACACTCAGATGCTGGAAGCAATTGTTTGCTAATACAGCTACAGCCGGACACTCCTGACATTCCTGACCTCAGACTCCTGTACCTTTGAACCTGGGAATGACCCTGACCACGACTTTGCCTGATCCCAAACTGGTTTACGTTTGCTCTGTTTTGGACTGATATATTTTGGCTTCGACTGAAACTGGACGGATTTACGACAGGTACTTTGCTATGCAAAGGAGAGTTCTGGCCATATGCCCTCCCTCCTTAATTGCAGCACCTATAGCAGGGGAAAGGCCATAACAGGGGAAAGTATTTTTTTCATGAGAGGAGCGGCGGGGACGATAGTTGAATTCCTTTCACTTAGGTTAAGTGTTAAGGTTAAGGGATGATGGATATGCCATGGGTTGGTTCTACCTGAGGTGAGAAGGGGAAACTTCTGAGTCTGAGGAACATGGCAGTTGGCATTCTTCCAGACACTCACCTTCGGTGAAGCGGCTTATGGCGCTGCTGCTGTAAAAGGAAGATGAGGTTGTGCAGCAGGCTGTAAAGAAGCCTTCCCTAGCCTGATGCCTTCCGGCTATTTTGGACTACAACTCCCAGCATTCCTGACCATTGGCCATGCTAGCAGGGGCTAATGGGAGTTGAAGTCCAAAAAATTTGGAAGGCACAAGGTTGGCATTTATCCAACTCCCAAGAATTTTGGGGATTTGAGAGAGATCAATAATACGACGACGTGATTGCTGTATAAAGATTCCAATGTATGTTTTCCTACCTCTATTTGTACATAAAGACATACAACCCTTTAAGGGAATGAATACTTCGGACCATCTACCTGCAGCTAAGTCAGAGTCTAGAAGAGGGATAGGCAACCTTTTGGGGCCATGGTCGTATTTGGCAACAGGGATAGTTGAGAAACTACACTGGGCACCACAACAAAATGGTTGCCATTTGAGGCATGGCTAGTCACAAAGGACCTGACCTGCTCAAAAGGCTGAGTGCAAGGCAGAGGTGGGATCTGAGCCCAAGACACTAAACAACTCCTTTGAGCCCGCAGTTTTCAGCACCAACAGAAGCCTATTTCACAGCAATCCCAGCTGCTGGTAGGAAAATGTGTTAAGTAAAAAAAAAAAAAAAGTGGGAGGAGTACAGCACCTTGGCTGGCACCAAGAAAGGCGTCCCATAGGCACCACATTGCCTACTCATGGTTTAGAAGATAGCATTTATTGCCTCCCCCCCCCCCCCCGTGCATCCAGTTTCTTATTTTATGTATTTTTCGCATTCAGTTTAACAAACATTGTTCATGGTGGCCGCTCCACAGTGCTGGAAGGCCATTTCCCCCCCAAGGTCTGCCAAAAACCAATGTGCCACTCCAGAGCTCTGGTGTCCACATTGAGAGGGCTTCTCCATTCACTTGAATGGAAGGCGTAGGCCCACACATGCATCCCTTTGTGCATATGTTGCTATCTTCTCCATTGAAGTGATTCACTATGCTCACAAGAACAAATATAAGAATGTTAGCATCCTACTGGATGAGACCAAAGGCCTCTCTAGTCCAACATCCTATTTCCCACATCGACCAACCAGATGCCTCCAGTAAGTCCACAAGCAGGGCATGAAGGCAGTAGCCCTCTTCCCCAGCCTAAATGCCTTTAAATGATCTTTCCATTTGGGCAGGGGGTCATTTTCAATCAATCAGTCGTCAATGCAATGCAAGCCGGAGCGGTCCTCCCCCATCATCCGCATGCAGTTTTGAAGAAGTACCATGCTGCTTCTATGAAATGACTAACAACGCTCAACGGAGAGGGAAGGATTTGGCGCTGCTGGAGATGTGCAGGCCTGCTTCTATAGTGTTTACTCATCCTAAAAATCATCCTTTCAGAAGGAATACAGCAGATGAAAAAACCCCAAAACAAAACCTAGAAGGGAACATTTCTTTGCGGTCATATCAAGGGAGGAAGAACCACATCTTAAATTTCTGCTGTATAACTTGTATTCAGCTTTTATTTTCTTGCTTTTCCCCCTCATGCTATTCTGAGAAATAACTTTAGTTTGATATCCTCCATCTCTCAGCCCCGTCCCCACCGGCTTTCAAGATGCCAAGACTTTAACATTCAAGATGCCAAGACTTTACTGAAACAAACCGTGTTCCCAACTATGTTTGTGCAACCATAAGTGGAGAATGGCGACATGAGGGCATCAGTTCTTTTACTCCCCTTTCCTCTGAAAGTCACAAACCACAACAATCCAGTGTGGGGTGTCACACCTTGTTTACACACTTGGGGCGCAACCCTATGCATGTTTAGACAGAAAAAGGCCTACAACTCCCAGCATGCCCCAGCCAGCCATGCATTTTTCTGTCTAAGCATGCATAGGATATTGCGCCTTTAGTCATTCATCATGTGGCAGCTGTTTGTAATCCTGTAACCACTTGGAACTTTAGGCAAGTGCGTTGTGGAGGTACAATGGAGGCTCATCTCTTTGTTTGGAGGCTACAAGCAACTGCCACCACAGGATGAGTTTTTAACCGGCGATGTTTATATTGCAAATTGTTATGTGATTCCATCCAGGACTTTGTGATCTTATAGTGGTGCTGTTCCCCTGTTATCTGAGTGCAATCCACAATGTTTCTCAGTTGAGCAGATGCAACGTTCACGTTTTCATGTGCTTGGGCAGACATCCAAGCACCAGCAAGCCTCCTGCCTACACACTGTTAATGGTGCCACCAGAGGGATGGGCGAGATGTTTGTTGGGTTTGCATTTTAATGTGAGCTTAAACAACTCACACTTCACAAACCTGCACATGAATTGGAATGCAGTTAAATGACAATATTCACACTTTTCAGAGTTTTACGATGCAGCTCGCAAATAAAAAAAAAACCTGCACAAACATTGTGTATAATAGGAGAAGGTGTGCATTAGGGAAAAGAGTACACAAAAACATATTAGGGACAATTTATTGGGGGGAAAGGGTGTATATTTGGAAGAGTGAATGCAAAAAATGCATATATTTGGAAAAGTGCACACATATTAAGAGAAATGCACACAAAATTATGTACGAATTTTCGTGCAGACGCTTAAAGGAAAAAAAATGCAACATGATGCAGAAATGGAATGGAAGGAACTTAATGATGGGAAAGTGAGAAACTGAATGGAACAGACCTAGATGGATAGATTTGTCCATACTTACCCTGGTCCCTGCAATCGCTGCTTGTATGCCTAGTTGCAGGTCATTTACACATATTCCAAGTCAATTGTGATCTCATTAAAAATGAAGAGCTCATGTGCATAAAATGACCCTGGGGATACAATTGGAAACAGCATCTCTGCTATGAGTTTTCCACCATTTTCTGTAACATTTGCTGCACAAGTTGATCTCACCACACTGGCCATGGCTGCCTCGGGCTTAACCAGGCCTTTCTGCATGGGAAGAGCCCCTAAATACTATGGCAGGGGCAGTGGAGGTAGAAAGCCTGCCCCAGGGATGCTGAATTGGGTGGTATCTTCTGGTGCGGGATAATATGTGCAGCATCTCTTAGCTAGGAGTTCTAGAAGTGAAAAAGCTAAACAAGCGTGACTTGCAACCAAACTACATATTACTTTTAATCCATCACATGCAGCCATGGCTTGTATCCAATGTTATGCTAACCTAAATCTCATTCATTTCAGTGGGTCTACTCCAAGTAAGACTAACATTGGATACAACAACCCAATGTGTTATTTTTTCCTTATTCAAAAGTAATTGCAAGGGACCCAGTCTGGATTGAGTCCTTACAGTGGGAGGAGTAGGGGGTTAACTCTTTGTCTCCTGCTGTGGTCCCAATCCAGATTCTCAAGGCCTGCAATCTGCATAGGAAAAAAGCCTCAATTTGCTTCCCCTGTACTTACTTTTGAGTAAGGGAAATGGACAGATGTAGCTGCATGCTGTGTACTGAAGGTAGTAGTTTGGTGTTAGAATCTTCTTTCACAACTCTAGTTTTTACTGCAAGCATGGCATACATTATGGCTAGAGACGTTATCAAGCTTCATAATTCCTTGACTGTGTACCTGGTGACTCGTAGTGCTTGGTCCAAATATGAAGCAAGCATTATGACTCACCAAATTGCAGCTTGAATTTTAATTTGAGCCAGAGAAGACCTCTGTTGCTCTGTCCCTCCCGCCTAGAAGGCCACATACAGATTACCAAAAAAGAAGATACCAATTTGCATAATATTTGTATATGCAAATATATAGGTGCACATTTAGAAATAATAACTATTGTTTATTTTATTTTATTTATTTATTATATTTATACCCCGCCTTTTTTCCTGCAAGGAACCCAAGGCGGCTTACATAATCCTCCTCTTCCTCCTCTCCATTTTATCCTCACAACAACCCTGTAAGGTAGGTTAGGCTGAGAGTCAGTGACTGGCCCAAAGTCACACAGTGGGTTTCATGGCCGAGCGGGGAATAGAACCCGGATCTCCTGAGTCCCAGTCCAACACCCTAACCACTACGCCACACTGGCTTTAAATAGAAAGACATCTCATCGTAGTGGAAAAGACTGACCAGATGACCTGTATGCCTGCTCAGTCTGCTGTCCAGGGGCTAACGGTTGATGGGCAACTTCAAGGCCCAGCAGCTCTTCCTTCTGATGGTTCTTTACCTTTAAACCACACTTGGACTTAACAGTCCATCAAATAGAGGACACCTTCAGATAGAGGACTGTCCACTGCCAGATGTTCAAAATAGAGGATTGTCCCCTGTAAAGTCGGGCACTTGCCTTGGAAACCCATGACTGAGGGTGGGAGAAAAGGCTTGCGAATGGAAGAATGAAGGAAGGAATTTCATGGGTCGGTGAAGGGGGTGAGGGAAGGGCTTGGAGGTTCATGTGGGGCACAATGCGGCCCGATATGACTCAAAATCATCCAAGCTATTTACCAATGTAGGGGTGGGGGTGGAGGTGGGGATACAGCGCTGCTCCTTTTGAGGCAATTTATAGGGATGGGCCATTTGCCCATCACTAGTTAAGGTCGATAGCAGTCATTTCAGACTGATTGCGTCTATGAAGCAGAACACAGAAGGGGGGGTATTGTAGACGGGGTGCAGTCATTTCCACAGGTGCAATTAAGGAAATCATCCAGCTGGGTGGAGTGCATTAGGCCCAGTGACCTTAGTTTGAACGGGAGTCCCCCAACTCATGCACAAAAAAGACAGAAAAAAGAAAGGAGAATGCTGTAAGGGGGGGGGGGAGACTTTTAAGATCAATGTCTCCTGCTATTTTAAATAATTTAAATGAAATCAAAACAGAGCCCGCAGGATCCTTAAGATCCTGAACTACAATTTCTACCAAAGCACTTCTTCTATGGATGCAGATCCTGCCTGCACACCATGGCATCTGCTGAGTGGGCCTTTGAAGTCACTGTGCCTTGGACTGCAGCTGTTCCCAAATCCGCAGAGGAACTGGCACCTGTGGGTTGTTGCTTTTTTTTTTTTTTTTTTTTTTTTTTTAACATTTTCTACTGACAGGCAAGTTCAATTAAAAATCAAAACCACATTTAAAATGGCTAAAACTAGTTCCGTAGTCCAGTAGTTTCAGTCTCAAAGTTTCAGTTCCAGTATCAACAGGCACAAAAGTGAGATTTTTTAAAAGAAAGATTGCTCAGTAGTTCCATGGTGTCTTTGGGTAAAATCCAACATAAGTCCTACGTAGAGAAGACCCATTGAATTAAAATGGGACTTGAGCTAGTCATGACTAACTTAAGTCTCATTCATTTCAATGGGTCTGCTCTAAGAAGGCTTTCTGTGGGTTTTTACCCTTTAGGTATATTTTGGACTGCCCTTGTTTATCTGGCATTCTGCATTTTTCAGCAAGTAAGTTTGCAGACAATTTCTTTCTTTTTAAAGTTCATTGTAGCATAGCATGGTTGAATACTGCTACATCATCATCATCATCATCATCATCATCATCATCATCATCATCATCATATGCAGTGATAGGGTGCCTGCAGGACTGGCAAGAATTCCATAGCAGCAGCTACCCCATCACTGTGTCATTGGTTGGGTTTACACGTCATGCTAACCCACCCTGGCAATATGCCACTTTGGGTTGGTTGTTTCGCAAACAACCCACAGTGCACTCGACAGCTCATTGGGCTCACTGCGGGTTGCTCTCCCTCTCCTTTCCCCTTGGTCCTCCAGACCGTATTCCAGGGGATATCTTGGCTAAAGCCGCCTTGTCTCCTCTCCCTACCACAATCGTGAGCCCTTTTGAGGTTGCCATGGCTTCCCCCCCCCTTTTCCCTTTAATTTTTTTTTTTTAAACTCTAGGTGCTTGGGAAGGTGAAAAAGTGCAACCCACCCTCCTTTTCCTGACACTTGCCATTGATAGCTGTCAAAGCTAGGGCTTTACCGTATTTTTCCGTGTATAAGATGATACTTTTTCCTAAAATCGTTAGCCTAAAAATTGAGGGTCGTCTTATACACGGAAGTACGGTAAGCTGAGGAGAGAATCAGGAACAAGTCCTGCAACTCCCAGCATCCCTGGGGAATGCTGAGAATTGTAGGGCTTTAAAAAAACCAAACATGCACAGGACTGCGCCCTAAACCCCTTTAAAATGAGGACAATATGCATGTACAGCCTCGGGTGTATGGATGGGGGGGGGGATAATGAACTGAGAAGGGGAACATGTGTAACAGTGAGCCCCTCTCCCTTGACTTCGCCTCCAGCCCGGGCCCCTTCCCAGCCTCCCTCACCGGGTCTCCCTCTGGCTGCCACAGTCACGGGGAGAAACAGAGGAGAGCCCGGCGCACCCCTTGTCCTTTTACAGGCCGCTGCTCACCATGGGGCAAAGAACATGAAGTGCGGTGCGCTCTGGGCGCCATGGCGAAGCATCTCGGTGTAGTCAAGTGCCGCGCGTGAGGGTCCGTCTCGGCGCCTGCCGCCTCCTCCTCCTCTTCCGTCTCCTCGGCCCACGCGAGAGCCCCACATAAGACCAGGGAGCCAAGCAGCAGAGCCAGGCAGGCGGCGTGAGAGGAGGCCCCAGGAAGGAGAGCGGCAACCATGGTGGTGGTGCAAAGGAAGAGAGAACCAAGAAGCCGGCCCGGACCACGTTGCCCCTCCCGCCCCTCCCGGTGCTGCCCGGACAGCGTCTCTTCCAGCCTCCGCCCCCCAGCGCACCTCGGAGAGTCAAAGGGTGACGGGGAGGGGGTGGAAGGAAAAGGCCGGCGACGCTAAGGCGAGTCTTGTCTCGCTTTCTTCCTTCAAGCTCAGCTCAGGCTGAAGAGGGGCTTGGACTGAGGAAGCGGCCCATTGTTCCCTTGTGATGCATACCGTAGTATCATAGTACTGGTATGTAAATGTGGCCTAACCACTAAATAAAAATGTGTTCTGTTATTTTTTTAAAAATATTGATTTAAAAAACCGTGTTCTGTTTAATGTTTAAAATATTGATTTCTGAATTTTGGGTCAGAAATGTGGGGGGCGTTTTATACACGGAAAAATAGGGTAATTTTGGGTCAGAAATGTGGGGGGCGTCTTATACACGGAAAAATAGGGTAATTTTTTTTTTAAAGCAGGGATTTAGAGAGGGCTAAATAGGGTTGTTTGGACAGGGAAGTATAGATATGAAACCTGTATACTTCCCTGTCCAAACTAACCTAGAATCATAGAAAAGTAGAGTTGGAAGGGGCCTACAAGGCCATCGAGTCCAACCCCCTGCTCAATGCAGGAATCCAGGTCAAAGCATCCCTGACAGATGGCTGTCCGGCTGCACCTTGAATGCCTCCAGAGTGGTAGAGCCCACCACCTCCCTAGGTAGTTGGTTCCATTGTCTTATTGCTTTAACAGTCAGGAATTTTTTTCCTGATGTTTAGGTTGAATCTGGGTTCTTGTAACTTGAGCCCATTATTCCGTGTCCTGCAAACTGGGATGATCGAGAAGAGATCCTGGCCCTCCTCTTTGTTTTGCCCTGCCTAAATGCCTGCTTTCAAAAAAAAAAAATCCTACTTCTGACAAATGTCAGGAAAGAGGGGGTAGGGCTGCACTTTTCTACCTTCCCGAGCACCTAGAGTCTTGGGAATGGGTGAAAAGGTTGGGGGCACGGGGACCTTATGTGGGTGGGGCACTCAAAACCCTGTGGATCTCACTGCAAAGGGGGGGAAAGGTGTCTACCCCCTTTCATGAGCAAAGATCACTCGTGGCTTTGCTTTCCCTTGACAGCTCGCCTTTTAACAGCTGTCAGGGGAAAGAAAGCAAAATAAAAAATAAACCTATTGGGAGCCTCTCTGGGTCAATGTCCATGGTTGGTACCTGCTACACTTTTACAGCAGGTACCCCTAGGACATTGCCCAGGCAAGGCTTCCCATTTTCAGACCTGCAGAACTATGCACCTCCGCTGTTCCACAAGTCTATTTTTTTAAAAAAAACTTACGAAAAAATTTGTGCACATTTGGGACACAATTTTTTTTTAAGCAGGTGGCCAACCAATGACAGCCCCTCCAACGTGCTGCTTGGGCACTTTGGCAGCACGGACAAAATTGCAAAGAACAGCAAGCGTTGGTGGTTTTTTTTGCTGCTCTTGCCTCACATCTCGCTCACCGCTTCCCTTTATCCATGGTGGGATCAGTCATCCAAGTTGGACAACACAACAAGCCACTGTGGGTAAAATAAACTCTACAACATGGTATGCCAAACAGCCTTAATGGCAAAAATATCCCATAATCTGATGGTGGCAAGGGGTCAAAATAAACATGATTCATTTTATGTGATTTCACATGATTTTATTGTTTATATGAACAGGATGGAAAATCAACATTACATTCCTTCACAATATAAAATGCTGTGGATACTATAAAGAATACTGAAACAAAACGAAAACATGTTCTTATTTTAAATAATTGTTGTCTAATTAAACAATTTAGGCCAAAAGTAGACCCTTTATAACCTTATGCCCAGTACCTACCTAAGTTATTTTCTACTACTTAAAACTGATTTAACATGGAAGTAAAATTATCGTTTGTTTTCTCTGTTAGGTATATTTTTTCTTTTCTTTTTAAAATATCTTTTCCTGTCCTTCTATTGTTTTGCTCTTTTTTTGGTATTGTCCAGCAGAAATTTAATAAAATACTATAAAAAAACAAAAACAAAGCAAACCCTACAGCAGTCCATGGGTTCTTAGAGTGACATGTTTGAAAAAAACAGCAACAAGCCACCCTGCAGGAAGTGGTCTTCATTGGGACAACACGAGAACCCACCGGTGCTAGTTACCCACTATGGATTGTCGTGTCAAGCAAACCAGGTCAGTGTGTCAAGGCCAAGCTGCCCCTGTCAAATTTTCACCAGTCATATTACCTGTTAAGAGCGCAGCTCTTCTATGACTACATAAAGGGAAATATTCCAAATTTGCAATTTTGGGGGAAAGAGAGAGGGAAAGGCATCTTCTGATAGAAAGTGCAGATAATGGTTTGGATCTAGGATCTGCCTTCTGCAAGAGCAAGCACTCCATCACTAGTTATACCCAAAAAACCCACCTGATTTTTGGGGATCCTTTATCACCACCACCACCGCCGCCGCCGCCAACTCCATTCGGCAGGGTCTCCTGGCTCTCTATGTAGTATTTTTGGTGGGCAGGAAGGACTACCATGGGAAGGAAGGGGTGGGAAAGTCCACTTCCATCAACGCAGTTGATCCAGCATTCATCTGGATCCAACCCATTATCCATTATCCAACCCATTACAATATAGAGATGCCTCAAGGTTTGACTCGACTTATGGAAGGAAAAACCAATATTATTTCTTTTAATGTAGGATATATTATAATGGATGGTTTTGAGTTCCACAGCCACAGGAATGGCTGGTGATCTTCTGTACAGTAAACATTCTAGTCTTCACTGCATGCAACTTAGCCGAATCAACAAACCTCTGCTCTTCTCAGATATGCTCAATTCAGGCACATTCTCCTCCACATTATTTTCTTCTTCTGGCATGACAAATTAGTGAAATTACCCTGCACAGACTAACCTTCCAAGGCCAACTGTTATTTTATATATTGATGAATTGGCAAGAGAAATGTTTTGATCATTGTTCAAATAATTATTAAAACAACAACACCGACAGCATAAAAGAAGTGGTGCTTGAACATATGGACCATTAAAGGATCATTCAGGTCAGAATCATGGCAGTGCAGTTAATACACCTTGAAAGGTTAATCCATCACATTTTATTTTATTTTTTTACATCAGTGGTATTTTGTGGCCTTTCACAGGCAATGATGGTTTTGTGGGGATTTTCCCCCCCTGTTGGACTTTGAAATGAAAAAGACCAAACTATTTATGTGTTCTTATTTTTCAACGACCCGAAAAGATTCTGCAATTATGAAAATGTTCTTCACAGGAATGAGGGAAAACTAGCTTTCATGATTCATATTTGGGATTTGCTCTCTGCTTCATCTCATGGCTCTTTCCTTTACAGAACATGACTTGGAGGGGCAGTAAATCCTTTGATGTGATAGGAAATCATTACCTGGCTGATCAACTGGGATTGTCCAGTCCTTAAGATAATGACTCAGGGAGATTTATTATAAAAAAAACAAAAAAGGAACAATTATGGGTCATTTCCAGTAATATCCCTGTGGGCCATAAATGTTTGTCATTTATATTTTTCTATTGAATATCAATATTGTTATAAGGAAGTGGCAGGCATTGAGAGAAGCATTCTTGAATTGTGTGGAGGTGGATAAATAGTAGTGAATGAGATCAAGGAGAACTCATGGTATAACTTAAAATGATGGTTTTGGGCTTGGCACAGAGATTCAAACATGCCTTCCGCCCGCCCCCCGCCCCCCACCAGCAAATGATCTTGCAAATCCTGATTTGGATTGTAGCCAAAATAATTCCTTGTGTCATGGCACAAGAGATTTACCATTGCAGCAGTGCTTCCAGATATTGGCTTGGATCCAAAATATCATGAAGTTGCTTTTATCCGTGCAAGGGGGCTCTTCTTCTACCCCTTCCGGCAATAGTCCTACATCTCTCTTAAAAGGCCCAGGCAAGGGACTCTCTATGGCAGCTTTGGAGAGTGTGAAGGGCCTGCCGAATTGGTGCTGAGGCAGAGAGGAGGGGAGGAGGTCCTGGCAATTCTCAAATATAGGGTGGCCAGGTGTCCTACTTTACAGAGGACACTCCTCTATTTGAAGTACTGTCCAGTCCGAGTTTGGTTTAAAGATAAAGAAGGGAGAGCCATCAGGGGCCTTGAAGTTGCCCATCCGCAGTGAGCACCTGGACAGCAGACTGAGCAGGCACACAGGTCACCTGGTCACAGTCTTCCCCCACTACAGTGAAATATATTGTATTTCTATTAAGAATATAATAATTCTTTCTAAACTTGCATCTATACCTATACATTAACAAATGCACTTTCCATGCAATCCTGTGTCCTTTTTTGTTCTCTCTCTCTCTCTCTCTCTCTCTCTCTCTTGCAACGCGTAACTGGCCGCAAGCATGCACAGAAATGTCTTTCAGTCACGTACAGTAAGGCTTTAGTTCAAGAGAATTTTGTTCCTCCCTGGGAGATACACAGTCATTGGGAAGCAAATATGGTGCTTAGCTGCAGAAAGGACAGCTAGGCCGAGGAATTGGAAGGAGAGGAAGAGACATGGTGAATCACACATACCCGAGATCAAAGGGATTTCTGCAACATCACTTTGCTCTGAAGGATATCTATCGGACAATCATCTCTCATTATCCATCTCTTTCCCTCCCCCCACTCCCCATTTCTTTCTTTTAACAGTGGGGATTCTAACTATGAATTTCACAGAGAATCGCCCACTGTGATCCTGCTTATGCTTGGCTTGCACTGAACCCTTGGGAATGGATTAACCTCCCTAGTTGAAGGTGGTATGAAAGAAACATCTGCCTGTGGCATCAGTGGCAGCCAGTGAGATGGTTCACTATAAGAAACCGCTGTTCAGGGTACTGGTGGCATGGAATTCCCACACATACCTAAGTGCCAGGAGGCAGCACCAGAGGCAGATCTCAGTTAGCATCGTGCAAGCATACAGTTGCTGACTGGATAGTCCCCTATGGTGTGTGCCAAGGATATCAGCAAAGGCAATCGTCTAGTCAGCAACCTGCACTTCCACATTGCTGACTGCAGCACTCACTGTTTTCAGCACGCCTTCCAGGCACTTGGTTTTTGGCCAGAATTTACCCAGTCTGCGCCTCCCAGGCCCGAACGCGGACCTGAATGCAACCTGCAGACAAATCCGGACATTTTTGAGCTTGCGATGCAATTTGCGGAACCAAAAAACGTGTATGAAAAAATGTGTACTTTTGAAAAATGAGTCAAAACACATCAATGAGGGGGAAATGTGCACCTTTAACTGATGCACACATTTGAAAAATGTACATCAAAATACGCATGAACGTTTTGCACACACACAGAAGCAACAATGACGCAAAGCTTACAAGCTGATACGAACATGAGTTAGAATGAGCTTTGAGGTGAAATTTGAAGAACCTCGATGGGCTTGAGTTTTGCTGATTTGCACTTGCTTACATTCAGTTCTCTCAAAAAACACATGTCTTGTCTCCAGCCTTGTTGTCTTATTTACTTCTCTGATATTGGGAAGCATTTGGTCAGGGGGCACATGATGTTCCCCCAGTTTCTGCAGTGTCCACTCTGCCCCTTCGTGAAGGCTTCAAATGAACCAACATTCTGTTTTATTTTTAGTACCCAGCCATTATCGAATGTCATAGCCTCAATATTCTGATGTGTCTTTTTCAGTTCAAAGGCATTTGTCCAACAGAACACTCCTTAAAAGAGTTATATTACAAGGAAAAGGAGTGCTTGATTTAATAGTCCATTTACCCCTCCTAATATTTGAGGAGTATAATTGTCAATCATGTAGTGCTCTAAGACCCATTGGATTAAGATATATAATCATAGGGTATGTGACTCACTTAAAGCTATTTATTATGTTTCACCTTTCAACTTCTCAAGGGCATGTTTACATATCACATATTTAATGTCTGTAGAAAAAAAATGCACATTCCAGAGCCAGGAGACATTTTTAAAAAGTCATATTTCGTAAGCGAGATTTCTACAGAAAAACGCAAAGATCTGCTGTAGCTATTCCAAATATGTAAGGCTGGGAGATTAATATGATCCATCGTTGCATCTGTTTGTCAAATACGTATCTGGAGAGTACATTATACTACCAACATGACCTTTAATTACGTAAAAATTTACGCAAATCGTGGCCCGTTTTAAAAACAGAAGTATGCGTGCTGGCTCAACTTGCATCAGATCGACGGAACGGGGTTAATGGAACAGAATTCGTTGGCCCGAGTCAAGAAAATCTGTTGGATTTTCACCCCCCCTATCGGATTTCTCACACATCCCTATGATTTGCTGCCCTTGTTCCCAACTACTGACTTCTGGCCCCATTATATTACCTGTGAGGGATTGTGGCCCTCCACAGAAAAACATTTGCCCACCCCTGCTCTAATATGATTAGCACACCACTGTTCTTGGAGAGCTCAAGGTATCATGTTGTCTGAACACAGTCACTGTAACTCTGTCTTTATACTCTTGAGGGCACAGTACACTCAAATCAAAGATCCTCTCATCTCCGCCTTCATGCATCCAGTGGCCTACTTGTTCCTTGCCTCCCACTCCTCCCCAATGCAGACGCAGGAGTAAGCTCCCCACATGGAGCCTGGGGAAGAACAGACCACCGGATACACCAAGAGGGAGAGAGAACAACTTTGAGTTGCTGTACCTAGCCTAGTGTACTGCTATGCACCATGGAGGTGCAATATGGAGGGGATGGTGATTGTGATGGTGATGATGAAGATGGCTGTTAACATCCCCCCTGCACTTTGTCCTCCAATATGAAGAATGGCAGGATCATGGTCTAAAATTTCATAAGTACACCATTAATATATTGGCTCTTACAATGGATCAATTTATATCCTCCTCTCAACTCAATGCCTGTTGTGTGAAGAGCTGTGAGATAAGGTGGATGTGAGAAGGGATCCAACTTTAGAATGACTTTGATTCAGAGTTCCAAAATGTCCTCCAAGACCCTACATTGCAATGAACAAGGAAGCTACTGTGAATCGGGAGAATGGCAGGTGTATTGAAGCACCTGAGGTAGGCGCCAAATACTGGATCAGAACCATTATATACTTTCTGAGCTCTTTCGCCCACTGCAGATTCTATACTTACCCAGGAAGTCTATCTGCAGTAATGTGTCTCTAAGTGATTTCATCATTTAGGAAACTGACAAATTGAGTAAGGAGTAGAAAATCACTTACTTTTACTGTCAAATGTAAGCATTAGCAGTACGTAGATCTTTTTCTGAAGAAGCAGAATAGAAGACGTAGAATGCAATATTCAGTATTATCATGCAATATTAAACATTTTAGAGCTGTGGCCAAGTATAGCATTTTTATGGATATATATAATGAAATGATTCATTATTTCTTAATATATTTCTTAATCCCAACTACTCATTCCTCAACGGACATACGTAATGCATTATCAAAATATTAATAATCCATTTCGTCTCAGAACACCATTACATTCTTCTTTAGAACTGGAAGGGGTTTTTCTGTTGTTGGAAGTGTTACACTTCACAACTTTTTTAGAGATCCAGAAATAACTCAAACCCTTGAAAAACAGGTTCATGAAATCTAATTTTCAGTCTAGCAAGTAGCCATGCATGAGAAGGAATGCCCCATCTCTTTTTGCTGCCCCAGAGCCAGTGCCTTGAGGTTAGGAGCATAAATATGGTGGCCAGGTGTCCTCTTTTATGGAGGACAGCCTTCTATTTTAAGGGCTCCCAGAGGACAGTCCTCTATTTTGAAAGAATCCTCTATTTGAAGGGCTGTCCAGGTAAGAACCATAAGATAAAAATAAGATCAATAAAAAGGAAGAACAGGGGCCTTGAAGTTGCCCATCAACAGCATCTGGGCAGCAGATTGAGCAAGGCATACCGGTCACCTAGTGACAGGGTTCACACATCACAATAAACCACACTGAAAAAGAATCTGTGGTGGGTTGGTTAATTGGTCACTAAGCCACGCTACTGCCAACACACAATCAGACACTTGCCGGCTTGCCATGGTTTCTCTTCCCTTTTGTCCTCCCATCCCCTCCCAGCTCATATCCCAGTGTCCTTTGTGGCACAACTCATTTATATTCCTGCTGTGATGAGATTCTCCCCCACCCTCTCTCTTGTCTTGCAAAGCACCTGCATTGACACAACACATATATATGCCATATCTTTGAAGTGTAGGCGGGGGCCTATCTTAACTTTTACGATGAGGTGGCTGAGAGTTTTATTTATTTTCTTTCTTTAATACTTAAAAATAGCCTCCTTGACTGCTCCTCGCAGCTGGGGATGAGCGAGATTCCTCTTCATAGCACGGCTATGCATGTATGTGTGATTGACTTATCTCTGGGTAAGTGTGCACACCCCAAATTTGGGACCATGGCAAAATTCAATTTAAGCTTTCCCCCTCCTGTTTTCATGGCAAAATTCATGTATACTCAAAATTAAAAATTAAAAATTGAGGCCTCTCTGTAACCCTTTCAAACAAGCCATGCAGGACCCACACTGGGTTTGCACGTCATAACAAGCCACCCTGAATGACCGAATAACAAACCATGGGTTTTCAGGGTGGCTTATGTGTGGTTACCAACCCATGCTTAAGCTATTGTCAGGGGACGCTGGTGACTCCTATTTCGGTGGGACTCCTTTCCCATTACAGGTTTTGCAGCTTTTATTTGGAGCTTCATAGGAGCTATCCATGGAGCCATCCCCAAAATAGGTTCGCCACCATGGAGCCCCATGGATAGCTCCTATGAAGCTCCAAATAAAAGCTGCAAAATCTGTAATGGGAAAGGAGCCCCATGAAAACAGGAGTCATCACTTTCCCCTGGCTATTGTGCTGGGTTTGGACTAAGGATGGCCACTTCCCCCCCCCCGTCCAATGGCGCCCGGCAGCTGCGGCGCTTGGCGGACTTCCAGGTCCGCGGCGTGTCATTTCTGGGTCCCTGGCGCTGCATTTTTTACGTAAATATCAAGGTAAACTACCTTAAAACTGCCGCGATTTGCTATTCGCGGCCGTTTTAAGGAAGTTTACCTTGGTATTTACGTAAAAAAATGCAGCGCCAGGGACCCAGAAATGACACGCCGGGGACCAGGAAGCTCCTTTCACCACGGGAACTTGGGGCAAGCCAGGGCCAGGTAAGTCTTGCTGAGCTTGGGGGGGGGAGTGGGGCGATTTTGCTCCATTCCTCCCCCCCCCGAAATTCTCGGCCATCCCTAGTTTGGATGTCACGACAAGCCACTGTGAAACAAACAAGGGTGACAAGCCACTGTGGATTGTTGTGTCGTGCGAACCAGGTCACAAACTTCCACACTATGGTGTGTTGTACTGTATTTCTATTTAGATTATCATAATTCTTTCTAAATTTGTATCAATACATATAAATTAGCATATGCAAAATTTATGCAAATCCATGTCCTCTTTTGTCCTCTTGTGGTGATGCATGTCCTTTTTGGGTGACTCACAAGTGGCCACCCTAAGCATACAGCCTGATCCATACATCACCAAAGGGCTGTTTCTCCATGACTGCATTTTATACCAAATAATCAATAGTAGTACAATCATAACCCCCAGATCCACTGACTGAAGGGGATCAGGATAAGGGCCTCACATCTATCTGGGAGGTCCTGGTCATCACTATGGAAAACTGCACAGGCAAAGCTCTACCCCTGGCAGTGTTCCCACTGGTGGTAGGCCCCAAACTGGGGCATTCTGGGGGTGAGGCAGGCACAGTGTTGGACTCACTGGTTCCAAAGCCCCTCCACTCCCTGAAGAGGTCCTTGGATTGGGTCCCTCAGCTATGCCAGCCAGGAGCTGGAGTAGCTATCTTTCCCCACATCGGAATTCTGATGAATGCATACATACTGGGCTAAAAAGCATGGTACGGCCACCCCACCTCCTGCCCTTGCTGGAATGAGCTGACAGGGCTTTGGAAAGAGTGGGTGATCCGCAAAGTCGCTCCCTGCCCTCTCATTTCAGACTGTTCAGCCCAAGAGTAAAGTCACATGGAAGGTGTGGGCCATGTAGGAAGTTCCGATATTAATGCCACGTCTTTTGTGACACTTCACACATTATTCCTTCCTTCCACATGGTTTCGCCAATCCATACATTACCAGAGCGGCAAGGTCTGCAGCCAGAGAAGACCCAAGACATTCTGAAGCCTGAGACGGAAAATGCAAATGGAATCTCCCCCCCCCCCATGGGTAAAAATATAACTAAAGAATTGATTATTTGTTACCCTGTCATGGTACCCCAAAATCTGAGACAAACTGCCTAAGCACATGGCCAAATGCAGACACAAGGAAGCAGCAATCATGCCACTCAGCTGAGGTATGAACCAGCCCCTTTAATTATTTAAATCATTATTTCACTTAGAATCATAGAATCATAGAAAAGTAGAGTTGGAAGGGGCCTACAAGGCCATCGAGTCCAACCCCCTGCTCAATGCAGGAATCCAGGTCAAAGCATCCCTGACAGATGACCATCCAGCCGCACCTTGAATGTCTCCAGATTGGGAGAGCCCACCACCTCCCTAGGTAGTTAGTTCCATTGTCTTATTGCTCTGACAGTCAGGAAATTTTTCCTGATGTTCAGGTGGAATCTGGGTTCCTGTAACTTGAGCCCATTATTCCGTGTCCTGCAAACTGGGATGATCGAGAAGAGATCCTGGCCCTCCTCTGTGTGACAACCCTTCAAGTACTGGAAGAGTGCGATCATATCTCCCCTCAGTCTCCTCTTCTGAAGGCTAAACATGCCCAGTTCTTTCAGTCTCTCCTCATAGGGCCTTGTTTGTAGTCCCTTTATCAGCCTTGTTGCCCTCCTCTGAACTCTCTCCACTTTGTCTATGTCCTTCTTAAAGTATGGTGCCCAGAACTGGACGCAGTACTCAAGATGAGGCCTAACCAGTGCTGAGTAAACTTGATATATTGTTGGCTTCCTGCAGCATCTGGTTTCATGTAAAATTCTTAAGGACCATGGGATGGGGATACAGTACAAAAGACTCTAAAAACATGCAGCCGCTTACCAGCCCGCTTTTTTTTTTTTTTTTTTTAAATTAAAGGGACATAATTTGTGTGCTCCATTTCTTGGTGAGCAGATAAAAATCAGGCAGTACACAAAATTACATATGTACAGTGTGATCCTAAGCCTGTTTACTCCATTGAATGGCACTTATTTTCTAGGAAGTGTGCTTAAGACTGTAACAGTGCAATCCTATGCATGTCTACTCAGAAGTAAGCCCCACTGAGCTCTATGGGAGTTAGTCGCAGGAAAGTGTGTGTAGGACTGCAGTCTCAGGGTATTTGCTTTTCTTTCTTCCCTTGCCAAAAATGCTCTGTGTTACTGAGAATTCATGTTGAAATAGCATTTCTTTTGGTTCAAGATGCTTTGCTTTTCTATTTTTATGCTGATGTTTTATGCATACCTCCGGAGTAAGGGATATCACACTACAAGAGGTTACAGAGCAAAATATCTTACCTCCTCATTTTGTTTACTCGGTGCCTAACTAGTCAGCTCTGATCCCTCAATGTTATTGAACAATATTTCTTTGCATGTCGGCGTTCACACAATGATGCAGAAGAGGAAGCTTTGTAACTATGAGACCACAACAAAAATTGGCAGGGGACTCAGGTATGCATCTTCGCCGAAATGACTTCTTAAGAATCTGCTCAAGGAGCTACCCTGGAGCATGTAAGCATTCAAGACAGCAGAATGCATTTGAAATATGCATTTTTATATCTAGGCTGTTTGAGGTTGTATCATCAGCTGAAAGTCAGAGAGTGTCTAACAATCATGTCACTGATAGTTCAAGGATTCTTTCCGATAAGAGGTAATCCCAGCTTATATAAAAGGGAGCAGTACTGTGAGTCAATGAACAAATGTTGCACTTCACGCCATTAGAGGAATAATAATAGGCCTCCTTGAAAGACCTGGCAGTTGGCATTAGGATAGGTCTGCCTTACAGTAAATAAGGAAAGTTTCCGCCAACCGACTGCTCACTTGGTGACAATGTGAATGACCTCCACTGAAAAGTATTGTTGTTGACGTCAGGTTGGTGATACAACATCTCTGCCTGTATTCTTTGTACAGTGACAGCTATTTTGTACACATGAGTCAACACTTGCTCTTGCAGTGACTGAGTGATGTGAACATGCATGTGTGAACCCACGCTTAGGCTGTAATTCAGAAAGCCCGTGCAACTCCGGCAATAAGAATGCTTATAAGAGTCGAGGTTGAGAATGAAACCTACAGTGTCTAAAACACTAGTCCTCACATTTCTTCCTTTTTTTAAAAAAAAACTTGCTCATCAAACACACTCCTCTGTTAGAAATAATCTTCCCTCTAGCCCACTTGGGTTATCCTAGGTACGTAATATTGCCTAAAAGGGGAAACACTGTAGGAGCATGGCACTGCTTTTTCTATGGTGCTGCTGTAGCTTGTTCTGTGTCGTGCTGCAGTTCCATCATTTAAAACAATGCAGAGCCTGCCTCCTGGAGGAATACAGGAATGCTCTGTGGGCTGAATGGGCAACCCCTTCGGGCCAGATCAGGACTGTGGGCCAGAGGTCTCCTTCCCATGTTGTCTATGCACATGTTCTTGTTTCTGTGTTTTGTCACCAACAGCTTTATTTTGGCCATAGAATACATGGATATTATGGATGTGCTAAGCATACCTATTCTTCCTCTCCTGTGCTGGAAAATGGCAGCTTGGTATGAATACTACTACTACTACTACTACACATTTGAACATGCAAAACGAGACTTGGTGGGATATAATCACATAGATGTAGGTAATACATCTCACCCACACCCACATTTCAGTGTGTCCCGTGAAAATAGGAGAGTGCAGACAGCATTCAGAAACAAACACACAAACACAACAGAACACCAATTAATGTGAAAGGTAAGTGAATTCTAGAGCGCTATGGTTTGTGTCAGGGATGGGGACTTGGACTCAAGGACTCGACTCGTGAGTTGGACTGAGTCCCCCCTCTGACTCGACTCGGACTTGAGTCCCAATATTTTTAATGGGACTCGAGACTTGACTCGGGACTCGAGACCAAGGACTCTTCAACATCCCTGGGCTATGCCAGAAGGAGTGGAGAGGAGCGTGATTGCCGGCGAAGAGTGCATGGAAGCGAGGTGTGCCGCTGCTCGGCCACTATGGACAGCTACCAGGAGTGCAGCCCCAACAGTGTGTCAAGATTTATTTTGATTGATGTGTTGCGTACTTGGGAGAGGCAGAAGAATGACCTGAGATTACTCTGTGTGGCTGCTCTGAGTGTGTTTCTGGTTCCAGCAAGTTCATCACCAGTGGAGTGGGTGTTCAGTGAGGGTGGAATTGTGATGAGATCTCACCGTTCCAGAATGGGGGCCAAACATTTAGAAAAAATCATGTTCCTCAAATGCAACATGGATAAGTTTTAGGAAGTACAGCAAGTTTATTTTTTAAAATCATTTTCCTAAAATGCAACCTTTCAGACATTTTGGGTTTGGCTGCCTCTGCCTGCCTGTCTGGGGTTCCCAGCCTCCTCTGTCTGCCTGGTCTCTTCTTAACCAGTTCAACAGTTGAATTGTCCAAGACAAAGGCCTTTGCCTGCCTGCTTTGGGGTTCCCTACCTCCTCTGCCTGCCTGGTTATTTTGGGTTTTTCTGCCTGGTCTGTTCTTGCCAAAATCAGTTGCAGAGTTTTGAAATAAAAAGGCACACCTGTGCCTAGAATTTATTTAAACCACACATCTGAAGTAGCTTTATTTTGTTGGGAAAAAACCCCATTGGTTTTAATAGGGACTCGTGGAGTCAGCTTTGGGAGTGACTCGTGACTCATGACTCATGAGTCACCATTTTGGACCAATGACTCGGACTCGGACTCGAGTCCAAAGACTCGTGACTCGACTCGTGACTCGAGACCAAGGACTCTTCAACATCCCTGGTTTGTGTGGTGTGTATGTGTACTGCATTATGAAACATAGATGTGCAAAGCAATCCGAAGCATGCTCACTGAGAAGTAAGTCCTTGCAATCCTAAATAACTGAGCTTAGGAATGCTGCTTAAGAGGTGTGGCATTGCTGGTTACTACCACTGTGACACTTTCTTCATCCTCACAGCTCTAGCCCGGTACAAAGTCTATTCTTCATTCTCATTCACCTACGGTGGGCTTAATGAGGATTCTGGCACCAGCTGACTACGCAGTAGGCAGCTTACACTGAATGCCTGCCATTCCCCCATACGTCCCTGCCTGACAGGTTCGTTCAGCTCTGGAAGTTTTACTAGCAGGGCCACACACTATTTGCCTGGAGTCTACTAAAGACAGGGCATTTAGTTTGGCTGCATCAAGCTTATGGAACTCTCCACCAGCTGGTATTAAGCAAGCACCATCATGGTTGAGTTTCCATCACTTTCTCAAAATAATTCTTTTCATGCAAGCTTTCCCTCACCTGTGATCCAGCTGTATGTTCATCATTGTTTCTAAGATTGGCTTTTAGGGTTGTCAGAAGCCCTATTTAGGAGTTCCTAAACTGGCTATAGATAACATGCGGGGAGAGGAAGTGCACCAGCCTCCGTTGTCATGTTCATTGCCCTCTACTCATGGAGGGCCACTTCCTGAAGAGGAGAGGCTCTCCACGCAGTACAGAATGTTGATTTTTCAACTCAGAAGTGTGGGTTTATCGCCCAATGCCCTTCTCGCTCAAAATGTTGGTCAGGCAAAAAACATGATTAAACAGAGGTTCCTAGATATAGAGAGGCAGCAAGATCTGCTAAAATCTCCTGGTTATATATCTTCCATCAACTGTAGATACACTATGACGATGTCCCCGTATCTTATGAACTTGGAAGTTCACCGTTATAGGAGAGCCTTTTCTTTAGGTAGATGTGAGGCCTTTCCATTGGCTGTATTGCAAGGAAAATATTTGAAAATACCTTACTCTGAGAGACTCTGCCCATGTGGCTCAGGAGAAGTTGAATCCATGGGTCACATGTTTTTACGTTGTCCTTTTTATACTGAAACAAGGGCTAAATTTATTTCTCCCTTTTTAGTGACTTTATCATATCTGCCCGATAAGTTCTGTTTAAGAAAATTGCTAGCTGATGATAATCCGAACATTACAAGACAGGTAGCCAAGTTTTGTGCTTACGTGGTTAACATCCGCACCAAATATGAACAGAAGTAAAAATGTTATTATACCATCTAGTTTTAAATTTTATTTTATTTTTTTAATACTTATGGTGAATTTTAAAATTTTACTATTTCTTTATTAATGAACTTTTGTATGTTCGAATGTAGATTGTGTATGATTATGTACGATTTTGTACAAAGTGGTTTTGGTCTATGACCGTAAATAAATAATCTATCAGTGTTCTGGATCGCATGGAGAGTCCTCATGGATATGGGAGGCTCTCCTCTTCAGACAGTTGCCACCGATGAGTACAGGGTGATGGACGTGACAACAAAGGGGGCAGGGCTGGTTCACTCCCTCTCCTCACGTGTTTGCTATACCCAGTTTAGGAACACCTAAATAGGGCTTTACTTGTATTGTATTATATTATTGGTATTCTTCACCACTGAAATATTTTTAATCGATTGAATGATAGATAAATGATTACAATTGCACAGTGTTCTTCTTCAAAATAAACAATTCTGTCCTTTAATTTGTGAACACGGCCATCCAGTTTTACAGTCTAAATAAAGGAACACAAAAGACGTATGTGCATATTAATGCATGATCATGTTTTCATTTTCCCCCTCTCCTACAGCTTCACAGGCTGGCCTCTAAGCTTTTTGGAATGTTCTAGTGTTAATGATTATATATGAAGACATTTTTTATCAGCTGTCTTCAAGTAACATTGCAAGCAAAGGCAATCCATCAGCACTCTGCTTGTGGTTTCTTTCACATTAAGCAATCTGTTAAGCAGCCATTTCCATGCAGAGTACAATGAATTTTTATTATTTCTGAGGACTGAAAATGACTTTGGAGTCCCCCAATCTGGAACGCTGATGATGGCAGATGCAGCAATAACTGTGAAATGGAAAGACAAATATTTTAATAATGCAAATTCCAGAGCTTCACCATGATGGGAGCACCACTCAGCAGCTGAACTTTAATCTTCTATCTTAAGGACGGTTCACATTTTCCATTGTTCTGAAAGGGAACACAACAGAACACTTCCTTCCTCACCCACCAGACCTACTAAGGCCAGAACTTGATATTATGAATGTGTCCAGAGCAGGGCGACTGAGATGGTGAGGGGTCTCAAAACAAAATTCTGTGGGGAATGGTTGAAAGAGCTGGGTATGTTTAGCCTGGGGGAAAAGAAGAATTAGGGGAGACATGACAGTGGTCTTCAATTATCTGAAAGGCTGTTGTGCAGAAGATGGAGGAAACTTGTTCTCTGTTGCTCCAGAGGGCAGGGCAAGGACAGATGTGGAAAATTGCAGGGAAACTGATTTTGGCTAAACATTAGGAGAGACTTTCTAATGGTATGAGCTGTTCAACAGTGGAACAGACCACAGTGGGAGGTTGTGGGCTCTCCTTTGCTGGAGATATTTAAGCGGAGGAAGGGATGCTCATGGTCCCAGACATATTTATCATGTGAGAGCCAGTGTGGTGTAGTGGTGAGAGTGTTGGACTGGGATTCGGGAGATCTGGGTTCTAGTCTCCGCTCGGCCATGAAACTCATTGGGTGACTTTGGGCCAGTCATTGTCTCTCAGCCTAACCTACCTCATAGGGTTGTTGTGAGGATAACATGGAGAGGAGGAGGAGGATTATGTAAGCCGCCTTGGGTTCCTTGCAGGAAAAAAGATGGGGTATAAATGTAATAAATAAATAAATAAATAAGTGTAATGGGCTCTATGTGGAGCTATCTTTGAAAAACGTCTGAAATCTTCAGCTGGTCTGCTGCAGCCAGACTATAGACTGGGGCTGGCTATCGGGAGAATGTGACTCCCTTGTTACAACAGCTTCACTGGCTACTACTAGTCTGCTTCCAGGCACAATTAGGAGTGCTGGATATGACCTATAAAGCCCCATATGACTTGGGACCAAGTTATTTGAAAGACTGCATTCTTGCATATGAGAATGCCCAGGTTTTAAGATCCTCGGGAGGGGCCCTTCTCTCTGCCCCACCATCATCTGTGTTATAGCTCACACTTTAGGCCAGGGGTGCACAACCGTTTTGTTCCCCAAGGACTGCATGGGGTGCCAGTCGAGCAGGTAAAGCAGCAATTCGGGCTGGGCTGCTTTGGGGATGCAGACTCCTCCCTGCCCCTGCAATTCCAATCGTACTGTAACACTGCTATTAGTGCCGTGGTTTCTGTGGCAGTGGTGGTTGGGAGGTGCAGCTGGGGGGCACACCTGCAGCTTGTGGGCCATGGGTTGTATACCCGGCATTAGGCTGTTTAACATGTACCTGTTCATCACTTGATGACTGCAGCATCAAATAATAATCTGCACATGTGAATGAACGAACAAACGAATGAGGGAAATCACAGATGGTCCTTTCATAGCAACTCTCATCACTGCAAACACAATGTTTTTCAATGGTTTCAGTTCATATTGCTCAGCTGAGCATCAGCAAGTGCTGAGCAATGTAGATGCAGGCGTGGACTGGTCTTTTCAGAAAGGATGTCCAAAAATGTGCATCTGTGTGGCCAGATGCTCCATCTTTCTGCTGAAATCGCGCATGATGCCTGTTTGCATCACGTTCTAAGAGCGAGCATTATGCGTGTTCTAGCTGTAACACCTTCTTTAATTAGAAATAACTACAACCCTATAAAATCTCGGATATTTGGTTGGTGTTCATGATCAGATCACAATGATTAGCTCCCCTGCCCACCCCCACCCCCGCTAAAGTGTATTTGTCACCCAGGGAATAGGAGCCAGGGAAATATCTAAAATCCCAATGGAGTTATTCAGCTAACTCACACAGGAAACGGACATGTGTCACATACCATACTTGATGAACTATTTACATGAGTTATATGAAGAGGCTGATAAATCTTCTGACATGCATTTCCATTTCCCCGGTTTCCTTGCCTAAAAGTACATGTCCTTTACCAAACTACTTGGAACAGAAATTACTCACCAGGAATGCAATCCTAAGCTTATTATGTTGGAAGGAACTGTCATTGAAGCCAATGGTAGATGCTCACAAGTAATATGTTTAATTTGGACTGTGAGTCTGCTTCAACCTTTGCAATGTACAACATAAACTCTTGCAAACGGTACATTTTTTTCTTTAAGGAGGAAAAGCAAAACCACCAATGATTTCTGCTTTCATTTGATGCTAACGGTGCAGTATGGTGGGAGGGACCAAGACAGCATTTGTAGCCCAGACATCATAGAGAAATCATATCAAAACAAGGCAAGAATTTTCTGGGCAAACAAAATCCCCCATGTGTGTAGGCTGCAGATTTTGATCAAGCTATTAGCCTGCTCTGCCCAGTCTTCACCTACGTCCTGTGATGCAGTCCTTCTTTATCATATTACATACACTGATGATTCCAATCACATTTTGATCTAAATCAGTGAAGTCTGCATGATGTCTTTATTTATTGTTTCTTATAAGGTTCTGCTGTCAAAGCTTGAAGCAGGCAATATATTACTGGCTTTGTCATCTGGTTATAGAGTAAGAGAGCATTCCACCGCACTGCACAGGTGGCATCAGTAAAGCATGTTGCGCTTGCTTGAATTGGCATTACTTTTTGTTTTTGCCAGGACATTGCACCATGAATGGGATGCAGCAGCAGCAATGCCATTCCAAGTCTGTGCAAAATCTGGCCTACAATCTGCAGCTGTGGTGAACCCCCTGTGTGAAATATGCAGAGAAATTCTCCTTTGCCTTTGTCAATGCTTTTCAGAAAATATGGTGCTCCTACATTTTGTGCCGCAAAATGTGTATCTCCCACATATTTTGCAGCCCCCGGATATTCCCTCCCCAAATGTTAGCACTCTTCAAATGCTTTTGCACCCCAGTTCAAAAACGTTTTCTTATTCAAAGTCATCTGATGAACTTTTCTCTGTCTAGCAGTATCTTCCCATTTACTATTCTTTATCATGTTCATTCATTTAGGCTGTAATCCTGCACCATGCGGGCACTGAGAGCGGGGTGCAGTGGGGGCACCATGAAGGTCTGCTGTACCTCCTCTTCCCAGTAAAGCCACTATGTGGTATGTGCCATTCCTGTACCATGCAGGCCTCAACACAGCCTGGCAGTTAACCAGGAAGTCCTCCTGTGTTTACCTAAGAGCCTCCAGCTGACTGCTCTTTCCCAAGCCCCAAATATTCTCAGATTCATAGATTTAATAGAGTTGGAAGGGGCCTACAAGGGCATCGAGTCCAACCCCCTGCTCAGTGCAGGAAACTAGAGGAGGGGTCTCCCATCCAAGTACAGTCATGCCTTGGATTGAGAGCATAATTCGTTCCGGAAACATGCTTGTAATCCAAAACACTCTTATATCAAAACAAAATCCCCCCAAAAAAATTTGTACAGAGATTTTTAATTTAAGCCGTACTACAGTACTTGTATTGCAAGACGTCGCTTGTATATCAAGTCAAGAAAAATTAAATAAATATTTAAAAATTTGCTTGTCTTGCAAAACGCTCTCAAACCAAGTTACTTGCAATCCAAGGTATTACTGTAGTAAACAGGCCTGACCCTGCTTAGCTTTCCACGCTCAGACAAGCTGAGCCAGCGAGCCACCCAGGCTCTATCAATAAATAGATGAAGTACTCTATTTATTGAAGGGCCATTTCATACATTATAACTGCCTGGGGCCCCAGCCAAGTCTTGTTCTCTGAGAAGTGTAGCAAATGTATTTTTATGCTCTCACTTAAAAAATCTTGAGGTTTACATCTTAGCCACTTATGATTTAGTGGTGGTGAGAGTGTTGGACTGGGACTCGGGAGATCAGGGTTCTAGTCCCCGCTTGGCCATGAAACTCACTGGGTGACTTTGGGCCAGTCACTGACTCTCAGCCTAGCCTACCTCACAGGGTTGTTGTGAGGATAAAACAGAGGAGGAGGATTATGTAAGCCACCTTGGGTTCCTTGCAGGAAAAAAGTTGGGCTATAAATATAATAAATAAATAAATAAAATCTAAAAAGCAAAACTGTGGTGGACATTCGAAATATATGGGGGGGGAACAGATATTTCACACACAACATTTTAAAAATGGTTTTGAGTTTATAACTATAAAAAATGTAAGATATGTGTGAGATATCTGGTCCCCCTTCCTCCAAAATGTTTTGGATGTCCACCCGAATTTTGTTAAAAAGAAAAGATGGTGCTGTTTGTTTGCTAGTGTGGTGTGGTACCTTCAGGGCAGAATTTGGGGGCACAGTCCAAGGCCCCACTGAGTAGAATGAACAGGACAGCCCCCAAACACAGCACAGCTGGCTTATCATATTTTGAAGTAAGTGAATTAATACACATCGGCCTGGCCAGTTTGGCTCATAACACTAACCCTTGGTATGAACGGTCATGATGTGTGAATGTGACTGCGCTAACAAAAACATGGTTTGTTAACCACGAACAACCCAGAAAGGGAACCCATGGTTTCTTGTTGGGTTATGAACTCTGGGTTGTTTAAACCATGGGTTTTCGTTATGTGTGAACCCGGAACCATCTTCATGGGTTGTTTCACCAGTCTGCAGGGTGGTGGGCAAGAGCGGTAAAAAACCCCCCAGCTGTTCTACATGCCAGTAGCACAGTATCACAAAGGCGTTTGGGATAGAGCAGTGTTCTCCAACCTTGGGTCCCCAGATGTTCTTGGCCTACAATTCCCAGCATGCCCCAGCCAGCGGACAGATGAAATATATATAGGCTCTGCTTCTCTTACACTCCAGCTCTCCTAGAAATATTTTAAATGTATATTCCCCATCTTTATTTTCAGTGAACACTTTAAATTGCATCTTCATGTCAAAGGACAGAGAGTTGTCAGTTTCCTAGCTGGCTGGGGCATGCTGGGAGTTATAGGCCAAAAACATCTGGGGACCCAAGGTTGGAGAACACTGGGATAGAGGGAGGGAGTGGGCAAAGGAGGAGGGACACAAACAAGCCAGGGATTGAGAAAAGAAACCATGGCTTGTTTGATCATCTGCCAAACTAACCCTGGGTATGGCAACACACCATGGGTTAAATAAACCACGGGTTAGCTTTATGTGTGATAAGTCTAAAAATTATGTAACTGCACCACGTGTGTATGCAAAGTGTAACTGCAGAAATGGCTTAATTCCTAAAGATTTTGCAGTTTTGGATGCTTTACTAATCAGTCTCCTATTTGCATCACTGGTTGATTCCTCATGTTTCTTTATATCATAAATTTAGACTTTTGCCAAGCCCTATATGGAGAATTCATTTTTTCCTTTCTCTGAAGTGGTAGGTAACCACAATATTAACAATTTCGCTACATCTTATTTAATTTGCATGAGGCAGTCGACATAGCGACATGTCAGAATCCCTTAAAAAAAAACTTTTTAAAGAAAATTGTTCTGAGGGACATTGTTGCATAAATTGTCATCTTTCCAGGTAGCCATGGGTGAAATGCCCTTTCTTATTAAATGTCACAAGATTTAATGTCATAGTATAATTGGGATAGAAGGATAATTGAACTCAGCTCAACATGTCTTTTCCCGCCACCGCATTATTAATCGGCAGGAGTATTGAAATATGTTACAGGAAGACCCAATTCGGTTGGCAACTGCTAGGAGGGAAGAAATTACAGCATTTCACTCTTGAGCACAGACATGAAGAATTTGCAGAGAAATTTGATTTGCAAGTGGAACGTCAAACAGGAGGGGGCATGCAACAGAATTAGGCATTTATTCGTAAAGCATATGATTTTCAGGATATAAAATGCCCATATGCTTGATCTATAATATCATGGTGTCAAGGCAGTCACTGCAGAATAAGCTCGAGAAAAGGTTTCAACACAAAGCTTCTTCTTTTAGCTTCTCATTCCATATCTACCTTCATGTATAAAAACATGAGACTGAAGGGGTGGGAGGAATCCCACCCAGAATCGTACAGAACCAAATGACATAATGTATTACTCGGAGTACTGTTTGCAATTAAATGCATCCATTCATCTTTCTCACAGGGTTCTTACTGCCAGCCATCACCAATGAGGTTGAGTGCTCTCCATGAAAAATTCATTACGTTAAGATCTGAACATATTTCATAGAGCTTCTTTTGGAGTTTGGGAGGAAAAGGGGCTAGATAACACTTTTGCTTGAGTGAGAATTTTGTTGTGGCTTCACTGATTGACTAATTCCACATAGCCCTTCATTCTCATTGCTTTACACAACTATGCTTTTCACTCACTTTCACAAGATAGCTTTGATGTGCCTCATGCCAAAACCTCATCGAGCAAATTTACAGATCACTTTCAGCTCCTTTACTCTGATGGGAGTTAAACCGTGCATTTATGTGGCCCAAAATACAATGGCCTGGCCCAAAGCCAAAGTTATGAGTATGTATGACGAGATAACAATGCAACCCTTCTCAGTGGCTGCTTCCAGGTTCTGGAACTCCCTGTCAAGAGAGGCTAGGCTAGGCTGCCCTTCCACCAGCAGGCAAAGACATTTTTATTCAGGCAGGCCTTTGGCATGTAAACTGGTCTGTTGCTGAAGGGGCTTTTAATTGGTCAGGTGCTGTTTTTAACCCGTATATTATTATTGTTACTTGCCTTGAGTGCCATTTTTGGCAGAACGGTGGAATATAAAACAAATAAATCTGTCTTTAATGTGTGTGTTTTTAAGGGCAGTATCCAATGGTGTTATTATGTAAATTCACATAATGCTAGTGGAACTCCACCAAAACATTCAGTTGTGCAAGCACTTGCACATTATACTAGTGGAGCAACTGGCCCATTCTCCTAAAAATGGTTGCGCAAGTGGTTGTGCAAGCGGAACTTAGTTGGATTCTCCCCTTGCACATGGTTCGGAACCTAGTTTCCACCAGTGCAATGTCATTTGCGCTAGCGGAATGACACCACTGGATTCTGACCTTAAATTGGTTATCACTGTTTTTATGGAACTTTTATTGAAGATGAATTTATTTATTTATTTATTTTATTGTACCTGTTGTATATCATTTTTGGAATCTTGTACTCTGGCCTAGAAATAATTTCAAATAAATATAAGTAAATATATAAATAACCCCTGTGCATGCTTACTATGCATGTCTCACTGTGTTCAATGGAGCTTAAGTTAAGTATGTATAGGATTGTAGCCTAAGGCTGCAATTCTATGCACACTTACCTGGGAACAAGTCCCCACCACATTTAGTAGGATGGACATCAGGCTGTCTGAGTTCTAGAGATTATAGCCAAAATGTTTTTGTTCGTTTCTCCTCTGCCACCTGTTTTGAATGGCCAATGGGGCAGCCATCTCTCTCTCTCTCTCTCTCTCTCTCTCTCTCTCTCTCTCTCTTTACACAATGTCCTTGAGAACAAAACTATGCCTCTGCCCCCATTTTGCATGGGAGCAATGGCCCTGTGAAAGTGGAGGGTAGGGATGCATGAGGAATCCAATAGGGGACTGAAAATCTGACAGATTTTCTTGACTCATCCCCACAGATTCTGTTCTGTCAATCCTGTGCTGGTGCTGACTCCATGTGACATTTGCGTTGTTGTTTTTAAAGCTGGGGAAATTCGCGCAAAATTCAGGCCTCCACTCCACAACTTTGAGCAAATTGCAGTGTGGAGGCCTGAATTTTGCACAAATCTGAAATCAACTGTCAGAAAATTCAAGGTGGCCAAAGTGGAGTGTGTGCATATGCAGTGAGAGGAGGATGCTTCCATACTTCTCATGTTAAATGCTACAACAAGAACAACAGCAACTCAAATCCAATAACATGGCCACGATTTGCACTAATCAAATATGGGAGCCTGTGATCTGCTGGATTATAGTGAACCATAAGGAAAGGATCAGGGATAGGCCAAAATGCAACATGCCAGAATTGCCTATAAGAAAATGAATATATTAAGTTATACAAAGCCAGATGGCTTGAGCAAATAATCCCGGCTTTATCATGGTTAAAATCCCTGGAGACACCAACAAGTTTTGACCTGAGGGAAAATTCCTACCCAAAACCAAATCTCTAGCAACACTAGCCAGCTTTGACCCAAGGGGAATATTTTCCTCCAACCAAATAAAGATCTAGATTGTGTCTGTACTGGAACACCTCCATCAAAGTGCTAAAGTATATCTATACTACAAACTTAAAGTCTCTAACCTTGCTACACACTTTAGTGATAAATAAGGGACTGTATACTATGGCTGGAGGGAGAGGATCACTAGGGAGACTGCCCAGGAGCCAGGATGGAGTTTAAAGAAGCGTGGCAAGGTAGGTATGGCTTGAACAGCAAGACCTGAAGAAACAGCACCTCCTGACTCTTGGGCCTAGACTTTAAGTGCAGTTTTCACCATGCTGCTTTCTCCTTGGCTCTTCCTTCCTTCAGCTCCATGTATCCAATGGGTTATGGAGACATGGAGCTGAAGAATGGAAAAGCCAAGGAGGAAGTAGGATGGGCAAAGCTACACACAGGGCCTAGAGGCAGAGGAGTTGTGCATTAATGGCAGGAAGGAAGTGGGCAAGCAAGGGAGGGAGCCCAGGGAACACAGGGGTGTAGGGGGGGGCAGACGAAGTGCAATGAACCATGGTGGGATGGAAGAGACAGGAAAGCTCTATTCTGGGTCCTGCCCAGGGTACTGCAGCACCAACCTCCTAGTTTACCTAACTGCATACCTGGTAAAGGTTTCATCTTACATAGAGAGCCAGTGTGGCGTAGTGGTGAGAGTGTTGGTCTGGAACTTGGGAGATCCGGGTTCTAGTCCCCGCTCGGCCATGAAACTCACTGGGTGACTTTGGGCCAGTCACTGCCTCTCAGCCTAACCTACCTCACAGGGTTGTTGTGAGGATAAAGTGGAGAGGAGGAAGAGGAATATGTAAGCCGCCTTGAGTTCCTTGCAGGAAAAAAGGCGGGGTATAAATGTAATAAATAAATAAATATTTTGTATCTTTAGCTTTGTCAGTGTCAGATGCCTGGGAGGGAAAAGAGGGCTGAGGGTGAATCCAATGTCTTTTAGGAAGAAAAAAAGGCCTTCCTGACTCCCCAGGTTTGCTGTTATAGTACTACAGTGAAAGCTGTCAATACAATTCCTGTCAAACATTTATGACAATTCTATGACATGCCAGTCAAATATATTTGTTATCTTAGATGCTGGAATGTAGCCAAGCAAAAGAAGGTGCATATAAAATGCAAAGAGGGCTCATGAAACTCCCAAAGAATAGCAGAAAGAGATAAATCAAAGAGACTATCTCAGTTAGAGAATTATGCAATAATCCTTGTAGAAGAGTAAACTGTGTTGGTGAATGAGGGAAAGGGGAGGAAAATAGGCATAACTCTCCTGCAACCGCTGAATATTACTTTAGATGTGTCAAAGTTGCAGTTTTTATTAGTTTCATAAATCAGAAGCTCATAGAAAAGTAAAATAAAAATAAATGGACCCCTGACAGTGGGTTACATATAGTTTGTCTGCTCTTAGTGCCAAGCTTTTGCAGTACGCCAATAACTGTGTGTTTGATTATCCTAGTATGCACCAAATACTGAGGAATGGGATGGGGGAAAGCATGGACTATATCCAATGCAAGAAGAATTCTGTGCCAAAATGACTGCTATGACAGACTACCCTTAGCTGTCATCTGAGATGTCAAACTCTGCTACTTATATGGTGAGAAAGATTAATACTGCAAACCCTCATTCCAAATGCATGGTGCATGTGGAATGTGTTGTTGATGGGGCTAAACATGAAAACTTATCTCCAACTCCCCTAGATGCAATAGACTGAATGGCAAGGCACTTCATGCACAAGCTTCTATGGATTCAAAGCAGTCACCATCATGTGGCAGGTTTCTCCTTGCTTCTGTTTCACGAGTAGAACTTTAAAGAGCCTGCAAGTCACTCTACATCAGGGCTCTCCAACCTTGAGTCCCCAGATGTTGCTGAACTACAGCTCCCAGAATCCCTTGCCATTAGCCATGCTGTCTGGGTATGCTGGGAGCTGTAGGCCAGCAACATCTGGGGACCCAAGGTTGGAGAGCCCTGCTCTACATCTTTGCATAGAATAAGTGGGACCTGCCACAACACAGGATCAAATTAAATGTGATATTATTTCTGTGATTTGAGCAGGTGGGCAAGGTTTTAAAAAAATAAATGGCTAGGAGAGGGGAGACGGATCTGAACCATGACATGGGGAAAAGAGGTTATATAGCAAACTATGTTTACAGCCAGCAAGGAGTTTTTAACATGGGGTAAAAATTAAAATGTGACCCTTCCCTCTGCAGTCTGAAGTCCTACAGTTCAAAATTCAGCCAAATTACCAGCACATCCTATATACTAAAACATAAGAAGAGCCATGCTGGATCAGACCAAAGGCCTATCTAGTCCAGCATTCTGTTTACACAGTGGCCAACCAGCTGTCCCAATGGGAAGCCCACAATTAAAACAGGAGTGCAATAGCACCGTTCCACTTGTGCTCCACAACAAGTGGTATATAGAGGCAGACTGCGTCCAATATTGGAGGTAGTATATAGCTAACATGATTTGTATCTATTTATTTATTACATTTTTATACCGCCCAATAGCTTGAGTGGTTGTTCACAACAATTAAAACCATAAAATCCAACATGATAAAATACAATTAAAAAGTTTTAAACTACAGTATAAAATAAAATATATAAAACCAAAATAAAACCTAGCAGTGGTGCAAAGATTTAAAAGCCACATGCTGAGCTGATGTTGCACTGCTTTTTGAACATGGCATCAGGAAGAGGCTGCTGGATGCAGATCCCATACAGTGCACTGATGAAAGTATAAAATAGAGTATGTTCCACTGGAACCTAGGTCAATGCCTTATTGCCCCATTACGACACGGTGCTGCTGCTGGCACTCTGTGTGTTCACAAAATGCCAGCATTCTCTCAGGCCAAGAAGAGGAAATTTAATTTTACTCCTCAAGAGACTGAACTACAAGTGCACCAGATACTTAGCCATCACCAACTGATGTATGTTACAATGCTAGAGAGGGAACCGCAAAGAGTGTGGGACAATTATCAGGGATGGGGACTCGGACTCGGGGACTCGACTCGTGAGTCCGACTGAGTCCCCCCTCTGACTCGAGTCCCACTCGAGTCCCAATAATTTATGTGGGACTCGAGACTCGACTCGGGACTCGAGCCCAAGGACTCCTCTTCCTCCGCCTCCGCTCTCACCTCTGCTGCCGCCGCCCTCACCTCCTCCTCCGCCTCCGCCGCCCTCGTCGCCATCGCCGTAGCACACAGCACGCCGCGTCACGCCGCCAGCGCCGTCGCTCTGTTTTTGAACCACAGCAACCCCGCCAAAAACAGTGACGGTGCTGGCGGCGTGACGCAGCGTGCTGTGTGCTACGGCGATGGCGACGAGGTCGACGGCGGCGGCGGCGGAGGAGGAGGAGGAAGAGGAGGAGGAGGTGAGGGCGGCGGCGGCGGCGGCGAGGGCGGCGGAGGCGGCGAGGTGAGGGCGGCGGAGGTGGAGGTGAGGGCGGCGGCGGCGAGGGCAGCGGCGGCAGCGGCGGCGGTGGCAGAGGCGAGGGTGGCGGCGTTGGCGAGGTGAGGGCGGCGGCAGCGGTGAGGTGAGGGCAGCGGAGGTGGAGGTGAGGGCGGCAGCGGCAGCGACCCATGGAGGGAGCAGGAGGGTCTCCGCGGGAGGAAGGGCAGCTCTTCTTCCTCTCGCGGAGACCCTCCTGCTCCCTCCATGGGCCGCCGCTTTGGGAGGGACTCGGGACTCGGGACTCGACTCGAGTCACCATTTTGGACCTCGGACTCTAGACTCAACTCTAGACTCGGGTCCAAAGACTCGGGACTCGACTCGGGACTCGGGACCAAGGACTCTTCAACATCCCTGACAATTATATCCAGGGCTGTGGAGTCGGTAGATAAATGTTCCGACTCCGACTCCTCAGTTTTTTGTACTTCCGACTCCGACTCCTCTGTATTAATATGCTAATTAATTAATTAATTAATATGCGAGGTAGTTGGGCAGAAGCTGCTGCCTTCTCCTTTTTGTGTGCTGATCTGCTGCTGAAGATAGGGCAGTGGGAGGATCCAGGAGGGGCATTTATTATAAAACAGAAGTCATTAATTATAACTGTTTGTGAATTGGGACATTTAAACTTGCTTTTTTTAAAATTCCAATCTAAATTCAGTAGGAGTCGGAGTCGGTGCATTGTTTGCCGACTCCGACTCCAGGTACCCAAAATTTCCTCCGACTCCTCGACTCCGACTCCACAGCCTTGATTATATCCTCTCTGTATAGTCACTAAAAGCTTTCCCCTGCTTTTGAAAACCAACTTATAGGTGGAATTAGAAGGAAGAAAGTCAGAAAAGGCCAGCATTTTGAAATTTTACAGATTGGCTGCATGCAAACACCAGCAAAGGTACTATTACTTTATTTTAAAAACAAAACAACTTACCGTAGATGTGATAATGGCAGTCTTGCCTCTTGGGGTGCAGGTCTGACAAAGTTATGAAAAACTTTTCAAAAAACAAAATTATAGAGGCAGTTTTACTTTGCAAAGTTGCTTTTAATCTTGAATGTGGTATATGTGGCTCGTATCCAATTTGAGGAGTTGTTGTTGCTGTTATTACATTTATATCCCACCTTTTTTCCTCTTGAAAGGAACCCAAGGCGGCTTACATAGTAATCCTCCTCCTCCTCTCCATTTTATCCTCAGAACAACCCTGTGAGGTAGGTTAGGCTGAGAGTCAGTCACTGGCCCAAAGTCACCCAGTGAGTTTCATGGCCGAGCGGGGACTAGAACCTGGATCTCCCGAGTCCCAGCCCAACACTCTCACCGCTACGCCACACTGGTTATGCTTTTCCCTTCTTTCTAGATGTATATGGCCACAGTGCTTTATATTCTCGCTGGCTGTCAATTATTTGCTTGAGCTGAGGGGAGGCGAAAGAGGACTCCTGGAGCAAAGGTTATTGGACAAGATCTGAGAAAGGTGATTGGCTGACCTCAAGTAACCATTGTATTTCACCCAGAGTTTATTGGCTTGCCTGCAGAAAAGTTGTGATTCAGTCAGTCCCTGGGCAGGCACTGCAGTGTGGTACTGCAATGGGAACAGGGACTGGTTTCTCTATTGGAAGCAAAATCCAACCCACCTCAAAAACCTGGGGGAAAGATGTGAAGGAGAAGAGTTGTGTGTGTACTAGTTTTCTTCCCTTCGATTAGCAATAGTTTATAGTGTAGAGGTTAAGTTTTCCAGCATTTTTTTTTCTTTTGTGTTATTATACTAGAGGTTTCTATTTCTGCTGGCCCCAACAGATAAGCCTGACAGCAATTACCACTCAACAAGTGCAATTCACTGGTGAGCTACCCACCATTTCCAACAGTGCAGTAATTACCTTGGTATAGAAGGATAATACACTGGTGTACTCATTGTCAGCCTGTCTGCTTTTTCAGGCTAGTTAGGAAAATACTAGGCACTTGGATCATGGAGAATGAAGGCTGTCATGGGAAAAGGAGGTGGGGAGAAGAAGTCGCTTCTGTCATGAGGAATCAAGGAAGTTTCTAAAATATATATTTTTTTGGTCTTCTCCCCTAGAAGGAAAAGAAATTCTGATGTTCCTGGGAAAGAACTGTCAAGGAGTTGGCAGAAACCTACAAGGCACCTTCGCTGCACGATTTTGAAACATTCTGAAAACCCCAGTTAGAAGGTTGAGCATACTTGAATAGATGCGAGCTAGGGGGAAACCGGAAACCATCATTTTTTCCAAGAGAATACCTACTTGGCAATAAATAATCTCAACTGTGGTTCTTGGTGGGATGTTACAGAGACTGTGTCCAGATGGTCAACTTACTGCTTAATTGTCACAATGATGAACTACCTAAAGTCAGGGGACTTCCCATAAGATGTTGCTGAAGTGAACCTGTTTATATTTTCACAGTATTTGAATGCTGAACTACAGATGTCAAGCAGGTGGAAGGAAAAAAAAAAGACATCTAAATACAATTACCGCAACAGGAGAAAGCAATGCAGCTACATCAGGAAACAAGGCATGTTAGGGACCTCTGGCTACTTAGAAACCTTAATTGTAGCTTGGCGTGGACTACTGATACCTTGCCAGAATGCCCAGCGCATCATTTACCACACCTCAAGTCTGAGAAACTCATTAGGGCTTCTGAATTCAGATGTTCACAATATTCAGGATTTTGACTGTGGCACAAGTATGGATGTATGGATTTTGTTAAATCTTTTCCATCTGCATTTCACAGATTGTCAGGCGCCTTTTGTTCTGTCGACCGTTCGTTGATAGAACTGGATTTTTTCCCATTTCCCGAACTTGCATTCATTTGCACTGGTGCAAATTTCCGCTTCAAAAAATGCGTGAATGCCCCCCAAAATGCTTATTTTCAAACTTTAGCCTATGTGGGAAAAACGCATTTATGGTCAGTGTTTTTTTTTTAAATTTGTTTAAATAAAATTCCAGAAAATGAAAAACTGGTCCGCAAGTCTGCAAAAATCTGTGCAACTGGGGAAAAGCTGGTCTGCTGTAGAATCCACAGGTCAGAGACACAGAAATCCAAACTCATTTGAATCCGTTACAGATTTCTCCAGCATCCCTAGGCCCAAGGCAGTGATTCATTCTTACTTGTGATTTACACATGAGTTAGGACACTGCATGCACATGGAACTATATTTTTAAAGATTCTTTACTGCAGATCCTAGTCTTTAGGAGGCAAGCTGATGCCCAAGTTAGGAAGAGGGAAGCTCCTCTTTGATTTAGAAAGCAGAATGATATGGAGTGGGAGCTAACCAGAAACTGCTGGGATGCTGGCTACAAAATTAAATTTGGACAATTTAATGGGTTGGATCCAGACTTAGTGATACTTACAAGTAGACCCACTGAAATCAAAGGAACTTAAGTTAATAATGACTAAACTAAGTCCCACTAATTTCAATGGGTCTACTTGACATATGACCAAGTCTGAATCCAGCAATCAAGGGAAAACATTACATCAGAATATACAGGTGGCTGTGAGATTCTATACAAAAAGGTAATCCCCATTGAGTTCAATGGTACCCAGGAAAGGGTACATACAACTGCAGTCTTAGCATATATCACACAACCTGGTGCCCTCCAGATGCTTTGGATTTTAACTCCCATCAGCCCCAACCAGCATGGCCAATGTTCAGGAAGAAGCTCAGAAAGACTAAACCAATGACAAAGCAAGCTTGTGAGGGTTTGCCCATTACTAGTTCATGGGAAGAATTATAATTTCGTTTCAGTGCATTATTTATAAGAATTTACCAAAATTTGCAATTTTCTCCATATTCAAGATAGAAAGAACTTGAGATTAAAAAACAGTTAAATGTGGGTGAAACCAAAACTAACAGATTTGTCCATCTAGGCCCAGGGCTTGGAGCATTTAGTTCATAAAAGGGTGGGTTTGAATCCCCATGTATTCAACCATGTTAGTGCTGAATTAGGGCTGCCACCACTTTATTCTAACAAGCTCCTTATCTTTAATAGCTACATTTATTTATTTATTAATTATATTTATACCCCACCTTTTTTCCTGCAAGGAACCCAAGGCGGCTTACATAATCCTCCTCCTCCTCTCCACTTTATCCTCACAACAACCCTGTGAGGTAGGTTAGGCTGAGAGTCCGTGACTGGCCCAAAGTCACCCAGTGAGTTTTATGGCCGAGCGGGGACTAGAACCCGGATCTCCTGAGTCCCTAGTCCAACACTCTCACCACTACGCCACACTGGCTCTCATGGCAGGCAGGTACAACATTCTCCTCTTCATGCTGAGAATAGCTGTATGTATTGAATTTGGCTGGTGCAAGTGGGTGAGAATTTTGTTTCAATTCAGTTTTGATGAGATTTTACCAAAATTTGCATTTTTTTTTTTCATATTTGGGATGGAAAGAACTTGGTTGGAAAAAATTGAATGTGGGAGAAACCTAAACTGATATATCTATCTCTAGTTCCTGCACCACCTGGCTATGAAGAGAACTGGGTGACTTGGTTGAGTTACAATCTCTCAGCTTAACTGATCTCACAAATGTTTTTGTGAGGAAAAATGCCATTCTGACCTCTTTTGAGGCAGGATGGGATACAATGGTTAAAAACAAGCAATGAGGTGGTGATGTGGCAATGAGGTGGCATTACTTGTGACAGATTGAGTCTCATTTCTGCAACCTTGTTTCCCTGTGGAGAACTGAAGGTAGTGGTCAGAGCCAGACTCTTGGCTCTCATGTCCTACTTGTGGGTTCCCTACCGGAAGCTGGTTGGCCACTGTCTAAAAAGAATGCTGGAGTAGATGGACTCTTGGTCTGATCCAGCATGGTTCTTCTCTCTCACCATGAAAAATTCAGTCTGATGCTACAGTGTTTTGGTCCATCACACTTGAAACTTACAGGACACATATGGATCATTTCCTCTTTTCTCTCATCTGTCCTGTGCTATTTCTCACCAGTATAGCATTAAATGGTATACAAGAATTCCTGAAGATACATTGAATAGTTAGGAAACTTTGTGAATAGCTACTTCCTTGATCTGAACAAACCTCCTCCTTCCTCAGAAGCATTAGCAAGAGACAACAGAAAAGAAGTGGAGACAGACGTTTTCTTCCCTCAAGAGAAAAGCAATGAAGTCCCAAACGAAAAGAAAATTACTTTTTCTTAACAGGAAGCAGCTGTCATATTTCTGAGGACAATGGTTTCAAGGGACTAGTTCTAAAAACTCAGGATGCACCTGGTAAAAATAGAGAGAGTTGTCAGATAGACATGAACTTCTCCATCTCCTCTAATACAACTCTTCATTTTCATTCATTAGCACAGACAATTAAATAAAAGTCACCCTTCATACACTGTCCAGCTGCTTACAAGGTATATCAGGGGATGAAACTTGTGCAAACTTGGCAGAAATGCACAGATAGTGATCTCCCTTTGAAAAATTCTTGCATCAATCCCTAAATTGGGAGAGTTTAAAGTACAGTTTGTTGGCTTTGTAGGGACTGTTTTTTAACAGGAAACTGCACGGGGGAAAAGGCAGGTGAACAAGTGGAATGCATGTGTTTGCTCCTTTCGATCATGGATGAGATAATATGTTTTACCAGTATGACGTAATGTCAAAGCAATGTCTTGTAGTCAATGGTGCCCATCCATCAGGAGAACCGACACCACTGGCATAACAGATTCCCTCTCCACCTGGCACCCCCAAACCTGCTCTGGAGAGTTAGGCGTCCCTACAGAGCAGATCTGTGGAATGTGGGAAGTGCAGCGGCAGGAGGAGAGGAACTGGTTGAATAAACTGGAGCCCAATCTATTTGAGTTTCCTGAAAACCAAAGTTCATATTAATCCCGCAGAATTACAAATGGCTACCTCAATTCTTGTTTTAAAAGCTGACTAGTAAAAGAAAAACAATTAAATTGATATAGATGGGTTTGTTTTTTTAAAATGCTCTGTATATCTTAACAAACAACAGTCACTCAAAGATGCACTGAAGCATTGTTGTCTCTGGATCATCCAGCATGGAAAAAGTGCTGACCCTTTGACTCCCATGTTTTCCCAAGGAGTCCCTCTGAGGAACTGAGAAACAGCTAATGATGGAAGGTAACCTTTGAGGTTATGTAATAATGGCAGATCATGTAAAAAGGGTTTTAATGGTTACCATAGATTTCTAAGGGGGGCTGTCACCCAATTAAAGAAATCATAGGCTGCAATCATATGTAGACTTTCCTGGGAGTAAGTAAGTCCCATTTAACAAAGCGGTGCTTACTTCCAAGGAAACATGCAGAGGACTGCATTGTTAGTTGATTAATCATATGAGTTTAGTCAATTAACTTATCTAATTGATTGAGCAATTAATCAATCAATTGATTAAATTTGGATAGATGTGCAAACAAGTAACACAATCTTTTAGAAGAAAAAGGGGTCTAAGGTGCAATTCTATGCATGTTTAAACAGAAAAAAGGCCTACAACTCCCAACTTGCCCCAGCCAACGTCTAAACATGCACAAGATTACACCCACACTTAATTTTAGATGATGTGTGCATATATCTCAACAGGCTTTGTCAGAAGTCTTATTCAGGCATTCTACAACCGGGGAGAGTAAACACGTGGTAGCCCTGCCCCACTCCAGCATCGTGTTAGTCACCCTCCATTCATGGAGGGTGACTTTCTGAAGAGAGTCTCCTATATCCACGTAGATTTTCATTGCAATTGAGGATGCTGGAGAGCCTTCATCGATATAGGAGGCTGTCCTGTTCAGAAAGATGAACGCCATGATGGAGCAGACAGGCTAGTGCATTCCCTCACCTCACAGGTTTACTCTCACAGCTGAAGAACGCTGTAATAGGGCTTGAGTGAAATACATATCTCAGTGAAAACAATGAAAGATTATTCCAGCTCATTGGAATGACTGAAGGCAACACACATCAAGTCTTTTCAGAAAAAAAAACAAATTAAGGATTTCACGGCGCCAAAGAATTTATTTATTTATTTATTTATTTGATTTGTTCCCCGCCTTTCTACCAAAAATGGCACTCAAGGTAGCTTACAATCACCAATAAAACTTGATTAAAACATTAATAAGCAAATACATTAAAATACAATTAAAAACACAACAAGAATGTAGTAAAAACTGCATCTTGCCCAACAGACCTGCTTGAACACCAAAGGCCCGCTTGAATAAAGCGGTCTTTGCCTGCTTTCTCTTCAGCAACATGAATTATAACCTCCATAAAAGAGTGCCTCTGTGATCCTGACATTGTAACATTAGGCATTTAATTTACCCTTCAAAACACCACAATTAAGCATATGTTCTCAAAATGAAACTTCCATCAGCATTAGCTAATATTTTCACTTTTGCTAATTAAAGCACACCCTAGAAAGTTACTTTCTCCTGCTGAAATACATAAAAGTATATAAAATTGATTGCAGTTTGTTAAAGTCTGCAGGTTGACCACTGTTCCATAAACAATACTAAAAGGTTCCATTAAGGAAAACATCCAATTATTTTCTAGGCTTTAGAAGCACATCTTTGATTTTAGTGCTTCATGGGGGGGGGGGGGGACATTTTGTCCTGCAATGCCAACATTGTTCAGAATTGTTGATTTGGTTGTTTATCTCTATCAGAGGCTGCAGGAAAAAGCGCAACACAGTTGTGTTTACAGAAGCACTTGCAGAGGTCCTTGTTTCCTCCCATTGTACAGATGATTAGTGGTACAGGTGAAGAATGGGCTCTCCATCAATGGGGGAAAGACTGAATCCCCTTCCCACAACAAAGGGTGTCAAGCAACCATGGTTGCGTGCAGGTTGCAGATCTCTTATCAGAGTCAGATTGCTTCCCGCCGCCCGTAGGGATGGGCGAACGAGCAATGTTCGAGATCGTTAAGATTCTCTGAACATCATCTCGCCACTCAACTCATGCCCAATTCCTGTTTGCATTTGCGAGGACTGCTTGCTGTGCTTGAATGATAAATTGCTCAAATTGAGCAGTGATTGAGTGTGAAACTTGCGCAAATTTCCTAATTTGTACAACTTTCCACCATAGACTAAAGCAGGGCTGATTAAGTCCACAGGGGAAATTTGCACAAAAGCGAACTGGGAAAGCCACACAAATCGAACACGGGCACATGTCCAGCAATTTGTGAACAATTTCAGCAGACATGTGCTCGCAATCGTGTTCGGGCCTTTGAACAGGGCATGCTAGCATGTCTTGTGAGCAAAAACAAAATTCTCAGACATCCTTTCACAGGGAATCAGAACTGCTGGATGCAAGTACCCCTTCTCAGTTAGGGATGCTTGAGGAATTTGATATTTCAGAACGTCTCTGTGAAACAACTTTATCTGCACCTCTCAGACTATGTGCAGATCAGAACTTAGCTATTCACCAGATTTAGCACTTCCCTGGATGTTGTGAAATTGCAGTTTCTGGCAGTTAAAATGTATAAACAACATATGCATTTAAATATATATTTTGGGCAACATGGCTGGATGTCTTACTTTACAGAGGACCAGACCTTTATTTGAAGAACTGTCAGAATACAGTCCTCTGTGTGGAGCTGTCCATTATTTGATGGACTGCCCAGTTCAATCCGGTTGCAAGATAATGTAACAGAATCAGAAAAGAATGCAGGGGCCTTGATGCTGCCCATCAAGCAGGGATGTTGAAGAGTCCTTGGTCTCGAGTCACGAGTCGAGTCACGAGTCTTTGGACCCGAGTCTCGAGTCCGAGTCCAAGTCCTTGGTCCAAAATGGTGACTCCCGAGTCCCGAGTCACTCCCAAAGCTGACTCCACGAGTCCCTATTAAAATCAATGGGGTTCTTCCCCAACAAAATAAGGCTACTTCAGATGTGTGGCTTAAATAAATTCTAGGCACAAGTGTGCCTTTTTATCTCAAAACTCTGCCACTGATTTTGACAAGAACAGACCAGGCGGACAAACCCAAAATAACCAGGCAGGCAGAGGAGGCGGGGAACCCCAAAGCAGGCAGGCAGAGGCATTTGTCTTGGACAATTCAAACTGTGGAACTGGTTAAGAAGAGACCAGGCAGGCAGAGGAGGCTGGGAACCCCAAACAGGCAGGCAGAGGCAACCAAACCCAAAATGTCTCAAAGGTTGCATTAGGAAAATGATTTTAAAAAATAAACTTGGATTGTTACTGCAACTGGGTCCAGGCAGCACCTGCAGGTGGCATCAAGCAGGGATGTTGACGAGTCCTTGGTCTCGAGTCCCGAGTCGAGTCTCGAGTCCCATTAAAAATATTGGGACTCGAGTCCGAGTCGAGTCAGAGGGGGGACTCAGTCCGACTCACGAGTCGAGTCCTCGAGTCCGAGTCCCCATCCCTGCCATCAAGAGTGACCACTTGGACAGCAGACTGAGCAAACACAGAGGTTATCTGTTCACAATCTTTCCCATAATGGGGAGATGTACTGTATTTCTGTTTAAATTATGGTTATTATTTCATAGAATCATAGAAAAGTAGAGTTGGAAGGGGCCTATAAGGCCATCGAGTCCAACCCCCTGCTCAATGCAGGAATCCAAGTCAAAGCATCCCTGACAGATGGCTGTCCAGCTGCACCTTGAATGCCTCCGGAGTGGGAGAGCTCACCACCTCCCTAGGTAATTGGTTCCATTGTCTTGCTCTAACAGTCAAGAAATTTTTCCTGATGTTTAGGTGGAATCTGGGTTCCTGGAACTTGACAGGGATGGGGACTCGGACTCGAGGACTCGACTCGTGAGTCGGACTGAGTCCCCCCTCTGACTCGACGAGTCGACTCGGACTCGAGTCCCAATATTTTTAATGGGACTCGAGACTCGAGACCAAGCACTCTTCAACATCCCTAGGCTGTGCCAGAAGGAGTGGAGAGGAGCGTGATTGCCGGCGAAGAGCGCATGGAAGCGAGGTGTGCCGCTGCTCGGCCACTATAGACGGCTACCAGGAGTGCAGCCCCAACAGTGTGTCAAGATTTATTTTGATTGATGTGTTGCGTACTTGGGAGAGGCAGAAAAAGGACCTGAGGTTACTCTGTGTGGCTGCTCTGAGTGTGTTTCTGGTTCCAGCAAGTTCATCACCAGTGGAGCGGCTGTTCAGTGAGGGTGGAATTGTGATGAGATCTCACCGTTCCAGAATGGGGCCCAAACATTTAGAAAAAATCATGTTCCTCAAATGCAACATGGATAAGTTTTAGGAAGTACAGCAAGTTTATTTTTTAAAATCATTTTTCTAAAATGCAACCTTTCAGACATTTTGGGTTTGGCTGCCTCTGCCTGCCTGCTTTGGGGTTCCCTGCCTCCTCTGTCTGCCTGGTTATTTTGGGTTTTTCAGCCTGGTCTGTTCTTGCCAAAATCAGTTGCAGAGTTTTGAAATAAAAAGGCACACTTGTGCCTAGAATTTATTTAAACCACACATCTGAAGTAGCCTTATTTTGTTGGGAAAAAACCCCATTGATTTTAATAGGGACTCGTGGAGTCAGCTTTGGGAGTGACTCGTGACTCGTGACTCGTGAGTCACCATTTTGGACCAAGGACTCGGACTCGGACTTGAGTCCAAAGACTCGTGACTCGACTCGTGACTCGAGACCAAGGACTCTTCAACATCCCTGGAACTTGAGCCCATTATTCTGTCTCCTGCAAACTGGGATGATCGAGAAGAGATCCTGGCCCTCCTCTGTGTGACAACCCTTCAAATACTGGAAGAGTGCTATCATATCTCCCCTCAGTCTCCTCTTCTGAAGGCTAAACATGCCCAGTTCTTTCAGTCACTCCTCATAGGGCCTTGTTTCCAGTCCCTTAATCATCTTTGTTGCCTTCCTCTGAACCCTCTCCAGTTTGTCTACATCCTTCTTAAAGTGTGGTGCCCAGAACTGGACGCAGTACTCAAGATGAGGCCTAACCAGTGCTGAGTAAAGGGGAATTAAGGAGTAAAATTGATATATTCGACACAAAAAGCACAAATAATGGTTAACGGTGAACTGACAAAACCTTGTAGGATACAAAAGGGAACAAGACAAGGCTGTCCATTATCTCCACTACTGTTTATTTTAGTTTTAGAAGTTTTGCTTAGAGATATTAGGCAAGATGGAAGAATCCCGGGAATAAAAATTAAAAAAGAATCATACAAGTTGAGAGCTTTTGCAGATGATTTGATGATAGTCTTGGAAAATCCACAACAAGGAGTGCAAACTCTGTTGGATAAATTAAATGAGTTTGGAGGGTTGGCAGGATTCAAGGTAAATCATGAAAAAGCAAAAATGTTGGTGAAGAATATGAGAGCGGAAGACCAACAGATATTGATGCAAACATCGGGTTTTAAAATTGAAAAAAGAGTAAAAGACCTTGGTATCATAATGACAAATTCGAATTCCACGTTGTTTCAAAACAATTATGTTAAGATATGGTTAGGAATTAAAAATGATATGTTGAAATGGGAGAAACTAAAATTGTCTTTGTTGGGTAGGATCTCTGATAAAAATGAATGTTTTACCAAGAATGATGTTTTTATTTCAAACACTGCTGATTTTAACTAATGATGTGTCCTTTAAAGAATGGCAAAAGGACTTATCTAAATTTATATGGCAAAGAAAGAAACCACGTGTTAAATATATAGTTCTACAAGATGTGAAAGAAAGGGGTGGACTGGGAGTACCTGATCTGAAATTGTACTTTAATGCTTGCTGTTTTGTTTGGTTGAAGGAATGGGTGACATTGAGAAATAATAGACTTCTAGAATTAGAAGGGCATTATCTAAGGTTTGGATGGCATGGATATTTGTGGTATGACAAAGCTAAGGTTAATGTTGATTTCAAGAACCCCTATATCAGAAGGGCGTTATTAAGAGTTTGGAACAAATATAAGCCTAGGCTATGCCCAAAATTACCCTTATGGATATCACCCCAAGAGGCACTATATAGGAAGGAAATGACAAGCAATGAGAACTGGTTAAAATGCCGAGAAATATTGGAATTGCGTCAGGGAACATATGGGATTAAAACACGGGACTGTTTAGTAACAGAAGGTTATAATTTACACTGGTTTTCATACATGCAACTATCAGAGAGATTTAATGTGGATAAAAGAATGTATGATATAGAACAGGATAAGTCTGAATTTGAAATACAATTGTGTACAGGTGATGACCATGTAATTGCAAAAATGTATAAATTTCTGCTGAAGTTTGGGACAGAAGAAGAACAAGTTAAAGACTGTATGGTTAAATGGGCAAGGAATTTTGGATATAATATAATGATGGAAGAATGGGAACGTATGTGGACTAAAGGTATAAAATTTACATTGTGTTCTGATCTTAGAGAGAATTTTTATAAGATGATGTATCGTTGGTACCTAACCCCTGTGAAATTGGCTAAGATGTGTAACAATGTGTCAAATATATGTTGGAAATGTCAAAATCATGAAGGAACATTTTATCATGTTTGGTGGACATGTAAAAAAGTGAAAACATATTGGGTACAAATACACACATGGATACAAAAGATTTTAAAAGTGAATATCAAACTGAAGCCAGAAATGTTTTTATTGGGTACAATGGATTTACAACTTGAGAAAGACTATGGAACATTATTGCAATATATGATGACAGCAGCAAGAATAATCTATGCTCAAAAATGGAAAGAAGCAACAATACCAACTATAGAAGACTGGCTGTTGAAAATGTTGGACTTAGCAGAGATGGCGAAATTGACTTGTTTAATTAGAGAAAAAAAATCTATCTTCATTCAAGAAAGACTGGAAACCTCTGGTGGACTTCTTGGGGAGGAGGGAAGTGACTTAATAACTTTGGGTTTTGATTTCTGAATATTGGTAAGGTGATAGAATTTTTTTAATGTGAAAATAGAAGAAACTTAGATTGGATAAGGATTGGTAATGTTTGTCAGACAATGAGGCAGAAGCCAAATATGATTTGTTGTTATTTTGGAAAATTCAATTTTAAAAAAAGAATTTTTTTTTTGCATCTTTACAGATAGATTAGCATATGCACATTTTATGAAAATATATGTCCTGCTGGTGAGGTGTAGGTGGCCAACCTAATTCTGAGAGAAAATACACATTTATATATGTATTCTGAGAAAAATACACATATAAATAGGTATTCTGAAAAGATTAAAAAAATAATAATTCAGAGATGAATACCAAAATGGAAAAAATGTGAAGGTGGCACAGACTGGAAACAAACAGATTCATCCTCCCCTCCTCTCAAGAAGTAGGGATGTGAAGTTGATTTGTGCGTATGGGGGGTGTTGTGGGTTAATTTGCTTGTCGAAACCTGTTCTGTGCTCATTATGGTGGAGCAGGAAATGGTGCTGTTCTCGTCCATAAGTCAAGGAATATAGCACCCAAGATCCAGTGTAGCGCAGTGGTTAGAGTGTTGGACAGGGACTCGGGATATCTGGGTTCTAGTCCCCACTTGGCCACGAAGCTCACTGGGTGACTTTGGGCCAGTCATGGACTCTCAGCCTAACCTACTTCAAAGGATTGTTGTGAGGATAAAATAGGAGAGGAGGAACATGTACGTCGCTTTGGGTTCCTTTGAGGAAAAAAGGCGGGATATAAATGTAATAATAAATAAAAGCAGCCATGTTATTGTGGCACTTGAGGCAGAAAATCCTCCAAGAATCTGACCCTCTACCCAGCAGTAAAAATACAATGGGTTACATCTAGAGTTGCACTACGCGGATTTCCACTAGCACTGGAGCAAGGGGGCAGGTTGATGATTTTTCTGCCTCCCTCTGCCCACTGCTGTGGAGGGTTAGGGGGGCTCCTTGAACAGTGTGGGAGGTGGTGCTGAGGGCTGCAGGGAGAAGGGGAATCAGTGAAAACTGCCACCCTGCTGCCTTCCTCTAACCCCAGTTCATTTTGTGGATGGAATTTGAAGGAGCCTTTCAACAGAAGACTTTCACTGAAGGGCAAGTCCAGATCCAGCCTAGTAACAATTCATTAAATAAGAAGCAATTTGCCGCCCTTTCATGACACCTAACACCATGTGTCTGAGATAGCCACCTTACTCTGTCTAATTCTTGGGCCTGCCCTGTCAGGTTACTTCTGCTTCTACAATAAGTGTTTTATTTTATCAGCAGTATATTCCTGTTTTAATGAGTCTGAGCAAAACAAAACAGAACATAATCACTCCCCCCCTCCACACACACACACACACACACACACACACACACACCAGAAGAATTGTCTTGGTGCACAAGGAGGTGGTTAGAAGCTATAGAACAATACATGAATAAGTGACTGAGAAAGACATAATGAAAGAACAACCTACGGCACATATCCAGTAAAAGAACCTTTTGTTAATTGTACTATAGTCCTCAAGCCATCACTTAATTCAGAGTAATAGTATTGAAGGAAAGGAGATTATACTGGTTGCACTCTGGAGAGAATAGCTTCATGGTTATACAATTGGGAAGGTAAATATGGCATATTGTAGCCAGTTGGCCCCAGCATGTGTCTAGGAGACATTAAACAGAGCAATATTTCTTATTGTACTGTTAGACAACTTTAGACAAGTTCTGTCTCATTACTCTGAAACAGTGCTCATTTCCTAATTAATGAAACAAAGCTATGTAATTGAGACAACCAAATTTGTTCCCTTATGTACCCTAAAGATTTACTTTAAAAGCAACAATTACATACAATTTTTTTTTAGAAATATGATGCCTACAATAATGACATTTCTGCAGTGAAACATATATATGTGATTAGTGTGATTACAATACAACAATAACCCGTCACCACTATTATAAAACCGTAAACTATTATTCAGTACACTATAAAATTCAAAACCTAATTGAAAATGCTAGTTTAGCATAATTCCCATAAGCCATCATTCTTTAATATTGTGAAATGAATGAGGTTTTCGTGGAGCTATTAATTGATACTGACAAGCAATAACCACTGGAATGAAACTCCAATTATGAGCAGCAATTAATCACTTTTACTGTCATCTGTGGTGTCAAACAAAATTCAATAAAGTTCTAAACACTAAAAAAGAAATTTATACCTCTTGTGGTTGAATGTGATTTGAGCAAATCAGATGGCTTTTTATTGGAGGGATCATGCCACTTAAACATGTTGCTTTTGCTCAAGTTATAGGACGTTTGACTTTTTGTTGTATTCTCCGAGATTAAATTTTCATCTGATTTAGACTTGCCATAATAAGGTTTGTTCTGACACAGCTGGTATCATCATGGTGCGATTAATGGCAAGCGTAGTTTTATGGCCGATAAATCGTTTAAAAAATAAGTCTACATTACCTAGGTAAGTTATTTCTTTCATGTTAAGATTCTACTCATAATTCTAAGATTCTAATGATGTTCACGACTTACCTTTAGGCCCGGGTGGACATCTTCTCTAATGCATAGGGCTGTCAGGAGTAGCCAGGGCTTGAACTTTGGTTCTGTTATGGTTGCCCTGTGTGGCAAACTACCAGAACTGCAGCTTAGAACATCTTTACGGCACTGAAATATTCTCAGGCCCTGGAATGGGCCCAACCTCCTAGGCTGGCCATTGCTCCCCCGCCTCACTGGACAGGAAAGGCAATAAAAAGCTTCCTGTTTAGGCCAGGAATTTGCCTGAGCAACAATATTCTTCCTGGTTGTGGTGTGTTCCTATGTGCCCCTTCGCTCCAATTCTCTGCTGGTCGTTCAGCTCTGACTCCCTGGTGCAACGTCTGGCTTGCCTCTGACAGTTGCCTATGGCCCAGTCTTGGCAAGGGCTAAGAGGCACTTCTACAATACTTCCGAAGTTACATTGCCTTCTTCAGGGATGGGGACTCGGACTCGACGACTCGACTCGCGAGTCCGACTGAGTCCCCCCTTTGACTCGAGTCCCACTCGAGTCCCAATTTTTTCAATGGGACTCGAGACTCGACTCGGGACTCGAGCCCAATGACTCCGCCACCGCCGCCACTCACGTCACCGCCGTCGCTGTCTCCCTCGCCGCCACCCAGCTCCCAGCTACCGCCGCCGCCATCGCACGCCATCACGCCGCCCGCGCCGGTCCCGTCATCACTTCCGGCGCGTCACCTCCGCCGCGCCCCTGCTCCGGCGCGCTTGGCCGCCGCCGCTTTAAACAGAGTGGCGGCAGCCAAGCGCCCCGGAGCAGGGTCCCGGCGCGGCGGAGGTGACGCGCCGGGACCCTGCTCCGTCGCGCTTGGCCGCCGCCGCTTTAAACAGAGCGCTTTAAGTTTCATGTAATCCCCCCCCTTTATTATTTTTTAAAAACTAAAGGCTGTCACTAGAAGCTGAAATCAGGAGTGGAGGGTGGGTGGATGGGTGAAAGGGAGGTGCTTAGCCCTTTCCCTGCTGGCCATTTTTCTACTCCCCTCAAAAGAAAAAGTTTCGGGCCACCCCCATATCTTTTTCCTCTGCAGGGAAAAAAAAGACAGCTGGGGGGGATTAAGAGAGGGAAAACAGCTCACTGGGAAATGGTTATGCACCTTCTTCTGTTTCCAATTGCAGCCTCCAGCAGCCAATTTGGCTGCCGCCGCTCTGTTTAAAGTGGCGGCGGCCAAGCGCGCCGGAGCAGGGTCCCGGCGTGTCACATACGATGGCGGCTGCTGTGAGGGAGATGGCGGTGAGCGGGAGGCGGCGGCGGTGGCGGCGGCGGCGGGCGGCGGCGGCGAGGGCAACTCGAGCGGCACGGAGAACACTCTCCGTGCCGCTCAGAAAGAGCGAGATCGGGCCGCGCCGCCGCCGCCGCGGAGAACTACAAACCCAGGGAGGGCTCGTAATGCGTCCCTGGTGTGGCAGCGGCGGCGGCAGGAGCAGGGACGAGGGAAGGACCCACCTATGGTAAGTGGGGGCGGCGGCGGCGGTGGCCCATGGAGGGAGCGGGAGGGTCTCGGCGGGAGGAAGGGCAGCTCTTCTTCCTCTCGCGGAGACCCTCCCGCTCCCTCCATGGGCCGCCGCTTTGGGAGTGACTCGGGACTCGTGACTCGACTCGAGTCACCATTTTGGACCTTGGACTCGAGACTCGACTCGAGACTCGGGTCCAAAGACTCGTGACTCGACTCGTGACTCGAGGCCAAGGACTCTTCAACATCCCTGGCCTTCTTTCAAGGAGCTTGTTTTACCCATGTCGCATGAAAGAGTTGCCAAGCTGGGTAACACAGTGATAGAACACAACAAGCTAGTTAGTCACCAAAGACTTCGTGTTTGGCTGCCCACCTTTGCTTTTAGCTGTAATAAGGATGACTTGCTAGTAGCAAACCAATCACTGCATAAATTATCATGCAAAATTCAGGCATCAAGGCTACCATCTTTTGTAACTTGCCTTGAGTCCATTTTATCAGGAAAATATAAGACATACAAGTTATGAAGTAAAATTGGCATAAGAATGCAGCTTGTTTTAGACTCATTTCATATTTTTTTTCGTGATTGAGTCTATTCAGTATGCTGTTGCTTTAGTTTTTCCAGCAAAAACAAGTTAAAATATATTAAAATATTTGTTTCGTGTACTTTGGCCTCAGATGAAAAGAAAGGTACATCAAACAGATTACAAAATAACACTATATTAACAGAGAGTCTACATATACTGTCCAGAAATCACACTGAAGGGAACTACACATTATACTGGTAAATATCAGTTGCTGGGAAACACAATCAGGAGGGTGCTGATGTACTCGGGTCCTGCTTGTGGGCTTCCCATAGACAGCTGGTTGGTTGGCCACTGAGGGAAGAGAGTGCTGGACTAGACAGGATTTTTGTCTGATTTAGCAGGGCTCTTCTTCTTATACATGCCTGCCACTTAACATGAATGCAGGGCTAGAGGGCAGATTTGTAGGGGGGAACTGTCAGGTGGGAGGGGAGATGTTTAACACTTCCTGTTGACTCTTCCCTGTAAAGTCCCTCAGGCTATTTTACCCTGCAGCCAGTCTGAGAGCCTGGCTTGGCAGCAAGGTTAAGAAACTTCCTTTTTAGGTCACTTTTTCTTCTTTCAGCCTTTCTCTTCCTCCTGCTTTTCTACCTTCCTTTCTTCTCCCAAACATCTTGTTCTCCTGTGTTCCCCTGGTCTATTTCTCACAGGAAACCTGGGCAGCAGTGTTCCACGAACGAGCCACACTGTGTAGCTTATTCGCAGGGTGGGTTGCCATGTCGTGCAAGACTGGATCCTAGCAAGGAAGAAACAAAATTCTATCACCTACTTTCTGTCCTCTCTCCAGAGACTAACAGCAGCTAAGCCTAAATGAGCCCTTTAACAGCTAACAAGATATATTAACGGGTCAGGCCTTTGGATCCCACACTGTTTAAAACTCCATTATGAAGTTATCATAGTCATCCTTATAGCTATTGGTTATTTTAGTGCTTCTAATATTGGATAAATAATACAGTATTGTGATTCTGCCCCAACCCCAACTATATAGGCTTGAACTTTTGGCTCTGATTCAAGGCCTCTAACAGTGGTCTCTTACAACGATTTCAGATTAAATGAAAGACCTTTAAGGGGGAGAAAAGCCATTACACAACTAATATGTAGTCAGTAATGGCAATGGTTTTGCCAGTGATTAAATTAAGCAGACGTCCTGTCCTGTGTGACTTCAGCTGTGTTAAAGCATGGGGGGAGGAGGGGGTTTATATAGAGAGATATCTCTTTTCGCTCAGAGGTAAAAGGCTTTTGTTATTTTACTTTGAAATTTTGATATAATTTGGGGAGGTTAAACCTAAATCAAGCCACTGTGCCAATGAAAAGAGATAGAAAACAGACTATAATCAAAAGAGTTGGTTCTTTTGAGCTTATTTTAAACAATAGTCAATATTTTCAGCAACTTTAACACATGCTTAATTCCATTCCTGATATATAAAAACAAATTATTTTAAAATGGAGTTTTCATTGTTCCAACAACTTGGAATGCCCACGCTGAAAAATTAGCAAAAGAACCTCCAGCATTTCATCTTTTAAAGACAGTTTTGTTATCAGGCAACTAACTTTCCCCGAACAGTTGGAAGTGTCTAATATTGAAAAAGCACAACAATGGAATTTTTAAATTTGCAGCTTCCATAGAAATGTCTCATCTGTCAAACACCATTTTCTCACAGTCATTTAAAAATAATGGGGATACAAATGGAGATATACCCAATGAAACAAAAATTCAGAACTTTAAAACAAGTTACTATACTCTGTTATTAAATGACAGGCAAATTAATTTTAGTGGGAAGATTTTGACATGTTCATTGCTAAAATGGTTTCTTACCAGAAATAATCTCAGATTGTTCTTTTTCTAGTGGTTAGTAACACAAAGAAAGCAAACAGGATGGCTGGGGATTTATTTTTTTTTAATGATAACTGATTACAACAGCATAAAAATTAGGCCAATCTATTCTAGAACTTGTAGAGCAGTCTTCCCCAACCTGGATACCTCTAGATGTTTTGGACTAAAACTCCCATCATCTGTGGCCTTTTTCCACACTGGCTAGGGGCTGATGGGTATTGTAGACCAAAACATCAGGATGGGCCCAGGTTGGGGAAGGAAGTGATAGGGAGACTAAGATCAGTGGTGACACGTGGCTTGTGGCATTGTTCACGGGAGGCAACTAGTGTCCACTGCTGATCAGTGTCCAACACTGAGCATGGCAGAGAGGGACCCAGCACCCTTATGAGAAAGTGTCACCACCAGGTGCTAGAGAATACACAGGGGCTATTAACTCAGTACCCTGCCCACCAATCTCATAAAAAGTTTTTGTTTTTTTACTGGGTCAGACTTTTGTACATTATCTATTCTGACTCAACAGTGGCTTCCAGGGTCTCAGACAGAGAAGGGGCTTTCCCAGTGCCTGCCCCTTTTAACCGGAAATCTGCTCTTTGCTAATTTCTGCTGTTATTTATTTAGAACACACAACCTCAGGCAGATTTAGAGAGAAAAAAAGTCCTACAAAACGTCCCCAAACTGTGGAACTCTCTTCCTACTGATTTGCACTGTGTTCCCTCTGTCCATGTGCTCAGGCATGTCTCGAAGACCTTCCTCTTCAATGCTCCCTTTTACTGAGGTTGTAATTAGCTTTCTCTTTCAGAACTCCTTGGTGTACTCAACATGCTTGTTAACACTGCTCTGGTTTGTATGTTGCTTTGTGAGAGCATAATCCTAATAAGCAACTTTAAAATACTCCAAACAAACAAACAAACAAGCAAACAAACCAATCAATCCATCAATCAATCAATCGGGCCTGGTGGCTTCATCCCATTCTGCTGTAGTAGGATTTGAAATTCCAGCACCTCATGGGCAGACTCCCTCTAAACTACAACTACCATAGAAGTGTGTGGATGCTGAGTGGCTAGCAGTGTCCAGTGATGGGACATGTCCACACTGGAATGGTTGACACAGATGGCCTCTATCAAGGATTAGAGCTGCTGCTGAACAGGCTTTGGGTTAGGTTAACAATGTCCAGGGCCCCTCAAATCCCATCGCTCTCAACAGAAGAGTTAAACATGTGCTTAAATATCTCCCATTGGAATAAACGAGTCATCACGCTCCACCTTTGTACACTCCCCTGTGTTTTACCTAAGTATGAATAGATTTCAATAGTTGACACAAATAATATATTTAAGCCAGGTGCCCCTTGCATGGGGAGCATGTTGGCTCTAGCTCATAGCTGATAACTGGGGAACACTGCTTGTGCACATACATCCCAACTGATGGATCACAGCCAAACTATTCTACTGCAAATGCAGCATCTCACTTTGTTTCTAAAAGCATTTCAATCATTTATCCATGAGATGCCCCAGGAAGGTCGTGCAACAGTATTTAGAGCCCAATACTCTAGACCCCAAACTCCAAGAATTCAATCAGGCAGTGATGGAGATTGCTGTAGGCCACCAGTGTATTATTTTGCAAAAAGGATGATGACATACAAACGTGACTGAATTGTTCACCGTTGGTCTGAGAATGAAACAGTACAGGAGCCATGGAATAAATCAAATAAAATTGTCCCAGTGCTTTATTTCCCGTATTTTATAATCCTTCAACCTAACTCCAACTGATTGAATGAGGACAACTCAGAAGTAACTTTTGCAGATCTTAACATTTAGAACACAGATTTAAGACTACAAAACCCATGGTGCACACAAAAAGCACAGAAGCAAACACACATACAAGGAGGACCTTTAATTTGTTGGCAGCTTTTCGTGTGCTATTAGATACTGAGTTTCTATTTGGGGATAAAAAAGGTGCAGCACAACAAACAAATATAACTGATGCAAACAACTGATCATATGGAAAAAATACCAGCACAAACAGAACCAGATAAAAATTCAATTATAAAAATGAATTTTACAAGGAAACTCTACTGCTCAAAGGTCTGGAATTCATGATCTCAAAACGAATGTGTGTTTTAGTGCCTCTCCTTTGTCAGAGACAATCACGGCTACCAATGATTAAATGGAAGACTGTGAACCATTGGACCTGCAGCCGAAATAGGGAATAAGATAGGGAATTGATTGTGGCAATAAAAACCTGATGTGCCCTCAAGATGTGGCAGACTATGTTGGCTGGGGACGTTGGGAGTTGTAGCCTGACACATCTGGAGGATGGGAGAAGACTAATCATTTACATTGAATTATTGGCATTTGTTACATCTGGGAACAAATGTCAAAAAACAAAGAAACAAAACAAAACAAAAAAACCCACACCCAACCTGTTGGCATATTTTGGCCAGACCATGGTTTGACAAGGTGGGTTCTGCCTTCGGTTCTATATAAAGGTTTTTTAATTTATTTATATGGATGGTATTATGACCATCCGTACGGATTTGAACCAGGTCAAACACTTGTGGAAGGACCATAGCTCAGTGATAGAGGATGTGCTTTGCACACAGAAGGTCACAGGTTCAACTCCCAGCATTCAGGCTGGCCAAGGCATTTTGATGCCTGATGCAAAGGACAAGGTGACCCACCACCCCACACCCCACCATACACACACTGCGCAAAAGGAGAGGAAGTGCAGAAGGTCAGCCTCAGATCTCAGTGAGGCTGCAATTCTATACACACGTTGCTGGGAATAAGCCCCATTAAACTCAATGGGACTTACTTCTGAATAGACAGGTATAGGGTTGTAATGTGAAAAGTCTATGAAATGCAAGCAAGAATTCAAATATGAGGCACTATAGCATGTGCATATTTCTGGCTCTCTCTGAGACTCTTTGTGGCTGGGTGGATTCGCATGGCCGACACTGCTTTTTGTGTGGGTTCGTTTTTGTGCAAGGGGAAGTCTCAGACACCATCTAATACAAGTGCGGTGAGAAGCTGTGCTTCTTGCCTAGAAACTAGCCACTCTCTCTGTAAGTGTTCCTGGCCTGCAGCACTTGGGCCAAATATTCCCTTCAGACTATCTGTTGGCCTTGCTAACAAGGCACAGGTGTGGGCGTGAGTACGTGCAGACTAGCATGTTGCCTTTGCCAGCTACCCCTTGTGTGTGTGTGTGGTGTTCCGAGGCCCATGCCAAGAGACTGGGGAGGGCGGGTCTGTCTGAGGGTGGAGGCTGCATCGCTCCGGACCAGAAGCCAACCTCATGAAGGAGCTGAAAGATGCAAAGGATCCTCCCTGGGAATTTCAGTCTGTATGTAAGTGACAGAGGCACGGGCTAGCTAAGCGGATAGCTTGTAGGCGTTGCATCCTCTATATGCTCCCTTGCCTTGTTCTTCTTGTTAATGTATTAATAAATTTGTTGAGTGAATAATTTGGCTTCTGTCATGTATTTTGAGGTGTCTGACCATGTCCTAAAGGAGGGGATCTCTTCCCATGTGACCTAACCATTTGGAGATGCTACCCAGAGTTAAGATATGAACCTGGAAAGGTGGTGGTGGTGAAGGTGAATAAAGTTTCAGTGGGAATGAAGGAATGTTACAATAGGGATGCAGAACCTCAGGCGTTGGGGCCAAATCCTATCTTCCTGTGTTCCCAATCCAGCCCTCTCCCCTTTCCCCTGATCGCTTGGTGGTTTCCTGAGTTTTGTGCAGTTCCCCCCCCCCCCCCATTCTAAAAGTTTGAAAGGCTTAGTTTTCTGGCAGGAAGAGCTTCCCATTAAAATGTGATGGTATTTTTGAGTACTTCTGACTTCAGTCCCACATACCCCTGGAATGCAGCACCCTCAAAGCTTTACCAAAATGGAATGTAATCTGCAGAAATCAATTGATTGTGGCAATAAAAACAGTTCAGCTTCAGGCATTAAGGTTTCTATCAATCTCTTTGGTTGGTATCAATCTTATTCCCTATTTCGGGGGTGGGGTGGTTAGCTGGCTTGCAGCACTGGAGAACCAGCTCAGTCTTACGGAACTGTGATGATGACACCTGGTACGAGTTACAATGTTTTAAAAATGGGGGTGGGTGGGGAACACCTGAAAAAGAATAATAAAAAAGACCACTGGCAAACTTGAAAGAGAGGTGCATTGCTGTGGAAAAGAACATCACATTATGTTGCAGAATTATTCATTTCCTCAACTCTAGATCCTAAAATAGCGAGGGGTGGATAGTGCAGAGTCCTTGCAACTTTGCATTACAATGAGGTTTTTATTAACCCTTTATTGTGAAGCGTAATTGGGTCTGAGACTGGGAGCAAGTTTCCTCTGGATTTATCTGCCACAAAATGTGTTTGAGGAGTTCAATGCATTTATGAGGTATTATGGGCGGATGAGAGGAGTTAACTACGCGGTAAGGCTTGCAATTTGTGGAAGGAAGCTATCAAATGGTATGCTTTTGGGCCCCCCGGGGGGGGATTTGTAATCTCAAAGTAGCACAAAGGATAAAATCCACCCTGTGCACAGTGATCATGGTGGTGGGTCGCTGCTTCAGATGCTGTGCCTCAGTTCTGTTACCTTCCTCAGTGCCACCACGATAGCAGAGAGAGGAAATAAAAGGCACGCCTAGGAATTCAATTTTCCCGCCCTGCACCCCTAAGCTCCCCACTACTCGCTGCTGCTTCTGCCGCCGCCTCCTCCCCACCCATGTCACAAGTGCAGCTCAGCTCTCTGAAGTGGGGTGGGGGGAGGCATGGGGCACTGCCACGCACTCCCCCTCTTCCACCCCCTCCTCTTCCCATGATGCAGCTGCAATGAGGTGAGCCAAGTGCATTGCGTGAGATGGAGCAAGCAATGGTGACGCCTGGCTTTCTCTCCTGGACTGAAGTGCGTGCCTCAGTCCAAGCGAAAACCAGCTCAGTTGCCAGCCCAGGTGGGGGAGAAGCCACCAGTGGGTGGCTCTGTCTTGGCTTGAACTGAACTACTGAAGTGTGGTTGGCCACCATAGTTTTCAATCCAAGTGAAAGCCATCACCCACTGATGGTTGCTCCATGGCTAGTAGGCATGTGCTTGTTCTGTCATCTCTTAATTTTATTTCTTTCCTTATTATATTTATACCTCGCCTTTTTTCCTTCAAGGAACCCAAGCTGGCTTACATAATCCTCCTCCTCTCCGTTTTATCCTCACAACAACCCTGTGAGGTAGGTTAGGCTGAGAGTCAGTGACTGGCCCAAAGTCACCCAGTGAGTTTCATGGCCGAGTGGGGACTAGATCCCGAGTCCCATCCAACACTCTAACCACTATGCCACACTGGCTCACGCTGGATCTTCCCAATCCACCACCTGAGCCAAGAGGCTCAACTTGCCTCATGCTAGAACTGGCCCCCAGAACCAATTTCTGTCTGAAACCCCAGGGAGCTCCTGTCAGTCAGTGCAGGCAACGCTGAGCCACAGAGGCTTTTTAAGTTCCTACCTGTGGATCCCTGCAAGCATAGACACTCACTGCCCCTTGAGATTTGTTGCATATTGGCATACAGAGCACTCAGGTTCTGACAGGTGCATTCAAGGTTCCTTGACTGCTGTAAATGGTGGCAGAAGTTAAAGTGGGAGCATAAGAAATAACTGTAAAATGAAATGAAATGAAATCGCAAGTATTTTAAAGGCACAATCCTGAAGTCATTTAAAGGTGTCCCACTGGTAGATGTGGGCAAAGCCTCAAAACTGAAATAAATATACACTAGAATCCTTAGCTGGAAGTTATCCTTCATGCAACTGTTTCTTTTTAAAAGCCACGTACAAATTTTAATTAGATTTGCAATATTTTCACAGTGGATTAACCTGACACTTTGTTAACGAAAAAAGAGAGGAAAAGAACCTGTTTCCCCCCCTTCTTCCTAGCTAAATCCTTCTCACTTGTCCCAATTTTTAAATAATTTAAGAATCTTTTTCTTTAATCCCTTTCAGTAAATGAATTTTTGTTAATGTTAATTCTACCCAGTCTGCAAATGTATTCGCTACAGCTATGCATATGGAGAATCTCTTTTGGAGATTATTGGATTAACATTTTTTGGAGATTACCCTAGAAAATCTGATGCACAGTTGTGTTGCAATTGTCGAAAAGCTTGGGATTTCTCAGCTTTGATTGCTTTTGATTTATCTGAGGGGCTTTTAAATAAAATAGTTGGGAGATTTCTTCCTGTTCAGATGTATCTAATAGGATTACATTGTCTGTTAGGCACTACGTCTTGGAAGTAGTACACCAAGCGCTTGGCAATATTTAGTGTGTGTTTCCCCCCCTCCCCCCAACTTCCGTATCTCAGTGACACATCTCATTAGTATTATCAAGGACTATGCTAACTTCTGATTATCATTCTATTCACCTTGAAATGTTCACTTCTCTTTTCATCTTTAGTGCATTCCCAGAGAAAATAATAAATAAATACCATGCCATATGGCAAATGGGATCAGCTGCTACTCCATGCCGTTTGTAGGATAGTGCCTCTCCTAACGCAGCTACGGCTGGCCCTTTTCATACTCTACTGCAGTGTTCTCCAACCTTGGGTCCCCAGATGTTTTTGGCCTACAACTCCCAGCATGTTGGGAGTTGTAGGCCAAAAACATCTGGGGACCCAAGGTTGGAGAACACTGCTCTATTGGCATGCTTATGGAAGACTGCTTCTGAATGCCGATAGTAGGAGGTAAATAACTGGACGAACGGCATCTCTGAAACCAACAGAACACGGAGTAGGGGGTATCTTTCTGCCCTGTCTCCCCATTATATTCTGGCCTCTGGCCTGCGTTCCACCAGCTGTATAATCTCAGCCACTCAAACAGCCTCTGCTCTCCAACGAAGGGGTGGAGAACATGCAGCCTCCAGATACTATTGGAGTGTAACTCCAGCCAGCCCTCAGCATTGGCTATGCTGGCCAGGGTTGATGGGAGTTGCAGTCCAGAACACCTGGAGGGCCACATGTTTTTTCCACCCCTGCTCTCAGGGAACGATTCTTATACACACTTCCTAGGGAGTAAGTTCCATTTCAATAAGCAGAATTTGTTCCTGCTTGGCATCGTACTGCATAATGAGCCAGTGTGGCGTAGCGGTGAGAGTGTCGGACTGGGACTTGGGAGATCCGGGTTCTAGTCCCCACTCGGCCATGAAGCTCACTGGGTGACTTTGGGCCAGTCACTGACTCTCAGCCTAACCTACCTCATAGGGTTGTTGTGAGGATAAAATGGAGAGGAGGAGGAGGAGGATTATGTAAGCTACCTGGGGTTCCCTTGGAAGAGGAAAAAAGGCGGGATATAAATATAATAAATAATAAATGAATGAATGAATAAATAAATAAATAACAACTCTGCTCATTCTTCTTTGCTGTTGCTTATACCAGATGTCCCTCTGACCTGCACTACATGTTACCACCTCTCTCTCTTTTCCTCAAATTCCTCATTCCCCACTATGTCTAAGCACATTTAACACACAGCCACTTCCTCGCACTCACCACTTGTTAACCCTGGCCTTCAGACCCTCAGAGTTAAGTGAAAACAGCAGCAGAAGATAAACCTCGAAAGAGGTGGGGAACCTCTTTCAGCCATTTTGGAAAAGTTCTCGGGGGCTGCATTCCAGTGGTGGGCAGCACCTAAGGCAAAAAGAATAGGGCCAAAGGCAAAAGGGGCGGGGCCCAAAATACCAGCCTATTTTAGGTTAAAGCTTATACTGCCAGTACCTAAGCCTTAGGAGAGGCATTTCAACCTTTTAAAATGGGGAAACAAACTGCACAAAAGCTGGGAAACCACCAAACGACCAGTGGTTTGGGGAAAAGGGGCCAGGGCCAGGGGAAGGGGGCGGGGAAATCTGGGGACCGCAGGTGGACCAAATTTGGCCCCTGGGTCCGAGGTTCGGCACCGCTGCTCTTATATAATAAAGCAGTGTAAGAACAGAGAAGAAGCCAAACTGTGACGACTTCTGCTGCAGCAAGAAAATAAGATTTTTGGGATTCACTAATGAAAGAGCAGTTGACGTCTTTTCGATGCGCTGGCTCTTTGTACCACAGCGAAGGGACCTAATTTCAGGTCTCTTAGCCTTCTATTTTTTAACTCATAGCCCACATGAGGAGGAAGTACTTGACAGAAAACCAAATAATGGCAAGCCTGAAAAGCTTGTTTTCTTCCTATAGATTGTGACAGACGTACTTGCGACAGAAACAGTCCCTCTGAGAAACCTAAATTGTGATTAGTGGCTGTAGCCAACTAGCAGGGACGCTTCACCCGTATCTGCAGGGAGCCACTCTAGGAACACGTGTATTTCCTCCTTTCCCCATTTCTGCCTTTCCTTCTGGCCGATGTGTTTCCTTCATATACACATTCCCAGAGTAGCTCCTATGTCATTGTAGATAATTTTCCTTCAGTTAAATCCCAGGGAAGAGCAGCACTGCCAGTATTACAAGTCTTGCAACTCAGGGACTTGACATGAAGATAGATGCCAAGATTTAGCATCCTGCCTAGTTTAGCAGGAAAGAGACCCTCCATGCATCGTGTGTGTGTGTGTGTGTGTGTGTGTGTGTGTGAACATCTGTAAAAGGGAGCCTGCTATATGCACGGAGACAGCCCTCATGATTGGGAGCCTTTTACAATCAAGTTTTCCCATCACGGGGAGAGCGTATGAATGTAAAGCAGGCTCCCCTTTACAGTCATTCCCCCCAATGTGTGTGTGTGTGGGGGCAGTGGGCACATGGGGGAAGGGTGGTGGTTCTGGTTGTGGCCTGTGGGGCTACCACATGTGGCAGAGCTTTCTCAAGGGTGGCAACCTGGCTATGGAACTCCATTCCAGTAGAGATTCTGTTGTCTCCAACACAGCTGTCATTCAGGCAACAGCTAAAGACGTATTTATTTTTACAAGCTTTGGAGTATAGGCAGGTGTTTTAATGATGTTTTTATTGTATTGTAGGATCATTGTAATTTTAGAGGTATGTTTTTTTTTTATGGTGTTTATATGTTGGACTGTTTTATATGGGTTGTTAGCTGCTCTGTGCGACCTGTGAGGAAGGGCGGGAAATTAATCAAATAAATAAATAAATAACACTTAAAAAGACAGATAGACAGACAGACTCAGGATATGTTAACCATATGAGGGGCTTGCCTCCCTGAGAAGTCTGAGGAATCTTGAACGTTTTCTGCACCAATTTTTTTTTTATCAAGAACTTTCAAAATAACTCACTGAGCTTTTCAAGATATTCTGTTCTTTCTGTTTAAGAATCTGACGTCTTGCTATGGCATTGCAGCATCCATCTTGCCAATAGTTCTTCATTCTCTGCCATACTTGACTTTGACTATCCCTCCTGACATCAAAGAGGATTTTGTTGCATGTTGCTGAACTTTTGTGGCTGTGTTTAAAAGAGAGAGAGAAATTTACAATTTAGAATGGAAAAGCCCTTAAGGCACAATCCTATGCAAGGATTGCACCCTTAATGACTTATTTTTTAGATACGTACATGACAAAACCGCTCAAAAAACCATACCAAAGTGCATATAAAAAGGCATATTTTAGGAGAAATTACATTTAGCTTGATAAAAAAATACATTGAGAAATGCACATTTTGTGAGGAAATGTTAACATGCATATTCAAAATATGAATTTTGGGGGTTATTTTATTAATTGCAGATGGACATGAATGAACACATGTAAAACTGACATGGGCCAGAAATAGACTGATCTGTCCACCCCCAAGTGCAGTCTTCACAGTCTGTGGAAGCATCAGATGAGAGAAGTGGTCAGTTCTCTCCCACTTGAACATATCTGTGCATCTGGCAGCTGAGGCTAGCAGGCATGCCTTTGCAGGTTAGGGAAAACTGGATGGTGGTGGTGGTGGTAACATTATAGGATGTCTAATAGTGGTGTAGTGGAATCAGGGCTCACAGGGATACAGCAATGTCACTTTTTTATTAATAGGGTTGCTGATGTCATCTGTCACACACACACCCCAGGCTTCCTTGCTCCCTCTAAGCTTAGCTGCAATCCTCACAGTAGCTGGCAGGGTGGGTGAGTGGGTTGAATTTTCCCAGCAACAATAGATTGTTCCTTGCTGTAATGTATTCATACAGGCCTGTGGCTCAAGCTGGCTCAGCTTGTCTGAGTGTGGTGGAAAGCTAAGCAGGGTCAGGCCTGGTTATTACTTGGATGGGAGGCCCCTCCTCTAGTTTCCTGCATTGGGCAGGGCGTTGGACTCGATGGCCTTGTAGGCCTCTTCCAACTCTATGCTCTATGAATCTATTAATCTATTTTGGGGTGGCTTGGTCCTGAATGGGCAATTTAGACTCAATCACTTACAAAAGGTCTGCTGCCAGCAGTTGAAAACATCTAGAACAGGTTTGTTGATATAGATAAATATAGCTGCCAGCATTTTTGGACTCTCCTTGAAGGCGTGGCTAAGGGGACTGTCATGATGAGCACCTGCGCTTCAACATTTACTATTACATCACTGATTTCTACAGTTGAAGAGAGTACTAAATGATTTTAGCTCTGTGTTTCCCAACATTTCCACTTTGTTGAGTTACACAAGGCTTATGGATGGCTGGGGGCCTGCTTTCTGGGCAGTTGGCAATGCTTTGGGGTTCTCTGTGCCTGTCGCCTGCCATTGCATCCCATTGCAATCTCTCCTCCCTCCTTTGAGATGGTCTCTCCATCCATATATCGGGAGAATGAGGGTAGATCAGAGAAGCCTCCTCCCCATGATGGATATAGAATAGTGGATACATGCGATGGCTGGTGGTGGCGGGTGGCGGGAGGTTAATTTTCCAAGGCACCCTTCAGCCCTTATTGGAGTATATTGGTCTGCTCCCCTGGCACACAGTTTGGTTTAGCCCAATGTTCTCCAACCTTGGGTCCCCAGATGTTTTTGGCTTACAACTCCCAGCATGCCCCAGCCAGTGTAGCTGGCATGGGCATGCTGGGAGTTGTAGGCCAAAAACATCTGGGGACCCAAGGTTGGAGAACACTGGTAGCCTGTTGAGCAGAATGCAGTAGCAAGTGAGCCATTCCCACACACATGGCAGAAATGAGCTCAGATGTCTAAGCTGCAGGATTGGATTTCTTAAACCTCTTTTCTGCTATTTGTGCCTCAGAAAGGAAGACCTCCATGGCCTACATCGCCACAAATGCTTCGTGAAGCCCACCCTCCCTTACACGCGCCCGCACGCACACACATCCACAAATCCAGACTTCCAAACCAGCACACCACTGTTCCCTTTTACATTACTTCTCGCTGAGTGCTGTGATTAATCACATCTTAATGTAATTTGGGGTCTGCAATGCATTTCCTTAGAGCATGCCACATTCCATTAAAGCAACCAGCTTTTCACAGCAAGAATATGAAATGAAATCAGCTCATAATTTGCCTGGAAATGCATGTACTACACCAAAAAAAACCATGTTATCTGTGATTAGTTTGCAGCAGGCCATCTGTCATCTTCCCCACCCTCACCAAACCTGGGATGACACAGAGGGGCTGGAAGAGAGAAGGATGTTTACGTTTGACAATGGACCCCGCCTGCTTGCTCTCTGCTTCTGTTAGCCTTGAGGAAAATCATGTGCAGGGAAAAGGATTTGGATTCAAAGGGGAGATTCTAATTTACAAGAAGAGAAGCATGCAGACTGTTGACCAGCAGGCTTTTAACATCACAAAGAAAAATTGTATATGGTTCACGGCAGGCAGGTGTGCACTGCAGCAATTTACAGCTGGAAGCAGGAATCAAGACGTTTGATGAGGTCATGTATCGGGGAACGTGCCTTTCTGGCATACTTTTCTGAAAGAGCAAATAATTTTGCTCTAATGACAAAACTCATTTTGAAATTAAGCACAGCAGGTAGGAAGATTTTGCACAGATGTTGCATATTCATGCCCTGAAATTGTGGGTTTGTATTTATTTCCTCCCGCCCCCAATGTGATGGATATATCGGAGTTAACTCTTCAGAGCTGGGAAAGAGGCGGATGGTAAACAGGTTGTCCATTGGCTGCAGGTAGCCATCACGAGCAGGCCACGGACGAATCAGGCAACAGCAATCAAGCCATGCAAATGGCTTGTTTCACTGGTATCCTCTTAGGATTCTTAGGCCTCACTGCAGTGACCACATAATGGCAAAGACCTCAACACAGGGCGGCTTTGCATGACATGTGAAGCCACACTGCATAGCAAGCTATTTTCCCGGGGGGAAGGGAAGCAGGTGACACCCGCCTGTAAGTGCCACTTGGGCACTTCCTGTGCGGCTGCCATCAGTGCTCATGGGGGGGGGGCAGCCGCTTGGCAAGAGCAGCATAGGGATTGTGCTGCTCTTGCCAAGCGGCTTGCTTGTTGTGGGGCTTGCCCCCTCGTGGGTCATGTCGTTCGTGTTCAGATGACACGGCAAGCCACGGAGGGTTAATCAAACCCTACAACAAGCCATGGCTTCTTGGGGTGGCTCTGTAGCCACCCCACGCTTCGCAGGGCAGGTTCAGACAACACGCTAAGCCACAGTGGCTTCGCGTGTCATGAGAACCCAGGCAACCTTTCCTTGGCACAACCAGCAAGGTCAGAGAAAAGGGCAGCAGAGAGACCAGGGGGAAGTGTGAAAGATGTTTGCAAGGAGAGGCAATGCAACATGTCATAAGGTGCCTGACAGCACAATCCTATGTATGTTTACTCAGATGTACATCCCAGTATGTACAATGAGGCTTACTTCTGAGTAGACATAGCAGATTGCATAAGGGCACAATCCTATGCATGTTTAGCCAGAAAACAGTCCTACAACTCCCAGCATTCCCCAGCCAGCCATGCTAAACATGCATAGGATTGCGCCCTAAGAGACTTTATATTAGAGAAGGTATGTGGGAGGTAGAAAGGAATTACTAACCACAGCAGCCTACCCCAACCTGGTGCCCTCCAGATGTTCTCAACTACATCTCCTATCATTCCTGGCCATTGGCCATGCTGGCTGGGGCTGATGGGAGTTGTAGTCCAACCAATCTGGAGGTCACCCAGTTGGGGAAGACTGAACTACAGCTTCTTTGCTTCCTGTTTTAATTGTTGAGCACTGCAGTCTTTTATTCTTCTGCTCCCCATTTTAAAGTGGGCTCGATTTTATAGTCGTGTTTTGAAAATGAGGTTCTGACTTTTCCCCATGGGCAAAGTCGTGTAACCAGAGCTGACTTAAGGCTATTTAAAAGTTCAATATGTTTGAAAATATATTTTAAAACTCAAGCAGGAAAACAGTGAATGCCCTTTCAACTTGTTAAACAAATGAAAATATGCCACACAAAGATATGAATGGTTTATAGAGAAAAGTAAATGCAAAAGAACATCACGTGTGCAGGTAAAATGTGAAACATGCAATGTTTACAGAGAAAATACATTTGTACCCATGAACTACAAAGCTGTGTGACTGTTACATGCAAAGGTTACACCATGCAAAGTAAACTACAGTTTAACTCTTGGTGAGGCCTATTAGACTGGATTTGCACGACACGACAATCTACCATGGCTTATAACCCGGGTTAGCGTTGTTGGTGTTGAAAGAAAAATAGTAATCTGTGTGCTAGCCTGCATACAAATGCAGATGTTTCATGGGGTGATACTCCAACAAGCGTGTGATCCCAATCCCACCATGGTGTTATCAGGGTGGCTTAAGTTTGGGTTATAAGCCACCCTGACAAGCCATGGCTTGTTCTAGGGGTTGTCCTGCTCCCAGACAACATGACCCATTGTGGGTAGAGGGGATCGGCTAGCAAGCCCCATGGCATGAGCAGCAAAAAACCCTTGCCGCTCTTGTCATGGGGCTACCATGCGAGTGCCAGTGCCAGCCACCGCAAAGTGCCCAAATGGGCTTCTCCCCCTCCTTGCCATGAGCCCTTTCAGGCTCACCATGGCTTATTTTTCCTTTCCCCCTTCCCCCCCCTTTGGAGATCACTAAAGCTGGCTGTCCAGTCGGCTTTCACAATCCCTGTGTGGGCAGCCATGAGCAGCCCCTTCAAAATGTCCCAGCAGCACCTGGGGGGGTGTCTTCCTGTGGCTGCCCAGCATTTTTTTAAAAAATTGTTTTAAATCACAGTTGCACAAATGCTCTTGTTCACTTGAGCACAACTGCATGGATTTCAACCCTCTGCTGGGGCAATGTCCAGGGGGGCGCCTGCTGCTGAGGGGCAGCAGGTACCCACCCTGGCCATCGCACAGAAGAGGCTCAAACTCCATTTCCACCCCTCCCCTGGTTTCTCTCGACAGCTCGCAGAAGATGATCTGTCAAGAGAAAACCAAGCCACAAGGGATCTTTGCCTGAGAAAGGGGTGGTTTTTTTGGGATTTACACCTTGTTCTCAGCCAGAGCCTTATCTATTTTGGTTCCCCCCCCCCCTTATGTCTCCATGAGGGATCAAATTTTGGACTTTGTTCCAAGCCTCTACAGGTTCAGGTAAGGCTAAAAGTGCTGCCCCCGCCTTTTAAAGGGAAATAAGAGTTTGATAACTAGCTGTCAAAACTCAGGGCGCCTTTAAAAAGGGCGGGTTTGAGTGGGAATTGGGTGGATTTGGACTGGGACACACTTCTGAGTAAGGATTTTGCTGAGAATGGAATGCAAATCCCCCAAACCCCATTTTTGCACCAAAAGATCACTCTCTTTATGAGTGTGGTAGTTGTGGATTTTACCTGTTTTAGAGTTTAATTGATTACAGTTTAATTGTTGTTTTGTTTATTTACTGTTTGTCACTCACATAACTTTTGTATAGAGCAACTCATAAATATAAACAAACCAACGTCTTACTACTAAGTTAGGCCAATGTCTCTAGGAGGCAGGGTGGGCAATTTGTGGCCCTCCATGTGTTATGGCCTACAATTCCCATCAGCCCTAGCCAGCATAGTCAATGGTGAGGGATCATGGGAGTTGTAGGCTAAAACATCTGGAGGGCCACATGTTGCCCAGCTCTGCCCTACTACCTGATGCAATATTGGGGACTGGGTCATCCTTCACCACCAAAAAGGAAGGACTGACTATTGGGTGCATACACATCTCATTTTCAAAAAGGGATGGATAGTGATGTGATGATGACAGGAGAATGCTGATGATCAGCAACAAAGGATAAATGATGAGAGAATCTGGCTACCTGAGCTTTAATCTCCAAGACTGGAAATTTCAATAAAGAGTATTAGCATGAATCACCAAAGGCTGTGCACCAGATATAAATACAAAATAATGCAGACTGATGGAAAGTAGAGCCTTTTTCTTTCTTTTTTTTTTTTAAATAACCTATATTATTTATCAAGTTGATTCTGTATGCAGAATAACTAGATGTTCCATTTGCTTGCCTGATATAAAAAGAAAACTGAAAATAAGTACCACTACCAGATAAAAAACACTCCAATTTAGAATGTTCTTCTAAAGAGTTCAACCACTGTATATTGCCTTCAAAAAACCAGATCTTAAAAATGTACGTGACAAATAATTGCCCCAGAAGTCTTTGCAAGACTCCTGTACCAACTTTCATAATAAGCAACCTTGCAAATATTTATCCAAAATGAAGATTGGTGGACTTCTATATCTCTCTCATAAGCTTATCTCTCTCATTTGTTTATAACTTTTATATAACTATTAACTTCTCTGTGAGCCCATACCAGAAACCAGAAATGAACCTGCATTCTTGGTGGTACTTTCTTCTGGAGTAATGTCTGGGATACGTTACTTGCTGATCCATTATCTAGCTAAATACAGAAATCCCATATCATAAAATCCCTAGACAAGGACAAAGCCATCACATGCAAAAACGGTTGTTTTATTTCTGCATTGAAAAGGATAGTTTTTGAACCAGGACATGATGGTTTTCTGATTTGTCCAGGCACTTGGCAACCCTGTCTAGCCCTGTTCCATAGACCATTTATTTATTTATTTATTATATTTATACCCCACCTTTTTTCCTTCAAGGAACCCAAGGCGGCTTACATAATCCTCCTCCTTCTCTCCATTTTATCCTCACAACAACCCTGTGAGGTAGGTTAGGCTGAGAGTCAGTGACTGGCCCATAGTCACCCAGTGAGTTTCATGGCTGAGCGGGGACTAGAACTCGGATCTCACGAGTCCCAGTCCAACACTCTAACCACTGCGCCACACTGGCCAACTTCCTTCCACTGACAGTTACTGACGGTTTGCCCCTGATCCATGTTCCTTTTGGCCACTGGAAGGGGTACAGAGACTCACAGGAACAAGAACAAAGGAAGCTGCCTTATACCTAGTCTGACCCATGCAAAGCATGTGATACTGCTGAGCTATGGTTCCTCCCCTGTGTAATGGCCAAGCTCCCTGAAATAAGGAAATTTGGGCTGTGCAGGGATCATTGCCATAGCAGCATCTTTGTGATGACTAATGTATACTCCATCGCTCAATGTGTGAATTGCTTCTATTCAAAAGCATGTAGTCTGTAGAGTCCATACAAACAGCAGACTGTGTGGTAAAACTGTTCCTGAACTGTACGACTCAGATTGTAGTGAAATAATCATGTTTGAATGTTCCCTCACAAAAAAATATCCCTGAACATAGAACACTAGCATGTCACTGAGAGGCTAAACTGGGATCCTTTCCTCTGAAATCTAGTTTTCTGTGTGCAAGGATTTAATTATATAAGGGGACCATTCATTCATCTGATCCCACTCTGGCAATCAGTATTAGTACAGACCAGGAACAGAGTTTTGCCACATAATTTTCTGTTGGTGTATAATGTGTTGGGAGGTGATATTTGTGATGTTTGATCTGTAATGGTGCAGCCACACATGTTGCAGTCATCAAGTGATGAACATGCATGTTTGAAATACCCCTTAACTTCTTCAAATGTAGCCCCCTTTGCAAGAATCCTAAAGAAGGAACCATTTGGAGAGAACTAATGCATTGGATAGAGCACAATATCCTGTCAAATTTTCCTTAAATGTGTAGCCCTCAGCGTCGAATCACCAAATGATGTACTTGCATATGTGAACTAAATCTAATTATAGTGATGGGTAAACTCCCTTTGGCTCCTCTTGAAAACCGTTCATAATTTGGAGAGCTGTCCTACAAAATGCTAAAAAAAACTCACCCCAAAACAACAACAAAATCCAAATAATAATTTTAAAAAACCTTGAAGATTGTTTTTGACAGTTGCAAGAACCCCCTTCCCAAGGAAAAATCAAAACTCTGACATTTGAGAAGGAAAAGGGGTAACCAGTGACAGGGAGGGCTTAGCTAGAAATTATGCTCAGGAGTGTCATTTCCTGTCATGGATAGGGTGGTGTCCATGTGCCCTCTTTTACAGAGGACAGTCCCGTACTTGAAAGGCTGCCAGGGGACCTTCTGCGTGGGTGCCTGGCTGGGAATGCTGGGAGTTGTAGGAGTTTTTCCTATCTAAACAGGCGTGGGATTGCACCCTAAGGTTAAGTTCGTTTGTGTTTTTACCTGTGGAGGGTAGGGACTGTAATGGGGTGCTGGCTCGCAGCAGGGGCAAGGCCCATTTTGAGCAAGAACTGAATTCAAAGGAACTTGGGCCTGGCTTGAAATGGGGTGAGGGTTTTTTTTCCACACCAGGGCGAGTTTGTATTGCAAACCCCATTGCAAATTCCGCCCCACCAGTACTAAATTATGGCGCAAAAAATTCCAGTGGTGAGGTGGGGAGCCTTAGTATGTCTCATTAGGTGATATTCTAACTGGCAGTTTAATTTACCTGCTACCCCTTGCTTTCTTGCTTGAGCCATTATTTTCTAACGGCAGAAGCCTGTCAAATTAAGGCATACGAAATCTATGGTCTTCCTGTCATCCATCATGGCAGTAATATCTTCAAAGACTCTTGTGTGTTAGTAAAGCATGACCTTCTCTGCCTGAATCTATGCAAGTGACTCTTAATCAAACTCCTCATTCCCAGGTGTTCACCAATCACTTCTCCTTAGAAAAACTATTTTCTCTCTACAACTGCTATGGGACTACTAGTCTCGGTTAGTCTCGTGATTTCCTAAGAAATACTGTACTACTGACCTTTTGAAATTTTTCTCGGCAGCTCTGTACAAAAAATGTTGGTTGCTTTTATCTCCTATGTAGGGAATTAGTGATCGTGTAAATTGAGGATATTTTTTTTTTTTTTTACAGTTTCTTTGCTAATTTATCTTTCAGCAGATTAATGTATTTGGCTCTTTTGAATCTTGGTAGTACATTAAGGCTGGGATCCTATGCACACCTACCTGGGACTGAGAGTAAGTCCCATTGAACTCTGTGGGGCTTACTTCTGAGTAAGCATGTACAGGATCACATTGTACTGTTATTGCATTATATCAACCTGGCCGTTTACTGAGGTAATCTGTGAGTCGGACTCTGGGTGTGCCTACTACCAAAACAGAGGTGGTGGCGACCAGAGAGAGGGCATTTTTAGCCCTGGGACAGCCCTGACTCCTCTTGTGGAACTACATCTGGGGACCCAAGGTTGGAGAACACTGCTTTAGAGTCCATGTTCAGACTTCTTCCTTTGTCCAGGCTTTTTAGAGATGCTGGTTGCTTCTAACCATATTCTGCTGTTTTACTGCTGCCTTGGTGGATGTGTTTATTTTTTTATTGTGTTTGATGTGATCGTAAACTGTCCTGAAATCATATCAATGTAGAGCAGTATATACCATTTTAATAAATAATATTTTTGGAATAAAATATTGTTCAGAAAATGTATTGACTCATGGAAGGCCTTCTGGCTATAGTTACTACTGTTTCTGGATGCATTTGCTCTCTAATAGAAGGACTAAACCTGAGGGGGAAACATATATTGTTTTAAAGTTAATATATCTAACAATCCCCCCCGCCCCACACACACATGATATTTGATCTGGAATGTAATCTTTTGTAAGTTACACAATTATTACTTTTAGGGGACACAATCCTATGCCGGTTTAGACAGAAAGAAGTCCTACAACTCCCAGCATTCCCCAGCCAGCATGGCTGACTGGGGAATGCTGAGAATGGTAGGACTTCTGTCTAAACAGGCATAGGATTGCCCCCTTCATGTCTTAAAGAATAACAACTGTATCTCTTAAATTTCAGTTTGCAAGCAAGGGTGCCCTTTGTCCATTGAGTTCATAAGAAACCTCCTGTGATACTGTTACGCTCAGGAATCTGTTTGTTTCTGTGAAGGAAAGTGATCTGCATATGCTATGGGACTCTCTCTCACAGCCTTTCCCAGCTTTATGCCCTCCAGATGTTTTGTACTATAACTCCCAGGATTTCTGACCATTGCCCATGCTGACTGGGACTCATGGGAGTTGAAGTCCAAAACATCAGGAGGGTACCAGGTTGGGCAAGGCTGCTCAATTATATGCACACTCATCTGTACACAGAAAGATTTCTGTGTACACACATCATTTTCCTGGGTCTCCACCTACATGTGCATATGGCTAAAGTTGTTTGGGGAAGGAGTCCAGACTACTCTTGCATTGTATTCATTTCATTTCATTTCATTTATTTCATTTATATACCGCCCCATAGCCGAAGCTCTCTGGGCGGTTCACAACACTCTATACATAAAAACAACATTAAAACATACAAAACAGTTTAAAAAATTAAAAACCAAATTTAAAAACACAGTTTAAAATAACAATACAAAAGCCAATAAAACTGAGCCTACAGGTGACAATCCCCTCCGTGCTATTCCAAGCTCCTAACTAAATGCCTTGGCATAGAGGGAAGTCTTAACCTGGCGCCGAAAAGATAGTAAGGTTGGCGCCAGGCGGGTCTCAGTGGGGAGCTGATTCCATAACTGGGGGGCTACCACCGAGAAGGCCCTCCTCCTCGTTGCCACCAACCGAGCCTCTCTTGGAGGTGGCAATCGGAGGAGGGCCCCAGATGTTGAGCATAGTGTCCAGGTAGATAACGGTTGGGAGAGACGTTCCGTCAGGTATTGTGGTCCTAAGCCGTGTAGGGCTTTATAGGTTAAAACCAGCACCTTGAATTCGGCTCGGAAGCATATTGGCAGCCAGTGCAAGCGGGCCAGAACTGGTGTAATATGCTCAGACCTTCCGGTCCCTGCAATAAGCCTGGCTGCCGCATTTTGCACTAGCTGCAGCTTCCGAACAGTCTTCAAAGGCAGCCCCACGTAGAGTGCATTGCAGTAGTCTAGTTTAGAGATCACCAGAGCGTAGATTACTGAGACCAGGCTATCCCTGTCCAGATAGGGGTGTAGCTGGGCCACCAGCCGAAGCTGGTAAAAGGCACTCCTTGCCACTGAGGCCACTTGAGCCTCAAGTGACAAAGATGGCTCCAGGAGCACCCCCAAGCAGGACCGGTGCAAGGCAGTTTGGTGCCCTAGGCAAGATCAGATATTTAGTGCCCCCCTTCCCACTTGAGAGCACTGTATTTTTTTCCCAAGGCGTTTCTGGCGCCCTCTTTAGCCATGCGCCCTAGGCGGCTGCCTAGTTGGCCTAATGGTAGCACCGGCCCTGCCCCCAAGCTACGAACCTTCTCCTTCAAGGGGAGTGCAACCCCATCCAGAACAGGTTGAACACCCTCCATCCAGTCAAAGGAACCACCCACTAACAGCATCTCAGTCTTGTCTGGATTGAGCCTCAGTTTGTTAGCCCTCATCCAGTCCATTGTCGCAGCCAGGCACCAGTTCAGCACATCCACAGCCTCACCTGCTGAAGATGAAAAGGAGAAATAGAGCTGCGTGTCATCAGCGTATTGATGGCAACGCACTCCAAAACTCCAGATGACCCCACTCAGCGGTTTCATGTAGATATTAAATAGCATGGGGGATAAGACCGACCCCTGAGGAACCCCATACTGGAGAGTCCATGGGGCTGAGCAACATTCCCCAAGCACCACCCTCTGGAGCCGGCCATCCAAGTAGGAGCGGAACCACTGCAATACAGTGCCCCCCACCCCCAACTCAGACAGCCGCTCCAGAAGGATACCATGGTCGATGGTATCGAAAGCCGCTGAGAGATCCAGGAGTATCAACAGGGTCACACTCCCCCTGTCTCTCTCCCGACATAGGTCATCATACAGGGCGACCAAAGCCGTTTCCGTGCCAAAACCAGGCCTGAACCCCGACTGAAATGGATCCAGATAATCAGTCTCATCCAAGAGCACCTGGAGCTGGTTGGCCACCACCCGCTCAAGGACCTTGCCCAGGAAAGGAACATTCGCCACCGGCCTAAAGTTGTTAAGATCTTCCGGGGCCAGAGACGGTTTCTTCAGGAGTGGTCTCACCACCGCCTGTTTCAGGTGGCATGGGACCACTCCTTCTCGCAAGGAGGCATTGATCACCTCTCTGGCCCAGCCGGCCGTTCCCTCCCTGCTAGTTTTTATAAGCCAAGAGGGGCAAGGATCCGGAACAGACGTGGTTGCACAAACCCGTCCAAGCACCTTGTCAACATCCTCGAGCTGTACCAACTGAAACTCATCCAAAATAACTAGATCAGGCTGTGCTCCAGGTACCTCTCCTGATTCTACTGCTATAACATTGGAGTCTAAGTCCCTGCGGATGCAAGAGATTTTTTCCTGGAAGTGCCTAGCGGATATATCACAGCGGGCATCAGATGGGTCGATGATGTCCCTGGGGCCAGCGTATAACAGGCCCCGGACGACCCTAAAGAGCTCCGCTGGGCGGCAGAGAGATGTTTGCATAGAAGCAGTGAGATATTGTCTCTTTGCCACCTTCACTGCCTCTAGGTATACCTGGCTATAGGCACATACCAGGGCTCGATTGCATCCACTAGGAGTTTTCCTCCACCTGCACTCAAGCCGTCTCCTGTTTTGCTTCATCACTCTCAGCTCCGGGGTATACCACGGAGCCGTACGAGCTCTACTACAGAGAGGGCGCTCAGGAGCGATCGTGTCAACCGCCCGGGTCATCTCCCTATTCCAGAGATTGACCAGGGATTCGACAGGACCGCCAGCCATATCAGCCGGAAAACCCCCAAGGGCCCTCTGGAAACCATCCGGATCCATCAGCCTCCGGGGGCAGACCATCTTAATAGGTCCCCCACCCTTGCAGAGGGGGAAAGCTGCCGTTAGCCTAAATCTCAGCAGGTAGTGATCTGACCATGACAAGGGGACCGATTCAAAGTCCCCCACCTTCAGATCACTATCTCCATGTCCGGCTGAAAAAACCAGGTCTAGAGTGTGCCCTGCTACATGTGTTGGGCCGATGACATGTTGGGACAGTCCCATGGTTGTCATGGAGTCCATGAATTCCTGAGCCACACCACACAAGGTGCCCTCAGCATGGATGTTAACATCCCCCAGGACCAACAGCCTGGGGGACCTCAGCATCACCAGTGAGACCACCTCCGTCAGCTCAGCCAGGGAGTCTGTTGAGCAGCGGGGTGGGCGGTACACCAACAGAATCCCTAATCTGTCCCGCTGGCCCAACACAAGGTGCAAACACTCCAGACCAGTAGTCAGACGGACAGGGAGCCTGGAGAGAGAGAGAAAATTCCTATAGACCACGGCAACCCCCCCTCCCCGGCCCTCAGGTCTACCCTGATGCTGCACCAAGTACCCCGGTGGGCAAAGCTGGGAGAGACTAACTCCTCCCTGTTCTCCCACCCAGGTCTCGGTAATGCATGCCAGATCGGCCGCCTCATCCACGATTAGATCGTGGATGAGGGAGGTTTTATTTTGCACCGATCTGGCATTTAGAAGAAGCATCCGGAGACCCTGAGGGCAGGCTGATAGGGCAACCAACAAACCTGCGGGTGCGAGGAGGGCTGGAACACGGCACAGCCATTAAGTGTCTGGGCCGTGTTCCCCTTACCTAGCTAGTCCTCCTCCCAACGCCATATCTCCCTCTACCCGTCACTACACTAATCGGGGCCCCCACAGAACCCCCCACTTGACCACATGACTCCCCTCCAAGGCACATGCTCAGGCCCTAGACAGGGAAAAACAATCTCCCCCACCAAGGGCACCGAGCAACAATAGCAGTGTTAGGGGGGAGGCCCTTGCCCTTGTGGCACCCCCGAAGTGGCTCCCCCCAAAGGGGCGACCCCCCCTTTGGCGTCGTCCCCTTCGGGGCCGTCGCCGCCGGGGCGTCGCCGCCCCGCTCCGGGCCGGCGGAGCGTCCAGCAAGCCCAGGTGGCAGGCGTCTCAATCAGGCAGGCCTGGGGGAGTCGCCCTCCTCCTGCTGGCAGTGGAGCTTCTCCCAGGAGAGGGGCCCAATCCAGCCAGCAGCAGCAGCGTCAGCCAAGACAGAGGGCTGACGAGGTGGTAAGGCAGCTGGCAGGATGGTAGGAAGGCTGACAGGATGGGAAAAGGCAGCCCAGGTCTTCTCACCTTCCTCTCCCGAGAGTGACCACGTCCAGGCGTTGGTGTTGGCTGCTGCAGACTTCAGTATGTATACCATTGAACCCCTAGGGTGGCCAGGTGTCCTCTTTGATAGTGAGGAATCCTCTATTTGAAGGGCTGCCAGAGGAATGGCCTCTTCATGTATACCATTTGAAAGGCCGTCCAATTGCAGTTTAAAAATAAGGATCCATAAGAACTGTTGTCCATCAACAGTTAGCACCCAGGCAGCAGACTGAACAAGTAGGCACATAGATCACCTGGTTATAGTCCTATACACTATGCTGAGATGTACTGCATTTCTATTAAATAACATATCATAATAATAATTTTAAATTTTGCATCTCTCTATATAAATTAGAACATGCAAATTGGCATCCTTTTTTGGTCCTCATTTTTGGTAATGCATTTCCTCTTTTGGGGCGATTCATAAGCGGCCATCCTATGAACAATGCAGGTGGCTCTGGCTGTATTCATTCATCCTCTTTTTGGGGCATGGCAGGATCAATGTACCCTCTTCTTCCTCCCTTCTCCCCCCAATAGGTGATCAGCAGTCAGATCTGAAAATCGATCATTTTTGCAGTAGGAGAGAGATTCTTATCTGCAAAGGGGTGAGACTTTGCAGAGAACTTTGGGTGCGCATTGGTGCAAACACTGAAAATCCAACAAATAAAGTTATATTTTTAAGAAGTTGGAGCAATAATAACATAACAAAAGATTATGTGCCAAACTGGGTTGAAATAAGAAAAATCATGGCCTCAGAGTTGAGCTTATTTAACTCTATTGCAAATATTTCCAATTATTCTATTTAAATTATGTTTTCCTTTTCTTCACATATTTCTTTTCCCTACTCCCATGTCTCATTTTTATTTCATTTGCCTTTTCTACAGTGTCAGCTTATTTCTTACTCTCTGCCCTTTGAAGCAGTATTTATCATCATTTTAAAGTGGAGGATATTGTGATTATAGTAGAACAAACAAGTTTGCATAAACCAGTAAATGGATCAGATAGACTCTTTGTTCTTTCACATTACATAGTTCAGTAGCTGCTGTTGCTGGTTTAACTTCTAAATAAATATGTGCATTAAAAAAAAATATCAATACTCCATTGGTAAACTTGACTCAGTGCTCAACTGCAGCAGTTTCCTGTGGTACATTTCTGCATAATTAGAGTAACATGATTTCATGCCTTCTGCTAGGGCAGGAGCCTTGCGCAAATCTTCTTAAAGGAGGCACAATCAATGCATTGAAGGGGAACGGGAATCATAATGCCATTCCTCCCTTGACCTTTCCACATTGATTGGACATTGTGTGTAAAGCCTCCATGCATACAAACGGTATGTGCATAAATTCTGTATGCGGGATTTTTGCTCTGCAAAAAGTACAGGATCAAGAGCCTCCACGCACAGAGCTCCTACACTTGGAGGCAATGCCAGCTCCAGGTTTTGGGGAGCCTTTGGAGAAGTTGCCCTCAGTGGGCTCCCATTTCTCCACCTCTTTGCCAATGCCCCCGTTGCTCATTTGCTTGCCTTCTTCCTCTGGGCCCAATCTGCAAAACTGTCCAGAGGGCAAGTGCAAGGCAGATGAAGGATGCTGCATTCCATCTCCTTAGAGAGGACAGGTGAACTGGCAGCAAATGCAAGGAGGAGGAGCTGCAGGGCCCTGAAGCTCTGGGAGTCAGCAGTGCCCCCCCCTGCAGCTGTGTGAGCCTTGGCAGGTGCTCAGCAGTGCTGACCCCAGATGACAGCCCTGCAAGTGGGTTCTGCACAGAAGGCCCAATCAATGCACAGAAGTCAAGTGAGAGGCCAGCTGGCAAGAACAATCCTGTGGCCACTCCGACCCTGAATTCACAATTCAGTCAGTTCAGTGGATACCCAGCTTTTTCCATGGAACTCACTGTGTAGTCTCGGACAAATCGATAATGCACGTCAAAGGCGGGGTACAAACATAATAATAATAATAATAAATAAATAAATATTTATTTATTTATTATTATTATTATTATGAGAGAACCACATGTCCGCTGCCCCGTGCCCCAAGCTCCCCTGAAGGACAGGGAACAAAAGTAAATAGGTAACTCTGAACGAATGATGACCTTTGTGATTACAATTGCTCAATTTGTATTGAATTATGGAATCAGGACGGAGGTCTTGCGAGGAGTCAGAACAGCATGTAACAAATAATAAAGAAAGGCCTCTATCATTTTGAAAATAGATAGAATGGTATATCCAGAAATCACACACACAGTAATTTATTTTACCCTGTAAAACCAACGTGACACCCACCCACCCACCCACCCACAAACAAAGCAATTTTCTGAGGTTTCTGGGGGCATCTGCTCAATTTTACTTGTAAGGCTCAATAATGCCAAAGCACTAATGTTTCACAGTGATATGTTCCTGGGAATTTTATTTGGAGTCTTAAAATAACCAGGACCTTCAAGTGGTTGGTTGTTGTTTTTTAAAAATGGAATGGGGGGAGGGGGGAGACAGCAGAAAGAAGGAACTGGGTGAGATGACCTCAACCGATGGTAGGAAACAGGTTTATTGCAATAAACTACTGAAGCCCAATATGTTCCTTCCAGGTGTAAAACCCTTCTTCAAGAGCTCTTCTTTATTCCAATATGGCTTACTCAGGAGAACTTTCCAACAGCTTCTGCCCTGTGTCAGAATACTATAGGGACAGAGGTATTGTTTCAGATAATGACCAGCACATTTTGAGCTGCTAGAGGTTTAAAAGAAAACCCTGAAAACAACATCTGGAAATTAATTAGTGATTTGGGTAGAAATGGGGAAACATTATGATAGCCAGCTGTCTTTATTTTAAGAGACAGCCTTTATTGAAGAATTTCACAGTTCCACAGATCTGAATGTGTTATGACAGGCACACTTCCATAGAACTGAACAGGCATCCTTCATTTCAGATAATGTGGCTCCATAGTGTCCCTCATTTCTGAAACTTATTCAATGAACACTGAAGACCACAGGCAGCTACTGCAATCTTCCCATCTGAAGAGTGCAATACTAGGCAAGTCTACGCATTGTGTTGTTTCCTGAATCTTGACCAGAGGTTCTATCTTAGCTCAGGTGTATATTTTCTTTTTAAATACACTTTACTCAACATTTTTGATAGTTGGATTATGCCATCTGAAAACCAATTCAAATTGCACCAAAATCCATAACATAAATATGGAGTGATAGGTCCAAAACAGAATCCAAAACATATGTGGCTGGGCAATGTCATTCCCTTCTTCTCCTTCGGTTCTCAGAAAACAGCAGTCACCAGTCACACCTAGGTATGTATGGGAGAACCAGGGATGCATGAACTCACCAAAATTCTCTGAATGCCTCTTCGAAGCTCAGTTGGCCTCACTTTCATTTTCATTTGCGACTTGTTTTTTATTTTGTTCCAACAGGGAAAGTGCACATTTAAAATGGGAAAAGTGCACATTTCTGTGTGAATTTTTTAAAAGTGCATACTTTCCCCCATTGACTAAAGCATGAAAATGCATTGTTGTTTTTTTTAAAAATGTGCCTTTTAAAGTGTGCATTTTACAAAAAAATCCATATTATTTTTTTTTAAATGCACACTTTTTGAGCATGATCTCCAGCTCAAGAATGTGCAAGCATTGTTTGAAAAATGCGCTCCCGTTCCCTTTTGGGCTTACGAATGGGACAAGTTCTGACGATTTGTGAACTGAAACTAAATTCTCCCACCTCCCTAGACACAGCTCCCTTTACAACCAGGGAAGGAAGAAAAATCACCACAACGCATCCGTACCTGAAAGGATGTAGAAACCACGGATCTGTCTGAAAGGCACTGAGCAGAAAGTGACAAGCAAGTGGAAAGAACTGATCTTTTGTTGCAGACTCTGCCTGAGAGGTTGACAGACCACATGAGAAGAGCACAGGGAACCCCTAAACCTCAGAGACGTCAATCAAGCCCCTCCAGAAGTATTTGGAAAATGGCTATTGCATTTGCAGTAGAAAGTGCCTGAATGTTTTATGCCGGAATCTTAAGATGAGCAAATGCACTTTAAATCAGAATATTAAAATCCTATAGTGGAAATTATTCAAATACCTATGAAACTACAAAAGATTTTGAGCAGGCAAAAAAAAGAAAGAAAGAGAAATCATTATATCCCTCCCCCCGCAAAATCCTAGAAATGCAAAATTAAAAACACACACAAATAAATAAATAAAGCTGATATCCTATGCTCACTTACCTGGATTAACCCCTGAATTCAAAGGGATTTACTTCTGAGTAGACAGGCATTGGATTGCAAAATTAACAGCACAATCATCCTATACCTGCCTACTCAGAAGCAAGTCCTCTTGAGTTGAATGGGGCTTTGTCCCTGGTAAGTGGTTATAGGATTGCACCCTAATTTACATTTTCTACATTGTCTCCACAATTTAGGGTGCAATCCTATGCAGCTCTGCTGGTTGGAGCATGCTGGGAGTTGTAGGCCTTTTTTCTGTCTAAAGTTGCATAAGATTGTGCCCTTAACATGTATATGCTTGTGGAAACTAAAAGAAGCATACACACCCTTCAAGGGGAGCCACTGCTTCTTTCTGTGTAGCTTTTCCATTTAAAAGATATTTACCTGAAAATTATGTTTAAAATGGCACCACCAGCATAGATAATGGTGGCAGTGACACAGCCCAGAAGGCAACAGAGAGAACCTGCAGTGGGGTGAGGATGAAAACAGAAACCTCTGTTCCAGTAAGGTGAAAACACCACCTCAGGCAGCAAATATGTAACAGTGGGGCAAGATAGATAAAGACTGGCTGGGAACCAGGGATGGGGACTCGGACTCGAGGACTCGACTCGTGAGTCGGACTGAGTCCCCCCTCTGACTCGACTCGGACTCGAGTCCCAATATTTTTAATGGGACTCGAGACTCGACTCGGGACTCGAGACCAAGGACTCTTCAACATCCCTGGGCTGTGCCAGAAGGAGTGGAGAGGAGCGTGATTGCCGGCGAAGAGCGCATGGAAGCGAGGTGTGCCGCTACTCGGCCACTATGGACGGCTACCAGGAGTGCAGCCCCAACAGTGTGTCAAGATTTATTTTGATTGATGTGTTGCTGTGATGGATTGAGGCCTACTCAGGCTTAAGTTTGCTGAAGCCTGAAGGCCCAAACACTTCCCTCGATTAGTTGAAGCCTGAAGGCCCAAACACTTCAGGATGGGAGGGGGAGTTTGAGAGTTTTAGTTTACCCAATAGAAGTTAGGAATTATATCTCCTGTTCAAAGTCACATGATTATAACCTTCCATTCCTGGGAAGGCTATATATGTGTGGGGTGTGGTCAGCTAGCAGCAGAAGCAGAGAGACTGATTACAAAGGACAGAGGTAGTCTGAAGTTAAGCTAGAGAACCTTGGATTGTTTGTTTGTTTGATTTTATCATACTTGCTTTTGAATTATAACCACTCTATTAAGTAAATACCCTAATATAATAAGTAAAGTGTTGTTGTGTACCCTGAGAGTTTGGACTGACTTATTCACCACGTCTAAAGCCTACACCCATGCTACTGGAAGAAGGCAAAGGATTTGATCTCCTGGAACGGGAGGGGCTTTGAGAAGAGGCAGAGATCTTCCAAAGGCAGATCAAGGGGTCCCTGCAGTAGCGGAACCTTGACAGTTGCGTACTTGGGAGAGGCAGAAGAAGGACCTGAGATTACTCTGTGTGGCTGCTCTGAGTGTGTTTCTGGTTCCAGCAAGTTCATCACCAGTGGAGCGGGTGTTCAGTGAAGGTGGAATTGTGATGAGATCTCACCGTTCCAGAATGGGAGCCAAACATTTAGAAAAAATCATGTTCCTCAAATGCAACATGGATAAGTTTTAGGAAGTACAGCAAGTTTATTTTTTAAAATCATTTTTCTAAAATGCAACCTTTCAGACATTTTGGATTTGGCTGCCTCTGCCTGCCTGTCTGGGGTTCCCAGCCTCCTCTGCCTGCCTGGTCTCTTCTTGACCAGCTCAACAGTTGAATTGTCCAAGACAAAGGCCTCTGCCTGCCTGCTTTGAGGTTCCCTGCCTCCTCTGCCTGCCTGGCTATTTTGGGTTTTTCTGCCTGGTCTGTTCTTGCCAAAATCAGTTGCAGAGTTTTGAAATAAAAAGGCACACTTGTGCCTAGAATTTATTTAAACCACACATCTGAAGTAGCCTTATTTTGTTGGGGAAAAAACCCATTGATTTTAATAGGGACTCGTGGAGTCATCTTTGGGAGTGACTCGTGAGTCACCATTTTGGACCAAGGACTCGGACTCGGACTCGAGTCTAAAGACTCGTGACTCGAGACCAAGGACTCTTCAACATCCCTGCTGGGAACAGGGTGATGTCAGCCCCAACTGTTTTGGGCTGATGGACACACTTGGAATTTTGAGAGTGTGTTGTGGGTGCTCTCATAATATGGCTGCCATAGTGGGTGTGGTCAGTCACAAAATAGCCATTTTCTAAAAGGCAAACTATGAGGCTAAAAGAAAAATAATTTGCCCAAGAACCTAAGTACAAGACACAAGTCAGATCTGAGCTCACACACCCAGGCAGGACACCCACTACACACAGCTACACTAAAAAAGGGCTCAGGCAACTCTCTCTCTCTCTCCCCAGGTAAAACACACACTCCTCAAATACACAAAACACAGGGAAAAAACACACTAAAACACTAAACCCACCCCAAACCCAGACAAAACATATACCACACACACCACAAACCCAGGCCAACACATAAAACACCACAATACTTGATAGAACATCTCTCCCAACCACAATCTACCTGGACACTACCCTCAACATCTGGGGCCTTCCTCCGATTGCCACCTCCGAGGGAGGCTTGGCAACAAGGAAGAGGGCCTTTTCTGTGGTAGGCCCCCAATTATGGAACAAGCTCCCCACTGAGGCCCGCCTGGTGCCAACTCTACTATCTTCGGCACCAGGTCAGGACTGCCCTCTATGCTGAGGCATAGTTCTAAATAGCACATTGGGGGTGGGGGTGGTAGGTCAGCTTTTTAATAAGTCTAGTTGCATTAACTTGTTCTTAGTTATTTAAATGGTTTTTAAATTCGGTTTTTAAATTTTAGTAGTGAAATTTTTATGCTGCTTTTGTTGTTTGAATTTAATATTGTATTTTATGAATTGTTGTAGCCGCCCAGAGAGCTTCGGGTATTGGGCAGTAAAGAAATAAAATAAATAAATAAAAACAAATAAATAAATACATACAGGCAAAACACCACTCCAAGAAGACAAGCTAAAACACTCACACATTCCAAAAAGGCAACCTGCCCCTCCCCACAAGCAACACATCTCATGTCACTCCTCGCCAACCCATCTAGCCCTCCATCACACTACCACCCCCCAGCTTACCTTTTCTTTTTTTCTGAGTGATGGGGCACACTTCACAATGAGGTGCTGGCCTTGAGCTAGTCGCCATGTTTATTTTCTAAGAATGCCTCTGCAGCCCATGTGTGGCCCAGAGGCATTCTTGGAAAGAAAGGTAGCGTGGCAGCTGCCACTTTGCTCTGCAGGAGGCCTGCGTCCCATTTAAAGAAATAAACAAAAAACAAAAAGTAAAAAGATAAATAAATCAGGAGGTGCAGGAAGGCTGGCGGAGCCCAAGGGAGGTGTCTGTGGACACACTGGTGCCCATGGGCACCATGTTGGAGACCTCCAAGCAATGATAAACCTTCAACTACTTTTGCCTGAGTAAAAGTCAGCACTGGGTGGTGTTACAGCCAACTGAATGCCAAATTCTAGACTCCCCAGTAGAGAGAACTACAGTCATGCCTTGGATTGAGAGCATAATTCGTTCCGGAAACGTGCTTGTAATCCAAAACACTCTCCCCCAAAAAATTTGTACAGAGATTTTTAATTTAAGCCTTGCTACAGTACTTGTATTGCAAGACGTCGCTTGTATATCAAGTAAAAATTTTTAAAATAAATATTTAAAAATTTGCTTGTCTTGCAAAACGCTCTCAAACCGAGTTACTTGCAATCCAAGGTATTACTGTATTCCCTTGTCTCCCTCGTAGAGAGAACTACTTAGGAAAAGAGATTTGAATAGTACATCAATGCTCCTGTTCACTACCTTGCCAGTGCCTTCATCACCAGAGTTTCAAAGACATATTTAAAAAATAAAAAAATTAAAATGAATGAATTGCAGAATACCTGGTCATAAATGTTATGCCCCTTCTCTTACCTTCGTCCACTCTCCCGAAAGCAAACAAATGTGCAGGATACAGCCGGTTATTGCTACATTGCGTGAGATATCAAGGACATTTGGTGTGCTGTTAATCATTAATGTGTACACACTGACTTAGAACTTTTCAGAATTAGGAAGGATCCTCCAAAAAGTAATATGTAAATTGTGAAGGATCAGCACCTGGATCCTTTGCGTGAGTTCGGCGCTTAACGGGTTAACCAGTGTAGCGTTACAGCCCGTACAAGCGAAAGAAACCACCTAAGAGGTTTCTTGCAAACAAAAGGAAACTCAGCCTTTGAACTGCCAAATAAGGCCTTTATTTATTTACACAGGATATGGAGCGGAACTAACAGCTTTCTAGGAATTACTACAACGTCAATAAGACCTGACGTGACCTTTAAGTTTATCAATGACAGGCTCCCAGGCTAGCGCATTTGGATTAGTCAGTTATCTTAGATCAGAGACGTCACGCTAGTCAGTTTCAGCCTAACTCCGGGTCTGTCCGATCCGGGGAAGGAAACAGCTTACTCCAGCCGCTGCTGGAGTGTGGTTCGTACTCAAAAGTACCCTGGGTTCCCAACAACCAACAAAAGGAGGGGAGAGGGGTTTTCTACCTCTGTGTTTCCCGCTCTCCCGCCCCTTAGGTCAGGTGGGGCTATTGCCTGCCCCTTCGTGTCAAGTGGGCTTATTCCTGCCCGGGAAGAATGTGACGTATTGGATATTTTACAGCTCTTTGAGACTGCCCTGTTAGGTTGATGGTCTTGATGATCCTTTCCTGGGTTTTGTGGATTACAAGCGAGATCCTCCATTGCTGGAATGCCGGTCTGTCTGGCTGCTTCCCTGTAACCCAATCTCCCCTTCTCGCCCCCCTCCCCTGGAGGACAGAGACTGGTGTGTGCGTGTATACTCGTGTCAGGCTTTCTCCACATAAATAAAGAAATCAGCTTTGAAGTTACCAGTTTGGCACAAGCACAAACTGTGCAATGCCAAGAAACGCAACCACGTAAAAAAAACAAAACAAAAAAAAGGACCTTGGAAATTAAGCAAAGTTTCCCAGTTAAACCCAGCAAAAATATCTCTTTTTCGCCAGATAAATGTCCCCTCTTTATGATGTGGTGCAACACAATGAGTTAGCAATGCAGCGAAGTAATTAGATTTTTCAAAGTAGAAATATGTAGGGGAGGAAAGTGAGCTGAATATTAAACCCTCATCCTGCTTTTGAGTATGGAGCTCAAACTTGGTCTTCTGAGGTCACCTCAAAAATAGTCCATTCTTCCCGCTGGCATCAATTTCCTAGATCAATTAAATTTAATATAGGCCATTATTCCCTGCAAAACTCCTTCTCCTTCTTCCAAGCTCCTTGCTAAGAATTGTTAAAATGAGGTTTTGCCTTCATCAAATCACCAAGGAGATGAGCAGTAGAAAAATGAGAAAACTAAACAAAAGCTGCTGTTAACTCGTTCTCTCAATTTGGCTTTCCTTCTTATTAACACTGTTTTATAGAGGGTGGTTTGCAGCCAGGAACAAGAGCCATACATTTACGCTGAATCCACTGGAGACTCTTGTGATCACTTTGCAAAACTGGAAGATCTAGCTCAATACTAGGTTTTGCTGCCTGCTCCTTATTTCAAGTAATCCTACATTTAGTAATATTGAAATTTAATACTAAACAAAGAACTGTTCCTTGAAATAAGGAAAAGGTAGCTAGCCTACTCAAAGCCCAGAACTGAGAGACACCCTTGATGTGGGTGGACCTAAGCATGGGAATTTAGCATCATCTATTCAATTAGGATCTTATACATATACCAAAATAAAGTTTTATTCCCCTCTTTCTCGATTAGAAGACTTTGCATAGTCCATCTTGACTTGTTTGTTTTTCTGAGTAAACAGCAAGGGAAATAAGGGTTGCTGTGGAACTTAGCTGATAAGTAGGGTAGCTTTTACAATTAAAGAAATTTTAGCATATTAATCAGATGAGTTTCAATGGATGAATAAATTAAATCTGCATAAATGTGCAAATGAATAAATTGCATACGCAAGCTGCAGTTCTGTGGTCCCTGGGAAGGTATCCTAGGGGGGGCAAAGGATTTGTTGGATCTCCAAGGGCAGAGAAAGAGAGAGAGAGAGAGAGAGAGAGTCCATCCTCAGAGGAGATCCAACTTCGGATCCTTCCTCCATCTGCCATGTAAACCTTCGCAGCAGTTTCTTTCAGATGTCAAGAGGTGTGTGCCAGGGGTGAGTCAGCTGGTGGAAGTGACCTGAGGACTGAGCAGCTGCTGGACCAAACTGAAGACTTCAGGAGAAGCCTGGTGAACAGCCTTGAAGGCTCCAGGTGGAAGTCAAACCAAACTCGAAAGAAAACTGCTTTTCAAGCCTGCATTGCTAGGCCTGTGAGTTAAGCTTGCTAGGGGAATTGGCTAAAAGTTGGTTAGAGTTAGGAACTGGGGCTCCTAACAACTGCTTGGTGGTAAAAGTAACTGCATAGATTTGTTACATTTTTGGAATATAGAATAATATCTTATATTTATATATAAATATTTTTGGGGGAGAAATATAACTTGGTCCCAAGAGGTGGGGGGTACACAATGTTTATGTTGTATTTTTGTTTTATTCATTGTTAGTTGTATGAGTGGAAAATTAAAAATTAAAATAAAAAAGTAACTGCATAGAAACCCTGTTTAAAAGTAGTAACAACATTCATAAATAATAAGCTTTCTTGTTAATAAAATACTATATCTTTGTTTATTTGCCTGGTACCTCTGACCTATTTTGTCTCACACCTAATGAACAGCTACCTTAGGGGGGGGGGAAGCGGATTTTAAATAAAGGGGTGTAAATTAATGGTAGCAGCAGAAGTGAAGGAAGGGATTGCCCAGTGGTGAGGGGTGATCTGTCACATTTTGGTGAGAGGGGTGGGATTGCCCTAGTGTAGACTCCTTCAAGCTAAGGAAAGGTTGTCCACATATGGGGTGTGTCAGGGGGCATGCCAGGAGAGGCTATGGATCCACAGTTCTCCTAGCTGTGCCCCCAGTCCCATAATTGGCCAATTATCTATGCCAGCCCTGGAGCTGATGTAGATCAATTTCCTTATATTGCTTTCAATGGAGGGAATTTGGAGGGAATTTGGAGGAAAATGGAATCCAGAGGGAGGGAGAGAAGAGTGAAAGTGCTGCTTCTACCTCTCTTCCACCCTGACAGGCTTGTGCCAGGAGGACTTTGGATGACTCAGAGGTTCTGGCATTGGAGCTCTTGCAACAGCAGGTCGGGTTGGCCAGCCAACTTGTTTTTTGATTATGTGTACACATGTCTCAGCATTTTAGAAGAGGCATTGCGTGTGTGTGTCTGTGTGTGTGTGTGTGAGAGAGAGAGAGAGAGAGAGATGGCCCCCTACCTCATCATTCACATTAGCATGGTTCTTCATTTTCATCATCTTCATCATCATTCTCATCCCCACTCAAGATTGATTGATAAGAAAATAGTATACATTGCTATATGGCTTCAGGTGTAACACTGCTTTGATAGCCTCATAAGAATGAGAAATGTGGTCTAAAAATTAATTAGCCAAAGAGGGTACACACGGGGCTGGCGCTACCGCTAGGCAAACTAGGCGGCTGCCTAGGGCGCGTGGCTGAAGGGGGCGCAGAAACGCTCCGCTCCTGCCGGCCGACTCTTCCTCGCCATTGCCGGGACTGCTGGGCGATGCGCTGCCTGCCTGCCGCTCGTGGAGCCTGGATCTGTCAGCGAGGTGGCCGGGCAGGGCAGCCGCGGAGACACCGCCAGCCATGGGCGACAAAGGCACCACCAGGTCAGTGCGGGGGGATTGTGGGTGCCGGGCAGGCTCGGGGTCGCACTCAGCTTTCCTCAGCGGGGGGCGCCTCTTCCTGAGCTAGGCCGGGTCAGGAGCGCGTGTGGCGGCGGCGACCGGAGATGCTGCGTGGAGCCTCCGCGCGGTGGGTACGGCGAGGCCGGCTTGGCAGCGGGGAAAGCAGCTGCCTGGAAACGGGTCCCGGAGGCGCTGCCGCCTCCAGGCCCATGGAGGGCTGCTGGCCCCGGTGGCGGGGCCAGGGCGGGGGGGGGGCCCTGGGCGAGCAGGTGTTTCCTGGCTGCTTTGCTACGGAGCCCCCCCCAGGCACAAGAGGGGGGGCGCTAAATATAATTTTGCCTAGGGCGCCAAACTGCCTTGCACCGGTCCTGGGTACACAATCACTGCAGGAAGTACACCCAGGGCATTATCTATACGTGGCCATTTCCAGGAACTGGATATTCTGAAAGGGCATAAGGAGCAGCTTTATACCAAGCAAGTCAATAGTTTGGTTCTCTAAGCTACCACATCCCTGTCTAGCTACCTTGACTAGCATCTGCTCTCCAGGGTTTCAGGAGGGGTTCAGTCCCTGCTCAGAATATTTCAGCAGAAATGTCAGGGACTGAACCTGGGACTTTCAATATATATGAAGCATGGTTGCATGGCAATCCTTCAGAAATTAATGGATTCCCACATATCGGTACTACTATCTAGAGATGGGAAAGAGACTGTGCTGGCTAAAACTAACTTCTACCGGCCTACTACTGCTCCTCTTTTTTTCATTCAGCCCATCATCTGTCAGCAACATGGACACCTATGCACCACCAAAACCAGCATCTCTATGGACCTAGGAATTCTGTCCTTAGGGGAAGGACCCTGGTACTAAATCACCATCCAGGAGTACAAGAGGCTTTTGTAAGAATGAGTTGGTGTTTATCAGATAGCAAAAGTGGCAACAAATGACATTTTCAGGAAAGAGCCCTGGATCCAGAAGTGTACACAGCAACTCATAGGATTGGGCTATTTGTTTTTCATCTAACTTGTATCTGCTTACCAAAATAGTTAAGATGTGTGGAGAAATCTGATTTGATAGCTATACTAAAGATACCTATATGATCCCATGGCCTAATTGAGACTAGCTGGCACTCCTCCATCCTTGTGGCAAGTAAGTAGGGCAGTACAGGACCGGCACTACCATTAGCAGAGTGCAGTGGTCACCTCAGGCGGCAAATTCTGGGAGGTGGCAAGTTGTTGGGAGGAGAAAGCTGTGTGTCATGCAGCATGCTCTGTGCCCCCTAGGATGGCCTGGTGCCTTCAGGTGCAGTGGAGGAGCATGCTGTCCCATCCCCAGTATTGAAGTAGATTCAACTGCCAGTCCAACTGGCTTTTGTACATGGAATGAGAGGGGACACTTTCCTGTTTTCCATCTCAGGCAGAACAATGTCTTGGGCTGGCCCTGGGGCTGTAGCTAGTACCAGGGCCATTGTGGTGGTAGCTTCTAAATTTTAGAGCCCTCTGTCTCAGTAAATATGAACATCTGTGTCCCTGTTATAATTTAGAAGAAGCTGTGAAATATTTCTTTTCCTGCAAGGTTTTGGATGGTTTTCTGTTTTTCTTGTTAGTGACATTTACTGTCTAGCTTTATATCGGTTGTAATTCTGTTTTGTTTTTAAACATGTGACCACTTTGAGCCTTTGGAAAAGCAGTCTATAAATATCTCAAATACTATATAATTCTGTAATCTGCTTTAAGGCGCAATCCAATCTGGATGCCCAACCCCCTCCAAACTCCGAGGATTTTGGGCATCCTATGCAGGGAGGGAGGAATGTGGAGGCGAAGGTCGCCTCCATGCTCCTCCCGCCCTGCAAATCAGCTAGACAGCAGATTTTGGCTGCCCAACTGCTATGCTTCAGAGCGAGAGGGAATGAAGCTGAGGTGCCACCAGGATACATCATACCTTGGCAGCACCAGTCTCCTCCCCTCCCCACCCCCAGAACTCCTACTAAACCCCGAGGTCACTTTGCGACCTCAGAGAAGCAGCCAGTGTGGTTCTTTCCACGCCACCTACGAGGAGAGGGCGGGGGCTCCGAGTGCGGAGTCCCAGCTCTGACACCAGAGCTGTTTTCCAGCATCAGAGCTAGGGCTCTGAAAAATCCTATGGCATTCTAGATGCAATCTAGGAGCCTGATAGGGCTGTGCTGTTAGTAACTTTGTAATTGTGGGAGTACAAAGACAAAAGAAATTCAGGAAAAGTTCTAAAGTTGGCTTTTTTTTTTTGAGCCCAAATCCTTATTAAACAGAAAAGGGGAAATTATGTCCTGTTAATCTGTTTTGTGAAATTCAAATCATGTTTATACTTTAGGGAAAAGACTAGAGGCTAACATAGCATGCATGAGCTTGGAGACGATTAACCTACTTTATATTGCTCTCGCTACATTGCATTAATCATTAATTTTTTTTACCACAGTTCCTTTAACAATTAGGCAAAACCAGTATTTATCTGTTTTTTATATTTAGAATAAATAATATGAAGCTAGGCTTAGGGTTCTCTTCCCATTTCTCACAAGATATTTCACTCATATGTCAAAATACTGGAAGTTCATTTAGTTAGTAGAACAGAGAACTCTGGTCTTGATGACTTTGACTGATGAGTTACATCTTTCTTGCTGTGAAGTCTTCTGTTAACACTCATGTTCAAGGAGTCGGTATAGATATGACCAGCAAATGGTCTGTGTTCCCATTCACAGCGAGATAGGTTCCTATTTTCCTGTTCAAAAATCGTTCTATCAATTGGTGTTTTCTTAACAGGGCTGGCCCAAGACATTTTGCTGCCTGAGGCAAGGGACAGAATAGCACCCTCCTCACCCCTCCATTCCACATACAGAAGCTGACTGTAAATTGGCAGTTTTGTCTTATTTCAATATTGGCAATAGGATGGCACCCTCCAGCACTCCTGAGGGCAGCGGGCAGAAAAGGAAAGAAGTGGGCATGCATCAAGTCATCAACATTCCAGAATGCTGGGCAACATGAGAGGCGTAATGGGCACGGGCATGGGTCCATGTGAAAGTGCACAGAAGTCAGTGGCATGGCTTGTTGTTTACAATGGTCAAGGGCATGCTTTTGGGCACATTTGCACTAGGAGTTCTTTCATCATTCCCTCTGTTTCTGACATTTAGTGGGAAGTGCTGATGCAAATGAAACCAAAATGGCACCACACATACACACACACACACACACACACACACACACACACAAGAAGTTGGTATCAGCAGGCTTGCGGGATCCCAAGATTTGCAAAAGTGAATTATTATTATTTTTTTTAGAAAAACATCCTAAAATGGGAGAGGGCACCCAAGGCAGCCTGACTGAGGACTGAGCATGCACACTGGTCACAGAATGTTCACTGACTGTTTGGGGGTGGGGGGTGGGGAATGGAAAACAAGGTGGAAGGGGAAATGGAATGGAGTGTCCTAGAGGAGGAGATGACAGGCTGGAATACTGACGAGGAGCACTCCACACGGCAACGTTTTGTTGCAGGTCCCACTTGTATTTCATATAGTTCATTTTGTGTAGTTGGAAAACTGTTCCATAGCTCATTGGTAGACCACCTGTTTTGCATGCAGAAGGGCCCATGTCCAATCCCTAGCACTTCCAGTTAAGAAAAATATGAAAGACCTCTGGCTCAGACACTAGAGAGCTGCTGCCAGTCAAAGTAGACAATAGTAGACTAGTTGGATTAATGGTCTGACTTGATATAAGGCAGCTTAATATATTCATTCATATATATATATATATATGTGTGTGTGTGTGTGTGTGTGTGTGTGTGTGAGAGAGAGAGAGAGAGAGAGAGAGAGAGAGAGAGATAAGGCAGCTTGATATATTCATATATATGAAAAAAGTGATATAAGGCAGCTTGATATAAGGCAGCTTAATATATTCATATACAGTAATACCTTGGATTGCAAGTAACTTGGTCTGAGAGCATTTTGCAAGACAAGCAAATTTTTTTGAAACATTTCTACTTGATAAACAAGCGACGTCTTGCAAGACAAGTCGTAGGGATGTAACCGCTTGCCTCGAGGCTCACGCTGGCTCAGCTTGTCTGAGTGTGGAAAGCTAAGCAAGGGTCAGGCCTGGCTATTACTTGGATGGGAGACCCCTCCTCTAGTTTCCTGCATTGAGCAGGGGGTTGGACTCGATAGCCTTGTAGGCTCCTTCCAACTCTATGATCTATGAAATCTATGAAATCGGCCCCGCTCGCGCCCGCCAGAGACTCGCTTTGATATAAGAGTGTTTTGGATTACAAGCACAGTTCCGGAACGAATTATGCTTGCAATCCAAGGTATTACTGTATATGAAAAGGTGATAGCTAGTCTTATTGATTGTTTGATTTATGAACATACTGTGTTTATAAGCTGCGTTGCTGTTTTTCTCCTGCAAATTGCTGCACAGTTTGATGATCTTCTCAAGTAGTCTCTACTAAAGTGGGTGTGGTTGCCGTATGTGTGGCAAGTCAGTAATCTGCTTGGTAGGAGGCAGAGCTAAAGGCAACCCATCACCTTATTTGTGACACCAACATCAATTATTGACTGTATACTGTTTTTCCACAGGAATGCAAATTGTTTGCACAAACATTACATATTTTTATGATTACGGTACTCCTTGGCATGGACACAAAGATGAAAATAGGCATATTCAGATTATGAGTGCCTGCTGAAAAGTCACACAAAAAAGGAGAACAGCTTTCTTCTAAAGGGTTTTAGTTCCCTGTCATGGAAGATCTGATTTATACTTCATTTCTGAGTTATGATCCTTCTGCATTTGTAAAGGAAACCTGACCATAACCCTTGGTATATGGGAGAACTAAAAAGTGTATTAATTTTTTTCTTGCAAATAATACATTGGCATTGCAACATTCACTGTCATGAAAAAATAAAATAAAGGGTTCAAAATTATTTTCATGGGAGTGAGATGGTACTCTAATTTTGGGATTTGATAAGAAAGAAAGAAAGAAAGAAAGAAAGAATCAATCCAATGCTGCTGTTCTGCCTGCAGAATGGCTTTTTATCCAGTGGACACCTCTGCTAATCGAAGAGGAAAGGAAGCAATTTTCTTCAACTCCTCTTTCCACTGCAGTGCTCAGCCCCTCAAATCTGTTCCAGAGGGTTAGGGGAGTGTGGAAGGGTAACATTGGATTCCACCCAAAGATCACTGAAACAGTAGCTGGCTAAATGAAATATGTTTTCCAAAATCTGGTGAGTGTTGGCAGTTCACATGTGATGTGAATGCTGATAATCCCAGATGAATTTTGTGAATGCCTGAAAGTAGGCATATCCCTCACCACTTTTTGAACATGCATCAGAATGCCGAGAAGTACATTCCAGTGAAGGCAGAGTGCATTTTTTTATTTTTCAGACATACACAGAATTTGTCTGGGATTGTTAATTTTCACATATTATGTCAGCAGTCACCAAGTGATGATGTAACTGTGAGTCATGCTGATCAAATAAAGGCAAAGATATTAGATTTTTGTTTCTCAACTCTTATTTAGATTCTGAAAACTCTGGCAGAGAAACAACAGTTTTGTATTCTGCAACACAACACTGAAACAACACCCTTCCACTGGAAGTTGGTTGAATATTGCACTTCCACCAAATTCTGGTAACTGAAAATCTGCTATGCTATCACCAAGTCATGGTTACAGTTCATTCTTAGATGAGTTAGCATTATGTATTCTCCTAGTATCTGCACTGTCATGATATTTTGACCATTGATGCAAAAACATGGGCATTCTCAGAGTGCTTTAACCAATTCAGCACCAAGCCATGAGTATTCTCAAGGTAAAAATATACTCATACAACAATTCGTAACTGTTTCTGCAGCCTTAAAAGATACAAACAGTACATGTATCAGGAGTCTTACATAAGCAGAACCTCCCAGGCCTTATCGGTGAGAGGAAATGCTACATATAAACACAGACACCTACCCAATGTATAACTTGAGCATCTTCTCCCATAAATGAGAACCGTAGATAGGAATCTAGATTGGACTATGGATCCAAATCTACTATGGTTCCTTCCTGCTCTGCTGACCTCTCATACCCATTCAGACAATGGACCAGCTTCACAAATTCAAATAAAATAATAATAGAGTAAACCAGAAAAACCAATTCAGGCTCTAAACCGGGGCTTCCAGATATTTTGGACTACAACTCCCATCCTCCCCAGCCAGCATCGTCAATGGTCAGGGTTTATGGGTGTTATAGTCCAAAAAAACTGGAAGGCACCCAGTTGCCTATCCCTGGTCTAAACCCAGCCTGGCTGCCATTAAACATTGGCCCATTCATCTCATTCATTCATTATTTATATACCAACCTCTCTGCTACAAAGTCATCAACGCAGTGTACAACAATTTAAAACAATAAAAGCAAGAACATAACATTAAAACTACACATTAAAGGCTAAATTGAAATGCTGAGTCTTTACAGCCTTTCTAAAGGCCTAGAGCAGTGTTCTCCAACCTTGGCCCCTCAGATGTTTTTGGCCTACAACTCCCAGCATGCCCCAGCCAGCGTAGCGTACTGGGCTGCCCCCTTACACTTCCTCTGGGGACAACACAGAGAAAGCCCTTTCACACATGCCCAATAAAGGGGCCTCTGTGGGTAATGGCACCCTCAAAAGGGCTTCTCCTGCAGATCTTAATACTTGGGCAGGTTCATAGTGAGACAGCTGGTCCCTTAGCTAGCCGATCCTAAGCCAATTAGAGCCTTTAAAGGTTAATGGCCTTGAACTGAGCCTGGAAAGCAATTGACAACCAGTGCAGGTCTTTCAGGACAGGTGTAATATATGGTCCCGACACCATGCACCAGTTAGCAGCCTAGCTGGCACATTTTGTTCCAATTGCAGCTTCTGGACACTTTTAAGGGGTAGCCCCCCCTCCCCACAGAGCGCATTGCAATAGTCTTAACGTGATGTAACCAAGGCATGGATAACTGTTGCCAAGTCAGACTGATTCTTGCAGCCACCCAAGCTATGGACCTGATCCTTCAGGGGAGAGCAGCCTCTTCCAGAACAGGCAGAATCTGATCCCAAAGTCAGGCTTTCTACTGACCAACAACACATCCATCTAGTCTGGGCTTAACCGGTTAATGAATAAAAAAATGTCTATGCCCAAACTGAATAGCAAGAGGCCATCATGGTGAGAAATATATTGGGTCAGGTCCAAAATTAGTCGTGTTTGGAGTAGTAGATGCATTGAAATCAATGGGACTTCAGTTGGTCATGACTAACCCATCCTATTGTCTTTAGTGGGTCTATTCTAAGCATGTTTAAGTTTGGATTGAACACCACATGAATAGGGGTATAGAACAGGGGTAGGTAACCTAGTGTCCTCCAGATATTTTGGACTACAGAGCCAGTGTGGCATAGTGGTTAGAGCATTGGACTGGGACTCGGGAGATATGGGTTCTGGTCCCCACTTGGCTGTGAAGCTCACTGAGTGACTTTGGGCCAGTCACTGACTCTCAGCCTAACCTACCTCATAGGGTTGTTGTGAGGATAAAATGGAGAGGAAGATGAGGATTATGTAAGTCACCTTGGGTTTCTTGCAGGAAAAAAAGGTGGGATATAAATATAATTAATTAATCAATCGATCGATCTATCTATCTCCCATAATCCCTGACCATTGGCCATAGCAGCTGGGTCTTATGGTAGTCCAAAATATCTGGAAGGCACCAGGTTGCCTAAGCCAGACTCTTTAATTGGAGTGACTGAACAAAGAAGGGAAATGGGGAAAGTGTCTTTTCTTTTTCTTTTTTAATGTACTATAATTCAATTTGGATTACAGCAACAACAAGAAGTTCACAAAAAGTTTTTGGTCTGCCGTTTAACAGACTGTAAAATGCAGTCTGTTCTTTGTGCATCCAAGCTTAAATCAATAATTGACAAAAAAAGACTAGAGCTGTTAAAAGAACTAAAGGGTCATAAAGTCTTTGTTGGAAGACTATAGATTGCTTAATATGGTACATGATTAGTTTGGAAACGTGCCACATATCTATCATAGCTGAAATGAAGGTATATAATCATAGCCTTGTTACTAAACGATGCCCTGTACAGCAAGGCCAATGGCAATGATGTATCTATGGTGCTGTGGGAAAGAAAACATCCCTGTTTTTACAGCTGTTGTAGAGTAATGCTGTTGTGCAAGAAAAGAGAGTGTTTTCTCACAGGATAGTGGGAGATTTCCCTCAGCAAGATAACACAATGAGAAATGGAAAGGAAAAGTGAATTTTCTTTAAAAAGAGGGCCATTTCTCAGAAAACAATAAGCATTCCCATTTTTCCAGTTCAAGATACCTGCACATCCAGTTTGAATGCCTAGATATTGGCTAATTTCCAGTCATAACTCTCTCTCTCTCACCGCCCCCACACCCCGCCATGCCAGAGTACCATTCATCTCAGACTGAAATACTTCAATTAGAATGGTAAGCAGGTGTGCTTAGTTGTTGGTCTGTGTTGAGGGTAGTATTACCGTAGTATTTTATTTTTCTTTGTTTACATTATGCTTCCCTTTTTAGTAACTAAGGGTCAAACTACATGTTCTGCTAATTGCATAGGTGTAGCTGAGCCAGATATTCTTTTTTGCTCCACTGTAACTGTGTGCAGTCCTGATTCAGATCGGGACCAGCACAGTCGGGGAGGGAAGGAGTAAACCTTCTCCGCACCCATTCCCCCCAATTCCACCCCCACGCGGGGCAGGGTTAAAAAAAGAAAAACCCTCCACTGACTCCAATAGTCCAAATTGGGGCCATGCACAGTTACACTGGAGTAAAGAAAAGAAAGTTTTAGACTCAGCTATACCTACACGATTAGTAAAATGTAACATAACTCTGAAGGGCAATTTTGTTCAAGAAGGCCATTCTTATCATAGGGATGGGAAAACCAAGGATGTTTGAGCTCACCAAAATTCTCCGAACTGCAATGCTCGGTTTGGCTTGCTACTGTTCTAATTTGCAACCTGTTTTTCAGTTTGTTCAAATGGGGAAAGTGCACATTTTTCAAAAGTGCACATTTTCCCCATTGCTTAAAGTGTGGAAATGTGAATTTTTAAAGGTGTGTACTTTAAAAAAATGCACAATTTTAAAAATGCACACTTTAAATTGTGCATTTAAAGATGTGCATTTTAAAAAGTGCACATTTTTTAAGGTTCACATTTTGAGAACGCAAATGCATGTTCAGGAATCTGTGAACATTCGGGTTTGCGAATGGGGCATTTTCGAGTGATTTGCAAACTGAAACAAAATTCTTGTACCTCCTTATAATAGAAGAAATTTGATAAAGGAAATGTACAAACACTGCTTGCGGGACGTCTACCTTAGCATCCTTAAGATAGAGTCAGATCAGGTGCTATGTGCATTTGCACTTGCCACTAGAGGGTGTGAGATTATTTTTTAAAAACAGGCAAACATTTTCATATCTCACTGTAATTCTCAAGGGATGCATGCCTCTCTCCAATATCCTTGCAACTTCATAGGTTGTAAACAAGGGGTGACAACAGAAGCCCAAATAATTCGCATAGCCTCTCTTTGGTAACTTGTGAAATGGAAACTCACATTTTTCCTTGGTAAGTTCCCTCTTCTCATGTTATACAGCAAGCACAAAACAAGAGGATGAACAAGCCACTTCTGCTCGGGGCCAGCTCCAGCGAGTAGTGAGGGCAGCCATTTTACGGGGATTCAAGGTTGACCTAAGGGTACATCATCATAGCAGTGCTTGCCATTCTCAACATGAGAAAATTCTGAGTTTACAGGCTCTACTTCTTCCAGATTTAAGGAGACCAGTTAGGGTGCCTTGTCAAAGGTCCCCCAAATCTTGAAGTTGGCACAACTCTCGTTCCAACTACCACCAGGTCTTTGCAGCGTGAGGAGCTGCCCTTATTCTTCCATAGGCACACTAGCTGACACAAATTTGTGCCGTGTGTGACATCTGAAACACTGTTTTTCTCATGCTACAGAATAACACAGACTGTTTTGTGGTAGCCTTTAAGGATTTAAAAGTATAAGCCACAGGAGGAGATCTCTTTGCATAAAAAAGCTGACACAATGCTTCCCTCCTGCGTTATTCTGCCACTCTATTTTATACAATTCCTGGGGGGCGGGGGCGGGTAAAAATACCTTGAGCATGTAGATCAGTCGTGCATTGCGATTTGAATAGATTTAAAGCCTGTGTGCCTACCCAAATATAATACTATATTCCCATAGTGAATTATGCTTTATTTCTCTCCAGCAAGGAAGAATTACATATGATACATAATGCATCTAAGTAGCCTCACAAGGAATGTTGCTGACAACAAAGGAACTGTACAGTATTCATGAGGAAAGCTGGAATGCTCCGGTTCAGTAAGCTGCTGGATATTGGTCCCAGAGAAGGAGATAAGGTGATATCCTTTTTGACATATTGATTTCAAATAATGGAACCTCTTGCCTTCTTACTCTGGGCATTCACTTTCCACAGAGCATTTACTGCAGACATTCTGACTGTCTGCTGGTCTAGTAGCTCCCTGCTGGCCAATGGGTGTGTTGCTGTGTTGTCAGAGAACGTTCATGAACAAGATTGCAACTGCTTAGGGGGAAGGGCTAGTTGTGGAATGCTCAAAATCAGTGCAATTTTTATGAGGAAACCAAGAAAAGTTTACTTTGGCCTCACACACAGGACTTAGGGATAGAATCATAGAGTTGGAAGAGACCTCAGAGATAATCTAGCTCAACACGCTGCTCAATGCAGGCTCTGCATTGCAGGGTGTAGCTACAACATCCCTGCTAGATGGCCATCGAGCCTCTGCTTAAATAACTCCAGCAAAGGAGATCACTCCAACTCCTGAGGCAATCTGTTCCACTACTGAACAGCTCTCACCGTTAGGAAGTTTCTCCTCATGTTTAGCTGAATTCTGCTTCCCTACAATTTCCACCTGTTGGTTCCAGTCCTGCCCTCTGGAGGTACAGAGAACAAGCCTGCATGAAAGCCTTTCAGATATTTGAAGACTGCTACCATGTGTTTCCTTAATCTTCTCTTCTCCAGGGTAAACATGCCTCATAGGACCTGGTTTCCAGAACCCTCACCAACGTGGAAGCGTTGCAGGTACAGGGCATGCAGATATGAAAGCCAAGGGAACAGGGGAGGGGGCCAAGGAATAGGATGGCAAAGAAGCCCCACTCAACCCATAGGAACAGAAGGCACTGTGGGGAGGCATACAAAGAAGTGAGAAAGACTGGGATGCATGTGCTGAACGGATGGCCAACTCTTCTTTTTAACTTTTTATTTATAATTTTAAAAAATAATCGCACAAACAAATTCAAAAACAGATAATATAGCATGAATATGGACAGTAACAAAAATAAAATAATAAAAACCTAGAAATGAAATAAGCCATTAACAAAATTTACACCAAATACAATGGGCTGGATCCAGACTTACAGCGCAATCCTATAGAAAGTTACTCAGAATTAAGTCCCACTGTGTTCAATATGGGGCTTACACTCAAGTAAGTGAGTATAGCATTGTAGCCTAAGTTAGTTGAACTTAGGCTCCATTGAAATCGTTGGGACAAGTAAGTCATTCCTCAAGTCCCACTGATTTCAGTGGGGACTATGTTCATCTAACATAGCATGGATCCAGTCAATAAAATCAATGTCATACATGTAAATTAAGCAAATTAAAGACCAAGGACAAAAATCAGGCATGGCATGGTGAACAAGTCTGATAGTGAAAGTGAACTACAGAGTTAAGCCAGCCAAATCTTTGGCAGGGAGACGAGAGGACTGCAAGCCAGGAAACTACCAAGGGAGCACAGGTGCCCACGATATGCGAGCCCTTTTCACATGGCCATGCACACAATGTATGCACACAGGGAGGAATGGATCACAGTGGCAAGCCCCACACCTCACCTAAGCTGCGTGTTCACTGGATCGTCTGTACAATCCCTACATGTGCAACCTTTGTGAAAAGTGCTATATAATTAGTGGGAAGGGGGTGCAAAGGAGTGACATGAACTGAGATTCATAGATTTCATAGATCATAGAGTTGGAAGGAGCCTACACAAGGCTATCGAGTCCAACCCCCTGCTCAATGCAGGAAACTAGAGGAGGGGTCTCCCATCCAAGTAACAACCAGGCCTGACCCTGCTTAGCTTTCCACGCTCAGACAAGCTGAGCCAGCGTGAGCCACATATTCAGGGTGATTCTGGACAGACAACTCCCAGTGTTACCAATCAAAAGACAAGGTCATTCCCTCCTTAACGGGGTTTCTTTGGAAAGAAAACAGATAGAAGAAGTGGTGGGAAAACAGAGGAGGATTGTAAATGAAAAATGACATCGTCCTGACCCTCCCTGTAAAATTTTGTGAATGAGGCAGGGTGATGGCACAGTAAAAGCCTCATCTGGAAGCACCCTCAAAATAATCAGCTAGAATTTTGATAGGGGAGGGAGGAAGATTAGTGTCCAGGATGCAATGGGGAGCATAAACTTCCCATGTTGATACGAAATAGCCAGCCAAACCTTTGCCTGCAAGATTCTGGCACATTTTTATTGCTAAGCACATCTTTGTACAGGTGCTATACAATTTCCCTTTTTAGTACGGGAACAGGAGATCAGACAGGAAGCAATCATGTTGACAGGCACGCTCAGCCACAGGTGAGAAGAGACCAAAATAACCTTCTTAAATGATGTTGCTCGTACGTGCCACTTACTTCTATTAAATTTGCATTTTATTGCCTTTGATAGCTTTCCAATAACAGGTTATCTTCTGGAAACAACAATAACAACTATATTTATTATTTATGAAGCGCCTCAGACACAAGTCGCTGTATAGTAATTAAGTTAAAAAGAACAAACTCTGCCCACGGGTTTACGGCCTTAAAAAAAAAAAAAGAGAGAAAACAAGCAGGAATACAAAAAGAAGGGGGAAAAGAGGAACAAGAGGTAGATCAGAGGTGAAAGGTTCCCGAGATTTCCAGACACAAACATTTGCAAGAGGGGAGGAGTGGGAGTTCTGCAGAACGACAACAACAACAAAAGAGACAGGACAGAGGCATGGAAAAAGCAGCCAAGAGGAATCTGCAGAGTGAGGATGACGAGAGGGCAAACAGAGAGAAAGAACGGTAGACAGATGGGGCCAAAGAGTGGAAGAAGTTTTGTTCTTAAGTTTAAGTAGCTTCAGTTTAGGGAGTGACTTAAATGGAATCCAGGAAGAAAATGGGAGCCACTAAAGGGAATGCAACAAAAGGAAACATCGGGGGCAACATAAGATACAATCCCCTGCCTCCCAAGCTGAGTATTAGAATTAAGTATAGGATGAAGCTGAAAGAGGCTAACTAATCAAGAATAAGAGAATAAGGGTGCAATCCTACGGCCCTCCGACCTTGCCAGGGTGGGTGGGCGGGCATAGGATTATTTGGGTCCCAGCTCTGAAGTCCTGTGAGCTCGGAGCTGGGACTCTGGACGCCCTGCCCCCCTGATGGCCAGCGTGGAAAAAACCGTGCCAGCTGCCTCCCTGAGGTCTCAAATTGGCCTCAGAAAGGAGGGAAAGGGGCATTCTGGGGGCAGGGAGGGGAGCAGGCTGGGGCCGACAGCCTATGCCGTATCCAGACGGTGCCCCCGCCTCCTTCCCTCCCCCTCCGAAGAGCTTCATCTAGACGCCTGAACATGGCCGTCTAGATGAAATGCAGGGCGCGAGGCGCAGCAGCAGCAAGGGTTGCCGCCGCTGCGCCTCGCACCATGCACTGGATGCACGTAAGCCTCCGAATTCGGGGGCTCACGTGCATCGAGGGCAGGGCCTATAGGGATTGCGCTCTCCACCAATGCCTTCACAGCAAAGGGAGGCAAAAAGAAAGAAAGAAAGAAAGAATTTCTAGGCACTTGTTTCCTTGGCAGAGAATGGGGATTCAAATCACTTTCACCGTACTTAGAATGTATGCATTTTTCTTCTATCTACGTTTTTATTGGAAGTTTTGCCGTGCCTACGTGGCATCTGCTACATTCAACAAGGCATTGTATGTAAACCTGCTTTGCCCTGCCATAGCATTCTCTGTTCATGGCAGCTGATCCTTGCAGCGGGTCCCTGGTACTGCTGCTGTGTGAAGTAGGTACCCAAAGGTTAATATATCTAGTGGCCTCTGTGTGGTGACCGTTTTTCATAAAACAGCCCTTACGTTGTTGATTTCAAAGTGCATGGAACAGAGATGCCTTTTTTCAGCATTTGAAAAAGGGAGAGTCCCCGTACATCTTTTTCATTTTTTTTAAATATCTCGTAGTTCTGCAGTAATACGAGAGGTTACCATAAATCTGGTAGGCAATCAATGCCCAGAGTGTTTGTGAACTCACAGCCTTGGTAACATTTTATTATTAATATTTCCCCTAGTTATGTCCAAGGACATATGTGCGTTAGGACTTTGCTTAGGACAGCACAAGCAGACTGCGGCATCCGATCTTTATCCCACAAGCTATTTAAACAGGACACACCGAATTTAAGGTGTCTGGCAGTCAATTCAATAAAGTGTGCATACAACCTAAGAGTAGACATGTCTAGGATAAAATTGAGAGGAGGAGGAGGATTATATAAGCCACCTTGGGTTTCTTGCAGGAAGAAAGGTGGGATATAAATATAATACATAAATAAATAACATCCACAAAGTTCTTCATATTTGAGAGAGAAAGAACTTGAGGTTTAAACAATCTGCATGCAGGAGAAAGTGAAACTGAGCGATTCACACATCCCTTGCTTTTTTCAAGTATTTAGGTTCCAAGCCATTTAGAATTTTAAAGCTAAGTATCAGCACCTTGAATTGGGCCTGGAAACAAATAGGCAATCAGTTCAGTTCTTTTAAGACTGGTGTAACGTGAACAAACCTTGCTGTGCCAGTGAAAATTCTGGCTGCTCTATTCCGCACTAGATGAAGCTTTCAAGTCATCTTCAAGAGAAGCCCCATGTATGACACATTACAGTGATCCAGCTGGGACATTACCAGAGCATGGATCTCCATGGCAGCCGCAGGCTTCATATTATCATCACCAGGACCAGACTATCCCTGTCCTGAATTGGCTGCAGCTGACAAACCAGCTGCATCTGGGGGATAGAATGGAACCCTGCAGGACCCCATAACATAAATGCCATGGGGTAGAGCAGAAATCATCCTCCAATGCCACCTTGTAGAAATGGTCCTGCAGGTAAGAGCAGAACCACCATATCACCATACCCCCTACACAAAACCTACAGAGCTGATCCACTAAGCTTTGTAAATCCAAGCTCAGCCCCAGATGCCAAGCCTCACAACTCCACAGTATGTGGAATGCAGCATTCATGCATTCGCATTGGTATAAAATTGTTTCCCATCCCCTCCCATATGTCCTTTCCCAGCCAATACTATTCATTCCACAGGGATATGCTTCCACATACAATATGACCTTCCTAGCCTAGGTCAGCCTCCATAGGTTTCTGTGGACTAGATACCTTCACAGCTGAAGTATTATTTATTTATTTATTTATTTATTATATTTATACCCCACCTTTTTTCCTGCAAGGAACCCAAGGCAGCTTACATAATCCTCCTTCTCCTCCTCCTCCTCCATTTTATCCTCACAACAACCCTGTGAGGTAGGTTAGGCTGAGAGGCAGTGACTGGCCCAAAGTCACCCAGTGAGTTTCATGGCTGAGTAGTACAAGATGACCAATTAACATTTGTTTAACTCTAAGACAAGGAAATGGCTTCAGTGCTTAATTGACCCTGGGTCATCTGAATCTTTCAGAAACTGCCCTGGAACCTGAATCACCTTGGGATTCTGAAAGAATTTGATCTTTGTGAATTCCAGTATGAACTGATCTAATCCTCACCTCTGAGACTAATGTCCAGGTTGGAACTTTGTTATCCACCAGCTTTGGCACCTCCTGATTTTTTCTGAGGCAGTTCTTTTACTCAAAACATGTATCAGAACGGTACTGGGTACTTGAGAGAGCGATGGCTGTGCAGGCAGCACCAGGCCTTGGATGAGACCGATTACCCGGACTCATTTCAATCCTGTTTCAGGCCTGGTTTTGGCACAGAGACTGCCTGGGTTGCCCTGATGGATAACGTATGCCAGGAGAAGGGCAACGGGAGAGTGTGAGCTCAATGGGACTAATGCAGCTCCTACCACCTGAATGGTCTGTCAGTTGCACTGCAAGGGGCTGGCTAAGCAGCCACTGATTCTGTTTTAGTCCCATTGATAACAAAGAATGCATGGTCATGGGAAATGCTCCCTCCCCCCCCCCCATTTGTTTCAGATGACACACATACAAAAAGGGTTTAAGACTTCTTTTACACAGATCATTTAAGGCACAGCTATTTACTTGTACTTAATTTGCATTCTGAAGTCGAATTTTATATTTTGATATATCCTTCTTAAAAAAAAAAAAGCATCTGAATATTGTTGAATCCTAACTGAAGCATATTATTCATTTTCATTTGCCTGGTCTCCCCTACTACCCCTTCCTTATTGCAACTATTTTTATTTCCATCTTTGAAACTTTTTTTCTTTTTTTTAGATTTCTGCCTTCACAGGATCTTAGTCATTTTGCTGTATGGCAGCCTTAGCTCCCCGCTGTTTGCTTCTACCCCTTGGGGAGAACTAACGGAAAGCACTCAGGTCAGGTTCAAAGTAATATCTTGTCATATTATACTCTAGCATTACAAATGTACTGCTTTGTGCAAGTCATTTCCTTCCAAGTTGCCCTATGCTTTTTGAACAGTGACCATGTATTTAAAAAGTAAACACAACTTCAATTGCAGTCTAAGGCTTGTATCTTTGACTGTACATCTCTCCATGGACAGTGTTCACATGCTTTTCTCTTCTCTTCTCTCCTCCACCCCCCCCCCCTTCTGCCGTTTTGGCAGAAGTAACAGTTATTTTATTTTTCACAGATCAGCACAGCAGCTAACTTGTATTTTTCTTTCAGCAGTAACTGTTTACGTTTTTTTGTTTAAAAAATGATTTCTACATGATGCCCAATACAAACGATTCTCAAATATAAGATGCTTCTAAAACAAGAGTGTAGAACAATTTCTGTGGGCCGTATGACATCGGTGGCTGTGGCCCCTGACATCATCATCCCCATCCCCACCCCCATTTTGCTTCTGCATGCTGAGAGAGGCACAGAGTTCTGTGCCTCTCTCAGCATGGAGAAAGGAATTCTGCTGGCGCCAGCCGCATCCCTAGCTTGGGATGGCAGGGAGCACATAAATGGACTCAGCCAGCACTGGGAGGAGTGGCCGCTCTTCCCAGTACCAGCTGAGTGCCCCAGTGCTTGCATCCCCGGTGTTATCTCTGGTCTGAGATTAGGAGATAATTGTGGGGATTCCTCCAGGAGGAAGCACCTGGAGGCCTGGGGAAAACCAAGCAGGCTCTGCGGGCCAGATGTGGAACCTCTGAGGGCACATTTGGCCCACTGGCTGGAGGTTCCACATCCCTGTTCTAAAATATTTGATGCCCAGTGTTCTTTGATATGCTTCTAAAATAGAAGTTGAAGGGAATAGCTCAGTAGGGGAGCACATGTATTGTACGAAGAAGATCCCAGTTCAGTTTTGGCCTCTCCAATGAAGAAGGATCTCAGGTACAAAGCATAGTTAAGACCACAGACTAAGGCCTCGAAGTACATTTAGTCTATGCACAGGGGGGAGTAGTAGCAAAACTATGCCAAATGGTTCTACCCCGCACATTGTGTGCCCTCACCAGCTCCACTTCCAGCAGCTGCGTGTCTGGCACAACATCTGAGAAGGACAACCTACATCGTGTAGCTATATGTTCGTAGGCTCCCCTTTCCAGACTTTGCACCAAACATGAGGATGGTGGTGGTGGCGCCATGTTATGAATGAGGCCAGCAGGCATGGTCCTGCTTCCCCATTTACATGTAAACTAAATGCATGGATGGGGCTCCAGTTCAGACAAATCAGCCCTTTTACTTCTCTTACAGCTAGATCTCTGAGCTTCATAAAAGCTACAATTGCCCTTGAACAGGACCTCTTTGAATCAAATAGCTCATGGATTGTGGACTTTCCCCTCAAAAGGAAATATATTAATGGATAAATTTCCATTTGCAACATTGCTGTTTATTTGAATACTTTTCTCCCTTTGTATTCATTCCATATTTATGGAAAGTTAATTATATTATTCATTCTTTAGCATTTGAAGAGTTAAATGAGGGGTGAGCAACTTGTGGCCTTCCAGATGCTGTTGGACAGCAGCTTCCATCATTCCTCCATTACTAGCTTTGCTGGTTAGGGCTGATGGGAGTTGCAGTCAAACATCTGGGGGGGGTTACAAGTTGCCCACCCCTGAGTTAAACTAAGCCAGGCCTTTGAATTTCATCTCCTCAAGCCAATTCTTACTTTGTATTTCATACACAAAGCCCAGTACCAAAGAAATGCACACCTTATCAACTAGAAAGAGTGCATCGATTAGGCACCTGTCTCTTTAAAAAGCTCAGAAGTGTTGGCTCTTCCCAGCTGCCAGGTCTCCACTTTTTAAAGGGACAAGTGCCTAATTTTGCATGAGCACAAGCGCAGCCTTCATACCTGACAGGTATGGGTGTTTAGCTTCTGGAGAGAGCAGAGGTGGCTCAATAGTACAGCTTATGCTTTGCATGCAGAAGGTCCCAGATTCAATGCCCGGAATCTCCAGTTAAAAGGTTCAAATAGTAGGGGATGGCAAAGACCTCTTTGTGAGAGCCTGGAGACCCACTGCCAGTTAAAATAGACCGGGGGTAGGCAACCTGGTGCCCTCCACATGCTTTGGACTCCCATACTCCCTGACCATTCGCTATGCTGGCTGGGGCTTATGGGAGTTGTCGTCAAAAACATCTGGCAGACACCAAGTTGTCTACCCTGGAGTAGACAGTACTGGACCAGTGGCCTGCCTCAGTCTTAAGATGCAGTTGGAGTATCTATATTTGTACATATTCTAGTATATTTTAGTCACTGTGGTGTTGATAGTGGTTTTAACTCCTGCACATTAGCTATTGTGCCAGTAATTGTGATTTTGCGCTGGATATTAGGATTTTCTTTTAAAAGATTTGTATGCTGGATCTTTATTGTATGATTAAAAAAAATTTTTTTTACAATGTATACAATGCCTCGAGAATCTGTTTTAAAAAGTGTCTAACAAATCTAAATAGATAAATAAATATCCCCCCTTTCACGAAAAAGTGGGGGGAATATGGGTGAATTTCAAGGGAGGGCAAATTCAAAGAATATTTCGGTGGGTGGCAGGCTTACATTTGAAGATGAGGTGACCGAGGGTTCCCCCTTTTTTAAAAACAAGGGGAGAAAGTGCTGCTGCTGCTCCAAAATGGCAGCTTAGCTGCCCTCACCACTCAATTCATTTGTAATTTGGGACAGAATGCGCCATGAGAACCATGTCATTACCAGGGGCATGCTTGGGAAAAAATAGCTTCCATTAGCCAACGTCCCCTGCAAAAGAATGCATCTAGGCCAGTGTTCTCCAACCTTGGGTCCCCAGATGTTTTTGGCCTACATGCTGGGAGTTGTAGGCCAAAAACATCTGGGGACCCAAGGTTGGAGAACACTGCTCTAGGCAATGCTACACAGCGTGACGTAGTGCACTTCCCTCTGACATTCTGTCCCAAATTTCAAAGGGAATGCTGCTAGGCTGCTGAGGGTGGACAAGACACTGCTTGAAATGCCAGTAAAGCTCCTCCCGCCTTGTTTAAAGAAGAAGAAGAAAATGTGGTCATCTTGTCTTTAAAGATAAGCCCAGCCCACCCAAACGTTACTCCATTTCACCCCTTGAAGATTAATCCAATCTTCAGGGGGTGTTTTTACCCCTGCAAGACTGAAAATTACTGGGCTGAATAATTTAGTTCCATCACTAACTTGAGGACAAATAGTATACTTTTCCGAGAAGATCCTGTTTGCAGCCCTATTAATACTTCCCTATTTATTCTGGAACTATTTTACATGATACGTCATCTAGGGGTTTGTTTGTTTTTTGGGTTTTCTTAAATGGCTGCATCATATTGGTGATTCAAAGTCATATTGTGTTCTTCTGTCCTCCTGGCAAGACTCCAGCAGTCAGACAACAAAACTTCTTATTGATCGTTTGTTCCTGAATACACAACTTAGCTGTTTGTGCTACTCAATTTGCATCATATCCATATGTCTGTTACTCTAGAACATAAAGTCACCCATTTGAGCCTGAATTAGTTTCTGGTGAGGATCAGAAAGCCACACAAGAGAAAGTGAATGACTTCCATCAGCAAATCTGATTGACATATTGCCTACGTTGCTAGTAAAAATATGGAATAAAACGAGTTGCACGACTAAATGGGTTGGAAGTATCCCATCCCTATCAAGATTGTCGGAGACTCAGTGGCTCTTCCTAGCACACAACACAAAGGGTAGTGGAAGCCACTGAAAGAGAGCTGATATCTGTAATATAATTAGTGCTGGCAGTCATGTCAGTCCACTGCCATCCTGATATAAAGTTGCATCAGAGGCTGAATGCTGACTATTCAGTCTGTGGAGAAATTTTCTGTTCACTCTAATTAAACTGGATAATGCAATTCATGAGCTGTTTCTGGATCATCGCTTTTCTTACTTTAATGGAAATCAATGAAAAAGAAGTAGACTTTTTGAGGAGGAAGTGAAAATGCATTCTCAGCCACAGAAAAACAAAGCATGAACATTGTTCATCCCGACTGGAATGTATTGTCAAACCCACGTGATGCAAAGGGCCACTGACACTGCCAAACACTGTACAGTATTTCTGTGGCATGCGAGTAGCAACTTCATTGGGAATACTAAGCTGCAGATGGCCAAATCTGTAGCATATTTCTGGCACGGTAACCTGGCATTGGGAACAAGCTGTGTTTGCCTTGCTTTTAAACTAGTGCTCTCCTGGACAGTATCTCCATGAAATTCCTTTTATGCAGCTAAAGTGGGGAAAGGGCATTTGGGACTACAGGATCCTGATACATCTGAGGAGGAGTCCAAACCTGTCGGCAGGGTTATTAACTGGTAATAGTAGAAATAGGTTGGCTGCAATACTATGCACGGTTATCTAGAAGTAAGTCCCACTGAACACAGTGGGGCTTGCTTCCAAATAAGCATTCATAGGATTGCACTGTGAATCAATGCCACTCGATTTGGTCTATGTAGTCAGGTGTTACACTGGGAGGACTTTGTATGGCAGCCTTCCCCAACCTGGGGAAGGTTGTGTTAGACCTCAACTCCCACCCCCACTCCCAGCCAGTAACCCCAGCCAACACCCAGCACACCCATCCCCATGCTGGCTGGGAATGATTTATTTATCTATTTAAAATATTTCTTGGCTGTCTTTCAGGAAGGCAGCGTACAACAATAAAACACATAATAAAAACTGATGTGGTATTAAAAATGACAAAAACAGCAATAAAAACAGTAAGAACACAATAAAAACAGCAATAAAAACAGCAACAGCAGCAAACATATCAGGGAAAGGCCAGAGTAAAATAGTATGTTTTCAGGGCCTTCTTAAAAGCCTGCAAAGATGGGGCCTGGTGGACCTGCAATGGCGACTTATTGGTCTGGGGCCAATGAAGAAAAGGCCCTCTCTCACGTAGTCACCCACTTAATTGCCCTCACAGGTGGGCAAGTGAGAAGGGCCTCTCTTGCTGATCTTAAAGTGTGGGCAGGCTGATAAGTGTGGTAGTCCAACACATATAGAGGGCACTAGGAGAGGCTGCTGAGCTGACTCCTATGTCAGTGGGGCTCCTTATACATTGCAGCTTTATATTCTGAGCTTTATAGGAGCTATCCATGGTGCTGTACTCCATCCCCAAAATAGGTTCACCACAATGGAGCGCCATGGTGGGCTCCTATAGAGCTCAGAATAAAAGCTGCAATGGATAAGGAGCCCCACTGACATTGGAGTCACCAGCCTCCCCTGGCACCAGGTTGGGGAATGCTGTTTGGGAAGGTGGGGAAAAAAATGCTTCCCTCTTACATTGTAATAGGTACAGGGAGAGAATGTTGTCATCATCCTATCTCAAGGGACTTCTTCCATGCAAGCAGAAAATGGTTAAAAGAAGATCAGACAAGTTGGAGGATAGGGCTCTTGATAGCTATTATCCGTGATGGCTACGGCTACTTGGACCCTCCATGGTCAGTGGCATTTGGTAGGTCACCGTGTGAAACAGGATGCTGGGTGACTAAGATTGGGTCTGATAGCGTTGTAGGCTCCTTCCAACTCTATGATCTATGAAATCTATGATCTAGCATGACCGTGCTCTTATGTACTTCTTCCTTCACAACCTTTTACTTACCAATTATATAAGCAACACATTGATTGAATTTGTAACCTGTCCTGAGTCCAAATGACACACATCCTCATACTAATAATCCTTCTTTCTTAACTTGTTGGGCACCTCAGATTTCCCTTGCAAACTGACTGCCACATGGTGCTATCCTAATCCATTAAAACTAAAAGTATTACTTCTAACTTCAATGGAATGTGGGCTCACAAACTGATGTGGAAACTCACACTGCATTTGTTAGCAGATCCCATATAAAATCATCATATGGAATAGTTCAAGGTTGGGCTTCAGGATAACCTGTCTGCTGTGCTAATCAGTAAGTCTCTCCATTTACACACACACACACACACACACACACACACACCTGCTCGTGACTGAATGCTGCTTCACATGTTAAAAGACACACACTGCCATATTATGTCAATCCCTTCTTGGCTGAAGCCTTTGGAAGGGAGAGGCATATATACAAACATACAATGGAAGTGTGAACTTCCAGGTGCAGATCTGGATTCAAGAGTACCCCCAAGCTACATACATGACCCTGGAGGGGAATGTCACCCTGTACAGAGCAGACAGCTCACTTCCTCCCAGGTCGAGTGGACCTCCCAACCAAAATATTTCTGCCTTGTCTTATCTGGATTGAATGTCAGTTTAATTACTTTCACCTCCATAAGTACCTCCAAGCACTTTTTTTTTTTTTAAAGGAATCCATCACCAATCCTGGATCAGGTGTAAAAAAGAAATAGTGCCCAGTATCATCAGAGTTCTGATGATGCCACACCCAGAAGATCCCCACCCACCGGCAATAATTTTCATGGAGATGGGAGATAAGATGGAAACGTGCAGCACCCCGCAGGGCAATTCCTGGGTGCTGGTGCTGGGGGTAGAACAGCAGCTTCTATCCCAGCACCCGCAGGGCACTGTGGACCCTGCCTTCTAGACAGGACCAGAAGCATTGAAAAATGGCACGTCCTGCTTCAAACCCAGCCAAGTGAAGGGAGCCAAATGGTTTCTGGCATCAACATCCACCAGGAAGTACAGGAGAAGCAGCAGCGTCAAAGTCCCCCTAGCTTGCTGTGTTCCAGCTTCTAAAACGTTATATAAATGACATGGTTGAATTTCAGCCTGCTATAGCCTTACCCCCCACCCAGTGTAATTTACATAATATGCAAAATAAGAGATCTAATTACACAATTTGGGTGTGCTAGATTAGCTTGCCTAATTTGCATAATTCCCAGCCAGCTTTCTCCCTGCTCTTACCGCATGGTGAATGCAGCAGGGAAGGGAGCAGCAGGAGGCCTCGAATGGCTCTACAGCTGCTATGGGAAAGGGTCTCCTCGCTCCAGGTTCTCTCTAGGTCTACAGCAATGTTTTCTGGAGAAACATGACCTTTTTGCCCACTTTCATACTTCTGTTTCCCCCTGCATCCTGGTTTCAAGTCAGTATTTCTGCAGTTTTCAACTCCTGTGGCTTGGTGTCTCAGCTTAATTTCAAGCAAGTGATTGTTTGTCCCTCCCCGCCATCCTCACAGTAAATACTTGCTTGCTGAGGAGGTCCTTCATCTAAAGAAAGGTGATGTTTAGGTACCCTGGATGTGCACAGATAAAGATGGGGGGCAACCCAAGATCTGACCAGATACAGAAAAGAAAAGGATTGTGATGATGGCCCTAGTTCTCACAAACAGCAGAGAAGGAGGTAAACCGGCAGACAAGGCAGTAAATTTATGTATGGAAATACAACTTAAGGACCCCATAAATCAACTCAAGGTAAATCATTCACATGATGTACTTCTCCTCCACATGTAAAAATTCCCTGCACATGAAACAACAACACCTAGGTGGCTGGGAGAAGGGTTGCGGTCTCGCCTTCTCCCTGACATGTGGGTTTTCTGGATGCAGGGGAATTTTGTGTGTGGAGGAGCAGTCAGTTCTGCAGTAGCACAGGTTAACTTCCTCATCTGCTGCCTGAAGAACTAGGCCAGTGGTATTTGAACCTGACCAGGCATTTCTTCAGCTGTCCAGGTGGTGTCGAGAGCACATAATGCAGGCCACATGCTGAAGCTAAGCAGGTATGAGCCGGGTCAGTGCTTGGATGGGTGACTGCCTGGGCTGCCCACATCTGTTCTCCTGCATTGAGCAGCGGGTTGGACTCGATGGCCTTATAGACCCCTTCCAACTCCACTATTCTGATTCTATGATTCCAAATAGAAGCATCATGATCTCCCTGAAGCAAATGAGGAGTCCTATTACCAGTTCACATTGGCTTCAGATACACGTTTTCTAAATGTTACGAAAAATCAATATTGCCTTGCTGGCTTAGAACCAAGGTCCAGTAGTCCAGCATTATGCTTTTGACAGCCAACAGAAGCTGGATGCCTCTGAGAAGCTGACAAGCAGGACTTGAGGGTGATGCCCATCCCCAGTTGTCTGCCCCCAGCAGAGCCACACCTACCCTTAATATTAGCTATCATGGCCAACAGCCATTGATACCCCCCTCCCATCCATTACTCTGGTTTGCTTTGTACACAACCGTCCATGTTTTTGGACATCTATGTTCCCTTGGCTTCAGAGGTGGCCAGGCTCAGAAGACATTTTAAGATGACTAACCTTCTAGTTGGCAGACCAGCTCTCTCTCTTTCACAGGAAACCTAGTCTGGGTCTGCTGAAAAGGCAAAATTCAGCTGTGTCCCCCGCATCTAACATTTATGGCATTTCTCATTCATGAGGACCTATATGGCTAGCATGTAATCCGCTTGGAATGGCCATGTGTCCTACTTTACAGAGGATAGTCCTCTACTTGAATGCATCCTCTGTTTGCAGGGTTGTCCAGTCTAGGTCTGGTTTAAAGATAATGAACCCTAAGAAGGGAGTGCCGGGGCCTTGAAGTTGCTCATCAATGCTTAGCACCTGGGCAGCAGATGGAGCAGGAACACGGTCTTTTCCACTATGGTGAGATGCACTGTACTTTTATTTCTGTACTGTACTTCTGTTCCTGACTCCCAGCTGAGCAGGAGCACAACAGGAGAGAGGCTCCAGCTGTTTTTGGGGCTGTGATAAGGCAAGCAGGCTCCCAGAGAGCGAGCGAACAGAGCGAGCGCACAGGGAGAGAAAACAGGAGTTTGGCAGCGGAGTTCGGCAGGGGAGGTCAAGGGGGAGGTCCCTAAAAATAAATAAATAAATAAATAAATAAATTCTAGGAAGACAGAAACAGAGCACTATGGAAGGAAAGGACTCAGCAGTGGTGGTGACCTGCAAGGGGTGTGCAATGTTTGTTTTCCTGCCAGAGATCGACATGGCCTACACGTGCAACAAGTGCAAGCTGGTCACGCTGTTGGAAGAAAAGGTCAGAGGACTGGAGCAGCAAGTGTCAACCCTCAGGAGCATAAGAGAAAGCGAGGAGTTCTTAGACAGAATGGTGGATCTACAGCACCAAAGCACAGTACAGGAGCCAGAAGGGCAACGGCAGGATGAGGCAGAGTCGGAGACTGCAGAGGCAAGGGAAAATAACGCAGGGGGAACTCCCTGGAAAAGGGTGACTGTTAGGAGCAGAAGAACTACAAGACACTCTGCGCCTGTGGAAGCAGTGGAGCTATGGAACCGCTTCCATGTACTTGAGGACGAGAGCAGAGGACAGCCTGCAGAGGACGGATTACCGGGCACCCAACGTGACAGCGAGCAAGAGGCTGAGGGTCAGTCGAGGGGAGGCAATCAAACCAAGGCCTACAGCAAGAGGAAGAGAAGAGTACTCGTAGTGGGAGACTCCCTCCTGCGGGGGATCGAAGCCAAAGTATGTCGCGAAGACCCATGGACTCACCAGGTGTGTTGTCTCCCCGGGGCACGGATTAAGGATGTGTCAGAGCAGCTGCCGAGGCTCATGCAGCCCACCGACACATACCCCTTTCTTCTCTTCCACGTGGGTACAAATGATACTGCCAAGCGGAGTTACAAAGAAATCACGGCAGACTTTGAAGAGCTGGGAATGGAACTCAAGAACTTCGGGGCCCAGATAGTTTTCTCATCCATCCTTCCAGTACTTGGAAGAGGCATAGAAAGGGAAAGAAAAATACTCCGAGTGAATGACTGGCTACGAAGGTGGAGCCGACGTGAGGGATTTGGATTCTGGGACCACGGGCTACACTTCCTGGAAGATGGACTGCTGGCAAAGGATGGGTTGCACCTCACAAGGACTGGGAAGAATGTGTTTGGCCACAGCATGAGGAACTTAATCAGGAGGGCTTTAAACTGAATCCAACAGGGGAGGGAGACATAAACTCGGGGGTACCAATGGAAGAAGGCCTCTATGCCACAATGGAGAGAACAGCTCCAGCGGTGCCCATTGATAGTCTACCACAAAATGTAGGGAAAAAGTCGGACTATAAAGCACATAGTCTTCGATGTCTCTATACTAATGCCCAGAGTATGGGCAACAAACAAGACGAACTTGAATTTTTGATACATGAGGGCAAGTACGACTTGATAGGGATAACTGAAACCTGGTGGGATGACTCCCATGACTGGAATACAGCAATTGAAGGGTATAACTTGTTCAAAAGGAACAGAAGCAACAGAAAGGGAGGTGGAGTTGCACTGTATGTTAAAAATACGTATCTCTGCACAGAGATACAGGAAGAGGAGCTTGGCAGCCCCATTGAGAGCATCTGGGTTAAAATAAAGGGGGCAAAGAATAAAACGAACATGGCGGTTGGAGTCTACTACTGACCACCCAATCAAGGAGAAGACGAGGATGGAACTTTTGAAAAACAAATTGCCATTGTTTCAAGGAGGCACGATGTGGTAGTAATGGGAGACTTCAATTTCCCTGATATCTGTTGGGAGACTTATTCAGCCAAACATGGCCCCTCCAAGAAATTCCTGAGCTGTGCTGCTGATAACTTCCTCCTACAGAAAGTGGAGGAAGGAACTAGAGGATCGGCTATCCTTGACCTGATTCTAACCAACAGAGACGAGTTAGTAGATAAAGTGGCAGTTTCGGGAACTCTGGGGGAAAGTGACCATGTTATACTTGAGTTCTTGATTCTAACGGAAGCAAAAGCTGAGTGTAGCCAAACACGTACCCTGGAGTTTAGGAAAGCCAATTTTAACAAACTCAGAACAATGATTAGTAAGATCCCATGGCAAGTGACTCTCACGAGAAAGGGAGCCCAGGAGGGGTGGGAGTTTTTAAAAAAGGAAATTTTAAAGGCACAATTGCAAACAATTCCCAAAAGGAAAAAAGGCAGAGGGCAACAGAAGAAGCCAATGTGGCTTCACAATAAACTCAAAGATGACCTGAAAACAAAAAAGGACACGTATAGGAAGTAGAAGGAAGGACAGGCTACAAGTGAAGAGCACAGGCAGGTAGCACAGAACTGCAGGAATAGTGTCAGGAAGGCAAAAGGTGAGAATGAGCTAAGGTTAGCGAGGAATGCTAAAAGCAACAAAAAAGCTTTCTTCAGATACATGCACAGTAAAAGACAGAAGAAAGAACTGGTGGTTCAACTACGCAATGAGGATGGCAAATTGATAACAGAAGACAAAGAAAAGGCAGAAGTGTTCAATTCCTACTTCAGCTCGGTCTTCTCCCAAAAGAGGGTCTATGACCCCCCTGGCAAACCTGAAGTGCAGACTGAAGGGGCAGGATTGCAGCTTGAGATTGATAGGCAAATGGTCAAGGAGCACCTGATTACTCTGAACGAGTTTAAATCTCCAGGGCCTGATGAGCTGCATCCTAGAGTAATAAAGGAACTGGCAGAAGAACTCTCAGAACCACTGTCTATTATCTTTGAGAAATCATGGAGGACAGGTGAAGTGCCAGACGACTGGAGGAGGGCAAATGTTGTTCCCATCTTCAAAAAGGGCAAGGAGGAACCTGGGAACTATAGGCCAGTCAGTCTGACATCAATCCCCGGGAAGATTTTTGAGCAGATTATAAAGAAGTCAGTCTGCAAGCACCTTGAAAACAATGCAGTGATTACTAGAAGCCAGCATGGATTTGTCAAGAACAAATCCTGTCAGACTAATCTGATCTCATTTTTTGATTGGGTAACCTCCCTTGTGGACTGTGGGAATGCTGTGGACATTATATATCTGGACTTCAGCAAAGCTTTCGACAAAGTGCCTCATGATATCCTGATTAGTAAGCTAGCTAAGAGTGGGCTAGATGGAACAACTATCAGGTGGATCCACAATTGGCTACAGAATCGGACTCAAAGAGTGCTTATCAATGGTTCCTTCTCAAACTGGGGAGAGGTAACGAGCGGGGTACCACAGGGCTCGGTCCTGGGCCCGGTGCTCTTCAACATTTTTATTAATGACTTGGATCAGGAGGTACAGGGAATGCTTATCAAATTTGCAGATGACACAAAGTTGGGTGGAACAGCTAATACTCTGGAAGACAGAAACAAAATTCAAAGTGACCTCGATAGGCTGGAGTGCTGGGCCGAAAACAACAGAATGAAATTTAATAGGGATAAATGCCAAGTGCTGCACCTAGGGAGACGAAACCAAATGCAGAGTTACAGAATGGGGGACACTTGGCTCAACAATACTACAAGTGAGAAGGATCTTGGAACTGTGGTAGATCACAAACTGAATATGAGCCAGCAATGCGATGTGGCTGCAAAGAAGGCAAATGCAATTTTGGGCTGTATTAATAGAAGTATAGCTTCCAAATCGCGGGAAGTGATAATTCCCCTTTACTCGGCACTGGTTAGGCCTCATCTTGAGTACTGCGTCCAGTTCTGGGCACCTCACTTTAAGAAGGACATAGACAAACTGGAGAGGGTTCAGAGGAGGGCAACAAGGATGATAAAGGGACTGGAAACAAGGCCCTATGAGGAGAGACTGAAAGAACTGGGCATGTTTAGCCTTCAGAAGAGGAGACTGAGGGGAGATATGATCGCACTCTTCCAGTATTTGAAGGGATGTCACACAGAGGAGGGCAAAGATCTCTTCTCGGTCATCCTAGTTTGCAGGACACGGAATAATGGGCTCAAGTTACAGGAACCTAGATTCCACCTAAACATCAGGAAAAATTTCCTGACTGTCAGAGCAATAAGACAATGGAATCAACTACCTAGGGAGGTTGTGGGCTCTCCCACTCTGGAGGCATTCAAGGTGCAGCTGGACAGACATCTGTCAGAGATGCTTTGACCTAGATTCCTGCATTGAGCTGGGGGTTGGACTCGATGGCCTTGTAGGCCCCTTCCAACTCTACTTTTCTATGATTCTATGATTCTATGATTCTATTTAAATTAATAATTCTTTCTAAATTTGCATCTATGCATATAAAGTAGATATGCAAATTTGTGCTTTCCCCCCCTTTCTTTCTGGTGATGCATTTCCTTTTTCTTTGGCAATGCGTAAGTGGCTACCCTAAGCCTGCTACAAAACAGCGGCACAGCACAGAAACTGAGCTTGCTTGCAATTCACAGTACTGAGGAAGGATTTCTACCATGGCAATCCCAAACCTTAGGTAGTCAGGCAAGCACAGTAGCATATGTTCATACAGCTTCTTTACAAGCATCAACTCAAGTATGATGCTACTACGTTGCCTGAATTTGAATTTACTCATTACGGGATTTACCAGCTTACTAGCTAGTTGAAATTACCTTTTAAATCGACCCAGAAAATGAAACACTTTTATTGAATTCAATGGACTCAATGTTCTTCTGGCTGTTTGGTTGTTTGTGTGCCCGTAAACTGAGTACTATGCCTTGGAATCCAGCTAATTCCCGGATCTTGGTCATTATGGCCAATACTAATAAATTATATGCTCCAAGGGGCCCTCTCTGCATCTTCCAGCACAGTCTGTGCAGTATTTTACTGGAAGGTTTAATAGGTTATGCCACCTGACATTTTATGTTGTCAATCATCACACCTTGTTACATTTATAAAGCAGCTTTCCGCTTGAAGGATTTCAAAGTGCTTTGTAAATTAAAGCAGAATCCAAGTGGTCAGGGACACTAGTTATGCCAGCTGCACATCTTTCATAAGAGCCAGCCATGCTCACCTCAGTGCCAAAGTCAGCAGTAGCCAACGGAAATGCTGCAGGCAGCAGCTCCAGCCCTTCTCTTCCCCCACCCCCACCTCCACTATCCATTCCAGCCATATGGCTCAAAGTCACCTGCCATCTTCCTATCAGGGCCATTTCACACTTTACTGCACCCAGCGTGCTCGCCGCATCTACAACGTTGCTTTCTTTCTGTGGGAAATGTTGTGAAGTGTGAAAGGTAGAGGTGTATGTAGGCAAAGGCCACGTAGCGGTGGAAAGGCCACATACATGGGAGCACATGCTTTTTATGCAGATGGTCCCAGGTTCAATTCCCGGCACCCCCTAGATTAAAAGGAGCTGAGGCAGCAGGGTTGGAGGAGGCCCCAGATACTGCTTCTGGTTGAAGTAGACAGTGTTGGGTTAGATCAGGGGTGCAGGAACTCAGGCCTGCAGCTCCTGAGTTGCAGGAGGTCAAGAGCTCCTGGGTTCCCAGCTCAGTTCTCTGGGGCTCCCTAGGCAACCACGCAACCCTCCACCGGCCACACCGCCTTTCCCCCAACCACCAATCATTTGGTAGTTTCCAAGCTTTTGCGCTCCCATTCTAAAAGGTTGAAATGCCTCTCCAAAGGCTTAGTTACCGGCAGGAAGAGATTTAAGCTAAAATATGTGGATTATTATTATTTATTTATTTGTATTTCGGCCCCACCCTGGAATGCAGCTGCTGAGAACTCCTCTGGAATGGAATTCAGGCTGAATTCCCCTGGGTTAGATGAACTGACTCAGTGTAACTCTAACTCAATGTATGTCAGCTACTTGGGTTGTCTTCTCCAAACACTTGGGCACATGCAGTGGGCCGGCCACATCTTCCCGATGCTTGCCTACTAGACATTTGGAGATAATATTTGATGTATGATCTGTTTGCCATAGGAAACAACAGGATAAGTACACCATAGAAACTGACCCTTAGAGCAGACGTATCTCAGCGAACCTATGCTAATGGGCAGGAGGGATGGAGGGATATTTAACCCATTCCCTCCTTTGCCCAATTGCTTCTCCACATCACCATTTGGTCTTCCTTCTAGGTTAGCCTGGGGAGGGGTGGAGCGATTTCAGTGAAGGCTCCAGGTTTTCGAGGGCTCTTGGAAAAGACACCCGTGGGGGGGGGGCTCCCTCAGTGAGTCTATCTTCTTACTGTCATGGTCACCAGCTGCTCTTGCTCCTCCTCCTCTTTCTCATCCTTACTGCCACTGGCTTGCTTGGCAGGCAGAGAGCCAGGGAGCAAGCAGGAAGCGGCACCTACTGCTCCTCCTCCTCCTCCTCCTCCTCCTCCTCCTCCTCCTCCTCCTCCTCCTCCTCACCACCACCACCACCACCACCACCATTGTTGACTGGGCCAGAGCGAGAGGAAGGTAACCAAGCAGGTTGCAAAGGTGAACAGGAAGAGCAACTCTTGTCAGTGGGCCCCTGGTGGGGTGTGGGCCCTCAAAGTGCCCAACCATGCTTACCCTTGACATGGGCCCGAGGTGATTTAAAATGCAGGGCACTTGCAGAGGAGAATTAGCAGGCAGGAAGAGCTAAGAACCCCACATACCAATTCTCCCCTGGCACTGATTCCACCATCCCCTCATAACATGCAACTCCACCTTTAGTGGTCCTGCAGAACCAGCCCTACAGCAACACCTTTATCGCTTCCATTGCTACTCATCCTTCTCCCAAGGGCACTGCGGTGTGCCACCTTCCTTTATCCTGGTGCTCACTGCTGCCTCTGTTCTCGTTCATCTCCGGCCTCACACACTTGACGCCTCACTCTTCTTGCTTGTTTCTCTATTTAATGCTGCCACTGCTTTCACCTTCCAAAATGACAGCACAGCTATCAATCCCTTTCACTCACTTTTTTTTTTATAACAAGAGCATCAGAGAACATCCTGAAAGCATTCCAGATTAATGGCAGAGGCAGCAGGTTTCTGTCTGTTGCGAAAGAGGACTTCCTTTCGCTTCTAGATCAGTTTGTTGAGTCCGTGAGTCCATTAGCCTCAATTAGCGTTGAGTCCACACACACACACCCCGCACTGTGACACACATAACAACAGCTCTTTATGCTACATCTGAGGCAGCTTTTGGAAAGACAAGTCTCAAAAGTTCTTCGAGGTTCAAAGAGCAACTTGCCGAGTCAGGTCCACTTTCTCTAGAAAACATGGATTGTCCCCCAGGCCCTGATCATGTGTTAGGTAGGTACGATGGCCAGATGACAGTCCTCTATTTGAAGGGCTGCCAGAGGGTCATCCTCTATTTGAAAGCATCCTCTATTTCAGGGCTCTCCAAGCTTGGGTCTCCAGATGTTGCTGGACTACAGCTCCCGGAATCCCTTCCCATTAGCTATGCTGGCTAGGTATGCTGGGAGCTGTAGGCCAGCAACATCTGGGGACCCAAGGTTGGAGAGCCCTGCTCTATTTGAAGGGCTGTCCTGTCCAAACCTGGTTTAAACATAAAGAACCGTAAAAACCATTGCCCATCACCACTTTGTTCCTGATGAGCAGACTGAACAGGCAGGCATGCAGCTCACCTGGTCACAGTCTTCCATACTATGGCGAGATGTACTGTATTTCTATTTAAATTGCAATTATAATTTTATACATTAGAATGTATACATACAAATCAGCATCCGCAAATGTTATGCAAATCACTGTCCTCTTCAGGCCTCTTTTCTGTTGATTCATAAGCAGCCACCCTACTAGGGAGAGAACTCCTTCCTGACTAAAATCTATTATATTTCAGCATTCACGAGCTTCAATTCACACCTTCTTCAATCTATCAATGTTTATAGTAGCTGCCATCTGCAACACAAGGCACACTCTCTTCTGCCAGTTGGATTTATATATTCTCATAAAACCTGGCTTCATTATGGTGACAACATATAGGTAAACAATAGGGGGGGGAAGCTCTCACTCTCTGATGAGCATAATTGTGCGGCATGGAGAATTAGACTGAGTGGCTGTTCTAAGAACAGATGATGTTTCTATGATCTTCTCTGCCTGCCTATTGCCGTCGCCTGTAGCTCATCTGAAATGGAAAGCATCCCCGCTGCTTTGTCTTAATGCACATTCCACAATCAACTCAAAAAGTCTCTAAACTGAGTAGATTTTGGAGGGGGGTGGGTATTCTCGCTTTCCTCATATCAGTTCCAAACAACATTTTTGTTAGTGGAGCTGGTTTGATCTGGAAATGAATTTCAAAGACAGGAGAAACTTCACTGTCACACATAGTGTGGAATCCAATTTCTATTGCCTTTGAGAACTTGGCATGGAGAAGAAGTAGGCCAGCAGATTGCCACACATCTTAACTGCGGAGTTTTAGCAACTTTATACTACATTTTAATTTTAAGTACTATTATTATAAATGCCATAGCTTAATTCCACCCCATCCCCACTCCGAGGCTAGAAATCTGAATGAATGGATGGATGCATAAAGATAGATTATTTTTAAAGAGTTGTAAATAGCCTAGATAGGATTGGTCTAGAGCAGGTTTCCCCAATTTGGTGCCCTCCAAATGTGATGGACTACCACTCCCATAGCCATGCTGGCTACAGGATAAATGGGAGTTGTACTCCAACACAGGAGCGGGAGCAGGGGGAAGCTGCTCTAGAGGAATCAGCTTACTCAAGCGCTGGATGATTTAGTTTCCATTGGGAGAATATTTCAGCTAGAAAAAGGAAGAATAAACCAGAGACATGAGGATTGAGCAGAGACATGCACGTTGTGAACACATGAAGGGGATTGTGCTCACTGAAAAAGGCCCATGCATCAACCGGTTGCACTCCCTGGTGGCTGTACATCCTGCATTAATGAGACAGGGCCCTGAACATGTTCAGCTATATGCACATAGGCCTCTTCCTTAAATTCAGGCACTGTAACTGGCCCAGGAGTCCCAATCACACAGAAGCCCTGAATGCGCATTAGGGGGCGGATGGATCAGTCTAGTTCTAGTCCACGTCCATTTTGAATGTGTTCATTCATAGGTCCGTTCCAGCATCCCCCGGTGGGCTAGGAGTTGTACTCTTACACATCTGGAGGTCACCACACTGGGGAAGGCTGCAAGATATAATTCCAAGACTCATCCCATGCCACACTGTACTTCTTGCAGGGGATACTGCTTATTATGAACTTTTGAATTGGCATTACAATGGCAAACTGGCGGAGAGAGTCCACATGGCTATTGCTTTGAGGAAGTGGACAGTCAACAGGTGGTTGGCTTCTGCAGTCTGGCTGACTAGGGAAAGTCAAGGCTAGTCTTAGGGGCTGAATTAGATATCCAAAACAGAGAGCAAGCTAGGAAGGCTGAAAGAGATACAGGCAGCAACTGAGTTTGACACTAAAGTTTGGGTTTGAAAGCGACCCCATGTGTCTGCATAAAACCAGGGCTTTTTTTCTGGTGGAACTCACCGGAACTGAGTTCCAGCACCTTTTCTTCTATTAATTGCATTACAATTTAATCGCCATCTACTTCCGAGGAAATGTAATCCAAGAGTTCCGGTACCCTTTTCTCCAGAAAAAAAGCACTGCATAAAACTATCCATAGGAGGGCTTCCCCCACCCCAACAGTGAAAAAGAAAACCTTTATGGTTCCTTATGGAGAAAGTAGCATGTTTCTCCCTATTCTCCAACGTTATTTTTCATACTATTTCTCTCTCTTTCTCTCTTTTAAAATCCAGACCTCAAAGGGCAGCAAGGACAGACTCAGGGTTTCAGTTCTATCAAACTCATATTGGATTCTCCATTCCAAGCATCAGGAGGAATCTCAGATTTTGTTTGTAGGGAAATTAGAAAGAATTGCAGCATATTTTATGTGTGCTTCTGGTTTATTGCATTTGAAACAAAATCAGAAGGAAATGAATGTGATTGCATTTATTCATGCTGAAACATCACAATATATTGTAAGGAGTATGCTGCAGTTTAGGATGATGCAGTGCTAAAGCGTATGCTTTGTATTAGCAAAGCACACCAGGCTCAGGCCCATATATGAGCTTTGAGAGCTTATAAGTCCTCACCTCAAAGAAGTGGCTAGCATTAGGAGACCCCAAATTCTTCTCCACCTTGGATTAAAATCTGAACCAGGGAAGAACTTCCCGCTTACCACCCATCTCCAGCCCATAAACCCTCACCCACCCCCAACCTCTTCCCCTTTAAAAGCTCAACTGGGCCAGAGGCTGTGTAGCAGCAGCATTCCAGAGACTAAAGGAAGAGGGGAGCCATGGGAAAGCAGTGATTTCCAAGGGCCAGAAAGGGGAGCAAGGGAAAGCTGCTACCGCCACTACCTCTGGCCAAGCTTTTGAAGGAAGGAGATGAGGGGGTTTGGGAAGGAAGTGGGTTGTAGGTGGGAAGGAATTGGTGGGGGGACTTCTTCACAAAGTCAGATTGGCTTGGAAAATAAGCTGAGCTATTTCCAAGCTTCTGCTTGTTTTCCAAGGCAATTCAACCCATGCCTGAAGGAAGTTGCCTATCTCTGCTTTCTATGCATAAGGTCCCTGGTTCAATCCCTGACACATCCTGTTACATAAAACAACACAAAATCTCAAGTAGCAGGACTGGGGAAGACCTCTGCTTAAGAACAGCAGGCAGAATACATAATAATGGGCTCTATAAACCCAAAGGCCTGGCTCATAATTACTTCTAAGAATATATCATCTTAAATACAGGAGCAATAACTGTTCAGCCGTGTATTAGAATCTTTCCCTTTCTCCGCCCCGTCCACCTTGACTGAAAATTGTTACTACTGCTATGTGTTCTGGGTTGATTGAGTTAGTCATTCTTAGAGTAGACCCACTGGAATCAATGGGACTTAAGTTAGTTGTGACTAGCTTGTCCTGTTGATTTCAGTAGGTCTACTCTAAGCATGACTAACGCTGGACCCAATCCACTGACTCTAAGGATGCCATCCTATGCATACTTACCTGGGAGTACATCTCACTGAATTCAGTGGAACTTACTTCTGGGTACAGCTACACAGGATTGCTCTGCATAACTTCCTGAAAGATGTCTGAAACATAATGGGACCGATATTACCTTGTGTAATCCATCTGAGGGCCTTGAAAGATGGTTGCTTTCACCCACTTCTGGCATATGTGTTAAATATGCACCAGGGGAAATGCATTCTGTTAATGGCAGCTCTTTTGCCTTCCACAGTTCTACAAAGGGAGGAGGAATGGTGTTATATATACAGTTTCTCTTGGGGATAACTTGACCTTTGTTATAATGATGGAAGCAGGAAAACAGCCTTGGGTAATTTTGTTTCTTCATCTATTTGTCTTATTTTCCAAAGCATGATCTTGGACAACAGCAAAAAAGGTATTTCAGAATTAACAGGGGGAAGATGTTTGCACCTGAAGGCAAATGAAAGACAACAGGAAGAAACTATGTATTTTCTTTAGTGTGCCAATTCAATACACTTTTGTTTAGAATGTTTTAAGTTTTGTGTTTAGCACCCATGGACATTAATAATTCAGACAAATTAGCACAGAGAAACAAGTTTCACTAAAGAGGACCATTGGGGGGGGGGAATATACCAAAATACTAATATTACACGTATTTTTCTTGGAGCTGAATTTTATTTTAGGCTTCCTCAAGTGCCTATGCTAGTTGCCACAGCTTTCTTTACAAGACACATTTTTATTTTTTTAAAAAAAATGAATTGAAATGTATTTTCATTTTCTGTCATTTTAATAACTTCAAAAGATTTTGCTTTTTGCAGACAGAATGTACATAATGGGTTTAGAGTTTCTTTTTTTAAAAAAAGTGGGTACAGCTGTAGCTGTTAAGCAATAATCTGGATTTTATCCTTCTCAGTTAGAAGAATTAAAAAGCTAATGGTCCTGATTCAAGAGACTGCCAGCAGAAAAGGCGCACACCCTGCTGTGTTCATCACTTCCTCTAATAGCAAATGCAGCTGGTGAGGACTAACAGGAGAGTAGGCAAAACGGGGCCATTGACAAACAAAAGGGAGGAATCAGTGGGTGCAGGCGCACCCAACGCTTGCAGAAATACAAGCATTCTTCAGGAAAAACAACCTAAGGGGTCCAACAGCCTAAAGAGGATGGAGCATAATCAGTGGCCACAGAATGCTGACTACCTGTTGGGTGGTGGTGGATAATGGGTTGGGGTGGGAAAAGGCATGGAATGGTGTATCCTGGAAGAGGGCATGGCTGGCTGGCACTCCATACTACAACATTTTGTTGCCGATCTTGTGCTCTCGTAATGCTGAGCAGGTCTGGAGATTAGAAGCCCTTCGTGTCCTTGATCAGCTCTTGTGTGAGGCAGAAGAAATGGGGAAGGGTGTGCTTCTCTCACAGTGTTCTCTTTAATCCTGCTCTTCCTCAAAGGCAAATGAGTGTGATGGGGGACTGCTAAGGCTGGAACTAAACGTTACCAAGGAAAAGAGGGTTCCTAGCCCCATGTTTTCCTTGCAATGATAATGCAGGGCTGATGGGAATGGGATGCTCCCTGCTTAAGAATTCTCCTCTGCAAATAGCCTCAGGCTCTTCTTAGTCATTTCCTCTCATCTGGGCTCAGAAAATGAAAGTAAGCTTGGGTTTTTTTGTTGGCAGTGGTGGTGGGGAGAAACCAACCTCGGGGGGGGGGCATTTGCAGGGAAGCAGCAGCAGGCTCAGGAGGAGTTAATTATCTCAGCAAATCCTGGTTTAGGAACTTACATTTGGCAAGATAAATGTTCAATTCCACCCATAGTGAAGCTACTGACAGCACTAATTATATGTTTAGCGAAGATGGTGGTGGGGAGAAGGCTGCCTTGCCTAGGGATAGACAAATCTGCCGGCTTCGCTTTCTCTCACATTTGATTTTTTAATTTTAATTTTAATTTTTTTTTTAAATCACAAGTTTTTTCCATCCTGTTTATGAAGAAATGTGTGAATGTTCTTATCGGAAAAATGAACCGAACAAAATTCTTACCCATCTGCACCAGCCGCATTCAATGGGTGCAGCTATTCTCAGCGTGGGGGGGACCACGTTGTGCCTGCCTGCCTGCCATGCAGCTACGAAGGATAAGGAGCCTGTCGGCAAAAATGGGTGGTTTTATTGTTGAGCCCTGATTATTTTATTGCATTTTATTGTTATTGTTACTTTAGCCACTTTGATAATTTTATTAGAAAGCAGTATACGAATTTGTGCGATAAATAAATAAATAAATAAACAAGCCCTCGTTTCGATGCACAAGCATGGTTGCATACACAGAGGGATTCAGACCCAGACTTGTAAGAGCGATGCACTCAAAAGCCCTGGGCCTGGATGGATGTTTCAGCTTCTCCCACATCCAAATTTGCTAATTTTGTTAAGTTCTTATCAAAAAATGAACCGAACAAAATTCTCACACACCCCTAGGCCTTGGACTAAAGGCTGATTGACACCCTGCAATAATCACACAGCAGAATCCTATAGTACTTCAGAACGGTTCCTTTAAATCCCTCCTCCAAGCTCACCTTTCCTGGGAAGCCTTTGGGACAATGCCCTAAGCCCTCATACCTTACTGCAGGGATAGGCAACCTCAGAAGTTTTGGACTCCAACTTCTATCAGACCCAGCCAGCATGGATAATGGTTAAGGATTATGGGGATTGTAGTCCAAAACATCTGGAGGGCACTGGGTTGCCCCTGACCTAGTGTAACTAAGCCTGTGTATGTAGGTACTTAGAGAATCCCTAGACTACCCTTCATCCTGATGGATTCAAGGGCCATCAGTGTAGCGTAATAGAAATAGAACAATAAAAAAGCATATATCACATCCTCCTTCAAAAACATAATACTGAGAAGCATCAAAACCATGAAACTGCAGATTGGGACAGTAACATCAATTAAAAACGCATGGGCAGATAAAAATGTCTTGACCTGGCTCCAAAAGGGTTGCAATTCCAGTTTAAATTCCTTAGGGAGCGTGTTCTGCTATTTGCCCCGATTCCATTTCCTTCCCTTTTCTCTATCTTTGTTTTTAGACTGTGAGCCCATCAGGGCAGGGACCTATGAATCTATGACCTGACAATTCTGTTCTCTATACAGTGCGCAAGCACGTACGTGGCACCACAGAAATAAACATGATTTTTGAATGTTGGAATAAGCAACAGCCATGAGTTAAAACCCACTGTGTGGAGGGGGGAAAGAACTGTTTGAAAAGCCACTAAATGGTTACTGCATGTAGGGAGTTAGGATGCCTGTTTTTTAGTTGTAACACAAGGATGCCTCTTAATGTTAAGTCTTGTTTAAAGCTTGCAGTTGTCTTCCATATAAAGTGTGGTCAGCCAAGTGTGGTTATTATGTGGTGTGGGGGGGAGCATTTAAAATGTGACTCTCCCTACAAAACCATCTACAGTCTGAAATGTACCATGTAGGAAGCAGAACAACCTGTGATTTTGCTGCACACATAGCTGGTTTCTACATCCAAATTTGTTTCCCTACTGCTCCTACGACTAAGAGATCACCAGAAGTCCCTCATTGCACCAATATGCAGTTAGGAGAGCACAGAACCTCCCCTCATCTCTCCAACATCTGTGCTGGGAGCTCAGGAAGGTTGCTGTTTGAAAAGTTTTTCCTCTGCTTCATCCCTGCTACAGCTGATGTTCCAGAGTTCCCCCACCCACCAGCCCTTTCAAGTGCAGTACAGCATACCGGCATGCCTAGTTTCCCACAGCTTTCAGTTCCTACAGTTTGTTTGCATCTCTTCCTTTGGGTAGGGAGAGGGACCAAAGATAGCCCAGTGGAAGAGGACTAGCTTTGCATGCAGAAGGTCCCAGGTTCAGTTCCTGCCTGGCATCTCCAGATAAAATGTTTTGTTTGCAAGTGATAGGATTGGGTTGCAAGTCCCTTTGCTTGAGACTCTGGCGATCTGCTGCCAGCCAGAGTAGACTGTACTGGGATGGATGAAGAAAGAGCCAGACCTGCTGAAAGGCAAATTCCTATGTCTTTCCCCCCAACCTTTACATTTCAAATGTGCACGCATGCATTGATCCACACAATGGAAAGGCAATACTCCTAGGGATGTGCAAATCAGCAAAACCTGAACTCTCCATATTTGAATTCTCCGAATTCCATGTCAAAGCTTGACTCCATATCAGATAGCAAGCTTTGTTTTTTCCCCCTTTTTGCATGAAAATCTGTGTATTTTTGTGCATATTTTTTCAAATGCACGCATCATTTGTACACATCAGAGAGCCAGTGTGGTGTAGTGGTGAGAGTGTTGGACTGGGACTCAGGAGATCCGGGTTCTAGTCCCCACTTGGCCATAAAGCTCACTATGTGACTTTGGGCCAATCACCGACTCTCAGCCTAACCTACCTCACAGGGTTGTTGTGAGGAGAAAATGTAGAGGAGGAGGAGGATTATGTAAGCCGCCTTGGGTTCCTTGCAGGAAAAAAGGCGGGATATAAATATAATAAATAAATAAATTGTGCACATCTTTGAACTATATGCATTCTTCTCCCATTTATTAAAGCATATTTGTGTGCACATTTGTGTGCATGCTGTCAAATGCACTTTTTTAGTCTGCGAATCACACTGCAAGCTTGGAAATGTACGGACTTTGACCACAGATTGTGTCCGAGTCCATGTTTGGTCCAGAAAGTGAGAACTGGGTAAATCCTGATAAAAAACAAGTTGAAATGAATTTCATACATCTCTAGATATGGCTGTTCCAAGATTCTTTTCGTGTGGTGTGGTGTTTTAACAATGCACAGGAGCACATGTGGCACATCCGGAAAAGATACTTGATGGAATCATGTGTACTACCATGTCAAGACTGCTTTTTTTCCCCTTTTCTTTTTGCAGTATTTTATCATCACCCTTCAGTAACACAAGATGTGGAGAGATACAAATGAACGGAAGAAGCTGGAATCTGCAGCAAACAGTACGTGCTCCTCCAGGGCTGGAATTAAATTTTAGAAATCCTCCAAGTTGAGCTCGAATTTCGGAGGAGTTGAACGCAGGCCCAAGGAACAATAAATGACTGGAATGAAATCTTTCCATCTCTAAACTTTGCAGGGTTCTTGTAGGGCTAATAGTGCCATCCTATACATGACTACTCAGACATTAGTGCCATTGAGTTCAATGGGGTTTACTCCCAGTTAAGTGGATATAGGATTGCAACCTAAAACACTACTCACAGAGTAAGATTGGGATACAAATGCCCCCCCCCATTAAAAGTGCTGTGCAAATTAAGGGTAATGATCAAAGTGTGTATGTATATTTTTATGTACAAAAGGAAATACCTCTATGTCTTAGGCCTCTTACTTTTCTAACCTGATTTTGCAAAGACCTACCTTTGAGAGGATGAGAACTGCAGTTTTTTGATTTACACAACAGCACAATGTTGTAGATAAAAATAAAACATTTCAAACACACAAGGGTTCAACTCCTTGCCTGCAAATTGAAATCTACGGCTTTGGGTTCTTTACTGCGCTATCTGACCTTCTAGCACTCTTATACATAAATAACCATCCGTGAGCTCCCCAAAACTACTTCTGTGCCATGTTTCAGGGAAGGTTATTATAGGCCTGGTCTCCCTTCAGGTCAATCCGACAAAAGGTAGGAATGAGGTACTATTAGCTTAGGGAACGGAGGGGGGAGAACCCACATGGTGACTCCTCCATGCTGAGTGGCCTGTTTTGCGCAGACTTCGCAATGCAGAATCCTGTTGCTTGGGCCTTTTAAAAATAAGGCTCTAATTTGTAGGTCACCAGTACCCATTTGCAAGCGCCACTCCTAGTGTTTTCAGACTTGCAGGTAGGTGTATCAATTTAAACTCTCTCCCACATTGTCAAATGTGCCAATTACACCAGCACAGAGAAGCTACCTCACTGACCTGTCTTTTAAGCCTATTATTCCAAAGTGGCTTTTAGTGCACTGGGCTAGGTTGAACCCGGCACTTTCCTTTAGTAAGAAATTAAAGCCAACAAGGCTACTTTTATCACCACCAGTCCTCCATTGTCTTCTCAATAAGGCAATTGCTGTGCCACAAATAATTCATAAAAAAAAGGCATCCAGATCGAGAATTTTGTAAACTGGTTTGTTTGTATCGGACTCACGGAGACACACACAAAATCAGGGCTAGAAATTCCAGAGAGAGAGAAACATGATCAGATGAAAACTATTATACAGATGGAATGATAGCTAGAAAATACCACCAAATTATGTATTAAGTAAGGAGGTTCATGAAATGAGCAAGCAGCCCATTGTGTGCGAATGGCTGGAGACTTATAGCTTCCAGTTCAGAAAAACCTTGACGCGACAAGCCCTTATGCCAAAACACTACAGACATTACTTTAAATCTGTTTCAAGAGTTACATCTTTTCTTCATTTTTACTCTAGTGTATGCACAGGGTCCCCACTTTGGATCAGAACCCTAGTATGGGGAAATAGTGCAGGGTTTTAAGATCTATCCTTGTATAAAAATGAACAAAAGATGTAGCTGCTAGACAGAGATTTAAAGTTGTGTCTGTTTTGGCCCTGATTTGCAAAGCCATTAGACAGACGACTCCAGTGGCAGATGCTGGGAGGAGGAAGGAAGGTACTTATGTATGTATGTATGTATGTATTTATTATATTTATGTCCCACCTTTTCTCCTGCAAGGAACCCAAGGCGGCTGACATAATCCTCCTCCTCTTCACTATCTTATCCTCACAACAACCCTGTGAGGTAGGTGAGGCTGAGAGTTAGTGACTGGCCCAAAGTCCCAGTCCAACACTCTAACCACTAAGCCACACAGCCTGTCCTGTGCCCCCTAAGCTAGCCTGCTACTTTCAGATGTGGTAGAGGATGCTGTCCAATCACCAGTGTTGAATCACCTGCCAGTCTGGTGGCTTTCAAACATGGAATGGGAGGGGGTGCGATTTTGTCCCTCAACTCAGAGAGCAAAATCTCTTGGGTCTAGTGGTTGGCGATCCGCTTACCACCCGACTCGCTGGATGCTTGGTGAGCGCTGCTGCTGCACCTGCTGAGCCAGGCCAAAAGTGAACGCCAGCTGAGCCGCTCAGCGGACTTCCGTGTTCCTGGCGGAGCACTTTTTACATAGAAAATGGCGTAAGATACATGAAAAGCGGCCGCAATTTGCATAACGTGCGCAAATTGCGGCCATTTTTAACGTATCTTACGCCCCTCCCACTCCCTTTATTCACCCCCACAGTGAACTGCTCACTATCGCCAGTCTCGCTCCTGATTGGAAGAAGCCTGTTTGTTTTATGGGCAGTTTTGCAACCACAGGGTTCTCTCCTCGGCTTACTTCTGTGTAAAAGCAGATTGGAAGAAGTCAGTTTGCAGAGGCAAGGTATGGGCAGTTTTGCAACCGCACGGTTCTCTCCTCGGCTTACTTCCGTGTAAAAGCAGATTGGAAGAAGCCTGTTTGCAGAGGCAAGGTATGGGCAGGACCTCAGGGCCCAGTGGGTCCCAAATAACTAGCCAGAAAGCAGCGGTGGAGGTTTTTTTTTGGCAACATCCCGATTGTAAGCCGCATCCCTAGTTTAAAGACTTACATTGGGGGGGGGAAGTGGGGCCTATACTCGGGACAATACGGTACTTATCATTGTTGCTCAGCTAAGATAAACAAGGTAGGTGGTACTTATTAATACAAGGTAGGCGGGGGAGGAGCCATAGCTTAGTGGCAGAGCACCTGCTTTGCATGCTGAAGGCCCTAGGTTCAATCCCTGGCATCTCCAGACAGGGAAGGGGAAAAATTCCTGCTTGAAAACCTGGAGAACCGCTATCAGTCAGTGTTAACAATACTGGGCTAAGTGCTGTGGTGGGCCAATAATGGGCCACCGCTTCTCTCACACTCCAGTATTTCTGGCCTTGTCATGGCTGAGGGAGGCAAGGGTGATGGATCTCCCACTTCTCATGCTCCTTCTACTGTCTTTCCTGGGCAGGCCAGGAACACTTTTATGTCATTTTCACTAGCTACATCAACAGCTCCTCAAATTGGAAGCAACCCTATAAAGCAGTGTTCTCCAACCTTGGGTCCCCAGATGTTTTTGGCCTACATCTCCCAGCATGCCCCAGCCAGCAAAGCTGGCTGGGGCATGCTGGGAGTTGTAGGCCAAAAACATCTGGGGACCCAAGGTTGGACAACACTGCTATAAAGGAACCACATAATGAATTTGGCTACCCATATAATTATGAAGGTAGCGCTCAGAAGCAAATTCTTGGTGCAAGAATCTCTATGAAGCGAAGGGACCTGTTTTTTTAATGGTTTCTCTAGGCGAGCTGATCCGGTTTGTCTTGTATGCTTTCCTGCAGCTCCTATTCTTTCTTAACTTGCTGGACTGAGAGCAATCAGTGCCCTTTGTTCACTACTTATTTTTAACTACAAAATGCTGCTCACTCACTCACTCCATTATCCTCTCGCTTTACAATCTGGAGAGGCAAATACTTTTCCCATTTGACATTCATATTAATTCAGCTCTGCCTGAAGAATAAATTACATCTATCAACAATTACTTGCTCACCTTCCCCTAGACTGCATTTTACACTTCAGTCTCATTAGCGAGTGTGTGTGTGTGTGTATATATATAAAGTAATTCCAGTCTGATAACAGTTCTATTTGCCAGCCTGCTTTACAACCATTCCACTGTATTATGAAATGCTGCAGAGTATGTCGGGGTCCTTAATTGCCTCTTCCCTTTTCATAAAAAGAAAAAAAAATCTTTTTATGGTCTCAAATGCTTACTGCTACTCCAGCTGCATCCTATATGTGTCGCAATGCAAGGCTAATCGAAGACTACAAAAAAGCTCTTGCCGCTAACGTCCGCATCTCAAACATACTCCCCCTACCCCGCTCTGACCAATGTAAAGCAAAGGCATTCCCTTTTCGATCTCAGAGAGAAAATCCACACTTCATGGCAGCAGATCACAGCTTGGAGTTAACGTAATGATCCCAACTGACACAGGCCTTGGCAAAGTTCTTCTTTCCACTAAGGGTCTCTGCATCTAAACTTTCCCCATTAAACAAAAAGAGGAGCTAAGTACTAAAGCGTAACCTTTCAGCCAATTGCCCGTTCAGCTGTTTGAATTCCAACTAGGTTGTGTTCTAACATTAAAGGGGGAAGGGAAGTTTAGCTCACATCAGCGAGACAGTAACTGGTTCCTCCCCCGTCTTTGGCTGGCTTATATTAACTCACTGAGTCCATTTCTGCAGTTGCTGAAGCTAGTGTGAGTGAATTTTGCCATTGCATTACATTGGATCAGGATTGTACTGAGACGGTGTCACTTGAATTAAATTAGTGACTAATAGGTGAAATAATCAAATTTTCTGGAGTTGTTTAGAGCAGCTGAAAGAAGAAAATGAAAGAGGCACCATAGCAAGCCAGTCAGATCAGGAAGGTGAAGCATATGTAAGTAGGCAGCAGTGGTGGTGGTAGAGAATCTACTCCAGTAAAAATGTTTTGTGCTAACTTTTGTATCATTGCATACGTGGGAAGCAACTTTTTAAAAGCTCCTTGTATGGACCCAAAGCCTACCTCCAAAGATACAGATCTGAAAACTATTTTCATCTAAAGATTCTCCTCCTTCTTGTCCTTCACACCATACTAGAGCTCCTAAGGCTGGTAACAGAGCACACAATCATCTAACATTAATTCTCCATTTATAAGTGATATTGAGTGAAGTTGGCAAATTTGGAATTGGAAATTTGGAACTTGACATCTTGTTTCGGAAATCCAGGTCTCCTCAGTATGAGGCAAGCCAAAGCCTCCTCTGCAGTTCAGGTCTGGCTTGTGTTGAATTTGCCACCAATCACCTTTTTCTGACAGTCTACCCTGTTTTCTAAACAAACACCTTTGTCAATAGGTGGGAGGAGTCACTGCAGACAGGAAAAACCATACAGGCGTCATCCTTAACTATGGGTGGGTTGGGTGGGTACTCCTGAACATGATCAGGAGTATAATTTGCTGCTGGGAAGCATGGGAGTTGTAGTTTACTCTTCCTCCTGGCCCAATTAATTGATCTGGGAAGTAAAAGGAAACCTCAACTCCCATGCACCCTGGCCGGAAATGATTAGCTTTTCCTGACAATTCTCCAGGAAACTTCTGAAAACGAAATCAATGACAAAGTGGGTCTGGGAAGACAGCCCATCACTAGTGATATCTCAACTGTAATTTCCGTATGACCCCAGCCCCACAATGGAATGATAGCATATGACAAATAGAAAGCACTTAGAATGAAGCAGCAAGAGTACCAGAAGCCCCTGTATTGTTAGTGTGTGTAGAAAAAGTCCCCGAAACGAGTGGTGTTACAGAGCAAAGATCTACCTTTCACTCGAAACTGCAATATGGGATTCACTTTTTTTGGTATTTTATTATTTCACCTTTCCTGTTCTCTTGGTTTATTTTGGAAGCTTGTGGTTTTCCTTCCATCTCTCCCTCATTTCCTCTCCCCTTCTCTTTCTCCATCTGTCCTCCTCCTCCTTGTTCTCTGCCTATCTCTCTCCTCCTCTCTCCAAAAGGTGGTCATGGCAGAGCTAGCACAACCAACTTAGGTAATGCTACAATTCAGTAGCTGAAAACTGGGACCTTAGAAAATAACCCATCATGAAAGAATTGAAGTGATCACCCTCATTGTGAGCAGACCTACTGAAGACAGAAGGGACGTACATCAAGGGTAGACAGAAAGTAGACCCCCAGATGTTTTGGACTTCAACTCCCAGCATTCCTGACCATTGGCTATGTTGGCAGGGGCTTATGGGAAGTCCAAAGCACCTTGAGATATACCTTCTGCCCACCCTGGCATATATGACAAATTGATAGTGTAATCCTTACTATGACTACTTAGAAGTAAGCTCCACTGAGTTCAACTGGACTCATTTCCAGGTAAGCTTGAGGCTGAAATTCTATGAAAACTTAGGGTGGCCAGGTGTCCCACTTTACAGAGGACAGTCCACTATTATGGATATCCAGCAGAAGTCAGTCCTCTATTTGAATGTGCCCTCTATTTGATGGGCTGTCCAGTCTAAGTCTGGTTTCAGGATAAAGAACTGTCAGAAGGGAGAGCTGAGGCCTTGAAGTAGCCCATGTACAGCAGACTGAGCAGGCACATGGGTCACCTAGTCAGTCTTCTCCACTCTTGTGAGATGTTTTGTATTTCCATTTAAATAACAGTAATTATTTTAAAATTGGCATCTATACATATAAATTGGCCAATGCAAATGCTATGCAAATATCTGTCCTTTTTTTTTTTTTTTGGAGATGCATTTCCTCTTCTTTGGCGATTAGTAAGTGGCTGCCCTATCTGGGAGTAAGTGCCTGCTGAACACAGAAGGACTTCCTTCTGAGCAAATATGCACAGGCTTGTGCTGTAAATTATATACATAAAGTTCAGTGAGTGATGGGAGAGTGCAAGCAATACTCATCAGCAAAGCACAACAAATGAAATTTGTTTGGATTTCTGGGAATTGCTGTTTCATTCTGCTCAAAGGCCTCATGGGTACAGGTCATCTTTAGGCATTGCAAAGTTCCCCCTACAAGCTTCGAGCCTTCAAGGGTAATGTGAAGAAATGAATGAAGACAACAGGGTCTCATCAGCTGCACAACCAGAGTTGCACAGTGGATAATACAAAGTATTGTTTTATGAAACTAACAGTGAAATTATGAAGCAACATGGCTTTGCATGTAAAAAGGGGGAAGATGTTCCTCATCATTACTGAACTGCAACAATGTTGGCAGTTGCTAAAAGTTTAGAAACTTGCGTGTGTAGGGGATTTGGTAACAAGGATTTCCGCATTCAGTAGAGCTTCCAAAAACGAATAACCACCATCTACTTCCTGTTGTTTTTTTAAAATTTATTATATTTATGAATCGCCCATCTGGCTAGACATCCGGCCACGCTGAGCGATGTACAATCCAATAAAATACAGGGGGGGGACACACACACACACACACACAATATAAAACACAATTAAAAACAGAACAAAATTTAAAAATCCTAACCCACCCCATATTCCCGCCTGAAAAGCCACATTTTTAATGCACGGCGGAAGCTAATCAAGGAAGGGGCATGGCGAAGGTCACTGGGGAGAGAGTTCCATAAATTGGGGGCTGCCACAGAAAAGGCCCTCCTCCTAGTCCCCACCAGCCTGGTTTCTCTGGCTGATGGGACAGGGAAAATGCCATCCATGGCAGATCTTGTTGAGCGGCCTACTTGATGTTGCTGGAGGCGCTCCTTGAGATAAACTGGACTGGAGCCGTATTAGTGCTGGGCCTCTTTCATCAGTGACTCCTCTCAGCTCAATTCAGAACTGGTGCAGTATTTATGAGTTTTCATGTCTGAGGCCTTTAAGTACACCAATATAGTTCTACACCTTTGAAAAATCAGATTATACAGGGGAGGGGGAAATCAAGCTAATATATAAATTGTAATAAAGTTTAACTACATTAATACTTTCTTATTAGTCAGAGCGCAGTGCTGTAGAGGAAAGGCTGAGATTGTGGATATAATACAGTTTTAATTGCTGTGCTTTCCCCCTAGAATTAGTTTCTTATGCTCTTAATTCACCTAATCCTCAGAAATCGTAGAGAGCGCCATTCCATTTCATATATAATAATCTGTTTCCACATGGCGCTCATTTTGGCATATACTAAGAACTTTTTGCTAGAGTAAATCTACCAGGATGGTGTTAACTAAATCCACTCTCGGGCTGAAGATCAAGTGGGACCTGTCTTCGGTAAGCAATCTTTCAAAACCCTGGATGCTTGCAGAGAGGAGTAAACTACTAGTTAAAAAGGTACATTGACAAATGGTTCTAATAACCCTGCTGCAGTAGCCACTGCAGTCGAATTTGTAATGAACTCAATTATATTTTGTTAGACATGCTCTTCTGGTGGCATTATTTTCCATAACACGGTCTAGTAATTTATAATAGAGATTAAATGATAGCAATCAATTATGGAATTACTCTTGCATTTTCCCCTGGACACTACTTTTTTTGCCGTTATTCCAAGCCTGATTATATTGTCTCCCTATTTCTTTCGTCCATGCACTGCTTTGCTGTATCGTCAAGGTTTCCCCGCCCCGCCCCACCCCCATTCACTATGCAGCATAGTTCTGGGAGGATCATATTGCACAATAGACATGAGCTTTTGCTTTTTCAGTGATATTTTATTTAATGAAGCCAAATCCTGCAGCTTTTGCTCTGGTTCTTTACTAAGGCTGCTGGGAGCAAGCTGCCTACTTTAATTGTATTGTTAAGAGTCACATTACAGTTTGCTTCCTCTGGGTAAATACTTCATTATTACGTTTTCACTGAATGCTTCTAGTTTTGTCGTAGTTTCTTATGTACCATATTTAGCTTTTTTTCTTTTCTATTTTTCTTCTTCCTTTCAATACATTTTATAATGCCTTTTTCCTACAGCACTCAAGGCAGCACACAAGATGGCAATCCATAAAATACAAAAGCATAAATACAACTTAACAAGCACAGTAAAAAGAGCAGTCAAAAACATCACCTAAGGCCAAAATTAAGAAAATGCCAGCTATAATGAAATTGACCTGGTTTGCACGTAACAACAACCCAGATTAAGGGTTGGGTATGGGGTGTTGAATCCTGAGTTGTTATGTGTGATCCCAGAACTATGGGTTAACTAAGGATGTACGGACTTTATTCAATCTGTTCCATCTGTGTTTCACAGATTGTCAGGAGCCTTTTGTTCCATTGTCCACTCATTGATGGAATCTGATTTGGATGTATGAGAATTCCGTTCCTCTTTGCACTCGTGCAAATGCATATTAGTGCAAATGCATATTACTGCTAATGCACATAAGCACAAGTCTCCCCCCCCCAAAGTAAAAAAAACCCACCCCAAAACCCAGTCTGCAAGTCTACGCGACTTGGAAAAAGCTGTTCTGCTGTGGAATCCGCAGGTTGGATTCATAGACATTTGCACTCATTTGAATCTGTTGTGGATTACGCCGACATCCCTAGATTAACTCTGGGTTGTTAACCATGAACAACCCAGGAAGAGAACCCATGGTTTGTTGTTGGGTTGCAAACTCTGGGCTGTTTTAAGTACGGTTTGTCAATACAGGCAAACACAAAACCATGGATTGTTTTGCCAGACTACAAAGGTGGGGGGCAAGAGTGTTAAAAAAACAAACAAACAAACAACCCAGCTGCTCTATGTGCTAGTACTACAGTGCCACAAAGGGATTTGTGATACAGGGAGGGAGTGTGCAAAGGAGGAGGGAATCAAACAATCCAGGAATTGAAAAAAATAACCTGTGCTTTGCACAATTATCTGGCAGAGAATCATGGGTAAACTCTGGGTAAGGTGACAACCCATACCCTGGGTTGCCATTACATGCGAACCAGGTCACTGTCCTCGCCGCCCACCACAAGGTGAGCAGTAAGGGAGCCAAATATAAAGCATACCTCTTATCTTATTATACCACTTTGTTATTACTCCTGTTTTAATCAAAAACTCATACCTTTATATCCTTTCAGTGTTTCAGTCTGCCTGGTTCTTGATATTATTTATTTATTTATTTGTTTGTTGCATTTATGGATCGCTCATCTGGCCGGCAAACCAGCCACTCTGGGCAATGTACAACATGATAAAATACAGCATAAAATACATTTAAAACAGTATAAAATTTTAAAATCTTAGCCCACCCCATATTCCCGCCTGAACAGCCATGTTTTAAGTGAGCGGCAGAAGCTCAGCAGAGAGGGGGCATGGCGGAAGTCACTAGGGAGGGAGTTCCACAGTATGGGGGCCGCCACAGAAAAGGCCCTCTTCCTCGTCCCCACCAGTCTAGCTGCTCTGGCTGAAGGGACAAGGAGAAGGTCGTCTGTGGCAGATCTTGTTGAGCGGCCTACTTGGGTGTTGCTGGAGACGCTCCTTGAGATAAACTGGACGGAGCCGTATAGGGTTTTAAAGGTCAAAACCAACACCTTGAAATAACCAGGCGAGCCGCCGCGTTCTGAACCAGCTGTAGCTTCCGAACCGTCTTCCAGGGTAACCCCACATAGAGCGCATTACAGTAGTCTAGACGAGAGGAGACCAAGGCATGAACCACTGATGGGAGCAGATGATTAGGAAGGTAGGGGCACAGCTGCCGTATCAGATGGAGTTGATATAGCGCTGCCCGGCTCACAGCTGCCACCTGAGCCTCCATGGACAGCTGGGAGTCTAAAATGACCCCCCAAGCTGCGAACCTGGTCCTTCAGGGGCAAATGTACCCCATTCAGCACCAGGTCAACATCCCCTAACCTTCCCTTGTCCCCCACCAGAAGTACCTCAGTCTTGTCGGGGTTCAGTTTCAGCATGTTATTTATTTATTTATTATATTTGTTAATCGCCCATCTGGCCGGTCACCCGCATCCAGCCACCCACTGACTCCAGGCACTTGGACAGGGTCTCAACGGCCAACCTCGGTGAGGACTTGATACTTCAGTAATAGTAAATTACCCATTGCCATGATGGGACTGACCAATAAGCATGTGCGTGTGTGTAACAATCTTGTAAGAACCCTTAGGAGGCACCGAATTGCACCGCAGTCTAGGAGCTCTGCCAGTGAGGACCTGGCCACCCTCTATTAGGGGAGGAGGGCAGATTTTGCCCTCACCACAACAGTGTCCTCTCTTGCAGCTCTTCACTTTTTATCATGGGAATGGACAATTCATTTATTATCATTGTTAGTGTTATTGTGATCATTATTATTATATATTTGTATGCTAACCCATAACAAAGTTTTCTGGACAGCTTACAGTAAATAAGTATAAAACAATTTAAATACAAAATCAAACAAAATGATAAAATCAAAACCAGAAACCAAACAATATTAAACAAAACTGATTTTAAAGCACAGATTTTAGAACTCAGAGGCCCAGACTATATATAAGCTATTCAAATTGCCAAGGTGAACAAAACGCTCTTCAGCTGGTGCTGCAAAGAACACAACGCCTCTGGGAAGGCTGTTTCATAACTGGGGTGCCGCTGCTGAAAAGGCCCTCTCTCCCTGGAGGCCACCTGCCTCACTTCATTTGGGAGGGGAACTTGGAGCAGGGCCTTTGAAGATCTTAAGATTGATGTAGGCACATAGGAGAGAAGAAGGTCTTTCAGGTAGCCTGGTCCCAAGCCCTTTAGGGCTTTAAAGCTGGGATGTTCAATCTCTTTCAGCCAGAGGGCCAAAATCCATATTGGAGAAGCTCTCTGGGGCCACATTCCAGTGGTGGGTGGAGAAGAAGGGGAAAGGGTCAGGGCCAGAAATACCAGCATATTTTAGCTTAAAGCTCTTGCACCCTGTTTTAATAGTGTTAAAATTTATATGGGACCACGCCACTCTCTGCCTCTTGTGATGTCAGTCATTGAGCCCAGGTACATAGTCCTATGCCTCTATCTGCATAACAGCATCCTGGTTTCCTTGCTCACACTAGTGTGTGACAGAACACTGGGAAACAACTTTATACATACCCATCAGATGCTCAAGGCATCTGGAAAGTCTGCACGGTTAAGACGCAGGCAAGGCTCCTTGAGTAATTAACTCCCTGCCTCCATCAGTCACCTTTATAATCCTGTGTGTGTGGACCTATTCTCACACTTGCCCTCTCCAGCTGAATTCAAAGCATGGACATCCTTGTAAGGGCAGATATCCTCCCTTAAGCAGGACAGAACCCAGCCTGTGTTGAAACTCATAGATAAATCAGCCCTTGTAACAAGGTTGGATTCCATTTGTAATTTCCTTGTCATATTTTTATGTAAATGGGGGGACGACGACGACCTGAAACCCTGTGGATGTATTACTCATTCATTTTGTAAATGGAGGGAAAGCTCTTAGAAAGAGACTTCCAATTTCTAGCCAGCTTGCTATTCAATTAATAGAGTAGAGTACATGCATTTAAGGGAAAAAATAATGGATGCCTTCCAGAAAAATGCCTGGTTTACAGCGCACATGTGGAGTATCTCAGTCAGGGAGAAGCCATGCTATGGTCAAAGCACTTTAAAAGCCAAGGTGGGATATTCTAATTCCTGGCTAGATTTTCTAGTCCTTGCACAAGGCATATTTTATCAAAATCAGCTCCAAGAGAACCATTCTTACTTGAGACACAATAACTCTGCATTCCTCCACTGGGTCAGGGAAAAGAGCGGTGCTTCCACACCGCCAGAATACCAAGTGTCTGATGCTGTCATTTTTATGGAAGTCTTTATACTGTATGGTACACATTTTTGGAGGAGCCATGATAGAAGCGTACAATTAAATAAAAGAAAGAAAGAAAGAAAGTCCTCTTACTTCCTATTGTAACAAAGCAGCAATGAGGAGGTCACTGACACAGGCTCTATTCCTACATACCAATTTGCTTCCAACAAATTTATTTGCGAGCATTTAAAAAATAAAAAAAGGATCTTGAAAATATTCTCGATCTTCTGAAACAGCAGTGTCAACTCATTTGCCAGAAGAATGACACGATATTGATCACAGGAGGTAACTTACATCTGCCTTTTAGGAAAAACAGTGGGTGCTTCCAGACACTTTTATGGTGTGATTTCCCTGCCTCATTCATGCATTTTTTGGGGAGGGGGGAGTACAGACATCATCATCTTCCACTAATAACCCTCCCATGTTTTCCCACTGCTTCTTCTGCCTTTTCTCCTGAACAGATTTTATTTTTATTTATTTTTTTGCAGTGAGAGAAAATGATGCAATAGCTGCACAATCCCTTCTCACTGGTTGCGCTAGGCGACCTCCCTCGGGAAGCTCCTGATCTGTCCTTGGGTGGGTCTTGATGGGGCAGGGCTTGTGAAAAATAAAAGGGACATTTTACCAGGGACACAGTGGAATGCTGGGAAAAGATCAAATAGGTGTTTGGAGAAAGAGATAGGATTGGTAGTCCTCCTGTCAGTCCATTCCCCCCTGTAAACACCAACTGAAAAAAGAAATCCGGAATATATATATATATATATATATATATATATATTATATTTATACCCCGCCTTTTTCCCCGCAAGGAACCCAAGGCGGCTTACATAATCATCCTCCTCCTCTCCATTTTGTCCTCACAACAACCCAACCCTGTGAGGTAGGTCAGGCTGAGAGTCAGTGACTGGCCCAAAGTCACCCAGTGAGTTTCATGGCCGAGCGGGGACTAGAACCCGGATCTCCCGAGTCCCAGCCCAGCACTCTCACCACTGCGCCACACTGGCACACTGGCACAATATTAGATGTGACAAGTGGGACCAGCAGCAAAACACTGCAGCAGCGTGAAGTGCTCCTGGTCATGTCCAGCCAAGGCTTCTTCCAGGATACTCAATTCCATTCTCTTGCTCTGAGAGTTAGACAGCATTCTGTGCCCACTGGGCATGCTCAGTACTCAGTAGGCTGTTTGTGAGGGTTTCCCCACCTTAGGGTCTCCCCACCCCCCAAACATTTTTCCGTATTTCCACAAGCCTTGGGGTTTCCCCAAGCCTGCTGATATACTTTCCCCTTGTGTGTGCATGGGGCCATTTCGGCTATATAAGGATCCACATCTGGAGAATGAGTTTGCTATTAGTATATAGGATGATGTGATGCATCCAGAAAGTCAGAGGGGTGATCACCAATAAGAGAATGTAAATTCTCTTATTGGTGATCACCCCTCTGACATTCTAAATTATGTAATTTTCACGTAATTACATGTTTTCCTTTGAGAAACCTTTGCATTATATTTAACAATTCTACATTCTCGCATGATGGGTGTTTTGAAAGCCTCTACCACATTGGTGCCTGCAAAATAGGGGTGACCAGAAGAAGCAAAGGAAAGCACAGTGTTTGTATCTTAAATAACAGTTCTGCAAAAGAGGGAATGTTAGCTGGTGTACCTTGCCATGGTGCAGCACTTGCTCTAAACCCTATTTCTACACAACCATTAAAAGATACAATAGCCCTGTTCTTTGCATCTGGTCGCCACAGTGGAAAAGGTTGGTTCTGTTCCCTGGCAATGAATGAAGCAGAGCACCACTGATGTCTCAATGACTTCATGGGTTTGCCTGAGTGCAGACTTCTTTCTTTGCTGTGGTTGAATGTTACACTGAGAACATAGCTTAAGAACTCATTCTTTTTTTCATTTGAACAAAAAAGAATTCTGTGCTCCTATGTTCTGTTTCAGGAAAAATGTTGCAATACTCCAAACTGCATATTTCCTATAAAAGGGAATCTTAAAATAACAATGCTTACCAAAGATGACTTTTTGGTCACATTTCTTACATTATTCATCATAGAATAGTAGAGTTGGAAGGGGCTCTGTCAGAATCTTTATTTTTAAATTTAATTAAACCAAATTCTGGACTAGCTCAAACGAGTTTTGAAATTAATTAGAAAATCCACCTTCTTTATCACCTCCTGTCAGAACTATCTACAGAAATAAGGCAATAACCATAGTTATCTTTTTATTAAAAACCGCAAGCGTGGCATAAGGGTTCCATTTGTTTAATTAACACCTTGAAATAAAAAAAGGTATTTGCACAATGATTTATTGGGGGGGGGAATCCAAATTGTTTTTTTATTATAATTATTGGCACACATACATACAGCTTGTTCTAATTATGGAGTCTGAGTTCAATGAGAAATACCTTCAGACTTTCAAGATGAGGAAAACCCTTGAGAATACCGTATGCCAGTGAGTCCCACCACCACTGTTCACAGGCAGAAAGATTAGGAAGAGTCCCATTGACTTTGCCTATGCAAGAGCAGCCCTATGGCCTATTCAGAAGTTTTACTCATGTGTTAGAGGAATGCATGAGGCAGGGAATTCCTATTGGCCCTGTCCCTGATGTCCGCATGTACAGCATGCATGTCTGCAGAGAGGGAGCCTTTGTGGGTACAGCTATATGTGTGAAGGCTTTCATGTGATCTAGAACCCTGCTCTATGCATGGATGGCAGCGGGTGGGGCTAGTTGGGAGCATGGCTAGTGGACACAGCTCCACTTATCTCCCACACATCTGTTTGATGTGTGAATCAATCTTCTGAAAAGGGCTAATTTCATTGCGACTGTGACTAATTTAACCTCTTAGCAAAGGCAGCATTAATGAACTACTCCTGCAAAGAGAATGACAAGGGCATCTCCAAAATACCGTTGACCACGGTATCCTCCTGGACCGCCTCAGTGAGTTGGAGGCACTATTCTACAGTGGTTCAACTTGTACTTGCGGGGTCAGTTCCAGAGAATAGCATTGGGTGACTGCACCTCCACGCCATGGCAGCTGAAATGTGGGGTGCCACAGGGTACCATCTTGTCTCCAATGTTATTAAATATCTGTATGAAGCTGTTGGGAGCAGACATCAGGAGATTTGGGGCATGGTGTCACCAGTACACTGATGACATCCAGCTCTATTTTTCTGTGAGATCTGAAATGGGAGAGGCCGTGCACATTCTGAATCGGTGCCTGGATGCAGTTATGGCTTGGATGAGGGCTAATAAACTGAAGCTGAATCCCAATAAGACAGAGACCCTATGGGTTGGCAGTTCCCAGATCTGGGAATTAGGATGTTTGCCTGTTCTGGACCGGGTTGCACTCCCTCTTTAGGAGAAGTTATATAGTTTGGGAGTAATCCTGGGTCCATCTTTGTCACTGGAGGCCCAGGTGACCTTGGTGGCCTGGCGTGCCCACTACCAGCTTCGGTTGGTATGCCAACTACGCCCATTCCTGGATAGGGATAATCTAGCCACGGTGATCCATGCACTGGTAATTCCACAATTAGACTACTGCAGTGTGCTGTATGTGGGGCTGCCCTTGGGCCTGGTTCAGAAGCCGCAGCTAGTGCAGAATGCAGCAGCTCGGGTACTCACTGGGACACCCAGCTATGCTCATATAACACCGGTGCTAAAAGAACTGCACTGACTGCCTATTAGCTACCGAGCCATGTTCAAGGTTATGGTATTGTCATACAAAGCCTTAAACAACTTAGGACCAGGACACCTAGCAGACTACCTTCCCTCATATATACCCAACCGACCATTAAGATCAGCTGAGGAAGTCTTGCTGGTCATTCCAAAATTATTGTAATGTTGTCGTGCAATACCTCAACGGCAGGCCTTCTTGGTAGCGGCACCCACCCTATGGGAAAAACTCCCTCATGCAGCTTGGGAGGCAGAAAATATGGCATCTTTTAAACGGCTCCTGTTTGGCCACATAAAAAGTGCTGACAGTCACCTCACGTGCATCAAACCAGCACTGTTGAAGGAAAGGTGGATTGCATATACTCCAACGGTACCTATTTAGTAAGTATGGCATTTATTTCTCCACAGAATTCCAGCTTTCTTGCTTTGGTAGGAGAACTACTTTTCTAATATATGCTGAATGCCGAGGTTTCTGGAAATTGTAGTATTTGTGGTGTGAGAATGTGTATGACAACTTAAAATATGTAGATTTGTTCCAAAAAGCGTAGCCCTGTTAGTCTCTGAAACAAAGCAGAGAGTTCTGTGGCACTCAAAGAAAAAAGATCTGCTGTATCTAAAATGTGAAAGTTAAAAAAAACAATGTTAAAAATTGTGTTTGAAATCCATTAGTGAGGCATGTTAGGTTCTTTAGTTTCTTGGTACATGTACATGAAATCTCTGGATCCCAGACAATTATACTATATATATATATATATATATATATATATTTACATCTTCATCTACGGTACATGTAATGGTGTTTATTTGAACTGGGGCTGGCATATTTATATATGAACAGGTTGTGTTACAACAGATAATTCTGGGCGCTAGATTCCCTCTAACCCCACACTCTTACGAAAGGTTTAGGATCTTTGGCTGGGGTAAAACCTGCGCTGCTGGGGTGGAAAGTGTGCGCTTTGCTCCTTTTATACTTAAACAAACCTACACACACACACATAGACTCTAGAAACAAAAGGGTGGTTTTATTGAAGAATACAGAGTAGGTACAGCGTCTTACTTGTTGGTAAAGCCAACCTAGTGATGTCAGGCAGCAAAATATCCTTCCGCTATGGTTCAAACACACCCTGTATTCTGGAGAGGAGAAAGAGTCCCTTTTGCCCTGACAAGCCTGAATAGGAAAGGGGGGGGGGAAGAGAGATTCCCGCCTGGAAGGATAGAAAAGCAAAGTCCCAGCTACTACCTGTCTGCTGTGATGAGGTTCCAGCTGTAGCCCTGCAGTTCGCGTTCCAAGGTGACCCCTTCAGCTCCTTCTCTCCCCTTCAGCTCCTTCTCCCCACCTTGCTAAAACCTCTTGGTTCTTATAGTCTCTTTCCTGCCTTTTTGGAGGGAATGAGAGCAGTGGGGGTGGTCTTTGCCCCACCCATGTCTTCCAACCCTTGCTAACGACCTTACTCTTTGTATTTTGATAGCTCTTGATGGGTGTACAAAGGTTTGGGTCTTCTTGCTGATGGGACTGTTTTTGGAGTAAGCTTCTGGTGGTATTCGCCCAGTGGGGGGGGGGGAGCTATATCTTTTCAGGAGAAATCCTCCTGTGTTTTAGGTGATATGCAATATTCAGGTCTTAATCAATGCAAGCCTGCCACTCATTTGCCTATGCATGCCTCTAGGCTTCACTCACTCTTCCATTCAAGCCTTCAGTCATGACCTTTTGCCTTCTGCCCTGCTGAGGAGGTGGGCAGGCTGCTTCTTTTCTCTTGAACCCTTGCTTACCCAACGCTTCTTATGAGGGCTGGGGACTTCCTTTTGGAAGTGTAGCCATAACCAAATGATCAGAAGTATATCTCATCTTAACAGTTGTTAGGGAGCAACTTTATGAGTAAGATACATGACCAGATTAGGGGCATACCGACCCATCCCTGCATCTTATCTCCCGAGCAGCGTAGCTGGCTGGGGCATGCTGGGAGTTGTAGGCCAAAAACATCTGGGGACCCAAGGTTGGAGAGCACTGACCTGAGAGACTTTTATTCCAGCAAAGCTGACTTCTAGTATCAGAGCCCAGTTGGGTGAGTGGGAAGTTTGGGCAACAGACAGTGGGAGGTAATGCATATATTGTGAGAACACATAATCAGGGCCGGCATCAAGGGTAGGCATGGTTGGGCACCTGCTGAGGACCCACATTACAACAGGAGCCCACTGACAAGAGCCCCCTGGACTTGCTCCTCCTCTTCACCATTGCAACCTGCTTGTTCACCTGCCCTCTCATTCTGGACCAAACCATAGTCATGGTGAGGAGGAGGAACGGTAGATGCCACGACCTACTTGCCCACTGGCTCCCTGCCTGTCAAGCAAGCCAGTGGCAAGAATGATGAGAAACAGAATGAGGAGCAAAGCAGCTGGTGACAATGGCGGTGTGAAGGTAGATTCACTGAGGGGGAGGGGGGCATTGAGAGTGTCTTGCCCAAGGGCTCTCAAAAACCTGGAGCTGGCACTGCACATAATGCTTGTTGATTAAGTGTGACAGCAACGAATAGTCCTACAGAACACGTGGCCAATTCAATGAAAGCATGGCAGATTTCAGTCTTTTTTTCAGCCACCAGAATTTTAGCAGCTGGAATCAGGTTTACTGGAACAGCAAATACTTATCCTGAATTTCATTATTTTTGGCACGAATTTCAATATCATGTACTTACTTCATTTACCACAAGTTGTTTAATTCATAAGCAGTGATGCACATGAATGTGCACACAAGGTAAATGTGGCAGTGAAGAAAATTGTAAAGAAAAAAGCGAAGGAAATTCCATGTCCTATAAAATCTCTCATCAGCTTCATCCCTGCTATTTAATCCTAATACGTTTACAGTAGTTTTAAAATGTCCACTCCAACATGAGACCTGGCATGCAACCCATCAAGACCGCAATGTAAGAATTACTTCTCATACACCTATTGCATTTTTAGAAGAATACAATTTTGGATCATCCTCCCCGTCTTCAGTAATCCAGCAATGAGTTCAAGCACATTTCCTCAGCCTTGCTTCACTCTATTTGTTCTTTTTCAATGTCATGATTTATACTAGATCAAGTTTAGTATCTCATTTCACTCAGGGTCAGACTCCACTTACCTTGTAAGATATGAAGACGTTCAATTTTAGCAAGCAAAATATTGTTTTGGTATAATAAATTCCACCCCAATATATTTTCTCCCCCAAATCATTCACACCTGGGTAATGCAAAGCACTATGCAGTCCATTAGTCTATGCAAGCCGGTGTAATGTATGTAAAACATATAGGCTGTGACATATTACAGTCGCACTATCTCTAAATGCGACAGGGAATGCGGTGAGTGAGATGGGGCGCAATGATTCAGAAAGACACCTAGAACAGGCAGAAATGTGTCTCTTCTTCCTATTATGCCAAAAAATAATAATAGAGAAGCTGTTACAAACGAAAGCCTTTGATTGGATTATATCCAACAGTGATGCATCTTGCTCTTCTCCGTCTTTTGAGCCCACAATGCTTCCACTCTTATGCAATCTGGAGAATTCCAGCATTGATTTAAAAAATGTATGGCACCATCCGGCCAAAAATAATCACGTTAATGTTTCATGGATTTCAGTGGGAGGCATGGGCTTAGCTCTCCTGCTAAAATCAAAGGGAATTAAGAAGTAGGGCTGGATCATGGCCATACGTTTCAAAGAATGATTTGAAAAATTCACTCAGCCTCTCCTGATGTTCACTTATACATACAGGGTTCTGGGCCAAAATAATTAGGAATTCTTCAGTCCTTAAAATTTCTCTCTCTCTTCCCACTGGCCCCCAACCAATGGCAATAATCCAGAGATGTGACAGATCTGGCTTTGTGAGATCCAAGAAGATGGAGGCTACATTTGCTTACACTTTGGCTCCAGCCCCAACTACCTCTGCCAAATGCTGAAGGGTTAAAAAAATTAAGTCTCTCTCTTTGGAATTGCGTAGGTGCTGGCCTAAAAATGTATATTAAAATTATCTGGTAGAAACCACTGGTTACCATGCTATTATTGCAGTTTTGGACTACAATCCTATACACAGGAAGTAAGCTTCACTGAACACAGTAGGACACCCCTGAGTAAAGATGCAAAGGATTGTACCGTTGCTGATGTAATGCTGAAATATATATTACATTATCTGCTGCTGTTTTAGTGTTTAGTTTTTGATCTTAATGTTTTGCTGTTGCTTTTATATTTTGTTACTGTAGCATTTTGTGTTTTTTTAATGACTGTAAACTCCCTCAAGGTTTTGTGATAAGGTGAGATATAAATACATTAAGGGTGCAGTCCTATGCATATCTAGACAGAAAAAAGTCCTAGAACTCCTGAGCATGCCCCAGCCAGTGCATTTTTTTGGTCTAAACATGCATAGGATTGTACCTTAAATAAATGATAAATATATGCATTGCCCCACAATGCTCTAAGAATCCAACCCTCTAATACCCAAATCTGTTTCCTGTCCTCTTTTCATCCCAGTTACATCACTCTTATCACTAATGGCAATATCAGATACACAACCCCGACTTTCATACTTGTGCCATTCAAGTATGTTTTCTTTCTTTCTTTTGAAGCTGAATACATCCCAGGGTTGCTCACAACAACAGAGCCACTGTAGAACACAACAAACAGGCTAAAACCTATAAGCAATCAAAACACTGCAGCTTTAGAATTATAAAACCCTTGGAAAATAAAAATGTATTTGTCTAATGCCAAAAAGATCACAAAGTAGACGTGAGGTAAGCTTGGGGTGTCACAACCAAGAAGGCCCTCTCACCAGTTGCCGTCTGCCTCACCTCAGAAGGTGGGCTGACCCAGATGACAGCCTCCAGTGACAAGTTAAGTGATGTTGATGAAGACATTAGGCTGGAGACAAGAACTTTTTATTTATGAAAATATTTCTATACCAACTTTCACCCTTCAAAAGAGCCCCCAAGGCTCTTTCTACAAAATGTATCTTAATACAACAAAAATACATCTTAATACAAGACACCCCCCCAAAACTGAGTGCAATAAAAATCTTAAAAACAATTACAGTACTTAAATAGTAGCATCATAAGAGAGATGCTGCCTTAAATGCCTGGCAGAATAAGAACCATCTGGCTTGCCTAAATACTATCACGGACAGGCCATTCAGTCACAGCTGGTACTGCTGCCACCGCTGAAAATGCCGTCTTGTGTCTCCACCAGCTATGCCTCCCTTGGTGGCAGAGCTCAGAGTCGAGCTTCAGATGACAACCACAGCTGATGGGCAGGTTCATATAGCAGTCAGTCCTTCAAATATCCTGGCCCCAAGTCATTTAGGGCTTTATTGTGTTTTCTACCTGCTGTGGCCCTTAGCAAACTACAGTGGCTCCTCCCTCAAACTTCCCGCACCAGGCTTCCTTTTTGCAGTTGCTTCTCCCTCTAGCACCTGAGATTCTCCACTTGGTTCCACTACTCATTATATAAATATAGACATATTCTTGTATGGAAGTTGTTTCTATGTGTGACTACATTTGTTTAAAAGTTCAAATTATAGGATGTTTGTTATTTGGTTATTAAAATGAACAGAACACAAATGGACAAAAAGCTTGTGTGGGGTAGTGGTTAGGGTGTTGGACTGGGACAGGGAGATCCAGGTTCAAGTCCCAGCTCGGCCATGAAACTCATTGGGTGGCTTTGTACCAGTCACTGACTCTCAGCCTCACAGGGTTGTTGAGAGGATAAAATGGAGAGGAGGACCACCATGAGAGCTGCCTTGGGTTCCTTGCAAGAGGGAAAAATGTGGGATATAAATGTAATACTTCCTCCCTCCCAATCCCTTTTCATTTTGTGTCATGTCTATTAGATTGTAAGCCTGAGGGCAGGGACTGTCTAATATTAATCTTTGTAAGCCACTCTGGGAGCCTTTTTTGGCTGAAGAGCAGGGTGAAAATGCTGTGAATAAATAATAAATGAATAATAATTATATATATATAATATGGACATTTTCAGTACATATTGGGTCAAATACCAAGGGAAGCTTTTCCTATCTCTGTTTTTAAATAAAACAAACACATTTGCCATCTTTGTTAGAATTTGTTTTTACAGATACATTATCACGGCAGGTTTTCAATAACATTCAGTAGAAGTGGTTAGAAGAGGTAATAATGCTAAGAAGCTCTAAGTACCTGCGTTGTTAGCAATATAAATTACTCAAGTTAGTCTATTAGCTCCAAGAGATACGCACAATGTGTCTGCCGAGATTTGTAACAGAATATCAATAGAAAAACAAAGCACCACGTCTTCATTCCCCTAAAAACAAACCTCCCAATTGATTCAGCACAGAAACCACTATCGTGTGAAATTCCCTAAACTGCTTAAGGAAGTTGTCTTTCTTAAAAGGCAGCAACGGATCAGGTCAAGGCCTGTAAATAGCCACTTGCCTGGCTATCTAGAGAGCATTAAAAATTATTTTCAGACCAGGCAAGGAAACACTTGTAAACTGGAAGAGAGCTGGGTTTGTTTGCTTTGTTGTTCTTTCAGGCCTTCAGTGTGCTACACATAATTGGCAGCTCAATACGTGTCTATGCAGAAGTAAGCCCCACTGAGTTCAATGCGACTTACTCCCACATAAGTGTTTAGAGCAGCGGTGGGCAACTTGTGGCCCTCAAGATGTTTTGACCTATAACTTCCAACAGCATAGTTTATGGAGGGCCACAAGTTGCTAGACCAGTGCATACTATCACAGCCTAAACCTAACTCTATATGGATCAGGTGAAAATTCTCTAGGATAGTAATTTTGTGGGCTTAGTTGCAAGGCTGGTCTACTCCAACATTTGCTTTTCAGAGAACTCATGTATATATCAATGTATACATAATGCCTACCGATGTACAAGGGGATGACTACAGCTCAGCAGTCTCTACTCTGCACGCAGAAGGGCCCAGTTTCATTCTCTGGAATTTCCAGTTAAAAGGACTAGGTAACAGGGGACGTAAAGCACCTCTGCCTGAGTTCCTGGAGAGCCACCGCTAATATTGGGCTAGATGGACAGATAATTGTGAAGGCAGCCTCCTATGTTCCTCTAGTCCAGGGCTCTCCAACCTTGGGTCCCCAGATGTTGCTGGCCTACAGTTCCCAGCATACCCAGCCAGCATGGCTAATGGCAAGGGATTCTGGGAGCTGTAGTCCAGCAACATCTGGGGACCCAAGGTTGGAGAGCCCTGCTCTAGTCCATAGCTATTCTCATGAAAGTGGATTGTACAGTAGCTGCTGTGCACAAGGATTCTCCCTCTTGTCTTGACAAATAGAAAGGCAGCCCTATCAGCTCCAACATCACTGATCACCTTTTAGGAGGAAGGGAGGGACAAGGATGGGCGTACTCAGTTGCTCACCACCAGCAAGTAATTGCTATTAAAGTTGATGCCCCCTTCACCAATTCAGTAGCATGTGCACAGGACAATGAGCAATGCCGGTTGAGGCTGGTGACGTGACTCCTATTTCAGTGGGGTTCTTTTCCATTGCAGGTTTTATTTGGAGCTTCATAGGAACTATCCATGGTGCCGAACTCCATCCCCAAGATAGGTTCACCACCATGGATAGCTCCTATGAAGCTCCAAAACCTGCAATCGAAAAGGAACCCCACCATAATAGGAGTTACCAGCCTCCCCTGTGCACACACATACAGGTTGGAAGGGAAAAATCTGCGAGCAGAATACTGCTTTTACATTGAAATGTGCCTTGCTGGATTGGGACAGAAGTTCTAAAGTTCCACCCGCTGACCTAAACACCATCACTTGGGCCTCTCTCCTGCCAGCATTACTAACTCTCTTTGTAGTCATCTCATTAGCTTACAGACCCTTTGCTTGACTCAAGAACCAAAACCTTTATGATCAAGTGTCCTGCTACAGCTGGGTCAGACACAGCATTAGTGCAAATCCAATGGCAAGTCAATAAATGGGCAAGCACAAAGATATCAGTCCTGCAAGAGAGCAGTTCAAGGCAGCAGTACTCAGTACACAGGCAAGGATCAAGTGCACTGTATACCAGTCAAGAAAGAGAGTTCCAAGAGAAAGGGCTGAGGTGTGGCCAAGGTCAAAGCACAGGTAAACAGTCCAATACAAATGCAGTCCCAAGAGCAGAGTCAAGCAGGGGTCCAGAGGTCAACAGTACAGAGGATGAGTCACAAAGCAAGGCCAGGGATACAAGGCATTGGAGCTGGTAGAACATTATTGCTCCAACAGTGGCTAGACCGGAACTGAAGGTTTATGTAGCCTAAGCTCCCAGAGCCACACCCTCTGGCAATGTCCTACTCATGAGGAGGGCCTTGATCACAAGGAGGACTTTACTCCTGTGGAGTCCTTTTCTGCAAGCGGACACTCATTCGCCTAGCCATGGTTTTGCCCTGTGCCTTCAGGCACCGGCGTTCTTGGGAGCTGGGTGGTGGCTCAGTATCCCCCTCTGACTCAGAAGCAGAGCTTTCCACCTTTCAAAGGGGAAGATCTGAAGCCCTTCCTCCTGAGGGCCAGGACCTTTTTGGTCAGACCCAGGATCCCCTGAAGCAACTTGTTCCCTGGGGGCATCTGGCTCAGGAGGCTCCAGATTGTCCTCTGAAGAGGATTCCTCCAAGTGTGGGGGCATGACATCAAGTGATACATTCTGGGTCTTTTGGTTAATGTATTACTACTACTACTACTAATAATAATAAATTAGTTTTTATTTTATTTTATCTGGCCCTCCCTTCAAGGAGCTCAGCATGGTGTCTTCTCCTTCTTTATATCCTCACAATGATCCTATGGAGGTAGGTTAGTCTGAGAGATAGTAACCGGTTCAAGGTTAACCAGTAAGTTTAAGGCTGACTGGTGAACTGGAACCAGGTTTCCCAGGTCCTTGTCCAACACTAACTACTACACCTCTCAATATGCCACACATAAAATTAAGCTCAATTTGGATCCTCTCTGATCACCCAGGACATTTCCCCAACTTTATTGAAACACTTTTTAGTTCTTCTAAGGTCCCCAGGTGTCAGTCTTGAGCAGGAACCTCCTCATTCATCTTCAAATTCTGCTTTAGGCCAAGTTCTCTGACAACTCTCATTGCAGGCCTTTTCACGGTTACCCGCTGCATGTAAAGATTCTTCTCTGGCTTCAGACTCCAAACAGTGCAGGCAGAGGCCAATGAAAGCCACTGCACAACTTGATTAATGAGGGACATTACTGTATTCCATCCATCCTGCCTAGCCATGTTGGGACACTCTTCACCTGAGCAATTTCATCTATCAAACTTTTTATTTCCTTTCAAGGAATTTCAGAGCTTTGCCTGAGCAGGAACCTGCAAACCAGATACAAAATTTCACTTTAGGTCAAACTCACCACCAACTATAAAATGTGTAATGTTTGAAACAAATGCAAGACTACAAAAATACAAGACCTGGGCATTGGGGATGTATGGACTTTGTTAAACCTACTCCATCTGAATTTTGCAGATTTTCAGGTGCCCTTCCGTTTGTGGTCTGCTCATTGATGGAATCGGATTTTGCACAAACGTGTCTGTACATATTCGCACAAATTGGCATTTCTAAAAATATGTAAATCCCCCCCAAAGTGCATTTTCACGCTTTAGTCTAGGGGGGGGGATGCGCATTTTCAGTCAGTGTTTTTTAATTTTTTCTATGACTAAATTTGCGTAAAATTATGGAGAGTAAAAAAAGAAATGGTGCGCAATTTCGTGGAATCCCTGTGACTCAGGAAAAGCCGGTCCGCTGCAGAATCCGCCGGTCAGCTTCATAGAAATCCAAACTCATTTGAATCCCTTGTGGAATTCTCTAACGTCCTTCCTGGGCACCCACATATGAGCCTCCCCTCTATGTGCAGTGGTAATAGAAGTCCAGTTCTTGCTGCAGTATTTGCTCATGTTCTTTCTGTTTTTAGCGCTACAGGGCCTTTCACTGATACCAAGTTAAATTAAAAAGTTCAAAAAGATTAATTTCTCTCTTGCTAGAGTCCATAATGAATTTCACATGTGAGTTAGTTAGTACAATCTATAAACATCAAAGAAAGGTCAAAGCCCACAAGTGCTCCTAATGGTACTAAAACCCTCATCTATACAGTGATTCCTCATTTTACAACCTTGCATTTATTATGTTGCCATCATGTGTATCATATCCTTCTTCCAGATCTCCTCTCTACACATATATTTTTCACAACTGTAGACAAATGTCAAGCCACAGGTTATATATTTTCTTTAAGATCTCTGGAATGTGCATTTTATTATTCAACATGTTAAAAAAATTATTTGAATGCCCATAATTTAAAAACTAGCCCAACAAATTTGTAAGGACCACATTATAATTATCTTCTGCATTTTAGGGTGTTTTCAGACATCTTGGCTCTATAATTTAATGGAAATGCAACGCAATGCTCTCTTTTAAATGTACATTATTTCCCTTGGGATGATGTACAACAATCAAGTATGGAATTCTATGCAGATGTACCTTAGAGTAAATCCCATTCAATTCAGCAAGACTTCTGAATAAACATTTTTTGGACTGCACTATTAGTGACGTATGAGTGGCTATAGGTATCCTCTGCTAGAGTTGCAACCAAATTTCACTTAATGCAAAATTTCAAAGTGAATTTGTAGGCTCCCTGCTTGGCAGAAACATCAGGAGAATTTCAAGCAAAGCCATTCAAGGGAAGCCAAATGAATGCCCCTCCAGATGCTGGTCGACTGCAATTCCCATCAGTACTAGCCAGCATAGGCAATGGTGTGGGATAATGAGAGTTGCAGGACAAAATATCTGGAGGGTCACACATTCCCCATTCCTGCTTTATAAGATTAACAACATTTCTCACAAGGGTTCAGCACATCCATGCTTACCAGACATCTCTGGGCCAAACTAAATGTTCTGCTAGCAGAGCTATGTGTGATTGGCTTACTTACCTGAGTGTAAGCATGCGTAGTTCTGATTCAGATTATGACTGTGGCCATTCAGGAAGGGGAATTTAAGCTTCCCCCTTCCATTTTTGTCCTGAAATTCCAACCCCCCGTGGGGGTGGGAGGAGGGTGTTAGAAAACAGAAAAAAGCATGGAATCAATGGGGATTTCCCCCCTTTTTTTAACCCCCTGTGTAGGAGGGGGTGGAAGTTGGGGATGGAAAAGGATGGTTTTGGTTTCATGCATGATTGTTTAGAATTTAAACTTATTCTTTGTGGTGATGATCTTTTATGGTTTATCTCAAAACACCACTCGTCTGTTCTGGCTTTGATGCAGTTGATTAATACTTTTGGTAACTTGTCTGGCTATTCAATTAACTGGTCAAAGTCTGAGTTGATGCTGATTGGAGATACTATATCTCATATAGTGTATTAGCTAACTGGCAATTTCAATGGTGCCCAGATGTTATTAATTATTTGAGAATACTTATTCCCAGAGACATATTTGGAATGGTCAAGCTAAATTTGAATAAGTTGATTAATGAGATCTTGTGGGATATAGATAGATAGACATCTTTAAAGTTGTGTTTGTGGGGTAATGTAAATACACCCAATATGAATATTATACCTTGGATTGTTAATGTTATACGTGGGATTTCTCTGTCTATACCTTGCAAATATTTTCAAAAACTCAATGTTTTGTTTTGTAAATTTTTGTGCAGTTCCTCCCCGCCACAAATATCATTGAAAAGGATGCAACTTCCAATTAAAGAAGGTAGGTTCAGCTTTCCAGATCTCATTTTATATCATCGGGACTATTTGTTGAACTGTACCAACTTTTGGTCTTTTCCACTTAGATTAACTTGTCCACCTTGGTCAGTTTTGTAATCTTTGCGTCTGAATCCTCTCTCTAAATGGATGGCATTAGGTTGTCAGCACATTAAAATTGATAGAATTCCTCCCACAGAGCTTTTTACAATTAATAAATAAGCAATATAGACCATACTCAGCGACGCTTGGGATTTTTTCCTTCTGCCGTTTTTGCTTGCAGCATCTCCCTCCTCATTTTCTACTCCCACAGATATGGCTGTTAGAGACGTGTGCCGTATAATGTCACGTCAATTACATTTTCTTATGCTAAACTGACTCTATGGGGAAAAGCAGATTTAAAAAATTGGTAATGTGTTTTGTTTTGTTTTTTTGAAAAATGAAAATGTTTTTGTGGTGGACATGGTCAGCTGTCAGAGGGAAAAAGTGAGTGGCAGGAGGAAGTCATGGCCTTCTGGCCTTCTTTTTTGCTCTTCTCCCAAATCTGATCCAGGTAGCAGGGGCTTCTGGGGAGGAATTGCTCTTTGCCAAAACCAAGACTGTGAAGAAATTTGGCCCTGGAGTGGGGCTCGCTCTCCCTTTTTGGGCCTCTCGATTTGAGCTGGTTGTAAAAGTGCAGTCTGTGTGCCTTCTTATCAGGCAGCGCTGGGCGGTTCCAAACTCAAGGTTGTTCAGTTGGCAAGATACCTGCTGGTAATAACTTTCAGCTGAGGGGAATGTCAGGCAGTGCCCTCGGCTTGAGATGGTTGAGATAGATGACGGAGCACTTTGGGACTGGACAATTAGAATCTGCCCAGTTGATTAAAAGGGGGTGTGTGTTAAAAGACTGCCTAAGGGAAGGGTTGTGATCTCCTGTCCTGGAGAAGAGAGAGGTGTGTGGCGACGGGTCCATGAGGGCTGAACTGGAACAAGACCCCCTTGGCTTGGGAAAATAAGCTGGCTAGGTGAGACTAGACTTTGCTGTTTTTCTGTCTAGCATGTACCAAAGGAGTCTGTGTTTGTAACTTGTTTTCCTCTTGTATCCTCTTTTGCTCCCCTTCCTTTTTATTCCTTTTAAATAAACTTACCGGTAGATCGAGACCAAGCCACTCCCAAATATTTTGCATGGCAAAAGGGAACGATACATTATTGCTGGGAAAATTCATCCCCCCCCCCCCGCCACTGTGCAGAATGCAGCTAAGCTCAGAGTGAACGAGGAAGCCTGAGGGAGGTGGCAGATGACCTCAGCATCCCTGCTGATGAAAAAGTGCCAGTGCTGCATCCCTGGAAGCCCTTGCTCCACTATACCACCGTGAGGGAGTCTGTTCCTTTCTTTAAGGCTGGGGAATCTGCATGTGAAAGCCGGCCCCTGCTAACACTGTAAACAACTTTATTGAAAACATATTTGTCAACTTTTACTGTGCAAACTGCTTTGAGAACCCTGTCTTGAAAAAGGTATATACTATATAAAGTGTGAGCCACGAAGCCCCCAATTCCTATCACACCTCAGCCATGAATCCAGTTTGTGGCCTAAAGCAAGCAAGCTACCATCTGTCAGCATCAGCCCTCCACTTCCCTACTAGTAATATTGGCCCACTGTGCCAGCAATTAAGATAGCGTACTGTATTTTATTTAAATTATTTATTTTATTTAAAATATTTTATATTTCAAGGTGAAGCCTTCTCAAGGTGGTTTACAAAGCAGAAAGCATAAAATTATACACACACACACACGTAAATTTTCATTTCAATACAAAAATATTTTTAAAATATCGGAAACAGTTAAAACTAGAGCTTATAAAATCAGCAGCAATGTTCTTTTTTTTATTGATCTGTGACAGCAATAAACCATTCATTCCATTTAAAATTTCCTGGGCTTTAAGGCCCTTTTAAACATTGTCAGAGAGGGAGCTCTCTGTGGATGGACATTCCATAAGGATGGGGCCACCTCAGAAAAGGCTCTGTCTCTGCCTGCCAACTGGATGGACCTGACTGGTGGACTTTTAAGCAGGGCCTCCACAACCGAGCTTAGAGCCTAGGCAGGCTCATAGACATATAGGCTGTTCTTCAACTGTTTTGAGCACTTAGAAAAGTGTTGTTCAAGTATTGTTAAATGTCTAGCACAGGGCTCTCAAACCTTGGGTCCCCGGATGTTGCTGGACTACAGCTCCCAGAATCCCTTGCCATTAGCCATGCTGGCTGGGTATGCTGGGAGCTGTAGGCCACCAACATCTGGGGACCCAAGGTTGGAGAGCCCTGGTCTAGCATATATTAGGGAAGCCACCAGGAACTTCTGAGTGCATTTCTGTCATCTTATAGAACTGAGGCCACTAGTACAAATGTCTGTTATTCCCAATTAAGGATGTGTGAGGAATCCGATAGGGGGGTGAAAATCTGATGGATTTTTATGATCCGGCCCCCCGGATTCCGGTTCGCTAGCCCTGCATTGGCGCCAACTTGCTATGAAGTGAGTTGACCCAACTCACGAACTTCCATCTCTAAGATGGGCTGCAGTTTGCGTAATTTTTAAAACGCTAGGGAAATTTGCGTCAATTGCATACAGTTATGCAATTTGCATAACTTTTACGCATTTTGTGTAAATCGGGGTATTTTGTAAGTTTTACACAAAGAAGCACCTGAAAAGCATGTGGATCAGGTGTGAATTGCATAAAATTGGCTGATTTAAGCAAATTGCACTGGATCCACGTGCTTTTCAGGTGCTTATTTGTGCAAAACATGCGAAATACCCCAATTTACACAAATCGCATTGCGTAACTTTACGCAATTTATGCAAATTGCCCTAGCATTTACAAAAATGCGCAAACTGTGGTCCATCTTAGAGACGAAAGTCTGCGGAGAACCCCCGACTTGGCTCGCTTTTGATCATCGGGTCGGATGCAGGCAGGAAGTCCGTCGAGCTCAGAAGAGCTGGATTTCCTAATGTCGGCACATCCCAATTAACTGCTAAATGATTTCAATGAATAACAAATACATTTTAAACAATTATAAGATAGTCATAGATAAACTGCAAGCAAGGTGATTAGAGGTGCCAAATTATTCCCTGCAATTTTCTTGCCCAGCTCTTGTTAATTATCTGCAAGTAGCAATTCCAGCTCTGCCATTTGCAATCTCCTATAAGGCAAATTAGAGTCCAGTGAATGGTCAAGAGAGAAATCCAGCAAGTTTAAATAGCCTCTCAAGAAAATTAGGAAATTATAAAGTATACAATAGCATAACATACAGGTATTCAATTACTTTGGCAAGGGCTCTATTTTAAAGGTGTAATGTTCTTGCTCATGTTGCTAAATCATTAGTCAGTGAAGCTCTTTTGGCTCCTTGCTGTCATATAATGATTCCCTTTAGTACTGAATATGATGGACACACTTTTTATTATTTTGGTAGTTAAACCTGGTACATGAGTTCCATCTTGGGATGTCGTCGAAATCCTCAACAGATTCAAATAAGTTCTGATTTCTATAAATCCGACCTGCAGATTCCAGAGTGGACCGGCTTTTTCCAACTAGTGCAGATTCTGCAGACTGTTTTTTAACTTACATGTGTGTGTATTTGCAAACAGGAATGAAATTCTTGTACAAAAATCCAATTCTGTCAATGAGCGAACAATGGAATGAAAGATGCCTGACAATCTGGTCAGAGAGCCAGTGTGGTACAGTGGTTAGGGTGTTCGACTAGGACTTGGGAGATCCGGGTTCTAGTCCCCACTCGGCCATGAAGCTCACTGGGTGACTTTGGGCCAGTCACTGACTCAGCCTAACCTACCTCACAGGGTTGTTGTTAGGATAAAATGGATAGGTGGCAGACTATGTAAGTCGCCTTGGGTTCCTTGTAAAGAGAAAAAAAGGCAGAATATAGATGTAATAAAATGAAAAGTAAAAAAAATCTATGACTCACAGATGTAATGGATTTAACAAAATCTGTAGATCCCTAGTTCTATCAACTATCTTGGCCATGAGACTATTATGTGGATCAGTACTGTGTGTGTGCTTTAAAAAAAAACAAAAAAAAAACAGCAACAACCCCTCCCCCCCCCGCAATGAACCACAATGCAAACAAGAATACAATGGTAAATACAATATGGATGATATCTGTGGGATATTAAGTTTCCTCCCATCTCCACTCCCACATTTAACAATAAAATGCTACTTAATTTACTTTTGGGCAGTGCCCATTTTGGGACAAATGGGGTTTAGGTGATTTTTTTAAGCTCCTTGAAATTTTCATCCAGGAGTTCGGAACTGAAGCTTTTCTGGGTGGCGGGGTTTATAAAAATAAGAAAAGGGCTATTACTAGAGCTGTTTTCTGATGACTCTTGTGGATTTTCCTGTCACTCAAGCTGGCAATCCTGATGAAGCCCTAGCAGACCTTTGGAATGGGGAAACGGTGTGGGTGGTTGACATGACTGATCCTGAACATCTTTTCCCTAGGTGTGGAACTAAGTTAGCTCCTTAGTGGTCTGACGAGCTGACAGCAATGAAGCAGAAGGGAAGACGGCTAGAGCAACTGTGGCAGTTGAATATTATCCAACACAGGTTAGAGCTCATATTAGAGCCTACTCTCTGGCTGTGATGGTGGCAAAGAAGTCTTACTTTTCTGCCACCAAAGCATCCACTCAAAACCAATCAGACAAGCAGTTCCAAGTAGTTACAGGTCTTTGACAGCTTGGCTCACAGGGTGGCAGGGACGACAAATATGCAAGGCATTTTTGCAGATCAAGTCGCTCATATCCATTCCAACTTACATGCTGTAGTCAGAGCACTACCAGTAGATGTGCCTTTGGCACCTGTTTATTAAATTGGACGCATTTCAATTTGTGCAGCCTGAGAATGTGGATAAGATTCTTGGAGTGGTGAGACAAACTAAATTTGTGCAGGGTCCTTGTCCATCCTGGCTAATAAGGGCAGCCAGAGATGGACTGGCCGAATGGGTGATGGGAGTGGTAAATGCCTTACTGTGGGAAGGGGTGGTTCCTGCATGTCTGAAAGAGGAAAGGTCATTACTGGGGGTGGGTGGGAATCCTCCCGTAGTCCTACCATATTGGAGAATTTCCAACCAATCTCCAATATTCCATTCTTGGACAAGGTGCTCAAGTGTGTGGTGTGTTCTCAGTTTTTTTCTGGATGAGACAGATTATCTAGATCTATTTCATTCTGGCTTCAGGCCTGCTTATGGGGTAGAGACTGGTGATGGCAATGGACTAGGTTAAGGGCTAACAAATTGAAACTGAATCCAGATAAGCCACAGTAGAGCTGACCTGGGAATTGGGGTTCAGCCTGTGTTGGATGGGGTAGCACTCCCCTTGAAAACAAAGGTTTGCAGTTTGTGGGTTCTTTTGAACCCAGATGTGACCTTGAATGCTCAGGTCTTGGCAGTGAGGCTGGTACCCCAACTACACCCATTCCTGGGGAATGCAGATCTGATCAGGGTGCCTTAGTTACATCGCATCTGGATTATTGCAATGTGCTCTACAGAGGGCTGCTTTTAAAGAGTATTTGGGAACCACAGTTGGTCCAGAATTCAGCAGCCCAACTGTTAACAGGGGCCGCATACAGGGAGCATGCGACTCCCTTGCTGAAACAGCGGAACCGGCTTCCAGTAAAATTTAATATGCTGGTGATGACCTTTAAAGTCCTGAATGGTTTAGGAACAGGATATTTGAAGCATCACCTTCTTCTGTATGAACCTGTCTATTTACTGAGATCATCTTCAGAGGCCCTTTAATAAGCCTCAGCAACCCTTGAGATATGTTTAGTTAAGACTAGGGTGAGGGGCTTTTCAGTGGCAGCACCCAGGCTCAGGACCTCACTTCCAAATGAGGCCCAGCTCACTTCTTCTCTAGCAACCTTCCAGAAAGTTGGTGAAGACCTTCCTTTTCAGGCAGGCTGTCAGTGGGTAATTTTTATTTGCTGTTTTAATTTGTCCCTACATTTTAATATTGTTAATATTTTCTGTTAATTTTGTTGTTATCTAATCTGTTCTCTTCTCAACCATTTCTTATTTATTTATTTATATTTCTATACTGCCCAATTCAATACAGCTTAGTATTGAATTGATCTGTATGGTCTGAGAGAGAGTTGATGATCTAGAAAAGAGAATCTGTTCTCTAGATATTGGCAGGATTATTTAAAGTCCAAAAGACTTTTTTTTTTCAAAGATAGGGGACAGACTTTTTTTTTTAAACTGGCATTTGTTCTAGTTCTAGTTATTACTTTTTTTTCTACAACCTGAAAGGAAACCAGAGTACAGTTATTTATAGTGAAACCTGCTCTGAAGAAGTTGTTTTCCTCTCTTTGCCAGTGCAGTATAGAAGAATGGAGGATGGAGGGAGGATTAATGAAATTCAGAGACCATTTCAGCTTTTGAAAGAGCTTTAAATGTGAGAAGAGCTTTTATCAGCTCATGGGTGTAATTGGTTGCCTTGTAAAAGCAATGATATGGAGTGATACGACAACCTCAAATGCAATCCATCCGTAGTAAGTAAAGATTATGTCTAGTCTTTCTTGGGGATGCTGTGAGCTTTAACTCAGCACATTCTACATCAGTGAGAGTAGTATTCCTGAGCTTGTTTCACACACAACAATAATCTTCTTCAACCTTGTGTACATTGTAAACCACTCTGCTATACTGGTAAATCCTCCCTGTAATTCTAGCCTGGAATTAGACCCTCTGGTTCAAATGGCTCAACACTCCAGGGAGCCTCACCCACACCCTGAAATATTCCACAGATGGAAATAGGGTCAGTTTTGTGTTCTCGCTATGATGTGCATTGCTGGGGGTGCTTCTCTGCCTTTTTACTATCAGAGGTTTGGTTTGTTTGGTGAAGACACACTAGGAATCAGTAATTGTCCTATAATACGGTACCAGCAGTTCAAGATGAACCTTAGCAGCATGTGAAGCATGTGAAACTACAGGCACTGAACTTAGCGTTCATGTCATGCATTGACAGACAGGATAAGAGAGATGGATGGCATCTCCAGCAAATCACACTAGCAACATTTCCAAAGGGTGTTCCCAAAACCTTCCTCAAAAGCAAAATAGGAATTCAAATAGGAACAATGACTAGGGACAGGAAGCAGAAAATAAGGTATATCTGATAAACAGGGATACGTAGAGTGTATACTAGCCACAAGCCTATTCATGGGCCTTATGTACAATCTGAGCCAGTTTTTCTCTCTCACACAGGGCCAATGTTTGGGACAATGAGAGAACACTGGGTGAGTAAGGAGTGGCTGTATTAGGTGGTGAGGGGGAAAGCGAAGGAAAAAAGGGTCAGGAAAAGAATGAACAGGCCAAGGGCTTAGTCTACCCTTGGGCTAAGGTTGATCTCAAAGAGCTTGCTTATACTGCTGGCCACCGCCACCATCACCACAAGTTTACCAGTCCTTTCTTCCATTTCTTATACCCACATCCATGTAAATGGATACGTTCATTTTGTCTAAGACTATCTTTCAGCAATTCAGTTGTGTGTTTGCAAATCGATTGTGTTTGTAAGATGAATTCATGCAATTCACATCTGATGAATCGGTGTCTTGCCTATGAAAGCTCAATGAGTCTTACTTCTGAGTAAACATGCATCGGAGTGGGTTGTAAGGAACCACAGCACTCTGTTGTTTTCACACAATTCCTGGTAAGTGTACCATCAAGCCAGAAGATGTAACTGATAACCCATTCAACATTTCCCCAAAATTGGTTTGTAGACAGTTCTAATAAATAAGAGCTGCACTGCGCGCCACAGTTCAGTCGGTCAATTGCTGCATGCTACATTGGGCCTAGAGTTTTCTTGCATCAGCACTGCGGGCTAAAGGTGGCGAAGGAACACACTGATTGCAACTCTGAGCAAGATTCACTGGCTTCAAACCCAATGACGGCAATGGGGGGGTTGAGCAACCCAACCATGCACAGGCATACTTTTTAATTTTATTTTATGGATTTTTAAACCGTTTTTCAGGATAAATTGTTCTCCCCAGGCAATTTGCAACAGTCATTAAAACAATATTAATATCACAGAAAAACATTAAAATCTTAAAATAACAGCATTGCATAAATAAAACAAACTTTTTTAAAAAATCAAATAAAAATATCAGCAGCAAATAAAGCAAGAAGAACAGTAAAACAGCAGCAGCAGATAAAATAGTTATTAGTTACAGCACTATAAATCATTCAAAACCCAACTGGATTTAAAAAAAAAAAAATTCTTTTGGGCTCTGCTAAAGGCCAGTAAGAGGATGGGTCAAACATATATCTTTGGGGAGGGTATTCCAGAGATGCGGGGTCACCACAGAAAAGGCACTGTCCTTGCTACCCACCAGACTAACAGTTCCCACTGGTGGCAGGGCCCCTGGCAGGTGCATATAAGAGCAGGTTTGAACTCCTGCTAATGATGCTAATGATGATGATAATGATGATTTATTCAGTATAATCATCCTACCTAAGGTCAAAGTGCTACCCATGCATCAACTAGTAAGACTTCTAAAAGGAATTACAAATGGTGGGGGTGGGAACACAGCTCATGAGATATAGTATCCAGGTCTACCGAGTCATTTAGTGATGCAGCCAGGGCATCAATGTGAATGTTGTGAGTTTACTCTTCTAAGCCTATGAAAACATGCAGGCTTCCCAGAGTACTGTGGCACTATTGGCTGGCCACACAAACACGTACTCCATTCTACAATGTAAACTGGTGGCCTACCTTTCAGCAATCAGACACTCCCAGCACCTGTGCCTTCTCATACAGTGCATTACGCTGCCAGTATCTTTATCCAGGATTACAGCACTATCAAAATTCTTTTGTGGGGCAGTGCCAGCAAGAACTAATTCTCTGGGCAGTGCTCCTTGCATTGCATGGGCAAATTTCACTGCAAGAGTTTCCCTTCACATCGTTCCTAGTTCCCCCCTCCCTCTCCCTCTCCCCACTTGACACACGCCTCTGCTTCAGCTCTCTTTACTGAAATATGCTCAGGTAGTCAACAACAAAATACAGTCATGCTAGAATCAATACTCTTTGACCTAGTTCCAGCGTATGTTATTAACATGTCACGTGATTCTTATTAGATATTCATAAAGTACTACCCATGTACATGCCAGGGATGTTGAAGAGTCCTTGGTCTCGAGTCACGAGTCGAGTCACGAGTCTTTAGACCCGAGTCTCGAGTCCGAGTCCTTGGTCCAAAATGGTGACTCACGAGTCACGAGTCACTCCCAAAGATGACTCCACGAGTCCCTATTTAAATCAATGGGTTTTCCCCCAACAAAATAAGGCTACTTCAGATGTGTGGTTTAAATAAATTCTAGGCACAAGTGTGCCTTTTTATTTCAAAACTCTGCCACTGATTTTGGCAAGAACAGACCAGGCAGAAAAACCCAAAATAACCAGGCAGGCAGAGGAGGCAGGGAACCCCAAAGCAGGCAGGTAGAGGCCTTTGTCTTGGACAATTCAACTGTTGAACTGGTCAAGAAGAGACCAGGCAGGCAGAGGAGGCTGGGAACCCCAGGCAGGCAGGCAGAGGCAGCCAAACCCAAAATGTCTGAAAGGTTGCATTTTAGAAAAATGATTTTAAAAAATAAACTTGCTGTACTTCCTAAAACTTATCCATGTTGCATTTGAGGAACATGATTTTTTCTAAATGTTTGGCCCCCATTCTGGAACGGTGAGATCTCATCACAATTCCACCCTCACTGAACACCCACTCCACTGGTGATGAACTTGCTGGAACCAGAAACACACTCAGAGCAGCCACACAGAGTAATCTCAGGTCCTTCTTCTGCCTCTCCCAAGTACGCAACACATCAATCAAAATAAATCTTGACACACTGTTGGGGCTGCACTCCTGGTAGCCGTCCATAGTGGCCGAGCAGCGGCACACCTCGCTTCCATGCGCTCTTCGCCGGCAATCACGCTCCTCTCCACTCCTTTTGGCACAGCCCAGGGATGTTGAAGAGTCCTTGGTCTCGAGTCCCGAGTCGAGTCTCGAGTCCCATTAAAAATATTGGGACTCGAGTCCGAGTCGAGTCAGAGGGGGGCCTCAGTCCAACTCACGAGTCGAGTCCTCGAGTCCGAGTCCCCATCCCTGGCACATGCTAATACACTGAAGGATGTTGGTCCTCCAGAGTACCCAATTAGTTGAAACTGGCAAAAATAAATCATTCCTTTGTCAAGCTGGCACCATATTTTCGTGGACCCGTGTTTATCTCAGAACTGAACTGGGCTCTTCAAGAACTTCACCCTTCTGAATCTCTTTGAGGTTTGTACTCTTATCTTAGGATTCATAGGATCATTGAGTTGGAATGGGCCTGCAACTACAAGGCCATCGAGTCCAACCCCCTGCTCAATGCAGGAAATTAGAGGAGGGTCTCCCATCCAAGTAATAACCAGGCATGACCCTGCTTAGCTTTCCATGCTCAGACAAGCTGAGCCAGCATGAGCCACAGGCCTGTATCTTCCCTGACCCCAGCCCAATAGACACCCAAGCCATTTTTCTCCAAAGCTTCCATTCCATATTCTGCAAACTGTTTTGCTCTGGGCCTTTTGGTACAGCTACAGGAAAAGAACATCAGATGGAGGCAATCACCCAGTTTAATTATGGAAACCTTGGTCCATGGCCAGCCTCCCGCTTCTTGATTCACATCTCTATTAAGTGTGCTAAAATTTGTACACAGTCAAAAGTCAACCTTGTATATATACTCACATTAGATGAGATCTAGGGTTCTTTCCTGTTCCCTATATCCTTTTCCCCGCACAGTCCATCTGCACTGTACAGCAGTGTTGAGATTTACTGGCAAAGCAGGAGTCTGCATGTTATCATTCAATGTAATTATTAAACCTACCCCACAGAGAAGACACTATCAGTGGTAGATCCCTCTGTAGTAAATTTCAACACTGGGCTGGGTATCACCTTCTGTTTCAGCAGATTTCACTGCCAGTGAGCTCATTCATAGTATGCTTACATTGCTAAGTTGCACCAGAACTAGCATCTGCAGCAGCTCCCTTTGACAACATAAAAGTGTGCAGAGCTAGGACGTGCGGAGAGCATACAGCATACATCATCCCCCACAGACTGCAAGGCATACAAAATTCCAAGCTTTTATAACCGTGACTGCAGGCGGCAAATGTCTAGGGTATGATGCAGCCCATTCCCGAAGGAGAACATTAACACCAAACCTGTACACACCAGTCAGCTCAAATTCATTTGTACTGTAAAATTCAGATGCACAATAAAACAGAAGTGCTGGGGGAGGGGGGATTCAACTTGTAAAACTCTATTCAAGAAAAGACCAGAATTCATGATAAGGCTGGTCTTATTCAATGCCACATAGTATCTACTATAGGCCTTACTTCCCCCACCTCCTGGATCTTTTTCCTATAGAACCTGACCTTCCATTCCTTAGACCAGGGCTCTCCAACCTTGGGTCCCCAGATGTTGCTGGCCTACAGCTCCCAGCATACCCAGGCAGCATGGCTAATGGCAAGGGATGGCTAATGGCAAGGTTGGAGAGCCCTGCCTTAGACTATGCGTTCTCCTAGCTTCACTGAATACCTGTATGTGTTTATATTAACGGTGCCTATGTACAGATGCAAAATGTTATCTATTATTGCAATTTATCTATTGCAATATTATTCATTTTTCCAGGAGTGACATCTTAGCTTATTTGGATTAAGACATAAATTCTCAATTTTTAAAATTTCACTCAGAACTGTATAGTAGAGGTAGTGAAATATCAGAGCAAGATATGGATGCTTCCCCCCCTCATGTTAATCTTCCCCAATTAGATTCCTCAGAAAGGCAGTTTCTTTTGGCACCTTTGCGTATTGAGGAAATTGGAAAATCACCTGGACCGGATGGATTTCGAACTGAGTGGTACAAATCATTTTCCAGCTTTTTAGTTCCAAAGCGTCATTGTTTGTATAATTTTATTTTTGAATTGGGATTTCTTTCGTAGCACTCAATGACGCGTATAACACTGTGATTCCTAAGCTTGACAGGGATCATACTAACTGTGCTACTTATTGACCTATTTCATTAATTAATGTTGACATTAAAATACTATCTGAAGTTTTGGCCGATAGATTGCAACAAGTTATTACAACACTAGTCTAACCAGACCAGGTGGGGTTTATTAAAAATGGACAGGGTGCAGATAATCTCAGACTGGTTGCTGACCTGATAGCACTTAACAGGGATAGAATAGATACAGCTGCTCTTGTTCCTTTGGATGCAGAAAAAGCCTTTGACAAAATTTATTGGAAATTTATTCATGCTACACTGAGAAATGTTGATTTTCCTGTAGAATTTCTGAAATGGGTCAAAACTCTATATCCAACCCCAAGAGCTAGAGTCAGGACTCAGGACCAATGGCTTTTTGTCTGATTTCTTTTTACTTGGGAGAGGTACCAGACAGGGATGTCCACTTTCCCCACTGATATTTGTTCTATGTTTGGAACCCCTGGTGTGTGCTATTTGACAGAACATTAATATTCATGCATTTGTGCATAATTGTTCAGAATTTAAACTTTTCTTTATGCTGATGACCTCTTATTGTTGATTTCAAAACTCCAGTTGTCGGTTCCAGCTTTGATGCAGATGATTAATACTTTTGGTAATTTGTCTGGCTATTCAATTAACTGGTCAAAGTCTGAACTGATATTGATTGGAGATACTATATCCCATAATATATTAGCTGATTGGCAATTTAGACTCTGCCCAGATTTCATTACTTATTTAGGAATACTTATCCCTAGAGATATCTCTCAAATGATTAAGCTAAACCGGAATAAGTTGATAAATGAGATCTTACAGGATATTGATAGATGGGCATCTTTAAACTTCGGCTTATGGGGTAGGGTAAACACACTTGAGATGAATGTAATACCTCAAATCGTTTATGTTTTACGTGGAATTCCTCTACTGGCAAGTACTTTCAAAAACGTAATGCCTTGTTTCGTAAATTCTTATGGGGTTACACTCTGCCACGAATATATTTGAAAAGGATGCAACTTCCGATTAAAGAGGGTGGATTTGGCTTCCCTGATTTTGCTCTATATCATTGGGCCTATTTGTTGACCTGTACTAAATTTTGGTCTTTTCCACTCCGATTAGACTTTCCTCCCTGGTCAGTTTTGGAATTTTTATGTTTAGAGCCTCTCCCCAAATGGACTGAATTGGGCTCCCGATACACTAAAATGGATATTATACCTCCCACAGTTACGGCGGTAAGAGAGGTGTGGTGCACAGTATCTTGTCAATTACAGTTTGATCCATTTTCTCATGCAAAATTAACTTTATGGGGAAACCCAGATTTAAAAATTGGTAAGAAAATGATCGTTTGGCAGACTTGGACGGGTAAATTGATTTTTTCTTTGGACCAGCTAGAGGGTTCCGATTATAACTTCCTACCATTTTCTCCATTTTCTGCATGCTAAATATGATTGGCCAGCTATGGCTGAATGGCAGTATGTGCAATTAAAACATCTGCTTGAATCTAGGTTTGGCCTGATGCCTTTACATCTTCAGTATCCCCCTTGCTATTGGAAGTATTGATTGAGGCAGAGCAGGTACAATGACCCATAATCCAAGTTTATAAATATTTATTATCACTGAATAAATATGACACACAGGGTCTTAGGCAAGAAAGTAATAATAAATTAGATTGTCCTATCTTGCCCAGTCAATGGATTGCTACATTGGCATCTATCTCAGAAGGGTTAATGGATTTTAGGCTATGTCTAATTCAGCAAAAACTTGTTTCAGGTATATTGGATGCCACAACGTCTTTTTAATAAGGGCTTGTCAAAATCAGCTAACTGTTGGAGGTGTAATATAGTTAATGCTTCTCTCCCCCATATGTTTTGGCAATGCCCAATGGCAGCCTCTTTTGGGAGGAGGTAATAATACGGATAAACCTTGTAATGGAAAGCTCATTAATATTTACTGACGTGCATGATCTTCTTAATTATCTATCTGCTTCTTGGAACTTAATGCAAGGTCAACGCAAATGGATTCTATGCGCCCTTTTGACAGCAAAAAGACTAATACTACAAGATTGGAAGGACAAATAGCCACTGTCAATAATACAGTTGGTTGAGGACCTAATGATGCTTTCCATTTTTGAACGGGTGATCTTTAGGTGTAGTCTACGATTGGACAAGTACATGGATATTTGGTCTGCCTTTGTTGAAGTCTATGCATGATTATGCCTAAGAATAGCAGGATATCTTGCCATATTGGGGTACACATTGCATATGTATCTATTGTAATGCATATATTCAAATCCTATGAAAGAAACTGTAATACTTTATTTTATTTTGGGTTTTTTTGTTTTGTTTTGATATAATAAAATTCACAATAAAATATAAAAATATATATATTTGGGTTAAATCTTTCAGTTCATCCACTCCAGTTGTATTAGTTTTATAGAAATGCTTGTTCTTTCTTCCTGAAATGAAGGTGTGCAATCAATGTTCCTGCTGTGATTACTCAGGGCCAAACTGCCTGTTATACCTAATGTGTAGCTACATACTACCTCTCTGTTTTTCCTTTAATAATTACAGGTGCAGGGGAGGCAATCTTTACCAGGAGCACAGCATGTGGGTTGGGGAGGCTTATCTCTTTCCTCGCCAGAGCAATCAGAACTAAAATCTCACCCCATTATAGGTGGCTAGAATACATAGGGAGGGGAAAGTTCACATTGGCACCAATGACTTTCCCCCCTCAGCATTCTAGACATAAGATTAGGGGATGTTAGTTCTGATTGTGCTGGGAAGAGAAGGGATAAGCCCCACCTTGCCCTCACATACTGCATTCTCGGCAAGGAATGTCCCCCTCCAGCCTGTAATTCAGGAGTGGGCAACTTGTGGCCCTACAGATGTTTTGTCCTATAATTTCCATCAGCCTTAGCCGGCACAGCCAATGGTGAGGGATGGTGGGAGTTGTAGGCCAAGCCATCAGGAGGCCACACAAGTTGCCACTCCTGCTGTAATTACCTAAAGTAAAAATAGAGGTGTAGCCACATGCCACGCATTAGGCCAAGTGTGTACTTTGGCCTTGAGAAACCAGAAAGCTGCGATGGTCAGGTGGCAATGACACCACCTGGAGTGTCAAGTCCAAAAAGTGCATGAATTACCCAGGTCCACTGTCAAGAAGAGTTACTTTAGCTTCATAAGAAGATTGCTATAGCCAAGTGTTATCCTTCTCTAGATCCTTATAACTCCCCAATTCCAGCTACAGGAGACCAGAGTGCAATTTCTACATAGGGAGACTAAAAAAACAGAACAATAATATTTAATATTTATACAATTCTTTAGTGAATTTCTCTTGCAAATTTCAAAGGATTTTACATACACTGTCTACATAGATACATTGTGAGTCTCAGTCATCCTTACAACAACTCTGTAAGATGGACCACTGAAATTGCCCCCACATTGCAATGGGGGATGATACCAAAGAACAGTGGTTTGCTTAGGCTGAAACGTTAAGTTCATAGTGCAGGCAGGATTTGAACCTTAAGACTTTCTAGTTGATGGTTCAGTCTCTTAGCCACTACATTACTTCTAAAGGGCAAGGCAGGTCATAACCAGGGACACTCCTCAAGGTCAACCTAGATCACAAATATGTTGCAGCTATAGCAGAACAAGGTCCTACTGGCAACTATTTTTTTTTATTTCAGTTATTTTTAAAAAATGATATATTACTGCTAACAGGGTGGCCATTTACGCATTGCCAAAAAAAGAGGAAACATATCACCAAAAACGAAGACAAAAGAGGACACTAATTGGTGTAAAATTTTGCATTTGCATATGCTAATTCAGGAGTAGGCAACCTGGTGCCTGCAGGCACCATTGTGCCCCTGGATAGCTTTCTTGGTGCCCCCCCCCAAGGTTCCCTACCCCTCCCACTATAAAATTATTTTTTAATGAACACATTTTCTTTCTGGCACCTGAGATAATGTCTAGGGCAAAGTGTGGGCCTACAGCTGCTGCCATCTTCATTTCCCATGAATGTCTCTGGGCTACATGATGAGACTCAGAGTCAGAGACATTCTTAGGAAATGAAGATTGCAGATGGTTGCAGAATGGGGCTTTCCTCTGCAGCACGCTTAGCCACCAAGAAAAAGAAGGGGGAAATAAAAAGGTGCTGAAAACTGTGGGTTCAAAGGAATTGATTAGTGTGTTGTGGTTCAGACCCCACCTTTGCCTTGTATTTAGTCTTTTGGGTAGGTCACTTGTCCTTTATGACTAGCCAAGCCTCTCATGGCATACATTTTGTGCTGGTGCCCACAACAGTTTCTCAAATTGCCAAATGTGTCAATGGGCCTCAGAACTATTATTTACCCCTGTGCTAATTTAGATGTATACATGCACATTTAGGAATAACTGATATAATTTAAACATAAAGACAATGCATCTCATCATAATGGGGAATATTGTAACCAGGTGACTTGCATACGTACCTACTCATTCTGCTGTCCAGTGACAGGCTACTTGAAGGTCCCTGCTCTCCCTTCTTATGGTTCCTTATCTTTAAACCAGACTTGAACTGGATAGCCCATCAAATAGAGGATACCTTCAAATAGAGGATTGTCCTCTATAAAGTAGGATGCATGGCCACCCTAATTGCTAATCACATTGATGACCATTTCAACAAAACATTTGTTGACTTTTAAATTAAATTAATAAATATGCATTTATTACTTTCCATGCTAAACAGGGAAGTATCTTGTCTGGGGTACCAGACCGAAACTACTCTGGAAATGCCCTTATAAATTTGGATCACCTATCTTAGGATTTCTTCTGCTTCAGGTCTATCTGTGCATGTTTGTGTGTATCAGAGAGAGGGGGGAAGGAGGAGAGAGAGAGAACTTCATTCCATATATAGCCCAAATTCAATTTTTCTTTCATTCTTAGCTAGTGATTTTTTCATGGGTATGAAAGGATGTATTTAGTTGGCTCCTACCATCTCCTATGGAAGAAAGTAACTGGTGCTGCTGTTGAGGTGAGAACAAAATGTGTCCCCTTCCCCTTTCTGGGCCAGAGTGAGAACCTGGTTGTGCACATGCCTGAAAAGTCTTCCTGATGTACTTTCTCGGAGCAAAGCCAATGTAAGCAACTGGTTGGTGAGAGGTGGTGAGAACTCTGAGGGTCCTGTGGAAAAGTGGGGAAGCAATAAGTCTCCATGTGCCTGATGAACAGAGACTTATCACCTCTCATCTCCACTTGCAGGATCACTATTATGTTGATTTCCCCCTATGTGCACATCCCCTACAGGAGAGGAGGGTCTACTGCACTAGAAGTCCAGTGTGACCAATTCGCAAAAACTGAAATGGCGCTGATGATCTGTTTACTATAGTTTTCTTGTCTCTCTTTCCCCCTAATGGACTCTGTTTCTCTGCAGTGGACTTTTCTTGTTCAGGCAGTGCTAAGACATTACTTTGTTGAACCATCTCTTCAGAATATGAGTTTTACACCTGGGTGCTCATAAATCACCCAGAGAACCCATTCTGTACTAGATACATTATAAGGAAAATTATCTTTGCAGTGACAGAGGAGAAGTTAAAATCTAATGGGCTGCAAAAAAAAAAAATGCCAACCAGCCAGCTAGTCACTGAAGGCCATTAAATCAGATTTTAAGTATTGTCCCACCAGGGAAAAATCAATCTGGGCTAAGTTCTTAACTTCATGACCCAAAGGCTTTCTAAATTATCAGCAAGCGACTTGCATAAATTGCAAGCAATGCCATATAATATACTTAGAGCTATACTAAATATTGCACCTTCATTTTTTCCTATTCTTCTGAGTAATATGCACATTCATATTTCTAACATTCATGAAAGCATAGACAAACACATCAAGTGGACATGGTATCAAGCTGCATATTCCAGCAAGGTTTCAATGGCAAGCTATGGCCGATAGACCTCTGCAAGAGTACAGAACACCATCCTCTTCCGTAACTGGTAATGGCAAATCTTGGCATGTGCTCATATGGCCATCTAGCCTATATACTTTGTTATCTTATTAAAATGCTTATTTTTATACCCACCAAAATCTCTCTATGCACAGGAGCACACATTGTGTCTGTCACCGAGTTCCCGCTAAAAATGGCATGCCTATGGTATAAGATGTAGTGAATCAATAGTCACCAATTTGGAGGGTTTTAAATGGGGAATGGACAAATTCATGGAGGAGAAGGCTATCAATGGCTACTAGTCCTGATTGGCTATATGCTACCCCCAGTATCAGAGGCAGTATGCCTATGTACACCAGTTGCTGGGGAACATGGGCAGGAGGGTGCTCCTGCACTCATGCCCTGCTTGTGGGTTTCTCGTGGGCAGCTGGTTTGCCGCTTTGTGAACAGAATGCTGGACTAGATGTACCCTTGGTCTGATTCAGCATGGCTCTTCTTATGTTCTTATGGTAAACTCCCCATCCCATCCCATCCCATAATAGTTAGAAGGGCTGACCACATGTGGCACCGCCATCATGTTGCAAGTCTGCAACAACCTTCCTTTGTGTTCCAGATGAATGCTGGTGGGGGCCTAGAGAGACACAATGTGATGGCAATGCCCCATGTGGTAAGGAGCACTAGGAGAAGATACCTGAGCACACAGCTTGTTTCTGGTCTGATAAACCATAGTTTTATGGGAACACGATCTTGATATTTTAACTGAGTCACAGGGTCCACCAGTCTTAAGGAAATTGCACTAAATTACATTAAATGTAAACTCCCTTTTCTTCCTGTTTCAATTGCTTATTTAGTTGTCTGCCTCCCTCATCTAATTTTGGAGCGTAAAATCTTAGAAATAAGGATCTGTTGCTTCACATAAGCTGTCGAACTCATCGATCAGACTGCACAGATCTTTGCCAGTAACAAATGGGCAAATGTGTGCTACTGTGGGAAAAGTGGAAAGACAATGCTGGCAAACATATGAAGTGACAATTACATGTGAGTATCTTGAGGGCAAATTAATTCTATTGCTGTGGCATTTAGCAAACTGTAATTTAAGTCTTAGCCACATTCCTTACACACACTCATGTGCCGGAAAACCTTTCCCAACAGAGGCTTTTAAAAAATGACCTAAAAACTCATGTACCCAGCAATTACAATTTCAGTTGTCATTGCATGCTATTTATTGCTAAATCCACAGTAAACCTAGGCCACAACCTTTGACCTGAAATACCCTCTCCTTGGTCAAGTCAAGTCATTATCTAAAAAATGGATCAAATAATTCTTTTGTACCTTCCTTGTTTTTAGGCAAGGTGAACTAATGGCACTTAAGCAATTTTGGTTGCTTGCTATAAAAATATATATCATTAAATAGGAACAATTATGTCTCTGGCTGAGGTATGAGCTAATACTTCCAGTTGTGACCTAATTAAATGGTACTTCATGGCAAGACTCCTGAAAAAGAAATTATTTGTACATTCACAGTTCATGTTCGAAATCTCAGGAGTTCTCATTAACAGAAAATTACAGTAGCGCAATCATCAGTGCCTTTGTCATTTGCAGCTAAAATAGTCTCTGTGAAGCTGTGAAGTATTTCAAGGTCTCCGTGATCCTATCTGAGCTACAAAGCCTAGCCATGCAACTCTGATTTTTCTAGCTGAGCACTCGTTCACTGGAGAAACCAGACATACTGCCTGATCCTGGGTAAGTTTATTCAGAAGAAAGTCCCGGTGAGTGGGGCTTGCTCCCTAGTAAGTGTGAAGAGAATCACAACACTCAGGTAATGCCAGTAGAAAATGTCTAGGCTACTTACCACAATATTTTGGAAGAGACGAGTACACACAGCAGTTCATAAGGAGCTATGGTCTCCAATTACTGACTCAGGTGCCTTATCCTCTGCCACCAGACTACTGGCCAAGGGGGGAGCTGCTGTCTGCTGCATTTCAGCTCTAGCACTGGGTGTGGCCTGAGGGTGGCATTGCAGCTGACTGTTCAACGCAGGTCAGGTGACATGAGGAGCCAGTAGGGTTTCAGGTAGTCCTATAACACAGCTGACACAATGGAATTTCGGGGCCAACACAGACATTACTTTTAATCCGTATCTAGCAGCTACATCTTTACCTCTCTCATTTTTCTGCTAGAGTAGGTGCAGGGCCCCCAATATGGATCAGGACCCCAGTGGGGGGGGGATTTTATGGATTTAAAATAGATCTGTTTTGGCCTTCGAGACTTCCCATCCCTGCATACTTGCTTGACTGACTGATCGGTTGCCTTCTTCCTGGCTCATCTCCAGAGTCACAACATCTTCTGAAACACTGGAATATAATGTGGTGGAAAGGAACATATACATCTGAAAGATGAAGGATTTCACATTTCCTCTGGGCAGGGCTGGCGCTACCGCTAGGCCAACTAGGCGGTTGCCTAGGGCGCGTAGCGGAAGAGGGCGCAGAACGCTGCGCTCCTCTTCGCTGCCGGCGCGCTTCTGCCCTGCCCGCCCGCCCTCCTCTCCGAGAAAGCCAGGTAAGTGCGCCCGGAGTAGTGGTGGGGCCGAGCCTGGGCGCCTCCCCCCTACCTTGCCTCGCCTCCGCGCCGCCTCCCACCTCGCCTCGCTTCGCCTCTGCGCCGCCTCCCCCCGCCTCGCCTCGTGCTGCCTCCCCCCCGCGCCACCTCCCCCCCCTCGCTTCGCTTCAACTCTCCTCCGCGCCGCCTCCCCCCCCCAACACCTACCTTCTCCGTGCTGTTTCCGGAGCCCCGCCCGCGCTCTGTTTTGGCGGGAAGTACCAGGGCAACAGGGCTTAAACAGCTCTGTTGCTCTGGTTTCCCCCGGCGAAAAACAGAGCGCGGGGGTCCCTTTTCGGAGGAGGCGTCGGACTGGGAAGGTAGGTGGGGGGGCGGCAGCAGCAGCGTGCGGGGGGGGGGTCCGGTGGAGGTTGCAGAGCAGGGCTGCTTTCCGGAGCCCCCCCCCACGGCACGAGGGGGGGCGCTAAATATAATGTAGCCTAGGGCGCCAAACTGCCCTGCACCGGTCCTGCCTCTGGGACAGGGGAGGTGGCATGTGGTTCTCTTCTCCAATATGTGCTGTGGTGTGTGTGGGCATGGACACTAATGCTATTTGATGCGCCATAATAATTAACTGGGTTCCTCACACTGATATGGTCCTCAAAGATCATGGTGCCACACTTCCTCTGCCAAGACTGATCAGTAGGCAGCTGTTGAGCAGGAGCCAGGAGTCTGAACCAAGAAGTCAAGCCATGAGGCAGAGATGAAGGTGTCAAGTCAGGGAACAGGAAATACTACAACTGCCCAGACAAAGTTCCAGCCTAAACTGGAATTCTTTATACCATGGGCAGGGCTGGCCCAAGACATTTTGCTGCCTGGGGCAAAGGACAAGATGGTGCGCCCTCCCATTCTACGTACAAAAGCCAGCTCGACTGGCAGATGAATTGCCATTGTCCCTGGCAATGTGGGACAGCACCCTCCACCCCACCTGAAGGTAGCAGGCTAGCTTAGGGGGCAGAGGGCAAATCACCTGGCCCACAGCATTCTCCTCCAACACCTTGCTGCCACCTCCCAGCATCTGCCACCTGAGGTGACTGCCTCTCTCTGCCTAATGGTAGGGCCAGCCCTGACCATGGGTGGGCAACTTGTGGCCCTCCAATTGTTTTGGCCTACAGCTCCCATGATCCCTCACCATTTGTCTATGCTGACTAGGACTGAACTTTGCCTGGGCAATTATAGTCGCTCCTTGTCCCTGACTTGATCCTTTCAGCTCTGACTCCTAGCTTGACATCCTGGTTTCCTGGGTAGGTGAACCACTCCAGTATCAGAGGTCCTTCCACTGACCAAGAAGATGCTCCAATCTGTAGCATCTGGCTGCTTGCTACATGGAGGAGCTGTGCATAAAGCTGTGCACAGAGTCCTTTAAAATGGCATCTTCATCCTTCATCTGGTGAAATGCGCTCAGAAAAAAAGAACGAACAGGTAGCATCATTTTGATATTTTCTAGCATGATTAAAAGGGCCAGCCACTGTCAGTTGTTCGACACTGGAAACATGGGAGAATGGATGTGTGGAACAGCTTCTCCATTTCCCACAATGAATTTAGGTGTGCCATAGACTTATGGCTGCAAGTCCCAGTAAAGCAGAACATACGTTTGATTTTATAATAATGTGGAAAACATTCTGGATAGCCTGCCTGGCCCATGTGCTCTGTTTTGTGCCTTGCAACCTAAATCAAAGTGGCTGAAGGAAAGAAGATTCTTACAGCTGGATTATTCTCAAGCCAATTTCGGATTTCCTAAGGGTTATTTTTTTTAATGAATTGCTGTGAAGTGTTTGGGACAAGTTCCAGTATTTTTGGAACAGCCTTACCACCATCTGGTACCTGTACCCACAAGGGTATTCAACTCCTACTCAAAGAAGCAGCACATTGATTAGTTACTGCTTTAGTTTGTGATGCCACAGATGTATCTGGGACTGAGCTGCATTGATTGAAGCTCCAGGAGATTAATGATGCTATTTCACGTTCCTCCAGTGGGCACTGGCCCTCGCCTCCACATCTTTCTGGCAAATGCGCCCGGTGCCAGAAGCTGGGATCCAGGAAAGCAGCAGAAGGACTTATGTGCAAAAAGCTGAATCATTGATTTGACTGAACATGTGCAACTGCCTTCTACAGTCAGACCAAGAGAGCCAGTGTGGCATAGTAGTTAAAGTGTTGGACTGGGACTCGGGATATCCGGGTGCTAGTCCCCACTGGACCATGAAGCTCACTGGGTGACTTTGGGCCAGTCACTGACTCTCAGCCTGACCTACCTCACAGGGTTGTTGTGAGGATAAAATGGCGAGGAGGAGGAGGAGGATTATGTAAGCCACCCTGGGTTCCTTGCAGGAACAATGGTGGGATATCAATATAATAAATAAATAAATAAATAAAATAAACCATTCCTCTACATCAGGGGTGCAGAACCTCCGGCCTGGAGACCAAATCCAGGCCTGGGGGCAAATCTGCCACCCCCATGAGGGTACCCTGGAGGGCCATGCCCCCTTTCCCTGTCCACTCTCCCTTTCACCCAATCACCGATTCATCTTGTGTTTTCCCAGTTTTTGTGCACTTTTCCCCCCATTCTAACAGGTTGAAATTTATAATACCTTTTATACCACTTAGAGAACAATCCTTTGTTCTTTGGGTGAATGTCCCAGGGACCAGAGGAAGGCTCAGGAAACCCCTCTGAGGTCAGAGACAGTGCTTCAACTCTGGCAGGGGGAGTCGGAGACCCACCCCATGCCCCTCCCTGCAGCTGGCACGGAAAGAACTGCACCGGCTGCCCTCCGAGGACAGAAAAGTGACCTCAGAGGAAGAGGAAAGGGCATGTTCTGGTGGGCAGCGACGGGAGGGGAGGGGACTGGAGCCTCCTCCTTCCCTCCCACTCCCAAGTGCCCTTGGTAGCAAAAATCAGCAAAGGTGGAGGACAGGGAGGCAAAGACTGACTCCGCCATGCCTCTCACCTTGCCAGCTTCATCCTGGCAAGGCATAGGAAAGTCAAAAAGCCTCCAAGTTTGGGGGCTTCTGAGCAGTGGGGGCACAATCGATAGGACTGCACCCTTAATAGATTAAATTCCCTCAGTGGTTCACATTAAAATGCCTCTCCTAATGCTTAGTTACTGGCAGTAAGAGCTTCAAGCTAAAATATTCTGGTATTTTGGGTTTGGGGTTTGTTGTTGTTGTTTTTTGCATTTTGGCCCTGCCCCTCCTGCTTTCAGACTCTCCCCCCTTTGCCCCTCAGCTCAGCCTCCTAGCAGAATGCAGCCATACCATGTAGAGTCTACTTCTAGCTCAGGCAGAAATCTTTCAGAGCTCTACTACCCAAATCCCTTTTGAATGGAGGGGCTTGAACAGGGGCTTGAACAGGGACCTCCTGCATGCCAGGCACACACTCCCATCTCTGAGCTGCAGCTCCTCAAAGTGCAGCTAAGGCAACATTCCACAGTGTGCAGAAAATGGAATGCTGCCTGGAAAGGCCCTCCAAAACCAATTTCCCAAAGATATTAGTGCAGGCAAAGAATTGTGGTGTTGCTAGGTTGCAGCCCAGAGATTGGTACTTTAGCTTTCCCTTTTTGCAACATTTTATTAAGAAGCAGGGGGGGGGAGACACAATGGAAAGGGGAAGTGTCGTTGTTGTTTTGACAGCACTGAAAATGTTCATGGAAAACAATGAGCAATTTTGGCTCCACTTTAATGTTAACATTAAAACTAATATTTGAAGCTTGAGCATTTACAGATTCAGATTTTCTACCGTAAATTCATATTATTTCTTCACACTTTACCATCATATATACTAATAAAATCTCAATTCTCTGAGTGCTAGTACTTATGTACACAAAACTGCATCACCCACACACAAGAGGGGGAAACCCAAGGTTTGCAATAGCACACACACACAAAATATTTAGGGGAATAAACTAAGGTGGGGGGGGACCCAACAGACTAATGAGGACTGAGCATGCTCGGTTGACACAGAATGCTGGCTTTCTTGTTGGGCGGGGGATGGGATCAAAAAGCAAGGTGGGGAGAGGAAATGGAATGGAATATCGAAATGGAATGAAATGGAATGAAACTCACTGGGTGACTTTGGGCCAGTCACTGACTCTCAGCCTAACCTACCTCACAGGGTTGTTGTGAGGATAAAATGGAGAGGAGGAGGATTATGTAAGCCGCAAGAAAAAAGGCGGGGTATAAATGTAATAAATTAAAAAAAAAAATCGTGGAAGAGGGCTAGCAAGCCAGCCATAACAGGAACACTCCACCCTTATTATTGCCTAATACGGAGGTGCAGAACCTTAGATCCAGGCCAAATCTGCTTCCAGGGGTCTTCATATGACCACACACCCTTCCCCTGGCCCCACCCCCTTTCTACCAACCACCGATCATTTGGTGGTTTCCCACCTTTTGTGCAGTCCCCCCCCCCCCCCGTTCCAAAAGGTTGAAATGCCTCTCCTAAGGCTCAGTTCCTGGCAGGAAGATCTTTACGCTAAAATATGCTGATATGGTTAGCTGTTGTTGTTTTTTGCCCCAACCACCACTGGAATGCAGCCCCTGAGCATGTCTTCAACATGGAATGCAGTCCTTGGGGCTGAAAGAGGTTCTGCACCCCTGCCCTAACACCGGTTTCTTGCCTTGATTTTATTTGCTTTCCCCCCTAGAACGTAACTTTTTCTAATCAACCTCAAGTCCAAAGTCTGTATCACAAGTTGTCATTATATATATTTTACATTCCCCTTTTGTGAGCTATTTATCTAGCATCATATTGCTTTCACTTTTACAGTGCACATGGCAGACACATGCAAAGGGATGTTTTTCCTCTCGGTATAAATGCTGTTTACTCCTCTAGCCTGTTCCTTTTTACATTCTTCTCGTATTTAGAGATGCTGAAAGAGACCGACTGTATTTCTCCAGTGCCACATTCCATGTGGATTTATTCAACATTTGTTTTATTTATACAAGTTTTGCTCTTTTGAAAATGTCACTAGTGGTGCAGCAGGTAAAAAATATTTAAAATTCATCCCCTTAATGTTGCACATTAATATTGAACAGCAATGCAGTGCTAAGATGTACAGTGTCCTGCTCTGGCATCCACAAAAACAACAAATTGTTACGGAAACACAATTGTATGATTTAGTGTTTAAAGTGGGGTTGTTGTTTTTTTAAAGACTGGAGAAATAATAATGAGGATCACTGTGAAAACCAAATTGTCTACCAGGGTACCATAACTGTGCTATTCAATGTTCAAAGCAGTTTGGTGTTAGCAAAAGAAAAAAAAACCTGATGATTAATTTTTTAAAAAGCCCACTCAAGAGCCATTTTGCCAAGAGGCAAATACATGTTTATCTTTTTTCTTTCCTTCTACAACTCAAAGGTGGATTTGGGCTGCAGTCCACAAGCAACCAATGGGGAAATTGACCAAGTGCTACACAACAACGCAAAGTTTCAACTAAATAAAGAGAATTTGTGAGCAAAACATGATTGGTTGTCTCCGCTCCTTAAGTCTGTGTAATTTCCAGTTCAGAAAGTGGGACACATTTTATTTAAGTGAATTGAGGTCTGTTGCCTTAGGATGTGTTTCCATATTGTGGCATTATCCTATCTATGGTACAGTAGGCTTGGAAAGTTGCTTTCATTTATTTATTTAGGGCACAATCTTATGCATGTTTAGACAGGAAAAAGAAGTCCTGCCACTCCCAGCATTTTCCAGCCTGCCACGCTGGGAGTGGTAGGACTTTTTTTCTCGTCTAAACATGCATAGGATTGTGCCCTTACAAACAATGTGGGTTACAGACATTTAAAATTCTATAAAGGAACAAATACAAATCATAAGCAACAACCATTTAGAAGAACATAAAAAGAAATGTGGGAACATCTGAGAGGAAATGTAACTTTTTAAGTTCCAGGACTTGCTGGGGGGAAACTCTGAGAATTTATTTATTTGAGTACTTCTAGACCACTTAACATGTTAAAATCCCTAAGCAGGATTTGTTTGTACTTTCCCTATTTTCTACCCACCCACCCCCGTCCAAAATAGAACATAAGAACATAAGAGTCATGCTGGATCAGACCAAGGGTCTATGTAGTCCAGCATTCTGATAACACAGTGGCTAGCCAACTGCCCATGGGAAACCCACAAGCAGGACATGAGTGCAATAGCACCCTCCTGCCCATCTTCCCCAGCAACAAGTGTACATAGACATACTGCCTCTGATACTGGAAGCCCTGTGTCACAACTTTATGAGGGATTTTAATGTGCTGTATCCTGGTGTAAGTTGCATTGGGCATCTCTAGTGATTATGGCAGCTGACACCAACCTGGTACCCTCCAGATGTGTTGCACTAAAAAGACTATCATCCTCAGCCAATGGCCATGCTGGCTGGATATAATGAGAGTTTAGTCCAACATTTCTGGAGGGTGCTGGGTTTGAGAATGCTGCTTCATGGAATAGCTGCAGGGAATCCTTGTTTTTCCTGAACTTCATTGTGTTAGGAGGACATAGGAAACAAACATGCCAGAGGTTTTCCCTTCATTATCAAGAATATTGTGCAAGCACAACTTGCTAAGGGGCTCATAAGGCATTACATGCTATCTGTCCCTAGGTAAAAAAACAACCAACCAGATGCATCTGAGCAGTGCAGGCCAGGCCTCTTCAGAAGTACCATTTTCCTGCATATGCATAGGCAATCACTAAGTGATGATGGTGCCTCTACACAACATGAATGGGTAGAGAGAATCAGTACTGGCACACTGATGCAATATGGCTGGCCCTAAAAATCTCAGGTGCAAATTCATTCATACTCTTTTTAAAAAATTAATTTTTATTGTGAATTTTAACTATACAAAACCATAAGAAGAGAAAAAAATACAATTTTCTTGCATAAATTGAAATGAATCACTTACAATAGGTGTATATGAAATTGTCAAGGACTGAAAGTGTTAAGTTGTCCTTGGGGCAGAAAGAATCGAGAAGTTAGCCTGGCGCTGTGCACCTGTGAGTGCACAAGGCTAATTTGCTCAAGGACAAATTCCTAGGCAGGGAGCCGCTTATCTGTGAGCTGCGTTATTCTTCTGTTTGGCTCTGTGGGTCACTGGTCAGCAGTCAGTGATCAGCTCTCAGCTATCTGTCTATGTTGCTTTGTGAAAGACTGTGCCTGTTGCATGGGGCTCTATGCAACTGCTCTGTAAATAGTTCTGTTATGCTTAAATGCCTCAGTAAAGGATTTTGCTGACGAACTTCCTGAGTCTTCTTGTCATTTCTGCACACGCACTGGCTGGGGCAGCCATATCTGACAGAAATGTGTACCTATGACTATATATGTGTGTATGAAAATACAGCTATCAATAAAAACCATTATTATTATTATTATTATTATTTTTATTTATATACCGCCCAACAGCTGAAGCATAAGCTTCAAGAAGGCAGATCAAGAATCCCTATATTTATCCATTTGCAGGTGGTGCCTAAATACCACCCGTTCAAATATTGAAAGCATTGTTAGGTCATCAATCCATTGTGTTATAGGTAGTGGGCATTTATTTTTCCATGGTTGTAATATCAGTCTTTTAGCTGTCAAAAGGGCACAGAAAATCTATTTATGTTGACCTTGTGTTAATTTTCAAGCAACAGGTAAATAATTTAAGAGAACATGTGTATCAGTAAATATTAAAGAGCATTCCAATACGAAGTTTATCCATATTATGACCTCCCTCCTCCCCAAAAGTGGCAACTATTGGACACTGCAAAAACATATGAGTAAGAGACGCATTCGTGGTATTGCCAGTTAGCCGACTTAGACAAACCCTTATTAAAAAGATGTTGTGGCATCCAAAAAACACGAAACAAAACACAAGATGCAAAAACAATGATCCATTGATTAGGCAAAATAGGACAGTCCAGTTCCTTATTCCATTCCTGCTTAAGACCCTGATACTAAGTATGTATAAACATAGATCATGGGTCAATATAACTATCAACTTCAGTAAGTGCTTCCAATAGCAAAGGAGACTCTGAAGCTGTAAAAGCGGAAGGGCCAAGCCTAGATTCTAACAAATGTTGCAATTACAAATATTGTCATTCAGCTGTAACAGGCAAATTGTATTTGGCACAGAAAGCCGAGAATGACAAAAACTCATCATCAGCACCCACTAACTCAGTGTTGTCCAACCTTGGGTCCCCAGATGTTTTTGGCCTACAACTCCCAGCATGCCCCAGCTACGTTGGCTGGGGCATGCTGGGAGTTGTAGGCCAAAAACATCTGGGGACCCAAGGTTGGACCACACTGCACTAACTGATCCTAGATAAAAATCAACTTATTCATCCAGGTCCACCACATGAACATTTTCTTACCAATTTTTAAATCTTGGTTTCTCCATACAGTCAATTTAGTGTGAGAAAATGGATCAAACTGTAATTGCCGTGGTGTTATACACCACACTGCTCTGACCACCGTAATTGTAGGAGGAACCCTATCCATTTTAGTCTGCTGAGCACCTAATGCCACCCATCTGGAGAGTGAATTCATACATAAAGATTCCAAAACTGACCAAGATAGATAATCTAATCTAAGTGGAAAAGACCAAAATGTAGTACTAGTCAACAAATAAACCTTATGATATAAAGCAAGATCTGGAAGGCAAAACTCACCATCTTTAATTGGAAGTTGCATCCTTTTCAAACAAATTTGTGGTGGGGAGGAAACCCCCCCCCCCAATTTATGGAACAGAGTATTGAGTTTTTAAAAATATTTGCCAGGTATAGATAGAGGAAACCCACATATGACATTAACAATCTGAGGTATAATATTCATCTTGAGAATTTATCTTACCCCACAAACTCAACTTTAAAGATGCCCATCTAGCTATATCCCATGAGTTATCATTAATCAGCTGATTCAAATTCATTCATGCTCTTACCAGATTACATAAATGATTGGAGGTGATCTCAGAATATCAAGTTTCTCTCACCTTGCCCAACCTGGCACCCTCCAGATGTGTTGGCCTACAACCCCTATTAGCTAGTACTAGACCATGCAGTAAACCTAAATGCCAACAGTGCTCATTAATAAAGACCAGTGATAATGTAAGTGGTCCCAATGGGGCTATCCACCGTATCCAGGGAAAATATACCGGCATATCATTGAATATTGTGTGTTTGATCTTCTGCATCAAGTGCCCAAAAGCCACTTACATCATCTAAACAGGACTATTGTTAAGGCAAAGATTAACTGGGCACAAATCAGACATCAAGCATAAGAACATCAATAAACCTGTCAGTGAACATTTTAACCTCCCTGGATGTACCACCAGGGACCTCAGGGTGGCAGTTCTAAAGAAACTGAAATCAGGGGCTCGCTCGGAATGTGAGATTGAAGAAAAAGAGATGATAAAGAAATCTGATTGTGTTAATCAGGGACTCAATAGGGACTATGGTTTCTATTGATATTGTAAGACTCAGGCAGTGCGATCCAATGTGGCTGTTTGTAACTCTCCAAACTCAGAGGATTATAGGCATCCTATCAAGGGCTGGAAAAGCGTGGAGACAAGGGTCCCTCTGCGCTTCTCCTGCCCTGCAAAAGTCTTAGATGGCTGATTTCAGCCATCTAAGTCTTGTGCCCCATGCTCATGAGGAGGACAGGCTGGGGCACTGTCAGGATACATCACATCCTGGCGGAGCCTGTCTCCTCCCCTCCCTGCCCCCCGGAATGCCCACCACATGCCAGCTCCGAGGTCAGCCTTCCGCCCTTGGAGCCGCAGCTGGCATGGTTCTTTCCACATCAGCTGCAAGGGCAGAGTGAGGGAGATCTGAATCCGGAGTCCCAGCTCCAACCTCGGAGTGCGTTTCCAAGGTTGGAGCTGGAACTCCGAATTTTCCTATGGCTGTCTAGACTCTGACCAGAAAAAACACACCATACTCAAGACAAAGAGCAATCAGAGAAGATCAATATCATTAAGCACATTTAAACATCTTATCTGAATGCCTTGACTCCCAGTTCACCTGTTTAAAATGGCACGCGTACTTGTGTATTTTAGCAAATCTGGCTCTGTTGAGATACATTCAAGATTCTTGAGCGCAGGCCTCCAGTAAATATTTATTACTGTCACTTCTGCCAAACAGATTTAAAAGCACTCCTCACTAATGGCAATTTCTCTCTTTCGAAAAACCCCCAAATGCAGCATGGATTAGTGAAGTCAGTACCATTTTTAAATTAATCCACTCCAATGACAAGACATTGTAACAAATTATTCCTCTGAATTTGAGTCATTCTTAAATTAACTGCTTCCCACAATTGTTATTTTCACTCCAAACCAGATTATGGTATTGACACCTTGGTCTGGCTTTGGCTTTATTTTCAGGGAAATTTCCCTGCTTAATAATGTGTTTCTTTTTCCTTGTTGGTCGCTGCAGTTGCTGTACTGCCTTGGAAAGCAATGTTGTGCTAGCTTCAGAAAACAATTCATTTTAGCCATTTAATGTTCTCTAGATAAGGGGAGGGGGAACCTTACTGGAATACAGAGAGTAGAACTACATGTCAGTGGACACATGAGCTTGCTGCCAAAAACAGTATCCCCATCTCAAGATCTCCCCCAATGTGTCGTATCACCCCATGTTGTGATATCATCATAATGGCTACATTTGGATGTCATGATAAACTATGGTTCATCATGACAGGAACAAGCCTAGCCTCCCCTGAATTTACATTCTCCCTCCTTCCCTCTCCTCCTCTGGGTACAGCCATGAGATCAGAAGCTTCTGCTTGTGTTTTTGATTATCCAGACTTTAGCATGTTGTATAAACCCTAAACTGTGGTTAATCATAATTATGGTATGCTGAAACATGTCAATTTCATAACTCTCAGTTTGAAGTTGGCTTGTTTCAAAGATTAACCACTGTTTGTTGGGTTAGACAACACGACAAGCCGCAGTTAATCAAAAATGGAAGTGAACATTTCCTAACTCCTCCTCACAGCAATGTCAGGGGGGGGGTGTAGCATGAGCATGGGGGGAGGCTCGGCTCGGCTCGGCTCATTCCCATCATGATAAAAATGGTTTAATGTGACACCTGAACATAAACAAAATGTGTTCCTCCAGTGCACTCAACCAAAATGGCTACCATTAGTGTGGGGTTGGGGAAATGCATAGGAACATAGGAAGCTGCCTTTAATTGTTTTTTTTAACAATATATATCATTGTTATGTATATTGTACTGTTTTTAATACTACATTTATATATATAATTTTTAATATTATTGATGATTTAATTCTATTTTTCACTTTTGTATTTTTCTATTTCTGTTTTAATTGCATGAGTTTTAAAGGTTGTGAGCCTTATTATTATCATTATTATTATTATTATTATTGAGTCAGATCATTGGTCTATTTTATTCCAGTATCATTGACACTGAATGGCAGCGGCTCTCCAGGATTTCAGGCAGAATTCTTTCCTAGCCCTACCTGGAGTTGCTGGGGATTGAACCTGGGACCTCCTGCATGTAAAACAAGTGCTCTATCACTAAGCCATGGCCCCTCCTGCCGATCCTGCATGATATGATGATCTCTTGATATAGGTGAGAATATATTTGATGGACCACAATATAAATGTAATAGGATAGATAGAAGTAGATGAAATGCAATATATAAATAAACAAATATTCAATAAAAGGGCAGTATCTATCTGTCTCACTCCGCTAGCAAGTTGCTAACAACCTGCTACTTCATCTAAAACCATACATCAAGAAATGCTTCATTTCTTGCTTTGATCAACTGTTTCATTTTAAGCAAAGTAGTAATGTCTAGGTAAACACAAGTGGTAATTTAATTTGAGAGGCTGTTGCCATTAAATAATGCCATTCATTAGCCTAAAAAAATCCTGCATAAACAAGAAATAATTCTGTAAATTGGGTAAGTGTATCAGCAACACTAAAACACTTGGCACATTCCTTTATAAGCAAAGTGAATAAAGGTAACAACGTTGACAGATGTTCCCTTCCTTTAAAAACTCAAATTCTTAATCTTAAGATATTTCAGCTCTACAGGATGCCATAAAACAGGTTCCAGCAGAACTGGCTCTTCCCTTATTTTCGAAATTTTAATCCGACAACCATAGGCACGTGGGTAGCTGATTTACCAGAATGTCATGCAACCCAGCAAGGTGGCTAGCTGACCTTGCCCCACATGACCATTGGCTATCCTATGGAAGACTCTTGTGGGTAGGCATTGGGCACAGCCAAGGGCAGGGCAGACAGGGCTGGATGAGGGATATAAAAAGAGAAATCTCACTGTGAAAGCTATTTTGGGCTTGGAAGTAGTTCCAACCCTGGTGGCTGTACCTAAGTCAAGTAAGAAGGAATATGCCAGTGAGGTAACTGGGCTCCCATTCTGAGGCCCTCTAAACATCTGGAGATCTACCTTCTGCTCACCCATTCTAAGGTCCCTGGGTGAGCAGAAGGTAGATCTCCAGATGTTTGGGGTGTCAGCTCCCTTAGGCCCCTGCCAGAATAGCCAATGGTCAAGAATCCTGGGAGTTGAAGTCCAAAACATCTGGAGATCTACTTTTTGCCCACCTCAGCTCTAAACGTACAGCTGCCAAGTGAGGAGATGGGGCTTGCAGCATGGAAACCTCCTAGCATCACAACATACTTGAAGTTGACGGAATACCTGGAGGTCACCGTGAAAATACAAAGATTACAGACTTTCACAAAACTGAGGTAAAAAGAGAGGCCAAAGAAAAGACAGGGTCCAAAATACAGAGGTCACCTCAAGTTCACCAACACAGTTCACCAACTGTGGAGTGCCTGCTGTGCAATGAGCTCACCCCCACGTGACACTGGGCTTTAGGGGTGATGGGGATATGGCTTAAGATGCAGAGACAGGGCGGCAGCAGCAATTTTAGAAAAGGTGTCTACCAAATCAGCCTTGTAGATAAGTCCACAAAAGTTACAGGCCTGCAAAACACACACAAAAAAGCTACCCTGCTGTGGGGGCTAGCAGAACAGGGAAGGAGAGTTCCATCCCTCCTGCAGTAGCTTGTTGTATTTCTATTCTGGGCACAGAGAAGGAACAGAATGCTTTGCCTGTACTCCACCAGCCGACTCACTCGCCTGCATGCAGGCTGTACCTGGTAACTACTATGAAAAAGAAAACCAGTTCTCAGTCAGTATTCACTGAATCCAAAAGTTTGGTGCATTGACTGTGGCTGCCTAAGATCACTTTAATGTGCAGATAGGTACCAGGATCCCCCTGACCAAGGCTGGCCCTACCATTTGGTAGGCACCTGATTTTGGGTTTCATGAAAGGGCAGCAAATTGTTATTTAATTTATTATTATAGCATTTTTATTGCTGGGAGGGGTGCTTGTGAGATTTTCTGCTTCAGGTCCCACCCCTGTGGGGTAAGGGGGCACCATTTACTGCTCCAGTTTAGGCAACAAGATCTCATAGGTCAGCAGACCTCATGTGGGAGTCCTGTGTTTCCCTGGATCTTGGCCTGTAGCCACATAAGTTCAGAATGAATAAATGGATGGGTGACAAATGTGCAGAAATCAGCTTTGGACCGCCTGTTTTGATAAATCAAGATGCAAAATATTGTACCAGCCAGGTGTCAGAAATGAATAGTGAACCTGCCAGCCGAGAAGTTTTCCATTTCTTAACCACCGTCCTGGTCTGTGACAGAACTGATTGGTCTGGTGACAGATCCTTCTACTGGCAGAGATAAAAAAAAAATGATCCCTCTTCAAATCACTATCTTTACGCCAAATTTGTTCGGGTCAGATGTGCTCAATATTGTAAATGTTTTGTGTTTGGGAAAAAGAGAAGTGCATTAATCCAAATCCACAGGGCTGTGGTGTGGTATTTCTTTCTGGAAAAATGTATTTCTCCTCTAAACAGAATTTGCGGGAGGCGAGAGAAGGAGAAAGAGCTTGTCTATTCATCATAATGCAAGCACGACGCATCAGATTCACTTTTCCACATCATTACCACAAAACCAAAACATTTTAGGACTCACCAAGACCTGAAATTCATCTACTTCAATCCCCAGTATTGTAAATGGTCAGTCCTAATCTATACTGATAGTTTAGTTAGGCTAATAATGTTCCCTGATTATTATAAAGACTGAGGTGGAGGTAATACGATAATTTTTATAAATTATAAACAGATAAACCAAAACACAGAAATCCAAAATGTCCAGAGTGACCCATCTCATGGTCTGGATAGGGAGTTTTCAGGATTACATTGGAAGCCATTTTTATAATATCCTTTGGGGCAGAAGTGAGAGATACCCATAGAAATCAATGAAGAAATCCAGGATTGTAGCTGAATTATGAATGGACACTAGTATATCTATCCCCAAAGAAAGGATAGAAGCAAAGAGGAGTCCATGCCATAACAGCAGCAGAACAGCATAAATGTGAAATCATTCTTCCGGGGGGGGGGGAGTTGCCCTTGGGCGTGTGTGGGGGGGATCAGTAGTTAAAGTCATACACTTCTGCATTGCTCAGGGTTCCCTGGCTATACGGCAGCCTCCCTCCTATTCCTTGGTGTTCCTGTTCTGCATCCAATCCAATTTGCACAGGGCCACCCATGTTCACTTTTAGAGGGAAGAACAGACCTTGTTCAGCCCCTCCAAATTAGGAAATGAAGTGCTGATGGGCCGTTACAACGAGTTCCTGGAAAGCTTGTATCTTAGATGGCTATTTCTGATCACTATCATGTGAGTTTGTGCCTGCAGGAATAAATTAATAAAAAGCAGAACGGGACAAAATACCTAAGTTGAAAAACAAACACATCAAAATGTAGAAGAAGAGCTTGATTTTTTGCTCTATTGCACAGTGGCAGCAGAGTATAGGGCTGAGTGCGGGTCAGAGTCAGAGTGATAACCCTGCTCTGGGGCCGAGATCTGGTCTTGCTCTTTGCACCAGGGTACGAGCAGCCACTGGCCTTTTCAGGGAGGGAAAGGGAGCAGCACGGCATTCTAAGGGCCATGGGAGCAGCCCTGCATGTTTCGCTGCGAATGGGGCAGTTCACTTGCTTCACCTAGGACAGTGATGGCGAACCTTTTTGAGCCCGAGTGGCCAAACTGCAACACAAAACCAACTTATTTATTTCCAAGTGCCAACACTGCAATTAAACCTGAATACCAAGGTTTTAGTTTTAGAAAAACAACTCATACAGTTGTCTGAACTAATTAACATATTTTGTCTTTAAAGAAAAACACAATAACAGAGCTTTCAATGATACAAACAGTTTTTTGTTGGAAAAAAAAATCAACTCAAAAAATTATTATAGTACTACATTGTACACATAGCCTGAAGGGAATTTATACAAACTTTTTAAATAATTAGGCACATGTATTTTTTGGATAAGGGATTCTCAACTTGTAATATGATTATAGGCCAGACTGAAATTGTATGGGGCAAGCTTTACTCCGGGTCCTTTCCCTGCTTCTACAGGTGTCGGATTAGTAAAAGTAAAAGTCAACCTGTACTAGGATGAGCAAGATAAACAAGAAAACTAAACGTGCTTGACACATTTTAAACACTTTATGTCTTGGACTGCAAACACTGCATTAGGTAAAAGTTTGCATTGGGCATGCTTTTGCACAATTAATGTGATTTTTGCTCTTGCATGCATGCTGATAATTTGTCAAACTTTGGCTCATACTCCGTTAGTTTGAGAGCAACAAACATGCAGCACTCAGGTCAACTGTTAGGACTTTACATCCAAGCCATGCTCTGTGCATCATTCTTCAAAATCTTTTAAATGTGATAACAATGTAGAAAAGAATTATGTAACAGGAATTCTAGAATAAAATCATTCTGTTGCACACTATGAGAAAGAACAAGATCATTAGTGTTTTGCAGAAGGGGACGGTCTTTTCGCGATCTGGTGACCAATGGCTCGAGTGCCCACAGAGAGGTCCCTGAGTGCCAGCTGTGGCACCCATGCCATAGGTTCGCCATCACTGACCTAGGATGCTCAAGTAGCTCCTGCAGCAGGGGCGGTGCAAGGTTCCAAAAAGATCTGGGGCTCAGGCTAATTTATGCTAATTTACCTATGCTCTAAAGTCTATAAAGGACCCTGTCTCCTAAGGACAACCCTATTTGTAAAAGGGATATATGGACAGGGGAGAGGAGGGCATTTGATTTCAGAAAAAAACTCAGGCAGAAAGATTCGGGGGGGGGGGAGCAGGAGGTGAAGCACATGTGGGCAAAAAGCCAGGGGGATCGGATGCAGCAGAGATCATCAGGGCCCCTGCACCATTTTTTTTTCCAGCAAGTGCCCATGGACAGCAGGGCGGTGGGGCAGATGGCCTCCCAGAGTTTCGGGGCTCCAAATGAAAGATTTGGGGTTCCAGCCCTACTGGGCTGCCCCCTAAACACTGCCTGTGTGTTGCAGTGAAAAAAAACTACCAGGTAAATAACCAATTCCCTGACTGCTTTGCAGCACAGCCATGGAGGCTGATGGGGCGAGAGTAGATAGATGACAAAAGGTTCATTAGTAAAAAAATAAAATTATGTGTCAAACAGAAGAAACCAAAGAACTGTTTACTAGATTCATTAACTATAGGGACAGGAGCATTAGCTTCCAATTGCACAAAGATAGATGTAGGACAGGCTTGTACAACTTAGTCTGGAAACAAGGCCCTATGAGGAGAGACGGAAAGAACTGGGCATTTTAGCCTTCGGAAGAGGAGACTGAGGGGAGATATGATAACACTCTTCCAGTACTTGAAGGGTTGTCACACAGAGGAGGGCCAGGATCTCGTCTCAATCATCCCAGTTTGCAGAACATGGAATAATGGGCTCAAGTTACAGGAACCCAGATTCCACCTAAACATCAGGAAAAATTTCCTGACTGTTAGAGCAATAAGACAATGGAACCAACTACCTAGGGAGGTGGTGAGCTCTCCCACTCTGGAGGCATTCAAGGTGAAGCTGGATGGCCATCGGTCAGGTATGCTTTGACCTGGATTCCTGCATTGAGCAGGGGGTTGGACTCGATGGCCTTGTAGGCCCCTTCCAACTCTACTTTTCTATGATTCTATGAACTGTGGCAACCCATCAAGCGAAGAGCAACCCACCAGCCCACGTATTACGGCTTGCCAAATGTTTGCCAAATTCCACGCCTCTCTTCTTGTAGTTCCAGGTAAAGTCAGGTGGTTTATCAAGGTTGTTTTTTTTTCAGGGGGCAGCCATATATGACTGTTGGGCTCTACTGTCTTTATGGGTCACAACTTATACAGGCATGAGGAGTTGCTATAAACCAGGAGTGTTGAGCCACTTTCAGCCGGAGGCCAAATTCAATTCTGGAGAAGCTCTTGGGGTCTGCATTCCAGTGGTGGGTGGGGCCAGAAATACCAGCACATTTTAGCTTAAAGCTCTTGTTTCCAGTAATTAAGGAGTAGGGCATTAGAGCCTTTTTGAATGAGGAAAAGAACTGTGCACAAGCTGGAAATTGGTGGTTGGGGGGGGAAGGTAATGGAGCCATGGGAAGGGGGCATGGCTGTCTGGGGAACCTTAAAGGACTGGATTGGGACCCCAAGTTGGCTTGGTTTGTCCCATGGGCCTGAGGCTCAATCAGGGCCGGATTAAGAGCATTATGGGCCTGGTGCTGAGGATTTTGGTGGGCCTTTTTATGGAAATAAATAAAATGAAGACGCAATTTTATATTAAAACAAATTAAATATTTTAATTACCATTAAAGTGCCAAAACAGAAACATATTGAAAATATTTCTTTTTTTGTAAACAATAAGCTTGTTAACTCAATAAAACCGTTATAAATAGAACATTCACAACAACCATTTTTAAATAAACATAAACCATATAAACAATTTAAATATAAGTGTATGATGTTTGGCTCATAAAAATTTGTTCCTTAAAGTATTATTATTATTATTATTATTATTATTATTATTATTATTATTAAAGCATCATAATCAATACAGCCTGCGTTATGATTATGGTGCAGAGAGTAACTCTTGAAATAAATAGCAACCACTAGTTTTAAACACACAAACAGGTTATTCACTGAACTCTAACCTGCATTTAAACTAAATGAATCAAGCTGGTAGATTAAAATAAAATTACACATTAACTTTTCTTGCTTTTTTACTTGCAAATTCCTCCATTGTAGAATCAAGATTAAGCTCGTTCAGCAAACCATTTTCAATGCACAACAGAGAGAGCGCATTTAAACGCTCCTGACCCATGGAAGACCTTAGTTCATTTTTCAAACGTTTTAATGCTGAAAATGAACGCTCACCACTGCAGTTGCTGACCATTAAACACAAATACATGCGGAGGGCCACAAATGTATTTGGAAATGCACCGACTAGAGATTGTGCAATCATAAAGTTGTACATTTGTGTTTCTTGACTCCCATGAATGTCTTGATTTGCAGTGGAAGATTGGTACATTTTGAAAATAGATGAAAACTGTACAATTTCGTCTGCAAACAGGGGTTCAAGATCTTCAGGATATTTTGACACTAGTGTAGTGGCTCTGGAACATAGACTATCAGCTTCTAGAGTGCATATTTCTGATAGAAATCCAAATCTTTCTTGAATTATATTGTATGCTGCTTGCCTGTGCCTCAGTGATTCTGTCAATTGGTCAATTATAGGATAAAAGGTATGCACTTTAAACCTCTCAGAGGGTGTCATATCAGCATTAGCATCTTCTGCATCACCATAGTCCCACCTCCTATTTCTTTTCACTTTCCTTCCACGTTGTAGCTGGTACTCCTCGCAGCCGGAAATATTTTTACCCTGCTGTTCAAATTCAGAGAATCTAGAACGGAGAGACTGCACAAAATCCTTTAGAGAGTTCAGCATGTCTGTTGCTGTATGCAGATCTAATTTTGCATCTTGGAGACACTGACTGGTTCTGTGAAACCTTGGTAAAATGTCAGACCATACTTCAACAATCATTATTCCAGTTTCCAATTGATCCATGACATTATTTAGGCCCTTTGCTTGTAAACAGACCTCTCCCTTTGTGGATTCATCATTCATAATATTTGAAAGGACATCTCTGATAGTACTATAGCCTTTTTGTAAGGCATTCACAGCATCATGGTGAGCAGACCAACGTGTATCAGATAACCTTTTTAATGTCGGTATACCACATAGTTTGAAACTATCTGTTAACAGATTCCATCGATGAGTTGAAGCAGAAAAAAAACAATACAACTGCTGCACAAAATTAAAGAACGAAACTGCAACTGGACAGCTGTTTACGGCATTTTGTCCAACAAGATTAAGTGAATGTGCACAACAAGGAATGTATTCAGCAAGTGGGTTTTCCCCCCCAAATTAAGGCCTGCATACCATTATATTTGCCACTCATATTAGATCCGTTATCATAAGACTGACCCCTGCAGTCTTTGATGGAAATTCCATTTTCATCCATGAACTGCAAAATAATGTTTGCTAGCTCCATACCAGTGTGTCCGTGCATTGGAATGAATTTCGTAAAACGCTCCACTGGACCACTAGGTAGTACATAGCGAAATATAATTGTTAGTTGATCACAATGTGCTATGTCAGGGGTGGAGTCAACAGAAATTGAATACTATTTGGCTTCTTTTATCTCGTTTATGATTTGCTGCAGCACTTGCTGACCAATCAGTTCAATAAACTCATCACATATCGTTGATGATAAGTACCTCCACGTTTTTTTAACCTCTAGGGCAGTCTTCCCCAACCGGGGCCCTTCCAAATGTTTGGGGCCCCAGCTCCCATCTTCCCCAGCCACTGGCCATGCTGCCTGAGGCAAATGAGAACTGTAGTCCAAAATATCCAAGAGGGATATTTGGTGAACTCTGTTCTCTGGGGTTTTTCAAAATAAAACTTAAAATGCCACACAATTCCCCATGAAAGCGCACGTGCACACACACACACACACACACACACACACACACACACAGTATTAGCCAAGCAGGTGACATTTTGCAGGCGGCAGGAGGATCAACACCCCCAAAAGGCAGACACCCACATCCACAAACACACAGCCCTCTCTTACGTTCAGTTTGGCTCACAAAAGAGGGAAAGCCCTTTTACAGAAAAAAAGGAGGAGAAGGAGAACTTTCAGATCAAAAGAGTCAAACTTTTGAACCTTACCTGTGCAGAGGAGGGCCATCAGGACCAGCGGCAGGTAAAGACCATCCCAGAGGTTTGTCCCATAGCAAGCAGAAGTCATGGTGGAGATTTTGGAGGCGGGTGGGCAGAGAGGGGTTGCTTGACGGAGCAAAAACTCAAAAACTCCTGCAGCTTATCAGTAAGGGTCTTCCCAATTTCCCCCAAATTATTTATTAAAAAAAAAAAAAGCAGCCACAACAAAAAGCCAGGAAGCTTTGCTTGACCAAGAATAATTGTGTTGTTCTTGTTGCTTTGTTTCATTTTTGTTTTTTTGTTAAACTAGCATTTGAACAATTGAGCTGCGAATCAGAAAGATCTTTTGCTCGAGGCTGGAGAGAGAGGCCCCTTCTAAATCTGAATATTACAGACCCTAGCAAGCCCCCCATGTGCTAGAAGTTCTCACAAAGAAATGTAGTAACAGTGATTGAAATGCAAAGCTACTGAAATGTAATTTGAGAACAACAGTTCTTGCTAGGTCTTGCCTCAAGCCTGTAATGCAGATGTGCTTAGAACACCTTTCTAATCTTGAAAAAATCATTAATTATGCTGAATGATAACGATCAGAGCTAACTCCGAAGGGGGGGAAATCGCCGTGTGTCCCTATAATTGTGGGCCTATTTTCTGTTAAGGGCCTGGAGCTGCCGCTCCAACAGCCCCTAGCTTAATCCGGCCCTGGGCTCAATCCCCACCCACCCTACAGCTATGAAGCTTAGGGGGGAAACTTCCTGAAGAAAGCTGAAAACCATTAAAGCTTTTGTACGCTGAACGTAGGCTACATGAATGGCAGGGCCCAAATGCTGGGTCCAGAGAATCACAAGACAACTTGCTCTTATGTGGAGGACTGCCTTAGTAAGTCATTCATATTTCTTCCCAAAGCCAGGTTCAGGGCTGCTTATTCCTACGCAGGGCTGGTTAAACTTTTCAATCGCAGAGTATAAGAGCAGTTCATCAATGGAACAGTCTGTCTAGATAGGTTTAAGAATATTCCTGGGAGCATTTCAAATAACAACAACAACAGACAGTAGAAGCATCCATTAGGATGCCTTAGGAACACACTCCTCAGCCTCAGGATTGCTGTTTAGAGTCGATGAATTATGAAATGCCCAACCTTTCTTAGTCTACACCAGGGCCCTCCAACCTTGGGTCCCCAGATGTTGCTGGACTACAGCTCCCAGAATCCCTTGCCATTAGCCATGCTTGCTGGGTATGCTGGGAGCTATAGACCAGCAACATCTGGGGATCCAAGGTTGGAGAGCCCTGGTCTAGAATCTGAAAATGCAATAAATGACGAACACCTCCCAGCTCTCCATATTTTAAAATAAAGTATGTTGCTAACCTGGGCCACGATGCAAAAGGGTCTGTTTAAGCACATATAAGGGAGTCACATCTGCCGCTGGGACTATTCCTGGCAACCATGGCCACTGTAACTCTCACAGCTAATGAAATGATCTGATGTTTTATTTGTAAACTTATTTGGCTCATCTATGGGAATCAGTCAGTCAGTCAGGCGATCACTCGTGACCGAGTAAGATTGTCTTCCAGGATAAAAAAAAAAAAGAAAATTTACAAAAAGGAGATTTTAAAAGGAGGAAAATTCTAAAGAAAATTGTGTAGACTCTAGCGATGGGTTCGTAAGTGATTGTGGAGGCCAATTCTAGATCCACACAGCTTCCCACAGTGAGGACACAGGTTACCAGATGGAAGATGGTCCTGTAAAGGATTCATTTGACGTGCTTTTCGCTTAGCACGTTTCTCCCTTTCACCTTGCACTCGGGCTTCTTCAAAGTCCATGGATCCTTTGTGAAAGGCCAACCTCCAGTTAGATCGTTCATGGGCCAGAGCTTCCCAGTTTTTGATGTTTATATTGCATTTTTTTAGATTAGCCTTAAGAACATCTTTAAACCTCTTATATTGACCACCGATATTCCGCTTTCCATCCTTGAGTTGGGAATAAAGTAACTGCTTTGGGAGACAGGCAGTCAGGCATTCGAACAACATGACCGGTCCACTGAAGTTGGCGTTGAAGGATCATTTTTTCAATGCTAGTAGTCTTTGCTTCTTCCAGTACACTGACATTTGTTCGCCTATCTTCCCAAGTTATTCGCAGGATTTTCCGGAGGCAACGTTGATGAAATCTTTCAAGGAGTTGGAGGTGACATTTATAGATAGTCCATGTTTCGCAGGCATACAATAAAGTTGGTAATACAATGGCTTCATAAACTAGTGTTTTGGTCTTCTTACAAATATCCCGATCCTCAAACACTCTATGTTTCATTCGAGAAAACGCGGCACTTGAGGAGCTCAGACGATGCTGGATTTCACTGTCGATGTTAGCTGTAACAGAAAGATAGCTGCCAAGATAGAGAAAATGATCGACATTTTCCAGTATTGTCCCGCCAAGCTGGATAGATGGCATCACCAAAGGGTTAGCTTGCACTTGCTGATGAAGCACTTTGGTTTTTTTGATGTTAAGTGAGAGACCAAGTTTTCCGTATGCTTCTGCAAAAGCATTTAGGATAGTTTGGAGATCATCCTCTGAATGTGCAGAGACCACATTATCATCAGCATACTGAAGTTCCACAACGGAGGTTGTAATTACCTTACTTTTTGCTTTCAGCCTGCTGAGATTAAAAAGCTTTCCATCTGTTCGATATATAATTCCCACACCAGCGGGAAGTTTCCCCTCGACAAGATGTAAAATCATGGTGATGAAAATAGCAAATAATGTTGGGGCGATAACACATCCCTGTTTAACACCTGATCCCACTTTAAATGGAGCACCATGAGAGCCGTTGTTGTCCAAGACCGTAGCCGTCATATTGTCATGGAGAAGTCGCAAGATATTCACAAATTTATTGGGGCATCCAATTTTCATAAGGATAGTCCAGAGAGCTGTTCGGTCTACAGTATCAAAGGCCTTAGCCAGATTAATAAATGCCATATAAAGGGGTTGATTTTGCTCCCGGCATTTTTCTTGGAGCTGACGTGCAGTAAAAATCATGTCTACTGTCCCTCTAGAAGGGCGGAAACCATATTGAGTTTCAGGGAGGAATCACAGCAGCAGCAACACCAGCAGCAGCAGCAACACCAACAAATGAACAAAAAACTTCCTAAGGAAGCCTCATTCATTTATCCATGTATAAACAGCTCCTTTGGTCTACTTATCTCAACATGGAAATGGAGGAAAGTGTGAACCCTTAATTATCCAGGGCTTATTTCCTTGCTTTACATTTGCTCATTTCTGATTACTTCTCAATGAATTTTAAAAACTGATCTAAGTTTGAAACTAGTTGAGGGGTTGTTACACGAGGGCATCATCTGCAGACACCCTGAACTAAATCCAGCACTGAGGTCCCAGGATTTCTCCAACCATGCAAATGAGCCAACAGCACTTGCAAAGTCTTATTTCAGCTAAGGCTTTTTGTCATGACCTTAAAGGAGTTTTTATGTGGCAATACTAAGATGCAGTAAGTGTTACCCAGTATGTAATAAAATTACAATGAAACCTATCCTATGAATATTTTCCTGAATGTTTTGACACATACATTTTTAAACAACAGCTTACAATTTTTGATGATTAGATTTGGGACACACACTTTCTGCATTAAAAAAATACCGGTAAATAAATCCCTTTCTCAACAACTTCAGTTTCTCAATCCACCATTATAATTCCTCTGGGGCAGAAAGGCAAAATGTAGATCTAATTATGCAAACATGAAGCAAATACGTGGCTAACTCTTTAAAAGCATTCTAGTACAGTCATAGCAAAAAAACAAACAAAAAAAAAGGATTCAAGTTATGGTTCCATGGAGAATACTCCTCCTGCAGAAGGGAGTCCTTTCACAATGACTTTCAGCAGTTTAGTTTCATAGTTATTAGGTACATTAAAATGTTTGCATTTGGAGACTACCTATGAAATACCATCTGGAAATCTGCAATTGTTGCAGACACTCAAATTATAAATTTATAAAACTACAGATGTTGTGCATCCAATAAAGGATGCCAGAACTGAATGTTTTTGAAGTGTGAGTAGCAGTGGAGGCTGGTGGCTCAAACATCAGTGGGGCAGTATATCCACTCCGGGTTGTAGTCTGAACTTTTAAGGAGCTATCCATGGTGCTGAAACTATTTTGGAGATAGGGTTCAGCCCCACGGATAGTTCCTTTAAGTTTCAGACTAAAACTCAGAGTCGATACACCGCCCCACTGACATTGGAGTCACCAACCTCCACTGGCTAATAGGAACTGCAGTCCTGATTCAGTAACTGAGCGCTGCTGTTGGCAACTCTTGAGGTGCACAACTAAGGATGCAGTCTTACGCACACAGACCTGAAAGTCAGTCCCATCCATGGAACGCAGTGGAAGTTACCTCTTAATAAGGAGGAACAGATAAGATCCAGCTGCAAGTCCACATACCAAATGGAGCTTTTCACTTCACATTTTTTGAAGCCAATCAAGGGTTTGAAAAACAGTTTTTTTATATGGGATGGAAGGCGTGGAATGTGTTCAAGGGGACACATTCCAAATCCACTGAGCACACCTAAGAGAGCTCTCTGGATTGTATCCCACCTCTCTCTCTCTCTCTCTCTCTCACACACACACACACACACACAGGCTTCTATATAAACCATGGAAAGAGCTAGAGAAGAATTGCTGCATCCTCTTTTATAGTTATTTCCTGGATGCTCTGATGGATTTCTGCTTGCATTTTGTTTGGATGGCTCTAATGCCAAGGGTAATGTTAATGGTGGCTAAGGTTTTTTTTTAACATTGCTATTAACACCAGATCTCAAATGGTGGCAAACTATGCTGTACTCAAACTCAGAACATGGCTTTCTGCTTTTTTCCCTGTTTTTCTATTATGGTTGGTTGACTAATAAATCTGATTATGATATATAAACTATAGTAAAATGCAACCAGGGAAAGGGACATTAAATTATACCTTATTATTGAAGCTCTGTGGAATTAGCATACTTAAAAAGAGCAGAGATATAAAAATGAATGATACTGGGTGTGCTAGCAGCACTACTTTCAGTCGTGCTTGAAAAAATGCCAAAGTAACACTTCCAGGAAGATTGATTGGTCCGGTGAGTAAAATTTCAAAAGAAATAAAAGGTGGAATTACTTTTCTTAAGCAAAAAAGAAAAGAAGTGAAAAGACTTATTGGAATCTTGGTAAAGTTACAGGAAATAAAAATCAATCCAGAGCACTTATACACATAAGTGAAACTATAATAATATATTGTAGAGGCGGGGGAGAGGAGCAAATTTATTTGCTATCGTGTCTAGGAGAATGTTGCATAAAGGAAAGAAACAAAGTGGGGGGAGGAAAACAACAAATGGGATCTGTGCAGAGAAATAAGCTTTCTTCCATTTGCTTCTCTTCTTGATGGATACGTTCTATCAAAACAACATGGAGTTGCTTGTGCAGTGATAGTTTCTGGGCTTTAGGTACATCCACTGGCTAACGGATGGTCAGAGCAGTCAGTACTGACAGCTACCATCGCCTGTTGGGAGGGCAGAAGCTGGACCTTCCCCTTCCTGTCAATAGGTGATCACTGAAGCCAGACCAGACGCCATCTGTTCGGTGACTGCCCATAAGGATCTGTTGATGAAAGTCAATATATAAAACGTCTACAGTGTGGATTTAATCTCTGTGTGTGTGTGTTTTTTAAAGGAAAAGCATAAAAAAAGCAAAACAAGCAGACCTATCAGGATTGAGACACAATTAAATGTATTAGTCAGTATGCTGAATAGGAATTATGAGGGCTATTAACACTTGAGGCTTGAAGATACTCAGCTCCAAAATGGCAATTTTCCGTAAACTCTTTAAAAGCTTAAATAGGAGTTTGCTTTCTCAACTTCGCATTGTTGTGTTGGCACAAGCTCCGTTCCCTTTAGTGCAGCTTTATGGGGCATGAATTGTATGCCAGTGGACTAAGTTAGTAAGTGCTGAAATGTCGGGAAAGCAGTTTCTCAGAGAGAGAAGATGCCATCACTTATTCACAAAAAGATCCCCCCCCCCTCTCTCTCACACACACACACGTATGACTGTGGATTGTATTTTTGGGAACTGCAGTTCAGACTAGATATAATTCACGGTCACTACCAAAGGACTGGCCTTTTAATTTAATTTTTTTAAAGGAGGAGGAGGAAAAGAGGAAGATAGAAAAATAAAACTAAACTAAAAGGCAGCCTCAAGAAAACATGCTAAACTTATTCTACTGACACCAGCCAATGACTGGAGCGGCAATAACAAGTATACTCAGCAGTACACGCACTACAGACATTTTCAAGTTAAATAAGCAACACCAGGATCGGCTGGACTTTTTTTTTTTTAATCTGTCAGAAACACAAGCTATGGAAATGATGGGTTTGCCCCTTCGTTTTCCTCAGTGCTCCCTCTGAAATTAATTAGGTATGCTTCTGAGACCATCACAGCAAGGAAGAAGGCTCCACAATTCTGCAAGTACAGAATGCCATAGCTCAGACTGCGAAAACACATCCAGGAGGACATATACACATACCATGCACTGGCAGACAGACTGATGGCTCAATCCTGCGCTCCACTGAACAGCAACTGCACAATATGGGATCTGGTACAAGACCCCTGCCCACCCCCCCAGCTCTGGAAGTGTACAGTCCTGCCGCTTTGGAGAGACTGTCTGAGCCATCACCAATGGTGCCCTCCACTGTATCCTGTGTACTGCTGCTGCAGCCTTAGCTCCCTAGCACCAACACAGGGCTGCAGTGCAAAATAGTGTAGCTATGCGACTTTAGAGCTTTTAAGGAAGCCTGCCACACTGGCACAATGTGCCCACCAGTTTACTGGTCTGAGATTGTTCTGTCTGAACCGAGCCAAAGGAAGGAACAGAAGTGTATTTCCCAGCTGTAGTTTTCCCGCATACTGCAGCTAATTCTGAATGCTCTAATGCCAAACAGGTTATACCCAATGTTAGTCTAACTTAAGTCCCATTCATGTCAATGGGTCTACTTTAAATGCTGCTTAAATTGCACTGGTACAAGCCTCTGCTTGCCCACTACAGCCATAATGGAAGCACAGGGCAGGCAGCAGCATGAGCAGGTGTGGATGCCATAGCTGGAAGCATTGCCCTTAGGTTGGAGGAGCGCAATACTGCTTACAACTGGTAATAGTCAGAGCAAACATCATCCTCTGCCTGACCTTGTCAGCTAAGTGCAAGTCACAATCCAAGCAAAAAGAGTGTGCAATATCAGGCTGTCAATCCCATCTGCGCTATCATTACATACACCTGTCCACTTTTCTTTTTTTTTAAACACACAAATGTGTATATCTTTGGTTAAAATTAGAAAAATTGACTGTCGCTAACTAACTTGCTTTGTTCACAAGGAATTCTAGGAAGACAGATAACCACCTGATACAGGCAGGAAAAAATCAGTCCAATAAAACAATGGTTTCTCGAACCAAGAATGAGTGTTGTGCCCAAGCATTCCTCCTTCTTCTTGCATGCCTTAATACAAGACCTCTGGGGTTTGCTAATCCACAGTTTCTTATTCCCTCCAAACCAAGAACCTGTGGATTAAGCTTTGACTACAAACCAGGATTGCAAACCAGGTTAAATCCTGGTTTGCAATCCTGGTTTGTAGTCAAAGCTTAAACCCTAGTTTCCCAGTTTAAATGTAACAGGAAACTGTGGTTTAATAAACCCCAGAACTATTGTATTAAGGCATGTAAGAAAATGGAAGCAAAAAGGGGAAGAAGGAGCACACTGACACAATGTGCCCACCAGTTTATCGGACTGAGATTGCTATGTCTGGACTCAGCCAAAGGAAGGAAAATAAGTGAATTTCCCAGTTGTAGTTTTCCTGGATACAGCTAAAAATTCCATTTCTCAGAAGCTCTTGGGCCCCACATATCCGTGGTGGGCAGGGCCAAAGGCAAAAGTGGCAGTGGCAAAAATACCAGCCAATTTTAGCTGAAAGCTCTTACTGTCAGTAACTAAGCATTAGGAAAGGCATTTCAACCTTTTAGACTGGGAACAAAACCACACTAAAGCTGGGAAATGATCAGTGGTAGAGGGAAAGGGTGCACAGCCATCTGGGAAGCCCCAGAATGTGAAATTTGGTCCCAGACCTGAGGTTCTGCACCCCTGCTCTAATGCTTTTGTTAGTGTTTTGACGTTAAGAGGTCCAGCCTTCAAGGAAAGTGAGAAAGCAACAGGGACTAACCCCCATTTCATACAAATTCCAAAAGAGCAGCCACATTAGCCTGTGGGACCTTAAGGATGACCGTAGGAGCAGGAGCTTCCACACGCAAGAGCCTGCTTCACCTAATATATACTGATTGCTTGGGTCCATGTTGTTCACCACATTTGCCTTTTCAGGAACCTGAGTTATCGCAGGAGCTTTATGTTTAATTTTGCTTGATTTTCTGTTTACTAAACGATATGCAAATGGCACAAAATTCTATCGGAGAGAGACAGCTGCCACAGCGTAACTTGTTATCAGCGGAAGTGCAATTAAGACAGTTACAGAATGCAAGCCATCATTGACGGAGATGTAGTTTAATCAAGTTTCACCCACAAAACGACCCTTCAGAGAAATTGGTGTGTGAGATAAGTTCGATTCGAATGTGAGCAGAAAAACTGACTTGGTAGGCTAAGAATAGTTCAAATACATGGACTGAGAGACAGAGCTGACTTGAATGGAGGTTGTGCTGTTATATCCCACCTTTTTTCCTGCAAGGAACCCAAGGAGGCTTACATAATCCTCCTCCTCCTCCTCCTCCTCCTCCTCCTCCTCCTCCTCTCCATTTTATCCTCACAACAACCCTGTGAGGTAGGTTAGGCTGAGAGGCAGTGACTGGCCCAAAGTCACCCAGTGAGTTTCATGGCCGAGCGGGGACTAGAACCGAGATCTCCCGAGTCTCAGTCCAACACTCGAACCACTACGCCACACTGGCTCTCCATGGCTGTAATGCCTGGGCTCTACCAGACCTCATTTTCTGCAATGGGCCATAGCACACAGAAGGAACAGGGCTGTTCCAGAGGTGCCTTCTGGTGGGCCTTCTCCTCCATTTCTGAGCCCTGTTGGGCTTACCTTGGGTTGGTGGGCAACAACAGCAGTCCAAGCTGTTGTTTGGGACCAGGGAACATGAAGGACTGCCTACCCCCATAGTAAGAACCTGCCTGGGCAATAGGATCAGCTTCTGGGGCCCTGCTCATAGGTCTGCCTGTAAGATCAATTATGTCTGCCTGTCAGACATAAGTCTCCGAACACGGAGGCTTTTGTGCATCCAATGCATGGTGCGAGGCGTGGTGGCAGCAACCTTCGCCGCTGTGCCTCACGCCTTGCATTTCATCCAGGCATCCGTTTTCAGCCATCTAGATGAAGCTCTCTGGAGAGGGAGGGAAGGAGGCTGGGGTGCCGTCTGGCCCCCAGTCTCCTCCTCCTCCTCTCCCCGCCCCCCAGCACGCCCCCTTTTTCTATTCTCCAAGGCTGATTTGCAACCTCAGGGAGGCAGCTGGCGCGGTTCTTTCCGTGACAGCTGCAAGGGGGGGCGGGGGCTCAGCCTTCAGAGTCCCAGCTCCGAGCTCACAGGACCTTGGAGCTGGGACCCCGAATAATCCTATGTGTCCCCCCAGGCAAGGTCAGAATGTCATAGAATGTTAAATAAATAAAGTTGTATTTTCATATATATGCATTTCATATGTATTCATTGATATGGATATATACAAATCTGTGTGTGTGTGTGTTTCTTCTCTCTTTTTATATTTCCCCCCTTAAGAATGAATAGATGAATAAATAAAACAAATGAAGCAGCAACGGGCAACTGGGTCTAATTGCCATTTTAATTTCCCACAATGCCACAGGTCAATTGGACAATTTTAATCAGGCTAAAGGCAGCCACATGGTGCTGCTCTGAGCTCAGTTTAAAGGGGAGCAGGGCAGGAGTGAGTGGTGGGCCTTTCCAGAGCGCTGGGTCCCTCGTACCTGCCCGTGGATGCTGCTGGGCGCTGATGCCAGCCCTGCACGGAATTGGGGAGGGGAATGTGTTGCACCGTCACAGTGCAGGAATTTTGTAGATCATGCCATAACTATGAAACCCTCCAGGAAACCTCCCCCCCCCCCGGACAACCCTGTAGACAATGCAGACAGCTTGAGGATCCCCCCCCCCATCTGAAAGCTTCAAGAAGCAACACTGTACAGTTCAAATAAAATGTATTCAATTTTTTAATTTTTGTCCATTTATTGAGCAGTTATTTGGGAGATAGTTTCAGAAATAATGCAATTTCAAAATGCAATATAAATACGATGCATGTATTTATTAAATGAAATGTAGCTATCCAAAAGGGCAGCTCTTCAGCTTTCCCATTAGTCAGATACAGCAAGCTCAGCATATCTGAGATGTTTCAATTTATTAAGGAGCAAATGAGCCCATTTCATTTGGGAGATTTAAGTGTCATTAAAACTCATTTTCTATTTGTATTATTTTCCTCCCAGGGATGTATTTGTGTCCTGACTTAAATAAAGGACTTGATACATTTCTCTTCATAGTAAGGACACCACATCTTCCCATTTGATCTACTACTGTGCTCAGCTACCTTGTACAACAACATGAGCTATTTACACCTAGATATGTTTGATCTGTGTCAGAGCATTTGCACAACTCAATTCAAACATTACTCAAGTATGGCATTTTCCTCCCCATAAGCAGGAGCAAAAAAATCACTTCTTTTTTGCTCTCTTCTGAACCCAGTTTGTGAGTAAAGTTCATGCACATGGCTTCAGGGTTACCAGTTTGCTACAATTCCATATGGATAGTACAGCCTTGTAAAAAGCCACTCACTTGGTCGCCTATGGTGAATATACAGGCCTGTGGCTTACACTGGGTCAGCTTGTCTGAGCGTGGAAAGCTAAGCAGGGTCAAGCCTGGTTGTTACTTTGATGGGAGACCCCTCCTCTAGTTTCCTGCATTGAGCAGGGGGTTGGACTCGATAGCCTTGTAGGCTTCTTCCAACTCTATGATCTATGAAATCTATGAATAAAAGATTGCTTCTGGGCAACCAGGCAGAGAAGCTCTTGTGAACTGGAAAAGGGATGGTTCTCCCAGTATATGTGGAAGCAGAGTGGTAAAAAAAGAAAAAGAAAAAGACTGCAGATGAACAGAAGGGCTACTTTTTCAGACTGACATATTTACCATCAGCTGGTTCCATCCTGAGTCCATTACTCACTTCTTTTGGAGGGAAGAGCCTAGAACCTGGACTGTATCATTAAGTGCCAGGTCCAGGAAAAACTGCCACTCCAAACACCATTATTAAAGTTTGTGCAGATTTCAAAAGATAAACTGCTTTGGGACCCAGCTTAGCAGAAAAACAGGATAGAAATATATAATATAATATAATATAATATAATATAATATATTAATTAATTAATTATGGACTAGTAACTTCAGAGAGATTGTGTGTGCGTATATCTATATATACTTCCAACTTTTCGGCCTTTTCCCTAAAACAGGGGTGGGCAACTTCTGGGGGCCAATTTTCCCCATGGAGGGCTGCTCCTCCCTGCCACCAGAAAAACTGCCCCTGCTACCACACTGCCAAATTTGCCACCAAAATTCAGTGGTGTGGTAGCAAAAAGTGACTATTTCTCTTTAAAACAAGGTGCAGTGGGATTTTGTTTGAAAGAGAAACCCCTGCTTTTTTTTGCTGCTGCTGCTACCACCTCACAAAATTCTGGTGGCAAGAGCCTCCCCTGAGGCCCACCTGGCGCCAACTCTACTATCTTTTCGGCACCAGGTTAAGACTGCCCTCTACATGCAGGCTTTAAATAACTAAATGGTATACGGTGGGGTGGTAAATTGTTTTAGCGGTCGTGTTTTATCAACTTGTTTTTAGTTTTTGTGATATTTTTAAAATTGGTTTTAAATTTTTATAATGCTTTTATTGTTCATATTTAATTGTATTTTATTGTACTTTTTAACTGATTGCTGTACACCACCCAGAGAGCTTTGGCTATTGGGTAGTATAGAAAATGAATGAATGAATGAATGAATGAATAAAAAAGGCTAGGGAGGCACATGCAGGGTTTTTTTTTGGGGGGGATGCTCCCCACGGCTTCAAAAATTGTGGAAATTTTACATCTCTAAAGTGCAGTCTTATACATGTCCACTCAGGTGTATGTCCTACTGATTTCAATGAGGCTTACTGTCAGGTAAGTGTTATAGGATTGCAGCCTACATACATTTACTTAGAGAGGTGAATAGTCTTCTCTGGAGAGGGAGACAGGACTGAGAAGTAAAATCACTTCTCAAAAACATATTAAATGGACAATTAATTCCATAGCCTATCAGTCAGTAGCGCATGTCTCTAGAACTAAAGAAGGATGTTGTTTATGGGATAAAATGTAGTTCCATTGACTTTCTAAGGAGCTCAACACTTCAGTTGGCACCATGATCTGTACAAGTCTCTTTGAGGTTGAAAGCTTCGCAGAATCTCATTGATAAACATCAGAAGGAAAAGGAATATGTCAAATGATTAATGTGCTTGAGATTCATAGTAGTCTCGTTGCTTCAAAAGATCAGAACTAATACTGTACAGAATGAAATATACAACTTGCTAGAAGTGGCAGAGCAAGTCTGGACACTGGGCCACACAATCATGCAATATATTAAATCATCCTTTGAACTGAATAAAAATAACTGTCATGGTCATTCGCATTCGATTTTCTATGTGAAGACTGGGGCTGGATTAAAATGGCCATCCCACGTGTGTGTCCCTTTCTTGGCTACAAAGGGGGGGGGGCTTTCAATTATTTTTGGAGGGTGGGGCAGATTTCAGGGGATGGGAGGGCTAAACTTGCAGCCTCTCAGAGAAGATGCAGCTGAAATCCCCCCCCCCCAATGTCTTGGAACAATGCTAGGTCACGATGTTGCATCACTCCAGGGCATTTGGGGGAAAGTCAGTGTTGCTTCCTCACCTCCAAAGTGAAAAAGAGGGAAGGCAGTTTTGCCCTGCTCCTCGATCTTTAAAGACCCCTCGACCCCTGCATTTGGGACAAATGCTGCTATTTTCAAAAATTTGGCACAGCACTAGCGAAGGCCAAATACACTTTCATTAACAGGCACGATGGGGCAAACTCTCCTTGTGAGATTTGGAATTGGTCTCAAAACCCCTGACTTATTTACCCCCAAATGAAGCCAAATTCTGAGCCAAACTGGACCTGATTATGCCCCCACTCCAAATATCATTGGAAGCACAATGTGATTTGGTCCAATCCACTCTTTCTTCCTCCCTCCCACCTGCTAGGCTGCCTTCCTCCTGCTTATGAGGCCTGCAAATCCAGTAGTGGTGTTGGTATGGAGGAAATTCTCTCTCTCACCGTCTCCTCCAGTTAGTTGGGTGGGGGAGACCTTCCTCACTTCTACCAGCAGCACTGTTGAAGTAGCAAGGGAAGCCAGTAGCTGGGTAAGGTGGGGGTTGGGTAGTCATCAAGAGATCAGGTCTCTCTCATGAATGAGGATGGTGAGACCTGATGAGACTTGGCTTTTTCTCTAGGTCAGATTAAAAATCTGAGCTGGAGAAGGATTTTCAGGGATGTAATGCTCAACTCATTATGAGATGCAGAGCTTTATATTTCTGAGCCATGAAATATGTAACTCTGTAACCACTAATTAGCTGTTGAATTTATGGAGAATTAGGGAAGCACCAGGGACACATCAACACATGCTCTCTGGGTGCTAACAGCTGATGGGGCAACTTTAAGGCCCCTGCAGATCCTTCTTATGGTTATCATTAAACAAGATTGTTTAAGACTGGACAGCCCTTCAAATGGAGGATACCTTCAAATAAAGGACTGCCCTTTATGAAGTAGGACACATGGCCACCCTAGATCCATCCATATATTACTACCCATGTGTCAGAATAGTGATCTGAGATGGGCCAAATTCACTGACCTCAAAATGGGCAAGCCAGTCCTTAGCAAAGTTTAAAAACAAAACAAAAAACAAATAAAATGTGTAGGAAACTATAGAAAAACAGCATTTGTTGTTCCAAGTTTGTTCAGGGATCCATTAAATTTCTCTACACTATAAAATTATAGGGTTTCGTCGTAGTTTTCTTCTTGCAGACACTCAAGCCAATAAATGGAGCTGTCCCCCCCCGCCTTCTCTTCAGAGTAAAATGTTTTCTAAGAACAGAAATGAATTGCAGCCTTCCAAATTATTTACAAAGAAAAGAAAAGGGAGGCAAGCCGAACATACTGGGTCAACGTGAGCTAATATATTATTGCAACAGGTATTGATTTTTATGCAGGGGTGGGGGTGTGGAGGAAGAAATGTGATCAAGCTTCAAAAAGTCTGTGGTATTATATAAACATTTTATAGCTGTGCAAGGGGCGTATGTTAGGAAGAAAACTGAAAGACTTTCTGCTTTATGGAGAAGCCATAAACCTTGAGGGCTGCCCAGTCGAATCGGGGGGGGGGGGATGTTTTCTGATCTGTCATTGAGTCCACATGATAAATAGCTAAAGAGTAAGAAGAAACCCTAAAACTGGATTCCAGGGTCCAACCCACCACTGCTTGGAGTACATCAACACCAGTGAAAGTAAGCCAGTGGTATGTGTACTGGCAAAAGGCTCCCTTTGTTGCATGTACTCTATCTGCCTCAGAATTAGCACAAATCTAACCTGTGTACAGTTCTACAACATGGGGCCATGCTCCAGGGTTCTGTTTGTAGTTACTGAACACAGTTTTTAAAAGAATGACAACTTGTATTTTCTGTTCTGTTGTAGCAAGCCATAATCTTCTTTTTTCTATCTATCTATCTATCTATCTATCTATCTAATATTATATTATTATTATTATTATTATATAAATAAAAATGTAAATGTTCGTTTGTTCAAAATCTTAAATCTCCGAAAGTTCTTCACCGATTGCTTTGAAATTTTGACACAACGTTGCATTCGAATACGCGTGTGTTTTTATATACCTACTATTACTATTATATAGATGTCACACCTGTGACAGGTAAAAACATGCTTTTTTGAAAAACAGCGCCATCTGTTGGATGTAAAAGCAACACACGCTATACTAAATATTAGTGCCTACATATTACACACAGAATGCGAGTAGAAAATCATTTGACCGACGCAAACGAGGAGAGCGAGTCGACGGACAACCTGGCATATTCAAAGAAACTACGATAGGCAGACTGTACACCAATCAAGATTAAAGCTTCTTTCTTCGCATGCTACTGGTAAATGTGCCCGGTGCAACGTCTTTCCAGCAATTGAGAATTGTCAACGGCGTTACACATGCCACTTTCCACAGTGCATGTCAAGCTCTGAATTTATTGGAGAACGACCGACACTGGGATGTATGCATTAATGATGCGTGCAACACGTCACATCCAACTCAAATTTGTGCATTGTTTGCAATCATATTGACCGCCTGCTCTCCTTCATCTCCAACACAGTTATGGGAGAAATATAAATCGCACATGGCTGAAGATATTTTCCATCAAATACGCAAGGAAAATTCAAATATGAACATGGATTTCACAGCAGAAATCTACAACGAAGCGTTGATAATGATTGAAGATTTGTGCTTAGAAATCGCGAACAAACTTCTCCATCAATTGGGAATGCCATCACCGAATCGATCTGCTGCTGCTTCGTTCGATGTAGAATTGCGTCGTGAACAAAATTACAACACGGGTGATCTTTTGTCGTATGTGCAATCAAATATTCCTAAACTAACACTTGAGCAAGAAGGCATTTACGATCAAATAATACAAACTGTCAATAACGGGGTTGGAGAAATCTTCTTCTTAGATGCGCCAGGAGGAACTGGTAAAACGTTCCTAATTAGATTGATTCTGGCAGCAATTCGATCCCAAAATGACATCGCCTTAGCTCTTGCGTCGTCCGGAATAGCTGCGACATTGCTACCAGGTGGAAGACCTGCTCATTCCGCTTTGAAATTGCCATTGAACATGCAATTCATTGAAACTCCCACGTGCTTTAATTTCCAAAGCATCCGGCATGGGAAAAGTATTGCAGAAATGCAAACTTATTGTTTGGGATGAATGCACAATGATGCACAAAAAATCGCTCGAGGCTCTTGATCGATCATTGCACGATTTGCGTGGAAACATCACACCATTTGGGAACGCATTAATATTGCTTGCAGGAGATTTCAGGCAAACATTACCTGTAATTCCTCGATCGACACCACGGCAAACCAGACAATCTCTATATCTGCACAGACAACGGAACAACAAAAAATATTGTATACCCACAACCATTGTGAAATTAAACATACAGTAGTACCTTGGATTACGAGTATAATCCGTTCCAGAACCATGCTCATAACCCAAAATACTCGTAAAGCAAAGTGAGTTTCCCCATTAGAAATAATGGGAACTCAGATGATTCGTTCCACAGCCATTTAATCACTGCTTTGCCGGCTCCCTGGCAGGAACGAATCAGCGGAGTTCCCATTATTTCTAATGGGGAAACTCACTGTGATGTGCTGGCTCCCGGGCTCCTGGCCACACCTCGCTCTGCGGGCACCTGGCGCGCTGCCATGCTGGCTCCCGGGCAGGGAAGCGGCACAGCAGCGGAGGCGCCCGTAGAGCGAGTGGCTGGGCTGCGTCTCCCTGGCAGGGAGACATGTGGAGCCACTCTGCTGTTCCTCTCCGCTCTTTAAAATTATTTTCCTCCCCCCCCCATACCTTTACCAGCAGCCGCTCGCTCTGCTGGCACCTTGCATGCTGCATGCGGAGCAGCTCCACGTGGGTCCCTGCCAGGGAGTCGGCAAAGCTGGCTCCCTGGCAGAGAGACGCGGCCCGGCCACTCGCTCTGCGGTCGCCTCACGCGCTGCCATGCCGGCTCCCGGGAACGAAGCAGCATGGCAGTGCGCGAGGCGCCAGCAGAGCGAGCGGCTGCTGGTAAAGGTATGGGGGGGGAGGAAAATAATTTTAAAGAGCGGAGAGGAACAGCGGAGTGGCTCCTGTCAGGGAGACGCAGCCCAGCCACTCGCTCTACGGGCGCCTCGCGCTGCTGTGCCGCTTCCCTGCCCGGGAGCCAGCATGGCAGTGCGCCAGGTGCCCGCAGAGCGAGCCGCCTCTGACAAAGGTAGGGAAAAGCGGAGTGGCTCCGGGCAGGGAGGTGGTGCAGCAGAGCGAGGCGCTAACTGAGCAAGTGGCCGCACCTCGCCTCCACGGGGCTCGAGAAAGCAGTGGGAGGCGCTGGCCCAGCAAGCAGCCACACCGCGCAGGGGCTCCCTGACAGGGAGCTGGCCGCCGGCGCCTCCACATGCTTTTAGCATAAATTTAAATTTGAAAGCGGCAGCGGCTCGTGTTGCGAGACTTGCTCGTCTTTCAAATCTAAATTTATGCTAAAATTTTCCTCGTCTTCCGAGTAGCTCGCAAACCGGGTTACTCGTGATCCGAGGTATTACTGTATTAGAAACGTGCACTTTCTCTTTTCTTTCTTTTCCATTTAACCAGACTGAGCCACAGCAACGCTGGGCTGGGTACAGCTAGTATACTAATAAAGCTGAAAAAATCAGTACAAAAGCAACATTGCTACCCCTCACATACACCAAGGTGTTTACGTGTGAGTAAATGCAACCCATCCTTTAGTAAGTGATGACTGCTGCCTCCACTTCCCTCCCCTTCCTTTGTGTAAAATTTTAGATTGTAAGCTTCTTGGGGCAGGGACCCCGAGAAGTGTACTGTACAAAGTGCTATGCACATTGATGGCACCTATATTAGTAATGGTGTAACTTACCATTGGTTGCATGTAGTCACTTGGTAAACTGATTGTATGTATCACCGGCCAAGAGATTTTTTTAACTATACCCCCCAAAAGTTTTTTAAAAAACCAACTAAATTCATTGTAATTTAATACAATGCTGCACGATACAGATTTCAATCAAGAATAAATCATGTCAATTTGCCTGCCAAATTCATTGTCTGATGAAATCCAGCTCTTGAATGAATAGTGCCTGTCAATTGGCCCATTTCTGTCAGAACAAGACATTTTAGAAGCAAATCCCATATTAATTAGGAGCTTTTCAGATATTAATAAGCTTGAAACAAGTGATTTCAAAATATTGTGCATGCCTTCTTCTATTACATTGAACAATACCCATCAAGGATCCATTGCAAAATTAAAACCTAGGAGACAATTCCTATAATTCTGGACACTACAATCAATATCTGAGGCCTTCCTCCGAGTGCCACCTCCGAGGGAGGCTCAGAGGATGGCAGCAAGGGAGAGGGACTTCTCAGTGGCGGCCCCCCATTTATGGAATGATCTCCCCACTGAGGCCCACCTGGCACCAACGCTGTCATCTTTTCAGTGTCAGATTAAGACCGCCCTCTATTCCCAGGCAATTAATGGCATATGATGAGACATGTCAGCTGTTTTAACAGGTCCTAGTTTTTTTTAATTGAAATTGTTTTTAGCTGTTTAAATTGTTTTAAATTTTGTATATTGAAATTTTATGTGGCATTTTATTATCTGCCATGTGTGCTTTGTAATTTTATGAACTGTTGTGAACCGCTCAGAGAGCTTCAGCTATTGGGTGGTATAGAAATGAGATAAATAAATAAATGAATAACAACCACCTGGGCGTGGGGAACCTTATTCAGGTGAGGAGCTGGATGACACCCACTAAACCCTCCATAGGCGAAATGATGTCAGGGACACTGATATAATCCAGTCCCTAGCCAAAGCACCAGCAGGAGCTCCTCCAGACGGCGCTTTGGCTGGGGACCCAGTTTCACTGCATGCGGGATTCCCAGCCAGGGAAAGCCTGCATGCAGCAATGCCACCCTGACTGAGGGGTGCTCTTCCAACTGGAGCCTTGACTGGGGAGGCTTTGCCTGCCCCATGCCTTCTCCCACTGGGAAGGATTGTGGGGACGGGTGAAGCGCTTAGCACACTGCCTGCCTCCTGAGTGCGATAAGGAGCTGTTTGCAGGGGAATCCCCGCCATTATCTGTGATCACCAACTGGAAATAACAGCATATCTTCCTCTCCCCACTACCCTCTGGGGCAGCCTTCCCCAACCCAGTGCCCTCCAGTTGTTCTGGACTTCAACTCCCATTCCGGCCAGCATGGCAAATGGGAAGGAATGCTAGGAGTTGTCGTCCAAACACCTGAAGGGGGACCAGGTTGGCGAAGGCTGCTCCAGGGCATAGGGCTAGACTAGAGAGGGCGCCTCCGCCGACTCGAGCTTCCCTTTCTCTGCTATATCCTGTCTCCAGGTTGTACCTTTTGGCATCCCTACCACGTCTGAACCAGATCCGTGACCCTGCCATAGGTTGAGAAGAATTTTAGCACTTCCCTGCTTCCCCAGACTCCTGATTAGGTGTGGCAGTGTAATAAAATTTTAATCACTAGGCAGGATGACACTGCTGACTGGTTTATGTGGTAGTTACCCGTATTTTTCCATGTATAAGACGATACTTTTTCCTTAAATTGATAGTTGAAAAATTGAGGGTCGTCTTATACACGGAAGTACGGTATGAGCCCGGCTGAGCTGGAGGAGGAAGGGGAGGAGGAGCGGCTGAACCTGCAGCGGGGAGCAAGCCGTAAGCCGCCCGGAGCCCTGCAGGGCGGGCAGCAGTCCCGTGGCCGGCTGAGCCGGCGGGGAAGGGGAGGAGGGGCGGCTGAGCCGGCGGCAGGGCACGAGCTTGACCCGGGCAGGCAGAAGGTACCCCGGCCGCCCGGCCGCCGCCGCGGGAGAGCAGGCGTACGTGCGCGAGCGGCAGGGGGGAGCGCTGCTGCAGTGCCCGCCTGCCCAGAGCCATGCAGGGCGGGCGGCAGTCCTGTGGGCGGAGGCTGCATGCTTGGGGGCATCGAGGGCCACTGTGCAGGCCGCCCGCGGGAGCCTAGGCCTCACCCGCCCGCCTGCCCCCGCCTGGCCTCTCACTGCCAGCTCTTTGCCCGTTCACAAACACCCCACTTTCTGAATTTTGAGTTAGAAAAGCGGGGGTCATCTTATACATGGGGTCGTCTTATACACGGAAAAATACGGTACATGTACTCAGCAGTGACTTAACACTTGCTAAATCACTTGGTGTGTGTATCGTATAGAAGCTAGGGTCATATGGTTGTGTGCTGCATCATACGGACACTATCACACAATCTGAATGATCTCCACTAGCACAGTAGTTTTCACACTTTGTATCTTCAGGGAACCCTTTCCAGGTTGACAGCTGCTGAAGAACCCCTTGTGTGTCTGATATGGACCCCTGTGTATAGTAAAGAATCCCAGAGCATGGTCTAGAGTCAGGAGCAGGCCTGTTTGGCTCTGCATAAACTGAGGCTGCATTCCTAAACACACTTACAAGGGGGTAAGTGCCATTGAACACAGTGTGACTTGCTTCTGAGTAAAATACTGAGTATTGCATTGCTCTAGAATGCACCCAACAGTGCCCTGCAGCTATGCAGGGCAGAGGAAGATCAGCAGAGTGGCTGGTAGGTAGGCTGTCTTTCTGGGAAGCTTTTTCACCATGACTGATCTTACTGAAGAATGCTTGATAAGCTTCTGAGGAACCCCAGGGTTCCCCAGAACATAGTTTGAAAACCACGGCACTAGCAGATTAAGAAGCTGTGATATGTATTGCATACATGATGGCAAGTATAAAAACTTGTCTTGTCAAAAGGGTATGTCTAGGCCTTAAGCATCCAGACCTTTAGGTTGAGGCCTCTAAGGATTCCCTGGTCTGCAGTGACCTTTCCCCACATGTAAACACACTTTTCGAGGAGAAGTTGACTGGGAAGGGGACGGAACTAACAGTGAGGGCTGGAGGCATGTTCCTCAAAGCTAAATGTCTTCCTGACGTTTTCCAGAAAAAATCTGAGCTGTCCCACCACACACACACACACACACACACCAAGAATTCTCTGAGAAAACTGGGGGAAACTGAATTAATTATAAGGAGAGTGCGGGGGAGTGCATCCACCCCTATTTATTTTTCCTTATGTCAATGCTCTAAGCACAGTTATTTCCAGCAGCATCAGTGGTAATAACTATACTAAGACAACAGCAGAGACATAAGTGGTAATTAAGGCTTGTTATTTTCCCAGGTGTCTTTCCTGTTGCCAAACAGCAGAAATGAGGGTCCTTGTTGTTTGGCAGGAAGGAGAGCATCCTACCCCTCTTGTTTCATCCCAGTTTGGTGAACTGCTGAGTTTGGTGGAGGACTTGAGAATCCAAAGGCAATCCTTCTCTTGGCTGGTATCTTTCTGGGAATCCTACAGAGAGATCCCTGTCAGAAACCTTAGCATCCCCACTCACTCACCCCATGATCAACATAGAGATGAGAATCTTCCTTCACAAGGTCCTATCGAGAGAGAGAGAGAGAGAGAGAGAGAGTTTGGAGAGGGATCGGGGGGGGGGGAAGCGTGAAAAAATGGCAAAGAATCGCTCTAATCTAGCTACAGGCATGCACAGCAGTTGTGGCTGCACATATGTAGTGAAATCCCAGGAAAGCAACAATAGTGTTTTGCATCTGTTTAGAAGAAGTAGTAGGGACTAAATCTATCCCCCTGAATCCTCCCTGCAGAATAGCACTTTTTTGTACAAGTAGTTCTTCATCCAGCCAGGGATATGGCCGATAGAAAGTTGTTTCCATTCACATGTGATTTCCTGTCACACTCTGTGCCACAAAACAACTCCAAGCCATTTTTATTTTTTTTAAATTGGAGTCACTTCTACAAATGTATTGTGGGGTGTGATCCAATGCCCTCTGCCCTTGACGCATGTAAGCCTCTGAACTTGGAGGCTTACATGCATCCAGTGCACAGCGTGAGGAAGGGCGGCAGCAACCTTCACCGCTGCTGCGCCTCACACCCTGCATTTCATCTAGATGGCCATTTTCAGCAGTCTAGATGAAGCTCTTTGGAGGGGGAGGGAAGGAGGCTGGGGCACCATCTGGATATGGCATATAAGCCATCGGTCCAAGCCCCCTCCCCTCCTCGCCCCCTGGGCACACTTCTTTTCCTCCTCTCCTGGGCCGATTTGCAGCCTTGGGGAGGCAGCCAGCATTCTTTCTGTGCCGGCTGAAAGGGGGGGTGGAGCTGGGGGGGTGTCAGCATTCGGAGTCCCAGCTCTGAGCTTGCAGAACCTCAGAGCTGGGACTCCGAATAATCCTATGGCCCCCCCAGGCAAGGTTGGGAGGTCATAGGATTGCGCCCTAAGCATCCCAGCTATACAGAACACTTTGGACTGGATCCAAACTTAGTCTTACTTAGCGTAGGCACATTTAATTAAATACATCTGCTTTAAGTATGACAAAGTTTGGATCCAACCAACCCTTTGGTTGGCACAAGGGAAAATGTGATCAAGATTACTTACAAATGTGAATATATATATATGTGTGTGTGTGTGTGTGTGTGTGTGTATTCACCACGAAAGGACAATGACCTATTAACAAAATGTTAACACATTGCATATAATATAATATAATCAACCAGCAGGGCACGGGGTTAAAACTGTTATAATGATTCATGATCCTTATTCAATCCCTCCATGTTTTACATTCAACAAGATTAATATTTTTAATTCCCAGGACTGAGGGCTGAGAGAGAAAGAAAACAGTCAGGTTGGAATAAATTTTGTGCCTTTAGCAAATGTCAGGTATGTAACAAGACTCTCTTCCTCCAGAAAGCGTCATTGATGTGCTGAAGATCCATCTCCCACTGCATGCACAGAAAGGATAAACAGCTAAGGACCAGTTAGTATATCTTTTGGGAGAGGAGGATCTCCACCTCTGTAGGATGTGGAAAACAGTACATAAGAGCCATGCCAGATCAGGCCAAAAATCTATCTAGTCCAGCACAGGCATGTTGGAGAAATCTGCAATGGATTCAAATGTGTTCAGATGTCTATGAATCCAATCCACAACGGACCGTATTTTCCTGAGTCGCATGGATTCTTCAGATTTGTGGACCATCTCTTTTAACTTTCCATAATTTTACACAAATTAGTCATGGTAAAATATGAAAAATTTACAAAAACATCGACCAAAAATCCCCTCCCCCCCCATAGCCTAAAGCATGAAAATTCACACTTTGGGGAGATTTGCATATTGGGGGGGGTTGCATATTTTTGGAAGTGCAAATTTGCATACAAATGCATTTGCGCAAAATCCGATTCTGTCAACAAGCAGACGATGGAACGAAAAGTGCCTGACAAGCCGTGAAATGCAGATGGAATGGATTTAACAAAGTCCATACATCTTTGTATGGACTTCTGTCCATACAAAGATGGACAGCATTCTGTCGGTGGCCAACCTATGGGAAGCCCACAGTATGGCAAGATAAGACCACTACTCCTAACTTTAGCATTTCAGCATTTGCCATTCAGCTGAAGAAACTCCTGTGTCCAGACAGGCAATACAGTTGCCTGTATCACTGTTGATATCTACTGTGGTACATGGCCATTGCTAAGCTATTTCCAAACAAGTTCCTAACACTAGAGAAATATGAGTGACGTGATAGCTACTGCCAACAATTAATGTTGACAATACCAACAGTCCAAAAACTGCAAGAAAAAAAAAATCCCTAGCAGCAACTATTAACCTGCATAATTGAAAGCACACATAAATCTGAGGTAAACCAAAACCCTTTTTAGAGCGTGCCATTTTATTCATGGGCTTTTGCTGAGGTGAGAGAAAACACTGAAAAGGGAAGTAATACTTAATTCCATGATGGTTCTTTTCCAAATAGGCTTATCAATGAAGTACTGATTCATAGCAAAGCAGACAAATGTATACATAAGGCCATTCGTGATACATTTGTGGAAACCTTCACCCCATAGCAGGCCAATGAATTTATCACTCTCTATCTTCTTCACATTCTTGACAAAACGATCCTGTGACTGTTTACTGAGAAGTACCGTAAGTCCCACTGAGTTCAATGCAGTTTACTTCAAAGTACAGACATGCCTTGGATTGAGAGCATAATTCGTTCCAGAAACGTGCTTGTAATCCAAAACACTCTTATATCAAAACGAAATCCCCCCAAAAAAATTTGTACAGAGATTTTTAATTTAAGCCGTACTACAGTACTTGCATTGCAAGATGTCGCTTGTATATCAGGTCAAAAAAAATTAAATAAATATTTAAAAATTTGCTTGTCTTGCAAAACACTCTCAAACCAAGTTACTTGCAATCCAAGGTATTACTGTACAGTTCCATAGGATCATAGCTGAAGAAACACTTGGCTTCCAGACCAATTTTAGAGTCAGACAAAACTTTTCTACCTCAGGGGGCAGGCAAGCCCTCAAGCTTTAGGTGTGCTTATTTCCTTTGCATTAGGCCTTTGCTGCAGTCCACCTCAACTCCACCATCCCCATTTCCCAGCCTGTGTTCCAGTCCTGCTGTAAAAATTACTCCCGACTGCCGACACTGGCTTGGCTTTCTGACTAATGCTTGCTTCTCGGAACAGAGTGAATTGTGGCCCGTTTGTGGGTAATAGCCCTGATGAAGAGAGGTGAGATGAAGCCTGTGCCAGGCTAGCATCTTCCCTTGTTTTGCCCGTCTCCATCACTGGTGGCAGCAGCTGTGCCTCAACACAAAGAACACTACAATAGACACCACTCAGGTAGATGAATCTAAGCCTAGGTCTATCTCTCATGTCTCACTGCAGGAACCTGTTTGCAGCAGCCAGTTCAAGGCTTATGTTCACCTCCTTCCCTGGCAGAATTTCCCTTTCTAAGCAACAACTCTTAAAGATACAAGAGTCTTCTCAGTGTCTGGACCTAACAATTATATGCCACTTTAGCACCCTGGCCCACACTCCTCCAGGTTCTAAAAAGCTACCTTGCTTGTTGACCCTCCTCCTACCAGCAGTGTGAACTCTCCCTCTTCTTAGGTCTAGCTCCAAATTTTCTTTGTCTTACTATTTGCTCTGTGCCTCTACCATCCATAGTTTGCTCAGGTCCCTACTTTTCAAACCACTACCTATTCTTTCTGTTCCAAGTCAGTCCCTTTGCTTGGGTAACACCCTTTTTTCACCTCACTTTTTGCCAACTGCATACAGATTTTGGCCCCATATGAGCTTTTACCTCTTTTCATTAGCCCCTCTTTATTCAACTCAGTGTTTTATCTGCCCTCATTTCCCCTCACTTGACCGTAATAAACTGACTGACTGACTGACTGCCGTCCTTCAGGTCCCTGTAGCTCTATTCACTATGCCCCTTTCTCCAGCTGACCTCTTTTGAGCTCCCTGTTCCCTACCTCCTGGGACCTCTTTCTACTGTAATCCTCAACCTGCCTCCACACATCTATTTGCTAGAGCCAGTGTGAGGCCAATCAAAAGGACCCCCTTCCTCTTATTTGTTACCTGAGGTGTTTGAACGTTCATGAGCATTCTATGATATCACAACAGCTCAGCCAATCTCTACCAGAGGCTAAAACTTTAATACATCCAATATAGATAATAATGGGATTGCCCTTCCAAATCTTATATGAATCCTGACCTGGACATATTTCTACTGGCCAGCCATACTTCTGAAGGTTGTCTTAGGGTGCAATCCTATGCATGTTTAGACAGAAAAGGTCCTACATGCTGGCTGGGGAATGCTGGGAATTGTAGGCCTTTTTTCTGTTTAAACATGCATAGGACTGTGCGCCCTCAATGACTGATATATTGTGACTTCATTGAGTTTGATTCTTCATGTTCTTTTAAAATCTCTTTATGATGGATTATGGCCTGGCTACCTTTATCCCAGAAAACCACTACCACCTGACAAGCGTACTCTATTTTTAGCTTTGTTTACTGCATCTTCAGATTTGCAAGAATATAAAGGTAGTGAGAGGGCAGCTATTTAACTTGTAAGGTGCTTTATTAGAAAATCCCAAATTTTAAAATAAAAAGAGCAACAAATATGGAAAACCACTAATTTTAAAGTCAACTTATGTGAAACTGCATCAGCCTATAAACCTACAACAGAGCCTTTTGTTAGATATATGACATTTCCTTGATAAGAGTGAGCTGAGGACAAAGCCAAAATGGCGGTCTGCGGAATATATATTTTGCTTTAGTGCAGTCAAGTTCTTTTCCTGCATTCAGAGCAGAAACTTCTGTGAGGTCAAAAATGTCCAGAGCATAACAACTTTTATCACAACGTTGCTTTATACTATGAGAAAATCAGTTGTCTGATAATGCCCACCTCAGTGTATGTTGGAGGCAAAGCTGAACTGTAAACAATGGCTTTGAACTCTTGCTTCCTGCTTTGCTGAAGAGTTGTAAGCCAAAAACAAAAAAAAGTAGGTGCCCCTTTCACAATCTTTGTCATAAAAAGATCTCACAACTTATTCAGGGGGGGGGGGGTGGATTTGTATGCCTTGACCTTAGTTGGATGTCAAACTGAGCACATGAGAGACATCTGTACCAGCTTCCTGTGGCAGATCTACACCCACAGTGAAGCAGCTTTCCCTTTTTTCTTCCAAAGGAAAGGTTCTCTTCACTGGATTTACAAAAGGATACCCAGAAGTCTTACTGTTACAAGTCAGTTACTCACTGTCATTTAAGATTGATGGAAGCAAATATCGTAACCAATCCAACTAATAGGATATTGTCTGAGAAAAAGTATTTCTCTCAGAATGACCGCCTTGAACGGAGAACTGAGCTATAACAATGCTTTGGAGACACGGCCTTTAACTGCGGCTTCCACCTTTGTTCAGACTGATGGGTAAACATCCACGTAGTTTTGTAAAATCAGATTGAAAACAGTGTAAATGAGATGGTGGGAGCAAGGTCTCTGCCCAGCTAGCTTACTGTGACAATTACACTCCAGGAAAATGCCTGGTGAATATTTTCTAGAACATTGGCTTGCTGCTAATTAACTTTCTCTCAGCAAAAGAGCAGAAAGTGGAGAGAAATCGGGTGACACTTGAATTTTTTCAAGTGTTTGTAACTGAAATCTTGTTGAAACAACCCCATAGCACATGTCAGGGGAAGCATAAACTTGGAATTCCCTATGGCATCACCCATATTTCAGTGAATGAGATCTGGTTGTCTTATTTCAGTTAGATGGGGATGATGAATAGGAGACTGCCATGTAAGCCACATGTAAATATATCCACATGCACGATCCATGCAAACACAGAAGCCTGAACAGATGAGACAAACTGCTTTCAGCAGAATCTGAAAATTATTACCCGGGTAGCAAACAGCATCTAAACACTGAAAAGTGATGGGTGCCAACAACAAGAGACATTGGGTGTATTCACATGACACTTTAAGCCCTGGTTGGCTTATAAGCCACCCTGTGCAGCTATTTAGCCTGCTCCCCATGTGCCTGACAAACTGTCGGGCACAGCGGGGGTCCAGAGGTACCTTCTCCCCGCTCAGTCCTCCCACAGGTATCCCAGGGGAGACTGCAGGAGCACCGAGGTTTCCCCTGTCCTCACTCCACTTTTCAGCGGGGGCAGGGGAGCAGGGATCGCTGACAGCCCTCACCCCAACTCATGAGTAGACCACAAAAGCTGCAGTGAGGGCTGTTGGTGGCACCAGACAGGGGGGAGGGAGAAGTTGCATTCTGCTCGGCCTCCTCTAGAGTTCCCCCCTGCCTGGTGCTCTGCCCACGGCAGTGTGTGTGTGTGTGTGTGTGTGAGTCGTGCTTGGTCTACTTGAAAGAAGCCAAGCAGAGTATGGGTCACCCAGCGCCACCGCAGCCACCGGCCCTTTCAGCTGGCGGCTGTGGCGGCATGGGGAGCCTCTGACAGCGCCAGTGGGGGGAGGACACAAGCCGCGCTCTGCTCAGCCTCTTCCAGAGGAGGCCGATCAGAGCATGGTTCACGCAGCCAGCCACTGTCGATCCCAGCAGAGAGGACTTGCCTAGCAACCCTTCTCTGCCGGGATCAGCAGCAGTGGTGCCAGATGCAGGGGAGCTGAGCCACACTCTGCTCGGCCTACTCTGGAGGAGGCTGAGCAGAGTGACTTGCCACATGCTGCCATGGCTGCCAGCCCTTTCAACTGGCGGCCACATGGCGAGTCTCTGACAGCCGTCCCCAAGTGCTGCTTGGACACTTTGGCATGGCTGTCATTGGCACTCACCCAGAGCCGCTTGACCAGAGTCAAACTTTTTTTTGCCACTCTTGCCAATTGGCTCAGTAGCAGTTTTGGCCACCCCCCTGGGCTTGTTGTGTCGTCTGGGTTCAGATGACATGAGAAGCCCAGGGGTGGCTTATAAACCCTACTACCATGGCTTTGTGGGTTAGCATGTAAACCCAGAAGCTGGGCTTATAAGCCACCCTGCAGGAAGCACACCTGGGTTTGGACAACATGCTAAGCCACCTGGGTTTATAAGCCCAGGGGGCTTAGCATGTCGTGTGAACCCAGTCACTGTGTTTTGCATTTAATATTTTCTGCTAAAAAAATATTTATATAACTCATGGCTGTTGAATGATCAAGAGCTTTTAGACATGGGGTAGTACATGCAGTAAACTGGCGATTAAGGTCATCCAGATAATGCAAAATGGAATGCAAAAATAACATTTCAAAGCAACTATCACGTGTGCTTTTCTGGATTTTATCTCTTCACTGCTCCACAATTTCATTTCTCACAATAAATCAGGAAGCACTGCTTGAGTTTTTAAAAACTATATGCCAGAGGACTAAGACAGTATCTACCAGAAAACTAAATCAAAGAGTGCTTTCCAAAATAGCCAGGAAACATTTGGTATTTGTCCAAATTAGATGTGCAGTTTGATAACCCTGCAGCACAACACAAACACACTACAATCCTGCAATTTTCTACCCTAGTTCTATACAAGGATGAAATTACTGGAATCTCTAAGAGTTTTAAGATTAAATTGAGAAATAGCTTCAACTGGCAGATTTTGAAATACACCAAAAATTTTGACTGGCTGAGTGAAGACACATAATCAGAACCGATCACACAATTCTGCACTTACTATGCTTCAGTTGTTTCATCAGTGCAGGATCTATGGCAGGGGCGGGGAACTATTTTAAGTTGGGTAGGTGGATTGCCCCCCATAGGCTCTCTGCAGGCCAGATGTTGTCAGTGGGTGTGGCCACAGCCACTGATGTGATAACCCCCCATCCCACCCATTCTGCCTTTCTCTGTGCTGAGAGAGGAATTCAGCCAACACTGGGAATAGTGGCTTCTTCCAAAAGTGGCTGAGTCGGGCACCTCCTTCATGGGCCTGGTTCATCCCCTGGTTCAGAAACTTAGCCTGCCCCATGCAACTGCAGAAGTGGGCAGGGCTTCTGGCAGGCTTGTTTGACCAAGTAGCAGCCCCATGTGTGGGCCCCATGTGGAGATACCATTTCATGCACTCAGCATCTCACAGAAGTGCCCACTGGGTTGTGCGCCTGCCAGCAGCACTGCATAGTCCTGCAGTTGACTGCAGGAGGCTGACCAAGTATTATTTACTGTACAACTTATTACAGGGGTAGGCAACATGGCACCCACAAGCCCCGATATGCTCCCAGACACCTTCCATGGTGCCCAACCGAGACACCCTGCTCCTCCCAATTTTTACTTAAAATATTTTTATATTTTCTTACAGCTGGGATTGCTTCAAAGTAAAAAAGGGAGCCTCCAACTGGTTCGATCTTAATTTCCCATGTATGCCTCTGGGCAGTTAACTTGTCCTTTGTGACTAGCTATGTCCACCCATGGCAGCCATTTTATGGTTGTGCCCAGGACAGATTCTCAAATTTTCAAATGTGTCCACAGGCCCAAAATAACAATAACAATAAAAAAAAACAACTATTATTATATTATATTATATTTATATCCCACCTTTTTCCTCTTGCAAGGAACCCAAGGTGGCTTACATAATCCTCTTCTCCATTTTATCCTCACAACAACCCTGTGAGGTAGGTTAGGCTGAGAGTCAGTGACTGGCCCAGAGTCACCCAGTGAGGTTCGTGGCCGAGTGGGGACTAGAACTGGGATCTCCTGAGTCCCAGTCCAACCACTACGCCACACTACTCTAACCACTACGCCACACTGCCTCTCTGTTTACCCCCCCCTGGCCAATTTCATGGGCAAGATCAACATAAACTAGGAACACTGTGGAGAGAAAGCTTAACACATTCCACATGCATAATCCCTACCCAGGGCAGGAGAGCTCAGTCCGAGACACACATTTACATGGAGATGCACATTTACATGCAAATGGTTTTCCCCCAAGCACCCTCAATGGGTTGTCAAGCACTCGCAATCCCCCTGCCGAGCACCCTTGATGAGCCATGGGCAAGGTGGCACCGAAACCTCCGCACCCCCTCCCGCCTGGCAGGACCGGTTCGTCCTGTCAGCAGGGGGATGGGGAGGGGGATCGAGAGGGCAGGCAAGCGAGAGGTTAAAAGAAGCAACTAAGGCTTCTGTTGGTTGTTGGGAGCAAGGTGCCACGGAGCACGGAACGGGACCCCGGCTCAGGCCAGGCCAAACACCGTTAATCAATGTGATGCCTGCCTGTCAAATAGATGAAAGTGTTTTGTCAAGCTAATTGCCACTGATCCTGGGGAAACAAGGTCATGCCCACGGCTGTGTTTCTGGCAAATTGTGTGAACAAAATGCCCAGGAACCAAGACTCCTAACTACTACACAACTGGAGATGTAACTTGTATTAATTCAGAACAGGCATGCACCCTTTGGAACAAGTGGACATAAATGATTAAAGTGAAGAAACATGAACGTACTGATGAATGATGACATTGCCATCTGAAAACATAGTTCTTTAAACCATTTACTTTTTTAAAAAAATGATAGTAATCTGAAAAAGAATGATTGAGTTAACTTCTCCAATCTCAGGAGAAACACTCTATTGGACAGATTTTTTTGCCTAGATGAACTAACATTGGTTGATAGAGAGAGAGGTCAAATTGCACTCCACATTGGCAGTTTCCCATGGAATAAAAATATATTAGAACAAGGTGCTAGTTTTAACCAGGGAACCAGTTTTAACCAGATATATCCAGGGGGGGAAATCTGAATAGCATGATAATGAAAACTGTGGCAGAAAACTATTTTGTGATTTCGGTAACTGTTTAGCAGCCATATGGTCTATTTGAAGAAAGAAAACAAATAATAATCAATGGAGACTTTCCTTCCACCATTTATTTTAACTCCCCACCCCCATGAGGGTTGGAAATTTGAGGGAAATGGCAGGGGTGGGATGGGAATGTTTAATTCTTCTGTCTCAACCTGAATTGGGACCGTATGCAGAAAAATATCAGACTCAGCTATACCTATACAATTAGCAGAACATGTCGTTTGGCCCTTAGATTCTCTCTTTTTATTCAAGTGTACATATGATTATGCTAAACTCATGGAAAATATTGAACGCAATTGCATATAACCAGTGCTTTTTTTCTGGAGAAAAAGGTACCGGAACTCTTGGATTACATTTCCTCGGGAGTAGATGGCGATTAAATTGTAATGCAATTAATAGAAGAAAAGGTGCTGGAACTCAGTTCCTGTGAGTTCCACCAGAAAAAAAGCCCTGCATATAACTATTCCTTGCCTGTTAGATAAGCAGATTTAAAAATGCATCTGAAAAGGCAATATTCATCAGGTCCTGATCACCTTGAACAACACCTCCCCCATCTCCGCAAAAAAACTTCCTGTGCCACTGGTATAGGCTAAGATCTAGATCTTTGACTGGATCTGAATAGCTAATGGGGCACATTGTATTGCATTGTACCAAATACGGGGTGGGGGGGGAGGAATATAAAAACCAGAACTGATTCTGCCTTATCAGGGCCATCTACACCCCATGCATATAATTGGCAGCAAAATACATATTATTATAATACTCACATGGACCCAATAGAAATAAAAGGCTTTGCTACTACTCGACAGGATTTTCTTCTCCCACACTGAGCTGCCTTAGCACTTCAGAAAGAATATGCAATTAATTTTTTTTAAGGTTTCATTTCGAGCTGCACCTCAAGCTAGATTTTGAAAGGTCTCTCTCTCTCTCTCTTTTGTAAGTACGAAGCCCACCACTGTAGAACCACCCTCATTAATGGTTCCGTGTTCCCGCCCATAAATACACCCCGCAGCTAGCAGAAAACAATATACCTCAAAGAGCAGTAAGATTTTTCTCTGACAAAATACGAGGAGCTAACAACTCCTGGGAGTTGAGTAAGACTGGGAGGAAAGAAAAAGAAAGAGAGTCCACAGCAACACACAGAAAGCCAATGGGCGCGTTATGGTCACAACATGGGGACTGCTCCACGTGGGGCAATTTAAAAAGGCCTCAAGTGCCTGCAAGTTATTCACTTGCTCCTTACCTGGTGTTGCTGCCTTCTCTATATGAATCATTTAAAAATAATGTGCGCTTGGCAGCCCACCAACTGTGTTCTGTCTCTCGTACACTGCTGCAGATGCGTATTGTCTGACAATTCTATCATCATCCATATTATCTTCTTATTTTGAACGATAAGAGAAGGCCTTTGAAGGCAATACTCAGCCTTAACCTGTCTCCGATAAATTATCAGCATAGTGCATTTCCCATTAACAGATACCATACCGCTTACAGCTCCCTAGCAACTGTAGCAAGGGGAGGGGGGAGGAAACACACCTTTTTTGTTATTTCTGGAAGGAGATTGCTTAGTTCTTTTCAAATTAGAAGTATATGTTACCTTGCGTCCATTATTCCAATTCACTAAACATCACTTAAAATGAAAAATCTCCCTGCTTTTAAAATATTAGAGACTGAACAGGCTTTGCTTCTCTCTCACTCACTCTCTGTGCAGGGAGGCCATTGGTAGATGCATCCACAAAGTAAAAAAATCAGTACTGCGTTAATACCATGAGGTTGGTACTGCCCTCACCACAAAGGTGTCTGTAAATGCAGCACTTAATTTCTCCCTCCACAGGAGTGAAAGGGGACAGGAATTGGTTTTCCACACATACACTACATCCCAAATCACAGCATGCTTATTCTGTCTTGGAACATCATGACAAATCAAGGGCAACTGACAAATCAAGCTCTTTAATCGACACTGAATCGGAGGAGGAGGGTTTGTTCATCGATGCAAGACTATACTTGCTCTACCTGGTGCAGTCCATCTCTAAAATGCTCTGCACAAAGTGGCTGAGCTGTGGCCAGAGATGGAGCTGTGATTTACATGAGTGTCAGGACAATTTTCAGCTACTGCACTCAAGCCATTCACTATGTGAATGCGCTGAGGGAGTCCATGGGTTTGCAAGGGTCAAATGTTGCTTCTTCCATGTGGCTGTATGCCTATGGACGAATTCCATGCCAGCCTCCCTCAACCTGGTGCTGTCCAGATCTTCTGGACTACAACTCTCAGCATTCCTGACTACTGGTCAAGCTGGCTGGGTTGATGGGAGCTGAAGTTTGAAACATCAGGAGGACACTAGGCTGGGGAAGGCTGCTCTGCGTGAACAATTTGCCGACATCTAAATCTGCCTGTGCCATTGCCCTCTTCATATGCTTCAGCATCACAGCCCTAAAGGTTTGGTTGTGAAACATGGGAGTTGCTTGGAAACACTTCTGGGTCAGCTTGCAACACTAACACAGATCTATCAGGCTGTAAAATCCACCATCTGACTAACCCTCCCCCCCCCGCCGCCCAAATGCCACTGAAATCAGGAAGAGTGCTGAGTAGTTTCCTCTGAATACCATATTGCACTCACTGAGCCAGAGTCTTGTCACCCCCAAAAAGTGTGGAGTCAGTGCAGGGCCAACATCAACAATAGGCATGGTTGGGCACCTGCCAAGGGCCCACACCACAGCAGGGACCCACCGACAAAAGCTCCCTGGAGTTGCTCCTCCTCTTCACCATAGCAACCTGCTTGTTCACCTGCTTCTCACTCTGGCCCAGACAACGGTGGTGGTGAGGATGCCACGGCCTACTCGTTCACTAGCTCTCTGCCCGTCAAGCAAGCAAGCTGTGGCAATGATGAGAACTATGGAGAGGAGCAATGGCAGCTGCTCACAATGACAGTGAGGAGATAGACTTGCTGAGGGAAGGGGCCCATTGAGGGTGTTTTGCCCAAGGGCCCTCAGAAACCTGGAGCCGGCCCTAAGCCAGGGGAAGCAGGGCTTCACCGGCATGAGAATGGAAGTTGAGGGATCACAGCTCAGTGGCAGAGCACCGGCTTTGCATGCAGAAGGCTCCAAGTGTAGCCCCTGGCATCCCCAGGTAGGGCTAAGAAAGACCTCTGCCTGAAACCCTGGAGAGTTGCTGACAGTCAGTGTAGTAGACAAAGGTCTGACTCAGTATAAGTTCCAGTTTAAAGGTCACATGCTGAAGATGCTGTAATTAATAAACCTTGCCCTTTATGGTTAAGTTAACCAATTACCTGAGAGCACATCGTGGTGCTCACAAAGATAAATTTATTGAAAAGTAGGCAATGTTTGCAGTGTTCTGGAACAACACATTCCAGCATAATATTCACATGTATGAGCTTTGTTCAATATTATAACAGAATCTTTTTTTTAATGTATGTATTAACAAAATAATTTAAAACTAACTCCTCCAAAAACGGCATCCTTTTAGTTTTTCACGATACCGCTTCTTATCATTCTTCTGGAGTCTCAGGCCAATGAATCCCCAAACTCTGCCACAGAACAATGTAAATAATCCAACAGAAAGAAGTACACATTTTACAGGCAACTAATTTTCTTCCTTCGTTACAGGTTCAACCCTATTAAGATAAACTTAAATTGATGTCAACCGAAAGCTGAGCATTAGTGATTCTTGTTTAAAATGCTTCTCTCCAGTGAACCAAACTGGCATATGTTAAGTACAGAATCAGTGAACAGGGAAATTCAATTTGTGGGAGTGCTCTGAGGATTGGTACTACAGTGGAAAATGTTTTAATTGCAGTCCCAAAGAGAAATAGTTCATATTTAATATATTGCATTAACAGCAGCAAAGTTAAAACAAATGGAGATAGAAAGTAGCAACACATCTCTCCATCCCCCCAGCCCACCCCCACCCCACTTTATGGCTAGGAAGAAACAAGGTCTGCCTTCAACATGAGAGTTTCCATAGTAGGGCTATTCAGAAGAGCTCCCTCCACACACATATATCCAATATATTAAAGGTGGACCACCTTTCTGTCAATGGTTGCATTCCATCTCAGGTAATTTGTCAGAGGATGCATATTGGCAGTGGGCAGTGCCAGAGCCAAAAGTGGATGGTCCACTGCTCTTCTCTTTCTGCTACTCCCCTTTTCTGTCATCCCCAAGAGAAGCAATGAAAATGTTGAACACAATACTGCCCCTCCTCCGGTTCTGTTGCACTCACGGGGCCCACTGCAAATGCAACTGGAACTAGTGCTTTCAAAAGGAACCCCAGAAATGAGTGGAAAGGGGGAAACACTAGTTTCGGAACAGGGCTAGTCAACGGAGCTCCCTTCTGCAAGCTCTGCTGACCTGTGCCATTTTGGAAACAAGCATTCCCTCTTGTTTCTGATTGCTTCGGGAACCGCTAGGTTCCCACTGTGCTAGCAGTAGGTCCTGTTAGTGTGCAGACAGTACTAGACAATCTCCAGTACCTGGAACCAGTAATGGAGTAGATGAGGGCCAGCAAACTGAAGCTCAGTCTCTAGACAAAATGAAGGTACTGTTAGTGGGTGGTCCAATGAACTGGGATGGTGGTGTTCAACCTGTGCCAGACAGGGTTGCTCTCCCTCTGAAAGATGAGCTCCACAGCTTGGGGGTTCTCTTCGTTCCATTCCTATCTTTGGATGCCCAAGTAGCATCTGTGGCTTGAAGTGACTGTCTCCAACTAAGGCTTCTTTTGCCTATCTTGTATAGAAATATACTGGCCATAGTTATACATGCTTTGGCAACATCCAGATTAGACTAGTGCAATATGTTGTGCATGGGGCTATCTTTAATGACTTCTTGAAAACATCAGTCTCCCAATACTGCTGCCAGGTTGCTGTCCAGGAACGACACTATGGAATGTATCTCAACAGTGTTTAAACATCTTTTATAAGATACAGTTCTAAGTCAAACAATCAATTATTTGATTTTAGGCAGGACTCCAAGCACATATATCAGAGTCAACTGAGAGAGAAAAAAAAGTCTAATTGAATATTGATTCTATAAAGCTGGAGTTATATTCATGAATGCTGGAACATTTTTTAGATTGCAATCAACTTTAGTTAGTTAAAAGTAACAATGGTTTTCTTCTCATTTGTACTAAATATAGGAAAGAAAATACTTCATAAACTAGGGATAGGGGAGAAAAACTAAGTTTGCACTTCTGAGCCAATATGCAAACCAAAATTCAATTATCCTTTGAAATTTGCACTTCTACAAATTTTGTAATAAAAATGCATACAAAGATGTGTATATAAAAGGTACAGTAATATTAAAAAAGGAATTATATTAGGAAATTTGCTTTCAGAAATGTGTGTATTAGGGGAAATGGCCTATAACAAACAGGGGCTAACAACATGGCACCCACAGGCGTACTGGTAGCCACCAAGACCCCTGACTACACCCACCAGTCCCCCTTGTGCTCCCCTCCCCATGCACCTTCCTTACATCCCCACATGCACCTTTCCAAGCCCTTGCCTGGAACTCCCCACCATGCCGCCTACCTTACCTCAGCACCGCCAAAGAAGCAGGAAGTCAGCAGATCAGTAGAGCACCATTGTCCCTTCTCCTCTTGCCTTGCTGACTCTCCCTGCTTCTTCGCTGGGGTTTCGTCAGTGCTAAGGTGAGTGGAGAGGTAGGCAGAAGAAGGTGGGAAGCACAGGCAAGGGCTGGGGAAGGTGCACAGGAGAGAATAGAGAGAATCTGGAAGGCGTGTGGCAAGAAAAGCAAGAACCCAGAGAAGAGTGGCAAGATGGCTTATGCTGGCTTAGCTTGTCTGAGCGTGGAAAGCTAAGCAGGGTCAGGCCTGGTTATTACTTGGATGGGAGACCCCTCTAGTTTCCTGCATTCAGCAGGGGGTTGGACTCAGTGGCCTTGTAGGCCCCTTCCAACTCTACGGTCTATGAAATCTATGAAAATGTGCCCATGGGCCTGGGGACAAAAAGTCATATATGCCCATGGGCCCAAAAAGGTTGCCTACCCCCAGCATACAAAAATGCATACACATTTTCATGTCAACTTTCAAAATATTTTTTTCAAAGTTTGGGACGAATCCAACTTCAGACTAGAACAATGAGAAACTGAAATGGACAGATTTGTCCATTCCGGTCACAAACTAACAGGAATAGTAGCAGATTTTTCCTTGTAAAGAGATTGTTCCTGATCATGGCTGCCTTGATAGATTACAATTCTGTCTTCAAAAACATCAGAAACAATACATAATAAAAAGCATTCTAAATAAATAGCACACTCTTCTGGACAAAGAGCCCCTAGCCAGGCCTTTCCCAACCTGGTGCCTCCCGGATGTGCTGGACTACGACGATTCCCGTCATCCCTCGTGAAGACATCTGCAGGGCATGAAGTTGGGGAAGGCTGCCATAGCGTGATCAGTGCCTTGGGGTACAAAAAAGACCTCAAGTGCCTTGGGGGAAGGCAGAAGTACCTCCGAGTCCTTGGAGGAGCATGGTTTTCTGCCCAATCCCCCCTCCACCTGCAAGCCACCTCCCACCACTCTCAAGGAATTTCATGAAGCTTTTCATGAGTTCCTCTCATCTCATAGCTTGTTAGAACCAAGCTAATATATCTCAGAGACACATTGAAGGGACTGCTCTGTAATATTTTTAAAACAGTAATGGACACTACTGCTTTAAAGACAGTCAGATAATTGAGATAGCTAAATGTGGTTGTCACTTGTTTATTCACAGACACACGCACACACACGCACACGCACACGCACACACACACACACACACCGCCTTCAAGAACATTTCAAATGCTGAGGGTGGTCACAACTATTTATGTCTGGTTGCTAGGATTCACGTTCAGATGAATATTGACACCTCTCCTTCTACTATTAATAGCCCTACCTTTATTTTTGCATTATTGCCTGTAAATATACCTGATGAGATAAAGACTTCTTGATTATGGTTTCACAGTAGACAACTGTTCTGTGAATCAAACTGGATCTAACTGCAATAGTGTCGATGCCAAGATGATTGTGTTATCATCAGCAACAACTATTTTATGAATGGACACTGTGAATAATGTAATTGTCACTTTCTGCATTTAATTTCCCACTGATCTCACTGTTTACTTCCCCATCACCACTACCCTCCATATATACCTGTAATTTTGGATTTAAGCTACTGTAGCTGTTTGGATTTTTTATTATTATTATTATTATTAATTAATTAATTATTTATTAAAGGATCCATGTGGCTGCCAACACTTTGCTTGACACACTAAGTATACAGGTGAGACAAACTCCGTACGGAAAGCTTACAATTTATATTAACTGGGCAAGACAGGAATTTAGCAGGAAATGTCAGGACTGACAATGCAAGAATCAGGGCTGGAGCTTCAGCTTTGAAGGGAGGGTCTCCTCAAAGCCAGAGCTGGCCCTCTGGTGGGCCCCCAGATGCGGGCTTACCTCATGGCGGTAGCAGTAAGCAGCCATTTTAATTTCTCACAGTGCCTGGGTGACATTACATCAGGGGCATTGTGGGAAATTAAAATGGCTGCTTGTGCAATGGTTGCTAGATGAGCCCATGACTGGAGGTCCAGATCAGACGGCAGCACCGGGAGTCTCTACCAGGAGCTGGCTGCTGATGCAAAGCTAGGCAGGAACAGCTTCTTGGCCTTGGGCTCCTTCCATGGCAAAAGGAAGAATAGTGTAAAGAAAAATAAACAGTGCATGTTTCCTGCAAGCCCCTATGTGTTGCACCACTTTACCTCAACCCAGTTCAATAACCTTCTTGCCAGAAAAGAATAGGTCACTTTCCCTCCTCCCTTGAGTCTACCCTTCCTGCTTTCATACAAATTTTACCCTTTCAAAAGATAAAAAGAGAGAGATGAAAGTCCCTCATCAAGGTGAAGGAAGCTCTATAACAGTCAAGAGTAAACCATACTGAAGTGCCGTTCAAAAGCAGAATTCATCCATAAGACAATAGCTTGCCTCCCATACTTACTGTGAAAACATGACACTGAGTAAACAAAGGGGTCCTCCCCCCATTTTTACAGAGTCACTAATTATCAGCATACTTTCTTCACTTGCCTGATGTGCTGTAGAGGGGCAGGTCTGCCATGTCTGCAAAAAACCCATTAACGCTAATGAGAACTGAACCAAGATGAGAACTGAACTGAAGGGGAAAGAGGCCCAAAGAGGTCCCTAACATTATTTTTAGAAGAAAAAAACAACATATTTAATTATCAGCTTAATCATATACCGTGGCGTTCTTCCTTTGAAAAGCATCGTTTACTGAAGAGCCATGCCTGAACTAGAGAGCTAAATCATGAAGATCCAAACCCTTCCCTTAGAGACTTGAGAATGTCTATTTGAAATTAAAAACTTGTGTAGATGTTAACATTAATTAGGCTTCAAATTTATATTTCTCACCCAGACTCATATAACATTTCCCTTCCCCACCGCATCATATCTTTGATTTCTATCAATATTTTGGCATATATGTTCGTTCTGGCCAAAGCTCTAGCTTTCTTTGGATTGCACCCGAAATCCCACTGTAATAAAGGGGGTTTAAGCTGACAAGTAAGGATTTATGGGCTTGTTCAGAAAGAAGCCCTTTTCAGAGACTAATATGGGTGAAAACGAATGAAGTTGGGAAGAACTGCATTATGGTAGAAGTTTCACTCCACCCCCATATATGAATGTTCATTAGAACATCTACAAAGGATTGTCAGCACCTATATGTACCTGCCTAGGCCTTAAGACTGGCCTCAGAGGCCCTGTTCATGGGCCTGCCTTCAAGACCAATCAGATTGGTAGGCAACAGAGACAGGGCTTTTTCAGTGGTGGGGACCATATCTTTGGAACTCCCACCTAAGGGAACTTCCACATTTAGCTCCACCAGTCCTGGCTTTTAAACTGGCCTTGAAAAGGCATTTATTTCAAGCTGTTTTTAGTTGAGATGCTAAGCTGAATTTGAGTTTTCATGGTTGATATTGCTGCTGTTTTAAAACTGTTTTCTCTTCAATTGTTTAGACTAGTTGTTGGGTTGTGAAATGTCTTAAATGGCTGTTAAATGGCTGTCTTTTATTGGAATGGGATATTGTAGTTTTATCTACAATGTGTAGTGGGGGAGTGGTATATAAGCCGCCTCGGGAGGGTTTTTACTCTAAAAAGAGGGATACAAATATTTTTAATTAAGTAGAGGGCCTTCCACGCTGTACAGTTCTATGCGTGGGAACTATCTACACATATTCTAATTGATGTACATAGACTGGGGGAGAGGTCTGTTGTGCTGCTTCTGCTCCCTGCATATTTGCCCTTTCCCCTGCACTTTAACATCTGAATAGGGCTATTATGATACTTACTCACATGAACCGTCCCATGTGAGCAACCACCATTTCCATGAAGTGGGATCTCCAGCTTTTGAGATCATAGGAGCACATTTCCTCATGAGTAGTTAATGGGCCAGAAGGGTTGGTCATTACCATCTGGAGTGAATAAACAAGGTAGCCTTTCATTACCATCTGGAGTGAATAAACAAGGTAGCCTTTTTTTGGATAGCCTATGACCTTAGTAAAATTATTAGCCATGAAGGCCATCTGTAATGAGTAGCATTCAATGAAAAAAACACCTTAATTGTGTAAAAAATAATAACAATACATACTTGTTTGGAGCTATATATTTGGTTAATAATTTTACTAGGGTCATAGGCTATTTGAAAAATAGTGTCTTGTTGAATGCCTCAAGTTGGTACCAACCACTCCATCTAAGGACACGTGTGTTTGGGGGAAAACTGCTGATGAATGTGGACTTGACAGAGGCGTATTGTTGTACACCTGGAATGTTACCTCAATAAAGTACCAACCAATAATCAATATCAGATAACAAGCTAAATGAGAGGGGGGGGAATGGTGTATTATGCCAAATAATATGCCAAATATGCCAAAGACAGATCACACTTTGGCCTCTCTGAACAATTTTATCCATAAGCGAAATCTAAAAAACAAGATTTTTCCATGCCTGACTTATGGTGTTTGCACTTACTTATTTTGTACTGTATGGTCCGCATCTTTTCAGTGATGCTCCCATAAATTGTATCAATCCATTATGGATCTTTTCCAGTCAATTTGAGCCCTCTTGGGCCCTAATTGGTCAAAAGCTGTCAAACCTATAGCCCCAAACAAGTATTATGTGTTTTTGGCTATTCTTTTTACACTAGTAAAGTGTTTTTTTCAGTGAAAGCTAATCATTACAGATGGCCATCATGGCTAATAATTTTACTATGGCCATAGCCTATCAAAAAAGGCTACCTCATGTATTCACTTCAAATGGTAACAACTACCCCTTTTTAAGACCCCGGCCCATGCACTAGAGTGGGCACTTGGAGACAGGTGGAATAACTTGGTTTATTCAACTTAGGATGAACCTACTTTTTTCTGCATTCCTGTAGGGACTCCCAAGAAATTTCCTTAGGCTTATTGAAATTATTTTGGCATCCTTCAAAATTCCTCAGATGTTTCACCTGATGAAAACCTCCCCACCTCCCAAGTTCACTTGAATTTCACTTTAGGCCAAGTTCCAATGGCAAATCTAGTTATGTGTGTCCTGTAGGGGTTTTTACTTATCTGTGTTTGAAGTGTATTGCATGTGTGTTTGTGTCTGCGTGTGAGTGAGCAAGAGCCAGTCAGACGTGATTTCTTTTTTGGCTTTCATTCATTTTTTAGGCTGCTTCTTAGCAAGCTCCCAGATCAACTTACAATAAATAAAAATCCAATAAAACCACAATACAAAACATCAGTAAGACCACCACTAAAACCCATGGCAAGGACTGTAAAATAAAAACAGTTCAAAAATCAGTCTACTGTTTCATGATCTAATTAAGCTTCTGGAAAGTACCTGTTCTCTGGGGAATCAGCATTCCTAAAGTGAAAAAGGAATCCAGGCACATAAGCCTCCCTGGGCAGGAATTCCACTACCAGGGTGCTACCTCTGAGTTAATAGTACCAATGATAAGTAATGGACCATTTTAAATTTGCACATTAACACATTAATATGGATATTTGTACCACAACCTTTTGCCATTATAGGACAGGAAAAAATCCTAACAGGGTTGCCTCAAAGTATTTACATACTTACATATTATTTCTGAAACCTTTACAATGTAGGCAATGACTCTATGGGGGGGGGGGGACTTTAACAGCACACTCCTATACATGTTTATTAGAGGTAAGTCTTACTGGGCTAAATATTGGGTTACTCTTAGGTAAGTGAATCTAGGATTGGAGCCAAAATTCACTAAAAAGAAAAACAACCATCCCCACATTAGTCAGACAAAACCTTTTTAAATGTTATTTTTATTATAAGTACATACATACATATACATATATATATATATATATATATATATAATAGAATAGGCATTCTCCTTCATTCTCATGCGGAAGGGAATGTCTCTTCTGCAACATCTACATGCACCTTTGAGGGTTTGTTTGTTTTTTCAAAATGATTGAGTCATATGGAAATATATTCAGATTAATCAATTAAAATTCATTTGATTAATTTACAAAGTTTCCTTTAATTGAACAACAACCCCGATCTTTCTCGCTCTCTGTAGGTATCCAGCACCAGCAGTTACTTTTATTAGCATAACCTTTCAGCCCAAATGCAGTGGCAATGTCCCCTAAATTATCCGGATAAAGAAGGCCAGGACAATTCTATCTCTAAAACTGTTCAAGATTGGTGATTTAATTAGATAGGGAACGGTTAAGAGAACTGAACACATTCATTCTCTTCGGATACCAGAGATCAGGTATTCTATAAGAAACAGCAGGTGAAGAAAACAATTATTCCCTGACCCAAGGAAGAGAGCCAAAGGATAGCAGCACTGCAGCATAAATTTAGATTGAACAGCAGCAGCTAGGAAATTGAACATGTTGCCCAGGAAAGCGATGGGATCTCTGATCACTGGAGGTTTTAAGGAAACTAGATAGGAATCTCTGTGGGATACTTTCAATACAGAATTTCCTGCTCTGAGCTTGGACAGGATGATGCCTGCCAACATCTTATGTTTTACTGATCCTACTGGGTTTCAATGTGTAATTCTGGGCAGTAAGCAGAAATGTCAAGTAGAGTTAGATGAAATACTATGAAATGGTACTGAAAACTTGTTGTGGATCTAGGAGCATAACAAACCACATGAATAAATGTATCTGAGAAATGGGGACGAGGAATTTGGCCACTACGATCATGCTATTTGTGTTTGGTTTAAAGTGACAATGAGCAAGATACAAAGTAAAAGTCCATCAGTATTATGGGCTGAGCAATGCAACTTATTCTACCAGTATACGCAGTGCCCATTAGTGAGATGCACCTATATTGCAGTATTTTTCTCATTTTATTGGAGTCTCCCCACAATATTTTAATGTGTTAAAGTTTAGGATTAATTTTTATCTCATTTGAGGTTAACAGAAAAACTCATTATTTTCTGAACAAGGGATTTTATTTACAGAACAATTATTTAATGTAGCAAAAATAAGCAGTTGCATTCTGACTGGAAAGCTTCTTTCAGAGGTCTGCTTTCTAGAAGCAGCCAAGTTTATGGATGGGCAAACAAGCAATTTTCGTGATCGCCCAGATTCTCTGAACACCAATCTGAAGCTCGTCCTGTCTTGTTTTCCACATTCATTTGTGCTCTCTTTTCATTTTGATCGAGCAAGGAAAAATGCACGTTTTCTTAAAAGCATGCTGAAAATGCACACTCCCCCCCCCCAGAGAATAAAGCATGAAAATGTGTATATATATATTTTTTTTAAAAAATTAGCACATTAAAAAGTGCACATTTTTTCAAGCGTGAATGTAAGTTCGGGAATTTGTAAACATTTTCAGAGAATGCGTTCTCCTGCTCGCGTTCAGGGCTACAAACACAAACAGAATTCTCGTACATCCCCAGCCAAGTAGCTCACATTAATTGGCTTCCTGGGAGCTGCACCCTGTATTAACTGGACCTACCCATGTAGCCGGTCATGCACTGGACTTGGTTTTTGTTTCTGGAGAGGGGGGAAATGATCTGGAAATCGGGGGTATATCCACCACCCCCTTGTCATGGTCAGATCACTATCTGGTGGGGTTGGATTTCTTGATGCCACAACCCCTCTGCAGGGGTGAGGGACCTATTAGGATGGTCCGCCCCAGGCGTCTTATGGATCCGGATGGATTCCTGAACGTGCTTGGGGATTTGGAGCACACAAACAGTAGCTCGGTCGAGACCCTGGTGGACGACTGGAATGCTGCAATAACCAGGGCATTAGACCAAGTTGCCCCGAAGCGCCCTCTTCGCCTAAACAGAGCTCGCACGGCGCCATGGTTCACTCCATCGCTGTGAGCTCTGAAAGAAGAGGTGAGAAGGCTAGAGCGCCGATGGCGTAATTCCCGCTCCGAAGACGATCGAACACGGGTTAGAGCTGCATCTTCAGCCTACCGGGTGGCGGTGAAGGCAGCAAAAAAGAATTTCTATGCTGCCTCCATTGTGTCTGCGGAGTGCTGCCCCAGGAGGCTGTTCAAAGTGGTCCGGAGTCTGGTCGGTCCAGTCGCTCCGGACCCACTGGAACAGTCTAAAGCCTCCTGTGAGGCTTTAGCGAAGCACTTTGCAGATAAAATCGATCGGATTAGGAGTGGGATATCGTGTGTCGTGGACACAGGGAGTGAGCGGGAGGAGGCCAATGGCAGACCGGTTTTGTGGGATCGGTTCCGGCTTCTTCCTTCTGATGAAGTGGACAAGGTGCTTTCATCTGTGAGGCCGACCACCTGCTTGCTTGATCCTTGCCCGTCCTGGCTCATAATGAGCTGCAGGGAGAGACTGGGTGAGGGGATCAAGGCGGTGGTGAATGCCTCCCTCGAGGAGGCAGTGATGCCATCAGACCTCAAGGAGGCAGTAATAAGACCGCTTCTAAAGAAGCCCTCCTTGGATCCCCAGGATTTAAACAACTTTCACCCAGTCTCCAATTTACCATTTCTGGGCAAGGTGATCGAGCGGGTGGTGGGTGCTCAGTTGAAGGCACACTTGGATGAAGCCGATTATTTAGATCCGTGCCAGCTGGGCTTCAGGTCTGGACATGGGACGGAGACGGCCTTGGTCGCCTTGGTGGATGATATGAGGAGGGCTTTCGATAGGGGCGAATGCTCCTTTCTAGTCCTCCTCGATCTCTCAGCGGCTTTTGATACTATTGACCACGGTATCCTCCTGGACCGCCTGGAGGGCTTGGGTTTGGGAGGCACTATATTGCAGTGGTTCTGGTCCTTCCTCTCTGGAAGGTACCAGAGGATAGTTCTTGGGGAGGAGGCTTCGGACCCTCGGCTGCTCACTTGTGGAGTGCCGCAGGGTTCCATCCTCTCCCCGATGTTATTCAACATCTACCTCAAGCCGCTGGGAGCTATCATCAGGAGGTTTGGGGTGCAGTGTCATCAGTATGCGGATGACACGCAGCTCTACCTCTGTTTAAAGTCCTCACCGAGGTTGGCCGTTGAGACCCTGTCCAAGTGCCTGGAGTCAGTGGCTGGCTGGATGGGAAGGAACATGCTGAAACTGAACCCCGACAAGACCGAGGTACTGCTGGTGGGGGACAAGGGGAGGTTAAGGGATGTTGACCTGGTGCTGAATGGGGTACATCTACCCCTGAAGGACCAGGTCCGCAGCTTGGGGGTCATTCTAGACTCCCAGCTGTCCATGGAGGCTCAGGTGGCAGCTGTGAGCTGGGCAGCGCTGTATCAACTCCATCTGATACGGCAGCTGCGCCCCTACCTTCCTAATCACCTGCTCCCATCAGTGGTTCATGCCTTGGTCTCCTCTCGCCTAGACTACTGTAATGCGCTCTACGTGGGGTTACCCTTGAAGACGGTTCGGAAGCTACAGAACGCGGCGGCTCGCCTGGTTAAAGGCAGCCGCCGGCAGGATCACATCACGCCAGTGCTGAAGGAGTTGCACTGGCTACCAGTTGCTTGCCGAGCTGAATTCAAGGTGTTGGTTTTGACCTTTAAAACCCTATACGGCTCCGGTCCAGTCTATCTCAAGGAGCGTCTCCAGCAAAACCAAGTGGGCCGCTCAACAAGATCTGCCACGGTTGGCCTTCTCCTTGTCCCTTCAGCCAGAGCAGCTAGACTGGTGGGGATGAGGAAGAGGGCCTTTTCTGTGGCGGCCCCCATACTGTGGAACTCTCTCCCGAGTGACCTCCGCCATGCCCCCTCTCTGCTGAGCTTCCGTCGCTCATTAAAAACCTGGTTGTTCAGGCGGGAATATGGGGTGGGTTAAGATTTTAACATTTTTATATTGTTTTAAATGTATTTTATTGCTTTTATTCTGTGTACATCGCCCAGGGTGGCCGATAAATATAAATAAATAAATAAATAAATAAATAAATAAATAAATAAAACAGTGGGTTGGATCCAGCATAAGCTTCCCGTGGACGGAAAGGCTTTTCAACATTCTGGAACATCCTCCCATGGACGCATGGGATGCCTTAAGGATGGGTGAGAAATTCATTTGATTCACGCATTAATGCAAACTTACCAAATTCGCACTTCCTGAACCTAGACATGAACTTGGGCACAATTATACTGTTATATTTGTGCTTTTCCCAATTCTGTGGTACAGTTTACAAATCAAAAGATGCACACAAAAAATGCATACATTAGGGGAAAGTGTACACAAAAGCACATTATATTAGGAAAAATCACTTGCAAGAAACCCATTTATATTAGGAAGAATGCGTATAGAAAAGTTCATGTAAAAATGTGCATACTAGGTGTGAAGAGAAAGCCAGGTCAGGTACACGCACATGAACTTTTGCACTTGCAGCAGCAGCTCAGGTATCCACCTTTAACCTTGTTTACCGCACTTGTTTTCCTGCCCTTCAATGAGGCTCACAATGGGACACATCTGCATACCCCCGGGCAGGTTCCCCTCCCCTGGCAGCCAAATGAGCTGTGAAGCATCCCCAAACAGGTTATTGCTCAGTTCAAGCAATCACGAAGGGAGGGGACGCAGGAGGGAGGGGGAGCCAAGAAGAGGGTATAAAGAAAGGGGCCTGTGGTGGGAAAAGTTGTTGGTTGTGGGCAGCAAGCTGCGCGGAGGTCCAGGGCTTCGGTCTGACCTCAGGATCCAGCCCCGGGGAGCTCCCGGTGAAACTAGCTGAATTCGCCTAGCCACTGAGAGACGCGGCTGTCGAGGAATCAGGGTCATTCCAGGTAAACCTTGTGTGTACTGTTGCTGCGACTCGCTCTATACCCATGTCAATTGCAGGCGCGTGCTTTGCGTACTGCCTTTGTGTATGTTTTGATATGCTCAATTAAACTCTGTTTACCTATAAACACTGTTGTGGCTCCCATTCATAAGACTGCTTCTTTCACTGTCCTAGCATTAAAATTGGCCACGGCTTTTGCCTAGGTGCCGCGGACCGCGCGTAAAGGGCTAACCCCACTCTGGTTAACCCCTTGGTACTCGAACCCGCGCAAAAGACTGGCTTTGGTCCTTTTCACACTAGGAGAAATGTACATGAAAGCATGTATGAATTTTCACGCAGATTTTTTAAAAAAAACACAAACCGACATGGAAACAGGATGGAACAAACCTAATGTTAAAAAGAGAGAGAGAGAGAGAGAGAGAGAGAGAGAGAAACTGTGCAGAATCGAACTTGACCGATTCGTCCATGCCTCCTTTTGATCCAGCAGAGCTTTTCAACTGGCTGAACAGGAAAGGAGATAATTTTCACTGATTCCCCCTTCCCCCTACAGTCCTCTGTGCTCCCCAAAAGTCTGCTCTGGAGGATTGGGAGTTCCTCCAGAACAGTGGGAAAGGGAGGGGGAAATTAGCAAAAATTGCCCTCCCCTCCTTTCTGTCAATGGGAGCATTCTGCCTGGAACTCTCTTCGGGGAACTACTGCCAGCAGGGGGGGGGGGGACACCAGATACAACCCATGATGTTTACAAAAAACAATAGTTACGCCTTTTGATGTTAGCTATTGACGCTACTTCAGAATGTTGCTTTCACTGTTAATACTGGATATGATTAAATTGCTTCACATGTTATCACCCCTGTAAAGTCACATAATTTTTATTTAGTAAAATATATCGTAACTTGACAATACAAATTGAAAAAAAGCTATTAGTTCAGAAACATGTTACTACTTTCCAACAAAAAACACCTGACCAAGTAATATTTTTCAAGAACAATAAAAAAGGAAAAAACTGAATGTTTCCTATTCTAAAAGCCAGAACCTGACTGCAGTTTTTCAGTCTGACAGTCACCACTTTAAGTTCCTATTTAGCCATTTTCGTAATTTCATGCTACGCTGCAGATAAGGATGCTACAATATTTTTTCTTTCTTGATAGGAGGAAGATACCATGTACTATATATTCTAATTGACAAGAGAGATTCATTTAAAGAGATTCATTTAAAGCCTTTGTTTATTAGATATTCATAATCTATAAATATGATGGCAGCTTTAACAATCTGATCCTAAATGCATTTCCCTGGAACGAAGTCCTATCAGTTTAAACAGAACGTATTGCAAGTAAGTATGCTTCCAAGTAAGATTGTACCACCAAAAGAGTACAATCTACCACAGGCATTTTTGCATGCTAGCTAACATGGGACCTTCATTCCATGAATCACAGCTAAAATAATCAACAGAAAAGCATTATTATTGATGGCGGGAATCAGTTGTAAAGTGGCCATAAACCCCCCAAACACTTGAAGGAAAAAAAGGCAAGATATAAATGTAATAAATAAATAAAAAGATACATTTGTCTCTCACTGAACATTAGTGTGTTCAAAGCTGCCATTATCCTATGTTTTATCTCATCAGACCTTTTGTGAGCAGCTCACAAACACATAATGGATTGATGATTTAAGTGGTAGTCCTAAACCCACTTTCCTGGGAGTAAGCCCCATGGAACTCACTGGGACTTACTTTTAGTAGACATGTAGAGAATTACACATTTAGATGATGGTTTACATCAGTTCTAAATTAACATGATTATGTTCTTTGTGTGCTTTGTATACACTACAGTGAAAGTCTGCTAGAGGTGAGCGTGGGCGTATAAAAGCCAATGTGGTTAGAGTGTTGGACTGGGACTTGGGAGACCTGGGTTCTAGTCCCCACTCAGCCATGAAGCTCACTGGGTGACTTTGGGCCAGTCACTGACTCTCAGCCTAACCTACCTCACAGGGTTGCTGTGAGGACAAAATGGAGAGGAGGATGAGGATTATGTAAGCCGCCTTGGGTTCCTTGCAGGATAAAAGGCGGGATATAAATATAATTAATAAATAAATACATACATACATATAAAGTATGCCTGTCAAAGGCTTGTCCCGCAAAGGAAGGAGGAGAAAGAGAACAGGAAGTACACTCTGCAGCTGTTGCTCTGTACTCGTGTTGCTTTCTCCTGCGTACATCTCTTTGGAGATGAATAACCTTGCATTGCTGGGCTTCCTTACGTCTATGTGATTGCAAGCAAATAAAGGGCTGATGGGGTAAGATGCTGAGTGCCATGAAGTGTAATCCTATGCATGTTTACTCAGAAGCAAGTCCCAATAAGTATGCATACACAATTACAGCCTTACAGGGGTACAAACCCCCCAATGGCCATCCTGTGACAGTGAAGCCAGCCCTAATGTGGTCTGTGGACATTCTAGAAAGAACTGAAGTGTAGAAGGTGGCAAAAACAGAAATATAGGTGGAAATAACTCTGTTATGGCACACACACACCGAGCACACACATTTATGGAGCACCCTCCCCACGTAGGTACAACTGGCACCATCCTTACCATCATTTCAGCGCCTGGTTAAAAAAAAAAAGTGTGTTTGCCCTGGCATTTTAAGCAAGTCAGTGTGTGTTTTATGTTTGTTTGACTAACTTTATTGTTTTATTTTAGCATTTTGTTGTTTTTATTACATATTTATACAGGCCTGTGGCTCATGCTGGCTCAGCTTGTCTGAGCGTGGAAAGCTAAGCAGGGTCAGGCCTGGTTATTACTTGGATGGGAGACCCCCTCCTCTAGTTTCCTGCATTGAGCAGGGAGTTGGACTCGATAGCCTTGTAGGCTCCTTCCAACTCTATGATCTATGAAATCTATGAAATATTTATTGTTCACCATTCTTTGATGAAGGGCAGCTTATAAATACCCAGATAGAGAGAGAGAAAGATCATGGCCACATGACCTGAAAAGTAGAAAACATGCAGCCGTAAAAGCAGCAGACTTGGACTGCAATGGAGAATGCAGGCAGACTACGAAGCAGGCCAGTTCTAGATTTTCTTTGCTGCTACTAGTACTGTTTTTCACCACATTCTTTGTCCAGGACCTTCTTTCTCCAGCATGCCGGCTGAAGCACATGAAAACAAAACAAAACAAACAAAAAAAGCCAAATGCCCTCAAGCTGAGCAGTTTATTTTTTTTGACAGTGCAGTGGGCAAATTAAAAAGAAAAAGAAAAACAGAACCATGTAACTATTAAAGAGCCACTCTGATGACTTTTAGTATTTATTTATTTATTATATTTATACCCCACCTTTTTTCCTGCAAGGAACCCAAGGCGGCTTACATAATAATCCTCTTCATCCTCTCCATTTTATCCTCACAACAACCCTGTGAGGTAGGTTAGTATCCCTTCTCCAAGCTCTCTCTGGCTTAGAGGTGGTAAGTATGAATAGCTTCAGAGAGCCTGACAGGGCCGGTCCTGTCATTAGACAAAGTGAGGTAGTCACCTCAGGTGGCAGATGCTGGGAGGCGGCAGCAAGGTGTTGGAGGAGAGAGCTGTAGGCAGGTGGCCTGCCCTGCACCCCCTAAGCTAGCCTGATGCCTTCAGGTGGGATGGAGGATGCTGTCCCCTTGCTAAAGGAAGTGTCAAAGAAAGATTCATGTGCCAGTCCAGTCGGCTTTTGTACATAGAATATGAAGGGATGCCATCTTGTCCTTTGCCTCAGGCAGCAAAATGTTTTAAAGAAGAGCGATAAGAACTGTTGCCCATCAACGCTTAGCATCTGGACGGCAGACTGAACACGCAGGCTCACTTGGTCACAATCTTCCATGCTATGGTGAGATGTACTGTATTTCTATTTACATTTTAATAATTATGTCTAAATAGGCTTGCATACATATAAATTAGCATATGCAAATTTCAGGCAAATTGGTGTTTTCTTTTGTCCTCTTTTTTGGCGATTCATAAGTGGCCATCCTACTTCAGACAAGACCTTTCCCCACGTCCTGGCTACCAAAATTAAGTGAGCGGGGCTCAGTCGAATGCTGTTTTGACCTGCTTGCTGATATCACAGCCACAGGGCTCCCTTATGTTCAAAAGAAAAGCCTCAAGTGATGCTGTTGGGGTGAAAAATACAAGCGGGGAGAAATGTGTTACTTTTGAAAAGATGCTGAATCTTTTTCACACCAGCACATGAGACACTTGGCTTTTAAGAGAGACTACATAAGCTAGATGTACATACTCAAAAATGGAGGGTCTGGTTTACCCATGTACTTGATAACTGTATCATCAAGTGCATCAAGTGATGACTGGCAAAACCAAAAATTCTATCACAATTCTCAATGAAGTCTTTTCATGTATTCCACTGCTCCATGTACAGGACTGCATTTGCACTACACCTTTTCACTCTGCAGCCATTTCCATGATATTGGCGACACTTCTTGGAGAGCAAACAGAGGCACTGCCAAATGTATACTTTGCGTTTCTACTAATAAATATTATTTTAGAATAGTAGTGAAAGTGGCCAATTAACATCAACTGAAGTGACGCTTCCCAATACACGGAGTTTATCCAACCATGGCTTTGCACTTGTAGAAAGCCCTTCCGCTTGTGCAAGGTGGGGCACCTGGTTTTTCACCATTTCCCCCTACCCACTACAACCCCTGTGTCCCGTCCCCCCAAGAGGCACTCCTGAACGTTAAGAGATCCTCTGGAACAGTATGGGTGCTGGTGCAGAGGGCTGCCATAGATATTTATTTATTTATTATATTTATACCCCATCTTTTTTCCTGCAAGGAACCCAAGGCGGCTTACATAATCCTCCTCCTCCTCTCCCTTTTTTCCTCACAACAACCCTGTGAGGTAGGTTAGGCTGAGAGGCAGTGACTGGCCCAAAGTCACCCAGTGAGTTTCATGGCCGAGCAGGGACTAGAACCTGGATCTCCAGAGTCCCAGTCCAACACTCTCACCACTACGCCACACTGGCTCTCAGTGTGATAGGAGCCATCAGCAACATTCAGGTGCCCCACTTTGTGCGAATGGAAGTGCTTCAAAGAAGTGCAAAGCTAACACTAGATAAAACCAAATGCATCTATCCTTTTTTTCTTTTTACACTCCTTCCAGACATCTATTTTTGGCATAAGCATACTTTTAATAGAATGTGACCAATTGTGTCAAGTGATAAGCAGTGATTTTTATAATACAAGGAGCAGCATCTTAGCGGAAAGAGAAGTCACCTAATTTGTTTAACTGAAGACAGCATGTTATACCGACACCAGAACCCACAAGAGTTGAAAATGCAGCCCTTAATACCTGCATTTCCTAATCTTTGACATCCTTTCCCGTTTATAATTCTTATTATTCATTTCAATAACGTTTCTATGGCAACAAACCCATTAGGAGGTGCAACGGTAGATGTCAGATAATAATACATTAATTTCCAGCGCAAAGTTGGAGACCACGTATGATCTATACAGCAGTAGCCTGACAGGACATTTGAAGTAAAGCAGGCATCACTCCCTGTGTAGCCCTTGTTGATTTTTTACATCTATGGTATACTGTGTAATAGTGTTTCCAAAATCCATATTACTGTAATAAGGTTACTAGGTCAATCAAAACTCACAAAAAAAAATGTGCAAGCTTCTGAGCTCTTCAAACCTCTTCATCAGGCAAGATGTTACAAAAAGCGGTGGGGGGGATGCGGAGGGCGGGGGGAAAGAGCTGACTGGATTGTGAATTCACAGTGTCTCCATATTCATCTAAAGACTGCCTAGTTTCTCTCTGTGATCCACTGGTAAAAGAGGCCTGTGTGCTTCGCCCAGGATGGATTTAATGGGCAGAATCCAACTGGGCACTTCCGCCCCTGCCAATTCTCTTCCGCTCCGCCAATTCTGTTGCGCAAGCAGTTGCCACCACTTGTGCAACGGCCACTCAATGCTTCTGGGACAACCCAAAACGAGCGGAAATGCTCATTTCTGGAAGGAGGCAGGCTGGCGGAGCTCGCATAAGGGAACTCCGCCAACTTGCCTCCTTCCAGAAACGAGTGTTTCTGCACATTTGGGGGCTTCTCCTAGAAAGCACTAAATCCCCCTTGTGTAAGTAGTGGGTACCACTTGTGCAATGAAATAGGCCGGACCCATCGCTGGCGGAAGGGAATCAGCAGGGCAGAAAGGAATAGGATTCTGCCCAATATTTACAAAATGGAGAATTTGCCTTTCCCCCCCTCACTTGCTTCCAGCCACCAGGGGAAGCTCCAGGTCCAACCTGCAACCATCACATGACCTGCAGAGCCTACTTTGAAAGGCCCTCCTCCCCCACTTCACCGTGCGACTTTGAAGAACATGCAGATAGTGTGACTTCACCCTCAAGTCAGGGTTTTCTTTTTCCTCTCCATTCCTCCCACCGCCTGCTAAACCTGCTTTTTGTAACATCTTGCCAGGTGATGTGATCTGGAGATCTCAAAAGCGTGCACATTTTTTGGTGATCTTTTGGTAGGCCTAATAAAGATATTATACCAGTATGGATCCCCCCGCCTTATGGGCAACACAGCTCCCTTTGCTTTCCTTTATACTGGTGTAATAGATGGACTACGACTGGGTTCAAATCCCCAAACAGTACGATTCTCACAGTGTGGCTTTGGGCCATGCATTATCTCTTAGCTGAACCCTCTCAGCCGTACAGGGTCATTGCGAGGATAAAATGGGATCATTCCCATGTTTGCTGCGCTAAGCAATTTGGTGGAGGAAGGGTGGGATAGAAATGTGATTAACAACAATAAATAATAATAACTAAAAAGTCCATGTTGAGCCGAAGACTGCCTCAGTTGTGCCACTTCTGTGGAAAGCAGGTCCTGGAAATGCCTCTCTCCTTTCCACGGGGAGTAATTCCGTGCCCTGACTCCAGAGACACACACATTGCAGGATGGTGCCAATACTTAATATGAGAAATTGGCAAAGTCTGTGCAGGGCAGTCCTAGAGAGGTGAAGTGGTTTGGACTGTTGGGCCCCTTGAGGTCTGAAGGAGAGATCATTCACTCAGATCTCCAGCAGCAAGGGGCAACAACAATTCTGGAGACCAAAATGATGTCCTCCGCGAAGGGGGGAGCACGGAACATTGATCATCTTCATAAAGTGAACAGTAACAACAACCGGAGCCCCAACAGAGCTGTTCTGGAGTTCCACAAAAAGCAGAAATAGGAAAGGGGGAGATGTAGTGTGGGAACACCTGAGCTATGGAAAGCCACTATATTTTATTCCCATTGCAAGGGGGAAGGCACATTTAAAAGGGCGGGGGACACTCAAGATACAGTCCACGTGCTCCAGTGTAGCTATACATTTTTCCAAGGTGCTCCCTTTGTATGTACGTGTGTGAGGGAGTGGAAGACAGTGTGTGTGTGTGTGTGTGTGTGTGTGCGCGAGAGAGAAAGAGAGAGAGAGAGAGTACCTTGCACATATAATATGCAATCTGGAGATAATCAATACCTGGAGGGGGGAACAGGAGTCCACCTGCTGGCCACAATCCTGACCACCACACATTAATGAGGTCTTCATCAAAGAGATTATGGCTCTGTGAAGATGACCCGATCACATGGAGGCCAAGAGTGGGGCCAGCAGGCGTAATGCCCCCTCCCCCTCCCCCCTCTATGTAACAATTATCCCGATTTCATGTTGCTGCACATGGCTCTAGTCTTTCAAAGGGCAAGTCTTATCTCTCCTGAAGCAAGCTATTATAGATATTGGTTCTGCCAATAAAGCTGTTTGACTGCTTTACTCTCTCCATGCTCACAGCCACAAATTTTGCCATGTCCCTGTTGCACAAAACAGAGGGGTGGGTGGGAAGGTCACCAATAATAGCCTATTACATTAAATAACCATTCTCCCAGGACATATTCCTTCAAAGTTACACCAACTTCATTTATGATAGAATCACAAATAACATTCTTGTTAGAAGATAAGGCAGAAGATCTCTCAAAAGCACTTCAAAAACTGTGCCTGACTGAAATAGAGACTAAAATCCAAGCATCCAAAAAACAAAAACAAAAAAAGGGTTCATTTATCAGGTTACACAATCATGGATTTAAAACATCACTTCAATCAAGGCTTAGAAGTGCAGGCATCCCAATCTAGCCTGTAGAAAAAGGAGTTATGTCCCATTTCCTGTTGAAACTCACAAATTCCTCTTCAAAAGTACTACTACTACAAACTGTGCGTGGTGGGAGGGAGGGAGAGAAGAGGATTTTAAAAAAAAAACACCTTACAATGCTCAAGATGAAGGTTTGTACCATGAATCACTTCATAAAAGAAAAAAAGAAAAAGAGCCACATCACACCTGCCATGTGATGTATAATGGAGCGGCAATCCTGATAAGCACCCTTAGTATCATTGACACTCAATGAATATGCCCCATTGAGTTCAGTGGGACTTACTTCTGAGTAAACATGCTTAGGATTGCAAGATGTACAAGTACAAATCAAATACCTTTCAGTTCAGTATCTGTCATATGGAACCAGTGGCATGGATCTTGTGGGAAATAGCACGAGTCCCACCACCCACCACAGGGAGTGGTGGAGGGGGGAGAAAAATTAGCAGGACTGTAGAGCTTAGGATGCAGAAATAAATAGTTCCTGAACTCGGAGACAGCATGCATGGCCTCATTATTATTTTAAAAGAGGCATATAATCAATGCTTTTCATTCAGCCCTTTAGGGGTAATTGAATAAAGCCTCAAAATCCTTTCTGCTTCCTTCTTAAGAAGCTTTTTTTGGTATGTCTCTCTTAAGAGCAAGTGGGGCGGGGGGGGGGAGAAGAGATTTTCTCTGTAATAACAACAACATCAAATGTGCTGAGGTTCGATTCAACTGACAGGAGAGAGCGCCATTTCAGGAGGTGGAGCAAAAAGATTTTTAGCAGGAAGGGGCCAAGTTCTTAACAAGGTTCAAATGCCTGAACTTGGATATACTGACGACTAAATTGGTGGGGAGGGAGCAGTGAATTTTTATGAGCATTTGTTGTGTTATTTGTTTGTGTATTATAATAACTACAGCAATGTTATCAACACAGGTCAAACAGGCCCCCTATGAAAGCAAAGGGATTTTTGCCTTTGATATGCACTGTTGATATCAGGGGCAGGGAAAAGGCGTGGATTGGAAAGTATTGGTAGAAATCTGGATGATTTGTAGTAGATTGGCAAGGATCTTTTACACCCAATTTTTAAACAATGGCAACCAAACTGGTTCTTTCTCTCTAAATTAAGCTGTTAGAATCCCTGATCTGTCATAACTGAGACATAATGGAATGGTTGACCCAACATGGCTGGCTTGTCATGGGTTATTTAACCCACAATGAGCCATGGCGCAGGCCAGGTGTGTGCAGCCACCATTTTGAATACGCAATCCCTCAATCAGGGTGATAGGGCATTGTTCCACCACATTGTGCAAACCCGGCCATCATGGGCTATTCAAGGGTTAAATGACTCTCACATAATTCTACTACTAATCGAGGGCTACGTGAGGGTTGTTCAACCCTTGAATAAGCCATGATGGGTGGGTTCACATGACATGGTGCAACCCCTGTTAAATAACCAACGATGACCCAGTCATGTTGTGCAAACCAGATCAGCTTGTACTAGTATATGCCAGGTCTGTTTGTACTAACATATGCCAGTCATCCCAGCAAATGGCTCATAGGAATGGCTCAAAAGTGTGCAGGTATCCTGCACCTCCAACAGTTGACTAGAAGAGGGGAAATCAGCAGGGCTAGCTTGTCATGCAAGCTACAGCCACTGAAATTGATTGAGGGGGGGGAGGAGTCCCCATTGGAGCCAATGAAGATTTTCCTTAGGACCACACAGCAAGGGAGGGAATTTATTACATTTATTAAATGCCTCATAAAACTAGTTCACTAGGCATTGTAGAACAGTACAGTTAAGGAAATAATAATAATAATAACGATGATGATGATGATGATGATGATGATGATGCAATAGAACTCACAATGAATCACTGAAACCCAGCACAACATAGAAACACATACCAACACAGCACAGCAATACAAAATAAAAAGCTAAAACAAACCGTCAGGAGCGGAAACTGCCACACAAAGACTAAAGTAATTGACCTAACATACTTAACATGTTTAAAATGCCTGAACAACAAAAAAAAAGTGGCCTGCTACCAAAAAGACAACAATGTGGGTGCCAGGTGAGCTTCCCTGGGGCGAGCGTTCCAAAGCCATCACCAAGAAAGCCCTCATTCTCATAGCCATTCTCTGAACCTTGGGACTGAGGGAGCACTCCAAGAAGAAGAGCTTCCATAGATTACCGTAAGGCATGGGTAGGCACACACAGGAGACGGCATTTCATCACATTCCGAGGTCCAAAGCTGTGTGGAACCTTAAAGGTCAAAGCAAGCACTTTGGATTGGGTCCAGAAACAAATTGGAAGCCAGTGAAGGTAAGAAAGAATTGTTGTGATATGATCGTAGTGCCTGGTCCCTTTTAAAACTCCCCCAGGCATATCTTGCATTAGCTGAAGTTGCTGAGCCATCTCCAAAGGCAGCTCAACGTACAACACATTACAACAATTAATACAGGATGCTATCAGACGATGGATCACTGCAGCCTGTTTACCCACCTCGAGACATGGTCATAGCTGGGATACCAGCTGGTGCTCTGTGCCAGAGAGGCCACGAGCCTCTTAACACAGTGAAGGCTCCAGGAACACCCCTTAGCTACACAACAGTTATTTCAAGGGAAGTGCAACCCCCTCCAGAAGCACTTGAATCCCCCACATCTGGTCTGAGGAACCACACACTAGCAGTGCCTCTCTGGACTGAATTTCACTCAGTTATCCTCCTTCATCCACTCCATTCCCATGGCCAGGAATTAGTCCAGCACCCCCAGAGTTTCACCTGGCTCTGAAGAGAAGGAGAAACAAAGCTGTGTGTCACATGCATATTGATGACAACACACTCCAAACCCCCAAATGATCTCACTCAGCAGCACCGTGCAGATGTTGAGCAGCATGAGGGATAAGATGTTTGCTGGTGTGACAGGTTTTCCCAAAAAACGTGTGCCAGTAAGCCCTATTGGTAATTTGTTAGTTAAAGTGTAGCATTGGAGACATAGTAGAATTCAGTCCCTTAGAATGTCTTCAGAAAATATGGGATATAGTATAAAAATGCAAGGTTGTTTGAGAATTATGGCCACTTTAGTGGACTGTGGAGTATTAAATATAATATTTTAACAATATTTTATTTCCTTCCTAATGGTACTTAATTGATGTTGTGTGTCTGCTCTGCATTTATATTCACAGTGTGATAAGAAATTTATTGATTGGGGGGGGGAGGCAAATATTTGATGAGGTAGCTCCTCATTTTTTATTAGTCATATGCCCCAACCCCACGCTCCGGCTTGATAGTAATAAAAATTAGGCTGTCATTTCTGTGTCAGAAAATAGGAGTAATGAATCAGACAGTTGTGCCATATGAACTATCACTTCATTTTTACTACAGTTTAGTTTAATGTGAGGCTTATGATTGAAGATAGTATGGGACCATGCATTGAGTCTAAGACTAGCTAATGTCAATGTAAAGGTAAGATAATTCAGTTTCAAAGTTATCCTAAAACTCTCATGCTTTAAAATATCCTGGGATCTGGAGAGAAATATATGGCAGCATTTCACACAAGAATACTCAGTCTAAAAAAATGACAAGAGCTCTCAATTTTTTCACAATATATTTCTTTAATGTACGTATATACTCAAATATAAGTCTAGTTTTTCAGCACATTTTTTGTGCTGAAAAATGCCCCCTCGACTTATACCTGGGTCAGCGCCCCCCCAGGTCCCCCGCCGCCACCGCAAGGCACCGCCAGGCACCCACCCCCACCCCCAGGACCCCTGCCGCCACCCCCAGACACCCCACCCCCACCCCCGTACTTGCACCCGCCGCCGCCGAAGCCCCTCCCCTGCCGAAGCCCCGCCGCGCCGAAGCCCCCCGACACCCCCATGCCACCCCCACGCCACCCCGACACCCCCACGCCACCCCAGACACCCCCCCACGCCACCCTACCTGCACCCGCCACCGAAGCCCCGTTGCCGCGGAAAAGCCTCCCTGCCGCCGAAGCCTCGCTGCCACCAAAGCCCCTCCCCCACCGAAGCCGCGCCAAGCACGTTTCCGGAAAGAATTATGCTCTCAATCCAAGGCATGACCTTATAGCAATAAAACCGTAGAACGGTGGCTGGTCAATCAGGGATGACTTGCTTAAATAAAAATGTCTTCAGCAGGCAACCCAAAAACAACCTCAGTCAGTGCCTGCCACCAAAAGGCAGGGGGGCTCCACGGAGAGGGAACCAGCACACGGAAGGCTCTCCCTACGAAATCACCATATGTGGTGTGAAAAACGAGGGAGATATGGTCTCCCACATTCAGTGGCCATTAACAGTCTTCATTTCCTCACCACCAACTTCAGGATTACTCACCAGATGATCGTCTACCCCAGCTTAAATTATTCAGTGGGTAAATCTACTATTCATCTAGAGAGCACTATCTGCGGGAGGAAGAGGTAGCATGCAAGCACTGTCAAGAGGCACAGCACCGCAGCTTGGAGAAACAGGTGCATATTCTGGGAAACATCAAAATGGTTCCTGGAATGAGGGCTGCTCCCCCACCCTTTCCTGATCAACCTCTCTAAGCACACCTTTCATAATAAGCAGACCTGATCTACTGTGATTACATAAAACTAACATTTTTTCCCACTGAAAATGGAGGGGAAATTCTTAATGCTTTTCAAGGACACAGGCACTCTAATCACATGTCAGGTGACAGATACTTAAATGATAAGTACTTTATGTTAAAGTAACTCTCAGGGTCACACCGTGTCAGTGTTACAGTGTCTCACTGTCACAGTCACACCGTCCACACACTGTCATTCACACTCACACTCACTCTGTGTGTGTGTGTGTGTGTGTGTGTATGTATATCTCAAACCTGCTATTCTGGTTATGATTACTTCATCAGTATGATGCGGTTTGTGGATTGCTGTCAGGAAAATACTCTCTCCTTTTTGAAGACAGGATGTTATCCTCCCAAAGAAGAAAACTGCAGTATTTATGGGGTGGGGAATCTGCAAATATGACTGATTGCATGCATCTCAACATAAATTTATTTATTTATTACATTTCTATACTGCCCAATAGCCAAAACGCGATTTCTTATCATTATTAGGGCTGCAATATTTCATCAATTAATCAGATTTAAAAAAAAAAAAGAAAGAAAGAAAGAATTTAACACTGCAATCTTTTGCATGCAAAAAGTCTCAATTTCAGTCCCCAGCACTTCTAGGAAGGCCTGGGAAAGATGCCTGAATCCTGGAAATCTGTTGACTGAGTGTAGTAGACAATACTGGGCTAGGTGGATAAAAGGCCTGACTCAGTATAAGGCAGCTTCCCAGGTTCCTATGCTTCTAACTTCTGGGACAGGCAAACGTGGGGCTTAGAGTCTTTCTTGCATTAGCTAAAGGGGTGTACAACATATATTTATTTATTTATTTATTTGTTATTATATTTATACCCCGCCTTTTTTCCTACAAGGAACCTAAGGAGGCTTACATAATCCTCCTCCTCCTCCTCTCCATTTTATCCTCACAACAACCCTGTGAGGTAGGTTAGGCTGAGAGTCAGTGACTGGCCCAAAGTCACCCAGTGAGTTTCATGGCCGAGCGGGGACTAGAACCCCGATCTTCCGAGTCCCAGTCCAACACTCTCACCACTACGCCACACTGGCTCGCTTTATTGTGCAATCATATGCATATTTACTAAGATGTAAGGCCCACTGCATTCAGCGGTATAGCATTAATGTGGGGAAAGCGAAGGGTGTAAAGTATGTGATTTGATTTTGACCAGAGGCAAAAAGAGGCATTTTGGGTCCTATGCATAGAGCACCAGTAACACTTACTAAACTGAAGGAAGATGAATAAGGAGGTTGATTGCTTACGTAGTTATGTTGTCCTCCTTTGATTTGGTAAGTGTAAAGACTGTGAAGAAATAGGCAAAACTTCACACATTTCCAGTGAATATCAACATGCTACTAATCTTGTTATGCATTGATTCAGCATAGTTGCTTTTGCAGTTCTGGAGATTAATTTAACATAAATATATGAATGCATTATTAAAACAAAATACGTATCAGTTTTCAAATCACATTCAGTCATAAACAAAACATTTAAAAGCCCAAATAAAATCCAGATTGTAATTCAAGCAGAAATACTATGGGTGAAATCCAATGGATGACATTAGATGTAGCCCAGTGGATACCTGGGAGCAAGTCCCCCTGAACTCAATGGGATTGACTTTTGAATATATATGATTGCACTGCCAGTTCAACTTCAGTCACATTGAAATCAATGAGATAAACTAGTCATGGCTTAACTGAATGCCACTGATTTCGATGGGAACTAAGTAACTTACAGCGTAATCCTATGCATGTCTACTAAATTTCATTGAGCAATTAATTAGACTTACTCCCAGGTAAGTGTGTATAGGACTGTAGCCTTAGTCAAGATCTAACCCATAATTTTCATCTCTATTTTATTTATTTATAAAAATCCATACAAAAGCAACACAAACTGAAACCCCAAAGCGAAACTAGATAAACCCATAAAATTACCAACTATTCTGCACCGCACAAGATCAGCCAGAGAGTGAGACAGGAAAGGCATTTCAAAATAATATTTTGTGAAGATTATATTGAAACTCAAAAGCTCCATCACCTAAAGTTGAGGTAAAATCTGCAGGCCTATCGTTTTGTCAGTAATAGACCATACAACTGAGCTATGGTTACCGTAGTAAAATGAAAATGGAGGATAGAGTAAAAGGATTTGAATAGCATACTAGCTTCCATACTACATCCACTTATCTTGGAGTACACCCCTTGAACTCAATGGGACTTCTGAGTAGACATGTTACCATGTTAAAAGGTTTTATTTAACGAAGTCAAAAGGACCTTCTATGCAAGGATGAGCAAATCAGTATCACTTTTGCATTATCTGTGCACAACCCTTTGTGTGCATAGATCAGGTCTCCATTGCATGCATCTAACCCCTCCCCCACACGCCCATAAGCAGTCACAAGAACATGGTGTGGTTTTACTACAGATGGATGAATCAGCCTATTTCCAGTCCAGATCACTTCCACATCTGTTCCCCCATAAGCCTGTCCCCTCCTGATTCTCTCATTAATCTACTCTACATTTTTAAAAAAACCAATTCACATCAATATATATCTAATTATAAATTGTAATATGCATTTACAAGCTATTTTCTATAAAAAAAAATAATACACACACGCACGCACACACACGTGTGTGTGTGTGTGTGTGTGTGTATTGATATGTTTGAACCATGAAGCATATTGGAGTATTTGGGAAGCACGAAAGCTAGTGGATAACTAAATTCCAATCAGCACATTAATCCAGGAGATGCGGAACAAGTCAGGCTGTATTGGAATTTACACAGGGTGAATTCCTAAAGCATTCCTATTAACTTATCAGAAAATATTCAGTTTCAGGTTGACATAACCTACATCTAGATTTAGATGTTGCACCACAGCAGGTTTAGCATTCAAGTGGAAATAGGGTGGTCGTGTGTTCTACTTTACAGAAGACAACAATCTGAAGACATCCTCTATTGCATCCTTCCCCAACCTGGTGCCCTCTAGATGTTTTGGATTACAACTCCCAGCATTGCTGACCATTGGTCATGTTCATAGATCTGATAGAGTTCGAAGGGGCCTACAAGGCCATCGAGTCCAAATTTGATGTTATCTGGGGCTGAGAGGAGTTGAAGTCCAAAACATCAGGAGGGCACCAGGTTGGTGAATGAGGTTCTCTATCCAAGTCTGGATTAAAGATAAAGAACCATCAGAAGGAAGTTCAGGCCTTCAGGGGCCTTGAAGTTGTCCATCAACTGTTTGCTTCTGGAGAGCAGACTGAGCAGGTCACCTGGTCACAGTCTTTTCCGCTATGGTGAATGGCATTACTGTATATTTCTTTTCTTTTTTTCTTTTCTTTTTTTTTTAGATTTTTTAATGAATACAACAACAAAAAATACAACATAAACATTGTGCACCCCCCCACCTCTTGGGACCAAGTTATATTTCTCACCCCAATTTTCTTCTTCTTTGTGTGTGTGTGTGTGTGTGTGTGTATATATATATATACAAGCTATTATTCTATATTCCGAAAATATAACAAATCTTGACAAGGTTTGTTCCCCCTCCCCTTTACCAACACATAATCCAAAAATTTGCACCAAATGTTCACAAAGGTGTCTTTCTCCAATTGTTCTTTTTGACACTTAATATTACAAGTTAATTTATCATTTAACGCGATATCCCATACCTCTGTATACCATTCATTAATTGAAAACACATGTTGAACCTTCCAATTCCTAGCTATCATTAATTTTGCTGCTGTTAACAAATTCACAATCAATTCTTTTGTATTTTTTAAACAAACTAACTTTTCTGTAATTGTTAACAATGCTAATTTTGGGCAGACTTCTAATTCCATTCCAATTATTTCTGATATTTCTGCAAATACTTTCTGCCAAAATTCCAGAACATTTTTACAGCTCCACCACATGTGGGCATACGTACCTTTTACATTACATCCTCTCCAACACAATGCGGAGCAATTTTTATCTATCCGATTTAATCTTACTGGAGTTAAATACCATCTCCATACGACTTTATAGAAGTTCTCTTTTATCCTAGTTGACATAACTCTTACAATTCGTCTATCCCAAATATTTTTCCAACTTTGTTTCGATATTTCCTCGTCAAATTCATTATCCCATAACACTTTAAGAGAATCTTTATGCTCTTCTTCATTTTGTAACATCGTATATAAAGCCTTTGTTGTGCCTCTTGTTGAAACATTACCTTCTATAGCTTCTCTAGTCAAAACTATCTTTTCAAAATTGGTTAGTTCTCTTTCGCTATCCATTCTTGTCCTCCACTTCTTTAACCACAGTTCCAATTGCATTGAATTTAACCATGATATTCTCTCTCTTCCTACTATTTCTATTATATGTTCTCTAGTCTTCAATTTTTCCACCCAATCCATTAATTTAATCACCTTTTTTCTCCTTAATATAGCTTCTAGATGTCTTACATTTTCTGGAAAGTCCTCCATGGCCACTACCGGAGTTAACGGGGATACCTCTGGTGTAAAAATTTTCCTCGTGCTATTCCAACTCTCTAACATACTCCTCAAAAAGGGATTTTCTAGTCCTTTTATAATATTATTTATATTTTTCTTAAATAATATATTCACCATCATGTTTCCTAATTCTCGTGATTCTAGTTCCAACCACATTTTGTCTTTCCCTGCTATAATGTCCAAAATATGTCTTACTTGGTTGGCTAAATAATACCACTTTATATTAGGAAGACCTAAACCCCCTATTTTTTGCGCTTTATACCAACTATATTTATTAATCCTTGATCTTTTCCTTCCAATACAATATTCATTAATAATTGATTGCCAATCTTTAATTTCTTTTTCTATAATCTTTACTGGTAACATCCTAAACAAAAAGTTTATTTTAGGCAATATCTTCATTTTTACCAACGCTATTCTGCCAAACCAAGAAAGTCCAATTTTTTTATACTCCTCTATTTTATTTTTAACCTCTATCTTTAACTTTCTAAAGTTTTGTTCTCCTACTTTATCAATATCTTGTGTAATTTCTATTCCTAAATATTTAATTACATTTGTAATTTTAATGTTATATTTTTTCTTTAACATTTCACTCTCCTCTTTTTTACTATAATTAAACAGTAAAATCTTGGATTTACCCCAATTCATCTGTAGCCCAGATTATATTTATATATATATAAATCCACATGTGCAGATTTTATGCAGATCTGTGTCCTCTTTTTTGGTGATGTGCAAATGGCCACCCTTAGTGTAAAAGAAGACATCGGTGGAGACCGAGAGAAGCACCAGCAGCACCAGACTTTTCATGCCAAAGATTAGCAGAAGCATTGAGAGGAATGTCAGCTCATGCATTTCACCTGCACACAGACTAAGACAAAAATTGAAGACTAGAGAACATATAATAGAAATAGTAGGAAGAGAGAGAATATCATGGTTAAATTCAATGCAATTGGAAATTAAGCAGTGCTGACTGGGCATGGATGATACTTGGGAAGGAGACCCCCACCATCCAAAAAAGCTGCTGCTGTTGAAGGAAATGCAGATAGGAGAATTGCTATTTCTTTTTTCCAGATTGCTGGCCCACACCTCACAGGCAATGCACTAACGCAGTGTTCTCCAACCTTGGGTCCCCAGATGTTTTTGGCCTACAACTCCCAGCATGCCCCAGCCAGTGCACTAACACTGCACTAACGGGAGACTGGTGACCACTTACCGGTAAATATCCCATTGCAGCGGCGTAGAACGGGTGTCCCAGTATAATTCCATAAACGGACTCCTGGCTAGAGGAATGCTTCAGCTGGTCTGTCACACTGCCCATTTCCATTCCTCAGCAGTCTCTAGGGGTTTCAGTAAAACAGGTTTTGTATTCTGTCCTAAAGGTTGATGGATTTCAATAACTTAGCAAGTAGTTCCTCTAGCCAAGAATAATAGTTCATTCCGGGGAGGGGGAGAGAAACTTTTGACAAAGAATAGGGTAGTAAGTAGGTCAATGGGAGCCACTGTGGAGCAATGGATGGTGTATTGAATTTGGACTGGCGAGACCCAATTCCCCATAAAGTTCAATAAATCTTTCTCCCACCCCCCTACCCAATCTATGGGCCAAACTGTGCATTCTTGCTAAACACACATTTAACTAATGTACTTAGAAATAAATTGAATGAGAAAACCTACAATTTAAAAAGAAAGGGCTATCATTAATGGGGGGGGGGGAATAACTCTTTAGCATTTTCTTTTATAAATCCCATTACAAGAACCAAAATGGCCTCAAAAAGTAAACAAATGTATCCTTCATTTTCAGCCTCGCTGATTAAAATATGCCCACTTGATTAATCAAGTAGAGCTTTTTAATTGGTCTACCAATTACGCCATTAAAGACTGTGGCTTTAATTGCTGGGTGTGCACTGAATGGTCAATGTTGTTCACTATAGACCCCAAGACTAAAATCCTAAAATACACTTACCAAGGGGTAAGCTCCATTGAAGACAGTGGGAGACTTCTGAGTAAACAAGCATAGGATTGTGCTATATAGCCCTCTGCTTAATAATATTTTTATATGCATACCTCACATTTAGAATCAGACACTTCTCTTAGTCCTTCCCATCTCTCTGGCTCAGCTCAAAAGTATCGCTGTTAGCCAAAGGCTGGCTAAAATGCAATGTCTTCCTGATTGAATATCACTGCTTACTTCTGTCACACCAAACTAATTGGTTTCTTGGAGAACGGATCTGTGAAACCAACTTTGCTTTCTCCGCTGATGAACAAATCTGTAAGGAAATGTTCATGTAAAATTGCATGGAATTCCAACTGAAATCAAAGGACGCTTTGCAATCTGTAACGGTGGAAACTGGATCAGGAGCCTGAGGTAGTGCTGTCCAGCCTTCCCAAATCTGTCAATATTTCCCCATTAGCATTATAATTTGCATTCTAGAACAGCACTGTTCAAACTTGTGCCGGTCTGTGTCCATTTGTCTGCCAAAGGACCCTGCTGAACTCGAAAATATTCAATAATGCCTGGCCACTGATCTTTACAAGGAAAGATCAACACTGGCAAATAAACCGTATTTGGGGCAGCCTGTCCATCATTAACAGTTTTCTCATCAAGAACCCAGAAGAAGCTTCCCAACAAACTCCAGAATCCCTAGGGACATAGCCATTCATGTTTATAAAGATCGCAAACCACTTTCCTATAAAAAGAAAATGTCCCCAATTAGTGCACAATTTTATTTTTAAAAGGTAGTATTTTAAAAATTCAACAGCAGGGGACACAGTTTGAAAAGCGCCATTCTAGAAAATCAGCAATGTAAGTTGCAAGTTTTCTATAGTTATGGTGGAATGGCCCAGCTGCTTCTGGCCAACACTCTAGAAGCTCTCCTGACCTCCTCTGCACCTGTATTTTCATAGTACTCTCTTGTAGAACTTTTTAATATATCTTATTTTTTAAAAATTGTTTTTATACTTGGGGTGACTGTGGTCTCGAAAGGCAGCTAAGGAATGGATTAAATAAATAAATATAATTTATAGCTCACCCCATCCAAAGGAATTGAGCAGATGATAATAATGTGTTAAAATCATAACACACAGTTCATGAATAATTCCCGTGTTCCTCCCTATCCCTGGCTACCCAAAGCCAACTTGAAGATACCTTTCACCATTTCCAGAAGACAATCAGACTTGAGCAACAATTCACCAAAGGAATCAAATTCCAAAGTTGAGGAGCTGCCACCAGCATTAACAACTCTCTGCATGCCCTGAAAACTTGGTGTATAGATGGTAAACTTAAGAGGGTATGCCAATTGATCTTAGTGGTTGTGTTGTGATGGAGTCTAGGGGTGGATGTGATCTCTTAGGTATGTTGTGCTCAGATTATTTAGAGTAGGGGTGGGCAACTTGTGGCCCTCCAGATGTTTTGGCCTACAACTCCCATGATTCCTCACCATTGGCTATGCTGGCTAGGGCTGATGGAAGTTGTTGCCTTCCAGATGTTTTGGCCTACATGCCTCCCCCCCCCCCCAATTTAGAGCTTTATAGATCATCATCAATATTTTCAACTGAACCCAGATGGCAATAGGGAAGGGGTGGGCAACTTATAGCCCTCCAGATGTTTTGGCCTACAACTCCCATGATCCCCCTGCAATAGAGTGATAACAAGATAAGAATGATAAAGGATTTTGTTTGTCAAAACAAGCTAAAGAAAATGATAAACAATTAGCAACTCTACAGTGGCTTTCCTGAACCTTCATGTGCATTGTCTTTTCAGTGATTAATAAAAATGGGAGACATTACTGGATTAAAACAACAACACACCACTCTAATATTCCATACATGTCTTAGAAACCAGTTTAATAGATTGACCTGTCACTGAACACAAGATTCCAGGCTTTGTTTTCTCCTGCTGTAGCGATGTAAGTCACTTTACTGCTGCAGATTTCACCACTGATATTTTAGTGCTGTGATATAATCTTTATTTGGGCAATTAAACCAGGCAGCAGGTTGGCATGTGCTAAAATGATTGTCTGTCTCATTCCAGATTTTTTTTTAAAAAACCCCAAACTATAATTGTTTAGAAGCTCTTTCCTGCAAGAATCAATAAAATGCACACAATCCGGGGATTTCTTTTTAAAAGAAATATAGTAGCTTGCTAATTATCCAGTCAATTAGATTTAGATGCATTTTCAAAAGAAGAAATTTTCTTCATCTGTAGTGTATTCTTCTAGCAGCATACAAACTGAATGTAATTTTAAAAATTGCATATTCTAACCCAGAGGAAAAATAATACAACCTCATCTAAATAATTTTACTAACCTCTGGTGCTTTGGGGAGTCATTCTTATATAAAATAATATTCTTTTCTAATTGTTTTATAGTAGCTATATCTACAGTTTTACTGCAGCTAAGTTTGATGAATTTTCAACAATTGCAAATACAAAAGATGATAATAATACCACAAAATAGTTTCGATATTTAAAAACAACAACAATACCTGAGTCTGTAATCCTATACTCACTTACCTGGGACTAAGACCCACTGAGCTCAGTGAGGCTTACTTCTAAGAAGACATGTACTGGACATAAAACAAAACAGGGGTTTTTTTTGTCACTGTTGGCTCCCTGTTTCTGTCATTCCTTCCCAAAGGAAACCTGCCGGATTTCCTTCCAAAAGGAAACCTGGCCATTTTAGGGTGGAAGCAAAACAAACAAACAAAGGCAAGAAAAAAAGCAGGCCTTTGAGTTGTGCACTTTTGGGTTATGAACTACTTTTAAGTTGTCTGATGTCATCATTTTATTGATATTTTAATTCTGATCTGCATTAGTTTGGTTTTAAATGCATTAGTTGCTTTGTAAGTTAAAAAGTAAGGCAGATGTTGACAAGATTAATAAAATACATAAAAGTAACTGGGGATCTCATATAATTCTATTCAGACAAATAATTGTATTGAAGAGAATTGATTTTCTCATTTAAGTAAGCAGTAAACAAATGAAAAACTGATTGAAGACCAAATGAACGATTCAAGGCACAAGGAAAAATCAACCTAGTCTTTTATCAGAATAACATTCGTCTATGCTAAACCATTACAAAATTTGACAGTGACTGTTCCCAGTCATGTAGGGTCAGGAAAAATTAGTATAGAAGGACTATGCAGGAACAAAACAACCTGTATACAGTTCCGCAATGTACCTAGCTTCTGTACCTAAGAAATCTGAAATGGATTTTAGTAAGTATATCATATTAATATAGCACTTTAGAACAGTATGACAAAAATACATAAATCTGGATTGTAAAGTACCACTTTCTGCAAGTAAATATATTTCTCTGATAAGTACACAGTAGAGCAGAGCAGTTCCGTTATATTAATAGTAATAAAAGATTTGAGGTCTAAAACCTATCCCCAATATTTACAATCTAGCTATAAAAGCATCATTAGTACAAAGCAGAGACTCGCAACATTAATGACAATTTAATTTAAAACCGACTTCTTGTTCCACCATATTTCAAAGGATTAAAAAGTATTTCAAAACCCAGTGGTGTCAATATATAGCTTTTATTAACCAAGGCTGCAATCCTACACATGCTTACCTGGGACTAAGTCCCTTCAAACTATAAAGATGTATAGGATTGCACTGCAATTTAGTTTTTCAACTACAGTATTATAAACCAAGAGGTGGAGCATCAAACCCATACACAATGGCTCAGTTTGAATCACGGCTTGAAGGACTGGGAGTTTGTTGTTGGAACATGCATTCTTTCCTTCTGTCTCATGTTCCAGCTACCTCTCCATTTCCGTGTTGTTGCAGCCAGTTTCTCACTGTAACATCTGACTCTGGATCAGGCAAACTATGATTGGTGCTAACAACCAAGCCCCGATTTGAAACCATGATTGAAACTGGTTTGCAAACCATGATTTGGAGGTTAGGTTGACAATAACCATAGTTTCCCCAGTTCAGGTGTTAAGGCAAAAAACATGGTTAGGGCTTTGGGTGGCCAGATGCAAAAGAGGACAGGCCTCCTCCTGCACCTTTAATCATTGTGAATAAGAGGGAATTTCAGCAGGTATGGCAAGCTGCAGCACCTGCTGAAATTCCCTCTTCCACACAGCTATTAAAGGTGCAGAACTCTGTTCCCTTTTGTGTCTGGCCTCTCTATTAAAGCTACCTGGAAAAGGAGAATGGCATCTGTGTGTGAAAGGGAAGGAAACCACATAAGCCCATGGCACATTCCTAGTCCTTCAAACAATGTAGTGTTTTTCACAGCTAAAGATGCACACAGGAAACAAACTTATTCTGCTGTATTGCCATCTGAAATTGTTGAACAGCCTCTCGCACCCCATCTTAGCTTTTATTTCAATAAAGCCAAGGCATCTGCAGATCACAACTCATTATTTAATAAATCATTAGACTAACATGTAGATTAGACTTTACATCAGATGCAAGATCACAGATATGTTATTCTTTCCCTAATGTGTTGGTGTTTGACTCAGTCCTGCTGCCAATTACATCAATGGCAAAATGCTTCAGCGAACCTAGAAGCATTAAGCTCCATCAGAAATATAAAGATCCATCCCATAATTATGAGGATTAGTTATTGCTTGATTAGAGAGGCAATGTTTTGCATCATGAAGTAATTCGTTTTTAGAAAGCTATGAAAAAACCAATACATGCTGAGGTAACAGAAACCAAAACAAACCCAGAATCTAGTATTCAAAATTATTTAGCTGTGCAGCCTAACTCTACGTACATTTAACCAGGAATAAGTTCCCACTGAATTCAACGGGGCTTACTCTCTAGAAAGTGTGCACTGGATTGCAGCCAACAGAGCAACTTAAACTACTAGCTATCTACAAGTTTTATTTTGCTTTATTGCCTTCACCCTTCTAGAACACTGTAAGATGACCATAACACATCCTCATGAATCCTGAATTCAGCAGTCTTGAGTTAATGTTTACATGAATTTTATTAGTGTTTAATACTGCAATTCTAAACACCCTTACAAGGGAGGAACATCCATTGAACTCAATGGGACTTGCTTGAATAAGCCTGCTTAGAGTTGCATGCACCTTTGCTGTCATCAAGTCAAGGTCAGAGGTTTTGTAATAAACTTTCTGCACTCAAGATCTCATTACGGTAATTTTGCTGCTCTCTATATACGGTAGCTCCTTGGCACACATCTTTTGACCACAACCTGCCTTTTTCCATGTGCATGGAGTTGCTCCCCCCCATTTCCCCCCTGTTTCTTCATTATTGTCTCCAGCCTTCTCATTTATCCCTCAAAGAACAATCAGAAAGGCAGTAAATCTCACTGAATTAAGTGGGACTCCCCTCTGAGCAAACCTGCTTAGGATTGGGCTGCAGAACTCTAAGAAAAATAACAAGAGTTCAGAGGCATCAAAAAGATTTAGGGCACAATCCTATGAATGTGCAGACAGAAAAAAGTCCTACAACTCCCAGCATTTCCCTGCCAATTGTGAATGCTGGGAGTTCTCAGAGACTTGTTTCTGTCTACACATTCATAGGATTGCACCCATACAAATCTATTGTGCCATACATTTTCATGGGTTAGAGCCTACTTTGTCACAGTCAACACTATGAACCCGATTACAGCTGCAAACCACCTATGGAGTAAACCATTGAACAAAGTGATATTTACTTAGCATTGTGCTGGAAGTGGTTTTTGAGCCCATGAAGGCTTATACCACACCACAATAAATCTGTTAGCCTTGAAGGTGCCACAAGACTCTTGACCTTTTTTGTGGCTACTCTTCTAGAATCAATCTCAGGGTGGGGGGTGACATGTTGTAAAGTCAAGTATTAATGATACTGATGAATGAACAAACATTAGTGGCAATATCCTACCCATTTCGCAAAGTTATACACTTCCAGTCAAACAGCAGTTCCCATCTGCAATGTTTAGAATGAGAAGCAATTTCATTTAATGGGGATTTCCCCAGGGAATAATGATAGTAATAGTAATATCTAGTCCACTGTGGGGATGTTTACAAAAACAGAAGGTTAAAATGATTTCCTTAATTGGCAATCTGCCTCCCCCCCCCCCAAAAAAAGGCAATTCCCCCTGCATCTGACTTTGAAAGCAAAGTGACAGCTGCCCTGACATCAAAACACTTTGGAAGGTAAGCGGTGCAGGCTGGCAAATAATCCGACATCCCATTGTGGTGAACTGACAGTGCCCAGCTGAAAGCCACTGGACTTCTCAACTCTCTCTCCCCACATCAGACATGAAAACAAAGTCCTTTCTTCCCCGCCTTCTCCTTCCCACCCCTGACCCCGTCTTCACATAGTTCTCTCTTACACACACACACACACACACACAGGAGCTCCAGAAAACTAGGAGAACTAAGTCCAAGCCTGGAATCCACACAGTGTATAAAGCTGCGGTAAGAAGACAAAAGACAGGAGATGGGCGGCAGCAGCGAATGAGTTTGGCTGCTGCGAAGCCAGAAGCAGGAGCTCAAACCTACCAGCAGCCAGAAAAAGAACTCCACGGGATGGGATCGCCTCCTAAACTTGCCGCGATGTGCTCTCTGCGCGTGGGGGTGGGGGGGGCACGCTAAAAGTCCTAGCGATTCATCCCGCAGGGCCGTTTGCTCCTGCTCAGTTTTTTTTTTTCCCCTCACCTTGGTTAGCACAAACCGCCTTTCCCCTCCAGCCACACGCGCCGAGGGCGTCGAGATAAAAAAAATCTGTTGGTTTGCTGCCCTCCCCTCCCTCTTGTCTTTTTAATTAGGCCAATAAAGTTCAATCTGCTGGGCTTTCTTGGTTTTTGATATAAATTTTTGAAAAGATGCTTAATTGTTATTAGTCTCTCCAGCCAAGGCTGAGTTCCGCTCCCGTTTCGGCACTGCTTTCTGAAGGGCATCCAAGCCAAGAGGTTGCTGGAGGTGGCTTGCCCCGCCAAGTGTGGGGAACCCCCCAGGCACACACGCCCGGGCAGTCGCCCCGGCTGTCACCGTGGATCGCAGCCGGTCGCCAGTGTGCCGGACCTTTTGACCGCCCAGCCCAGCTCCGCTCAACGCCCCGCTTGGCTTGGCTTGCCTTCTCCCCGGGGGCTGGTCCCCTGCCCTGCGTCGCCTCGAGTCCAGCCTTTCCGACGACAGGATCTACGGATGCACAGACATTACGCGGAGAGATGCTTCTCTACCCATCACGCGCGCGCACAGAAAGAGACGGAGAACAGACACCGAGCGGAACCTTACCGGCGGCGCTCGGCTGTCTTCGCCCGGCTGGCAGCGCGGAGGCTTCAGCGGAGCTCCCAGCCCTTCCCTTCCTGCTGCAGCCTTCGCCGCTGCCCGGCTCCCCATTTAGCCAGCATCACTTCTCCATCGGCGGCAGCCGCTGCTTCTCAGCCAGCTCCCCGCAGCTGCACCAGCCGCCGCGGCAGCAGCAGCAGCTCGCACCGCACGCCCAGCCAGCAATGGAACTTGGCCCTCGCCGACTGACAAGCGCAAGCAGCCAATCGTCGCCTCCGTCGGCTACCAGCGAGAGAGAGGCACGGGCCAATCAAGGCAGGCCGGCCCCTGTGGTCGCCTCCTCTCTCCCTGCCTCGGCAGCTTGGTTTCCGGGAGAGTGGGAAGCGACCCTACTCGAGGCGACCTGGGCAGAGCATGCTGCTGCTGCTGCTGCTGCTTTTGGGGGCTCTGCAAGTGGGGGAGAGCGGGCAGCGCTTGCAGCTCCGGCTACGCCTGCGAGAGGCATCGCTTAAGGTGGAACTGCACTTGATTGAGTCCCTTCCACCTTAAAAAGAAAATAAAGAAGTCTATCCTCTTAGAAATCATAATGACCATGCCAGGATCCGGGGTTAAAATGAGAGAGAGAAAGAGAGGGTGAATGAATGAGGAATAAATGACTTGCTTCTGGGTAATAATAGCTTTACGTGTGCGAGCAGGGCTCGACGTTGCGCAGCGCGACGAAGGTGTGATCAGCTTCTACTGAAAGAGGCTGCAAGATACATGGTCTCGCTTTCTGAACCTCTGTGCCAAGAGTAGTCAAGCCGAGGCCTTCCACGTGTTTTAGACCACACCTCCCGTACTCCCGGACCCTTGGCCTTGCTTGCTGGTTGGGGTTTATGGGAGTTGTAGTCCAAAACATCTGGAGGGCACCAGGGGTAGTATCCAAGGTTAGTCCTACCTAGAGTAGACCCATTGAAATGAAGGGGACTTCAGTTAGTCACGACTAACGTAAGTCTGATTCTTTTCAGTGGGTCCACTCTAGGTAGGACTAACCTTGGATACTAACCCCGCTTGCCTACCACTGCTCTATGCTAAATGAACATTCACATCTACTACAACTCTGCTCCCTCTCAAATGCCTTATTATCCCTAGTCCAGGGATGGCGAACCTTTTTGAGCCCGAGTGCCCAGACTGCAACACAAAACCAACTTATTTATTTCAAAGTGCCTTAAATGTGGCAGGAAGGAGGAGGGGGCACTAGCTAATCGCGCCGCGCTCTGTCTCAGGGCATGGCTCTTCACCGGGCGCGCAAAGATTTGGGCACGCATGCGCTGTGCTTCTGAGCTGTCAGTTCAGTTAGAAGGAGGGCTGGGTGCCTGCGCAGTCTGCTTCTGGGGGTGGAGATGTTGGAGTGTGCCTGCCTGTGGAGGCCAGCGAGGAATGAGTGGAGAGGAGTTACTATGGAAACCCGACGCTGAATGCAGAAGGGGATGGTCTTTTCGCGATCTGGCGACCAATGGCTCGAGTGCCCACAGAGAGGTCCCTGCGTGCCAGCTGTGGCACGCGTGCCATAGGCTCGCCATCACTGCCCTAGTCCACCCCTTCCCATTTCCATCATTTTCTCCCCCCCCCCATTTCCTTGTTTCCTCTTTTCCTTGTGTTTTCCTTGTTTTTAATTAAAGGGTTAGTTTGTATTATGTGAATGAATGTAGTAGAGGCATGTTATTTATTATATTTATATCCCACCTTTTTTCCTCCAAGGGACCCAAAGCATCCTCCTCTTCCTCCTCCTCTCCATTTTATCCTCACAACAACCCTGTCAGGTAGATTAGGTTGAATGAGTGTCAGTGACTGGCCAAAGTCATCCAGTGAGCTTCATGGCCGAGTGGGGACTAGAACCCGGATCTCCCGTGTCCCAGTCCAACACTTGCCAGTATGGCACACGAGCTCGCTTTTTAAAACTCTGCATGTTAAACACTGGGATGCATTTAATGCCGTGTCTAATTTGACCCTCAGTCTAAAACCAATGAGCTGGCCAGAACCACAGATGCCAGTTTGGAGAAACAGCTTTATATTCTAGGAAACATCAAAATGGTTCCTGAAATGAGGGCTGCTCCCCCACCCTTTCCTGATCAACCTCTCTAAACACACCTTTCATAATAAGCAGACCTGAGCGTGGAAAAGCTAAGCAGGGTCAAGCCTGGTTATTACTTGGATGGGAGACAGACCCCTCCTCTAGTTTCCTGCATTGAGCAGGGGGTTGGACTCGATAGCCTTGTAGGCTCCTTCCAACTCTATGAAATCTATGATCTACTGTGATTACAGAAATCTAACTGGCTTTGTTGGCAAGAACAAAAATAGTTGGTTATGGCATTTGCCCCCCTCCCCCATGCAGAATTATAAAGAGGTGGAAAATGTAGTTTTTCAAAGTTATGGCCTTGAGAATTTGTTTGGTGTTCTCAAAGGCTTGTAATAATTGTAATTATTAGGTTATTATTAGGCTTGTAATAATTGAGGAGCTAATAAAATGCCCGTGGTTAAAAGGAAGGTTTATACATACTGTGTCTTTCTATTGCCTTTAAAAAGAACCCTGGAAAGTAAAGTATCTGGAGGTAATCTTGTAATCTAGGGGTAGGCAGAAAGTAGATCTCCAGATACACGCATGCACACACACAAACATTTGCATCATTTGCTGTGTGATTCCGACGGTGCATGTCTTTATATCCATGTTTGTCAATCTTACTATCTCTGGAGGAACCTCAAGGTTTTTCTGCAGTGCTGACACACTTGCTACATTTATATCTCACTCTTCCTGCAAGCATTTGAGCCTTAACCAACCTGTGAGGTTGGTAAAGCTGAGAGACTGTGCCTTGGGGCATGACACCCAGTGAGCTTCCTGGCTGAGCAAGGATATGAATATGGACTTTCAAAGTCCAAATCCCACATTCTTACCATTACACCCCACTGTGTAGTTTGATAGCATTTGTGAGTACAATCCCAAAGGCTTATACCCTGAAACATTTTCAGGGGCTGAGGGCACTTTAGATATTTGTGTACACAGTATGTCAATACGAAATGGCTAACAGCCCCCCCCCCCCAAAAAAAAAACAACAGGAAAATACTGGGTAAATAAGTTACCACAATGTATGTTGCAGACTCTGTTTAATTCAGAATTGCTTATTAAGTACAAATATCAATATCAAGACTGACTTATGTGTTTTGCCAATTCACAGAGGTCTCCTGGAACTATGCAAGAATCTAACATGCCACAGCGAGCAGAACTGAAAGACACTTTTCTTCCAGTTATTGGCTCAAAGTACAAAAAAGAACCTTCCGCCAATTCACTGAAAGCACCCCAGATTCCCTCAAGTGAAAAGCACTTAAAAAACAAAGCATTGATCCAAGTGCTAATAAAATCCATGCCTGCATGTTAACATTGCTTGGGTTAATTACCCCTGGGTATCAGAGGATTAAAAAAAAAAGATGTATACAAAAATATGTTTAAACAGAGCCAGCCTGTTTAAAAACATCTGCATGCATTTCACAAAGATAGGCAGATCTGCATTAGCAGGAAGTCAGAACTACCTTCTTTTAGTAGACTGGCAACCCAAAATGTGGAAAACTGAGGCAGGTTCTCATCATATGCAGCAGGGTCATCTGGACCACAAAATGGAAGTTGGACTTAGAAAAAAGAAAGCTCACTCTAAACCCAGAGATTGGCAAATGAGCTAACAGCATGATTTTGGACAGGATGAAAGTAATAAAGGCTGTTTTTCTACCAACATCCAAACAGAGTGGCATTAGCCACTATAGTCCTTTAATATAAAGTTATTTACTGCTTAAGACAAAGGACCAGATGCCGCTCACCACAGAATACTAAACATCTTAGAAGGTGATACCAAAAGAATCACCTTAAATGGTTTTATGGATGGGGAGAGCAGTGGTAGAGCACGTGCTTTGCAAGCAGAAGGTCCCAGGTTCAATCCCCGGCATCTCCACGTAGAGCTGAAAAAATGCCTACCTGAAAGCCCTGAGAGTTGCTGCCAGCCAGTGTTGACAAGACTGGGACAGATGGAACAATGGTCTGCCTCAGTCTAAGGCAGCTTCCTATGTTCCTATGTCAATGGCAGAGCATCAAGACTGGCAGTATAACAACTTGCTTTTCCCAATTACAGTGCCATGTGCAAGCTGCATGCAATTGCCAAGCTTCTGCTGTGCTGTTTGTAGCTTCTTAAAAATCTCTGCATTTTTAAAAAAGGGATTTCCCAGCCGTTAGGTTTTCAGGGAGAAGCTTCAAAATATGGGAGACAGTACAGCTGAAAGCACAGTAACCAGCAAACAAATAGGAGTTGTGCAAAGATTTTGTTTTCTAACCTCATTTATTATTATTTATATTTATTTATTGCCCATCTGGCCGGCAACCGGCCACCCTGGGTGATGTACACAGAATAAAAACAATAAAATACATTTAAAACAATATAAAAATTTTAAAATCTTAACTAACCCCATATTCCAGCCTGAACAACCAGGTTTTTAATGAGCGACGGAAGCTCAGCAGAGAGGGGGCATGGCGGAGGTCACTCGGGAGAGAGTTCCACAGTACGGGGGCCGCCACAGAAAAGGCCCTCTTCCTCGTCCCCACCAGTCTAGCTGCTCTGGCTGAAGGGACAAGGAGAAGGCCATCCATGGCAGATCTTGTTGAGCGGCCCACTTGGTGTTGCTGGAGACGCTTCTTGAGATAGACTGGACTGGAGCCGTATAGGGTTTTAAAGGTCAAAACCAACACCTTGAATTCGGCTCGGCAAGCAACTGGTAGCCAGTGCAACTCCTTCAGCACTGGCGTGATGTGATCCCGCCGGTGACTGCTTTTAACCAGGCGAGCCACTGCGTTCTGTACCAGCTGTAGCTTCCGAACCGTCTTCAAGGGTAACCCCACGTAGAGCGCATTACAGTGGTCTAGGTGAGAGGAGACCAAGGCATGAACCACTGATGGGAGCAGGTGATTAGGAAGGTAGGGGCGCAGCTGCCGTATCAGATGGAGTTGATACAGCGCCACCCGGCTCACAGCTGCCACCTGAGCCTCCATGGACAGCTGGGAGTCTAGAATGACCCCCAAGCTGCGGACCTGGTCCTTCAGGGGTAGATGTACCCCATTCAGCACCAGGTCAACATCCCCTAACCTCCCCTTGTCCCCCACCAGAAGTACCTCGGTCTTGTCGGGGTTCAGTTTCAGCATGTTCCTTCCCATCCAGCCAGCCACTGACTCCAGGCACTTGGACAGGGTCTCAACGGCCAACCTCGGTGAGGACTTGAAACAGAGGTAGAGCTGCGTGTCATCCGCATACTGATGACACCGCACCCCAAACCTCCTGATGATAGCTCCCAGCGGCTTGAGGTAGATGTTGAATAACATCGGGGAGAGGATGGAACCCTGCGGCACTCCACAAGTGAGCGGCCGAGGGTCCGAAGCCTCCTCCCCAAGAACTACCCTCTGATACCTTCCAGAGAGGAAGGACCGGAACCACTGCAATACAGTGCCTCCCAAGCCCAACCCTTCCAGGCGGTCCAGGAGGATACCGTGGTCAACAGTATCAAAAGCCGCTGAGAGATCGAGGAGGACTAGAAAGGAGCATTCATTCACCCCTATCCAAAGCCCTCCTCATATCATCCACCAAGGCGACCAAGGCCGTCTCCGTCCCATGTCCAGACCTGAAGCCCAACTGACACGGATCTAAATAATCGGCTTCATCCAAGTGTGCCTTCAACTGAGCGCCCACCACCCGCTCGATCACCTTGCCCAGAAATGGTAAATTGGAGACTGGGCGAAAGTTGTTTAAATCCTGGGGATCCAAGGATCCGCTTCTTTAGAAGCGGTCTTATTACTGCCTCCTTGAGGGCTGATGGCATCACTCCCTCCTCGAGGGAGGCATTCACCACCGCCTTGATCCGCTCACCCAGTCTCTCCCTGCAGCTCATTATGAGCCAGGACGGGCAAGGATCAAGCAAGCAGGTGTTCGGCCTCACAGATGAAAGCACCTTGTCCACTTCATCAGAAGGAAGAAGCCGGAACCGATTCCACAAAACCGGTCTGCCATTGGCCTCCTCCTGCTCACTCCCTGTGTCCACGACGCACGATATCCCACTCCTAATCCGATCGATTTTATCTGCAAAGTGCTTCGCTAAAGCCTCAGCCTCACAGGAGGCTTTAGACTGTTCCAGTGGGTCATGATTCGTAAACCAGTCCTTCAGTTTAAAGGGAGAGAGTCCGCAATCCTATACCCGCTTACCTGGGAATAAGCCCCACTGAGTTCTTATTATTAATTCCATTTATGTACCACCCAATAGCCAAAGCTCTCTCGGTGGTTAACAATTTATTTAAAAAAACAGTACAATACAAATACAATAAAACAGTATAAAGTTCCATACAAAATTTAAACACAGAAATTAAAACCATTTAAACAATTAAGAACACATGCAATACATCCAATAAATTAGACCACTGCAGAGATACCCCCCCCCCATTAAAGGCCTTAGGGTGTGATGCCATGCATATTTAGGTAGAAATAAGGCCTACAAGTTCTCCCAACATGCTCCAAGCAGCCATGCTGGCTGGGGCATGCTGGGAGTTATAGGACTTTTTTCTGCCTAAACAGGCAGAGGATTACACCCTTAGTGAAACCTACTTCTGAATAGACATGTATAGGATTGTTCTGTTAGGCTATAATCCAAAGCCACTTATTAGAGGGTAAACTCCACTGAACTTAGTTGGACTTACTTTTGAGTAAACATGCATATGATTGTGTTGGAAATTATTTTGTAGGGTTTTGGAGCAATATATCTAGGCTTCTGGTCAGGGTGCTGTACGCCCTTCCCACCTCAGATACCCCAGCGTCAGATTAATCAGGTCCATAAGCACAAAGCACACTGGGATTTGCTGGCTGCTGCAGTAGCATCTGAAAAGATGATTTCTTCTACTGCCTCCAGAATGACAGAGTTGCTGTCTCAAGTGATGGCTTGGAGATGCAGCAGAGTCCAGTGGTGATAACCTTTTAATGGAGAGACCCTATTGACTGCTGCTTTGTGTTGTCTGGATACCTTTGTTGATTGTGACATGTAGCCACTTCTGTGTCAGCAGCAGGATGTCATGAAAAGTAAATGCGCGAATCTGGCTGTGGAGAAAAGATTGAGGTGGGAAAAGCAGAAGCTGCCCCTCCTGCTTGTTCACTTCAGCACTGCAGTTGGACCCACTGAGAGAGGAAGTGAGCAGGAGGAGGAGGAGCTGCCACTATCTCATTGGGTGCAGCAGGGCCAGCTCCAGTTTTTGGAGGCCCCTTGGGCAAGACACCCCCAGTGGCCCTCCCTCAGCGATACACCTTCTTACCAGCATTACTGCCAGCTGCTGCCGCCCCTCTTCCTCCTGATCGTCAGCATCACTACCACCCACTTGCTTGCTTGGCAGGCAGAGAGCCAAGGAGCAAATAGGCAATGGCATCTACTGCTCCTCCTCCTCACCTCCAATAATTGTCTGCACCAGAGTGAGAGGAAGGCGAGAGCTAGTGTGGTGGTGTTTTCAGAGTGTGGGACTGGGGAGACCCAGATTCAAGTCCCCATTCGGGCATGAAGCTCACTCCATGACTTTGGGACAGCCACTGACTCTCAGGCTAAGCCACCTCACAGAGCTGTTGTGTGAGCATAAAATGGAGAAAAGGATCGTTTATACCACCTTGGATTTCTTGTGTCAGCTCTGAGGTGTGAGTGGCCAGGGTCCTAGACTGGAATGCCGGGGCCAGGGGTGATGGAGACAGATGCAGGCCAGAGACGAAGCAGAGTCCAGAACAGGCAATGGTTAGACACAGCAGAGCCGGGCCAGAGACATGAGCAAAGTCGAGTAACAAGCAGAGGTCAGACACAAATGAACCAGGCAAGGTGGGGCAAGAGGCAAGGTCCAAGAGCAAGCAGAGGTCAGGCACATGCCAGGCAAGGTAGGGCCAGAGGCAAGAAGCATAGGTCAGGAGCAGATGCAGGTCAAATACAGCAAGGCACGGGTCAGAGTTGGCCATCAAAGTCCAGAACTAGCTGTAGACACCACAATGACTCATGTTGCTGTGGCAAAGGGTTGAGGGAAGAGGAAGCCCTTATGTAGGGCTTCCTGCAGCTCCCAGCTGGTCTGCATTAGCAAGTCTGGGAGTGGCTGGAGGTTTGGGGCTGAACCCTGCAAGTAGTTTAGCGTAGGCCAGACTGCCTTCTGAAAAGTGGCCACCAGATGGAGCTGCAGTGTTTCCCAGCTGAGCTGCTCCTGACACCTTGGAGGAAAAGGTGGGATGTAACAAACAAGGTGAAGGAGCAGCTTGCAATGGTGAAGAGGAGCAGCGGCTCCAGAGAACTCTTGTCAGTAGGCTACCCGTTGGGGTGTGGGCGTTTGGTAGGTGCCCAGCCATGCCGACCCTGGGCCCAGCAGATGTGTGAGTGAGGAAATGGAGAGCAGGTAGGTGAGCAAGGGAGCCGTGCGTGTCTGTGCATACATTGGGATTGGAAAGGAGCCAGAGGAGGAGGGTGAAGGGAAAGGGAGCGGAGCTAAGTATGGAGTTGGATCCACTTCTGGATCTAGATCCAGAAGGATCTAAGCCTGGATCCCTCTAAGGCAGGGCTCTCCAACCTTGGGTCCCCAGATGTTGCTGGCCTACAGCTCCCAGCATACCCAGCCAGCATGGCTAATGGCATGGCAAGGGATTCTGGGAGCTGTAGTCCAGCAACATCTGGGGACCCAAGGTTGGCGAGCCCTGCTCTAGAGCAACCTTCCCCAACCTGCTGCCTCCAGATGTGCTGGACTACAACTCCCTTCAATGCCAGCCTGTATGCCATTGGACACCCATTTGGGGAATGCTGAACTAGAGAACGACATCAGCTCAGCATCATTTTGACAAGACAACTTTGGTATTGCTGTTGGATCCATTGCCAACATATTTAGTCACAAAATCTTGTGCAATTCTGAACACCGCATTGGTTCATATAAAGTAATGTGGTCATTATCATTCAGTGGTAAAGCGATTATGATCAGCATTGGGGCAGCAGAATCATACATGCAGGGTGGTATAAGGAAAGGGGATGCTTGTAGCCTTATCCATCAAACAGGTGAATAGTGATATAGCCTTGAGCTCAATGGTGTGTATGGGGCATGTATGCACATTCATGTGCTAGTGAGAGTTGTTGCCTTCTTGCATAGCTTCTGCACCATCCATATGTGGAGTCCTATTTCTTTTCATATGGGTTGCCCTTGCTGGATCAGGGTGAAATATTTTTCAATGGGACTGAGTGCACCGTACTATGTACAGGATCACAACCTAATCCAGTGTTTTCTTGCAGTCACAAGGGCTGGAAAGTTCTCAAACTGAAAAGATTTTATTAACTTTAATGGAAGAGGCAGTTCCATGCGCAAAGAAGAATGTGCATATGAAGTTGCCTACTTCATTCATTGAAATGAATGGTGAAGCCTGCATAAACAAGCTCTATGTCTGTATTGAAGCATTAAGGGCAGAATCCACTGCATGTTTAGACAGAAAGAAGTCCTACGACTCCCATGCTAGTGGGGGCATGCTGGGAGTTGCAGGACTTTTTTCTGCCTAAGCATGCAGAGGATTGTGACCTAAGAAGCTCTTGATTGGGGCATACATGTTCACAATTTTGAAAGGGTAGTACCTACATAATAATCAAAATTTGGTATTTCACATATAGTAGTGTTGCAATAAGACTAAATAATATCAACTGAAAGTTACTCAGTCCTTCCATTAATATTCTAAAGCTAGCCTAAGGTATTGTGTGTGCAACTTTATAGCAGATATTTAGCTGTAGAAATGTTTAGTTGTCTTTAGAACATAAATATTTAACGGTTACAGTTTTACATATAATATATTTTACATTTTGCTGTTTGAGTTTTATAAATCCTTCAAGCCAGGGAAAAAGTAATAATTTTATCTTCAGATGTTTCTGAATAACTAATAATACATTTTATTATGATCAGAAAATGTAAACAAAAATCTTCAGCTGTTCCACTTGGGCAATATTGTCCATCTCATAAAAATAACTTTCAAGATTCAACATTCTGGTGCCGTTTCTTCTCATACATAATAGCTGTGGTGCACATAGTAGCTATTTTCTTGTCCAGAAAAGCCTGCCCTCAGCCTGCTCAGAATCAGTAATCTGTCTAAGGGTTGAAGATAACTAAACAGCATTTGGTTGGAATACAAAAACTATCCATCACACCCCCACAGCTATATTGTTGCATATTGTCCCAAAAGCGTCCCTTAAGATAACAGAGATAATTTTTAAAACCCATGGGGGGGGAATCACACTGCTGATAAGCCTATAATTTGGTTTTGTTCACTGCCCAACATTTATTATCTCATTTATTGTATCACTCCGCCTATAAGTAAAGGTGGCCTCTTGTGTGGATATACAATGGGCACAAAAACAAAACTAGGAAGAAGCACAGAGGTGGGCATCTGCGACCCCAAGCCTGTGCTATTTGTTGTTTCGTACTGCATTTTATTCTTTTAAATATTTGCATTGTATTCAGTGCCAGCTCCAGGTTTTTATGGGCCCTTAGGCAAGATCCCCTTCCTCAATGGGCTCCCTCCCTCAGTGAGGCTACCTTCCCACCACCATTGTCACCAGCTGCTGTTGCTCCTCATCCTCTTTCTCATCATTGCTGCCACTGGCTTGCTTGACAGACAGAGAGCCAGGGAGCAAGCAGGCAGCGGCATCTACTACTGCTCCTTCTCACCACCACTGTTGTGCAGGCCAGAACCAGAGGCAGGTGAACAAGCATGTTTCAATGGTGAAGAGAAGGGCTCTCGACTGTATGCCCCCCTGGTGAGGTGTGGGTGTCAGAATATGGATTCATATTCTGGGTTTGCCTTCAAGCAAGAAAGCTAGCCTTGGAGACAGGTGCAGAGAACCATCCAAGAACTTAGCTATCAGCTCACTCCCCTTTGCCCCAGTTATGGTTTTTTCTAGTTGGCTCCAAGGACAGTGGAGCCGGGAGTCTTAATTGCATGGATAAATCATTTTCAGTTTCTCTCAGTTTCTCATTTTTCCAGTCTTAAGTTCACTTTGGCCTGAACTTTGAGATATATTTTTTTCCATCTTGAATTTGGTGGTTGTCCTGAAGTTTAAGAATGCTTTTTTAAAAAGTTTGTATAAAACATTCGTATGAATTTTTGTGCAAATTTTTCCTAATACATGAATCTTTATATGCAATTTTGCCTAATATTCACATTTTCTGCAAACAATTTCCATTATGCATTCACTAATATACATATTTTGTGTACACATTTCCCTAGTATACATATTTTTGTATGCATTTTTTTAATTAGAGAACTCCATTGCAAAATTAGGAGAAGTGCGAATTTTGAAAACTGAGTTTTTCTTAACTGTGGGGCAGGATCACCCACTGGCCCATCTTGGATCAACCTACACAATCCAACCATAAGTGGAGAACAGCTGCCTTGCAAAAAAGAAAAGAAAAAGTTGCTCACAGAACAAATAGCATCATCATCATGGCTCACGCTGGCTCAGCTTGTCCGAGTGTGGAAAGCTAAGCAGGGTCAGGCCTGGTGATTACTTGGATGGGAGACCCCTCCTCTAGTTTCCTGCATTGAGCAGGGGGTTGGACTCGATGGCCTTGTAGGCCCCTTCCAACTCTATGATCTATTAATCATCATCATCATTATGGTGATGATGCAAATGAGCCAAGTAAAAGCTGCAGGAGAAAGAAAAGTACCATTAGGATGGGTGCTAGAGGGAAATTACTTTCTGATCTCAAATATGGTAATCAGTCAGCACTTGAGCATGAGAAAAGCCCATTAACTGGGAGCATTTCTATGTTATACAGGATCCTGGTTGTGGCTGTGCGTAATGTCCCAGAGGAACTAGGAAAACCCTCAAAAACATATGAGAGGGATAGAATTCTTCCTGACACCAATGTATTACAACTGGGACCTATTTCTGAGGTCCCAGAAAAGAGAGATCACAGTATCTCTTATAAAGACAAGACCTCTTTGCTCTGTATGGGGCAGTTCCAGACTCTTTAGAGTTCTTGCATACCAGGGATCCAGCGAAGAGAAGATTAGATGCAACTCTATCAGTGGCCATGCACAGTGGGTATATCTCCAATGAGCCTTAGGCTATAGTCATCTTCCCTCATCTTCAGGGCTGAACCAACCTAACTAGTCCAACAAGTACAGAGGAAGACAGTAGTCAGTACTTCAAGGAAAGTAATAATGGACATATTGTTGATCATTTATATTGCATGCTCTTTGCGAATATAGTCTCTCTCCTTCCCCTCTAATGTAAGATTTCTAAACATAGGTGTAATGGGAGAGAGGATGGAAGGAAGATCTTAACATGACTTTGGTAATTAAAATACCTGTTTGCAAGCCATTGAGAAAGATCAAATCAAACACTTGTCCACATGGACCTGGGTTCATTTTGCATGATGAATACATCCAACACAGTAGGACTGGGTGACCTCAATGCTTCATCTCAAGGCAAAATTGTTATCTTGCACAGCAGGAATTCCTAATCTATTCCAGGTCTCAGGCACCATGGAACGCATTCCATGTGGGATATGTTAGACACTGGATTCTTTAAGTTAGAGTGTCAGAAAGTCAAAATGTTGGAGAGAGTTATTTGCAGCCTACTGGTTTCTCCCTCCATGTTATAGACTTGCTCAGGGAAAAACATGTTCCATTACACTATGTTCTAAAATCCAGAAAGTTCCATTCATAACTCACTTTGTATAATTTCTTTAGTTTTATGGCTTTAGCCCATGGGTAAATAGACAGCTGCTAATAACCGCCAATTGAAAGGCTGAAGGTTATTTTGATCAACAACATTGTAGCCATAGAGTTATTGTGTCATCATGATTCACCATCAAATACTTAAGCCCCTTCTCACAACTCTCCTTATCGTTATGTTTTATTTAATTATATTTCCATTTATTAACACCAGCTGGATACTTTGAAGCACATTGAGCCACTTTTCTGAAAAGTGTGATCACAGTGCCATTTTAGGAGGGGCACATTCCATGTTTCAGACTGTACAGGATTATTTCTCAGGAGCATCTGTATGCAATTCCTTGGGTTGGATCCAGACTTAAGTCATGCTCAGAGTAGACCCATTGAAATTTACTAACTTGTCCCACTGATTGCAATGGATCTATTCCAAGGGTGACTAAGCTTGGATCCAGCCCATTGGCTTTACACACAATGGTGGTGTATTTACACTACAGACACGTATCAATTTAACTGTCAGGGCTTCTGGGAATGATAGTTTGTGAAAATGATGCGAATTCTCTTCGGATGAAAACAGACCTATATTGTATTAAGTGTAGTGGAAGTAGTTTAAACCCACATTCTCAGTCATGATGAAAACAAATACCTTGGAATGTAGCTAGTGTGTGTGTGTTCAAACACTTCCACTACACTTCAGAAAGTATGTTTGTTTTCACCCTAAAGATCCACAATAAATATTTGTAAACTCTCCTCCTCCTCCTCCTCCACCACCATCAGGGTGTTGAACCTTGCTTTGAATCTTGCCCTGATCCTATGAAATCTTTTGGTCCACTGACTCCTAGTGCCTCTAGAGTGTGGCTTTGTGCCATCTTGAGGTACAATTTGATTTATAGGATTTGAAAAAAAAAGTACACCAATTAGTGTAAAATAAATATATCATCCTCAGGCGATCACTCATGACCGAGTAAGATTGTCTTCCAGGATAAAAGGAGGAAATTCTAAAGAAGATTGTGTAGACTCTAGCGATGGGTCCGTAAGTGACTGTGGAGGCCAATTCTAGATCCACACAGCTTCCCACAGTGAGGACACAGGTTAACAGATGGAAGATGGTCCTGTAAAGGATTCATTTGACGTGCTTTTCGCTTAGCACGTTTCTCCCTTTCACCTTGCACTCGGGCTTCTTCAAAGTCCATGGAACCTTTGTGAAAGGCCAACCTCCATTTAGATCGTTCATGGGCCAGAGCTTCCCAGTTTTCGATGTTTATATTCAGGGCTTTTTTTCTCAGAGAAAAGGTGGTGGAACTCACCCCCCTCCCCTGGCCACGCCCCTACCCACCCCCAGACACCCCCAGACACCCCCTGCCACCGTACCTGCACCTGCCGCCGCCGAAAAAGCCCCACCGCCGCCGAAGCCCCGCCGCCGCCAAAGCCCCGCTGCCGCCAAAGCCCCCACAGGACCCCCGCCGCCACCCCTGCCACCCCCAGACACCCCCTGCCACCGTACCTGCACCCGCTGCCGCCAAAAAAGCCCCGCCGCCGCCGAAGCCCCACCACCGCCAAATCCCCCCCAGGACCCCCGCCGCCACCCCCAGACACCCCCTGCCACCGTACCTGCACCCACTGCCGCCGAAAAAGCCCCGCCGCCGCCAAATCCCCCCCAGGACCCCCGCCGCCACCCCCAGACACCCCCTGCCACCCCCAGACACCCCCTGCCACCGTACCTGCACCCGCCGCCGCCGAAAAAGCCCCGCCGCCGCCAAATCCCCCCCAGGACCCCCGCCGCCACCCCCAGACACCCCCTGCCACCGTACCTGCACCTGCCGCCGCCGAAAAAGCCCCACCGCTGCCAAATCCCCCCCAGGACCCCCGCTGCCACCCCCAGACACCCCCTGCCACCCCCAGACACCCCCTGCCACCGTACCTGCACCCGCCGCCGCCGAAAAAGCCCCGCCGCCGCCAAATCCCCCCCAGGACCCCCGCCACCACCCCCAGACACCCCCTGCCACCCCCAGACACTCCCTGCCACCGTACCTGCACCCGCCGCCGCCGAAAAAGCCCCGCCGCAGCCACCACCGCTGCCATCGCACGCCATGCCGCCCGCGCCGGTCCCATCATCACTTTCGGCACGGCGGAAGTGACGCGCCGGGCCCCTGCTCTGGCGCGCTTGGCCGCCACTGCTCTACACAGAGCTCTAAACAGCTCTGACTGAAAATAGGTGGCGGAATGCCGTTCCGGTGCGTTCCGCCAGAAAAAAAGCCTTGTTTATATTGCATTTTTTTAGATTAGCCTTAAGAACATCTTTAAACCTCTTATACTGACCACTGATATTCCGCTTTCCATCCTTGAGTTGGGAATAAAGTAACTGCTTTGGGAGACGGCAGTCAGACATTCGAACAACATGACCGGTCCACTGAAGTTGGCGTTGAAGGATCATTTTTTCAATGCTAGTAGTCTTTGCTTCTTCCAGTACACTGACATTTGTTCGCCTATCTTCCCAAGTAATTCACAGGATTTTCCGGAGGCAAAAAAACTCTCAGCCTAACCTACCTCACAGGGTTGTTGTGAGGATAAAATGGAGTGGAGGAGGAGGATTATGTAAGCCGCCTTGGGTTCCTTGCAGGAAAAAAGGTGGGGTATTATTATTAATAATTATTATTATATTATGGCCCAAAGTCACCCAGTGAGTTTCATGGCCGAGTGGGGACTAGAACCCGGATCTCCCGAGTCCCAGTCCAACACTCTCACCACTATGCCACACTGGCTTTATATATATATATATATATATATATATATATGTAAAGATAGAGATATATCTCAATATCATAAAAAGTATGTTTTCTAAAGAGAAAGAATCTCCACCCGAGGTAATAACGTAAGAATGATTCCATTGTGCTGAATCAATTCTGGCAGCCATTTGCTTGTCTGGAAAGATCATTACCAGCAAATGACATGTCTGTAGGCAACTTTAACACCAAGGTCTCTGCACGGGGGTGCAAGAAATGCAATAAACTCCACCGCACACCCCAACTCCTCAACTTAAGTTCCCAGTTATGCAGGGGTTTTGGTACCTTTCATCCATGTCGCTAAAACCTCCTGCACTGATCTTCTGCACTGTTAATTCGATACAAAGATATGTGAGAATAAGTCCATATAATGACTTCTAGAGCAATCCTATGCATGGCTGTTAAAAAGTAAGTCCCACTGATTTACTCCCATGTCAGTCTGTATAGGATTGCAGTCTCAGTGAGTTAAGCTAATATCTGACCCAGGCCAGCTGAGTGGTTTACAGAATGAACATTTGTTCATTTTATTCTGTATTGCTGTGAATCAGTGGGTGGCTGAGATAGTGCACTCCCCCCCCCCCCACTAGAATCTCCCCCATCCAAATAACAGGCCATCTGTTTCAAGGAACATTCATACTATCAGAGGAGAAAATTAATTTTTGTTTAAAAAATATTAATCCAGTTCTGAACTGGATTAACTAGGGGAAAGAACATTCAGCTCTCAGCTTGCATAAATCTGTGATTTTCCTTAATCATGATTAATATTTTCATTTTATTTATAATTTTGCATGTAATTTCTTTTTAAAGGCTTTCACCGGATAATCTGACAATTGCTGTTAATAATACTGTTGAGAAGTTAACCTAGTTCCCTTTCCTACAGCAGTGATGATGTCACACAACTTTTCAGGAAAGGGCAAGCCATTGGCGGACTAATCATAGCTTTTGGAATGATTAGCGTACTTTTGGAAGCTGGATCATTCTGTTAAAGGTCAACATTATGGTGCATGAAGAACATACGCTAGCATCCAAAGAGCTCACAGGGAGAGGAGTTGCAGATCCAGTGGAGACTGGTGGCTCCAGTGTCAGTGGGGTCATGTATCCACTCTGAGTTTTAGTCTGAACTTTTAAGGAGCTATCCACGGTGCTGAACCCTATCGCCCAAATAGGTTCAGCACCGTGGATAGCTCTTTTAAAGTTCAGACTGAACCCCGGAGTGGTTACACTGCCCCACTGACATTGGAGCCACCAACCACTGCTGTGCAGATCTTTCTTTCCTCCTGCAGACCATTGTGCCATGTTGGATCCTGCTCTTGAAACAACTTGGAACTGTAGCCTCCTTTTCATAGAAAGATGTTCCCTGGCTGCCTGGTTCTGTATAGCCAGAGTTTCAGCTTCAGGTTCCAGAATTCTCAAAAATGCCCCAATAACAAAAATAAAAGGCATAAGCCAGCAGAAAATATTTGTGACCGAGACCCACTGAAAACAATAGAATTTGTCTTACAGTCGAATTAGACTTCTGGGGCAATTGCATGTATGTTAAACACATATTTGCCACATTCATATATAAATGGCATGGGTGGGGGACTTTAATCTTTACACAAAATGGAGCATGCAGGGGAGGGGAATGAAATCCACCCCTTCCCCTACCTTCAGTGCAATATTGCATACCAAAGTTTGATATCAAAGTTTGGTAATATGATAGCTACACTGGCCTTCTGTTCTGAGGCTCCTTACATCTGGTCATCTGGTTAACGGAACGTGCATACAGAGGGGAGGAGGACTGCTGCAGACGCTGGCCATAGCCTGCTCTGTATACCAGATGCACTTGGGTGAAGGTGTGACACAGAGCCTACATGCATACAAAGTCTGTATTATCATTAGCCCCATGAATAGGCAGGATCTATTAACGTACTTCAGTAGCAAACAGATTAATGAGAGGGAGGCACCAGAGGGCCAGCTAACATTGGGACTGAGGTATTAATTCTGTTACCTTTATGTTTTGTGGGTGCTTTGTAGAGAGGAGGCAGCTCTTATGGACCAATTGGTAAAAGACTTGTGATTTATTTTTGCTAAAATTGTGCAAATGCCATTGGGACCTTGAGGATAATAATCCAGGGGAAGGATAAAAGAAAGGGGCTATCTGGGGGTGAGCAATAGGCAGCACTCAATTGGGATCCAGGAGTAGTGCCAGGGAGTTAGAACCGAGGGACTGAGCCAGCAGTCACACACAAACACGCCAGATCCTGAAAGTCTACTGTTGCTCAGGTGAAGTATCAGCCCAAACAGGAATGCCTTTATAGGCCTTCCTGTCTAGGAGGGCCCAATGGCCAGGCTCGGTGGTTGGGGCTAGTCCAGGTTCTGAGAATACTTCACTGCCCTTGAAGATGCTCCAAACCAAAGCTTTGGTTAGGGTGGCCACTTATGTGAGTGTCACCAAAAAAGAACACAACAATTTGCCTGACATTTGCCTATGCAAATTCTATGTATAGGTGCAAATTTAGGAATAATAACTTATTTAAATAGAAATATGTGACATCTCACCATAGTGAAAAAGACTGACTAGTTGACCAGTGTGCCTGCTCGCTCAGTTTGCTGTCCAGGTGCTAACAGTTGATGGGCAACTTCAAAGCCCCTTCAAGGTTGTCCCTTCCGATAGTTCTTTACCTTTAAACCAGAGTTGGACTGGACAGCCCATCAAACAGATTACTGTCTTCTGCCAGACATCCAAAATAGAGGACTGCCCTTTCTAAAGTAGGACACCTGGCTACCCCTAGCTTTGGTGGCTCACCTCATGTGTCAGGTGCATACAGCTAAGGGTTCCCAGTTCTAGTCCCAGTAGCTGTTAATGAGCTGGGTAACTCCTTAAGGTTCTGGGAAGCAGGGAGACAGGGAGGATTGAAGTGTTGCCAGAGCCTGGCAGTAGGGCCTCCTTGATCTTCAAGTGGCGTTGAGAGCACATAATGCAGGCCACATGCTGAAGCTAAGCAGGTATGAGCCAGGTCAGTGCTTGGATGGGTGACTGCCTGGGCTGCCCACATCTGTTCTCCTGCATTGAGCAGCGGGTTGGACTCGATGGCCTTATAGGCCCCTTCCAACTCTACGTATTATGTTTGTTTTTAATCTGTGGTTTAAAATTTTATATTTATATTATATTGTATTTTATGGTTTTAACTGTTGTAAACCACCCAGAGAGCTTCGGCTATTGGGCGGTATAAAAATGTATTAAATAAATAAAATATTATATGATTCTATGATCCTGTGCAGGGCAGGAACAACCTATGTGGTTCTATTCTAACATTTCACTGATGGTACCAGCACAGTCCTCAAGTCTCAATCCTATCCTACACATATTACAGAAAACCCATTTTAGCCTTATCTCTCTTGCTGGTTTCAGAAAATGCTCTTGGGGTTCATTATATGATATTTCTGGAAGTCTGCTTGTAAAACCAGGTGGTTTAGACAGCGTTCCAGCTGTGCAAACTTAAGTGGGACAGAAGCAAGAAGAATAAATGTTCAAAAACAGTGCCTTGATACCTAAATGTGCCACTTCTTTGAAGTGCTAAAAATCCTCGAGGGCTAGTACTATGTAATGAACCCATCGGAAGGTTAAACGCCTTCATTTCTAATGGCATCAGGCCATCCTTTATTGTAGCCTTGCAGGGCCCCTGAAGGCCTAACATATTTATAAGTCAGAGACGCCTGACTTTTCACTAGAAGGTGGTTTTATTCTGATGTGGCTTGTAGTCCAAATAAGAGCATTTTCCTCATCTGGGCATTTATTATTTTCCTGATAGCTTCCAGTCCCGTCTTCAATGCCCATGTGTGCTTATTATGTCAGAGAGGCGTAAGGCACCAGTGAGCTTGACGGTAAATCATTGCATTGCAGTATTTATTTATTTAGTTATTGGCATCTTCTTTGCTGGCTTAGCCATATGTTGCATTTAAAATATGCTTCCGAGGTTTGGTCGTGCATGGATGGCAGGGCTCCATGCTTCTGAAGAAAGAAAAATGCCGAAAGTCTCCAGGCTTTGCTTCCGAGCAGGCTTCGTGTGCCTTCTTTCTTTTTTAATGCAGACTGACAACCGATGTAACTACCGGGAGTCTTTCAAATGGCTCTTCATTTCCTCTTCTCTGTGTACCTAAAAGCCCTTGCCCAACGGGGACGGAAATATTTCCCCTCACCAACCCCACTCACAAAGGCACAATTTGGATTGCCTTGCACCATGCTGATGAATTACATAGCCGTGGCTCAGCAAGGAAAAAAGGAGGTGGAAAACAAAGCAAGAGGATTCAGAACACACAACTCTTAAGAGCACGCAGACATGAATGCCTTCCCCTTATCTCGCTGCTTCACCCTGGGCTGCACGACGCTCACAAAATAAGAACGGGATCTATAATGTCCAGTTGTACCTTGTACATTTAGCATTTTCTGTCTTAGCTGCCTGAACTGATTTCACCGCTAATGCGTCACAGCATGCTCACCCCAAAGGGTTGCACCAGTGCAGACAGAAGCACCCCCTAGTTGGAATAGGTGCTCTACAGAAGGGGACAGCCAAAGGGAAAACAGCTGGCAACATTCTCGAGCCTCAAGCTGTGTATACGACATGGAACTGTGAGTTGCAGCGATTCTCTCCTAGTACTTGCATGTGGTAAAAATCCAGTCAAAATTGCACTAATCCGCAAATAAAGTTGCATATCACCTTGGAGGCCCTTTGGGGCAGAAAGGCGATTCATAAATATTTCAGTAATAAAACCATATTAGTAAAAAGGGACAGCACTTCTCCGCTCCCCCCGCTGTGATCCTGTGCCCTGAACAGCAGCCTGGCACACAGAAAAGCAGGTGAAGGATTTCTTCACTGCTTTATCCCCATGCCAGAAAAAGCTTCACCTGCTACATTTCTCATGCCAGGCTGCTGTTAAAGGCATTGGACCAGAGCCAATGAAAAGGTGGCAACTCTAGTCACAGTTGCCCAGTCTTCCAAGGGGAAGGGGAGGCAGAAAGTCCTATGTTACAGTATCTTTCATTAATTCCCAGAAATTCTATTTGTTTTTAAAGTCCTCCACAAATAATACTTCACCAACTAATCAGTGTAGATTTAATTTTCAGTCACAAGTTCAACTTGTAACCACAAGCCAGTTGCACGTACAAAATGTTTGATTTAGATTTCTATAATTAGACATTTCACGGTTTTGCTTTTCTTCTGGCCTATCTTATACTCGGCATTTGTTTGTTGTGGGTTGTGCGCAGAGGTAATTTGATATGCTTGCAATTGCATTTACCAGTTGGAAGTTAACTCCTGTGACCCAAATCTTACCTAAGTAATTCTGGTAATTATCCTCCATGTTGACTATAAATATTTATAGCTGAACTCCCAGAGGAAGTGCTTTGTGTGGGGCCAGATAAGGCTGGTCTCTGGCAAGATAGGAGGATTTTCCTTAAATATCATTCTGGATAAGTGTGATTGAACCCCTCCCCTGCCCACCCAAAACTGGCTTCTCTTCAAGACAATCCAGCCCACATCTGTCTTCAGCAGGCTGGGGCTAGGGACTGCCAGGCTCAGAGTTTTACTATCTTAGATGCCAATGAGGCGACAGTGCTGCCCATCTCTAAGACTTCAGCAGACCTCCTTACCCCATGAACCAGTCCTGGAGGATTATGGAGCAGTATCTCATCACATAGTTATGGGGGGGGGGGGGAGAGAAGGGATTTAGCACTACAGTAATACCTTGGATTGCAAGTAACTTGGTTTGAGAGTGTTTTGCAAGACAAGCAAATTTTTAAATATTTATTTTAAAAAAATTGACTTGATATACAAGCAACGTCTTGCAATACAAGTACTGTAGTACGGTTTAAATTAAAAATCTCTGTTGGGGGGGATTTCGTTTTGATATACAAGTGTTTTGGATTACAAGCACGTTTCCAGAACGAATTATGCTCTCAATCCAAAGCATGACTGTATATGTGAAAGGGAGGCAACATGAATTTTCTCTCATTTGGGTCATAGGTGAGTTTCCTCATCCTATTCCCATATTTCTGAGATTCCGCTGCTGCTGACTGAATCACAGGAATTTAGGGAAGTAGGGTAAGGAAACCACTCTTCCCCACTGAGGCCTTTTATGCCCACTTGCTCTCTCTCTCTCTCTCTCTCTCTCTCTCTCTCTCTCTCTCTCACACACACACACCTCTCCCCTCCCCAGCTTCTTGGCTAGCCGCCAGGGACCTTATCCAGCAAGGCCATATAGCTTTCATCTATCCTGGAGGAGAGAGACATCAACCTAGCACTTTACAGTCACCACTAAAAAATTCTGGTTCATTTTATGATGCTAATATATGTCCGTGTGTCATGTTACTATACAGAAAGCAGGTAAATGTTTCACAGAAAATACAAACAATAACAGGACTTTGTGATAGCCACACACTTGTCTTTAGTGGCCCTTTTCCACTAAAAAAATAAATAGGGACTCCTCACATCATGGTCCTGTCTAGGAACTGTTGTAAACCGCCCAGAGAGCTTTGGCTATTGGGTGGTGTGTGTGTGTGTGTGTGTGTGTGTGTGTGTGTGTGTGTGTATATATATATATATATATAAAATCAGCTTCTGGTCAGTTGAATGTTCATTGTTTTAAGTAAAGCAGGCCAGAAAGTGAATGTACCTACCTAGCATTTCAGCCCCATTCTCAAGTTGTGGAGGTACTTTCTACACATTTGAGGTGGGCTAGATGCATTAAGAAGACTTTCTTTGGAAGGGGACTTACATTTTCAGCAAAGTCAGCAGCAGGGATGGGGACTCGGACTCTAGGACTCGACCCGTGAGTCGGACTGAGTCCCCCCTCTGACTCGAGTCAGACTCAAGTCCCAATATTTTTAATGGGACTCGAGACTCGACTCGGGACTCGAGACCAAGGACTCGTGTTCCAAAATCGTGTTCCTCAAATGCAACATGGATAGGTTTTAGGAAGTACAGCAAGTTTATTTTTTTAAATCATTTTCCTAAAATGCAACCTTTCAGACATTCTGGGTTTGGCTGCCTCTGCCTGCCTGTTTTGGGGTTCCCTGCCTCCTCTGCCTGTCTGGTTATTTTGGGTTTGGCTGCCTGGTCTGTTCTTGCCAAAATCAGTTGCAGAGTTTTGAAATAAAAAGGCACACTTGTGCCTAGAATTTATTTAAGCCACACATCTGAAATAGCCTTATTTTGTTGGGGAAAAACCCCATTGATTTTAATAGGGACTTGTGGAGTCAGCTTTGGGAGTGACTCGTGACTCGTGAGTCACCATTTTGGACCAAGGACTCGGACTCGAGACTCGGGTTCAAAGACTCGTGACTCGGAACCAAGGACTCTTCAACATCCCTGGTCAGCAGCACAGTAAGAAGTTTTGCCTTCTTTTTAAACTTATTTGTGATGTCAGAGTTAGTTAAGAAGTGGAGTGTTGGTAGGGTGGGCGGGGAGTGTTGGGAGTTAGGTTAGTTGGATTATTCGTGTCTTGTCTGAGAAGTGAAAGTATTTAGAGTTATAGGGACTTAGGTTAATTACAAAGTGTTTGGTGTAGGCAGGCTTAAAGTTATTTTCTGGAACTAAGATTTTGAGAACTAAAATAAACTTATTTTTATTTTGTTTGCTACCCAAATCCTACGTGTCAGCTTCGTGTTATTAACCTGCATTACTTTTAAATCTACACACACACCTTTGTACCCACAGCATCATAAATTTA